>CM059832.1:29485297-30742797 GCA_030444775.1 Atalantia buxifolia | reverse complement strand
AATCTTTGTGCAAAGAGTTTTCATCTTGTATGAGTAAGGAATTTGAGATGAGTATGATGGGAGAACTGAAATATTTCCTTGGACTTCAAATCAAACAAAACAATGAGGGAATTTTCATAAACCAAGCAAAATATGTCAAAGATTTGCTCAAAAGATTTTGCATTGATGACTCAAACACCAAGAGCACTCCAATGAGCACAACGATTAAGCTTGACAAAAATGATAAAGGTAAAGAAGTTGATATTAAAAAATATCGAGGTATGATTGGCTCTTTACTTTACTTAAACGCAAGTAGACCCGATATCATGTTTAGTGTATGTTTGTGTGTAAGATTTCAATCATGTCCCAAGGAATCTCATTTACTTGCTGTTAAAAGAATTTTTCGTTATTTGAGTGGAACCATAGATCTTGGGCTTTGGTATCCTAGAGGAACTCATATAGATTTAACTTGTTATTTGGATGTTGATTTTGGTGGTTATAAAGTTGATAGGAAAAGTACTAATAGAACTTGTCATTTCCTAGGTCATTCACTTGTTTCATGGTTTAGCAAGAAACAAAATTCGGTTGCACTCTCAACCACTGAGGCAGAGTATATTGCCGCAGGTAGTTGCTGTGCACAAGTCCTGTGGATGAAACAAACACTTAGAGACTATGGCATTAATCTTGAACAAATTCTTATCAAGTGTGATAATTAATACAAGTGCCATAAATCTTTCAAATAATCTCATTCAACACTCTAGAACTAAGCATATAGATATTAGACATCATTTCTTGAGAGATCACGTTCAAAAAGGTGATATTGCTTTAAAATTTATCTCTACGGAAAAACAACTTGCTGATATTTTTATAAAACCCCTATGCGAAGAACAAATTTTCAAAAATTCGGCATGAACTTGGGATGATGAAATTTTCGCATTAACATCTCTATTTATGTTATTAAGTCTATTAAATTGTTTGCTTGGTGATTGTTAATGTTTATGAAGTGTTTAAGCATGATAGATATGTGAGGTGTTTTATTATTTTAATGCTTATGTGCTTCATGATATATGCTTGTTGGATGAATTATTTGCTTGAATTAATCATGTTTTAAATGTTTAAATTCATGGTTCATGCATTAAATTGGCTCTTGATATGTTTCGGGGTCACAAAATGATCACAGGATTGGTCAAAATTAGCCGAAAAGCAACAAAGTACAGATGGACAGCAACCAGGTGGCTAGTCGCTTGGAAACTATCTTGGACCCGAGAGCAAGCGGCTAGCCGTTTGCCCTCAAGCGACTAGCCACTTGGTCACAGGTTAAGAGAATTTCCCCCATTTTTTATGTGTTCTTTAACCTCTCTCCATTCTCTCTCAAAGCCGAACATATCCCTCCATTTCCATTCAATCTCTCTTCATTTTGCAACCATTTTTCTGCCAAAATCAATGATTCAAATCAACACCCATGCATTTTACTTTCATTAAACACTTCCCATTCATCATTTGTTCACTTATTCTTCACTTGTTCATCTTTCTCTCTCACGCGTGAATGTTCATTTTCTTTTTCTCTTCATCTTTCAACCATTTTCTTGTTAAAATCAAATAGTTATTCATCTATTACTCCATTTTTTTCAAAACTTCATTTTTCAAATCTCGAATCTAATCTTTCAACCATTTTCTTTCATTTAAAATCAATCAATCTTCATCATATATTAGCTTTATTCATCTCTAGGTTTGATTCATCTATTTACTCCAATTTTTCAAACCCGAAATTACATTTTAAGCTTGTTTTTCTACAAAACTGGCGGGTGGTGATTTCATCAACTCTGGAAACTATTCAGTTTATATTGAAACCCGAAAATCAAAACCTAATTCCTCTTATTTTGTCAATCTTAGTAATTTTCATTTCTTTGTGATAAATCTCTTAAAGATTTCTTATTACTATGGGATGGAAAAATGTTTTGGTTGTTAAGAGCAATATTATGAAAATTTAAAGGTTTTTATCCTTAGTTTTCGGATAAAATTGTTACTAGTGGGGGAGTCAAAAATTTGATGTTGCTCTGTTAAATCGTATTCTTGGTACTTCAAATGAGGGTTTGGAACTATATAGTGTTAGAGCCCAAATAAATTATCCTTAGTTTTCAATTGATCACCTTCAAAAATTTCAAGCCTGATTTGTCTTCAAATTTGAATCACCTTTGAAATTTCAAGCCTTACCTCTTCAAATTAGAATCCTTCATTATGTTCTTCATCATGTTATAACTCCTAGGTTTGGACATGCGGATGAAGTTAACCGCCTAGATGTAGCTATTTTGGACTACATTCTTGAGGAAAAGGGTACTCAATGTTGGTTATATTATCCTTCATCACATGCTTAGCACTCCATGTATAGCCAAACAATCCCTTCCCTGTGCTAGTATTATCACCTGCATTCTCCAATATTTCCAAGTATCTATAACCGAGCCAACCTTCTTGAATTCGAGGGAACTAGGAGATGAAGCAATAGCAAATTTGGAGTTTTATTGGAGGGAAAATGGATGGCATAAAGATTGGAGAAATAAAAAGGTTACTGAAATGGCTCCTACATATCATCGTTTCTTTAACGATGTCCTTCCACCACATCGGCTCCCTGATCTCAGTGCTCCACATCGCTCACATCCTTCACCTTCCGAGGGCCCTTCCCACTCTACTTCAGCTGATTCTGAGGATCCGATGCAGCAGCTGTTGGCTAAAGTGGATTCTCTTTCCGAACAGCAAGGCAAACTTCAATCCCAGCTTGCAGCTTTTCAACTTTAGTCTATTTCTGAGCAAGAGCGTCTCTTTGAGCAGCAGCAGCGCTTATTTGATCAACAACATCGCCTCTTTGCTCAACAACAGCAACTTCTTGATGGCTAGCAGCAACTTTTTGCTGCTCTTGGGTTTCCACCACCATCCTCTTCATCACATCCACCATCTCCTTAGAACTCTATTTTATTTTCAGTCATGTGTCACTCTGCACTACATCTCTACATGCATTATTGTTTGAATTTGAGGATAATTGTTATTTGATATTTGGATATGTTGTGTTTGGTAGTTTATGTCATCTTGGATTGTTCTAATATCTTAGTTAATTACATGCTTAATTTACCTATGTTTCTTAATTAATTTTTGAGATGTTCTTTTGGGTATAAGCATGGATTTAGTGTGATTTTGATGCTTGATGATTATATGGGTGTTGCTTGATGAATTGATGGAGTTGTTGGTTTGAAATAATTGTCTAAGCTTATATAGAAGTGTTTTTAATCATATTATGTATTTAAGGATTTATTCATTTTTAAGGAGAGACTCTGCTGAAATTTTTACTCGTACCAAAGTGGGTAATTTCTTTATCGAATTATTTTTTATCTAGTTTTCATTGCATCTATTGATACCAATGATAAATTTTTTTTATATCATTTTGGTTAAAATTTTAAATTGGCCATATTATCGATCTTAGCATGAATTTCTATCTTGTAATTTTGATGATGAAGGGGGAGAGATCATGTATTTTGAATACGGAGACATATAATATATTTTGATTTTGAAAAATTTGTGCATGTTTTTGAAATATTAAGGGAGAGCATGCAAATTGTTATGTGCCATGTATTAAGGGGGAGTATAAATGTCAAAATATATGAGATGTTTGTCATCATCAAAAAGGGGGAGATTGTTAGCCTAAAGGGCTACACATAATGTAATTTTGATGATAACTAACATGTGTCTTAAGTAAAAATAATAAATATTGCATTTCACATTTTCACTAGTTTTTGAAGAATAATATTTATGCAAGTGAATCAAGTGAAATCAAACTCAAGACACTCAGCGGACAGCGGCGAAATTAAGAATAAAATTTAGAGCTCAAAGGATAAATTATTGCAAAAAATTCTTGTAAAGCCGATATGATTTAATTAATGCATGATTTAGCATTTGAGAAGCTCAAAAGATTAATTCAATAATTACTTTTCATAAACTAAAAGGTTTTATATTTATAAGATAAAGTATTTTGTGGATTTGAGTAATTTGGACTTAAATGAAAAGTTTTGCAATCTTTGAGTTTGATAAATATTATTTTGAATTTCGGATTTGGACTTATTTGCAAAGGTTTGAAACATTTTGGGGTCATACTATACTTTATGAACATTTGGGACTAAAGCAAAAAATTTTGAAAACTTTGATAAATATGGGTATTATGTTAAAAAGAACCTCTTTGATTAATAATAATATCTTTGGGGCTATATCATAATTTCAGAAAGTTTTGGAATACAATTGTTATATAGAAATTCTGAAATTGGACCATTTATAAAGTTTTATGACGGTTTGGGCCATAATATAATTATAGAAATTTTTAGGTTAAAGTGTAATTTTTCTAAAAAGTGGTACTGTAGTAAAATTCAAAAATAACGGTAATATCACTGTTACAAGCGGCTAGCCGGATAAATCAAGTGGCTAACCACTTAGTTGCCGGATTTCGTCTATAACGACTAGTTTTCGGGCTCTAACTATAAAAACTCAATCCCAACTTCATTTTAAGAACCAATGCAAGCATAAACAAAGTTATATAACATATATTGAGCTTCCAAATCACAAATCATCATAGATTGAATCATTTTTGTGCTGTTATTTGCATATCTACTGTTAAAGAGAGTTTTCATTGTAATTTTCTTTTTCTCATCAAATTTGTGAATGTATAAGTGTGAGAAACACTTGTATAAAGAGATTGTGAGATAATCTCTTGATTGTAAAGGTTCATTGACACCTTGGAAGTCAATTGTAAGAACTTGAAGCCTTGGGAGGCTTGGATAGTGAAATCCTTGAGCTTGGTTGGCTTGGAGGCGTGGATGTAGGCAGGGATTGCCGAACCACGTAAAAATCCTTGTGTTTGTTTTTTCTCTTCCTTTACTCTTTTATTATTATGCTTGTTTGAATTTATTGTTTTCTACTCCATTAAGGCGTTAGATTGATTTGTTGTGCGAATTATTTAGCATATCCTTTAAAATCCCAATTCACCCCCCCTCTTGAGTCGCATAACTTGTATTTTACATACTACTACCAATAAAGTGTTGGCTCCACTGGCAATGGAGTCCCCTTAAGTGGCTTGACTGGGTTTGCTGCCTAGTTCGAGTAGCAGAGAAGTCGCCTTTGTTAGAAGAACATGTGCCTCTCGGTTCGAGTGGGGACTTCTAGTATGGGTTGTGGTACGGGCTTAAAGGTGCCTCCCATAATTGGGACCCTACCCAGGATAGCTCGTGGTTAAGACAAAAAAAAAAATCATATTACTAGCATAATCAAATTACCCTTACAATTATAAAGTTTTCATCTAGTAAATTTATATTTTTCATGTTTTACTTTTATTTTCTATTATAAGATTTAATAAGACTTACATGTGATTATGTAAATTTTCTTTGAATTATGAACAATTTCATTATGAAATTTAACCATTCAATTTCATAAGTATTGATTTTTAACATTCAATCATTTTTTTTTTCTGCATGCAAGGTGTTTATTGCAATAAGTTTAAAATGAATGTAATGCAGATTACTTTTTAATTTTATTTGGATTATGTATTGATATTAATTTTTATCATATTTTATGTAACAGATTATAGAGTTTATTAGATTTTATACAATTGATTTTTTTTTTCACTTTATGTAATTTTATGTATTTTAAAAAGAGAAAGGCATGTCTAAACATTATTAAACATACTCTAAAAAATAAAAGGTAATTTAAAATTATGTCTATTTTGGTCATTATATAATAAAACAATACTTTTATAATAAAATTTACCAAACGCATATACATTATTTTTTAAACTCACAACAATCATAACAGCACAGTTTACCAAATAGCAAATTATTTTTTTAATCAGCAGCTTATTTCATCCGCACAATAGAAGTCGCTTATTTAATCAACCACTGCAATCCCAAACTGGCCCTAAGAATGTGAGAGAGAGAGAGAGAGAGAGAGAGAGAGAGAGAGAGAGAGTGTGTGTGTGTGTGTGTGTGTGTGTGTGTGTGTGTGTGTGTGTGTGTGTGTGTGTGTGTGTGTGTGTGTGTGTGTGTGTGTGTGTGTGTGTGTGTGTGTGTGTGTGGTGTTCCCATATGAGAGGAAAAAAGAAATTTGAGAATTGTTTTGAAAATGATAGATTTACTTGAAAGTAAGTGCTGATGAGGTGAGTTGAGGGGGTCAAATATTATTGCTCTAAAATAGCCTTAAATCTTTGTAAAAGCAACCATTTTCTTTCCCCAATTAAATCTACAATCTTGTTTCCACAAAATATTTCTGCAATAATCCTAAAAAATCCTACATATATTTTGTATAGTGTAGGTGTGTAAACATAAAAAAAACAAAAAACAAAAAATGACATTTTATATAAGAATTTTTGGAGGCATGTAATAGCATCATTATTCTCTGCAAAATGATAAATTGACTGTGGATCTGTGTCAAATCTGTATAATTAAGTTTGTGAATAACCTTAGCTCCAAAATTTGTTCATTCTACTTTAATTTGAACCAACAAAAAATGAATAAATTTAGACGTTGGCTCTTCTAGTTTTAATTTATGCTCAAATTTGAATTCGATGTTTTTTTCTTTAATTAGTTTTTGGTGTCTCTAACTTTGCTTTAAAGGTAATTACATTTACCACCTAAAGTTAATTTGACGTAAGTATATTTGTAGTCGATATACTTTCAAAGTATGACAAATACTTCCTACAATCTAAAAGATAAAATAGAAGCCCCTTTAAATACCCTTTAGTCCATATAAATTTCAGATTAATCACACAAAAAAAATGATAAGAACATTAATTGTTTTTTAAACAAATAAAATATTTTTTAAACCAATTACGTGACATACAAAAAAGTATTCATTTTATATGATTTATACATGCAAGCGTTTAAATCTTTTGTAATACCAGATATACCAAAACAATTTACCAAATTTTTTAGTGTATTGACGTGGCATATTCACTATGGATAGTTTGGATTTGAAACAGTCGCAACAAAATAGAGTATGAATATTGTTTTCTTCATTTTCTTTCCAATATGTAATATACATGTGTGCACGCGTGCACGCGCAGATGTGGCAATATAAGTTTCTTCATGAGATAGAAGATCGGTGCTAGTAAAGGCCCCTCTAAAATCTTTGTAAAATTGCGTTGCTAAATGTACCCACCAGAATATTATGAAACATAAAATCATTTCTAGAAGCACCCATTTCCTTTCCCCAATTAAATCTACAATCTTGTTTCTGTCAAATATTTATGCAATAATCCTAAGAACTCCTACATATATTTTTGATAGTGTAGCTGTGTAAACACAAACGAATGACGTTTTATATAAGAATTTTTGGAGGGATGTAATAGCATCACTATTCTCTGCGAAATGATAGATTGATTGTGCATCTATATCAACTCTGTAGAATTCAATTCGTGAATAACCTTAGATCCAGAATTTGTTAATTCTACTTTTAATTTGAACCAATAGGAAATGAACAAATTTAGATGTTGGCTCTTCTAGTTTTAATTTATGCTCAAATTTGAATTCGATGTTTTTTCTTTAATTAGTCTTTGGTGTCTCTAACTTCTTTTTAAAGGTAATTACATTTACCTCCTGAAGTTAATTTGATGTAAGTACATTTTCAGTTGATATATTTTCAAAGTAATACAAATGCTTTCTACACTCTAAAAGATAAAATAGAAGCCCCCTTAAATACCCTTTAGTACATATAAATTTCAGACTAATCACACACAAAAATTTGATAAAAACATTAATTGTTTGTTAAGCAAATAAAATTTTTCTTAAACTATTTTGCGCAGACAAAAAAGTATTCATTGTGTATGATTTATATAGGCAAGAATTCAAATTTTTTGCAATGCCAGATATACCAAAACAATTTACCAAATTTTTCAGTGTATTGATCAGTTGCAGATGTGGCAATTTAAGTTTCTTCTTAATACAGAAGAAGGTCTAATTATATATTAATTGACGCTGAGTTGTTAAATGTGAAACGTATAAATCTTTCCATATGTCTACAACTCTACATAGATTCCGTAATACTGAGTCGTTTAAAATTTAAATATACGTGCACAAGAATATTCAAGACTATTAATGCTTGAACTATTTATCGTTTCACAATTTTACTTTTATTCTATCGTTCTCTACGAACCAAAATGATTGAAAAATAAACAAATTACTAAAGTTCTTTCAAGTTATTCGTTGAAAATTTCTTGATCCTATCAGAGATTTTTTTTTTTTTCCACTATTGTTTGATCAACACTAGCATGTGGTAGTGGATTTCAGATATGCTAGGTTCAAGTTTCAAAATTTCAAACCAATCCAAAGTGTTTTATAAAAATTAATCGCGGCACTTCCGTTAAAAGTTGTAACAGATGAACTTGAGGATAAAAATTGAAGTGCTATTGCACAAAAAAAGGTATGAAAAACGTCATCATTAATTCATCACGTCCCGACTCATACATTTCTTATATAACTTTCCAATGGCTCAGAATTATTTGCCCCAGTTTTTCAAAGCCTTGGTAGGTGATGGTTGTGTAGGTGTGTTTTGTCTATATAATTAATTATTTGCCTCAGTTTTTCAAGGCCTTGATAGGTGATGGTTGTGTGGGTGTGTTTTGTTTACATAATTATTAATTCTTCATGTGTGTGTATATAATTTTTTTCAAGCGTGAAAAGAGCTTTAATTATAAAATATGAACTCGATCCTTGGTAATAGTAAATGATATACAGAGATTTTACAACGCTGTAAAAAGAGCTTTAAAATGCGGTAAAGTAAAAAATGAATTATAATAGGCGCAAAGCATATATGTATATGAAAACTGATTTTTTCAAATCCTTAATGAGATATAAAATGATTTTTGAAATCTAGAATACTTTCGAAATTCGGTTCTGATCAGTCCAAAACATTTTTTTTAAACCTCAAATTTGGCTGAAAAATAACTGTTAATTTTCAGTTGTGGCTGTACTTTATGGAGTTCGTTGACCTTATGTATTGGCATTAAATTTGGCTGTGAAAATAACTGCATTCAACAATTCTAGTATTCACTGTGCTTAGCAATTGCAGATTAGGAGAAATTTTATGTCTCACACACATAATTAAAGTTCTTAAGTACTTAAATTTTTATTTTTATTTTTTGTAAATGTATTTATTTGCTGAACAACTTCGGAAACCACTGCTCAAAGAGTACTTAATTAAACTGTAACTACATCTTCATCAAACTTACCAGCAGACGTGTTATCACAGTTTGTTCCTGTACCAGAAAATGCCTTTGGTCGGAGAATTCTCGTCCGGTTCTACGTAAAGACACTCTTTCGCCTCCCGCCACACCGCCTTGTAAAAGGGCATCCCATCGAACTGGTAATACTCGCCGAGGATTGGCTTCATCGCGATTGTCGCCTCCATAGCATGGTAATGTGGCATGGTTGAGAAGAGATGGTGAGCTACATGTGTATCTGTAATGTTATGAAAGACTTTGTTCAACACTCCGTAATCTCTATCGACAGTCGAGAGAGCCCCCCTCAGCCAGTCCCATTCGGATGAGTTGTAGTGCGGCAGTGCAGGATGCGTGTGCTGCAAGTATGTGATCAGTACAAGAAAGCCATTCACAATGAGTAGCGGTACCCCATACACGCATATAAGCCAGGCCAGTCCGTTTGCCATGGCAACGCGATAGAGCACGTAAGTTGCAGCAAAGATTCCGGCATCAGAAATGTATATCTGGAGCCTCTCGCGATCTGAGTAGATGGGGCTCTTGGGATCAAAGTGACAAGCAAAACGGTCGTAGGGCCTGCCGGAAACATTCAAGGCTAAGTATAAGGGCCAGCCAAGAGTTAGTGTGACTAGAAGGGTGAGAGCTCGGCCTGGGGGGTTGTTGAAGTATTTGGAGTAAAATGGGACTTCAGACTTGGTTTTTGGGACAAACACTTCATCGCGCTCAAGGGATGCGGTGTTGGAATGGTGGCGGCGATGACTGTACTTCCATGAGAAGTATGGAACTAAAAGGGCAGAGTGCAGGATTAGGCCAACGGTATCGTCAACCCATTGGTAGTCACTAAAGGCATGGTGGCCACACTCATGAGCAATGACCCAAACACCGGTAAGAACACAGCCTTGGAATATCCAGTAAATGGGCCAAGCAAGGTAGGCAAATGGGTAAGGGAGGAGGTGGAAGTAATTGGTGGCAATGTAGTAGAAGAGGAAGGAAAAGGAGAGGTCGTAAATGACGTAAGAGAATGATCGGAGGAGGAAGCGCTTGAAGCAGTGAGGTGGGATGGCTTTCTTGATTTGGCTAAGGGTGAATGGAGGCTTTGTATGTGGTGCAGGCTGGATAAGGCTTTCCTTCTCCCGATGGAGTGAACGGCCACCAGCTCCCATTGTGTTGCCTGATTGCTTTGAAAAACCTGAAAAGTAAATGTGGTTTTCAATTGTCTAAGTCACCGTCAATTGCCGATAAAACAACATGTTCAAGTGAACAACAACCATGAAAAACAGATTAAAATGATAAGATGAGCATTCAGCAATGGCATTGTGGTCCTACACAATAAAATTTAATTGATGGGCATTAGCTGCATATAATTCCAATTCATGTCTGTCGCCCAAGAAAACAAGAATAGCAACTGTGCGTAAAATTAAACAGCATATCCTAAAGAATAACTGCCATTAATTTCATTGTCAGGCTGCCAAAAAATGCATGTATCACATAATTTGGCCTGTGATATTTACAGGTCAAATTGAAGTTCAAAACAATAGTGGTCCACAAAAATTACTAGAGCATGTGGTGGGGCTATAGAGCCATATTAACAGATCAAATTGAAATTGCACTGCTGCTGCCAGTGCCATTGCACTTGCAAATTGCAGAAGCTAATGGGGGCCAGCTTTTTGGTCCATCTTAGTCACTCACAGTCACATATAGCCGCATCAAAATTTTGTCAGGCGGCAAAAATTTGTACAGGCATTCAAAAGTTGGAACCCGATTAACTTTGTAAAATATGCCATTCTTTTCCTAATTTCAATTCAATTGATATACAATGTACGACGAACAAAGTACTACTAATCAATGAATCTATGAAAGTTAAGTTGCACAGACTTGGCTCTTTGTTAGCCTCTCTGTAATTTCTAATGTTTCAATGGTTGACAGCCAATTTGCGACTACTACCCAGCAACTGTGCTGTGGCAACTTTATTTTTTTAAAAGTTTTACCACTTTTTAAACAAAAATTTATATTTTAAGCCTTCTATAAAAAATTTTACCATCTCCTGTAAGCTTTTTCTTAGTAGCTACGGTATTTTTTCCCCCAACAGTTGTATCTGAAAAGTCATGGCAACTCTTTATCAGGCCTTGAGACTAGCCGACAACGTTTCAAAGCGGGTGCCATGAGACGTCAGGTTAAACATTTTTCAAGGTAAAATAATACAAATATAATAAAATTTTCTGGGAAATAAACATAAATTGCATGTAAAGTGATACAAGACTCAAAAAAACGTGTGGGCACTGCATGATAAACAAATGTGGACAGCATTTCACTCACGTGAACAAGTGGAAAATATCTCCTTATTATGCACATGCATATGAACTGCTTAAATAGGCATCGCGTGTCCTGTTTACACCATCAATCATCATCACGAACCGCAAAAATTTGATGGGTCTACACCTGAATCTAACTCTAACCTAACATGTAACGAACTTTTAATTTTTTTTTTTTTTTGACATCTTTATTAATCTCATTCATATTGAAAGTTTATTTCAAATCAAGAATCGAGACATAGAACGGGAGAAATAAACAGGATTAATTTTAACATGAATATAACAGTTTGTTGATGGCCTATAATTACTCAATTTCATATTAGCAAAATTGTTTTTCCCAAAATCTCACACTCATTATTGCTTGAAACATCTGTATATTTATTTTCATATGCATCCAAGAAAATAGAATAAATAATTAGAGTCCTTCAACACAATATGGAATAAATTGAAATACGATAAAATAAAATAGTAAAAGGCCGATTTTTCCAATGAAAAGGAGATGATAAATAAATAAAAATAAAAAACCGAAATTCCACAGAATGCGGGAAATATCATAACTAAACAAAAATATCATAACACACCCACACAAACACATATATATTAATATATATAAGTCAAATCTCATCAATAGAGTTAAATTTCTGCGAGCTGGCTTAGATTTTGTTGTTGGTGTAATTATAGAGATGATAATGATAATGGTGAATTTTTTTCATGTTATTTTTGGATGTTACTCCATATATATATATATAGAAAAGCAAGAAACAAAACCAACCTTGAAGGTATTTTATTGTTACAAAAGAAAAAAAAATACAGTTCTTATGAATTTCGACTCGAAATTGTAAGTATTTTTGATTTTTTACATTGCTGAAGAAGCCAAAAGCAAAAGCATTTGTTAATGGATTCACAATCATCCGAATAAACCAAACACAATGTAACAGAAGTTATACACACAAAAATAAATAAATAAATAAAAGATGGTGATAAAAAGATCTAATTCAACATATGCAATATATGTATGTAACATGCATGTTAAAGAAAAGGGTACCTTTTTAAAAAGAAAAAAAAAAGTGCTTTCCCTAGAAGCACTTCTTGCTGAGAAGAAGCGCTTTTTTCTCTCTCCTCTTGCCTTCTTCTTCTCCACTCTCTCTCTCTCTCTCTCTCTCTGTTAATGCGTTTATGTGTATAAGTTGCCCTTTTGGTAACTCTTTTTGACTTGGCTTGTAGTTTGCAAATGGGGGGGTCTATATAAGCACTCTTGCGCAAATTTCATCTGCATTTGTTGACACGTGTTTGATTTTTTTAGGGTAGTATTGACACGTACAAGTTGGGAATTGCAATTTGATGGATGATTCATCAAGTACTAGTCGTAAAGGAACGGCCACGATCTTGCTTGAGTTGGTGAGGTTTACTCTGGCAGATTGCAGTTGATGTGTTTTTTTATTTAATCACCATTACTTGATTTTTTTTTAAAAAAAATAAACATGTAAAAACATAGTTTATTAGTTTCAGCGTTTATTTTTGCATTAAAACTTTACTGGAAATTTTTCTATGAAATGTACGGAAAAAAATTATTGAGATGCACTTATTGCTTTCATCGATATTTTTTGTCCAGCCAAGATCGACTTTAAATGTAAAATAAATAAAAAAATTATACATAAACGGTTTGAATTAGTTTTCTCAAACTTATAACCTCTGCAAAATTCTTTCATTAAAAATACAATGGTTTGTGTTTGTAGATTATAGAAGTATGCTTCTTATGTATTTGTTACTCAAAGGGTGTTTTAAGGAAAATGCTATTTAATTAGTTTACTTTAAAAGTATATTGGATGACAAAATTCTTTCTTTTTCCTACTTTGCGATATCAAAAAATAGTTTTTGAATAATAGTATATTTAGCTGTGATTTTGTTATTCCAAGAACCGAGTTAACTAACTGAAAATATCTTAATTTGTTTCAAGCACTAATTGAATTAGGTTAGAAACACATTTAAAAAATTAAATAAATTCTTCAAATTTACAAAACCACTTGTATTGCTGCCCCAAGTACAAGCAACTGACCGGTAAATTTTAATTTCTAGAAAATGTTATGAGTCTTAAAAACAGTTACATGTGTTTAGTAAAATTTATTATGTTATAAGTCTTAAAAATAATTACATTTATTTGAAAAAAGTTACTATTAAATTATGGTGAATACAAATAATTAAAATAAATATGATATTAAATAAAGTTTACTTATACATAAATAAACATATGTACATTATATTTACGATTGGGCGCATCAAATAATTGATAATAACAATATCGTGTGTGTTGTTTAGTTAATTTACATCTTTCACACTATTTACCATGAATTGCATAATTAATTACTTCATATGTTTCAATAAATAAAAAAATTACTTCATATGCTTATGTGTTTATCGTATGATAACTGAAGTTATTTGCTAGATCATTTCTTATACACATATAAGTACAGATGTTATACTAATATGATAAGTATATATAATAAAGATTCAACAAAATTATAATCGACTGTAACTCACTCCTTTCATATGAATAATAATACAGCGATGAGATCCACGTAATTTTTGTGAGAGGAGTAGCATTAATTTGACATATAATAATAATAACATTACTAAGTCGTTCGTGTGCTGTTTGGTTTGTTGTCGCTCGTTTGCAGTGGAATTGGAAGTCTACACAATTACCAAATTACCCTTGCATGGATCATTGTCGATCCTTGCGACGTGGAATGACCCCAAATCACTCGTCAGAGATTCTGGACAAGTCTCGGTGAAGACGAAGGCTTTTGATGATTTTAATGGAGAGCACGTGATGTCGCGTGGTTTGGTTTGGGGACGTGACTCTCACCTGACTTCACTTCATTCGCATGCCTGCCATTTTGCTCCGACTTTCGTGGCCGACTCAGCTTTTCAGAATTGGAAATATGTTCTTTAATGCCCAAAGGATCTTCCCTCGTTCTCCTGGGCTACTTGATGAATCGAGACGCGAAATTATAAAATATATTATAAGTAACACAATTAATTAATATGTGTATAATTTATTTAATTATATTTAATATAATTTTTATTTAATAATTTTTATAAAATAAAAACATGCATTTTATAGTATTATTTATTTATTGTGTAGTTTATATAATACCTCTAATGAATTTTAATATTTAACTCGTCAGCCATTCCGACTAAAATAGTGTATATACATTCTTTTGTAAAGCAATATCCCGCAAATTAAGGAAATGGTTATTAAAATTATTTTATAATCCATAAATTCTATTTTTAAAAGAACTTTATAGGTTAGATGATTATTTTTTAACATAAAAATAAAATATGTGTGACCATAAGCTTGTCATCATTTTGTTATGAATAATGATATTTAATTTTAAAAAAGATTGATAAAACGTTGATAAAAATAACTATATAATAAATAGCTTTATAATATAAATTGAAAATATTAATTGACCCAATAAAACATGCATATTTTGTTTTGTTAAACCATGAGGTCTCCTGTCATCCTTCTTATTTATTTTTTGTTTTAATCTTGTCGCCTTGTTTTCTGTTTTCTTTTGTGTGAGTCAGATCTCAAGAAATTGGACTTGTCATTGATGGTTTAGATTTTTTTTTTATTTTGTTGATTTTACCGGGTGCAAGAAAAGGTTAATTTTCATAGAGAGATTCCATGCAAATATTACCAGGAGATGCTTCATCATTGTTGTCATTGTCGTTTCAAGATTGTGACAAATAAATATATTCATTTCCACGAAAACAGATATATATATTTCTTAGATGTAATTTTCTGCATCATTTAAAATATGGATTTACTATATACACTAACAGAGTCACAATTAATTTTATATAAATTTATTGTATACAAACTAATGTAGCATATATCTTTGCTTAATGTGTCAAATATAAAATATGAACAAGAAGAACTAACAACTTTTACAAAAAAAATATAGTTATATATTCACGAGAGCGATTAACTTAAAATTTTAAGCAATTAAATATGAGTTCAGCATTAATATTAAGTCAATTTAACAAATGAATTGATATTAGACACTAAAACTATACATTTTAAATTTGTGGGTGTCGATTAGTTGAAATTGGCATTAAATGATTCCATTTTTTTCCCAACATTAATTTTTTAAATTTCTCATCCCCCTCTCATGGCGAGAGTTCCTAAAGACCCTATTTTCGCAAAATTTGCTGTCATCTCTGCCCTACACATAAGGCATAATAATTCTAACTAATCAAACTCTATTTTTATACTTCTCCTAATGCATATTTACTTTTGACAAACAATTATAATAATACAGGAATAATTTAGAAAAAAATCAAAATAAATACATAATCTATCACAAATAACTCATTATAGAATGATGCATGACAAATAACTCACTGTAGAAAACTAATTTTGGGTGACACGTAAGTTACAGCTAATGTAACTTAACAACTCCCATACTGAGGTTGTATTAAAACAAAAGGAAGAAGGAAAGGAGCATTCTATATTAGTTTTTTTTATTATTATTACATGAGATTATTGCTCAAAATATAATTCATATTGCATGAGATTATTGTTCAAATTACAACTCATATTACATGAGATTATAAGCGATAAATTCTACAAATCAATCTTATGGGCTCGTTTTTTTAATCCTTATTAATATTCAATCGGATGTCTATTTCACTCATACTTAGGTATAAGTGCAAACTTCTTTTATTCAATTATACATTATAAAAGAAAGAAATACCCCACATGCATTTGTGGGAGGTTCGAATTGCTGGCACCAACAACTTGATCTGCATTCTATATTAGTTAGGCCTGAGTTTTAGACTAATTGGGCTAAAAGGGCAAAAATGCCCAAATGAAATTGACAATCAAAAGTCAAAATAAGTCAAAACCCCAAATTTGAGAACGCTAGGGTTTTGTTCCCCTGAGACCTGAGTTTCGTTCATTCGCTCACTTCGCAGCGAAATAGACCTTAAGCCAACTATCAGAAATTCGCCGCTACCCTCACCGGAATATCGTCGGCGACGCCAATTCGCCGCCATCAGCCACCGGTAATCTTTTCCTGTGTGGCCTGCAATTTCCATTTTTTAATTTTAGCATTTTTATCTTAAGTATGATAATTTTATTGGAAATTACTGTATATTCTGATGAGTCACCTTCTTGAAATACAAATTGCCAGTTTTTTATTTTTTTTTTCAGGCTTACTAGGTGAAACTGTAGTTCTAAATGTACATTTTTGATAGTTGAATAGGTATTCAAATTATTGGATGAATAATTTTTTTCAGCTCAACTATTTCATACCCATTTTCGCAATGAATTTTTTTACTCCGTAATGACTATAATATGTTTGTAATTTATTATGAGAGTTCATTTCTTTTTGCAGAGTTCATGTGGTGCTTAATGTGAAGCTTGTAAAAGGCATCTATTAAAGATATTGAACAGGCTGCATAGCAGAGCATTCCCATTATTCGTCCATTGCTTCGTTTCAATTTAGTCCAGTAGTTCTTCACTAAGAAGTATCATGGGTGCTAAAAACAAAGGTAATTTCTTGTCTATATATACTTGTTATTTGTGGTTTGTAATTTTTATTCATAGGAGTTTTTTGGTTTTTGTATAAGCTTGTGCATTTGGTTTTTGAAATTTACAATGATTTTATTTCTATTCAACTTTGTTCTTGGTCATCCCAGACCATGAAATACGTGATGAAGAAATGGAAGAACAAGACGAGACAAGTAGGCCGGTCTCAAAATCGAAGAAAGTAGCAAAGGAGCACAAGGAGCAATTACAACGGCTCCAAGAAAAGGTTAGAAGTTATGTACTCTGAAAAAATTTTATACGATGGTGCTGGTATATTTGTTAGTGAAGTTATTGAAAAATGTTTTCTGCAGGACCCTGAATTCTTCAAGTTTCTGCAAGAACATGACAAGGAGCTGCTGGAATTTGATGATGATGATATTGATGTGAGTGTGCAATTAATGTGCAACTTTCAAATGCTTATAATGCATGCCAAACTGATAGCCACATGAAATTTATTGCAATTCTAGCAGGATGATGTTGAAACTGATATGCAAGATGCAGAAATGCAAGAAGATGAGGATGTTGGGCCTGATATGGAGGACGAGGAAGAGAAGCCATCTAAAAATGTTATAACAACTGAGATGGTTGATTCCTGGTGTAATTCAATTAGGGAAAATGGACAATTAGGTGCAGTTCGTTCACTTATGAAAGCTTTTAGGATTGCCTGCCACTATGGTGATGATGCCGGAGAGGAGTCCTCTGTGAAGTTTCGTATCATGTCTAGCAGTGTCTTTAATAAAATAATGTTATTTGTACTGAGTGAAATGGACGGGATTCTTCGAAAGTTGTTGAAACTCCCCAGTTCTGGAGGAAAGAAAGAGACTATTACAGATCTGATGCACACAAAACAGTGGAAGAAATACAATCATTTAGTGAAGTCATATCTGGGAAATTCTCTGCATGTTTTAAATCAAATGACTGACACAGAAATGATATCTTTTACTTTAAGGCGCCTCAAGTTTTCATCCTTATTCTTGGCTGCTTTTCCGAGCCTCCTAAGGAAATATGTTAAGGTATGCACATAGATATGCATCATTTTCTGGAAATTCAACTTTTCTTGGTGGTTCTTTATCTGGAATACCACGCTTTTTGTGTGGGATCTTGATAAGGTGTTAATGTATAAGAACATACTGCATATTTCCTTTGCCTAAAGATTAACTCATCTAGTTTGATTATCTTAGTTTGGTTTTACAGCCATTTTTATTTTATTAACTTTTTATTTATAAAGCAATTGCTAAACGATAGTTTATTTCTATTTTTATTTTTTTACTTATTCCAGGTTGCACTTCATTTTTGGGGTACAGGAGGAGGTGCACTCCCTGTTGTTGCCTTTCTATTTTTAAGAGACTTGTGCATACGGCTTGGATCTGATTGTTTGGATGACTGCTTCAAAGGGATATACAAAGCCTACATATTAAACTGTCACTTCATAAATGCTGTAAAAATACAGCATATCCAGTTTCTTAGTAATTGCGTTGTAGAACTTCTCGGGGTAGACCTTCCATCTGCATATCAGCATGCCTTTGTTTTCATCCGGCAGCTAGCCATGATCCTGCGGGATGCATTTAATGTGAAAACCAAGGTGATATATTGTTTTCTTCTATTTCTTTTCCTTTTAAGAATTCAAATTTTGTTGTTCTTAGGATTTTGAATTAATATAAGTGATCAGTTATTGGGGAGATTTTGTGCTTCTCATCTAGTCTCCAATTTAGAAAATTCTTAGTTTATTTTTAGCACTCTCTACTCAGTAGATTTGAGTTTTTGTTTGTCTCTCCTAGCTTTACCCCTAGTTTGTTGGTCCTTGAAATATTATTTCTAAGGTAGCCAGATGATTTATCTTTCAATATTGATTGTTATAGTATGCAGTGCGTTTAGTAATTAACTTGATATGGTTGATCCACTTTGATTTTCTCATTACTGTTTTGCACCTGAGTTTTTTTTCTCTTTCTTTGTAGGAAGCATTCCGAAAGGTTTATGAGTGGAAATTCATAAACTGCCTTGAGCTTTGGACAGGAGCTGTCTGTGCCTACAGCTCAGAAGCTGATATCAAACCCCTTGCTTATCCTTTGACCCAAATAATCTCTGGGGTTGCCCGCCTAGTTCCAACTGCTCGATACTTCCCCCTTAGATTGAGGTGTGTTAGAATGCTTAACAGAATCGCTGCTTCTACCGGTACTTTTATACCAGTTTCTATGCTCCTTCTGGACATGCTGGAGATGAAAGAATTGAATAGGCCCCCCAGTGGAGGTGTTGGCAAAGCTGTTGATTTGCGTACAGTTCTCAAGGTCTCTTTAAGTGCAAATATTTTTCTTTGTCAAATTGTTGCAACATGATTGGTTTTTATATCTGACACAGAGTTCTCTATGACAGGTAAGTAAGCCTACCCTGAAGACACGAGCTTTCCAAGAGGCATGTGTATATTCCGTTGTTGAAGAGCTAGCTGAACATTTAGCACAATGGAGCTATTCTGTTGCTTTCTTTGAGTTATCATTTATTCCCTCTGTGCGGTTGCGTGACTTTTGCAAATCTACCAAAGTTGAAAGATTCCGAAAAGAAATGAGGCAGCTTATCCGTCAGGTATATTCTTTAGAGTGATTGCCAGATGTTTCATTTATAGAAAAGTCCATCTGAATCGTAAGAGCATTTTTCAATGCTGTAATGTTCTAACTCTTCCATTTTCCAGATTGATGCTAACTCTGAATTTACAAATGAGCGGCGTATGTCAATTACTTTTCAACCAAACGATCCTTCGGCCTCATTTTTCCTTGAGGTCTGTACATAGACTGTTCCTTTTTCTTTTTACCATTTATATTTTCACACTGTATTTCTGCGAATGCATGATTTTTTTTTTATTTTGCCCCTATGATGTAGTTATATATACCGTATTCAATTATGAGATTAATTAGGATCATAATGTTGGACAGCAAACTTAGCTATTGAAATAAATATATATGACTGTAACTTGACCACAAATTATCTAACCTGATGTTTGCTTTAGCTTTTTGAAATTGCTTGCCTTTTTATGATGTAAATGTTTGTTATATTTATGTGGACATTGAGTGGGTGAAATTGGAACTATGAACTGTGAAGCTAATTGACCAGTGCTCGAACACCGTTTTCTTCCTAGGCAAAACGTATTTATAAATCCCATACATCTCCTTTGAATTTTTTTTTTTTTTTTTTTTTTGCCTTTTTTAGCTTGCCAACTTCTGAGCTACTTCCAGTTTCAGGGTTCTGGATTTTTTTCTTGGATCAAAGATTCATTGTGATTTAGATGTATCTTTCAGGAGCTTCTGTAGATGATGTTTATGAAGTTATGATGTATCTGCTGTTTATGATGTTTACAATGTAACTGTTTTAAGAGACTGATGGATTTTGTTTGACTATAGGATGAGAAAAAGGCAGGGTCTAGTCCTCTGTCACGGTATGTGGCAATTCTACGTCAGAGAGCACAACAAAGAAACGACTCCTTGATGGAATCAAGGTTTTTAACCGTGTTTGTCATTAGGTTTTATCAATATACTTTCCAAGTTAAGGTTGTCATTTTTTATGATGTGCTGTGATTTTCAGTGTCCTAGTGGGTGAGAAGGCTTCTGTATTCGGGAGTAAGAAGCTACCAGCTAGTGATGATGGAGATGATTCTGCAGATGAGCAAGGTGCCACTGTTTTCAGTTCGTCATCCTGGTTACCTGGAAGTGCTTCAAAGTATAATTTTCGTGTTTCGTTCTCTATCTCTTTGTGTTTTCTTACTGCCTTGAAGTTCAATTTTTTTCCTATCCTCTTGGCTCGTGGCTAATAGTTAGAAGCTATTTGTTTTCAGAGATGAACCTCCTAAAGAGGAGAAGAAGAAAAAGAAGAGAAAGATGACGCAGCAGGAAGAGGTAGCTTTGGAGGAAGACATTGTAGAAGACTTGGTACTTAGCTCCGATGAAGAAGATGGGTCAATGGGCGATGCCCCAGCTGATGAAGATGGATCTGCAAGTGATGTCTTCTCCTCCGATAAAGATGATGATCTAAAACCAGTGTCTCCTAGAGTGCAGACCAAGAAGCGGAAACTGAAAAACCTGCCAAAGAAAAATGTAAAATCCCATGCCAAGCAGTCCAAGAAGAGAAAGAGAGCCAATTGAATACAGTAAGAGAAGATGATCACTGCAAAAACCAATATAGTCACTATATGTTAGTTCTGCATCATACATGTAATGCTGCCTGCTCTTTGCAGGAAATTGTGAAATATTCCAATTTTGTCAAAGCAGCTGACTCCTGGCCGAAATTTTGTACGAGAATTTTTGTTGGTGAATACTGAACACAGTTTTAGGAGAAATAGAAATTATAGAATTCTTGTATTCTATCTTGAAAAGTATGGTAGTACAAAGATACATTTTATACATTATAGTTATAAATAAGGAACCAACAACGTGTATAGATAACATCTAAACAAATAGGAACAAATATTTAAAATTCAGACTATAAAGATAATAGCAAGCTTTTAAGTTTGATTTCTTCAACAAATACATCTCCTTTCACTCAAATGAGACGAATCGGAACTCATAGAGCTCTTGGATGTGAAAATAGAGAATGGTCTTTATAAAGAGCATTGCTCTTCATCTATTTATTATTTACACGTGCCGTATACATATTATTATGATTGGTTGAAATATATACATTGCAAGAAACAAATAAAAAAGGGATAATATTTTAAAAGCACTTATGATAACATATATTATTACCTAGATTTGTAAGAGCATAGTTTGAGTAGACACTTATGTCACTCGAATTACTTTTTTTAAAATATATATATACATGTATATATATACATGCGGGCGCACATTTAAAATATATATATGTAATTAATGACAGAACTTGAAAGGAAGAGTAACGACCCATTTCCTAAACTTAATCCAACTGAGATTCAACTCATGTACATTAAAATTCATGTTTTAGCTTAACTCTCTCTCTCTCTATAAATACATATGTACACACATGTGTGAGTGTGTGTATGATCTGGTACAGTATTCAATTTTATTATAATGTAAAAAAATTATTAACTCATATGATTTAATAGCATTATATTATTACATTATTAAATAATATGAATTAATAACTTTTTCAGACTTTAATAAATCCAAAATCGTGGATTGAAACATTTATATATACAACATTTTTAACACATGCTTTAACTTGAAATTGAAAAAAAAAAAAGCCTATATTTGGTACAAAATCTTTAATTAGTTCATTGATTGTTTTATTAGTTATCATAGTGGTTATTTTAGTTTAACATATAAAAATTGTTGCTACTAACTAATTTTTTTCAAATTTTTTTATTTTGAACAATTCCTAAAACATTTTTCAAGCTCATACTCACTTGAGCTGGAGCCAGCGCAGTTAAAACCGGCTTAGTTAAAAAAAAGTAATGGTAATAACATAGTTACCATATGTTTTTTTGGTTATGAAGCAAATAGTTAATGAAAGTATTGCGAGAAGGTTGTGGTAAAAATTATATTTTCAATCATATTTAAAAGACTCTTTTTATATTAACTACAATCAAATAATAATAGTAATAAAATTACTATTTTTGAACTATTTCAAAAATTATACCAAATTATTTTTCGAGGTCACTCCAGCTTGAGCGCATGTCCATGACACAAAAAGTAATTATAACAACACAATTACCATATATTTGTTGCTTTTTAAAGTATGTAATTAATTAAAAAAAATATTATGATAAAGTTACAGTAAAATATTAAAAAATTTTCAAAATCACTTTTCAAGCTCACTTGAGCTTGGGCGCGCCACTCTAAAAAATAATTATAACGTTGCAGTTACCATAAATTTGTTGCTTTTATAGTAAGTAATTAATAAAAAGTACTATGATAAGGTTGCGCCGTTGCCGTTAATTTAAATAAGCTTTTTCAAAATTTTAAAAAGTAAAAACTTTACAATTAAATAATTGAAAATACAATAAATTATATATAAAAAATTGCTATTTTTTTCCCTATTTCATAATCTATACCAGCGATTTTTTAGGCTCACTTGAGCTTGAGCCACCCGGTAACAGTACACTGACCAAATATTAGAAGCGAGAGTAGTACTAATTTAAAATTGCTAGTAGATTTAATTTTTTTAAGAATATTATTTTTTAATTAATCAACTACAATAAAAAAATTTTAAAAAGAAATGCTCCTTGAGCAATTTCAAAAATTATGCCAATCATTTTTCAAGCTTACTTGAGCTTGGGCAGTATGAGAAGGCTGCATAAAAATTTTAATATACAAAATTTTAAAAATTCAGCTGTTAAAAAAAAAATCAAATTGTCACAAAAATAAAAATATTTAGCAAGTTTATCCGGAGCCGTGATAGATTTTATATGTATTTCTTGCACTAATTTCGCGATCATCATTGGATCGTGGATTAAATATATTTTTATAAGATTTTTTATGTATACTAAAAACTAATACATGTGAAATATTAAGCTTTGGTGTTCTTATATTATTGGATGATCACTCATTAAGGTCTAGTTTAATATTGAAATTGGGCAACACTAAAGTATTTGATAAACACTAGTTGATATAGCCTGAAGTTTATATTATTTTGGTCCACCACTTGTAAAATGAAAATTTTACAAGATTTTTACTATTTTTATCAAAATTATTATTTAAAAACCATATTAATTACTATATACTATTAATTTCTATTACATAAATACTGTTTTTTTTTTCACAATAGTTGTAATTTAAAAGATATAACGCTTCAATATGAAACAAAGTCTAAGTTTTTATTTCATATGAGAACATACTACTAGTAAGGGTTAGTTTGGGAATGCTGTGGCTTTTCAAATAATTGATGTTAGTTGTGCTATAGAAATAATCAGCTGTGAAGAGAATCAGTTACGTGTTTGGTAAATTTTATTTTCAGAAGTACTGTTAGTTTTGAAAGTAATTACGGACGTTCGGTAAATTTTATTGTTAAACTATTGAGAGAGAACAATGACTAAAATGTATATAATGTAAAATAAAATTTACTTATATATATATAAACATGTACATATAATATTTTTAACATTATAAAATTTTTTACTAAAAATAAATTTTATAATGTATTGATTTTATTTTATTTTTTAATCTTAAAACAGTTGATAATTAAATTTATAATATAGTGAAACAAATTTAACAATAATTCGACCAACAAATTAATATTAATAAATTGATATTCATGAATTATAATAAAAATTTATTAAAACATTGATTTTGTTTCCAATTTGAAT
Organism: Atalantia buxifolia; assembly: GCA_030444775.1. Taxonomy (NCBI): domain Eukaryota; kingdom Viridiplantae; phylum Streptophyta; class Magnoliopsida; order Sapindales; family Rutaceae; genus Atalantia; species Atalantia buxifolia. The sequence goes on along the minus strand of CM059832.1, from coordinate 30,718,408 downwards.
AAGGATAATTTTGGGTTTAAGTAATAATTTTAAGAATATTTATGGAAATGTATTAAAAGATAAAATTAATTCTCAACATCAGAATTTAAAAGCTATTCCTTTCTTACTTTTTAAAATCAACTGGAGGAGGGACTGATTCTGACAAAAGTGATTTTGATTTTTTTAATCAATTACTAAAATTAAATTTAAATTTTTTAAAATTATTTTTAAACCTCCCGTAAGTAATTCCAAACGAGCCGTAAATCGTCGTTGGATTTTATACTTTCCATATAAAAATATGTCCACCCTTTAAATATCTAAAAATTGGGTTTTGGCCCCTCATTCTTATTCATAGATAGGCATTTCACAAGTAGCTAGCTGTAACCCTCTCCGTCTCATCTTTTTTTTTTTTTTGAATTTTTATATGTTTATGAATAATATCTCAGTTACGAGAACAATATTCAGTATCTCCTTCTGCGTAATCATGTTTTGTTTTATTTTTTTGAGAACTTGATGTACGGGAAAACTAATTATTACTTAGATCGTGTGTTTCTATAGTTACTACGTATAAGTGCAATATATGTCACTTTTCTTCAAGAATGACCTTTGAAATAAAGAATAACCTCTGAAATAAAGAAGGAATCTTTTTTATTCTTTTCTTTTAATAATTTTTAATTTATCCATCTGATATCAGTGCTAGTTGTTTTAGGTTTCCTCTCAAAGAAGAGAAAGCTCAATTTTAGTTATTTTAGGTTTTTTCTCAAAGAAGAGAAAGTTCAATTTTTTTTAGTTGGTCGTCATCCTTTCATATATTACTTCATTTTATGGATCATATTTCTTTGTTTCTCCTTATGCTAATTTGTTTTTGATCCTTTTGAGTCGATCGGGAGCTGATGCTCCACGTTTATTGTTTTTCATCAATTTTTTTTTTCAATATTATTGAGTCTCCAAGCTTAATCGAGATTTAACGATCTATTTATTTATTTATTCTTTGGATGAACCTTTGTTATACAAGTAAATCTTTATTACAGAATTTTGTCCTGTCGGATTCGGACTAGCAGGTGAAGGGTTTAAAAAAATAAAGTTTATTGAAAAATTTCGGCTTGTTGGACAGTAGGTCTAGGGATTATCAACAACTAACCATTCCAATTTTTTTTTTTAATTTATGTAAAATTTTCCTTTTAGATCTTTGATGAACAAAAGGTTAATAATGTTTATATTGTTCATATATTTATAATTACATTGTTGATCATTAATGTCCATATCAGATCTATAGTTAGATCATGCATCTCAATGGAAATAAAACTTTGATTATTAATATATGAATTAAGAATATTATAATTATATTTGTCTAAATGGTCTCATCTAATGATGATTTTTGTTATCTTATCACATAAAAAGTGTGTCTGTTTATAGATATCTGTCAGTCTTACAGGTCATTTTGTTTTATCTATTGAGTGCTTCATCAGTTTCATACATTTCATGCAAGAACAAATTATTGATCAACTTCATTTCTTTCTCTTTCTCTTCCTCTAGCTAGCTATTGAACTATCATTTCCCCCCCTCAATATTTGAACTGATTTTCGAAGTTCTTTGTGGTTTACAGAAAATAAAGAAATTGATCATTTTATCTATCATGGGTTCTCAGTGGTTTAATCAAGCAGCAGCAACAAGCATGAACGGCTGTGATCTCCAAAATGCTGGAAACAAAATTGATCTGACCCTGAAGTTAGGATTGCCTGATAGTAGTGATCATGAAAATCAACATTTTCGTCATTTTGATCAAATGACCCCGTGTCATTCCAACTTGAACATCGATGCTCTTAATTCCCATGAGGTAATTCTTTGTCCTATTATTTCAAATTAAACGTGCTTAGAATAATGAGATCTCTTATTAAAATAAAAAAGAAAAATTAAATAATAGGTAATTGATTTCATGATTCGATTAATTGATCTAGATATAGTGTCATGATTTTTAATTACATGCATAAATTTAATTTGTACAGGCATTAGTGGAAATTTGAGCATAAACCAATTTCATGCTTAGTTTTTCGTAATTAATCGATAAACCAATAGAGAAACAACCTTATGGTCACAATTTAGTCAAGAAACTAAGTTTAATTAATTGTTGATCTTTGACTATGCACAAAGATATGCTTCGTTACATATCCACGAGGATCTATGTATATTTTATTAGATTGCGGCATCTTAGAATGATCTTAATTTAATTTTTGTAAATAACAATTTTTAAATCTCTTTAGTATCTTTGCTTTGGTAACTTACCTTCTAAAATCTCGCTAAACATGAACTTATGGTATGTAAACAAAGTTATCTTTATTGTTCTTTTGCATATTTGTTATTAACAGATAAGTTTGACTATCCACCATATACATGCAAGTTATTAATGCCTTTTCAAGCAACTTATGGTATGTAAAGCAATTATGATAAGTTGTTCAAAATAATTACATTGTTTATCGAAATTAATCATTTTCGTCCTCATGTTCAAAGCACACTAAAGCTCCTTATTATGGAAAAAGATAAATGTAACTTTTAATTTTTTTTCTTTTGTTGCTTTACACATAAAATCAGAGGTACAGTTGAACACAAAAGAAAAGGAAAAATTTATGATCAATTAAAAAATTCATAAGTTTAAATTTAAGGGTAAAATAGCGTAACACAAAAAATATTGAAAGTTAACAGAATCCTTTTATCGAAAAGGAAATTTTGATGAGTTTAAAGTACTAAAGGAAAATTAGTTAATTTGCTGAAACAATAGGGTGTTTTTGAAATAATGAATAAAAAATGGAAACACTTGTGGATCTAACAACATCATTGGACAGGGCTTCAAATAATTAATATAATGTTGTTGTTTATTATATATATGCAGGGAATGAATATGGCTAACAACAACATTGGACAAGGCTTCAACCCCGGTGAAGTTGCATGGCAACCATCAAACTTCATCGAACAATACGTGCACTCAGATAATAATAATAATAATAGTCACTACGGCTTAATCCCATTTCAAGGCTCCACATCAATGGGGTCACCCCCGCTTCCTATCTACTATCCCCACAACATCAACAACGTCAACAACTTCAACATAAACCCAAATCAAAATGTTCCGCTTGCAGCAGCAGCAGCACCACCACCACCAATGAATGATTACACGCTGCTCGACGTTCCGCCGCGGAAAGCTGAACTAGAGCAGGGTTCATCATCAGCTGCAGCTCCAGCTAGAAGGAGAGCAATGGGCACGAGGAGGCCGCGTGCGGGGAGCATCATTGATCCTAACAAACGATGCACCAATTACAATTGCAAAACCAGTGATACTCCAATGTGGCGTAGAGGCCCTCTTGGTCCCAAGGTGAGCTATCGATTTTCCTTACTAATAAAAGATAATTAAACAAAAATGTTCTTTTCAAAGGGCGAAATTGTCAGAATAATTTTTCCTAGGCAGAATTCAGGCAATTTTGAACAAAAGCAAGAACATTAGAGCGAGCAAACTAATTGTCTTTTTATAGATTTACAGATGTTACTAATGGTTTCACTTAAAAAAAAATTAAAAACAAAAAAAAAACCTTTTCTTTGTTCCTTTTTGTCCTGTTTCTTAATTGAATGTCATTCCTCTTAAAATACTAATCAAATTGTTTCATGTTAAACTTAGAGTTGATACATTAAAATTGTGATCCAAATTGTTAATTAAACTTAAAACTTAGATTATTTTTCTATATGAAATTACTTTTTCATTACAGCTTGAAATATCTTGTTTTAATTATTTGTATGTCTTCCTTTTTGCAGACTTTGTGCAATGCATGTGGGATCAAATATAGGAAAGAAGGGGAGAAGAGGCTGAGGGCAAAAGAAGCCAATAGTCAGAACTCCAACACCGAGACTGATTAATCAAGTTTATGGCGATAATCAGTGATTTTGTAATAATCAAAGTTTGGCTCCTCTTCTAACGGGATAGGTTCTATGTTGTGAAATTTAAAATTTGCTTTGAACTTGCCTTTTTTATCAACTCTTCATGCATAATATTGGAAAACTACAGCTAGACCCCAGACATTTGTCAAGGTGTCAGAAACACTTCAAAACATGACCCAAAAAAAGGCAAAAAAAAAAAAAAGAAAAAGAAAAAAAAAGGTAGAAGTGAATTCTCAAAACACGGCCGAAATGGCCTTTTAGGTTGTCACTCTATCATCAATTAATAAGTAAAGCACGAGAGCAACGCCCGCAGAACCCAAGTCATCAGCCGTAAACAACGAGGTCCTACTGTGTTTTGATGTTACTCAAGTAATTACAAATGAAGGACATGTGAATGCAGGAGTCAACAAGATTACAGCCTGTTTGATATTGAAGTATTGTATCTTTTAAATTATAGTTGTTATGAAAAAAATATAATTAAAAAATAAAAGTTTATAGTGCATATCAAATTTGATTTTAAAATAGTAATTTTATCAAAAAATAATAAAGATATTATAAACTTTTCATCATAAAAGTAGTAGATAAAATCAACTTAACTTCCAATATTTATCAAATATTTTAGTATTATAACTATCAGACCTTAATATTAAATAACACCTAAAAGTTGTTTTAGACCATTATTTTTAGCTCTAAAATAAATTCAGATTTTATAAAAGGAAAAATCGTATCATCTTTTTCTCTGTAATGTGTGGTTTGTTCTAAAAAATACCAAATAGAATTTTACAGCAATGGTATAACAACACAGCTACCATATATTCTGCAGAGTTTATTATTAATATTACAAATTGTAAAGTAAGTAATTAATGACAACTTTTATTAACTTCCCAAAGCTTTACATGAAACGAACAAATCCCTAATTTTGAAATTGCCATACACATTCTGCCATTTCTAAGCAGTACGGCATAATTATGAACCTGCTGAAATTGTTGTGAAAAATTAAAAAAGAAAAAGAAATTATTCAGGAAATTTATGCTCAGCCGTTAGATTTAATGTATATATGTATCTTACAATAGTTCGATCAATAGATGTTGGATTTAATTTTCGATCCAGTTAACTTAAAAAAATCATGAGCTAAGCACAAATTAAAATACCCTTCCTTCGAAATTCTCTATAGCTAAGTTTTGGCCCCTCTTTCTGATCCATCATATAACTGTAGCTGTAAGTCTTTCTTTTATATATCTTCTTTTATTTTCTATATCTTTCTTTCTTTTTCATTCATATAATTAAATTTTCTCAGGGGTGGACTTTCACATTTAATTTACAAAATTTGTAAGAATATATGAATATATCTCTATTATAAAAGCAACTTTATTTCTCCTTTTATCGAATTAATTGTCTTGTCTATTCTTGTCCTCGATAATCTTGACTGTATAAGAAAATTTATTGATAAAATCGCATTCTTATATGAACATGCAACTTTTTCATCATTTTCTTTGATTATTCACTAATTCTCACTTAAAAAAGAGAAAGCTCATTTTAATTTCATTGGTCATTGATCTTTTTTTGCGTGCATTCAAATTTTTACTTCGAATAATCATTTAGCTCCCTTTGTTTAAAATTATATATCATTTTCAATTGAAGAACAAAAGTTAATATACATAAGGTTTATACATATTTAGAATAGTTTCATGTATTTTGTTATGGATAGAACTGTGGTACCACAGTTGCACGGTACTACAGTTCTATCCAACTGTTGGATCTAAAAGAAGAATAATTATTGACTGGATCCAACGGTTAGATCTAGCTGTGGTACCGTGTAACTGTAGTACCATAATTGGACCCTTTTGTTATAATATGATTAAATATTCTCATCTATGGTTAGAACATAATCTCCATAGAAAAATTTAGATTACTGATGAATGAATTAAAATATTCTATTTCATTCCATCTTCTATCTAATTAATGATGTGTTTTTTTGTTTTCTAGTCACTTAAAAAGTGTGTCTTAGTGTCTACATGTCTATTTGTAGCATATGTGTCAGTCTTCTCTCTCTCTCAATGGTTGATAAGAGCTTCAGTTTCATATATAAAATTCATGAATGAACAAATTATTTGACTTCATTTCTCTCTCTTTCTCTCTACCTAGATAGTTCATTTTTGGACTGTAAGAAGTTGCTTTTGCTCTCAGAAAACAAAGCAATTGATCAGTTGATCATGGATCCTCAGTGGCACAATCAGGAAGCAGCAACCAAAATGAACGGCTATGATCAGAACAATGATGACGGAAACACAATTGATCTGACCTTGAAGTTAGGGCTACCTAATACTGATAACGAAAATCAGCATCTTAATTCTCATGAGGTAATTCTTTGTCCTATACATTCCTTAATTATGTGTCTAGATAATATGATCGATTATTAAATTGAATTTAAAAATGAAAATTTGAACATAATCTTCAGGAATGATATTAAAATTTAATATTAGTCTTCATTTTTTAAATTATGATTTCTTGATAAAACCAATCAAAAAACTAACAGAGAAATAATATTTTTCTTTTGTAATTTTGCTAAGAAATGAAGATTAATTAATGGTTGTTCAATCACTATGCAGAAAAGAAGCTTCACTTCATTTACATGATAATCTATATCTCTTCGATTGCGGCATCTAATTAGAATGATCTCATTATTGATTTAATTTTGAATAAATAGTGATTATCAAATTCTGTTTAGATCCATTATTTTGGCAATCTTCTTGTAAAATCTTAATTATACGTGAACTGATGATATGCATATAATTGTCATCTTTGTTGGTTTTTCCTTCCCTTTTAGTTTCAGTATTCGGCTGCGTAATTGGTATTAACACATTAGATTGACTGCTCCATATTGATCAAGTGATTAATGACTTCTTAAGCAACTATTTTTGTCTTCAATTTTTTTTTGGGTCATCATTTTCATCTGTGAAAATGACAAATTTATTGACAAATTTTAGCAGCATCCCTACTACGCTGCTACTTACTATTACCAAAAATTTGGGGGTTGCATTGACGTTTGTCAAATGATCAAAAATAAATTCTTAAACAGTATTTTTGATCAAGGGCGGAGTTACCACAGGCTTTAGGTTAATTTTATTCGTAACTTTGTGCTTGTAATCTCTTACTAGCATTTGGCCTCTCTTACTCTACAATTTTGATAGTTCTTGCCCTGTAACTTTATACCTCTAGATTTGTAGGCTGTCCAGACTTTGGTCTCTCTAACCTTTATCAATTTCACATTTAGTTTCTCAGTTCTAGCTATATATATATATATATATATATATAATCATTCTCATATGCAGACGACCGCATTTTTCTAACGCAGACACATTTTCAAACCATGCAGTTGAAAAAATTTAGTTATTGAATGAATTATAAAACTATGCGGTTTAAAAGAATTAAAAACTAACTCTTTTAAACCTCATCGTTTTAAAGTGTGTCGCATAAAAAAAAAATGAGAGCGCCCACTCTAGAGAATCACCATATACATCTGTGTGTGTGTGTGTGTGTGTGTGTGTGTGCATGGATGTATATGAAGCGTCATTACCTAAAATAAAATAGTAAGTATCAACTCTTGTTTAAAGAGCTATGGGTTAATAACATTATATCCTACAGTTTTTTTTTTCGAACTTTAATCAGTTCGCTTTATGAATTATGATACTAAGCTAAATAAATGAGATAGAAAAAATTTATGCCTTGTTGAAAAAATTTATGCCTTGTTTTGGATCATAATTTTAAGTTACAATAACTCAAACTTAATAATATTTATTGTGAATAAATTTTGTAATTTCAATAACTTGAACCTAATAGTAGTTCTGTTAATAATATAAACATGGGAGAAACTAAAATTTTAGTTCACTATGGGTTATAATAGAGAATTTATAAACTGGAACAGGTTATTACATAAAATCTGTAAAAGTGAGGAGGCCTGCGGCAGGGTCATAATGAAAACCTATATAGATCGTTTGCCTATAACAATAACATGTAAAACTGAAGGGGCCCAACAAAGATTGCAGTTTCTTTAACCCTTAAATTTTATCAGATATTCGAAACTCTCTCTCTCTCTCTCTCTCTCTCTCTCTCTCTCTCTCTCTATATATATATATATATATATGTATATGCTAATCATATCCGATCTTAAAATTCAGAATTAAAATCTAAAACATATTTATAATGTTGTAAATGAGTTTACAACGTTGTAAAAATTAATTTATGATGTCGTAAATCTGAGTTGGATTTTAATCTTGACTTTAATTCCGAATTAAAAAATTTTCTTATATGTATATGTATATTTCTTTTAGTAAGTAATTTCTCTAACATTTTCATTGTCTATATACAGAGAATAAATAACTATAAAATGGTGAACGAAGGAATGAACAGTAACGCAAACATTGGACAAAGGTTCAATCCCAACGAAATTGCGTGGCCACAATCAAACTTGAGCAGCCAACATAGCCAGGCACAATATATGCACCCAAATAATGGCTATGGCTTTAGCACATTTCCTGCAGGCTCTTCTTCAATGGGATCACAACTTCCTAACTCTCCTCTTCACTACAACAACTTAAGCATTAACCCTGATAATAATCTTCCGCATGCAGCAGCAACGTCTGCGCTGGCATCGATGAAAGGTTACACACTCATCAACGTTCCGGCGTCTAGAAACCAGCAGCTGGGCACTACTGCAAGCTCTACGGCTGCAGCATCAGCTCCAAGGAGAGCAGCAGGCATTCCAAGGGCGCATGGGTATCCTTATAAAAGATGCACTAATTATAATTGCAATACTAATGATACTCCAATGTGGCGTAGAGGCCCTCTTGGCCCCAAGGTCAGTAAATTATTGCATATTATTGTCATTATTTCTATTTGTAGACTTGAAAACAGTTATTCTTTGATGCATTCGCATACATACAAAGTTACGGTACAAAATTAGTTTTTTGGAAAAAATTTTGGAAGCTAGTGTGTGTATATATATATATCAACTGGATCATTTCTTGGATTCTTTTCGCATGTGTTGGTTCAAAATACATATGGCAAGAATATAACAAATAAAAGTATATATACATTCAAAGCATCCAAGATTTTCTTAATCCATGCACCGAATAAAATTTGACACCATTGTAGAGTCCAACGAGAATTTGGTAATTATTTTTTTTTATCACCAATATTTATACTCACTAATAATATACGTCATCCGTCACATCATTTGTGATGGAATATGCACAAAAATTATTCATTAAGTATATTTAGATCTTCGAGAAAGATTAATCATGAGTAGTTACATTGAATCTACAGTTTTTATACGTTAAACTTATAACATGGACAGCCAATCTCGAAACTTGTACAATACCTCTTGCCTATGTATGTAAATTAGAGCTTCAAGTAGTGTTTTTAATCCAATGAATTTCCTATTTTCAGACTCTCTGCAACGCCTGTGGGATCAAGTACAGAAAAGAGGAGGAGAAAAGGAAGGCAAAAGAAACAGAGCCATCAAATGTTGATTAGAACTCCAACAACCAAACTACTTAAAGAGGAATTACTGATTTTAGTCAATTTTGAACCAAAGTTACCCATCCCTTATCTGTGAAACGGGATTGAAATTAGCTTTTATGTTGTGTGCTAGAACTGTTTGCTTTTCAGCTACTTCGTCGCTTTTATAATGCTTCTGACTTTTTTTCAAGTTATAAATCGATTTCTTGTACTTGCACAATGCTCTACTAGTATTCTACCTGTTAAAAGCAACATAAAAAAATATGAAAATATAAACTAGAAAGTCTCACATAAAACAAATATACTAAAAAATTTAATAAGAAAGAAACTAACTCTTGTGCATCTGCAGTATGTCTAATTTTTGCATCCGAAAAAGCAAAACTTAGCAAACACGCCAAATACAAAGGCTATGACAACAAATTAGTCCTAAGACATAAGGGGAACAAGATGAAACAAAAGCAAGGTCATATCACTGATTTGCGCAATTCCTCAGATCCGTGTGCGAAGTGGCACCTATCGCCGAAGGTACAAGACCCTTTTGCAAAGTTCTCGCAGAGCTTTGTCTTGAAGTTGTTTGACTGAGAAGAGGAATTTGACTTCATTGAATGTCCAGAACCAGAACCAACATTTACGATTAACTCACGAACCATGGCACTGGCTTGCTTGATCTGATCGAATGTACCCTCAAGCTCAATGTTCCTTAAGTTGGGATCAACCTCATGATCTCTGATGGAAAGCTTGGCTCCGGTAAGGCGACAGATTTGCTTGGAGTTCACACCATTTTTGCCAATGATAGCTCCTGCAAGCTTTGCGTCAATGCTAATCTTAGCAGTGGCTGAGGCCCCAAAACTGGCTGCAGCTCCCAGTGATTGTGGAGGAGGCTCAACCCGACCACCCATCCTGCCATGCATCAGTCCTCCCATGGCACGAGGATCTTCATAGGATGGTGCAGTTGGCCTGCCAAGCTCCCATTCACCATGAGCAAAATGGCATTTATCGCCAAACTTGCAACCTTCAGCTGAGTTGTATTTGTTGCACAAACGAGATTTCACAGCTGGGGGAGATGAGCCATCTGGAAAGGATGGTGGGACTCCTGAATTTCTAGGAGGTGGTGGTGGATGAGCGGGGGTGCCACCAAGATTCAGCATCTGGGAGACAGCTTTGAAACCACCAGGAACGTAATGCAAGAAGTGACATCCCTCTCCGAAGGGGCATCCAGAAGTGCTGCAAAACCAACAAAACAGGTGTGTAAGAGACTCCACAGGATACAAATGCATTTGGGAAATTCCATTGTTACAAGCCTTTCTAATCATAAGTCTAAGACAGAATAATTTTAAAAAAAAATAAATTACTACAATTTTTTTTTTAAAAAAAAAAAGTAACAAGTGAAGGTTGAAAAAGTAACTATTTATCACATTAAAATTGAACAATAGAACTAACTGGACTCATAATCCATTAATTATAAGCACTAAAGCTAACGTAACACATCTACTACTATATTTGAAGATAAAAAGGGCAAACATTGCACTGATGACTGAGGGAACTCTGTAGTAAACATATAATAAAATAACTAAAAGCATATGACACAAGATACTAATAATATATCTTTTTTTTCCTCTCTCTCTCATTAAAGCCTTCTTCTTGACAGTGCTCATAAAAATGTTTAATAGTCCATGACCAACTATAAAGTCACGTCTGTTGGCACATTGCTTAGATTAGGTAAGGCTAATGGATTATTAATAAGTTCAGCAAGGATACTAACAAAAGTCAAAAACCCTCTCCCTTGCCAGAAACTAGATCCCAACAATTAAGGCACTTAGATTCCCCAAAATCACACAATCGCCATCAAGTTTAGAATACAACCATTTAAGTGTGTTCAAATAACTCGAAGCAAAGGGATGCTCATTGATCCATACAACATCCAACAACATTAGTAAACTTTCATTCACTTTTTCCAAAATGTTCTTTTCCCATCCAGTATTGTTTATCACACAATCTTTGCAACCCTAACTTTCCTTTATTTCCCTTATAACAAGTAAGAATTCAGCAACTCTCTTTCAGCTTTTCCTACCACCCTATCACGATATCCCCTTTATTTATATCAATTTCATGGGTAACATGCACAGACTTTTCCTCATGGTACAATCACAGATGATTTTCTATATATTCACACAAACCCCTTAAAACTCATATGGTAATCATTCATGACTACACACAACTATTAGAACCCCACCATACCAGAACCATCGGCACCTTCTCCAAGCTCAAACTCTTAAATGATAGGTCCAGAATATTAGTCACTTTTGGAGATCTCCTACAATTGTTGAATACTTTTACTTGCATTTTTATGAAATATTTCAACCTCGATGTTTGGTTTATTCATGGTATTCACTGAAAGAGCATCATCAACAAACAGCAAGCCCAATCCACAAAATATGTTGGAAGATTTAACCTTAGCCACAACTATACCATTATTTTTAAGGCCCCATCACACACATCAATGCGAACATGATTTACCAAGAAATTCACTGATGTTCTCCATTAGTCAGCAGAATAAGACAAGTCGCTGTAACTTGACTATACCATCACAAAAGCATATCCTCCCTTATATTAGTCTTTCCTAATCCAACCGTCAATTAATCCTTGCATAGGTGAAATCAGAAAATTATGAAAATTTTGAATGTTACTGTCTAATATAAGACAAGCAAGAGGCCACATCATATTCTTCATTATATCATGTTCCCCAAAGTTTCATACAAACATCATTCCTTGACAAAGGTACTACCGTAAATAATGCAATCATGTTACGATAAATCATATCCAGTAGCAGATCAACATATACATTCAACGAATTTGAGATAAATAAACTTCCCCAAATATGGATGGAGCATGCCCGTAACTTTTGAGACATAAGAAATTCACAAATTAACTATTCAAAGATAACCTGAAATCTTCCAATACCAGAAGAAAGAGCTCATTTTTAAAATATATAGACACGGGGATAAAAATGTACAGGGCTCAAGTGATCTTAATAGCCATAGAGAAAAAAACAGATTATCTTATTCCCAGTTGAAAGCCTTAAGTATTTCTAAGCAGAAGGCATTAAAATAAATATTGCTTCAAACTTTCAATAAGAAATCACAGTAGTAACTTTTATAATAGAAAAAATAAAGAAGACAGAATACCTAAAATTCTAAACAGTATGGAAAATCATAAATTGTTAAATAAACACATGGCATTAATTGAAGAAATGTTTGGATCTAAAAGCACAAGCATACATTTAATCTCATGTAATCCATCAAATACTTCACCAACTTTACTGGAAAGGCTTATCTAATTCCACATTAGAACCATTTAAACTGCTAAAATAAATAAATAAAAAATGAGATAAATTATCAACAGACAAACTATTTCAATCCAGTAAAAATATCTTGACTCAAAACAACACTGGCAGACAAACTAGCAAAAATATTTAAGAATGGTCACTATAATGTTCAGCTCCACAAGTTTAGCAACCCTTGTAATTTCCTTAGCAATACATAGTCGAACGACCACGTCCAACCTGGCCCTTGTACAAAAGCTATATTCATTTAAAAGTGTTACCCCAGTAGAGAACAGCTTGGGTAGCATGTTCCGGAACTTAAGATGCCAATTGATTGGTCCGGATCTGAAGGAATTTACTTGCAAAAGATTATAAAATGAATTATAAATAACCATTATATAGTGAGCAAATTTTGCATCCAAACAACTGCTTTCAGTTTACATGAAGCCCTGCAAGTAGTTAATCCAACAGTACTCTCAGATATCAACAGTTTGCCATTTCTGTGTTCAATAATCATTGTTATCGTGATTAGAACAAAAGGTATAACCTGTATCACAACTTAAGTTCCCAATTCATTAGTCCAAATCAAATGAATTTTACTTACAAATATTGTGTAATAAAATTTTCTTAAAAATTATAAATATTACAAATAGACATAATTGCATTTAGATTACTCATTTTAGATAGGTTAAGATTTGAACCTGAAAAACTTTGTGCATGGCTTCGATTTGCTTCCTATACCAGTTGGAAAGTTCTCCATTTCTGTTGCAGAACATTAATTGATTTTTCTCAGTTACAATTACAGTGAGTTATTAATCTTGAAACTTTAAAGAATATATAATATCATGTTATCATTCTCATCCTTGTGACAAAGGATGCTTTCTGAAAATTAAATAATCAATCAATATTGTTCCGTATAGAGTATAAGTACACCACCAGATTCATTAAAATTAAGAGATTAAAATAGTTGAATAACAATCCTGTAATTAGGCTCTAAATTGTACGATCTATTAAAGCTGTCGTAGACCTACAAATTGCCTCAATTTTACCTCAGAATTTTATAGGGGGAAAAAATAACTTGAACTAAGTTTTCTCATTCTTTGGGTTTCCAGGAGAAATAACTAACTCGACTAAGTCTTACTAAGTAGCTTAGCCAAGTGTTATGTTTACATCGGAACTAAACTGCAGATGGTTGACAAAGTACATGTTTCTTTTCTTTTTTATTACCTGAATATTCTCAGAGAAAAATCAGTTTTCTGAGTTGTAGATAGCATCAACATTGCATTACAATATCATACTTCTAAAGAAATAATATGATTGCATAAAAATACCAGCTGCAGCATGAAAAGTTACAGAGAACTAAAATCCAGAATGAACATAACAATTCCATTACATGTGCCACATTATCATAGAAAGCTAGACAAGAATAGACGATATAGCAAGATATGCAAGAATATTAATCAGCTACCATAAAGAAACAAAGGAGAAGAGACAACTACCGGCTTAAATTGCCAACAACTGACCCAGAAAGAACTCAACCAAAAAAACTAACAGATCTAACTGACTCACGTGTAAGCAATTTGCTCCAAGTTAAAAATCAACTCTAATATATGAGACGCAGACAAAAGATACAGTACACCACTATTTCAAAACAAAACTTCTGCCACGCAAAGACTCCCAAATCCACTTTCGACACAATTAGGGCAACATCAAATCCTGGAGAAACCTAAAACAGTGAACAGAATACTGCGACCCCATGCACAAACAATATGAATGAAATTGAAACAGAGACTCATACAAACATATTACAAATGAATAAGTTCCATTTTGCCTCAATTTCACATACATATCAAACTACGAATCATATCAAATTAATCTCAAAAAATCATTTAGCTTCATCTCCTCCTCGCCACTCCAACAATGAAAAAAAAAATCATTTTTAGCTATCTAATACTTACGCATCAGAGCACCTCAATTAAAAATAAATAAATAAATAGTAACAATTTCGAGCTTCAAAAACTCTTAACACTTGCGCAAAATAACATAGTAATGATAGAAGTTAACAATAGCAGCGTTGAGGTAGTACCTTGCTTCGATTTCTTAAAGCCGCCATTGCCATTCGAGGCACCTTCATGCCTTCCTCTCTTACGGCCGCCACCGAGCTCCATTACGAGAGAAACAACCGCCGGGATCCGAGGTCGAAGCACCCGACCGAGCGGAGCGGAAAAGGAAAAAAGCGGGGAGAAAGTACGGGAAAGTGTGAGCGAGAGTGCGCGAAAATTTTGGGTACAAGAACCCTAGTGAGAGAAAGCTAGGGCTCGAATTGAAGAGGGAGAAAAAAAATTAGGAGGGCAATTTGTGAAAATAGAAAAAGGGCGAATCGCGGAATCGAAAATAAGATTTAAATCTAGCTGATAAACGAAGATAAACTTTAATAATTTATGGATATTCCCGGCCACGTCACGTGTCTCTTCTCTAGGTTAATGATGTTAGCAAATTTAGTGCTTAGGTCATCCAGCGATGAGGGTCAATGCTTACAGCTTACCACAGTGAGTCATGAAGTGAGGCTTTTAATGGCTCTCATTTCAAACGTATTAAATGTAATATCGACTGACGCACTGATGTTGTACGTGGAATTTTTGTATCTTAAATAATACTAATAGAATTTTTGGATTAGAAATAATAAATAATGATAAACTAATTACGAGTCATAATAAATATACCAACTAAATAAACATAATAATATTGTTTAATATTAAAAAAAAGTCAGTGAATTCTATAATGAGATGTATTATTCATTTTTCACGTAATTGAGAACTAGTGGACTATCATACCACTTTAACATAGTAAAATAACTTTTATCAATAATAATGATATTGAGACGGTGGAACAGTTGTACACATATTTTAGTTACTGTAGTATTATTATTACTCATAAAAGAAATATAAAATTATTATTGATAAAAAGCAGCGCTGGTATTCTTCCTGAATTTAAACCCCGAATTTAAAATATGTATTACTCATATTTTAGTTGAACTTTTGCTCCTTTTGCTTTTTCCACATTGTTTACTCTTTCTCCCCCACGTTTGATTCCAGCTGAAAAGCACAACTCCTCACGTGGAAGGATTGAGTTGGGATTTTTCTCTCATTTCAGAAGCAGGAAAACGGCATTTACCTAGCAGGAGTAGTTCATCACCAGCTTGAAGTAAAACACCCGGCTGGTAAAGAGTGATTTTTTATTTTTCCTATTATTTTTTGTTATATGATAATAATAAATTTGATTTAGAAATATTTAGATTAAATTTTGTGTTGGATTCGGAATTTATTTTAATATAAATGTTGTGTTTGAATTAGAAATCTTTTTATTTAGATTTTTTTTAATTTAAATGATGTGTGGGATTTAGAGTTTTTTAATTTAAATTTTGTGTTAATTTGTATTATGTATTTGGGTTTAGACTAGTAGACATGTAATAACGTTTATTTTTTTCAAAATATATCTTAGTTATTTGACTTTGTTATGTTAGAAATTATATTTATTTTAATTGTTGCTGCAATAATATAAATATAAATTGCACATATAGATGTTAATTAACTACATTCAACATCTGAATATCCCGTTTGGATTAAAATAATGACAAAATAAAAAATACATCAAAACACAAGCTAACTCATGTGTTGGGATCATTAGCCGAAAATTCCGTCCGATTGGTATCCTCGAAATCTTGTTGTAGTAATTGTTGAAAATTGACATGATGAACTCCTCTATAATTTATCCAAGGCTGATAATAGGGGGGAAAAAGGCATGTTGGGGGAGTGTCTGTTGTGCTAGCTGTTGTATAGAAAGAAAAAAAAAACAAAAGAACACAAATTAATAAACAAATGCCAATGAAACAACACTAACAACAGGTACATAAAAAAAGAAAATTTTACCAAAGCTATATTGCTCGCATCTGTTGGGATTGAGAAGATAAATCGGGTGCCTCTCGAGTCCTACTAAAGTAAGCAATAAACATTTAAAATTTATATTAAATTAATTAAAATTGAATTTATATGAAATATTGAATTAATTAAAAATAAATGTAATAGAATTACCTCTGCGTTTGCACTAAATGAAGTATTTGACTTTGGCTTTTAAATTGCTTTTGCTTTCTTTGAGAAGGTGGACCTTTACGACGAGATACTTTTGGAATGATTTCCGTACAACTTCCCGACCCACCGGAAGAGTTGTATCTCCGCTTTGACAATGAACATTCAACGATACATCCTTCATTGCTTTTCGATCTAAGTCAAAACATTTTTATGACTTTCTTCATTTTTGAAGCAATATCAGCAACATCATAAAAAGCAAGCACATTCTTCTTTATATCATTTGGTGTTCAATGCTCGAACTTCTCATCATATCTGACTTTCACTCAATGTAGCATCTCCGCACATCTTTCCTCCATCTCCGTATAATATACTTTCGGGAAGAAATGATATAGTTAGTATCAACATGCAATGGCGTGTCTACAAATAATCTCCATACATTCAAACATTGAACACGCACAACGAAGTCTCTTTCAAAAATAACTTGAAAAGTCTTCTCTTTACTCTTTCCATCATTTTTGCGATATCCGATCCCCACAATGAAAACCTCACTATACATCCTTGTTGAAATTCTTGAAACTTGGAAATAGTGTATACTTCCTCAACTTGTTTTTCCATTGCGAAATTGGTACGGCATGGCATCCGTTGGCTGAAGCACCTAGCATCTTCTTGCCACTCTTTTTCAATTTTACTTTCCATTGCTTTCTCATATTTCTCCACAAATTGCTTCAAAGTTGTTTTTGAGTTAACATACCCATCAAAAAATGCATTCATACTCTCACTACGTTGAGTGGTTGACATGCCAGCCCAAAAAGTCGTTTTCACAAAACACGGAACCCAACGATATCTTTCCTCATATAAACCATTTAACCACTGATTATCACCAAGATCATATTTATCTACCATGTCATGCCAAGCTTCCTTAAATTCAATAGGAGTCTGTGAATCATAAACAATAGTATGCAACGAAAATCTAATGGCATGATATTCTGCATACCCTTCGGGCACCTTTTTCAGAATATGCCACAAACACCATTGATGCCTAGTATTTGGAAAAATAATCTCAATTGCATTTTTCAGGATGATGATTCCAAGGGGAGGAGGCGGGACTAGCCATGTGTCAAATAACCACATAAATGAGTGTCCTCATGTGAAATCAACCCACATCCTAACAAAATAGAATGACCGTGATGATTAACTCCAACAAAAGGAGCAAATGGCATGTCATATTTATTTGTAAGGTATGTAGTGTCAAATGTAACAACATTTCCAAAGTCTTTATAAGCTGCCCTGCTTCTTGGATCTGCCCAAAATACATTGTTTAACCGACCCTCCTCATCCAAGTCAAGACTGAAGAAAAATCCATCATTTTCTGCTTGCATTTTTTGAAAATATTTCTGAATTGCAACTGCATCCCCTTTTCCAAGCCTTAATCGCCTTGCTTTATCAACATGATTTCTAGCATCCTTTTCTAAGAATGCGACATTTTCATAGCCACCAGGCTCAACAACAATAGACTTAAAACTTTGAGTCATTCTAATTCCTGCTTCTTCATTTATTTCAAGTTGTTTTTTCACATAAGGACTAATGGTACGGTTGCATCGATAATACCTACTCTTGCTCGGACTTACAGCATGGTTGTGTTCAATGAACAAATTTCCAATTACCCATTTTCCATCAACAAAACGCCCTCCAATTTTAGCATTGCATCCAATTTTCTGGTTAGGTTGAAGCCGCAAAACCTGGTTGGATTTCCCTTTGGTCTTGCCATTTCGCCCGCAAGCAAATGTCACATATTTCATATTCCCGTCATCTTCTTTTTTACAAGATCTTGAAATCCCTCTTGTTGGCCATAAGCTTTGTAATATTCAAACATTTCATCCAAACTATTAAAGCACATCCCAATCTTAGGAATTAGCATCCTGTAAATCTTGCAATTCCTCTACTTCATCAACCTCTAATTCATCAACGTCCTCCATTATTGCTACAAATTATAATAATTCAGAATATTATTAATTAATTATACTAATTTCATTAAGTTTACAAATAAATAAAAATATAGACTACCTATTATTAATTACTTATCCCTAATTCATTAAGATTAGAAACAAATAACAATATAGACTACATATTATTAATTACTTATCCCTAATTCATTAAGATTAGAAACAAATAACAATATAGACTAAATATTATTAATTACATATCCCTAATAAATTAAGTTTAGAAAAAAATTAAAATATAAACATATATTATTAATTAACGGTTCAAACAACTTAATTATTAGTAATTAGTTATCATGGTTCAGCAAACTAAAACAAATAAAATACAATAATTGACATATAAATTAAAATGAAACTAAAGCAAATTAATTATTAGGAATTGCTACATCAAGATTTATAAATTAAAATGAAACAACTTAATAAATTAATGTAGGAACAATAAATACTTACGGGTTTTGAATTTCGTAGAGATTCAGCACTTTCAAAGATCCAGATCCGATTCGTTTTCCAACCAAAGACTTAGGGTTTTGCAGGTTGGCGTTTTGCAGATTTGCAATGAATTAGAGAGAAGTGTTGCGTGTTGGGTGTTGGGTTGAAACGAGATGTGCAATTAAAAAGGAAAGAAACACGTGCAGTTAAAAAGGAAAGAAAACAGCTTTGGAACATCTTTACCCTTTCTCAAAGACGTGAAATAAAAAAGCAAAAGTGGCCATTCTCAAACAAACACGCGAAAGAAATAAAAAAGCAAAAGTAATCGTTTGGCGGGACCACATTAGGCCAAACACACCGTTTCAAGTCGGGGCGTAATTCGGGGTTTGAATTCGGGGAGAATAGCTTTTTCCAAAATTAAATCTTACATCATAGAGACCCTGTTCAAGTATATTCTGAATTTTTTTTTTTTTTGGGTAAACTTAAGTTTTGCATTTAGCATAGGAGGTGGTTGTTTTAATTTAACTATCTAGAAGACTATAAATAAGCTCTTGGACTTTGAATCATTTTCTGAATAATGAGATATTATTAATATTAAATGTTGAGAAAGTAGTGCGTCTATGAATTTAATATAACCTATAATGGGTTTCTCAAATATATAACCTAAATACCTGAGTAAAAAATTTAAATTAAGAGATATGGGGGAAGACTCGAAATCCAAGCATATTAACACCCAATTAGCAAGTAATTTTTCATTTTTGTAGTGTTACATTTGAAATTATATCAATTTGTTAATGTGTAATAAATTCTTTAATTGTTCTCTCTCATTATCATCTAATCTTAGGCCTTGGAAGCTATATTACTCCCCATTAAGGAAGGATGGATGGGTGAAGACTTTAGTGATTGGACCCTAAATAGACTCCCCAAGAAACCAAACAAGGCCCACATTGTTGTAACTAGGTCTAATCAGCTTAACTGTGGGTGTCTTTAGAAATTCTTTAGCAAAGCTATCCTGATGTTGGACTGAAGCCTTATGCCTCAAACATGTGTCCTTCTTGGGCCGAAATGTTGGCTTAGGATAGTGAATGGTTTGAAAAAGGACATAAAGCACATTGTCATATCGATCCCTAAATGATTTTTCATATGACTTGACCATAATAACTTCACCCACGGGGGTTGATGTTTCTTCATCTGTTCTGTCTTCTAAGAATTGGGAATCGGCTCAGCGAGGTTGGTTTAAACTTATTCAAGATGCATTTGTGGATGTTTAGCGTGGTATGATTTGTTATTTTGGGGGGTAGGGGGAATTTTCGGGTACTTTTAGAGAACTGTTGATTTTTCATTCACTTTTTATCGCCTGTATATTTAAACTAATTATAATAATATGGATACCCAAGTGATAGAAAATGAATGAATAAGCTGCGGTGCTCCAGAAGTACCGAAACCTTCTCATAGGACAAATATACATAATTAAAAGAGGTTATAGGGCAGTTATACATAATCATGAGGGGTTAGTGATGTTGGTAGGAGCTGATTTTGGAATTTTTTCTGTTGATGTCAATATTATGGAAGCAAAAGCTTTACATTTTGATATACGACTAACTAGAGAGGTTGGTTTGTCAGTGTTAATCATTAAGTTAGCTTATTTTGATGTTACACAACTAGTTTAAGAACAGCAAAATACTCAATCGGAGCTATTTTAGATTATGAAAATGATATCAGGAATTATTTATACTAATACATGACTTCAAGATTCGGCATATTTTGAAGAATCGAAATCAAGGTGAGGATGATTTAGCTAAGTTAATATTCGACATAGTACGTAGTTCTTTCATTCTGATTGTTTATTGAATTTGATTAAATGGGCAACGGATGAATACGTGACATTAAGATATTCATATTCCATCAGCATTGACATCGGTTAACTATATATTTTAGGGGATTGCCACTTGGTTTACACCCGAATCCCTAGCAGTCACTGCCATCTTTACATTGGAAACCGATCAAGCTGTCAGGTTCCGAATTCTTGGCCCGATGATGTTGGCTGTGTTTGTGCTTTTGCTAGTATGCACCGGCAGATATTATTTATACACATGACAGGCATTCCCTCGCAATTCAAACGGCCATTGCAGTCATCACTGCTGGAAGCCTGGAACATTGAGCTTGCAAGACCAAGCTGCTGCCTTCAAATTCAACATTGAGCTTGCAAGACATTGATTAAAATTCAAAATTAAAAAAAAAAACTCAAATATAAAAAGTTAAAAAAATCAATTTGTTACTTTAAATCAAATTCAAATAAAAAAAATTAGTTTTCCATCATGACATTAAATATTGTCCATTATACCAAATATCTATCAATAAAATAACGTGTAGTGTTTGAATATCTATCAACTTACTTTTAGTGAAATTATAGGTTTGATTTTTTGAACTTTGAGTTTATAGAATTCAATCAATGTTTGGTTTAACAGAGAAAAACCAAAAAGAGTCTCTTTTTATAAAAGAATAAAAAAATTTCAAAACCATCTTTACTCATTTATAGTTGAACAACAGAATATTGACATTGTTAATTTTTCAATAATTTTTATAAATTTTGGGTTGGATTGAAAAAAGTTGACCCAATCAAACCATCTAAATTTTAATTATTTGGATTGAGTCTATTAGGTTGAATTGGGATTACCCACCCCTAATTTTTATATTTAGTATATGATTGCATTGATTAAATTAGATTGATATACAATAGGATTCAAGTACATCATTTAATATATAGCATAAATTAGTACGATTATCAATAATAGTCGCTTTCCAATTATCTCATTTATGTATCTTCTCTCAATCATACCGCAGTAATTAAACTTTACATGGCCCTTTTTATATTAACACCAAAGTGATTCAATTAATTAATAAAACATTTTGAAGTAGTGTAGATGCTTAATTTGCACATGATTGGAATTCGCCCACATTAAAATTGAAGAAGGCTACGATTTTACATTCACTTACTTTCATATAATTAGGTCTTCCTCCGTTGTGAACAGATAAATCAATTTTTTTGTCCATGTTACTTAAGCGTGTATGATAACTTTAAAATTTTATTTGTTGAATTTTATTGAATGATGGAATATTATTAAGAAATAATATTCCATCAGCATTTACACATGCCTTGTACACATTTTGGCAGACCGCCGCGTAGACAAGGGACTGGTGGGCAATCACTAGCGACGCTACAGGGTATGCCGATCGGGCCCCTGTCTGGTTCAACACTTAGGCGGCCACCAGCGCAGCCACCATTGCTGCTGGAACAGGCCACGTCCCTGGCTTCAACTTCCACCAGTTGCCCTGTTTATTTAATCAATTAGCATCAACTAACACCGTTAATTAATTTGTTGATTAAAATTGACAGATAGGTCAGATTAATAGATAGAAAAAATAAATAAATAATGTGAGAGACACAGGGAAAATGATGTAAAGACTAACGTACATGATGCAATGACCATGAGGGTAACCATCAAAATTACTCTGATAGAACCAATCTCCTTCATAAGCTTCATGTTAACTGAAGTAAATTAAAATAACAGCTAGCTCTTCTTGATAATAGTATTTTAACTGATGAGGTGCAGGTCAAACTTAAGCGCATATATATATATATATACTGACTATATGCAAGATTATTAATTTCTTCTTAAAAATGGCAAGAAATCCCTAGAATTTAGACTAGATTACAAGATATATAACTTTTTCCTCAAAATGGAAAATTATTTAATAATTTGGATGTATAAGAATTTACAACTCTAGATTTCTATACTAAAAGGGAATTGATTACTTTTTGGATTAATTTGAATGCATAAGAATTTACAACTCAGATTAGGTTTCCATACTAAAAATTTTCACAAATTTTGATGTTATTATTTTACTTTTTGGATTAATTTGGTAAATTCAATTTTCATAAAATAACCATTCGTAAAATTTTTGCAAGTACATTAAACATTACTTTAAGTTGACTAATATTAATTTATTTATAAAAAAACTATTATTGACATTGTTGCACAGGTATAAAAAATTACTAATTCTCTTATATTGATATTTATTATTTAATTTTATAATAAATTATTATTGATTAATCTGCTAATTAAAATTTTTATTGATAAATTTATTAATGTCAAGAATATTATCGCAAGGGTATTATTAGAAAAGCAAATAAAAAGTAAGGGAAAGAATGTAACAAATTCAACTACAAGGTTGTTTTAAGATTTTTTTAAAATATAAAGATAAATGGATACTTAAGTGAAAATATAGGAATTAAACCAATATTTATTCTTTTAATATTAATAATTATGTAAATTTAAAGTATTTTCAAAAAAGTTCTAATTATTATCTGTCACTGTTCTATTAGTTGATAAATTTTATATAACTTGTAAACTTATTATTCTATTTTATTCAATATGTAAATAAAAGAATCAAGTCAAGGATGATTGTTAATTAGTTAGGGAAATAATCTCAAATCAAGGAAACAATCAATCTCCATGCATCAATTTTCAAGATTATGTAATCCCGATTATGATTCTCAATTATTTACTCTCATCCCATGATTTCACAGTTGAACAAAAAAAAGTTTTTCTCTCTTTCGATTTTTCTCAATCTGTTATGCTATAAGCATTCATAATATATGGGTAGAAATATAACGGTTGAGAAGAGACTGTGAAAGGAAAAATTAAGTTGTTTAGCATAAGCAGCAAATTTTAATAGATAAAAGTTGATCAAATAAACATGATGTAATTAAGACCAATTGCATTACATTCGTGAATGATTCTTGATGTACAATAGAAATATCATATAATTTAATTAATCCATTTCTGCTTGTTTATTAATTACGCTTAAAATAAAAAACAAGGGCTGGATTGGCCCTAGGAGAGAAAAAGATGATAGAAATTTGGTGAGAAAATTTGAAAGTGGAAAGTTTTTATTAGAATTTATGTGAGACAATCTTATGAATGACTGTGATCATCTTATAAATCAACGATACTGTCACATGATAATATTTGGTTGATCCACAACTTCAACACCATTTATTGAGAGTTACAAAATTATGCTATGTATTCAAGTACTCTCCATATGATGGGTATTGATGCTCACTAGATCATTATCTATAATATAAAAAATAAAATAAAATTTATGAACAACCAATTTTTTTTTATTTTTTGAAAGGTAGGTTGATAGGTTTGAACTGAGTTTAAATTGATTTTTTAGCTGTCATTTCTTTAGGATTCGAATTAAATGACCAGCAAAATAAAATTAATTAAAACCCGCTCGATTGGGGCCTGAGCAACATTTGAACAAACTTACTTTCTCATCCTTGGGCAATCCAGTGGGAGGAATACACCGCAGCAGCTAAGCTTTCTAAATTTTAAATTGTCTCAAGCATAGAAACCCAGATAGATCTTCATTTTAATTAGAGGAGGGCCAATGGCCTAGGAATTAACGACTCTTTAGATTATAGTTAGGGAATTATTATAGGAGACAGGCCATATCTTGAATTCTACATATGCATAAAAAACTAAATTTGCTAGCAAGCAGTCTAGTTTAGCTCTCACAATTTCATGAAATTCCCTGCCAAGAGCTTTCGATGACCTTCAATTCATCTCAAGAAGAGAGCACAATCAGAACAAAAATATGAATTAACCAAATTTACAATGAGTGCTAAGCCTTGACCCACAAGTGTGTAGGTGGCTTGATTCATCACTAAAAGTCACTTGGTCAACTCTCTAAAGCAATCGATCTGTGTCACTATGTGAGTATATTTCTCTCACTTTCAGTCCAATTTATGTTTATAATATTCTTCATGATGATGATGGATGATATGAGGACTAAATGTCTTCACAGATTCCTCTCCACAAGTTTTCAGTAATATTGAGAATAAAAACTACTTGCAATATGCAACCTGTTTGCCAATCATAAGACAACAGCCTCTAAATTTTTACAAGCTTTGGGCTAAATGTCACAAGTTACATGTTGCATTCCAATTTCTCAAGTTTTTACAACAAAGTTACTAACTTAAAAATTAAAATTTCACAAGATTTAGTGTATTATGGTTATAAACAACAATAGTTATATTTTTCTTTCAGACATCCACACTTAGCATTTGACAAAATCCTTTTTCTTCTTTTCCTTGGATCTATTTTCATTTTTATTTATTGGGTTTGTTAAAGTTATTTTAAAGAAATTAATTTTCCTTTACGGGAAATAGAACATTATAGGATAATAAGAAAATAATGAAAGCAGAAATAAGTATAAAGAATTATTGACTAAGATTATTAATGTAAATAATACTAAGAACAATGAATTACTTTTAAAAAAACTGTATATTTTTCGTGTCCGTTTATTTTGCAATAAAAAAGAGAAAAGCAATGATGCTGTATTGTAATAAAAGGACTAGGGCACCTCATAGTCTTAATTTCTAGTGAATTGAATTCATGTGAGTAATTTGGTAGTTAATATATAAAAAACATGTATGAGAAGTTAACTTCTAATCATATATTATCATTAAAATATATGTGGTATAAAATGTTCGTAATATTAGAAGAACTTAAATAGGAGAAGATCATAATCCACAATACACTAACACCAAGAAATCGACAACAATGTTGCTTTAAAATAACTGTTTATACATTTTATAAAGTTTGAATATTTGCACCCGATCGTATTCATCATACGTAGCAAAAATGCAAAATCCAATGAAGCAAAATCTCTTATTTCACATCAAAGTAGTGGACCTTGAAAAATCGGGACAAGCCACCACTGGAGTACCCAATGAGTGATGAGTCCCACAAGATGATGGATGACACATGATGAACAATGAGAATCACATCAAATATTAGGCCATGAAAAAGATGTGTGTGATCGCTAGGTTTCCAATTGATGGATATATACGCAAATAGACTGATAAGATATGACTTCTCAATGCCTTTGAAGAAGCCATATCCATATGACTATGAGGTTAGCTATCATAGCTCGGATTTTCAATTTTTCATTGCCACGGTCCAGAAATATATATATATATTTTTTTCTCAAAAAGAGAAATGATAATGATTATTATAAAGCCAAAAATTGACTTATAATTTCCTTATGCCGTCCAATTTTCGTTCCCTTTTCCTTTCCCCTTTGTTAAGCTTAAGATAATTAATCAAGATAAGACCCTGACCTAACCCTATTGTTTGCTTTGAGAAATATTATTTCTTCAAATGTTCATATCTGGGGAAGGTAATTAAAAACTGGACCCGTACGTGTCAAATCTCATGTTACACAAATTTACACTGCACAATTATATAATTATTGTGAGGAATATGTAGTTTAGCACTAATTATTCAATGAGATAAAGTAATATCATGCTGAAGTAAAAAAATTTCTTTTATGTGCAAAGGGGTTATATCGTATGTATTGATCTGTCAAGAACAGACGGCCTCCTGCACACCAGGTTTCGAGGGTCGCATAGTATATTTATTTGCGTCTCTAGTCTAGATTTTACACTCTAGACGCCATGTGACCGTCGTCTTGGACCCTGAAACCACACGGCGTTATTTTACATCCATAGCAAAAGTTCTCGTACAGTTTGAAAGGAGACTCCTCATATACAGTCAAGTAAATCAACCTATGCAACATCCTGACACGTCACCCTTAGCTGTTACATGATAATACAGGCCATCGAATATGAGTATGTGTGACTTATTGATTCTCTCCCTTCCCACGTCATGTATGTAAATCAAGTTGTCGAAGCCACAAGATTTTAATGATTAATGATTGACAATAGCTTGACTGAAAACAACAAAATTGAGTAATAATAATGTGAATAGACCATTTAATTTAATTTAGTGTCGACATCTCATTTAATTTGTTAATCATACCATACCTTATTGCAATAAGGTGACCCTCTTATATGTCATTTTATTGGAGAATTTTCAAAATGGATTCGTCACCTCCTTTGTTCAATCTTCATCACACAGTTCACTTTTTCTCCCTCTGAGTTAGCAAATTGAATGGTGCGGTTCCCCACTTTGAATTGAAAACACGGCTTGAAGAGTGAAGACGTAAACTAATGGGTGGATCATATTACAAACACTTTATTGAGTTTTATACTTTTTTTTCCTTTCCCAGCTCCACGTGTTATTTTGTATGCGTTACAGGTTTTTATCTTTGGTATTTAATTATTAACAGGTAATTTATTTTAATATTATATTTTAAGGTGTAAAATACAGTTTCACCCTTTAACTGTATCTCGAGACGGGATAAAAAATTTTACTTAGGAGAACAAAAATAAAATTTTTATTTTGTAAGTAAACATTTTAGCACATAAATTGATTCCTAATGGTTGCAACAAATAATTGAAACCTTAAAGGAGACAAGAATTTAAATAAATAGAGTGCGTTAAGAAGAGAGGGCATATATGAAGCATAATAAGAGAAAAAAGTTCTATTTGATATTTTATTAAATTATTTTGAAGGTTTAGTCTCATTTTGAAATAAACTACAAAAATGTGGTAGCTTTTTTTTAAAAAATTATTATTATTATTATTATTATTATTATAAGAAGGGTAGCTCATTGATATTAGGAGATAATTAATTAGTTAAAGGAAGCCGGAAAAGAAATTTGCTGGCCAAGTCTCCCAGTAAAATCTAAAATTCAACAAATCGTCTCCCAAATCTTTTTTCTCTTTTTAATTTTCAAAATACATTGAATATATACAAAGTTTCTAGGAAGAATATCTCTTTCAATTCACCATCACAAGATCTCCAGGCAGCTGTTTTTTGAATCTTGCAAAGAAAAATATTTAGTAGGTTACAATATGGATAATTACATGAGATCACTACCCATTATCAAATTACCCAAAGTCTAAAAATGAATACAAGCCAAAATCAAGTGAAAAAGAAAAACAAAGGCGCCTATGAAGTGGTAGAGTAAACCAAAACAAACTATATTGACAAAACTTCAATAAAACAAACATATCCAAATACCACAAACCTTATCTTTGCACTATAAGGAAGCAATCATATCCCTAAGGTCAAGCTTCCTTATATGCCTTGCAAAACTTTTATTACAAGGAAAATGAAATGCCCTAGCAAGAAAGCAAAACTTAGAAGCTAATAACTAATTTAATTAATTTAAACTCTTCTGAGTACATTATCTTCATCAAGTTTCATCTCCATTTCCTTCTCATAATTGTCATCGTCAAGGTTGATGCCTTTGTACCAATTTGCACAGATCAAGTAGATAACAAAATCAAAAGCTGTAAGCACAGCCAGAAGGAAGTAGAATCTATCCATGTGGCCTGTGTTCAAATCATTAGGAATCCATCCAGGCTTGTCGCCTTTAGTTGTGATTCCCATGACCATGACCACAAGAACGCTGCTCACATAGTTTCCGAACGAAATCGAAGCCATGCATAGTGAGCTTCCAAAGCTTTTGATCCCATCAGGGGCTTGCCCATTGAAGAATTCTAATTGCCCGACATACATGAACACTTCTGAGGCACCAACAAGGACATATTGTGGAATTTGCCAAAATATGCTTAAGGAACTTGCCTTTTCTCCAGGGCTAATATATTTGAGCCTTTGAATTTCAGTGGCACCAGCTGCTATCATTGCTAACATTCCAATTATTAGCCCAATTCCCATCCTTTGAAGCTCAGATAACCCTTTGGGGTTGCCATTGAGTTTCCCGGCTACCGGCACTAGGATTTTCCGGTAGATTCCTGTGCAAATGAGGACACTGCAGATATCAAAAGCTGACATGCTGGCTGCCGGAAGGCGAAATTCTCCGATGTGGGAGTTCATCACGTCTCCTTGCTCAACAAATAGAGAAGCCATTTGTGTGAAGACCACTGAGTAAATTATTGTGCATAGCCAAATTGGTAACATTTTTAGAACACATTTGGCTTCTTCAACTTGTGTTACAGTGCATAGCCTCCATGGATTCTTTAGACCAGCCAAGTCATTATCTGTTATTGTTGCTGCCTTATCCAAAAACCTGACCAAATTCAACACACAAACGTAAGCCAAACAATGATAGGGCATATACATGCTCGTATTTGCTCAGGTAAAAGCTTAGATCAGGAGAGAATCATAAAATCAGATTAAATGCTTACTCAAATTCATTGCTGTGAAAAATCTTTCTGCTTCCTTTGATGGCAGATTCAGGCCCTGCAACTTCATACAGCTCATCAGAATTAGCCGGGACAACAACGTTCCATTTTCTAGCTGCAGCGATGAACACCTGAGCGACACGTGGCAGCGGGTTGCCACAAGGCTTTACATACCGGTAACCAGGAGTCCCCATCAAGTATGAAAGTAAGGCAATGACAGCAGAAGCTAATGAAACGAAAAACCCTAAAGTCCACTTTCCTGAATCCTCATAATAGACCAAAATGGTGTTTGAAAAAAGTGACCCAACATTGAGAAAGAAGTAGAAATAGCAAAAGAAAAGTGCTTTTGATTGCTTCTCTTTAGGTTTTGATTCATCAAATTGGTCTGCACCAAAGGTGGCCAGTGTGGGCTGATGGCCCCCGTACCCAAAGGCGATGAGATAAATAGATAAGTAGAAAATGGCAGCAAATATTGAAGATACAGGCTTGCAGCTTATGAATCCATCACCACAACCGGTTGGCTTGATCATTAAGAAAGAAAGTACTGATAGTAGCACCAAACCCTAATCAAAACAATACATAATCGTGGTTATAATTAATTAACTGGGCTAACAAACATGGTCTTTCTTAACGTGTGCTCCAAGCAAACATATGAACAAAATCTATTAAATCTTACCAATACAAAAATGAGCTGAAAGACAGCACAGGTTAAGTAACGCCCCCAGTAAGAATCGCTGAGGAATGCACCGATGAGAGAGCACATATAAACTGTACCAGTCCATTTGCTGACATTATTAGCAGCATTTGCATTTTCTTGTTGAAGAACTCTGGTTAGGAACAAAACCAAGTTCACACCAACTCCAAAGAAAGCTAGTGTTGCAAGGCCTTGATTTGCTGCATGAAACAAACAAACAAGAAATTAATTAGAATAAAATTGTAAGTGATGATTGATGAACCATGATAAAATAAAAAACAAAAAAAGGGAAAAATTTGTCATCACTGAAGTTGTACCTAGTAAGATGCTTGCATATTTCCAGCCTCCTTTGTTCTTTTCATGAATGAGATTCTTTCTTATGAAAGAAGTAAGCTTCTTTTCATCCTTATTGTTCTTGTTCGCAGCTTGTGCTTGTCCAGTGCTAATATTTTCATCTGTCACCTGTTTTATAATTTAGGGAAAAAAAATCAAAATCGTTAGTTATTTTCAAGCCAAACTACATGAATAAATATATTTTCAAAAATAATAATTAAAAACATATATTAGTTTAATTTTCCAACCTTTAGCGTGATCTGGTTGGTGGAGTTGAGTACTGAATCCATAGCAGCCATTGAAGGTTGATTCTGTTCATTGAAAGCAACCCAATAACAAAATAGCAGAAACTATTCAGTACTGAAATTACTATTAAATAGCAATAACCAACTCAACTTTATGTAATATATCTGTACCAAACGATCACATTTATAGTAGGAACTCAAATTTAGCTAATTTCAACCAAAAATTCAAATTAACTTTTGTGTTTTAATTTATTCACCCCGAAATATTATATCATACACTTGATCCCCAAGAAAATGGAAACCGAAGAGTAGCAAATTTTTGCAATAGAATATAGTACATAAAAGTATATAAAAATAACCATTATAAAGAAGTAGTTGTAACAACAGTAATATCATATTATCTTGAAAAGTGAAATGGAAAGAACATGAATTCGATATAATACATGTAAAAGAACTTGAAAATTGATTAAAAAAAATCTGTTAAATAGAACCTTTAAGCGTGCTTATGGAAACATTTATAATGTAAAGGCAATAGAAGAAGTTGAGTGCTTACAGAGAATAATTAAGAGAAGTGAAGATGAAGAAGAAGAAGTAATTGCCTACAGGCCCTATAGAAGAAGGCTGATAAGATTGGTGTGTGAGAGTTCAATATATAGAAAAAAAAAATTAGGGGAATATGAGAAGAGGCGGTTCATTTTCAAACTTTATGATCTATACTGTTGAGGAAAATTTTCTGAGAGAAATATAATGGATGAGAATTTTGAGAGGTGTGTTTAGAAAAGTGTATGCCACAAATTTGGTCATTTGTTTCATAAAATATTGGTAAGTGGGGTGTAATTTTCATGTGAAAATGATGCATTTTGTTT
Source organism: Atalantia buxifolia (assembly GCA_030444775.1). Lineage (NCBI taxonomy): Eukaryota > Viridiplantae > Streptophyta > Magnoliopsida > Sapindales > Rutaceae > Atalantia > Atalantia buxifolia. Next base: position 30,686,882 of record CM059832.1, on the reverse strand, counting down.
TAGCTAATCCTGATAATCTGTACTAAATATCAGTTCTGGTCTTATTATACATATCAAGATATATTGTCACTTTTTCCAACAATTAATCTATATACACATATATATTTCATCATCAGGCATGAGGAGCAGTTATATATAAACAGTAAAGAACTGTGCATCTTAAAACAAGTCATAAATTCAGTGGACCCATTGAAATGGACATATATCGGTAATGTTTCTATTGATGGCCTGCTGTTAAATGTTATTGTCAAATTGATTACCTATAATCATATTGAAAAATATATATGTATTTTAATGGCTATCATAGTAGCATCTAATAAGAAACAATTAAAAAAAACCAGGGGAATCAAATAAAATTAAAATAAACTAGTTTTGCAATGTTTGAGATCGTTACAAGTTTTTTTTTTCTTTTGCTGCTGCTATAAGATTTCTAATGAAGGTAATAAAGATGTGAAAGGATATTTTTTCTTATAAGACTTGTATTGATTTGTACCACGCATGATTGAAAAGTGGAAAGCCATATTATTTATATTAGCATTCTAAATTAAAGTTAGTAAAAAGCCAGATCCACACTACTTTTCCAATTAAACAGAAAAAAAATACTAAAAGAAAATAAGAATAAAACACAATGCATACTTATTTCCAAACACAAGGAGAGTAAATCCCAGAAGAAAATTTTAGAAGTAGCATAGCACTATTCATTGTAAAGAATTATAAGGTCCCTAATATTAACACATTATGAGAACTATATACACACACAAATTCACTAACCTTTGAATAAATTTGATCACTAGTGATGGAGTAAAGCAGTCTTCGGCTGGAAGTGTGACGTATTCCGGTGAAGGCGAAGACTGAGTGTCGATTATAACAGGCGGCAAACGAGGCCCGTAATTCACTAGACTCGTCGTCAGGAAACTTGAAATGTACAAGTTGAAATCTATTGTCATTTATTGTTGAAAATTTGATGAAAAATAATTTGGCCTTGCAGCTACAGGAGCCCTTTTGAACCGCTCTCAGCTAGAAGCTTATAATAAAAACATGTTCAATTTCATAAAATAACAGTAATAATAATGACCTAAAAGCAAAAGAAACCCCTTAAAAAAAGTGCAGTGCTTGTGATTAAACAAGATTGTGAAGAAAGTACTGCCCAGAGAAGAAGCTTAATTAATTGGTCATAATAATAGTGTAACGAACAATTAACGTTTTATATTTATAGAGTAAAAAATTGGAGGTAACTGCTTCCTAGCAATATTAGGAGTCTGTTGCGTAACTGTTTCCTACTTAAACTCCAAAGTAAAATCTGAGCTTTTACCAAGTAAATATTTGGATTTGTGGATGCTATTATTAGATGTAATTAGATCTTCCATAATTTCGAATTGTTAAGAATTTACAAAACGATAAAACTATAATAATAATAATAATAATAATAACATAGACCCAAAAAAAAAACTGTATACGGAAACTGGCCCATAAAAAATTTCTTGATAAATTAAATATATACAATTTTATTTCAGTGGTTGATTATTTTAGTGAAGGGTAGACAAATAAATTTGACTTTTTTTTTTCTCTTCCAAAATCTATCAAATTTGTCTTTTAAAGAGATGGCAGAATGATTTTCACTCTTTTGACGTGTCCGGATTGACCCACAATTATCAATCTTAAAAGACTTTTTTTCAATTTCTAGTCGGCTGTTTTTTTGGACGCTATTTTATGCAATTTCACACGAGAGAAATTCCGATGTATTATCATAGACTTTTCGACTATTATTAATTATTCTTATTGAATGCAATTCAATGTATTAATTAGTTTATCATGTGCTTACTTTCTTAAATGATGTGTCGTTAATTAATCATAATAATATTTTTTGATAATAGTTCATAATTAATGAAATGATTTCGTAGCATTAATAAATGAATGATGCCTTATGTGTCACATCATTAAAAATATATATTTCGTATTTTAATTTTATAATTAGTTCATTATTAATATTTTTAGTTTGGATTAATGTGATAAATGATTTCACAACTACTTTGCCTATTATGGTGGGGCCACGTAAAATATGTTACAATAACAGACTTTGGTGTATCGAAATCATGGAAATTATAACAAATTAAATTATTTGATTATATATATTACTCATGATTTATTCCTTTTTTCTGTATTTTTTTTTTCTGAAAGGCCTCTAAAATTAATTCTTTTCTTAGAGATGAATTAATTTGAAACTATCCAGAAATCATTTTTTGTTATTTATTTCGGAAAAGCAGTCAATTACATGTCAAGTGAGCAACTAATTTATTTTCAAAAGTGAGAAAAACAAAGAATTTACAAGCTGGCTTTGCCAAAAATACCGAACTGAACAGTGTAATATACTCCAGTGATTGATCAAGATTCTATAAACAAAACGAATCCAAGAAAAATTGTGTCAAGATAGATAAGATATGAGATCAAATTGACAAACTAAATTTGCTAGCTAGGCTGGATTTGTGCACCAATATTTAACTGATTAGTGTCATTCATACAATTTTTTATGACTAAAATAAAGATTTCGAAAACACTGATGAAAATACTATTGGTTCAAAATGAATGTATGAGTCAAAATAAATGAGGTGTTAGGCTGTTTTGTACTAAACATGATTAATTTATTTACAAAATGTTGAAGTTACATAAAATTAGTAACCATGTCGACTATTGGATTTGTGTCGAGAATAAAATTGTCCAATTTGACATAAAATGATATAATTTAATATGGTTAACTTCTTGGTGATATTCTAATTAACCACAAAACTATAAATAGGAGGGAACATTATTTTGGTTAGGGTGAACATAAAACCATTCACATTCATGAAACAAACATAGAGTTAAGACACAACAAGTACATGGGTATTTTGTTCTTAATGTTGCAATAACATTTTTCCTAAATTAAGAAAAAACCACTTAAAAAGTTTGTTTCAACTTACTAACTCACTTGTAAACTGTTTATGTTATGAAGTAATCTAAAAAGATTTAATTTGTTTTCACCTTTTCTCTTTCGCTGAAATAAAATTTAATTTGGTTTCAACTTGGCTGTCAAGGGAACCTAATTTTTGTTTAGTTTTTTGAACTCTTTACCTTCTTAATGCAAAATCCTACCATTTTCATGCAACAGAATATCTAGTAATTACCAGATTTTTTCCCATAATTTCTTATTCATTTCTGCCTTCTTTGTATCTTCTTTAAAACCTTCACCTTGCTTCACTCAATTAATGTTTCATCAGTTCCATTCATACTTTTGCTTCTTCTTCTTCTTCGTTGAGTTTCAAAATTAATAAAAAAAAAATGGAAGAAGATGCATCAAGCATGGTGTCGAATGCGAAAACTAATGCGAATAACACAGAAGCTTCAGATTCAAACAACAGCACTTCTGGATTGCAGCCAGCTCCCAAGAGAATGAGACATGACAAAAATGTATCATTAGTAAAATTTAAAGGAGTTGTGCCGCAGCAAAATGGCCACTGGGGTGCACAAATATATGCAAATCATCAAAGAATTTGGCTTGGAACATTTAAATCAGAGAGAGAAGCAGCAATGGCATATGATAGTGCAGCAATCAAGATTCGCGGTGGCGATTCTCATAGGAATTTCCCATGGACAGACACCAATAATCAAGAGCCTAATTTTCAAAACCAATATAGCACAGAAGCAGTTTTGAATATGATTAGAGATGGAACTTATCAACCAAAGTTTGCTGATTATCTTAGGGTTCAATCACAAAGAGAGGACAATAATTCAAACGCTAGCCTTAATCAAATAATGGTGCATGGAGGTGAACAATTTGCTTATAGGCAACTTTTTCAAAAGGAATTAACGCCTAGTGATGTTGGTAAGCTAAATAGACTCGTGATTCCTAAAAAATATGCTGTTAAATATTTTCCTTACATTAGTGAAAATGCTGAAGAAAATGCAATGAATGGAGGAGTAGATGACATGGAATTAGTGTTTTTTGATAAGTTAATGAGGCCGTGGAAATTTAGGTATTGTTTTTGGAGAAGTAGTCAAAGTTATGTATTTACAAGAGGATGGAATAGGTTTGTGAAGGAAAAAAAGTTGAAGGAAAAAGATATTATCACATTTTATGCATGTGAATGTGCAAATGGGGCAAAAGAGGGGCAAAATTTCTTCCTAGTTGATGTAATAAACAGTGAAGGGCAGAATTGTAATGTGGTTAAAAAGCCAGTGCAATTGGAGCAAATGACGGGGAAAATTTTCAGCTACAATGAGAAAGAATCCAATTCTGAAGAGAAAGGGTTTAAACTTTTTGGTGTACAGATTAATTGAGAGAAGCAGAAGATTCACTGATTAGTTTCATCTTAATTTTTAGTGTACTTTTTATTATTTTTTCTTTTTGGTTTTTTCCCTTTTTATGGGTTTTATTGTTTTAGGGCTTGAGTATTCATGCAGATCAATTTAATTCATGCACAAAATCAGGCCAGTTTGAGCAATATATTCTTGGTTTTTAGATGTATATGAAAGAATAATTATCATTGAGATTGATGATTGCAAAATTGTTATCTAGTTTCAAAATAAAATAAAATAAAATCCCAAAAACTGTATAACTCTGTGTCTAGCTGGTTTCTAGTTTCTACTAATATTCAGTTGAACTAGTTAACTCAAATTGTTGGGGTTTCTTCATGCTGGTTAATCTGATATTTTCATTGTGTTCATAGGTAAACTTTGTGAAAGAATCCTACTTTTCAAAATTCAAATGCAAATCCTCTTCCACTACACCACCACTAAAGATGATTGATGAAGCCTAGTAAAACAAATTATTATTATTATTATTATTATTATATTATTATTATTATTATTTTGAAGACAACGCGGTAAAATGAATTAATCTAATTTCAAGTCAAAAATAAAAATAAAAATGAAAATGAGGGGCATGATAAGGACATGTCCATATAAATTGGACTGTGCAACACCAGCTGCCACTGACTTATAAATCAAACTTTAAGAATTGTTCAATTCAGTATTTCTTATCCATGAGATTAAAAGATAAGCTGTTTCCCACCCACCCATTTGAGTTTTGACTCTCGCCATTTTGGAATATTATATTTCATGGCTTGTCGCTCACTTTCTGTCACTCTTTTCTCCATCACTTCTGATTTTCATTTTGATTCTTTCCTGGCCACTGTTGTTTTTCATTCTAATTACTTCTCTCCGGAAAGATATTATAAATTAAAATTTAATGAAAGTCTCAATTTATACCCTTAGATAACATGTTCTATAAGTTTTTTTCTTTCTTTTAAGTATAATTAGAAAATTTATAATGAGTAGAAGCAAAGATCAATCCCATATGTGGGTAACCAAAATCCTTCATAGAACAAGGCACTAAAATAACCAAAACCAGCCCATCGTTTTGGTGCCGATTGAAAACAATCATATTGTGATTCGCAAATTAAGTGAGATTAGTGAACTCTCAACTCAATCGAATACTTGCCAAATTCATTTCTGATCATGCAACTTACCCCCTTTTTCGTGTATAAATTGAGCATGGTGGCTGTGAAAATTTTGAAATCAATAAGAGTGGAAATACATTATGTATTAAGTAATTGTATAAGTTGAAAAATAAAAATAAAAAGAAATGTATATGACATATAAATTTTCTCAAAAATTAAAATCAGGCTAATCCTTAACATTCACAGCCACTACAACAAATACACTATTCATTCATTAAAACAAAATCAATGATTTTATTATGCACATTTAAGATGCATGAATATATTTGTTCGATGAGCTTGTGGTAATCACAAATGATCAACTATTTTATAACACGAGCAATAAGAAAATTTTTCTAACCCTATTTATATATAAATATATATATATATTCCCAAGAAAATGACAAAAGGACACCATTTCTCATCATTATAACTAATGTGAAATGACTGTACTTGGTCAATTCAAAATCTCAAAGGGGGACTCTTAAATAGTTGTTCATGTGATAACATAAGAAACAAACTAAAATCTTCCGAATGGAGGTAACTGTGATAAAATGATAGAGACATGTTAGGTGATTTCTGGTGAGAGTGAGAGCCATGCATGACTCGCTGCTTCTGCTTCTACTTTTGTTGGCCATTGATTTCTCCGGCAAAACATGCTTTGCTCTTAGAGACTTAGACATGCACGTGTGCAGGCTCTTGCATAATCCATTTGTCAAATTTTGGTTACACTATTTTTAGGGTTAATGTTATCGGAAAAAGTCTTTGATACTTCTAGTGCGTTGCATCACATCTTGCATCTATATTACTAACTTCTTCATGATTGGTTAATTAACTGTCGGCACAAGCCAAATTTGAGAATTTTGAGAGAAGTATTAAAAGTTGCCTTATTCATAAAATGAGTATTGTGCTTATCATAGTTTCTAAATTGAGTAGTGATATTCGATCTTTATTATATCTCATCAACTCCCATTTAGTTAGTTCTATTGAAAAATTTAAAATAACCTTTATCTCTCAATATATCTCATTTAACCCCAAATTTATTCTTACTATAATTTTTTATCCTTTTTTTTCAGACTCCCACCACATAAAACTTACAATCTCTATAATATTTCTCTTTCTTTTTAAGGTAGCATTATGTTACGGACCGCCCAAAAAACACTCATCCCGTGACAATTTGCTTCTTAATCTATCTTCTTGATCTTTGAGGTTGATAACAACAACTTTATTTAAAGCCAATACTCATCTTTCTAAATTTGTTGGTTTTTTTTTTTCTAAGAGTAATAATAGACATCCCAAATTTTTTATTATAAATTTCATCTCAAATGATGTGGCATCTAATTTATCATGCATTAAGTAGTTGATATATTCATATAAATTAATGTATTATTTCACTATTCAATAAAAAAAATATGCCACATCATTTGGGATAAAGGTTTGGGATGTGCAACACTACTCAACAATGATGAGGCCAAGATTGTTGATTTTGGGTTGTTGAGAAAGCTTCATGTCATCATGTGATGGGGTGGAATAGATCATGGAATTTCTGATCCAATGGTATAGGTTGTGTCAATTGTATTTGACTTTCTGTGGCCTGTGACGATTCCACAACCACCAGAACAGTAACACTAGCAATTTTTTTTTATTGTTATATTTTTATACAAAATAACTTTAATTAAATTTTAAAGATTAATGATTTTTAGAAATATCGATAAAAATGAATAAGAATTTCTAAATTTAGCTTTATTCTATTAATATGTTATTTAGAAATAATAATATGTTTGATGCCCTTGGACATCAAATAATATGTTATTTAGAAATAATAATATGATAAATATTATTTAGCTTTATTCTATTAATATGTTATAATATTTCTAAATTTAAAAATACAAATTTCATGCCCTTGGACATTCATGGATATACATATCCAAACAAATATAATTTATATCCATATCCAACATCTAGAATTGGATATGGATATAGACATATCCATTATGGATAATTATGGACTTACATATAGATAGATAACATCTATACCTTGTTAGATATTTGCCATCCCTATATCATGTGATGTTTGATGAGTTTAGCTCCTAACACCCCTTTAAAACTCCAATGAAATCGCACTTGTTATATTTATATCATTTACCTCAATTAAAATTATGAAAAAGGACAAACATGATAATAGAGTTAATTACATTTTAAACGCAGTTAATTAAATTTAAAACATACTTTTCGATGCTAAAATTAGGTAATCTATTATTTCATTGTCTCAAAATTATTTTTTATTTTATTAAAAAACTTAATTGGATCATAAATTAGGAATTAAAAACGGAGGGTTCATAATTTGCAGTGAAAAATATATTTTAATTTAATTAAATTCATAATTATCCTTTTATGTAATTTCATCTAGCAATAGAACTATAGTTACAAAAATAAGGTTTTATAAGGATTTTATAGGGTGTGAAAAGCATTACTCATATTTGATCCATTAACAACAAGAAGAGTTCTGGACGACATTTCCTCGGGAAGATTAAGGTCCGCTTATCCTCATTATGTATTGGGTTTAGGCCCATGAGCGGTAGCTAATGAGGTGCATTTTCATGGGCCCTAAGCCCGATACGTCTCCTAATAGTTCATCGTCCTTAGCCTTTTTTTTTTATATTTATCATCCAATACTTTTTTGAATTTTTAAAAAATTATATTTAATATCTTTTTTTTTTAATACTATGTTATAAGTAAACAATATTTCAATTAAAAAAAAAACTACTAGACTTTCTAGTTCCTCCTTCATCTCAATGATAACATATCTTAAATATTGACAAATAACTTTTGATCAAGTTTCATATATAAGTTTTATCTAACTCTTCTCTACGATAATTTATTTTAAATATTACAGTCTACTAACATCTATAATTACAAGTCTATTATGGCAATCCTGGATCAACTAGAAATTTACTAGAATAATTTTAAATCAATTCTATTGAAGCACAACTAAAATTTCAATCTCTCATAAATTTAGGAAGAAAATTAACTCTATTCACATTAGTGGGAGGGAGCTCTATCTTCACTCAATCGTAATTTTTTAAAATTAGGAGAAGAATATAGTCTCACCACTAGAGGGACTCAAAACTCACTCTCTTAAAGATAACATAGAATAATCTACACATATAATCAAATATGTTGTACCTAGTTGTAAAAATTTAAGAGAGAGTGAAAGAGATATCTTACTAATAATAAAGGAAAACACATCAACATCCTATAGGATGATTCTGATTTGAAAATAGAAAAATTATGATACGAAGAACGTAATATGAACCCAACAAAAATACAACCAACCCTCACCAAACAAAGCCCAACTTCATTAACACCATTTATGGAGAGGATTATCAAATAGCCCCCTCAACTTTATTTTTCTGTAATTAATACATAATATATCTATTTGTCTTAGGTCCCTAACCCAATAACCCCTCATGAAATTACCTTTATATTGAAGAATTTAGATGATGTATTTCTTTTTGATAATGTTACGTCTCACGGTCTTGACATAATTTTAAAAATAAAAATCAACACGCTTGTTTCAAAGTAATTAAAATCATTAACTGTTACAATTTAAAAATTAAGTTAACAAATTTTTAATGCACAGTATATCATAGGGATGGCAATGAAGAGGAAAGGGGAGGGGATCAATTTCTCCGTATCCATCTCTGATATTTTGTGTATGTCCCTGTCTCCTCCCTATTCCCATTAGAATTGCTTGAAAGAATCTTCATCCCCTTTCCGAATAATAACAAGGGATCTCCGAGGGTCGTCGATATCAGAATAATTAATACATTTTTTATTTTTAATTTTGAGTTAATTATATTAAAATAAAAAATTTAAATAAAAATAAAGTTTGAAATATATCTTATATTAACATTGATCCATTACAAAAGTCACATGTAAAATACAAATTATCAAAATAATTATCTTTGTTAATCTTCATAATCCTACAATAAAAAGAAAAAGAAATTACTTTTATATCGATAATAAAATAAATGAAATAAATATAGATACTTAATTAATATTTTTAATAAAACAAAAATTTTGGGCTAATACAATTTACCCGACCTTTTTAATGTCCTAAATAAAAATTTAAGACTTTAATTAATTTGTTAGGCCTAAAAGTTTAATAATATAAATATTTTGATATTTTTTATTTTTACCAATATTTATAATTTTATAATGTAATTCAAATTTTATTATTTATGTACTAGTAATTTTAAAAAATAAAAATAAAATTAAAAATTAAAATGGGAGAAATGGGGAGGGAATGAAGATTCTACCTCATCTTCGTCCATTTCCTGAATAATAAATTGGGTAAAAAATTCTCTCCGTCCCTTTCCTAAACAAAAAATCAGGTATAAAATTATTCTCGTATCCTTCCCAAATGAAAAAAAATTTCTAAAAATACTTATGTCCATAGTGATTTTTGCTATCCCTAGTACATCAATACAAAAGAACACCTAAAAGTCAGCAATGCCTTGATCTCAAACACGTAAAAAAAAACGTCTAATAAAACTTATACTAAAGGACAATTTTGTCAGCTCAATAAGGATTAGAACCTATTTCATACAAATGAACAAAACATGTACTTCATTGAAAAAAATATAACAATGCATGGAGTTAGATGATAAAACAACAGTTCCAAAGTAAGTTGCTAAACCCACACCTGCTTTTCAGTTTTCTCCATCTGTTTTGCATTTTTCGACATTTACGAAGCGTCCTCCATCAGTTTCTCTTCAAACTGGGACAGTCACGACACTACAAAACCTCGATCTCATCGAACTCAACTACTTTAAACTCTCGAAAGCTTCATCAGCTTTTGTTTTCTTTCAGAGGAAACCCCCCCAAAAAAGAGAAAAAAAAGCCTTTTTTTTTTTTTTAACTCAATACTTCTCTCTTTTCCTCACATTGGCGCTTTCAATCGTTCAAAGGTACCATTTTTTCTTGGATTTGAAGTTCATTGTGAGATGGGGTTGTTGTGTTTTTGGAGATTTATGTGAAATGCAGTAGTGGGTTTGTGCTAAGTTTAGAGAGTGTTTGATTGGTGATTAATTTGTTAGATTTGTGGTCCAAGTTCATTTTTATTTTAGGAAAATATAAAAGATCGAAGTAAATTGGGTACTTTTACAAATTAGTTTTTACTTAAATGTTAAGCTAATGTGGCTCCATATTTAATGGTACATGTGATTTTAATTTTTCCTAGTGTAATTGTTTGTGGAGAAAAATGAAAATGCCGGAAAATTACAGAATCTAAAATTCTGGATTCTGTTGTGATTGTATTGGTTTTGTTGAATCTGTTGCAATTTAATCTGTTATTTAGTTTAGAATGATTGATTTACTCTACTGCTCTGGTTAATATGACAGATATAAGTTCATAACTGATCAATATCCTTTATGTTTTATCCAATGTGGTTCGGAGAAGTTGGTAGTTTTAACTTCCTCAGATGAATCTTTCATTTGGTCACGGGGCGAAAAGAAATAAGAATCTTCAACTTCTCTTATAGGTCTTTTTAATTGGATGTATCTCTGCTTGCACTGAAATCTGGATTATAAACAATCTATGTCTAATCTAGTGCATCATATTGTAATTTAGTACAGAAACACTAATTGTACTGGAGCTGCTCCTTGTATAATTTACAGGTATTTATTTTCCTCTGCAAGAGTTGGTGCATTGAAAATGGCGGCAACAGCAGCTTGTAGCCTTCAAATGGCAGCAGTAAAGCCATGCATTTCCTCTTCTCACAGAGGTTTCAAAGCAGGTGTTGCAGTTGTTGGTGGCAACTCTAAGGGGGCATCGTGGACCAAGCTTTCTAGTGCTTCTCACATATCATCCGTGCAACCTTTCCTGCGGAGTTTTACACCATCTTTAGTAAAATTTGATAAGGTTGTAACAAGGGCAATGGCTGAATCTAGCACTAACAAGCCTATTTCCGGATTGCCTATTGATTTGAAAGGTCAGTTAATTTCCTTGCTCCTCCTCCTCTGTAATAACCAAAAATTAAAATTTTTGATCCCTAACTAACATTGGAACTAATATTTATAGGTAAGAGGGCATTTATTGCTGGTGTAGCTGACGACAATGGATATGGTTGGGCTATAGCAAAATCTCTTGCTGCTGCAGGTGCTGAAATTTTGGTTGGAACATGGGTTCCTGTAAGTGACTGAACTTTCATTCTGGTGTTTTTCCCTTTAACATTAATGCTGATTTTTCTGTCCTTATAAGAGAATATTCATTTACTGATGTAGAAGCTTCTTTTCTAGGCTTTAAACATTTTTGAAACCAGTCTGCGACGTGGAAAATTTGATGAATCTCGTGTGTAAGTTGTTATACTTGGTTTATTTGGCATTGTAATGGGGTAATTCTGGTGCTTGGACTTAACTAAAAATATTTTGATAATCCAGGTTGCCAGATGGTTCTTTGATGGAAATCACTAAAGTATATCCCCTAGATGCTGTCTATGACAAGCCTGAGGATGTGCCTGAGGATGTAATGAAATATGTAGTTTCTAATGTGTATGTGAAAGTAGGCGACTGCTTCTGCAGTAACAATTTATTCTTGTCATTTTCTGCAGGTAAAATCAAACAAGCGCTATTCAGGGTCCTCTAAATGGACTGTTCAGGTATAGTTCTATGCATATTTTTTCATTCATGTACCACTGAGATTTTCTGTTACCTTCTTATTGGATAACTTGCAGCTCGTGTGCTCACTGAAAGGTTAGTTTTACACCAAAAGCTATGATCAGAATTTTTATGTCTCATAGGTTATTCATTAGTTAGCCACTCTGAAGATCATAATAGCCCCTTTTGGGCCTAGCACTAGCTTCACCACAAGCTAATGATGAAGTTGATACTGTATTAATGCATTTTATGAACTGAATTTTTTTTTAAAAAAATTTTGATTATGTCCTTGATACCACATTTATTTGATTTGATATGATTTCTGATGTTGTGACTGCTTTCCAAATGTGTTGCAGGAATGTGCTGAATCTGTCAAACAGGATTTTGGCAGCATTGACATCCTAGTGCACTCACTTGCCAATGGACCAGAGGTATACTGGTTCTGTAAATAAAATCATTGTGATTATCTTGTCTCTTCCTGACAATTTTAATCTGTTAACAGGTGAGCAAGCCTCTGTTGGAGACTTCAAGGAACGGGTATCTTGCAGCTTTATCTGCTTCAAGTTACTCTTATGTTTCTCTACTCAAGCATTTCATTCCATTAATGAACCCAGGCATTGCTTCATTCTCCAATCTGATAATGCTTTTCATTTTATCTTTCTGTGCCTTATTATATTATGTACGATTAGGTCAAAAAAGTACATAGGTCGAAAAAGTACATTTCAAGGATCTAAATTGAGTTTTACTCATGTAGGTGGTTCTTCACTTTCGCTTACATACATTGCTTCCGAGAGGATCATTCCAGGGTATGTTTGCCGTGCATTGTTTTTTGTACCATTAATATTAGTTGATTTGCGCCTTCTTTGCATGTGATAAGCTTTTGAACTGTGTAATTCACAGATATGGTGGAGGCATGAGTTCTGCTAAAGCTGCACTAGAGAGTGACACACGAGTGAGTTTCATACCTTCTCTGCTCATGCTTTGCTTGTAATTGTGGTTTTCAATTTTTTGTTTACTCTTGATTCTTATTAGTGGGTTTTTCTTGATTGCTTAGGTGCTTGCTTTTGAAGCTGGGAGAAAACACAGAATCAGGGTCAACGCCATCTCTGCGGGTATAGTTGCCACATTATATTATTTTACCTCGTTGTCTCTGAGGTTTGCATTTGTCACCACATTTTATGATTTGGTTCTCAGGTCCGCTGAGAAGTCGTGCTGCGAAAGCAATTGGTTTCATTGATACAATGATTGAATATTCATTAGCCAATGCACCATTGCAGAAAGAATTATCTGCAGGTGATTTTCAAGAATCTCATTATATTTTTAGCTTCTTATTATGCCTGAAGGTCTATTCTTTTGTTTATCACGATAACTGAGTTAGATAAATTAACGATACAGATGAGGTGGGGAACACTGCTGCCTTCTTAGCATCACCTTTGGCCTCTGCCATCACTGGTGCTGTAATCTATGTTGACAATGGTCTGAATGCAATGGGAGTCGGAGTTGATAGTCCAATATTTAAAGACCTTGACATTCCAACAGACAAGCACTAGAAGGGGGTAACCGATTATCAGCTCTAATCCACTCCATAGGACACCTAGGTCAGCGGCACCCCTTTTCTTGTGAGAATTTCTGTATTACCTTTTCAGGGATTGAGCTTGAGTATAAACTGTTACTCCAGTCAACAGCTTTAAATTGTGTTTTCAGTGTTAGTGCGGTTTCATTGTGCTTCAATTCAGTTGTAAGATTGCTTCCCAATCTAATAAATCATACCAAAGGTGATCTGAATTCTGAGCCAGATGAGAATTTAAACTCAAAGATGGCAGGAACTACATCCTTGCTAGCAGGTTTCAAAACTCAGACCTCGTATCAACTGAATTAATTGACACTCGATAAAGTACTGGGATTAAGGAAACTTACCTTTTTGCTTGTAGGTGTTTGTTCAGGGTTTCTGTTAGATTAATTTTTCGACTTACTAAACCATGCCCTTTTGTGTGTTATATTTTCAATTATATTCAAGCAAATGCTAACCATCCACCAACGTTAACTACTTTCATAGTTGCTTAGGAATTTATTTGAGACAAGTATTAAAGCATTGGACCTTTTGCAGCGTTGGAATACAATTACCAAACTTATAGAATTATGATTTGATGGATCCATTGAGAACTGAAGCCATGTTTAGTCCTTCCTGGTCCCAATCATATAAATCTTGTATGCTCAGTGTATGTCATGTTTTGAAATCTTATCACGTGTATTTACTTGCGTATAATTAACTACGAGAAAATATTCAACAACAGATGATGCATACAAGTAGTCGAGGTTTTTGCTTATAAGCAGCTTTTGAATCACAATAATCCCAGGCGGTTCGAAGAAAGTGTTTTTTTCGAAATTAATGCAGTAAAGAAGCCTTCTTTACACAAACAATTAATTCGCCGTCATAGTTGGTAACCAGAATCAAAGCATTCTTCAAGTCGCTGTCTTATAAATTAACACAGCCGAGGAAGATGAAACAGCATCACAAAACCAAAGATTGAGATATAGAATCTACAAAATAAGGTTACCAACTAGGTGTTTACCCACTCCTATATACACATCGGCACCTCTTACTCAGATGATTTTACGCTTGCATCTGAGCATCCTGGTGGATCTTTCAGCAACATCATCTTCAGGAGAGTCTTCCACAACTGATTCTCTTATGACCAAGCCACGGTTCCTAGATAATTTCCTGATTGGCGTTGTGCGTGATGCTCCTTGAGTGTTGTTGTATGAAGCTTGTTCTGCTTGAGGAGCTGGTGAAGTGTTTGAACTCTCCCTATGTGGCATCAGCTCCTCGCCAACAGGCACCACATCCTTCATCAACTGCATTACATGTATCATTGAGTTAAAATTTCATGGAAACAATTAGTTCATGCAAGAAACAGAAGAAAATATAAATTATGCATATGGTGCTGCAAGTAAGTCCACATCATTACTCCATTAACCATGAATAGCACAAGGCATCTAAGAGTCAAGTGCAAGGAAGTTGATATAACTTACATCTTCTATCCAGTAAGCAAAAGTAACACATCCTATTGAAGGTTCTCACCAAATTTATTTGCAAAGGAAACCAATCAATCATCTTATACTTCTTGTAAGAGTTGGTTTGACAAAACAATGTTGCCTAATAGCTTCAAAGGCATAATTAATAGTCATCTGATCAGATTCCCTTGACCTATTTATGCTTAGAATGGACCAATATTGCAATCACACAGCCATTTATCAGATAAACACTGAAACTATCTAATACAGCATATGGATCAAAACTGGCATAGTTAAGAGGAATGTCTAATACAGCATCATAGCTCATAAGAAAAGAATCTTGTTCCATACCTTCCAATCCTTGAAGTCATATCGGAACACAAAGTGACTATATTTGACCTGGCCTGACATAACAGAATCAGCAGAGGGAGCATTCCTAGGTGCTGAAAGAGGGAAAAAGAAAAAAAGTGTGAACCAAAAGCACATAAGGTACACAGCAACCAGGAAAAAGAAACAATTGATCATATTGAAACATATCTTACCAACTAGATGAAAACCATGTTCATTAACAGCTATTTCAACCCGCCCATCTTTAACTAAGAATGACAGAGCGAACAAATTCTCGACTGTCTGTGCAAAAGATCTTCTATTCAAAATCAAACTTTCAAGTCTGACACTTTTCTTTCTTCGTAAGATCTCAAACATTGTTGTCATATTCTTATCGGTATCTGTTTTCTCTACTGCCTCAGAATCATCAACCTGCCAAACATAAACTGTTAGCTTACATAACCTTCAACAGTTGCAAGACCAATTGCAGGGAAAAAAGGTCATGATCCATTGGGAAAGTATATCAGTGTAAATCAAGGACCAATATAGTTCACAGCATTATAAGAAAACTCTAGTCCAACATCTGTTATAGTGTGGCAAGCATGTCAAGCAGAAATCCCATGCAGGGGAACTTACAAAGAGTCCATGTAAGATCAGTGAAAATCAAATGTTTATGTACACAATAGCCATTCTCATAGGGCAAAATATGAAACCAAGATAAACCGTCAAGCAAAAAAATAACTTTCAGTATCACAATGTACTCTCAATATCCAACATGAAAGCAATACTGAAAATGATGGTAACACATTAAATGTCTACTGGTCTTCTTTCTTTACAACTTTTTTTTTCCCTTGAAAAATGTCATGATGTGGTTCAGAAACAATCATTGCATGTTCAGAGCAACCACAGCTAAATTTCAGTACATTTTCCGATTAAATAGCACCAAATGAAAAAAGAAGAAAATTTCACCTCCTCAGGCTGAGCAGTTTGAGTAGGCTTTTCCCGTTTCTTACGAACCACAACCTTCCTTTTTTTCACCTCAGTCTTCATAGGCCCAAGCCTTTAACCAAACAACCCGAAGGAAAGCAAAACCAAATCAATATGTTAGAACTCAACCACTTAAAAGGAAATGTAAACAAGAATATACATAAATAAAAACTCACATGGTGGAACAGCCATGACATGTTGATAAAAAGGGTAAAACAGCAAGGCCAACATCTTTCCAATTGATCGACATCTGGGCATTATTATTCCCTTGTGAGGACAATCTGCTACTGTTGGATTCCCCAAACATGGTGAGCAAACAACTGACAAAATCCGCTGGGGTAACACCTTCATTGGACTGTGACTTCACAGAACTCACCAGTGTGCTGGTAATATCCAACAGTGCTTCCGCATCTGCTACCTGCTCCCTTGGCTTTTGCACTGCAAATGAACCCAATTTAGTTTTATATCCCAAAAATTTCAAATTTACCCAAATAATAATAGTAGTAATTAACATTTTCCCTAAAACTGATACACAGCAGCTCAAAGAGTTTAAATAAACTGATTTGGTATTCAATTTCGTTATAAAATTCAGATTCATCCTTTAAAAATTGTTCTACATTGTCTGATATTTCTACAAGATAACAATAAAAAAATTCCGAAAAATGTTAAAAAGTAATTACCATCTCTATGCAAATTCTGAACTTCTTTGAGGATAGTGTCAAACTTCTTTGAATCTGCTCTCGTCAAATCATCTCTCTGATCTGCAAATTTAAAAAATAAAAAAAAAGAATCAAGTTAAATAAATAATATATTTTAAAAAAAATTGAAGCTTCAAATTTTTGCAAAATTATTATTTTTTTCTAACCTTGAATCTTGCTCAAAACAGCGAGGTACTTAGAACGAAGAACTCTCCGCTGAACCGTGTCTTGTGGCTGATTCGTCCGAGTCGACTCATTGTCAACGTTCTCATCGGCGCCGTTTCGACTCAGTTTCTCCCGCTTCACAGTCCTGAGTAGCTGCTCCGACGAGTCGTCGACTCGGCATCTGCTGCTGCTCCCGGCCTCTCGCTTCACCGTTCTTCTCATGATTCCAGATCCTCAAATCAAAATCAAGAAACAAAAGAGGGGAAATAAATTCTTTTTGAACTTTATATTTTCGGAATTTTTGAGTGAAAACGGGGTGTGACTTGAAGAATTGAATGTGTTTTGATATTTGACTTTTTTTTTATCATAAGTGAGCGCGGGCGGGATGAAACTTGAAAGAGAGTGGGAGATTTTTTAATTTTTTGGGGAAATTGTGTGCGGTGAAAAGTGAATTTTTTTATTTTGAGTTTCTAAAAGACAGGAGTTAAGCAGGTTTCTCTGTGTGTAAAAGAGAGAAAAATAAATAAAAATTGGAAGTAGATTTTCCCGCGCGGCAAGTTTACTCCAATTTAGAGGTTATATATATATATATATATATATAACTTGATCAGCCACAGATTATTAACAGATTCTGATTGGCATCACTGATTAGATTGATCGTTGGATCCAGTTAATAATTGTTATTAGAACTAGATCTAACGGTTAAATCCAACTGTAATACCGTACAATTATAGTACCATAATTTTATCCATATAACTTTCATCTGATTGAAACAAAACTTTATACGATAGAAATGTTTTTATCCTTTGATGAAGTAAAGTATGCAAAAGGATATTATACCCATCAATAATTGGGAACCACTCGATAGTTTAATCCAAATTATGCAATCATTTAATTAAGCTAGGAATTTCTCAGACTTATGAATGGTTATGGCTATTAATATCGTGTTGTAATTTAAAAAATTCCCAATCATAGGCCAATATATTAAATAAATTTGACAAGATATATTATTAATAATCATGTCCAAATGGTTTTTCCTTACTTTTTTATTTTATCTAAACACTTTGAAAGTTTGAAAAGTCATATACGACAAAGAAAATGTAGTGCGTGAGCGTGACATCTTAGCTTTACCGATTTTCAATTAATAAAATAAGGAAGATCCAGTACCAATAAGTATTGTTTATTTAGTTTTAGCGAATTAAGCAAGGAGTTGCTCGAGACACGAGAACATTCTCAGCAGAAGCACATAACTTTTCACTTCATATTGAAGTAAAATTTGAACTCATTTCTGTCACTAAGGCACCTGCTTGTATATTTTTGCAGGAACAAGAAAAAGCCTCCAAAACAATGCTACAAAACCGACTTGAGCAAAGATAAATCAAACAACATACACAACACAACAATATTCAACCTCCGCTTCTGTTTGATTTATGTATAAAACTACTCAAACCACCAAAATTAAAAAAAAAAAAAACCATAGTTACTTTCGAAAGGTTACACAAAGACACCAAATGAGATTGATCTAATTTCTTTGAGCTTTTGCAACAAATAATGCCGATATATTGACTGATGTAGCCAAGACCAAGAAAAATCATCACAGCAAACCAGCTGCATTAAGTGCTGCCTTGAAGTCCTCTTCGCTGTTCCGGACCTAATGTTGGAAAGCAGTAGGGAGACATCAATTAGACAGTATTAATTCAGTACTAACAGCCAGCGTTTCACAACACGTGCCTGTTTGTACTTGTACATTATTACATCTACTCAAAAATTAAACAGATTTTTGAATTTTGATAAAGTCATAAAATTCTGGAACCATGAAAGCAGGATCCTAAGATTACCTCAGTTACTTTGATGTCGAAGTACTGTTCAATTTTTTCCATGATAATCATATCATCACCATCCATCAACAAATTAAACACAACTCCTGAAAAATTGCAAAAAATAAGTCCTGGTCAATAATTACAATTTCCCATTTCCACCTAGTCAATATCCATGCAACAAATACATAGTAGAAATCAATAACGAGTCAATCTATTCCCAGTTTAACAAAGTACATCTGTTTAACTCCTACGTGCAGCTTGTGTGCTCCAATAATTCCAAGACAATACAAACATGTTGAGCCATAATGACAACATGAAGGTCTTTCTGACAAATAATATCCATCATTACCCATTTCTCAAACAAAGGGTGAACTCATCGGAATTACGTCAATGTGATCAAGAGAAGACACTAACAACCTTGCAAATATAAACAACAGGTTCAACTGCCTTCAACTATCTTTTAAAGCAAATCAAATATTCAGCAAATAAAAGACAAATCAGAACCAAATCTTTAATTTAGAAACTTGCCTTTGCGGCCAAAGCGTCCTGCCCGGCCAATTCTATGCAGGTATACTTCACAATCAGGCTCTAAATGTTTTCCATGTTTCACCGGAGGATCATAATTTACAATAAGATTAACCTGAATAAAAAGAACGGGTCAGGATGTCAACAGCATGAGCACTAAGCATCCTGCATCCATTTGGTAAAACAGCAATTTTAAAACTATAGAAAAGCACCTGCTGCTGATCAAAACCTCGGGCAAGAACGTCAGTTGATATAAGAACTTGTGTTAATCCATCTTTAAACTCTTTCACAATTTTGTCTCGTTCTTCCTGGATTGTAGCACCCATAATTGTAGTGACTTCATAACCAAAATCTTTAAGTGCTTTATGCAACGCGCTTGCACTGTTCTTTGTGCGGACAAATATAATCGTCTGCCCCATTTTTTCTCCCAGTTCAAAAATTCTATCCCTGATTACCATAACCTTGGCAAGTTCGTCAGGACAGTAAACTTTATACTGCTTTACTGATTCTAATGACAACTCTTCTTTCTTGACAAAAAGTTGATTATAATCTTTAACAACCCTTGTCACAAAATTTTTGACAGTTTCGTTGAACGTGGCTGAAAATAGAAGAACCTGCAAGAAAAGTGTAAATGAGAAGAAAGTATGCAACTACTGTCTCTAAAGTTTGACAGTAAACTATAAAATCATGGCAGTGCATCCAATACCAATTTATTATTAGTATTTATCTTGTCCACCATGATACTTCCCTTACCGGGAATATTTGACCATTATTAACACGAATATGACTATCAAGTACACAAATAGTACCGAATCATTAACTCTCTCCTTCCATTTCACAAAAGATTACAAAAGGGAACTAACAATGTTGTTTTGAATATTGCACTTCAGCAAAAACAATGACAATCTTGAATATTCAACCAAAATTATAATCACAACACAAGTTAGAAATGCAAACACATCCAGCATACAGATATAAGCTAAAAGTTCAAAGTAATCTTGCTAGTTTCACACCCTCTCTCAGCTAAGAGCTTATTACCGCAGAGTAGCCAGACATACCTGGCAATGACCACTGCTTCTTTCGATGTCCTTCATAATCCTCAAAGAATCATCTCTAAAGCCAGCCTGTACAATTCATATATTTATGAGCACCCAATAACCAAGAGCCTCTCCAAGTAAAGAGGGGGTCCCTGAATCTTCCCCCCCAAATATTAAGCCATCAATAAACATTTCCACAATAAAAAGCACCAAAAAGTTTCAATAAAAGTAGCTCCTTCAAATCAACACTGAACTGAACCCTCTTAAACAACTAACGCAACACTACCTTGGGGTTCATTCAAATTAGCACTTAAAACAACCTAGCAGGAAACTCCAATAAATTTTGTCTGGCAACAAGAGTTACTACTAAATCATCTTGACATTGTTCTTTGATAAGAACAATGTACACACAATTTCATCAAAAAACTGCAGTACCATAATCTGCTTAATAAAATTACCTCATCAAGCATGTGATCAGCCTCATCATACACAAGAATTTTCAAACGACTGAAACCCAATTTCTTTGCTGACATCCATTTCTTAATGGTACCAGGAGTGCCAATCACTACTTGTGCCGTAACTGGTGGCCTTTTTGATATTGGCACATAATTGGTGCTGTCCATTGGCACAGCACATTCTGAAGTTATCCCTGTGTGCTTCCCCATCTTACGAAGAACCTCCAAATTCTGCAACATTTATATACTGTCCCTTAGTAGCCTCATTCTTAGTAAAAATTCAAATAAGATGCAAATGAAATCAGATATCAAACATGAATAGTTATTAACAAGGCTGCTAACACATTTACCAAAGGGAGAAAAAAAAAAAAAAGAGGGGAAACCTAACCTGAATTGCCAATTCTCTGGTAGGACAAATGCAAAGTGCTTGTGGAGCCTTGAGGTTTGGATCAACACGGGTCAACATCCCAAGCACAAAACAAGTCGTCTTGCCAGAACCATTATGTGCCTGAGCAATCAAATTTCTGTAGGGAGGAGTCAAGATCATAGGCAAACTGATAGCTTGAATCTTACTAGGCTTCTGGAATTTCATTTCCACGTATAATCCCTTTAGGAGCTCTGGTGAGAGATTCAAATCTTCAAATGTAGTTGCGGAGGTATAAAGCGTATCACCAGTTGTAACCTAAATCAGATAAGAGTAAATAAACAAATAAACCTCTCCGTACAACACATTGCTTGAAACTTTATCATCTCATCAGATGCAATATGACAGTCGCATCTATCAAACAAAGGAATCTGAGATCAGCAACGATACAAACCCACTTGCCCCATAAAACCAGCCTAGCCCAAAGGTTTCATAATACATACCCCTTGAATACCTACATTTTAAGTTTGCACTTCGCTACCGTAAGACTTTTTAAATCCTCCCTTTCCGTATACTCAGCGTTGAGAGTTCCAATACCCGACTTGTAAGGGAAGACAACACATCAAGATTCAAATTTTCACTCAATGAAGGATTTAAGGGATATAACAAAACATTGCCTGGACACTCAAAATTTCTCTTATACAACAGCATCAATAATTTTAATCATAATCTATTAAAACTAATTTAGCAATAATTAATTTCCTAAGATCCTAAAATTTTCCACTGCCAAGCAGAAATAAATAAACTATTTAATTAATTTTTTTTAAAAAAACAATAGCTACAATTAGAGAAAGAGACTCGTACAGTTTTGATGCTAGAGTCTTCGGCTTCGTCAAGGAACTTGTTGACTTTCTTGCTCTCATCAATATTCAAACCCTCAACGTCAAGTTCCACCGATGATTTACCCTCAGATGTGTTAGCGGTTTGCTGCTGCTGCTGCTGCTGCTTCCGCTCCTCTTTCTCCTTCTCCTCCTCCTCCTCCGCTACGTCACCCCAGGATCGCTTCGGCTCCGTTGATGGCAACGGCTCCGACGTGGCAGGGGCTGCTGGGTTTTCGGTTGAGTCGGCCATATTTGGCGTTGTGTGATGGGATTTGGTCCAAGGATTTTCACTGTCAGTGAGGTTCTTTATTTATTTTTATTTTTTTGAAAGGAGGTTCTTTATTATTATTATTATTATTATTTCCCGTCTGCTAGAGAGGAATAGTGGGGGCGAGTTTATTTATAGGAGTAGTTCTTTTCTTGCTAAGTCGGTAAGGGGATCGTAGACTTGACGCTAATGATTTTTATTGAAAAGTTGGGATTATAATTACATATAGGTCCTCAGACTATTAGAAAATAATCCACATGGAACAAAATTCGTATCTTTTGCACATTATCCTTGAAGAGTAGAGTAATATTAAAGGCTTAAACCCTAAAGCCACAAATTATTTTTATACAAACTGATGTAATATATTATTATTTATCAAATGAAAATATGAGAAAAATAACCATTTGAGTAGTTTTTACATAAATAACTTTTAAGTTGCATCATTACTTATCATGGAAAGTTGAGAAAAAAAATCTAATAAAAGAAGTATAAATATTTTTTGGCTCCTAAAATTTGAGCTAATGACACAATTAACATTTTTATTTTAAAAAAGAGTGGAGCTATTGGCACCCCTATATTATTCTTACAAAACCCCACTTTAAATAAAATTACAATTAAGGATAATTGAAACTTAAACACATATATATATTTTTTCCAACAAATTACTTAATTCATAATCAATCCTTTTCAAAAAAAAAAATTCTATATGTTACTTCCTATCTAACTAAAATAAATTGTACAAATTTAAAATAATCTATTATTCTCTTTTGATTTCTTATTTATTAAATATTTTTATACTTAAAATTACTTTGAAATTATAATTTGAAATATGTGTTATTTCAGTAATATTTAACACTAAAAAACTTATCACTTATATAACTTTTTAATTTGTGTGTAGAGTAATAATAAAATTAAAAATAATAAAAAAATAGCACAATAATACTTTGAGTTTTAACAATAAAATAAATTAAATGAAAATTGAGAACTTAGAAAGTATATCTAAAAAAAAAGATATTTTCAGAAATAAAATAAATATAACTAGAAAGTGGGTTTTATGAGGAGATCATAGGGGTGCCAATAGTCCAACTCTTTAAAAAATTATCCAAAAAATCTTAATTATAGATATATTTTCGTTATTAATTAGATCAAATAATTGTATGTTTTGACTTTCGAATAAAATTAGGGATCCTAATAATTGCAATTTTAATTAAATTAGGATTTAGGAGTCCAAGTGCCATTTGGTCATTTGTTCGGTTATTCTGAAAAGAAAAAAGAATATTTTGTGAGGAAAAAATAGTCCCAGAAAAAGAGTGGGCTTGCCTAAAAGCCTTAGCCCATAATAAAGCCCATAAGGAGGGAGACGAAAACGAGACTCGGAGCCCTGTTTTAGAAATAATAAAAATTCTTTATAAAGTGTTGCATGTGGGAAAGTACTACGCATGTTTTTTGACAAGAGCACCTAACCTCAATTTCATGTTTAATTTCTCCAACCCGCATTGTATTCTTAATCTTTTTTTAAAAAATAAAAATATTATTAATAATAAAAATTTAAAAACAAAAGTTAAGGTGCCATCAACAGACATTGAAAATGGATATCATATTTTCATCTTTTATTAAATGATGATTATGTCTTTCAGAAATTCTGAGTGTGTTTAATTTAATCTTTAATTTTGATAATATGAAAAAGAACATTTGGAGTAAGCTAAACTCAACCCGATGCAACACTAATAATGTCCAATTGGGTTGAATTTTTTTCTTAATCCTTACTTTTTATAAGTTAGGTGAGTTGAGTGTTATCGAATTTATACACACTCTGATAGAGCATATATGAATGTATATAGAAAAAAAAAAAGCTTTTGAAATTATAAAAAAATAACTAAGTGAAGTGTTTTCTCCCTGTTAAGCATAAAACACTTTAGAATCAAATAAAATTACTTTTCAATTATTTAAAAATCCATAAAAAGATTTGATATTGCAGCCCATATATTAAAGGATGTATCCTTGACCTCCACGTTCTGTTGTTGACCAATTTCAATTGCGATTAATCCTGCATTCGCCAACAACATAATTATATTCTCTTCTTTTTTTTAATTTAATAATTTTGTTTCCAATTTCATGGGAATTAACGAAAAACTTGAACAAATTTTGGCATTTAATTGATATTGAAATCATGAAATGCGCCGCATTGAACGTTCATCAACATTTGAAATTTTGAAATCCGAAGGAATGACGATTATTTAGACTGAAAAACTGCATAATTAATCATTTTTTATAGCAATCATTAGATTTCTTTCAAGTTCAGATGCCCACATCAGAAAACTGACCATCTTTCTTTTTCTTGTTTACTTAGCTTTGAAAACTACTAAAGAATGAATCTTATAAGGAAAAAAAAAAAAAGAATCTTTAACTACATCCGTTTTTTTCCCATCTTTCTCATTAATCAAAAGACCCAAAAAAAATGTATTCAGAAGGTTTACAAAAAAAAAATTAGAATGGGGTTTTGGGATAAGCCTGGTTTAAATACTCTCCACTAATAAACAATTTTCTCAAAAACAATTTTTTTTTAATATGAAAAAAGGAAAAATCAATTCATCATATCGCACCCCAACTACTATAATATTTTACCAATACTCATAATTATTAGGCATGTTATTTATCTATTTTTTTCAATGCGGGTTGGGCCATTTTTATTTATAATTCTGAAAATATAAACCTAAACCATATATATATATTATAATAACTAATATATAATTTTAAGTTAAAATAACCTCATTGGTCGTTATATATATTTTGTTTGCATAAAATCAAGCTTTTATGGTTATTTTACTCGAAAGAAACCTTGAATCTAATAGTTAATATAATCAAGATAAACTCTTAATACATATACTATTATTGAGTTCGGCTATTTAAACACATGATGTTGATATAAGCTAAATGTGAATATTTAAAAGTAAAACGTAAAAGACTTCATGTTTAACGTGCAATGGTACATTTTCACTTGACACGTGAATTCGTCTCCAAAGTCACGTGAATTCAAGAAAATATGGAAATTTAAATTGATATAAAATGATTGATACGATTAACTTCGACACCATCATAGTTATTCTACTAGTCCTGACAATATCATCACAATCCTTATTTTGTAACAAAAAGAATTTTTGTTCAACACCTTTGATAACGGGCCATAGAAAGACGGAGAGTGAATTTATTTTATTCATGAATTTTAAAGTAATGACATTGATCCTGATATTAAATCTCTTAAAACATATAATATAGAAATAAAACTTACAAAATATTTGTGGCTTATTGATGTGGGATGATATTATACTCGCCGTCGCGTGCGTTATAATGTGCGACAAACAGGTGTAAATTATCATTTTATTAATAAAGATATGAGACCACAACATCACACCACTATTGTAAAAATTAACACGCATCCCATTACACACAGTAATTAATATTAAATTTCTAAAAAAATTAAAGATAAAACTTTTATAATATTTATGACTTATCTACGAGGGTTCTTATTATATTTGCCGTCGTGAACATTATAATGTACGATTAGTGGACATGTATTATCATTTTATTGACGGAGTTGTGAGACCACAGTACAAGACCACTATTGAAAAAATCAACGAGTATCTCATCTCACACTGTAACATAACGGCCCGAATTGATCAAAATGTGCTTATTGCTTATGGATATCACGAAGAAACCATTACAAAAATCTAAACAATTGGGATTAATTGGGTCCCACAAAAAGCAACGATGATCAATCAAGCTTTGCTGACTATGATGCACCCCTTTGAAATCATAATCTAACGGTGATGTTAAATTGAAATTTTCTACTCAAATTGGTCCCACTTAAGAATTCCAACCACGATGAATCGACCTGTGACGTGCATCATCTGACAGGCTGTGATCTTAGATAAAAATTTGCTTGGCGTTTACAAGGGCCAATTAGTAATTTAAGTCCAAGTGTGTTTTATCGTTTAGGTACCTTTTTTTTTCCTAAATAAAGTATATAATTATCTATTTATATTAAATAAGCCTATAAATCTAATAAAATGATTGAAATACTATTTTACTCTTTGACAATAATTATAAAGCTCATATTTATTTATTCTTAGTAAATGCATTGTTTTCTATTTTTCTTATTCAATCAATACTTTTATGCCAAATTAGTTTCTATAAATAAAAATAAAGAATTATTAAAAAATTAAATTCATATCGTTATAACGTAATTCAAGAATCTACTAAACATAATTAAAAACATTATCCTTAATAACAATGGCATTCATCTCATACTTATTTTGAGAGGAGATGAATCTCAAAACTCAAACTCTTTCATTAATAATGAATCATTTCTTATTTTAATTTTGTCTAAAAAACAAAATCATTTTTTTTACTATTGTCATTTAGTGACAATTAGTGGACTTATTTAATATAAATAGATAAATCGTGGTGCTTATTCATGAAAAGATAAAGAGTTAGGACCAAAACGATAATCTCCCAAACAAAGTTCTGGGGTTTAAACTGAAGTGCGAAACAGATCAGACCCGAACCGCTCAGCGGAATAAAAATCGAAAAGAGGCGAAACAGAGCCACGGCGCTCTCGAGTCTTGACTCTCTTGCTCCCTCGTTCCCTATAAATATAAACATAAACATAAATCTCAAAAATTATAAAAAAAAGAAGCATAAAACTGAAAACATAAACACAACAAAAACGAACGGAATAAAAGCAAAAAGAAGAACCCAATCAAAACGGCAAGCCCGAAACCCTAAAACGATAACACGAAAACAAAACGAGAAAATAAAACGTAGGCGGGGGAAAAAAAAAGAAGATAACAATCTAATGATTACAATGAATCGATGATGACATGAGCGTGGGTGTAGTAATATGAGTTATTAGCTTCTTTATTTCATGGCCAGAGAACGCCACGAAACGACGTCGCAGCAGCAGCAACAGTGGGGCACGTTAGAGGAGTTGTTGCTAGCGTGCGCCGTAAACCGCCACGGGACCAGGAGTTGGGACTCGATCGCTATGGAAGTTCAGAACCGAAGTTCGGCTCTCTCGTCGCTCACTCCGCAGAGCTGTAGGGACAAGTTCAATGAGATTAGACGGCGGTTCACGGCGAAAAACGGCGCCGAATCGACGAGTTTGGTCCCTTTGGTTGACCAGCTCAGACAGATTCGTGTCCAAGAGCTCCGCGCCGAGGTTCAACGACGCGACG
Organism: Atalantia buxifolia; assembly: GCA_030444775.1. Classification (NCBI taxonomy): domain Eukaryota; kingdom Viridiplantae; phylum Streptophyta; class Magnoliopsida; order Sapindales; family Rutaceae; genus Atalantia; species Atalantia buxifolia. The sequence goes on along the minus strand of CM059832.1, from coordinate 30,658,972 downwards.
TTTCGATCGTGTAAAATTGCTGTTTTCTTTTTATTTGAGATCTGAGACTGAGGGATTTTGCTTTATGTGATGAGATCTGTGAAACGACGGCGACGTTTTCGTGTTTTGCAGGTCATTGGAATTGAAGGTGAAGAGATTGGAAGAGGAGAGGGAGAAGAGCATGAAGCCGGAGGCAGATCTGGAGAGCGACAGAAAAGCCACGCCGGAGATGGTAGCCGCCGTCGACGGCGACGGCGACTCGAACCGATCGTTCAACGAGTCGAATTCCACTACCCAAAAGGCCGATACGACAAACAAGAAACAAAACGACGACGTGGAAATGGAGGAAGAGAAAGAGCAGAAAATGAAACCCGAACCGGATGTTGAAAATGATCCGGTCCAAAACAGAACCGAAAGTGAACCGGACCGGGAGGATCGAGACTGGTCATCCAACGGTAAATTAAATGAAAATGGAAATGGAACTGGGAATGTTAAAGAAGAGACCGACGAAGATAATGACAAAACGGCGTCGGAGGGGAAAGTGGAAAGCGTTAAGAATAAAACGAGTGCAGTCGGTGGATTCAGTGAGTCGAACGAGTTGTGGGACGAGTCGAAAAGGGAGGGAAAGCAGAGCAGCGATGTACAAAGTTCGGCTAGTTTGTCGAGGAACAAACGTCGTCGTAGTGGCGAGGAGCCCTATGACGAGGAGGTTTCTCCCGCCACGAAAAAGGCGTTGGCTGTAAAATCTGAGCCGTTAGTGAGGTTTCTTGGGATGATACGGTCTCATCGGCTCGGCTCGCACTTTGAGCGGCGGCTTCGGAGCCAGGTATGTTAACTTTTTATTTTTTAAACGAATATTCTTTATGTGAAAAAATTGAAATTTAATTTAATTAATCCGGTTGATCAAATAAGGTAAGTAGGTAAAGTTCAAACATGCACTCTGTTCATGAATAGTAGGCAACTCAATCCGGAGCAATGATAGCTTTCCACGTAATATCCAATAGGAACTTATCGGTAAAAATGAAAAAATTGCGGTGGTTGTTTGGTCCTCGAAAAATAAAAATAAAAAACGAATTGTTTCATCGCATTATCACATTAGGCATCTAAGCATCGTTTTGAAGAAACGACGGTATGGATGTATTCGACGTATTGCCGTGGGTCCCAACTACTGGAATTTTGGACTCCATGCGATTTGGAGTACGAGTAAAATTGTTAAGAATTTTTTTAAAAAAATCCTAGAATATTTTTTTTGGATTGAGGATGTGACCATGGTATTTCACAATTTTAACGTTCTTAAATGATTCAATTTTATTTATTTTTAGTAATTTTGTTTACTATCTCCCGGTGCTTAGATTGAAGGATGCCCTTAAAGTTGTAGTTGATTGAACATTTCACCTATTTGTCTCCTTTCTTTTTCACTTTAAAATTTTTTTTTATGTCTAGTATGAGCCAGAATCATGCAAACCCAAAATAATTGGTGTTTATCTTTGAGGAGAGAAACATGACTCGTGGCCCATGCTTTTGCGAATTTCCTTTCCCCTAAGATGATAATTTTTTCAACCCTTCCAATGATGACAGTTTTGTACTCCCAAAAACAAGAAAGAGTTCAATACCATGCGTAAATTTTAACTTATTAAGGATCCCGATAATATTTATAACATTAACCAAGTAATTTTTGAAACAATAGCAAAATGGCCTTGAGTGACTTGGGTGATGCCCTGCCACGTCGGTTTTCGATTGATTGCTTAGCTTGAAGGTGCAAGTTATGAGTGTGTTTTTTATTTTGGTTGCACGTTGGACTTTTCATGGTCCAAGTGTTTTAATGGTTTACGTGTGTTTTGCTTGGAATAATTTTTTCTTGGGTCTTCGTCTTTGCTCCATTTGGTACGTGATGGGAAAGAGGGAGGGTACCTTCGGCTTTAAAACGGGCTAGGCCACGTTCGCGTTGGTTTCTTTTCGATTCATTTTGCCCATTTTGCCCTTCTCGGGAGCCTTCTGTAATTTTCCTTTTTTTTAATAGTTTCTGTAATTTTGTTATGGGGCGGATAATAACATTTAGGCCCCCGAGCTCTTTTTCTAAATTGGCAAGGAAATAGTTTATTTGTGATTTCGGTAAAACTAGGGGATACGGATGTCATTTCCTCTTTACTGCCTAGTGCCTATTGGCTATTGGTAGTTATGGTCTGTTGTCCGTCGTTGTGTGTGTGGGAAGCCGTGCCGACAGTTGACCGATTGACTTGGCTTGAATTGAGGAGAATCCAACGGTGATTAGGGTCTCGTCAGCGGGGCGCATCATAATGGTCCCCACTTGATTGCACAACTACCTACGGCTGTTTCTTGTTTTTATGACATTTTATGCTTGAGTGTAATGCTTTTATTTTAACAAAAAATTGTATTTTAATTCTCTGGCACAACAGAGAGCGTTATTTAACTGATCAATAATGGTATAATGTTTTTCTGCAGGAATCTGAGAGGTACAAGAAGTTGGTAAGGCAACACATTGATCTTCGAACAATTCAATCCAGGCTTGACAGAGGGCTTTACTCCAATTGTTTCCAAAAATTCTTTCGAGATCTCCTTTTGTTATTCAACAACTTCATAATTTTCTTCAGAAAAAGCTCTCAGGAACATGCCGCAGCACAAGACCTCCGGGCCCTAGTCATTAAAGAAATGACCGATATACTTCGTAAGCAACAACCCATTACTGTGACTAAACCTATACCTAAACCTAAACCTGAACACCATCGACAACAACTACAACCACCTCCAGCTTCCCTTTCAAAGCCTAATAGAGGTCCAACAATGGTGGTGTGTGGGAGACGCAGCTCTATTAAAGCAATATCCAAGAATGCTTATGGTAAAAAAGGAGATAGAAAGGATAGAGAAGTTGAAGAGAAACCGAAGTTGAACGAGAAGAAGGTTGATAGTTCGTTTGTGGGTATTGAGGATAAGGGTATTAAGAAGAAGAGGAGCCAAGAGAGGTCTGTGTCGTTGCGGAGAAATTCAAGAAGTAGCAGTAAGAGTGGTGACGTGAAGCATCAGTTTGGTGGTAATGAGCTTAGTTCTCATGATACTTTGGAGGCTAAGACAGAGAATAAGAAAGAAAATGCTGTAAAGAAGAAGAAGCAAGGGGCGGCTAGTTTCTTGAAAAGAATGAAGCAGAATTCACCTAGTGAAGTGATGGAAGATGACGACGACGAAGAAGAAGATGAAAACGATAATGATAACGATGATGACGACTCGGGCGACGATAGCAAGGATATTAAAGTAGAGGAGGAGAAGAAGAGGAGGTCGGTGACGAGGAGAGATGTAAATAGAGTTACAAGAAGTTCAAGGGGAAGAGGGGTGAAGGAAGAAAATAGAAGGGCGAAGAGAGGAGTGGGGCGGCCACCGAAGAGATCGGCTTCGGGGGCAATGAGTCCGCCGGAGAAGGCGTCGGGGAAGAGGGGCAGAGACAATGGCGAGAGTGAAGTTGGTGGTGGAGGCAGGAGTAGGAAAAGAACAAGGAGGTGAAATCAAAGGGTGCATGCATGAATGATTGTTGTATAATGTATATTATTGAAAGGTTTTTTGCCTTTTTTTTTTTTTGGGTTATGATTTCTTTTGATCAGTTTAGTGTTTTAGTTACTAAGAGATCAAAATAGAAATGGTTCAATTAGAGAGAATGAAGTAGAAAAAAGAAAGTTGTGTTTGGAAATTGGAGAGTGCTTGTGGCAGCCATTTGCATTTTTTTTTTTTTGTTAATATATAAACACATACACATAGCAGCATGTAGAGGTAAGGATGAATCATAGGCTTTTTTTTTTAGTTTGCTTCATTTTTGCTTTAGAAATTGAGGTGCATTTGGTCCATTGAGTAGAGAGATAATTTTGATGTACATAATCAGAAAGACGTACTTAACTTTAACAAAAATATAACTCGTAATTTTTTTTTAATTACTGAAATTTGAATATTATTAAGACACAACCAAGACTGAAAATGAGATACTGTTTATATTACAATATTACTGTACATATAAAATAACAGTATTATTCATACTACAGCACTACGCCGAATATCATTTTTTTTTCCTCTCTCATTGACCTTTAAACTGATTAGAGCTGCAAAGCTGCACAGAGAAAGTACCCAGCCATGATGCCAAAAGTAATTTGGTGTACGTATTGATTTTCTTGAACCCTCCAAGGAAAAAGAAGTAAATTTCACACCTACCTTTTATCGATGTATTTCTCATAGCCTGACTTTTCTAGTAGTTGCAAATAATTCTAAGTCTTTCTACATAAAGTTGATTCATAAATCTATTTTTTCAATATTATTAATTAATGTACCTAACAATTCACATGTGTGTACTGTATATGTTACTGTCTTTTTCACTTAAATATCATATTTTGCAATGTATACTTTAATTTTGAATTTTGAAACCCAAATTTTCAAGTCTAAGTTACGGTAGGTTTATAAGAAGTTATTCATGGTTGAATGACGAACTCACCTCTAAATGAGTTCATTTTGATTTTAAAAGTAGATTTTCGAATTATATTTGAGGTAGACTTCAAAACAATGATATCGTTAACTAAATTTACACTCTCACTATTTACTTAAAGAGAATTCCATAGGAGTCGATAGGGATGAGTTAATTTGATGTTAAAAAAAAGATACAAAAAAATAAAAATAAAAAATAAAAACAAAAGTTTTTTGAATCCATAAGGGTATATAATGCGGACAACTCGATAGTTAGAAAATTGATGCTCCAAAATCAATACTAATTATCCTACAACAATTCTCCCAAAATGCAAATATATATTTCTCAATTTTGAGAAAAATTTGCACAAGACAAGGCTCACCACCTTATCCTGAGGTGGTGAGTTTGTTCTTTTGCTATGTGATATAATAGTTGGTGTTATAGTGGGATTTATAATTTTTTTTTAAAAAAAATTAATGAGATTTATAGTAAATCTTATTATTATGTCATATGATAAAATACTATTAGACGAATTCACCGCTTCAACATACTGAGACCGTGAGTTTGTCCCATACAAATTTCTCTCCTCAATTTTTGGACAAAACTTCTAGATGTAAGTAATGGCAGCTTCTAAGGTATTGAATTAAAATAAGTAGCTCAACTAATGAATGAAAATACTATGGTTGGTTATAACAATTAATGAATGAAAATACCATGGTTGGTTATGTGTAATTTATTGTTATTCTCATTATGATTCAATGGTTTGATTATTATTGAGGTTGGGGTGAATATTGATTATTGAGCTATAACTTTCTTTTAATTTATTGGTAAAATTTTGATAAGGTGTTGTCATAATGAGAAAAATACGATTTTGCTTCCAAGTTCATTTTACATGCCTCTTTCTCTTATCGGGTAAATTTTTAAACCACATGTTGTCGTTGAGCCTTTATAATTGGTTTGAGTCTTTATTTATTTATTTATTTTTGCTTTCACTTCCACTCAAAATTATAATGGTAAATTTTTTTCATCCCTTAAAATAGAATAACAATTTTTAATTTATTATCTGAAAATACAGAAATATTAATTTATCTCATTTTCATTCGAGAGGCTGATGTTGAATAGAGAGCATGTTGACAAACTTTTTTTTTATCTTTTAATAATAAAAATGATCAAATTAATTTTTCCACACTTACGAATAGAATAAAGAATTTCATTCTAAGTTTAGCTAAATTGTAAAATATCAATAGATTATCATTAAAAAAAAATTAATCACATATCTTTTATGGTAATAAATCTAGATATAGAAATGTGCATAGCCAAACAAAGCAAACTGTTGCAAGTTTCCGCTCCCTCAAGTCACCCAAAAAACCAGCGCAGCAAGGCACCAACAACTTTGATGACCCTTGTCTTTGTCATCTTTAATCTCTGAATTACTAATTAAAATTCATTTAATTCATATATTGTAAATTAGTATTTATTTAATTTTTATAATTTTTAAAATATCTCGAAACAATTTTATTGTTAAAATATTAATATTCTTATCATTATTTTTATTTCCTTTTAGTTTATTTTTATAATATTATCTTTCTATAATAATTTTTTATTTAGATATTAATAAAAAATAATTAAATTACTAATTTAATCTTAAAAATAAAAAAATTTATATTAATTTTTAATTATCAAAAATTATATACAAACTATCAAATGTGTAAATAGTATTTATAAAAAAAACTAATATAATTTTTTTATTTTTTAAGATTAAGTTCATAATTTAATTATTTTTTATTAATATCTAAATAAAAAAGTTATCGTAAAAAATAATATTATAAAAATAAATAAAAAAATAAAAAATAATGATAAAAATATTAATATTTTAATAATAAAATATTTTAAAATATTTTTTAAAATATAAAAATTAAATTAACATTAACCTTAAAATATAGAGGGTAAAAATCTTTTAGCCCTGAAACTATTAACAAACTAGAATTAATCGATCAATCAAACCCCCTCTCTCTCTTCACTCACACAAAAAGTAGAGAATACCCATTTTAATTTTTAAGTTTCATTCACTCTCTCTCTCCCCACCATTTCCCATTTTGATCCTTCCCACAAAAATATGTCAAGCTACTCGGTAGAGTCCTGTGAGGTGGAAACAACTGATGGGGTGAAGCTTAACGCAAGAGTGTTCAGACCTAAAGAAGAAGAACGAGGAGGAGAGGTAAAAAATGACAGCAATAGCTTGGCGATTGTTCTTGTTCATCCATACTCGATTTTGGGTGGCTGTCAAGGGCTCTTGAAAGGCATAGCTTCTGGGCTGGCTAGTAAGGGTTTCAAAGCTGTGACTTTTGATATGAGAGGTGTTGGCAGGTCCACAGGAAAGGCTTCTCTCACTGGCTTTGCTGAAGTTAAGGATGTTATTGCTGTTTGCATATGGGTTTCTGAAAATTTGCCTACTAATAGGATTCTCTTGGTGGGTTCTTCTGCAGGTATGATTTTCTTTTTGCTTTTTGCTTTTTGCTTTTTGCTTTTTGCTTTTTGATGTCGCTTTGATGGATCGTGTTTGATTGTGTGTAAATTGCTTGTTTGATTTGTGTTCATGGTTACAAATCTTTTAGATCTGTGAAATTGGATGCTGATTTGTATTGGTGTCAGACTTAATGGTAGATTAATAAAGAAAGCTTTTTGCTTTTGGTGAGGGAAAATAGGAAACTTCCCACTAATACATCTGTGGAAAGCTGCTATCCTGCTTTTTTTGTGTCAAAAAAGTTTTATTTTGATTTAGTGAGTAGGTTTATGGTATCAAATTAATTTTCAAACATTTCTTGACACAGTAGAGTTCCAAATAGGGGGTTTTAACCCTCTGCTTGATTTTGATGATGGTCAGCCAATGAATTGTTCTGGAGTTAGCTTTATTTTGGTGTTCTGAAAGCTAGAGGGTGCTCTTGAGGGTTTGTTGAATTAACTTGTTTATATAATTTTAATAGAGAATTGCTGTGGAAAATATGATTTTTCTTTTGGGAACCATGATATTTTAGTGGAATTCTAGAAGATTAGATTAAATCCTCTCTTTCCTCCTCCCCACTCCCTCCCTCCTTTCCTCCCTTTTGTCGGATGCAAGGAAGATATTTCTGGAGCCATTTTCTCTAGTTTTTGAAGTTGTACGAGTGTTCAGTTTCCTTTTTCTTCCTTATTATTAAATTTCAATTCCTTTCAACAACTATTTGGTGATGGTGCGTGCAAATCTCAAGGATCTACATTGGTGTTAATTGCATTTTTAGGTTCATAATATTTTAAACCTCAAGACAAGTAACTCATATTCAACCTGTTTGCGTGGAACATTCATGTTGGGCCTTGTGGGTTCTTGGTTCTAGTGAGTGTCTAATTGATGTCAATTAGTAACTCCACAAACTGCCACACTCTGATTGGTTTCCTTTCCTGGAACCCCTTTTGAATGGAGGGCGAATCTCCTTGGGGAACTTTTGTGATGATCAAGCTTGAGTTCCCAAGTGACCTCCATCAAAATTATGCGATGAATCTCAATTAAATGATATTTACCTTGATTTTTTTAAAAAAATAACTAAATGAATAACTAATCAATATGTTAAGCTACAATTCAAGCATTAATCTTTATCGTAATGATTTGGGATGGTGTGAATTTCGTTGACAAAGGCTAGAGCCCAGCTATGACCTCTTGATGGAAATTTCTTGATAGAGTTAAGTTGATACGACCCCTGAATATTGAGCAATGCACATATTAGGTGAAAAAATCAATCTACTACATTGACAATTTTATCGTATACCTGTCCTTACAGAGGAAGTTATTTTGTGTGGGTAGTATGCACCTAGACTACCAATTGGTTATGTTTTTATCAATTCCTGTACCTCTGGCATTTTCATAGTAATAGCAGGACAAGCATGAGACTGATCAGGTGTATTGTTACCTGTCAATATAATATGCCTAACAAGTGTGAATTCATCTTCTTCTGCCATGAATATTAATTTTGTCGTGACTTGGGCATTTCAGATACTGCAATAGATAATAAAAAATTTGGTGCGTACGACCATGGAATGTAACTGACTTCTGATTTCACCAATCAAATTGCAATAAAGCCTGGTGAATTAATAACTTATCATGGGAAAAAGAAAAAGAAAAGAAAAATAAATTAGATGTAAGGTGTTTTCAAGTTAATTTTCATCATTCATGTGTCTCATTGGATTGATTCTGTAATAAAATATTATGATACTACTTGAATCGTGATGATTGATGTTGTGTACTTCAACCCTGCTCTTGCTGTATAATATCCATTGAATTTGCAAGGTCCTTGGAACTGTGAAAGCATATTCAGTTTCATTTACATCTTGTTCATCCCTTATGATCTGTTATCAGGTGCCCCAATTGCCGGTTCTGCAGTCGATGAGATTGAGCAAGTTGTTGGCTACGTAAGTTTGGGATACCCTTTCGGTATGATGGCTTCAATCCTATTTGGGCGACACCATAAAGCCATCCTTAAATCTCCGAAGCCAAAACTCTTTGTAATGGGAACTCGAGATGGGTTTACTAGCGTTAAACAGCTGCAGAACAAGCTGAGTTCTGCTGCAGGGCGTGTTGAAACTCACCTTATTGAAGGAGCAGGCCACTTCCAAATGGAAGGCCCTGCTTATGATGCTCAGATGGTGAACCTTATCCTTGATTTTATTGCATCGTTGTAGTAGCAAAATATCAGCCAGTTCTTGAAGTTGCACTTGATGCAGAATTCCTGTAATTGCTTTTACATGCAACTCTCATGTATTCTATGTATATGCTGATTTTTCACGTTTGTTTTATTTGCAGGATATCATATGCTTGGATTGCATCTTCATCAGCATAAATCTTAAATCATTTGGGCAGCTGCCCCCGTTAAAATTTGTTTTAGGATAGTGTTTTCTCTACAAATTGTTTTCTGAAGGCATTTCAAATGATTGAGAGAGAAGAGAGAAGCAAACAATATGAAAATAATCTTTACATGGAAAGAAAAATTTTACATTAAGCATCTAAGAGCAATGAGAAAAAATAAGCTTACAATAACAGTACGAAACCAAACCTAAGTCACTCTAAATTAAGTACACCACTAGCCTGAAGTACGTTGGCCTAGCTGGTCATAAGAGCTTAAAACATGTTACAACAATCTACAAATGACAGTATCATTGCCTCATAGGCATTGATTATCTGCCGTTATTGCCCGCCGTTTTTGCCGGCAGAACCATCAACCATTCCACCCATGTCACTGTATGGCCGTTTTCGCCATCCTCGTTCCTGGTTCATAGATTGCCCTTGTGAGAATTGATGTTCTCCCTGTTCTGCTTTGAATCCAAAGAAAACAAAAACATCGGATTGCTTTCACAATCAATGACCATAGATCGAACACGGTGTAAGAGGACTCTTTCATATCATTCAAAATAACAAGCTCAACATGGTAGCAAGATTTTATGCCATATTCACAGGGATATTTGACAGCCACAGAATTTATCATAAGGAAAGCAATTCACATAATATGAATAGATTTCATTGCAACCACATGGGACCCATTGCGTTGAAACTTTTAACTGGAAAAAGAGAATTACACTAGCAAACTGAAAATTTACAGTATAGTACATATCAAAATCTGAATCTTCAAAAAACTCCTATTAGATGATACAACAGAAGACAGCGTGGTTTTATTATGCTTCCTATACTATAGAACATGGTTATATGTAATTAGTTATTACCACTTTCACCGTCAGATGCATCTTCGAGCTTTGCAATTGCATCGACTAGGGCTAGTTCTTGCTCCTGCATTCAAATTTACTCGTAAGAATGAACTGCAGAAAGAATACAAAATAACTTAGTACAAAGATGTTAGATGCTTACTTTAAGTACCCTCTTTGCTTTCTCGACATCAGTCGGATCAGGACAATTAGCAGCAAAAACTTTTTCAACCTGTTCAAATCCACCACAATTAGGCAAAACATACATCAGCAACAATTTCTATATAACTTTCTCATCTGCCCGCATACCTCCTTAATTAGAGTTTCTGTGTGAAGTATTTCAATATCACCCAAAGGCTTCTTGCCAATACCATTCTGGGAGAAAGGAAAACCTTTCTTGGGCTTCATGGTCCCTCTACCTCTTCCTGCACCAGAAACACCACCACCCCGCATCAAAGGTTTCTTAGTCCCACGACCGGGTCCCGGACGGCCACCTTTCCGAGAAATACCAGGCTCATCACCTTCCCACTTAATATCTTCTGGTGATATCTATCATTACAAGACTGAGTATTAGCAGCAAGTAGGCTTTTTATAAGAAATGAAGATTTTAATTTTAGAGTATTTTTATCACAAAAGATGGGGCAGGTTACACGGGAAACTACATAACAGAAATTGATGAGCAAGATAGGCAAGGTAAGGAATAAAACCTAAAATTCCCAATTACAGATGATGTGGGTTTAAAAATATAAGAGTGGGGGCCAAAAACATTTAAAAACATACAAGCAACACAGCCACATGACTTATTAGTGATTGAAATTTCTTTATTTCACTTCCAAAAGGAACCTTCTAGCAGTACATGTGCACACAATAACACAAGTCTGCTGCATAATATTAGCATAACAATTGAAAGATAAGAAAAGATAACAGTAATCCATAAAGTAATTTTAAAGTAATGTGGTTTGCAACAACTACATGAACACCCTATCACTATCCCAAGGCATGATAAGAGAAACAAGCATCAGAGCAGATACAAGAAAATACAGTAATATCTACACAAGAAGTAGAAAGCTTTTACTTCTAAAACACTGCACACTACTATTAAACAAGTTCGTGTAAATTGGATAGGAGAACTTATGGCAGTAATTTTACCTCTTTGAGATTGACCCACTCCCATGTTTCATCAGCTGTATTAATATCATAAACCAAAGCATGCCGCCCCTGTCATTGTTCGGGAAAATGTAAAATTAAAGGAGGCCCATTGATTACAAAAGTACTGCATGGTCAAATGCTGAAGATACCTCATTGGGGTTGTAGTCAGTTATAACAGCCTCATAGAAGTGGTTGTCTTCAGGCCACCTTGTCCAAACTTTCCTTCCAATTAAGGGATTATAAGTTGCTGCCTCAGAAGGTCCATTTGCTGGAAAAGCGCCAGAAGAACCCCGATTAGCAACTTGGCCCCTCCCAGCAAGACCTGTAGAAAACTGCATCCATTTCACCAGAAATGGAGCATAAAAATACTCCATCAACCAGGCAGTTCATGGAAAACGCATTAATTTATCATTTTCTTTCAGAAAAACAAATCAGACTTACTGATTTTGGTTTCTTGCCCTTAGATCCAGGGGGTGGACCTGGTCTCAAGGCAGATGAAGATGGTTGCACAGATGGATGCATTCCAGGAGACGGTGCACCAGTTGACAATGAAGCTACTGACTGAGATGTTTTCGTTTTCTTACGTGAAGCAGAAACGGTAGGACTGGGTGCAGGATCATGGACAGGCTGAGGGATGCTGGGCATGCCAGGCTGGAGGCCACTTGCCTTTCTCCATTCCCTAACAGCATGATTGATTTACACTTCCCGTTAAAAGGCAGAATGGATCAGTAAGTCACAATCCATACGATAGAAACTGCTGAGCAAGCATGTCATGATATAATCATACCTTATCCTCAAGATAATGTCATCAGCATTAACCTTTGATAGAAGCTCCCTATGTTCCTCGTCCGATACTCTCAACTCCTTTCTAAGTTCAGTAATTAAACTCTCCTTCTCCTGCAAATATATATCAAGAATGGCTTTCGAACCTACTCTTATTTATTAAAGATGACTAAAGTGTATGCATACAAAAAGTGAAGCTTACCCAAGTAATGGCATCAGATTGAGCTTTAAAGGCCCGCAGGACTGAGCTGTATGCATCCTGCTCAACGCTGTGGATCTGAGTTGCCATGTCATTTTGCATCCTAGGTAATGAAGTGGAACCTATAACTGCAGATCTTCCATTCCCAGTGGGGCGAACCCCTCTCTGAAATCTATTGTGATGTGAAGGAGGAAGGTCATCATCCGTTCCTGCAATTTTCTTGTACAGAAGCCATTAAAGGAGAGACTGTCTAACATGTAGCTTCCAAACAAACAAAGAATTTCAAAGGGAAAAAAAAAAATGATTTCTTTGTCTAGTATTGGTGGCACATCTAAAGTATTTAACTCATCCCATTCAACTAACACAGTTCTTGTTATCTCTTGTATCCACATTCATGACCGGAGGAGGAATAGAAAAAAAATAACTCTACAAAGAAAGATCTTTTTTTTGCAGAAGAATTTATGTTTTATTCTCCCTCTATCACACAATAACTAGCACTATTGTTGGCCACACAACCTACAAAATTATTAACTATACTGCAACCAAATCGAGCAATTAAAGAACACGTGATTCATGAACTAATTCTTGTAACTTAAGCTTAACTCACCACTGCTATCAGAAAGCTGGTAATCCATCTCTCTTTCAAATCAAATCTTCAGCTACTTAACCGATTAATTTCTTTCGATACACGGGCTACAGACAACTGAAAACAATTTATAATGATCAATTCATGACTATATTTCACTTAATTCAATTGTTAATCAGTTTAAATAACACCACACTCATAATTACTTAACCACAAACTTGATACAAGTATGGAGTTGAAAAACATCAAAACTAATTCATAGTTTACAATTTCAAGCTTGAAATGATCACTTTAAAAACCCTAGATATCACGAAATACAACCAAAAAACGAAATTTTCAAGTGAAACCTTACCACTACTGTCGAAAACCTCGAAGTCCATCACCGTTTCTTCAACAAAACCTTAAATTACACTTCGAATCAGCTCAAAAACGACAAAAGTGGACCGATTTCTCTGAAGAAAAATTTCAAGCTCGAGGAGCATTAACCGCCAAAGGCCGATAATTTCACTGCAATTTTCACATTTCAAGCCAGAATCGATCACAAGAAGTGAAGTCGGGATCAATTAGACAGAAATTCTAACTATGGCTAGCGATTGAATTTCGTTTGATTTGGGAATAAAATTAGGGATTTTGATCGAGCAAGGCAAAAGGAATGTTGCTGAGGAGAGAGAAAGAAACCGGACTTGAAATTAGTTTTAATTATATTTTTATTTCCAGTTAATGGTTGGGTTTGAAGTCCGCCACACGAATTGGATGATCGTTTTTGGAACGTGTTTCTAATTGTGAAAGGATATTTTCTTGAAGATCCTCACCGCTTTCACTCATTTCGTCAATAATTAAATCTCCAATACATATCAAAGATTAAGACTCCCTGATCAAAATTCCTAACCATTGAATTTCTTGTGACATCAAGAAATAAGATTAAAATTAACTCATAGTAGTGACGATATTAGAATATTAAGGTAACATTTATCTATGGAATGATTAATTTCACATCTTATAAAACTATTTTGATGAATTCTGCCACTTTGCCCATGCATGTTGCCTGAAAAAATACTATTACTCTTGGAATAAATAAAGTCGGAATCCTTAGTAGACTTGTGAAACATTATTCTTACTTCATTAAAGAATAAAGATTAGAATTTTCTTGTAATTTCTTACCTATCACAACAAAAGTAAAATTTTATGTGCTTGTCTTACGTTACAATTTTCTCGCTTAAACATAACCTTTAGTTCTCATTTATCTTGTGCAAAATCTTTCTAAAGAAACATCAATGATCTTTTAAAAGCTTTTTCAAAGTCTATAGCAAAAAGAATTAACTTACGCTTAGGTTAAAATTCAAAAAAAAGAGTCAACAAAATTTATATTAAAAAGATCTATGAACATGTATTAAAATTTTCTTTATTCATTTATTATTTATAATGGGATCATTTATAATACTTTTAAGAATATCATATCCCATAATTTAGGTACCGTCGTATAATTTATGACATGCACATGGGCAACTCAAAGCACTACCTGTTAGATTATACGAAGAAAGTTGGTATTCTTTTGGGCCTATTTCAAGCTTTTCAATTGCGTGGCCCACTTTCTTCCCATCGGCTTCCAACATCATTCAGTGTCCCTTAATTGGGCCCCATGTGGTAATGGCTCGGGTTATGGGCCGTCCATTTGATTGGAAGATTAACCCGTGTTAACAAAACAAAAAGCGTTCTTAATTTTTAACTATTTTTTATTATTGAGATAATTATTTCAATCATCATTATTATTATTTTTTACTTTCTTTCAAAACGATAGGTACGTGTTTCGCATGTAACGTATTTGGTCAAAGCATCAAATGAAAATACGTTCACGTATACGTCACCCATTCGTGATTAGAGACCACCAAAACCAAAATTCTTTCATTAGCCTTCCGTTCCCACACAACCCCCAAAAATATCTACCCAAAAAAGAAAATAATAATAAAATAATAAATGAATAAATACAACCACTCTTATCAAAATTAACTTCCCACGCATAAAATTTATTAATAATTGTTTTTTTTTTAAGTATCTGTTTAATAAACAACAAAACAAACGATGCTCTTCCTGCCTCATTTCTCAACCAAACCACACCTCCTCTTCTCTTCACTCTCTTCGTCTTCTTCTTCTCTCCGCCGTCGCCTTCCCAAATTCCCGTTCTACCCCTCGTACTTTACTAAGTCTCCGTCCTGTCCTTCCCTCGCATGCCCCGTCAGCACGACAGGCGGCGGCGGTGCTGCGCAGATGGAGTCGAGTGCGTCTGTCGATTCGGTGACGCATGATTTGAAGAATCAGAGATTGGATACGGAAACGGAAACGGACGGCGGAGATGAGAGTAAGACGACGAAGAAGTTGAAACCCCTTGAGGATCTAAATTGGGACCACTCGTTTGTTCGAGAGTTGCCTGGTGATCCCAGGACTGATTCTATCCCTCGTGAGGTTAGCTTATTTTATTTGATTGAAAAAAAATTAGTTTTTTTTTTGTAATTTATTTTATAATTATAATTTTTTAGACTGAAATTTCACTTATAATTGATTATAATTTTTTCATTGAGATTATCGACAGAATAATAAAATGAAAGACTACCTAAGTACGATAGTAACATTTTTATAGGTGGCATCAATTTATTGAATTATTTATTATTTTGTCCTATCTTCCAAATAAATGAATGACACCTTATTGAGATAATCAAAATAATGATTTGTGCAAACTGACGTGGCATAATATGATCAAAGGAATGAAATAAAATGGTGCAGTAGTCACTAGGAAATTTGGTAATTAGAACTTTTTTTTATTATAAAAATTAGTTTTAATACCTCTATTTGGCACATTAAATTCTTTTCATGCAAACTATTGTTGCATTACAGCATGTTGCTAATTGTTGCACATCATTTATTCATTTTATATGATTTTTGTGCTTCCTCATTAGTTTGCATGAAAAAAGTTTGTTTATTTAGTAATTATTTCTTTTATAGATTATTTATTTATTTATTTTTTTATGGTGGTTGAATTGAATTTAAACTATATCAGTAGCTAATTGGGATAGTTGGTTTACCTCATTCATGTCTTTTGCATGATCGTATTTGAGATTTGTACATAATCAAAGACAAGTGGTAGAGGTTTGTATGCTAATTCAAAGATTTATCTTCTATGTGCATGTTATTTTTTTGCAACCCGATTTGCATCTTGATTCATTGTCTTCTTTTTTTAAATAATATGTAGGTATTGCATGCCTGTTATACTAAAGTTTCTCCGTCAGCTGAAGTAGAAAATCCTCAGCTTGTTGCTTGGTCAGAATCAGTGGCCGAGTCTCTTGAGTTGGATCCTAAAGAGTGAGTGTTTTCTTCTCTCTCTTGTTTCTTCGCATGTTTGTATTGCTTTCAAACTGATGGGTGTTTTGAACTAGATCAATTTAATGGCGAGTGGTAATTTTACAAACTTTCCAAGAGGACATTTGACTTCTGATAGCACTTAATGGTTCGATATTGTGGAAACTCTGAAAGTGTCATTTGAATCTGTAACAGTCTTGAGCTGTCGGTGACTGGAAAGCCCTCGTATGCAGAAGATCTGAAAACTTATTAATAACTGGCACTGCTGTTACCTTATATTATAATATCCATTACAACAACTATATCTGAGTATATGGAATTGTATGGCATTCTTTTATTAAAATGTATTAATTGATGAAATTTGTTGGTATAAGAGTATTTGCTTATTATTGCTTCTGATTTCTGAAGTTTCATAATATCATTTTTTTCTATCTGCACTAAATTTCTTTGTTATTCTATTTCTTTTTATTTTTTAAATTTATGGCATGTGATTATCTTTGGCACTGAAGCTAGAAATCTGTTTATGTTTTTCAGATTTGAAAGACCAGATTTTCCCCTCTTTTTTTCTGGGGCTACTCCTTTGGCGGGAGCGTAAGTGTTGTTATTAATGTTTATTGCAAGTCACATTGCATATCCCTTTTCAATGATATTGTTGTTGGTCCTTATCGATCTTCCTACTGCAGGGTGCCGTATGCTCAATGCTATGGTGGACATCAATTTGGCATGTGGGCTGGTCAGCTGGGTGATGGTCGGGCAATAACTCTTGGCGAGATCCTGAATTTGAAATCGGAAAGGTGGGAATTGCAGCTTAAAGGAGCTGGGAAGACTCCATATAGCCGCTTTGCTGATGGCCTTGCAGTACTGCGTAGTAGCATCAGGGAGTTCCTATGCAGTGAAGCTATGCACTTTTTAGGAATCCCAACAACTCGTGCACTTTGTCTTGTGACAACAGGAAAATTTGTTACTCGAGACATGTTTTACGAGTATGTTCAGTAAATCAATTTGATTTCAATTCTGATAAAGTTTTTAGTAAACGACATCTTTCTAACATACTCAAATCGACACATCTAATTGATTTTGATTTTGATAAACAATTTAGTAAATGACTACTTTCATGTCTTTCTACCATATTTCCCTTTACTTTTTCTTTCATGCAACTTTGTAATGCAATATTTTTTTTTTTTTTGGATGTATGAGAGATGCTGTGGTTATTAGTAAATAATTCTAATTTATTTGTTAATGAATCAATAGATACAGACAACCTTTGACATGTTGGTTTTAGACTATGCTCATGTTCACCTAGAAAAATTTGGAGATTTGAAATACTGGCAATGGAAATAAACTTGAGTGGTGATTATAGAGGATAGTTTTATAATATATCCAGGTATTCATAACAGTTAGTGACCTCTTTCATTGCAGTGGCAATCCAAAGGAAGAACCTGGTGCAATTGTTTGCAGAGTTGCCCAATCTTTTCTGCGCTTTGGTTCATATCAAATACATGCTTCTAGAGGACAAGAGGACCTTGATATAGTCCGTACTTTGGCTGACTATGCTATTAGACATCATTTTCGTCATATTGAGAATATGAATAAAAGCGAGAGCTTATCTTTTAGCACAGGCGATGAGGATCATTCCGTTGTTGACCTAACTTCAAACAAGTATGCAGGTAACAGTTTCCGTTGAGGAATTATGTTTTTGCTAGATGTTAACAGATGAGCTATACTCACTGATAGTAGAATAATTCTGATGTTTGCTTCCTTCTAATTTTTGGCTGCCCTGCATTTATTTTGGAATTAATCAATGTCAAATTCCAAAGTTCAGCTCATATGGAAATTGGTTAGTTGTTCTAAGTGAACAACTTTGTAATGCTTGTTTGCAATATTCAATTAGCCATCCAGTGATGCATCTCTGTGCAGCAAGCATATACTTGTAACAGTCTCTATTGTTATAGTTCTATGGTCAATATTTGACAATTGTTTGGGATGGGCTTGCCTCCCCTATATGGTTTGTAATCTCATTCCATATCCAATTAAGTAAAAGTTTTAGCCTTTGTAATTTCCCTGTTATTTATGAATTATATTTGACCTTTGATGTTTGAACTTTCTTGATACATGGTAGTGTCTTGCTAATAACATATAATGCTAAAATGGATAAGAGTATTTCTGCATTCCTTCACTTTCTGTTGGCAATTGTATTTCCTCCCGCTGAATCTGGAATTTCTATTTCTCGATATTGACAGTTTCTACGTGTGTTCATTGATGATTTCTGAAAGTAGTTTGGGAGCAATTTTAACACCTTTCTTCTCTTTTCTGTTTTATCTCTGGACTGCACCAGCATGGGCAGTGGAGGTTGCTGAGCGTACGGCTTCCTTGGTTGCACAGTGGCAAGGTGTTGGTTTCACCCATGGTGTGCTGAACACTGACAACATGAGCATTTTGGGGCTCACTATTGATTATGGACCTTTTGGGTTTCTGGATGCATTCGATCCAAGTTTCACCCCAAACACTACAGATCTTCCAGGAAGAAGATACTGTTTTGCAAACCAGCCTGATATTGGCTTGTGGAACGTTGCACAGTTTTCCACAACTCTAGCAGCAGCTAAATTGATAGATGATAAAGAGGCAAATTATGTCATGGAAAGGTTTGTTTAATTTGAATTTTTTTCTTTTAATATTTGCTATTGGTTTGTTGTACATCGTTGATGAAGATTTATGCATATCTTGACTTATTGTTGCAGATATGGAACAAAGTTTATGGATGAATATCAAGCCATTATGACAAAGAAACTTGGTCTTCCAAAATACAATAAACAGATAATTAGCAAACTTCTTAATAATATGGCTGTTGACAAAGTTGATTACACAAATTTCTTTCGTGCACTTTCCAATGTCAAAGCTGATCCCAACATTCCAGAGGATGAGTTGTTAGTTCCACTGAAGGCTGTTTTGTTAGATATCGGAAAGGAGCGGAAGGAGGCATGGATCAGCTGGGTGTTATCGTACATACAAGAGGTACTATATGTTCACAAAGTTTTTTCCCCTCCCTTCTTCTTTGTTGTCTTCTTTTCTTTTTGGACCCAATTGAAATCGCATAAAATTTGTGAAACTTGCCAGGATTAGTGAAAACTCTTTTGTTATATTCTTTGCTGACGGATACACCCTAGTCAATTTCCTCTCCTAGTACTTCAATCTAAAAAATGTTTTCTGCAATTTGGAAATATTCGGATGATTGTGGTTGCTTGCTCCGGTCTAGAGTGTGTGGTAGTCTTTGTTTTATGGTGTGTACAATGAGAGAATGCCGGCAATGCAAAAGGCAAGGAAGTTGAAATCTTTAAAAACTTCATGCTTTACTTTAGTTCCTACTGCATGTTCAAATTGTTTCCACTTGCATTTGCAATGATGTGTGAATGCTTTTTGAGCTTATTACTGTTTGCCTAGATGGAGTAGCTTTTCTTCTAAGGATGTCTAATGTTTTGGTGAATGCTCGTTTTGTCATTTTGATGCCAACATCTTGTTTGTTATTGTATTTTTACACGACAACGTTAAAATAGACCTGTCATCCAGTGAACATTATACCCATAGTGACAAATGGGCAAAAAAAAATTGTCTTGTCATCTTTTTCCTTTTCACTTTCGCAGCTGTCGTCTAGTGGCATCTCAGATGAGCAAAGGAAGGCATTGATGAATTCTGTGAACCCAAAATATGTTCTTAGGAACTACTTGTGCCAGAGTGCTATTGATGCAGCTGAGCTTGGAGATTTTGGTGAGGTGCAGAGGTTGCTTAAACTTATGGAACACCCATATGACGAGCAACCAGGAATGGAAAAGTATGCTCGCCTGCCCCCAGCATGGGCTTATCGACCAGGTGTTTGTATGCTTTCCTGTTCATCGTAATCTGTGGGCTTATTGACCAGGTGTTTGCATGCTTTCCTGTTCATCGTAATCTGCCATTCTCTGCATTACGTTATACCTATACCAGAAAGAGGATTGTAACTTCGTGTATATAAGAGTCGAATCATTTTTTTTTCTTTTTTGTGGCTGCAGAAAAAGTAGAAATAATTTGTATGGCATTATTTCTTTGCAGAATTTCAACAGTTTATGCATTTCAAAATCATTTTATTTATTACAAATTTTTATTATATGACTTCTCGCAACTGGCTTCACAAGGATTCGCACAAAATTTTAGGTTAAGAATATTTTATCTTATAGAAAGGCAGGAGTTTAGAAATGTTTAGATCTTCTATCACCTTTATTTTGCAATTTATGCAGTGTGTAAATTCTATTGTAGTTACATTCATCAAGAAAAATTAAATATCAATAATAGCAACATACCCATACCCTTGATCAATAATAAATTTATATGTAACACAATTAGTAATGTCCAAGAGCGCCTTTTTGATATTAGCTTAAGGTTAAATAATTAATGCGCCCTGAACTCCCAGAAACAAGTCTCGTGTTCCTGTGATTGAAAATTAGCATGAAATGGACTCTCTATCGCAAAATTTACACGAAAACAACTCTTGGGGTTGCTTTTATATTGTGGGTGGTTGGATATAGCTTCTAAATTATCATACTAAAATAAACATATGTTGATGTACTTTGAAAGTCATAAGAATTTTATTATTTTTAGCAAAATTATTATTTAAAAATCACTAAACATTCTAAATTTCTATACGCTAAGGTTTTAAAGAAAACTGCCGAGTAGTAGGGCGCGGTCCATGCGCACCGAGAGCACTCTCCAACACTCAACATGTACACTTGCATTGTATTAATGCATATTTATAGGAGCGATTTGCAACACACACACACACACACACGTAATAATCTCCATTATTTTATTCACGTTTCAAAAGTATGCAGCTCCAGATATTCTTACCTTTTACCATTTTCCTACTCTTCAATGTATTATTATCCATAGCCAAATCAAAAACCACAAATATTGAAAATCTGCTTCCAGGACCTCCACAGCTTCCTCTGATAGGAAACTTGTACAGCTTGATAGCTCAAAAGTTGCAGCAACTAGCCATAAATCTTGTAAAATCAATTCACCTTTCGTGTTCCCGTGGAGATGGTAAGTAATAAGCCAATTATTCTACTGAAAAGATTTACTTGTACACAAGCAACATGCTTTGTAGGGCAGCATTTGGCAACAAATACAAGGACTAGCCTCCACTGAGCACATTATCAAGAGATGTTATCACTTGCGGGAGCTTAAGATTGTCCAAAATGTCCCCGAGTTTGAAATTTCTTCACATAGGGTGTGTTTGGAAGTGAGGTGCTATGCCTTTTAAGTTGCAGCTGCTGTGGAGTAAAAACTATAACTGTGGAATAGAAGCTGAAAAAAAAAATATGTTAAGCTGTCAAAACCCAGCTACAAGTATTACCAAACACTTTAGTAGTTGGGCTTTGACAGTCCAGTTACCTCACCACACTCCCAAACAGACTCATAATCAACGGGACCAAAGCTGAAGTGGTGAAGGTTCACGGAAAGGCTGGCAAGATCCTTGACAATACTATTCAAGATCACATTCAAGAGAAGGAAGATCTTGTTGATTTTTTTCTAAGGCTTGAGAATAGTCATGACCTTGAGATTTCCCTCACTACCAAAGACATTAAAGCTATTATTAGGTAATTAGGTCGTACGGTCTAATTATAATACTTCATATTTGGGACACCATCAGATGATTAGATAATCAATAAAAGTTAATAAAATCTGATCATTTGATGGTTTAATTCCAAGTAGTGGAGTGCGAGATACTGTAGTAAGTAATTAGGTAGTAGGGACCGATTATAGTACCTCATAGTTTGGACACCGTCAAATGATTAGACAATCAATAAAAGTTAACAAAATCTGATTTTCAAGTAGTGGAGTATGAGATACTATAGTAGCCACAACATAATCAGCATCCAAATTATTTTATCATTTTTATTAATTCTCTGACGATATTCACGAGTAATATTATTTAAAAATTAAATAGTTACAGCAATTCTACTCATCCGCCGGGCATGTTTATAGTAGCAACTGATACTTCATCGTCAATAGCAACATGGGCCATGTCAGAGATGATGAGAAACAGGCAACGAGTTGAAGCTAAGAGAAGCTAAGACAAAAACGTAAGGGAATGGACAAGATAAATAAGATTGATAGTCAAGAATTAAGTTGCGTAAAGTTAGTCATAAAAGAAACAACGAGATTCCACCCTCCCGTTCCATTGTTGTTCCCAAGAGAGTGCAAGGAGCAATGTGAGTTTAATGGTCATAAAAACCAAAGTGTTTGGTAATGTATGGGCAAGTGGAAGAGATCTTGATTATGGGGATGATCCTGAGAGGTTCATTCCTGAAAGGTTTAGTGATAATTCCATTGATTACTTCATTTGCTGCAGGAAGGAGGATGTGTCCGGGTGTCTGATACTCTCGTTTGGTTTGCATAGCAAAATTTTGGAGAGAAAAAAATGACTTGTACTTGCTTGCCGGTCCTTACAATTCTCAATAATGTTAGCAACACAGATGACAAGTTTTAATTGGAGACATTTCAGTCACTTTGATGGTATAATGTATAACGTGACCCTGTGACAAGGTAATACGTCAATATGGTGCTTTTTTCATTTTTATTGAATTGAAATCAGAGGCGCAAGAATTAGTAGCAAAAGAAGACGAACTGCAAAACAGAGAGCAGCAGCAATAAGGCAGCAATTAAGTGCATATGTAGTGATATGCAGATTTATTTATTGGTCAACATTTAAACAGGAATTGGATCAATGAACAGTTTGGTAATAAAATCTTTCAAGTACTCCGGATTTGTGATACTATCTACTTTCCTGTGAGAGAATTCAGCTAATCGTGCAAAGTCAGCAATAGCATTAAGCAGTCGCCTTGGAAAAGTTGTTGGCCTCATGCATTCTTCATTTATATCCTTCCACCCGTTGGCAATCATTTTCTTGAACTCTTCAGCTGTTTCCTTTCTCGAGGTGCCATATTCATTCATATCCGATTCCACGACAGAGGCTGTCAAAAGTGGCAAGCTAGCACCACCCTTCTAGATGGCGGTGCCAGCCATTATTGTAGAAGGAGGTGCTGCCTCCTTGGACCAAGAAAATTAATATTCAAAGATTTGAATGTTGAATGAAGAAATTTTTTTTAAAAATATATTATTTTATAGCCATTTTTAGCTATAAAAGGGGAAGCTCTCCATAAGTTTCATGCATCCAAAAATCTAATTTCTTACGAGAGAAAGAGAGATGAATAGTTTGTGAAGTTCTCTAGAGTTTAGTGAGCAATTGCGTCTATTCGGGATTTGGGTGAGAGAAAATTATTTCTAAAAATGTAGTCGTAATAATTTTTCACATGGTGAATATTTTTCTCTGATCGTCTTTTTAATAACGGCCGTGGTTTTTCTCAGAATTTAGAGTTTTACACGTAAATCTTGTGTTATGTGATTTGTGTATTCTTCATTTAATTTTTTCTTATTAATTTGTTGCTCGACAAATTATTTGGAATGATCTTGGGAGGAAGTTCAATTTCCTAACAGTGGTATCAGAGCCATTGATTGAAGTTTTGGTGTCGGAGCACTGTTCACGTACACGATACTATTCACGTGAAGCAGTGGGAGCCAATCTAAATAGTCAGTCGTGAAGAGCAGAGGCTGATCTATAAAGTAAATATGTCAGTAGCTGGGGTTTTTCAAACTTGGTGGAGTTTGATGTTGTTGAAAAAATTAATGGGAGAATGATTTTTTGGCTTGTGAAGAAATCAAGTCAAAGTCGTGTCCAATCTGGAATGCACAAGGATTTGAAGGTGTGGGCAATTTGGCACCTTAAGGAAATTGTCAAGAAGGTGGAGCGGGCTCGACAAATTACTCCAGAATCAGTAAAAGAAATATTGATATTTACCCAAATGGTGAGTTCTTTTTAAGAGACTGGGTTAGTTCTTTTGGCATGTAGATCTCCAAATTGTCATGAAAGAGAATATGTTACTATTAGCGAGGTCCACAAGATTTGCACACAAGGCATGGTTGAAATTGATGTAGGGTGTGTGGTGGAATTTATGTCGATGGCTGACGAACTTCCAGGAAAGCCAACATGGAAGTTGCACCATAAATTTCAGCTGAATATTTCGACATGTGTCGATGTAAAATTCTTAGAATTGGTAATTAATTTTAAGTTGTATACTCTTTATAGTGGAGTATGATAATTCTCTATGTTGAGAATTATGATTATACGTGAAGAAGGTAAAAAGAATGATGTAGAGATTGATTGGTTCTCAATCAAATCCCCAAGTGGGAGAATGTCAAAAGTGGCAAGGTAACACGACCCTTCTAGATGGCGATGCTAGCCATTATTGCAGAAGGAGGTGCTGCCTCCTTCTTCGACCAAGAAAATTAACATTCAAAGATTTGAATGTTGACATTCAAATTTTTGAATGAAGAAATTTTTAAAAAATATCTATTATTTTATAGCCATTTTTAGCTATAAAAGGGGAAGTTCTCCATAAGTTTCAAGCATCCAAAAATCCAATTTCTTACAAGAGAAAGAAAGATGAATGATTTGTGAAGTTCTTTAGAGTTTAGTGAGAAATTGAGTGTATTCGGGATTTGGGTGAGAGAAAATTATTTCTAAAAATGTGGTCGTAATAATTTTTCATATAGTGAATATTTTCCTCTGGTTGTCTTTTTGACAACGGCCGTGGTTTTTCTCAGAATTTAGAGTTTTCCACTTAAATCTTATGTTATGTGATTGGTGTATTCTCCATTTAATTTTTTCTTATTAATTTGTTGCTTGACAAATTACTTGGAATGATCTTGGGAGGAAGTTCAATTTCCTAAAAGAGGCTCTTGCTATGCCTAATTAATGTATCAAATTTGTGTACGTTAGATGACATAATTACATACCTAAACTGCCAATTTATGTAACATATTTGCGGCTATCTCATTACTCTCTCTCTCTCTCTCTCTCTCTCTCTCTTTCGTGTCAAATTTTCTAAATTAACTCGCACTAAATAATCATACCTCACTAGATACCAAGTCAGCTATGAGACGACCGACTGTAAAGGAAGCTATCATTATTTTTAAAGGTTAAAATGCTGATGAGATGCATAATCAAATGCATTGGAATTGATTACATTTTATTTATTTATTTTTAAGAAACTGTTTAAACATTAGCGTATTATCCGAATTCTTAAAAAATAAAAATAGACGTACTAGAGACATTATGAGATCTTCCTTCCTCAGCCAATTCATTGTTCAATTCTTCGAAGAGATTCAAGAGAGCTCTATAAGGAGGCTTCATATACTCTGGCAATTCGCTAATGCAATTGATGTCCCACCTGAAAACGAACAATTTAGTGACCAATTTGATACTTGTACAAATCAGAATATCATTTAAAAATCTGAGCCGTTGTCCATTAATGATAACACAGTTTAGCATAAGATAACTGCACATTGATTTTATTTCTCATGATGATATGGCGATGAAATTGATAGTCTCGCATCTCTTCAGAACTAACGCTATATCTATCAATCTCAAAAAAAAAAATGCTATATCTATCAGCATCCATGCAGCCCTGCTGTAAGATAGCCCACAATTCATGGGAAATTAACGAAATATATGAGCAAGTTGTTGCATAAGAAGAAGAGAGGAAAATGAAAGTATATTAGCTCTTCATTGGACAAGGATCTCTGGCTCCTGTGCGGTATGTAGCAACATTGTTTGTAATTCTAGCAATGCGTCGACTAAATGAACAACATCCACAATTTTTTTATCAACACTCACTTAACTTAATATCATTTAAAAATCAGAATTTGATATGAAGGACATAGAACCAACAAACAAGATTCTAGGAATATAGATTCACTGAGACAGAAATAATAAGAGGATTTAGTTTTCCCAAAAGAATTACTTGAGGAAGATCTTACAATGCTTTAACAGGTAAGATTGTAAGTCAATCTCTACCCCACTTAATATTAATTTTAAATTATTCTCACGTATGTGTCTTATCAATAAAGTAGAGATGAAAGAGATGTCTCCAGCATCGTATGCATCAATAATGGAAAATTTAGTATTCACTATGATTTGTACAAGATTAGATATTGCACAAGCAGTGGGAACTATCAGTCGATACATGGTGAATCTTGATGGAGAGCATTGGAAAACTATAAATAGAATTATAAGATACATCAGAGGAGCCTCGAATGTTGCATTATGTTACAGAGGATTAGATTTTACTATCAGGGGTTATTTGGATTCAGATTTTGTAGGAGACCTTAATAAAAGAAAATCTACTACTGGATATGTACTTACACTCGTAGGGGGTGCTATAAATTGGATTTTAAAATTGCAGACCATTGTGGTTTTATCACAATAGAAGCAAAATACATGGCAGTTGCACAAGCTTGCAAGAAAGCTATTTGGATGTAAAGGTTTATTGGAGAAGCTTGGGCACAAACAAGAAAATATTCCTGTATTTTGTGACAGTCAGAGTGGCTTACATATTATAAGAAATCTACCTTTTTATTCCAGGACAAAGCACAAATGAGTACAATACCACTTCGTTCGAGAAGTAGTGGAAAATAGAAGTGTGGATTTGCGAAAAATTCATACCAAAGAGAACCTAATAGATACTTTGACCAAGCTAATAAATGCTGACAAGTTTGTATGGAATAGATGCTCTTGTGGCCTAGTAGAGATATAAGCAACATGATAATGGCGAAACAAAAAGGATGGAGTGGAGATTGATTGGTTCTTAATCATATCTCCAAGTGAAAGAATGTTAAAGTTAGTACTGAATTTGGTACTTGGCTGTTGACTTTTTGGGCATTATTTTGCCCATAAATTAAACTACAGAGGAAGAGCACAAACATCTCATTTGTGATAAGCAATTTAGTATTTAGAGAGTAGAAAATTTTGAGAGCTAGAATTGTAAAGCTCTTGAAAGTTCAATGATTTGAGAGATTGGGTGTAATGAGATTCTGGGTATGAGCCAACTATATTATAATAACTGTAATTTTCATTTTAGTAGCAAAGTTTTATCCTTTTGTCTTCACCCGTGGATGTAGGCTATAACCAAACCACGTAAATTTTTGGTGTCTTTTTGGTGTACATATTTTTCATTTTTCTTCTAATTTTATTTTAACTGTGGTCTTTCTTCACCCATAAATTTCCTAATAGCTAGTGCACAATTGCTTATTTTAGGATATCTGTTTTGGCTGGATCTGGCTCATTCTCCATGTTGATCAAAAGGTTAATGTCTGAAATGATGAAAAATCCAAGAGTATGGAAAAAGCACAAGCAAAGGTGAGGCAAGTCCTTGATAAAAAGGCAAATGTTGATGAAATAGGCCTTAATGAGTTACAATACTTGAAATTAGTTAGTTACTAAAGAAACTCTAACACTACACCCTCTTGGGGGCCCTCTGGTGCCAAGAGAATGTAGCAAGAGGTGTAAAAGTTTTTCGGTAATGAGTTACCTATGGGAAGTAAAGTGATAGGTAATGGATAGGCGATTGGAAGTGATCTTAAATACTAAAATGGTTCTGATAGCTTCTTTCAACAGAGATTTTTTGATAGTTCAATTGATTATAAAGGGACTAATTTTGAGTACATCCCATTTGGTGTTGGAAGAAGGATGTGTCCTGTCATTTCTTTAGGAAAGACTAATTGATGTGGGACGTTATTTTAGGATTCTAAAATTTTTATTGTTTTAGTATTTATTTATTTTAATTAGAGTCAATTATGGTATGTGTCTTAGTCTTCTATTTCTACGATAATTGTGATTTAGTTTTCCTTTTAAGTTTACTTAGGAAAATATGTTTACTCTATTGTAAATAAAGAGGTCTTGTTGTTGTTTTCATAATTTTAATTTCAATTATTCAACAAAACCCCACTTTTATAATTCTCTTTGAGACTGTCCATCAAAATATCTCTTATAAATTCATTGAGATTAGAGAGCCACATAATATCCCATAAAAAAATCTCATTAAGTCATTTGGATTAAAATAAAATCTAATCACGCTTCAATTAGAGCGTAACCTTATTGCATTGACTTGGTCTGGTATGAGAATGATATCTAATGTTTCTTACCTTATCAATTCCGCTTATGCCACACCCACTCCATCATTAATGTTGAGCTTGCACTTGCTCAATTACTCATTTCAATTGGAAACTCCCAAATGGAGTAGAGAGCAACGAGGTACATGGGTTTTGGATTAGCAGTACAAAGAAAGAATGGTCTTTTTCTTTTTTTTTTTGTTCCCATAACTTATTTTTATGTGTATGAATAATAAACTCCCATTATTGTGAAAATTTAAGTATAGCTTATGTGTTGAGTTATTTATGAAAGATGAGGTGACATAGAAATACACTGTTAAAAACAACAACAGTAATAATAATAATCCATGCAAGTTTATGAATTCAGATTCTGAGTATATCTCTGGTTGTATTATATTATATTATAGCATATTGATTTGTATTTGTACATAAGATGGGGGTGGGGCGAGCTAATTAAAGATCAATAAAGTGTTTAGGAGCTGAGAAAATTTGAGAAAGAAACAAGATAATTCTAGAAATATCTCTTATCTTATTTTGATTAGTAACAATACAAATGAGGAAGCCATGTCTATTAAACTATCAAGGAATATCTTTTAACTAACTACAATTATTTAACAGCTAATTAGAAGTAACCGAGTTAATTATCACCCGTACAAGATACTATATAACCACCAGGTTCTTGCTGGCGACCAATGTCATCAATTCATAACTGCAAGCTGCAGCTGTTGTGATCCTCTGCTTTGCTGACCACTCAGTATATGTGTTCTTCCTTAATAGGGTGGAGAAAATTTGTGCCCTAAATTTATGAGAAATAACTAATTTCATGAGTTGCGGTAATAATTATGACACAAGAAGCAATTAAGTTAAGCATTTCAATCACTTCGCTGGAGCCCAAAAAAAAAAAAAAATTACGATCACATTTATAAGGATTTTTTTTCCCTAACGAACCTCGCTGGAGCGAGGAAATTTTATTGAGATAAAAAAATATACAACCGTACACTTAGATGATAAGGAGCCAAAGCAGCATGGAGCTAAGACAAGTACACGGGAGGTTCAAATTGGCTAGAAAATCAGCAACACTACTATTTATTCTCTCAAAAGGTTCGAGTACGACGAAAGATCATAGAAGAAATGTAAGACTCAGGATATGCAAAGATATTGATCAAATCCTTAAACAGGAATTGGATCAATGAACAATTTGGTAACATGATCTTTCAAGTACTCTGGATTTGTGAAACCATCCATTTTCTTGTAAAATACTTCAACTAAGCGTGCGATGTTAACAATAACATTAAGGAGTCGCATTGGAACAATTGTTGGCCTCATGCATTCTTCATTTATATCCTTCCACCCATTTGCAATCATTTTCTTGAATTCTTCAGCTGTTTCCTCACCCGAGGTGC
Source organism: Atalantia buxifolia (assembly GCA_030444775.1). NCBI lineage: Eukaryota > Viridiplantae > Streptophyta > Magnoliopsida > Sapindales > Rutaceae > Atalantia > Atalantia buxifolia. The sequence continues at coordinate 30,629,303 of CM059832.1, read as the reverse complement.
CGTATTCCTTCATATAAGATTCCACGACAGAGGCAACGTGTCCTCTCTCTTGCTCAGCCTAATTAACGTATCAAATTTGCATACGTTAGATGGCATAATTACATACCTAAATTGCCAATTTATGCAACATACTTGTGGCTATATCATTACTTTTTTTTTCCCCTTTTCTTTTGTAAATTAACTCGCACTAAATAATCGTACCTTATTAGATACCAAGTCAGCTATGAGACGGCTGAGTGTAAAGGAAGCTGTCATTATTTTTGGTTGACTTCGGAGCCACTCGTAAGAATCAATTCCTGCAGTGTCTCCCAATCCTATGTATGCTGCAGCAGGATCTAAAAAACAAGTGCCTGTGACTATTGCATTGCACATGCGCTCATCAAATGGTGGCACATAACCTTCGTGGAACCATTGCGCCTCCACAAAATAGGCTCTCACAACTTCTTTCATCTAAATGTCAACCGAAAGAGAAAAAAAGCAAGAAATTTACAAATTAATAGGCATGCGAAAGTTTATAATTCTTTTCTAAAGGTTAAAATACTGGAGAGACAAAAACATTCGTTCAATTTTCCATACAAAGATATTTGCATAATCAAATGCATGGGAATTTTATTTTTCAAGCAACTCTTTAAACATTAATTAATTATTCAAATTCTAAAAAATAAAAAATATCTGTAGAAAAGTAGTACCATATCCTTTGTAAAAGAGACGCTGTAAGATCTTCCTTCCTCGGCCAATTCATTGTTCAATTCTTCAAAGAGATTCAAGAGAGCGCTATAAAGAGGTTTCATATACTCTGGCAATTCACTAATGCAATTGATGTCCCACCTGAAAATAAAGAATTTAGTCACCAATTTGACACTTGAACCAATCGGAAAAATCGTTAAAAAATGTATCACTAACCTAAGTGTTAAAAACAAATTCTTATAGTGATGGAAATTTCACATTGCCAGCAATCAATACAGTAATTAATTAACTTATTAATTAGTAGTTAAAAATTAATGCAAATAAAATGAAAACCAAAAGGAAATTTAAAAAAATTGCACACAGAACCTTTCTACTGCGTCTGTGAAGCTTCGGAGCTCTCCAAGTGTACCATATGCATCATATGTATCATCTATGATCAGAAGCAGCAAATAAATTTTGGCGAATATTATTCGACCGCGTGAGAAATGGGGCTCAAAATATTGTGCAACACTCCATAGGTAAATTTCCACTGTTCTGTCTCTCGAATATGAATATGTTGATCCAAAGTTTAATCCTTTCATCCACCTTCAATAAAGATGACAATTTCAGAATTTTGAGTTTAATTTTGATTTGAAAAATTGATAAGCTGCATTTAATTACCTTGTGATGTAAGCCAACTCTTGTTGGTGTATCAATTGTACCCGATTGAAATCCAATTTTGCAAACCTGAGTAGAGTGTCATTTTTAGATTCGACGTGCTCATAGAACGAGATAAATTTGTGTGCCTCAATTCTCGGCACACCCGTGTGCGAGGGCTGCTCAAGGGCATCATTTTTATGTTTTGTCAAATTTTGGTCCAAGTTAGGTGCCATGGATTTCAGGTGTCCCGTTGTGAAAGTGAGAGCCTCCTCGAGGATATCTTCTCCATGCAATCTCAAATGCGTGGCGTCATGCAAACTTAACATTCCCCTCACATCGCTGGTTAAACTTTCCTTAAATTTACCATCATGGTCCTTGAATTTGTTGAATACACCTGATGCATTATCCAAAACAATATAAATGTTTTGGAAGCCCTCATATGCACGGTGACGATTAATGTTGAATTGTTAAAGCTTTCACACTTCTGGTCGTGATCACGTGTGCATTAGACTTTTGTTTAGATCTGTTAGTGGGACCACTGAACTCGAAAATTTAACTAAAACTAAAAAAAATGCTAAAATATTTAATTAAATTGTCAATTAAATAAGCATGTAGGGTTACGAACACTAATTTTTTTTTTATGAGCATGTATAAGCAGTGGTGGAACAAGATTTTGGCCGATGGGGGCTACAGTAAAAAAACTGTAAATTATGGAGCCAGGACATAAAAGTAATCAATTAGAGGGAAACTACTATAAATTAGTAAAATTTTAATCAAATCCATTATTATTATTTTTTAACCATTGTTCCTCCTCTGCATGTATGTAATAAGTACTTACAACTGGATGCTTTGAAACCATGTTGTCTGAAAACTCGAAACAGAATAGCAGTAGTGTATAAGTCACAGTCTCTCGCAGCAGCAAGGTCAGGTTGCATTTCAAAGATGTGATTCAATCTTTCTTCAATCTCAGACTCAAAGTGATATGAAACACCAAGACGGCATAGTGAGTTAATCAAAACAACTTCCTCCACCGGGTCATTTCTTGAGGCAATTAGCATTTCTTTAACATGATCTTTCATCTCCTCATTCAGCTTATCATATGTTTCAAGTTCCTGCACAAACAAATTAATCAACGCCACTTAATGAACTAAACATAAATATTGAAGCTAGCATTTGCTTTGTTTTTTGGCCCCGGCACCCCGGCCCCGGGGGGAGTTGGGGGACCTGACCTCCATGATACGAGGGAATTTTATTAATTGAAATAAAGAGTACATCTAATCAGGACAATGTGATGAATCTTGTTTTATCAAAAGGGTCATAATTTTATTTAGTTTGGTAAAATATTTGAAAGTAAAATTACCGAGATAGGAGAGGGAGTGGAATCGAATGTATCTTTCCATATTGTTGGACGAAAGTTTCCAAGTGGACGATCATTTTCTTGATTGTTTTTATACGCTAGACACAACACTTTGGAGGTTAAATTAGTCTTGCAAGATAGTTGATTATTATAAAAAAATTTTGGGTGAACTTTTGTGAATGAAAGTGAAACGCTTTGTAAAAAGTTTGAGGGAACAAGTGCTTGCAAGGCCATAGTGTGGAGGATACGGGAACAATCATAGATGTGGAGGTCTGCTAATCAAAGGCACAAATGGTGCAAATTTATAGCGAAATCGAGGGAAGGAGTGATGACGTCAGAAAAAGGGCTGAGGTCATCAGAAGTGTTTTGGGTGAACTTAATGTTTTGGATGATGAAGTAGTCGTGCACGATAATTGATGATTATAAAAAGTGTTTGAGCGAAATTCTGTGAGTGAAATTGAAAACGCGTTGCCGAAAGATTGAGGGAACAAGAACAAGGGCTCGCAAAGCCATATGGGAACAAATAGATGCGCGGACGTGCTAATTAATCAAAGGCACAAATGGAGCCTATTTTTAGAAAAATGAGAATCGAACTACTAAAGAAGGCTAATTTATGAAATAATTTTTATGATAAGCACCAATGCGTCGCGTGTTTATCATCCAGTAGATATATAACATATATAATGCATTCATAATGTATTCATGACTAATGGAGCACTGATATTTTAAATTTTTATGAATTCAAGATGGCATTTCGTTTAAACATGTTTCATTAGCAAAACAGAAAATTCTCATGGACTTTAACGACTATTATATTAAATCATTTATTTTAAACATGTAACCGAATGTAACCGAATTATATAACATATATAATGCATTCATAATGTATTCATGACTAATGGAGCACTGATATTTTAAATTTTTGCAAATTCAAGATGGCATTTCGTTTAAACACGTTTCATTAGCAAAACAGAAAATTGTCATGGACTTTAACGACTATTATATTAAATCATTTATTTTAAACATGTAACTGAATTATTTAAGGTTAATTTTATCATAAAATTACCATCGTCAAGATTTAAATTATTTTAAAAAATTTAGCAAAATAGTGTATATATCAACACTCAGCAAAAATTATTAAATCTTGTTTGCATATTGTATGCTTAATTCAGCTAATGTTGAAGTCAGCAGCAAATTCAGTGCTTGACTTTGCTTCCTTTGCCACAAAGCTGATAGGATGATACTCGCTAATTCCTATTTCAATCATGAAACTAGCTGCCCGGTTGAATCCAGCGTCCAGCGACTCTGTACTGCAGAGTAGCTTGAGGCTTGCACCAGGCTTGAAGTTCTCACCACTAGACACAAAGCAACCTTTTCGATTTTCAGCCTCCAAGGATACAGTTTCATTCCTTTTATTCAATCCAGCAACCAGACGGAATCCAGAAGAGTCCCTTTCCTTCGGAGACTCCGAGACAACAAGTTCGTCTTCTTTACCTTGCTGCACAAGCATTCCTGGAAAATCAAATGGTTCTAGCATGACTGATTTTCCTATGACCTTGTGGAGTGATGAAAAATTGGACAAAGATGCATCCTTCAGTAATTGTTGATTTTTTGGGCCGTAATTGTTGATTTTTTGGGGCAGTATTTTGCTTATAAATTGGAGCACAGAACAAGGGCAAAAGCATCCCATTTGTGAGAAACAATTCAATATTTAGAGAGTAGAGAATTTTGAGAGCTTAAATTGTAAAGCTTTTGAAAGTTTAGTGATTTGAGAGATTGGGTACATTAAAGCTCTGGCAGTGAGTTAAAATTGCAATTCTCATTTCATTAATAAAGTTTTATCTTTCTGTCTTCATTCATAAACATATGTTAAAAGCTGAATCACATAAATTTCTGGTGTTCTCTTAGTGTGCTTATTTTTCAGTTTTCTTCTAATTTTATTTTAGCTGTGGCCCTGCTTGATCTATCAAATTTCTAATAGCGGTATCAGCGTTATTGGTTGTAATTTTAAAGTCGGGGTACTGTTCATGTAAACGGCATTGTTCACTATATGGTACTATTCATATGTACGGTTATTATTCAAGTGAAACGGTGGGAGCTAAACCTAACAAAGTCTGTTCATGGTAAAAAGTAATGGCGGCAAAATACGAAATTAAGAAGGTTAACGAAAACAATTTATCATTATAAAAAATGAATGTGAAAGCTTTTTTGGGGAAAAAAACAATTATTTAGCAGCAATTAAAGAAAAGTCCACAAAGATAACTGATGATGCCAAGTGGAACGAGATGGACAATAATGCAATTGATGATGTACATCTAGCATTGGCTAATGAAGTGTTATCTAGTGCGAAGGAGAAAAATCAACGAAGAAAATATGGAATACTCTCATTAAACTGTGCGAGGCCAAATCACTACACAAGAACATCTTCTAGAAGAGAAAACTTTACACTCTTCAAATAATGGAAACCACATCAATGGCCTACCATATCGACACTCTGAAAACTCTATTCTCACAACTTACAACGTTAAAGTAGTGCGAAGCTTTTATTTCAAAGTTTATTATATTCATATAATTAACTCATCATTAGTTTGACGAACAACAACCACATAGATAGTCTAGTCCAGTAGTCCTCGACGATGTTGTAGCCTTTGTATTAATTGAAGAGAGCAGGTAAAAAAACAAAGAAGGCAGGTATGCAAGTTCATAGCAAGCAAAGGCATTATTGATGATGAAAGGGAGATCAACGGAACGTGATCTCAATAAAAGTTACAATTATGGTAGATCAAAATTGAGAAGTAAGAAGAATGTCAAATGCTATAATTGTGGCAAGAAAGAAAAGAGTGTTGGAAAAACAAGCAAAATGGAGACAATAAAGCTGAGTCATTAAATGCTCAGGGTGATGATGGCAAAATTCTTTACAGCAATGCAACAATTATTGCAGAAGGTAGGAAATGGTTAGCCAGTGTCTGGCTTATAGATTTAGGAGCAACATGGCACATAACTGCTACGAATGAATGGTTCCACAGATATGAACCTATCTCAGGGGGATCTGGGTACATAAGTGATAATCATGCCTTCGAAATCGCTAGGATTGGTTTTGATGGTATAATTCACACAATTCAGGAGGTACGATATGTCAAGGGTCTGAAGAAAAATCTATTGTCTTTAAGACAAATACATAGTCTTATATGCAAAACTCTTGTTGAAAATGGGATCATGAAGATTTTCAGAGGTGCACTTGTATTTATGAAGGAGAAAAAATTAGTGCTAATCTATTCATGCTTAAGAATGAAACTTTACAAGAAATAGATGCATGTGTCATGTCAAATAGAGAAGAGTCGGCGACGATGTAGCATCTCAAACTTGGCCATATGTCAAAACAAGGTTTGAAAATTCTCTGTGAATGAAAGTTACCTCCAAGGCTCGAATTGGTGAACTTACTGTTTTGCGAGAATTGTGTTACAAGTAAACAGTATAGATTGAAGTTCAATAGATTCGACACCAAAAGTAAATGAATTCTAGGCTTGGTTTATTATGATGTTTGGGAATCATTTGATGATTATTTCAGGAGATGTTGGGTGTATCCAATTAAGAAAAAATCAGATGTATTTCTAGTGCTCAAGGAATATAAAGGGCGGATAGAACTTGAATCCGGGAAAAATGATCAAATGCTTGAAGATAGATAATGGTGGAAAATACATATTTGACAAGTTTCTTGCATTCAGTAAGCAAGAATATATTCAGAGACAGTTCATGGTTGTATACACCTCTCAGCAGAATAAAGTGGCGGAGTAAATGAACAAGAGTCTTACAGAAAAGAATAATAGCTATGTTGAAGATTGTTGGTCTACTCAATTCATTTTGAGCAGAAGCAACCAAAACTACCTATTATGTGGTTAATCAGTCTTCATTAATAGCAATTGCATTAAAGACACTAATGGAGATGTAGACGGGAAAGTCAGTTGATTACTCCCACTTATATTCATTTGAATGTCCTATGTGCGTGATGTACAATGCCCAAAAAAAAAAACAAAGTTAGATCTAAAATCCAGAAGATGTATCTTCTTGGGGTATGCTAAAGACACTAATGTAGGTGTAAATGAGAAAGCTAGCTAATTACTCCCACTTATATTCATTTGAATGTCCTGTGTATGTCATGTACAATACCTAATAAAAAATAAAGTTGAATCTAAAATCTAGAAGATATATCTTTTTGAGATATGCTGACAAAATAAAAGGATATTGTCTACAGAATCCCACTGCCCACAAGATTGTCAGCAGCAGAGATGTTATTTTTCTAGAAAAGCAATTACAGAGGAAAGATGAGGATGATAGCACTGTGAAGAAAAATTCAGAGATTGTACCAATGTAAGTGTAAAATAATCCAGAAAAAAAGAAGATTCAGATTTTTTCTAAAGTAGCAACAAAACACAGAGTAAGAACCAGTTGAGTTTGAGGTTTCAAAAGTTTGTCAGTCAACTTATAAGAGACGACCACTAGTATGGCACTAGAGTATGTTATAAAGATTAATGTTGCATACTATCTTCTAACTGAAGAAGGAAAGCTCTCAAATTTTGGTCCAAGTTAGGTGCCTTGGATTTCAGATGTGCCGATGTGAAAGTGAGAGCCTCCTCGAGGATATCTTTTCCATGCAATCTCAAATGCGTAGCTTTATGCAAACTTGACATTCCCCTAACATCACTGGTTAAACTTTCCTTAAATTTACCATCGTGGTCCTTGAATTTGTTGAATACACCTAATGCATTATCCAAAATCAATATGAGTGTTTTAGAAACCCTCGTATGCGCGGTGACGATTAATTTTGAATTGTTAAAGCTTTCACGCTTCTGGTCATGGTCAGATGTGCTTAGCTCAAAAGTTTAACCAAAACTAAAAAATATGCTAAAATATTTAATTAAATTGTCAATTAAATGAGCATGTAGGATTACGAACACTAATTTTTTCTCGTGAACATATATAAGCACTGGTGAAACAAGCTTTTGGCCGATGGGGACTATAGTGGAAAAACTGTAAATTAAGGAGGCAGGACATAAAATTTATTAAGGAAAATTATTAGTATTTCTCCTATTGAAGTCGATATATATAATATACACCCTATTGTTTTTATAATATCCAATACCTCCTAGAACCATAATTTTACAATATTATCCTCATTCTTAAATACAATTTTATTTATATTTGACTATAAATTAATTAAATTGAAATTAAATAAAAATATTTAACTACTAAAAATAAAAATATGTTTATGTGTGAATAATATATTTTTCTTATACTTTTTGTAATTTTTAATCATTTTTTATAATAAATATTATTTTACATTTTGAAGATAAGATATTAAATAAACAATCATTTTACCCCTCTTTTTCTTTAAATTTTTTATGCAAGTAAGGTCTTTGAATACTATAATAATAGTAAGAAAGTAAGTAGTATATATTGATTTCAGTAGAGAAAAACTAATAATCTCCCATTTATTGATTAGAGGGAAACTAGGATACATAAATTAATAAAATATATATATTTTTTTCCCCCTAGAGAGTTCCACCACTGTACATATGTAACAAGTACTTACCGCTGGATATTTTGAAACCGTGCTTTCTGAAAACTCGAAACAGAATAGCAGTAGTGTATAAGTCACAGTCTTTCTCAGCAGCAAGGTCAGGTTGCATTTCAAAAATGTGATTCAATCTTTCTTCAATCTCAGTCTCAAAGTGATATGAAACACCGAGACGGCATAGTAAGTTAATCAAAACAACTTCCTCCACCGGATCATTTCTTGAGGCAATCAGCATGTCCTTCACATGGTCTTTCATCTCCTCATTCAGCTTACCGTATGTTTCAAGTTCCTCCACGAACAAATTAATCGAGGCCAATTAGTTTAAGAAACATAAATATTGAAGTTACCATTTGCTTTGTTTATTTTTTATTTATTTAATTTTTTTTTGGGGGCACCTCCATGATACGAGGGGCTTTTATCAGAAGAATGTAAAGAATCTGATTTTATCAGAAGGGACGTAATTTTATTTGACAAAATCGAAAATAACATTACCAAGATATATAGGAGAGGAAGTGGAATCGAAGGTATCTTTTCATATTTTTGGACGAAAGTTTGCAATTGGACGAGCATTTTCCTGAATGTGTCTTTGTGCTAGACATAACACTGGGCTAAAAATTAGTCTTGCAAGATAATAGTTTATTGTACAAAGAATTTGGGTGAACTTTTGTGAACGAGAGTGAACCACCTTGTTGAAATTTTGAGGGAACAGGTGCTCGCACAGCCATAATGTTGAGGATATGGGAACAATTATAGATGTGGAGGTGTGCTAATCAAAGGCACAAACGGGGCAAATTTATAGCGAAAATCGGGGGAAGGAGTGATGACGTCAGAAAAAGGGCTGACGTTATAAAACAGTGACTCTATTCTCGTGTTCTACACAGAGCTCATGTGGCCATGTGTATCATCACACGGGATAATAATCATTTACTTGTCTCTGACTCTTTTTTATTTTTACATCTCAACTCTCTTCTAGTCACGGTCTCTACCGGCACAGGCTTCGTCGTATATAATATGACAAAACACGTTAAAAACAATCATAAATCAGATTGTTTTATGTGTAAATAGAAAAAATATTAATTAAAATTGTGTCAATGATAAAATAGGGCGATCACAACTAGGTTTGCCTTGAAACCTAACTGTGTTTTTCTCACGGTAACCTTGAATACATTATCACAATCATAAGATAACCAATAAGTAGGGTCTTGGCAAGGAGATGGTTAAACTGAGCCAACTCAAGAGGAGATTTTGTCAAAACTATTTTCTTGAATTTTTCCGACAAATTAGATATTGAACCCTATCTTCAAACTGTTATTTTGTAGTCCTAGCGGGAAAAGGATTATAACCTCTATAAGATTTCTAAGGAATTCATAGCTTTTTTCTTTTCAAACATTCTTTCTTCTACTTTATAATACCTTTTTTTTTTCTTTTTTAAGCAAAGGGCCATCTCTTTTGATTGAAGGTTATAATTCCTTATCGAAAAAAAAAAAAAAGAAACATTATGTAAATAATTCAAGTCAAAATTTTGGGTGCCGCGTATGAGATATGACCATGACATGCTAGGACAATACTACAACGGATCCAGGTACGGTGACACTGTAGTACCGTATCACTGCTTTGAAAATTTTCATTGAGTCCCTTTTACTCATTTATATTTATATTTTCTTAATAAATATTAAAATAATTTCTACTAAATCTATATGAACATTTTAGTTGGCATCCTTATACTATTTATTATTTATAAATTTTTATTCTAAATTACACATGTATCTAAATATTCCTTCTCTTTATCACAATACCCGCGAACCCAACCTGTATTCTGTTTCTGTTTTCGTTTTCGGCCACTCCACTGGCTAAGGTTGGTACCGATCGAAAGCTCGTGTAATGTCGGTCATCTTCATGCCATCCTTGTCGCAAAAGGAACCGGTTCGACCTAAACCCGCGAACCCGATCCGGATTCTGTTTCCGTTTCCAGCCACTCCACTGGCCAAGGTTGATACCGATCGGAAGCTCGTGCAACTGCGGTCATCTCCATGCCATCGTTATCGCCGGAAAGTGTTCAGAAAGCTGCTGATCGAAGCCATGAAAAGCCGCGGAATCGCGGCTTCAATTAACCGATTTCCGTTGACGCCACCACTTGGATTTTATTCCCCACAATTTTCTCTGTCTTTTTCGACCAACCACAGCCACCGAGTGAGCTGATTTGTCTTTGATCAACTGTTGAAGGATTCACGAGTTTATAAGAAATGAACTTAATATTTGTGAAACAAAGTTCATATAAAAATAAGTGAAAGGGACTCAATAAAATTTTACATAAAAAAATAAAAGCAATCACGTGTTGCATGATAGGTGAGTCCTACTACAACACGCATTTAGTAGGGAAATTAAACATTTTCATGACCCTGATATCGAGAGACATGTGCCAACGGACACGGAAGCATAACCGGTGGCTCCCCCTCTCTCTCATTTTTTAAAAAATTTTTTAATATTGACATGTGCAATAAATATATTTATTCTCACCCGACTGTACACTTTGAAAGAGGAATTTGAGTCACGCAAAAGACTGAGAATAAGACATGTGTCTCAAATTCAGGGCACGCGCTCTTTATCTCTTATCACCTGAGCAAACAGCGCTACTAGAATTTGACATTTGCGCCGTGGAATCATTTATTAATTTTTTAAATATTATGCTACCTATTAGATATTTTATCTAATCTCCCATTCAGATGATGGAGGGTCCATTTTACTAAATTACAAACTTTTGAATCTTTCTAATTTTGTGCTATTGAAGAGAAGTATAACCTTATGAATTTGTTTTTATTTATATGCTTAAGCTTATTATAATCTTGGCAGCTGCTAAGTTACATTAACTTAAAGTTAACCTAAAAGTAGTTTTTTATAATTTTTTAGTTGCTGCACAAGCAACAATTGAGTCATTAAAAATTAAAAAAAAATTATTTTTGGGTTAATGTAAGTTATAGATGACATAACATAGCAAGACTATATATATACGTTAAACAAAATTCTAATTTGAATCAATTTATTAATGCCGTAATATCAAGTTAATTACATTGAAATAACTTTAAAGAATTAGGTTTCATCGAGTAAAAAAGTGGTCTAAATGAAAACTCATTTACCAAATTTTTATTTTTCGAACTTATTTCAAATGTTGCTGTTTAGGGATAATAAGAATAATAAAATTGGTGGTGAAAATCGAAATCTTATTTACATTTCACCAAAATGGATGTGGTTTGAAAATTTTGATTAAGATTCTCTCTTGATCTGAGTTCTACTAAGTTTTTAAAAATCTTCTACCATATGTCTTTTAGTAGTAGTATATGAGTAAAATTTAATTACTTATTTATTATTTATTAACTATCAATCAGCAGTGGAGTTACTCGCTCAGTATATGATCAAATCATGTGAGAATTCTGATCCTTAAAAATTGCTTGTTCGGGATCTTGTGATTGCTGCTTTTTATTTTTTTATTTTGTTTCTTGACTTTTAAGCCAAATTTGGTCATTTCATGGTTGTATAATTAATTTATTTTCAATTGCAAGCTTTTTCAAAATCCAAAATGGTTAAGTTTTCTTATTGGTTCTCAAAGAAGTTGGGATTAAATAATTTGGTGTAGGGGATAAAGTTAATGTTTAGTGCAAATGGAGAATACTTGTAAACTTAAAATCACATACAGTCCAAACATATTTTCTTTTTCATTTTTAAATTTGACTTTATTTATTAAGATAATTTTTGCTGTGGAAATTATAAATAAGAACATGTTACTCGTTGTTAATTAGAAAATAATGTTTTCAACTAAGAATAATGTATCAGATGATAAATAACATAACTTAGCAGTGATTCTTTGATGAAACTGTATAAAGTAGTGATTTTAATAACAAAATATCAAATTTTTTTAAAATTTACTCAGAATAATTCTTGACAAATTGTTAAGATTTGCCTAATACAAAAATATTAAAATCTATTTAAAACCCTTTTTTGGTTCCGCCAACACCAAAAAGGAAAATCCTTCAACCTTTATGTTGCGATTTTCATAGTTGAATGTATGTATGTATGCGCGCGCGTATGTGTATGAGCCCCTGCTTATTTATGTCAAAGAAATTGTTTTCTTATTTTGTGTAACTAAGAGATATTAATGTTCTAATACATAATTTTTTTTCTTGATTTCTATGATTATATAACATATTTGTGTGAAAAATGTTGTTTGATTTGAATTGCATTTATAGTGTTGAATGCATTCATTAACGAGAAATTAATGACGGTTTAATAAAATTGGATTCAGGTAAATGCTACTTTGCCAATCTTAAAAATTCCCTATAAAAAATTTAATCGTATAATAAGCAAACAGTTTATGTTATCATAACTATTTAAAAAATTTATTTGAAGAGTATAATAATTACTTGTATAGCTATTAAAGATGAATTTTAGTCGAAGTCAAAGAAATTATTTTGAAAACAAAATAGGATGGTAAAAATTTTACAGGAATTGAATAGCAAACTTTATTCATGAATAATTTATTTTAAATATAAATAAGTACAATTAATTAAAATAACACAATGAGTATTAATATGTCCAAAGATCAAAGCACTAAGTACACATACAATTAAGTTCAAGAAATCTGATGAAAAATTAAGATAGTAGGGAAAAAAATGGACTTTGAACACAGACTCATTATGTTGAAGAAATAAAAACATTTAAGAATTGTGTTGATTATGAACCTGAATTAAGATTTCTGGAAAAGATGACTTAGTCATTTCTGGATTTGAATGAGGAACGACAAAGCAGTCAGTTAGATGATGTTGCCCATACGACAACAAAGCTCTGTCATACAAGAGCTTATATGACGCACGTGACTGGCACAAGCATCAGAGAATTCAATCGTTAGTTAAACGACAGCTGCCAATGCCGTTTCAAGTCAAATGGCTGTTAAACGTCAGTTAGCTTTGGCGGGAACTTTTCTGGGTTTGTTGAAACAAACCCAGAATAAGAGCTGGCGAGCAGTACACCTAGCTGGATCTCTTCAGAGTTGTATATAAAGCCCTTAAGCCTAAACCTAGGTTCATATCGTTCCTTGTAACAACATCTCGAAAATCTTGTAAACTGTTGAGCATAAAGAAAAAGCTATGGCTTCTGTTTCTCAAGAGGATGTAGGCTATTCAGCCGAACCTCTATAATTCTTTTGTGCCCATTTTTCTCATCCTTTTAATCTTTGTTTCTATCTTAAACATTCTTGCTTAATTTTTGATTGTTATCTTGCAACTTCATTCTAGCTCTACTTAGATAAGTGTGTGGTGATTTCTTGGGGAAAGGATTAGGTTTGCTTAATCTAATTTCTAACAAATTGCAATAATGATTTTTTAAAATTTTGATTTAATTTGATATTTGTAAAAATAAGAGTGGGTCATACATAATTTTCCTTGATATTATAATTTTTTTTTAGTAATAAGTTGGGACTTGGAACATTTACCTATAACGATGATATCTAGTTGAAAAAAAAAAGTGTAAATGAAGAACCAAGAAATGGTGGGACAAAAAATAGAAGAGCTCAACCTAAAAGATAGAATAAATTAATAATAATTTGTTAACATTTTATCGGAAGTAAGGATTTAAAAAATAAACTTAAAATATTCAAAAAAATAGTGGAAATCAATAAAACAAATAAAAATAAAAAATAAAAATAGTAAGAAAAAAGTAGAAAAAAAATCTAATAAGAAGTAAGAATTTGAAAAGCGAACTTAAAACATTCACTGAGAATGTTGAAATCCAATAAAAAGAGCAGAAATACGAAATCAAAATTTGTGAGCAAAAGAGTAGAAAAAACTCAACTTAAAATTTGAAATAATTTATTAAGAATGTAATAACTTACTGTAAGTTGACAAAACTGATTTTAAAGTAGAATTTCTTATATAACTAAATTGTTGGCTGTCAAATAATTGAAGAGTCGTGAAAGCCACTAAGTTGGAATTTTCTCCACTTTGGAGCCAACTAGTCACAGCCCCTGGATCGTGTTATTATTAATGGGCAACGGCTGAGATTTCGGTTGGGGGCTTAATTTAAAAAACGATCTCCGGGGAGCGAGTTTTGAGCAGGATTAGGTTAGTGGTTAGGTAATGGCAGCATGAATTAGGTTGAATTTTGTAAGGAAACACGATTTGCGTTAATATCGATTGAAGGGGTGGATGAAGAAAAGATTTAAGTTTGCACGAAGAATAAAGTTGACACTTCTTAGTTGTTTAACTTCTTTTTCGGTGGTAATATTTTCACGTCACAAATTTTGTAAACTCACATTACTTTTAAGAAATTATTACAAAAAATTCATATTATTTTTAAAAGCTTTAAATAAAGCAGAAATTTAGAGAATTAATCAACTAAATCTATCTTCATTCAATTAAAATTAACAAAATACATTTTATGATATGTGGGGTACTGAAAATTATTAAATTTTGTCCAAAATATATTAGATTATAAAACATAAAACTAAATGCCTATAACTATTGGTTCTAGTAATACATATTGCTTGGTGCAATGTGGTTATTTTATATTATTAAGGTAAAACAATTAAAATAAACTTATCTTAAAGTAACTTTAAATCTAAAAATTGATTAAGAGATACCCTATTATCACATCATATTACAGAAACCGCTTGATATGTTCTATAATATTTTTCTAACCGAGGTTTTTTTTTAAACTCTTATATCTGAAAATTGATCAAGAAATTGACAAAATAAAGATTTAATGATAATTTTTAGTTTTGGCGTTTGTGATAAGGTCTCTTCCATTAACATAAGTTTCATCCGTCAGGTCTGTATATATGCAAGCTATAGGTTAATGTTTCAAATATCTCGTGCATTCTACAAAATTATATTAATAGTTGCTTCCATCAACTTCAGAATTTCTCTTACCTATCGAGAATTCAATGTTGTGGCACAAGTTTTGGTTAATTTTGGCGTTCAATGTATATTCATTCTACTTTCATTTGTTGGGCTAATCTGCTTTCAAAGATTTTTGATCATCTTTTCAGAGATACTAATAGTTCCGCAATTATTGGTTTCCCCGACCTTTTGGATTTTAAAATTTTGTTTTGTTTTGTTTATGAGCTTACTTAGTTACTTTTGTTAGTCTTTTTTTTACTTTTTTTTTTTTCATCTTCTTTCATGTGGCTTATGAGGGGTAAGATTCAAGAATAAGACTCATTATATTTTCCTAATTTGATGTAATTCGTTTTCATTTCATTTAATACAGCCCTCTCTTTCGGTTTAGGTTCACAACAAATAAAAAAAAAATATTAGAAGACAAAATTAACCTGCATTAAATTATTCTATTTTTTTAAAAAAAATTTGTCAAACCTAGACAACACGAGGGAGAGTCTATTAATAAAATCTAACGAATTTCAATTTTCAATTGACAGTTTTCAGTTTTTACCCCCTAAAAACAAAAAAAATTGGATGGACTTAAATAATGATTTATTCGAACTAAAGGAT
Source organism: Atalantia buxifolia (assembly GCA_030444775.1). NCBI lineage: Eukaryota > Viridiplantae > Streptophyta > Magnoliopsida > Sapindales > Rutaceae > Atalantia > Atalantia buxifolia. Next base: position 30,613,549 of record CM059832.1, on the reverse strand, counting down.
TTTTTGATTTTTCATAAACGAAAAGGACTAATATGTAATTATTCTATAATGTTTTTAGCTCATTTCCCGGCTAGCCCGTTCAATGTTGTGAGCTTTAATCGTCACCTCCACTCGACAGCCTGTATTTGTATTATCAGGTAAGCTCCTGCTCTTTCTATTTTATTATATTTTCCCCCCTTTTTAAAAATCTTCTGTAAATTGTGATTTTTTGCGATGATGACCCATCTGCATTATTTACTACAATTTTGGTGAAATATGCTAGATCGAGTTTGTCTATTAACTGTTCGATGAATTGCTACTGTGAGTTGTATGTACTTGCGTTGTTATCGAATGTTTTAATTTGCTAAGGAGGCTGAATATGACGCTCTTTAATTTGCTTTTTATTTTTATAATTTATGTTTTAGTGATACCCATGTCGTGAGATCTTGTAGATCTTGCATCATTGATCAATGATCAATGATTGTCTCAGCTGTTAGCTAACAACAAAATTAAGAGTTTAGGGTCCTTTGGAAACATTTTGATGAAATTATTTTTGCACAAATTATATATAAACAAAAGGGATGAATTAAAATATTGTATTTTCAAGATTCTCAAAACAAAAGCACTGAAAAAATTATCTGGTACTAGCATTTTGGATAGGTCAAAGAAGATTTTTGTATGCTTGTAAAATCCTCTATCTTGAAGAGGCAGAAAACATCTCTGATGTTTTCATAAGTACAGACTTATCTTTAGAGGATAATTTTTGTGTTCTGCAAATTCTACTTCTCGAGAATGTTTAAAATTTGAAGGAAGAAAAAAAAAATGAGTCTGGAAATACATAGAAAATCTGCCCTTAAGTGTTTGTTTTGAGGGGTTTCTTTTGGAGCCAAAGTGAGGCAAATTTATGTAAATTGTAATTTTTTTTTGTTTTGCAACACCATGGAACTTGTGACCTCCCAATTTAGAATTGTAAATCTTAGCTGAAATTCACATGTGTGGGGTAGCTAGCATTGTGTTTCTTTTGGATTTGGTATCTACAGAATTCGAGTATGCAAATTATAATTGTAGTCTATGGTGGAGAGTGGAGAGTGGACAGCATGTGATCATGAGTGAATGACTTGAAATATTCCCATGTGATGATGGAACATGGCTAGGAAATTAACCATTTCCTGATCTACAGGGAATGAAAGTTCCACGGAGTTTACAGATCTGGAGACTGGGCATTGTCAACTACTCCGATGCACTTAAGCTGCAGGAAAAACTGGTCTCTGATAGAAAAATTCATAAGATTTCTGATACCCTCCTGTCCCTTCAGCATCCACCCACGTATACCCTTGGAAAACGGCGTACGGATCATAATTTATTAATTTCTGAGGCTGAACTGAAAAAGTTAGGAGCTGAACTTCATTACACTCAGAGAGGAGGAGACATTACATTTCATGGTCCCCACCAAGCAATTCTGTATCCCATTATTTCTCTTCGTGATATTGGACTTGGTGCTCGAAATTATGTGGAGAAACTTGAGTCAACTATGATTGAAATAGCGTCACTATATGGAGTTAAAGCTTGTCCTGGACAAAAGGGTGAGACAGGAGTTTGGGTTGGAGATAGAAAGATAGGTGCAATTGGAGTTCGGATACAATATGGAATTACTTCCCATGGGTTGGCATTCAACATAGATCCTGATTTGAACTATTTTAAGCATATAGTGCCTTGTGGGATTGCAGATAAAGATGTCACATCTTTGAGAAGGGAGTCAGGTATTACGCTTCCTGCCGAAGATGTAATTCATGAGCAGTTAGTTTCTTGTTTTGCTAGACAGTTTGGCTATGATAGTCTTATCTGGAAGGATAATGTCTCAATATTGTCAGATAATTAGGAAGTCAATTGAGATGTATAGTATGCCAGGCAAATAAATCATGTAAAATTTTTACTCTGTAATTTATTTATTCATTTTGATTCTTATGAACTGTTTGGTTTACTTTTGTTATTGATTTAAATCTTGTTTAGTGATCCTTAGAGATGCATATACATGGAGAAAGTGATGGAAGCATGATGTTTTGACAGCTTTATATTATGGGAATCTTATTGGATTTGAAAATGGATTTTGGAATTTTGCTATACCCGAGGAAAATTTTAACTGCATTGATTAAATAACTACCAAAAGGTCAAATTTTTACTCAGCGACTGTAGTAAGACACCGTAGATTTAAGATTTTTCAGCCAGTATATGAATAGAAGTTGTATACATGACTGGCTGGTAAGTCCACAGGGCTGTAGCCTGTAGGGATGTTAGAAACATTAGCGTAAAGGATAGACCTTTATCAATTACGAGGCATTATTGTTGGGGTTCTCTGTTAGTGATCAGTACCATTTCGTTCAATCTGATTGAGAATCCGTGCAATAAACATGCTGCATTATATCAGTTTTACTTGCACAGCTAATGCAAGTATGCACGAGTCTGATTTTTGTTCAAAGTGGTTGCAAGTCAGCACTTTGCACTTTCTACTCTCGTCCTGATGACTGCCCACATGTTTTCATGGACAGTGAGAATCTTCAATACACTTGAACCTCTGGATAGTCATAAGAAAAACTTCATCAAAATCTCTATTAAACCTCAACTTTCAGGTGTCCCTTGACCAGATCTTGCCATGTAAATTTCCTGGGCAGACGTCTTTGTTTGACCACTTTCTGCCAGCTAAGGTGATAGGATTTCAGTTTATGTACAAAGATCTTCCTATCTCAAAAGAGATTAATAGCTGACTCATCAATGATGCTACATCTTATGGAAAGATGGAGAAATCTGCTAAATTTGGATATAAATATCCTCAATTTTGCTTTAGAAATTACTGATGGGATTTAGACAGGTGGATACTTATTTAAAATTTGTTTCCAACCTGTTGATACTCAAGTTCCATATTCAACTCATCCCTGAATGATAGGAAAACTGGTGGCCATGAGAGAAATTTATAATTAAAAGTTCAGATATGAATCCAAAGAATTTTGTTCATGGAAGACAAAGCCTCTGGCTAGCTAAACTTAGTTTGTGAAAAAGTTTAATTTGCTGGCATAATAACAGTGTAGCAATAGCAGTACACAAAAACAAGAAAATAATGTCGTAACAAGGTTTCAATTTTAGAAGATTTAGATAGAGCTAAGTTGAATTTAGAGAATCTGCTAGATGGTAGAATGTGGAAGAGAAACTGGCATTTCCAAGGTGATGATGCAATGTAAATCAGGCTAAACCGGCTAACTTTAGCTGTGTTTTGTTATACTTAATAGAGGTACAAAACTTGTGGGTAATATAATAAAACAGGAAGGACAGAAGATGTGGTGATTGATTTGGTCTTGTGTGATCAGTCACATGATACATGTTTAATATTTGAGGATTACAGCAAAGTCAGAGAAATATAATACTCAATTGAGGATCACATGATCAGCTGCTTCTTGGTTCCAACCTATTAAACAACAAAGAAGGAAATCATTGAGAATATATCTTTCTAAGAGAAATATTACTGCGACTGAGGCCAGTGAAATTATGCCTCTAGCAAGTTCCAAAAAGTTTTGGAAGTGGGAATCTTGTCATGAGCTTTTTATAAGACTCATTGAACAACATTAGTAAGCTTATTTCCTGCAATTCACACTATGAGCAGAGATTTTGACCCTAGCTGCAATTATTTCACAGGTTGGGCTGCCAAAAACTCACATCCGTGAAATTCCTTAGTTAACTTTAAATGATACCAAAATATTTTAACTTATTACAGATACAAGTACCTAACTACCCAATCAGTCTTCCAATAGATGATACAGTTATTATGAAGTATCTATATATTGCTCTTTGTTAGACTTCAGTGCAAACTATATGAATGAAACGTGCATTTACCCCTTTCTTAAAAGGATATTTCCAAATGTATTAGGTCCCAGACAATCTTTATCTTCTTTCCTTTCCAAGCAGACAATAGCATGAAATCATTCGGACAGCTCTGGTTGCTTTCTGTGCCCTGATTCTGGTTCATTTCCTCATGGCTTCATTACTTTGTATAAACCATGAGGGAATAATTCATCCAAGAGACAGAAACCGACCGAGGAGATTGCTAGTTTCTGCAGCTTCGCTTTCTGCAAATTTAAGCAAATTGGATGAAGCTGTTAAGGATCCCCATAAAGCAGTGAAGACAAGCCTCAGGAAGGCACCAGCAAGTGGTTCAAATCCTAACCAGAACTAGTAGCTGTAGTAGCTGTGTGTAGAGATCTTATTGAGAAAGAGAAACGAATCTCATACTCTTTCCACATTTTTGCTGTTTTCTTACTTTTACTATTGGATAGGTAGGAGAATTGGATCTCTATACATTTTTTCAGATCCCCTTCTTTTTTTTCTAGCTATGTAACGTTTAATTTGTCACTCGTGTACTTTGCAATTTTTGTTTAGGGAGTAGATTTAGGAGGAGATGATAACAAAGTGTATTTTTATTTATAAAATTGTGCTAATATATAAAAAGCATCATTAGATTATTTCAGAAGATTGCCAGTTCATGTCAGTGATTAATGTCAAAAGACTTGGTGCAGGTTGATGATCATTGATACAGTGATTAGCTATATGTGTTATATTATATTGTCTTTCTAATTCTACCTCTATATTTTAATCTTTATTATTATTCTGTTAAATTTACCTGCAGAAGTGCATCCTGTCCCATCTTTCTATTATACGTTCTTCTGTTTATTCTACATATTTCACGTGATAAGCAATCGGTGGATGAGTGCTTCATCTGTTTCTATGTTTGTTTTTAAGGTAACGGGATTTATGAAGCAGTTGAAAAGCCAGCTCCACATGTTACATATTCTAAAGAACATCAGTGCCATCAGGTTTTTCAACTATTTTAGATAGAGAACAGAAACTAAAAAGTGAAACGGTACACTCTCTTTCTCATTATGATTTTGAAGTTTTATATTGCCGTTCCTTGAGGGGTAATTTCTTTAGGTTCCTCATGAATCCGTAGAATGTCACTGTTGTAATGTTCTTTCCAATTGTATCTACACCATTTTACAGATCCAATCACTTCTTGGTTACATTTAGGTACTGCTACCTGTCCTCTTCGTTTCTTCCTGTAGACCATCATAATAAGAGTTGAATTCCAGTCTCTGAAAGAGTCTCAGTGATGGCAAATTGAGAAAAATTGTATTAGCTGAAAAAGTTCTAGGATAGAGTGACTGATTATTTATATTCCTACCTCCAAATACCTATGACTTACATAAGACTATTTGGACTCAACTGGTATGCACATTCTTGTATAACTTAAGTTCTTCCTGAAGTGATCTGAAATGGTAGTATCTTTGTGACATAACCAAAAAATTCATCCTAATTTAATATGTATTCAGTTTGAAACCTATGGTGGTTTCAGTCCTTCTCAACAAAAACTTTCTTCTAATTTCATGTATGCATATCAAGATGTCATACTCTTTTCAGATGAATAATGCATAACTGAAATCAAGTTTCTCAGATTAATAAATTTTGAGGTTTGGATTCTAATTAAGAATCCAGCGTTATCATAACTTATCATATGAAGGTAAATTCATGCTGAACCTGCCTCCATTTGGATCTTAGTGAACTGGACATCTTGTACTTAATTTTTTGTGCTTCTTAATATGTTGATAACTGAGATTCAGTACCATTGTTAAAATCCTTTTAGGAAAACTATTAATAACATTTGAATGATAGTAAATTGTACGTCTTTTACTAAAGCAGAGATCTGATATGGTTTTACCCATTGAACCAAATATCTGATCAACAACTCATCAATTAATATTAGTCTGTTTTAGACCTCATCTTGAAGATGGTTCCAAAATTCAAGTTGCTTAATTTAGCGGCAGTTGAGCTTATCTGGCATGCCAGCTCATCAATAGTTACTTGAAAGGCTGAGTTGTGGGGACTTTAAGATTGTAACTTTGGGTTTCAGAGAGATATGAGAGTTCTGGATTGCTCTCTGTGACTTATTCTTTATATCTTGTGTTATTGGGTGAAATGCTCTCCCAGTGTTGTCTCCCCTGTAGGCGTAGGCCTTTGAGGCTGAACCATGTAACTGCTCTCTGATGTCTTTGTTCTTTCTCAGTTTCTCTGTAATTCTGATTTTGTTCTTTGCAATAATTGGTGAGACTTAGTTCTTGATTTGTTCTTGAGAAAATAAGGTCTAACACCCCTATGAAATTGTACAGACTTGATTGCTGGCCCAAGGGGCTCTTTTCTCATGGTAAACTGGAACTTTGGCAGGTTATTTAAGATTTCAAACCCTGCACCTTGTAAAAATAAAATGTTTTAGTATAATCAGATAATTCTATATTGGTGAGTATTACCATCTGATTTTGGCTCTGATAGTGATTGTAAATGAGACAGGATGTTCTTTGTTAATATTTGCTACAAATGAATCTCCAAAAATGAATAGAACAAAAATAAAAAACATCTGATACCGCAAAGTTTATCCACCCGAATTTGATATTCATATATTCTAGCTGGTATACTGATTGGTCATTTGCCCTTCTTATGAAAAAGAGTTACGCTGTGTATTGATATCTTTATCTGTATGTGAACCAGTACTGACAAATTAAATTTAACGTAGATGCCCAAATATGCAGTTTTAGTTTATTGTTATTCTGGTAAACTGATACTGTTGCTAGAAGTAATTTATTGCAATTGCTCCAATTCTCATATTTTCCTGTTTAAGCTATGTTTTACTTGTTATGGTTATCAGCAGGCGGAGGACACCATTATCTGTAATTATTCAATTGATTCCTTATTTTCCATTTTTCAAAGAAGACTCTAAATGTAAATAACTTCTTGTTATTTCGGTATCTAAGTATATTACCTTTATATGTCAAGGATCTCATTTTTTACCATATCTAGGAAGACATTTCAGTTGTAATTTCACTAATATTCTTCTCTTTTTACCTTCCTATTATATTTGTCTGTATGCAGAGTGCTTACATCTATATTTATAACCTTATTGATGTCTATACCCCAAGTTTAATTTTGTTATCTCTCCATGTAATAACTCAAATGAATCTTCTGCACTTTATTACTTGTTTCCTAGTGTAGTGAAATTCCTAGGTTACATATGCAAATGTAACAGTTGAAAGGATTGCTGTAAAGGAGCAAGGTGCCAATGACACCAGCTGAAGCTCAAAACAGATGGTTGTCTAGTTAGGTTGAAGATGAGGACATATTTATTGAAGTTTTGACATGCAAGAATACAAGTAATATCATGCATACTGCCATCTACCTCTCTAATTTTTGCATTATCTGCTTTGGAGTATTGACCAAACTGAAATTTTTGTTACTACACGCGTACTGAACACATTGGCAAAGTGCTCTACATAACTAATTACATGAGAAGCTTCAGTAAATTGCAGACAAATTGCAGTGCTTGCCCACCTGATTTGGCCTACTAATTTTTGAAAAATTGCTTTTCCATGTAGATCTTGCTGCTTTAGCATCCTCTTCGGAGATACCTGGACTGTCTAATCTGTAAATTTTCACCTTTTCATAAAATTAGAGATACCTGGACTATCTAATCTGTAAATTTTCACCTTTTCATAAAATTATTCTCTCACTGAAAATGAGAATTTGGAACAGTCAATCTCTGTTTGCTTAATTAGAAGGCAGACACTTTGATAGACACTTCTTAGTTGAAGAAGTGAATCAGCTCATTGGATGGTCATTCTGTCCTTTGAGAAGACAACTGTGTGAAGACATAGGAGAGGACAAACTAAATGGTAATCTGCAGCCAGTGATCACTGGGGAAATGAAATAACCAAATTGCGAAGAAGAGTAAGGGAAAAAATTTTCCATGCTGGAGGAATCTAATCCGGCAATCAGTCTTCAATTTTCCTCTCTTTTTTACTTCTCTGGATTTGATTGACATTTAACTATGAAGTATGAAATCCCTGCACAATTTTGTCATTTCTTCTGTCTTTGTTTTTTGGAGGTTATGAAGCTTGATAATGGCCTTTATAATGACATGCCTCCTTTATTTCAATGTTAGGCCTTGAAGAGGGCAAATGGGGGGAGAGCAGATGCAGGTGATGAATCAAATGCAGATACCAACTATCATGAGTAAACTTGTTTCTTGTCTTATTGCATCTCTATTCCTATTTTTGTCAAATGAAAATTAATTATTCAGTGTGGTCCTGAGAATGCATATGTTTTGCTCTCACTGATACTCTTCTCTTCTTACATATGGATGAGTCAATTAATATCTTAGTTCTCTTTACTCTGATTCTGAGTATACTTACTCTTGCTCTCGGTAATAGGTAAATTTGGAATGACATTTTTTTGTGCTGTAACAGAGATGGAATTAGCTGAGCTGTTGCTACATCTGCAATTGTGCAGCCTTCTATTGCCTTTCTAAAAGGTATACATCTTTTTATTCCATTTACAGAATGGTATGACTATTAACTGACTTTATTTCATCTCTACTAAATGATTCAGTCATTCTCCTTTTTTGACAGATGCCACTGCCACGATAGGTTGACTAATCACTTGGTATAATACAGATGAAAAGAATATTACTTTCCTCTTTTACTTCTCCAGAGAATTTTGCCAAGTTATTTTATTACAATTTATTGCCAGCAGTTGAATATACTAGGGATAAATCCTTTTAGATTATATACTAATTCTACTTACAGTCGGTGATTAAACAACTGTATAATCCCCCAAAATGGAAACCTAATGAGTCTGTCAAATACGAGGCCTATGTCCATCATAAGGCGAGTTAAGTCTGCTTCTGCTATCTCTACAAGGCAGCAGCAGAGCACAACTTATTTGGGGTAGCTGGAAGTTCTGTTAGATTAAGGTTTATTTGCACAGTTTATTTGCGAGAAGTAGGCTCTTGGAACGTGATTGCTTGAGAATGAAGAACTTTGATTGAGGAACCTTTTTGTTGAGAGTGTGTGTGTGTATTTTTTTTTTTTTTTTTCAACTTAATCCCTTGAGAGTTGTCTTGAATCGATGAAGAACTACCATTTAAGAAAAGGAAACTATGTTGTCAGTTGGACAAAGAGATGGCAAGATATGAAAGAGTGTATGAAATGATGAAAGTTAAGATGGAGACAACAATTATGTATGAGCTTGCTGATGCACCAGATGAAGGTAATTCGAATACCAAGAGTATCATTTGCACATTTAATAGTGAATTTACCAGGCCTCCCTGCAACGATAGTCTGAAAATGGATGAAATTATAGGAGAAATGGTCTTAGAGAAGACAGTTGAAATGGCAAAATGGAATCCAAGAAGTGGAAGGGAAGGGACACAGTCAATCAGCTGAAGGCAAATTAATCGAGTGAGTTTCTCATGCACATATGCTTCAAGTCTAACAAAAAGCTTGCTCTCTGCCACTAGTTTCAATAACTTATTCAGTTTTTCTTTTTCGGTATCGTTTTAATATTCTTCATTGATGATAACTGAAGCATCAAACAGAAATGTTCCTAATATTTTTTTGGTAAATAAATTAAGTTTTTTACTATATCTAGCATATTAAAATCAGCCAGTACATTAAACTCCCAGTATGTATGGATTTGATTTCATTCCTCAAAACACCTAAATGTATCTAAATCTCCTAGCAAGAGTCCTGGTTTTCAATGCAGCATTCTGCAAAGCATCTCTACCCCTATGCTAGTAGCTGAGCATCCGAGCTCCAAATTGTTGCAAGACCTGTGTTTATATGCACATTTATCCTTAATGCGTGTATATTTTCATTTTGCACTGTTTTATGCGTATTTGTATAATGTGTTGTCTCCTTAAGATAATGATAAATGGCATAGTTTTGATCATGAAGGTGCAAAGGAAATTCAGCTTGGAAGAGGGGGAGACCTAACCAATGATACAAACAGCCAGTAATCTCTCTCTCTCTCTCTCTCTATATATATATATATATACACTTAAATGTCTTGCTTACAAGTGCTTAAAATATTCTATTTTTGTACCTTCTCTTCTTAACACAACATTCAATACCATAGTGTTAAGTTGTGGCAAGCTGGAAAAACAAAGGGGTGACAGACCAAAACTTGTCGGAGATGAGACGCAAAGGCCAAAGAGAGGTCGGCCAAAGATGGAGCATAAATCAATTGACAAGCGGGTCTCTCTTTCTCCTTAGTGGTGTGTGCTGGTGCATTTATGTCATAATTGGTAACAGAAGTCTGATTGGTATATACAGGAACGAAGTGAAGCAGAAGCGTAAGAGGAGGAGGCCAAGGAAAACTTAAGCTCCAGCCAGTCACTGTATAATATTGATGAGTCGTCCTCAACTCATCACATTATCTTTTGTACTTGGAATGAATGTTTTAATGTGTCAGATACTCAGCTCAGCATGTCTCTATTCGCTGAGAGTATGCCCTGCCATGGCCCATGCCATTATCCTTCTGTGTACATTTCATAGGAATGTTGTGACTATATTTTTCAGTTTGTGGACATGTTTCAGGGTTAAAATTTTAAGGGTGTATAAGAGGAAAAGGGTTAGAATAAGGGTGTCAAAATATTTTATGTATATTTCAGAATATAATAAGAGGTTACAACATTCATATGACTCTTAAATAAATGTCGCCCAATTAGAACTCCATTGATGCTTTAATCATTTTTCTAAAATAAAATCTCATTATTTTAGGCGACTACAATTCAAAGATAACAATTCAAATGTTGTGGAAATTCTTCCACCCATTCAAAATTACCACTCGTCTTTTATCATTGCAGCTAAGTGCGTATTTACAAGTGTATTTGGTTACAGTTCCACGAAATATGACAAATCCTAAAATTCTACTTTGGCAAAATAAGATGTTACAAATCAATAATAATTCAAAATAACTCAGTACGAGTACTTTAATAGTCCAACAAAAACCGAATCACCTGCAATAATGAACTTACCTAACATGCAGATTTTATCCTTTGTTTGGATTTTCTTGCCACATTTAGAAAATCTACGTTCAAATCAAAAACTAGGACGCGCTTGAGTAAAAATATTGTTTCACTCAAACTCACCTGTATACGATGCCCATAGATCATTCACCAAGTGTAACTCATGGGGGATGATATAGCTAAGTTGAAAAATCACTAATCGTGCATGCTTGACAAGTTCTTAGATGCACAAAAATCATCAAGTCGACTGAAAACGTTTCTGTGGGTGCTAATATTTTGTTAAACTAGTAAAATCTTTTGAGATAGTATATGAAAGATTTGATGTTCAAATCACACCGCGCGGTATGAACTCAAATAATTAATAAACTTTAAATTGGTATAAAAAAGACTTGAATTGGTATAAAAGAGACTTGATGTTCGAATTCAGCTGCTGACATTAAAAAAAATTCTTTTTTAAAAATATTATTTTAGTTCAGTCCGGGTTAAAGTAAGCTCCTAACTTTGCCACTGCTTAATACGTCAAAAACTTGATTAGACATACATACGAATCATCGCATTTTAAAGAACTTATGGGAATTTAAATAAACATATATAAAATAAGGACTTATGAGAAAATGCAATTAGTAGCGAAAATGAAATTACTTCTTATTTTGTTAATTTTATTTTCGTTGCAATGTGAAAATAAAATAAAAGGTTTGTGCTTTTTTATTTTGGAAGGTTAACTATTTGTGAGCTTTGTTCATACATGGCGGCTCTAACAGTGTAACACTTGTTAAAAATCATTACCAAATAAGCTGTTGCCACAAAATAATAAATACAAACGAAAGAGAGAAGAAACCGTTACCCCCGTATCATTACATCAAAACTTATCAACTTTTCTCTCACTTTTACTTATAATATTCAGAACCAAATTGATAACAATATAATAATTTTAGTGTAATTGCAAAATGAGGATGAGAAACCGTGACAGATTTGCAATGGAGCACTCTGGTACTCCATCTGATTCATCACCGCATGAATTAGGGGAGATTGAAGTACTGTACTTTAATGTGGTGGACAAAGAGAAACTCAAAGAATTGTCAGTGAAAAAGTACAGTGACGTGCAAATTTCTGTGCCACAACCAAACATGCAGCAGCCTCGTGCCTCTGATGAGGGGAATTCAAGCAGCAATCAAGAGAATATGCAATTGATTGAAGCAAATTCAAGCCAAACAATGGTTGTTTCTGGAGATTTTGCCCTTTTGGCCTTATATCTCTCTTCTCTCTTTTTATGTTAATTTGCAGTCTAAAGATCTTATTTTTATTTTCTGAATTAAGTTCATTTTTTATAACATTTTGATCAGATCATCAAAGATTATCTATCATATGGGTTTGATTCATATATATCTGGGTATCAAACCATAAAGATCTTTGAAGATCTTTGGCATGCAACAATTGATGATAAGTATGTTATTAAAAATTTTGCATGTACTAATTTCTTTCTTATATCTTTAACTCTATTGCATAGGCCAACAAAGATGGTGGTGGACCAGAAGATTCAGATAAAGAGAAATCCAATTCCTTGGCCAATAATCAAAAGTAATTTTTTTGATGCTCAAGTTCTATTTTATTTTCATTTTACATTTTTGAAAGTGAATAAGATTACGATCTCTGGTTGCATGAATCTGTAAAATTAGTACTACTACCTTATTGTTCAGCAAATTCTAAAAAACAATGTTTGAGGAATTTTTTTCTAGGAAGTGAACCAACCATCGGTTTAGAATTTTGAAATACAAGAAGATAAAATATCCATCATAGCTTAAACCAATAGCTAACATGTATTTTTTATTATATAGGGAAGAAACATTCGCTAATGCAACAGTGAATCTGGAGCAAGCTGCAACAGCTTCATCTTCTAATGAGAAAAGTATATATTCTTGCTTTTAATTTTTTTTTTATAAAAAATTTAAATTTTGTTTTCGCGCCATAATAAATGACGTAATAAACTAATGAAAAACTTTTTAATACTTTAAATAAATAAAAAATTTATCCTCTTTCGGCAAAGGCAAACTCATCTTATTCCAAATCCAATAACTTTATTGCTACATACTAAAAGCATGAATGATTAATATTTATTGATTTATGTGTCTGATTTTATTAGTTAATTTGGAATGTAATTGTATTTTGTGCGTGTTTAATTAACAAAAAATAATTTGATCCATTATTAATTTAATCTTATCCTATTTATATACATCAATAGAAACATGCATAAACAGAAAATGCTAATTAATTATTATTTTCTGCTATGTTAATTTAAAAGTAGAATTCCTCATAGTAACACTGGATTTGATAACAAAAAAATTTATTAGATTTATGACAGGGATTGCTTTGAAATTTTAATTGCTAAAAGATCACTTTGTCATGTAAAAATAAAGTAAAAAAGAAGCAAATGTCGGCATGAAAAAATAATGGAAATACATTCTATGAGGGTGAATTGTCTTGTTGCCTTCTAATTATTTCCTCCCTTTCTTCTCTTGAACTTCTCCTTGATATGGTCTCAATCTTCTCGTTGCTACTATCTATATGAGAGGCCTTATGTCCTTATTGAATTTGGATTATACATTCTATGAGGGTGGCAGTATATATGGAAGTGGTTGCTCACTCTCAAATCTAATTTCTAACATTTTTGTTTTCCCTATTATGTATGATTAATGGCAAAACTTCCCATAGAGCCTTTATGTTTACAGGTCCATTAAGGCATAATTACTCGATTTTCTTTATGTGTCAATGTCAATTAACCTAGGTACATATATGAAGTGAGGAATTACGTATTTACGTTTTAGATTAACCTCTATCATGATTGTCTTCATTTCATATATATGAGCATATCCTTGTCATTCACTAATTTTTAATAACCACATTTGATGAGTCAATTGATGAATTTCTTTGAAGCATAGTTGGCACAAAGTATTGTTACACCCTTCTTTTAGCAATAAAACTAGCATTTCTTAACTATTGGAAGCATACATATATGTTCAGCAATGACTAAGGTGGGATATGATCTGCGCCCTCGACACAAGGGGAGAGCAATTAAAATAAAGAGCTTGGACTGTGTTCGTAATGATGACAACAATCTGAGATCCGAAACCAGCGAGGATGGCGACATACTCATCACTGATATGCTTAATGAGGAGAAGAAGAGGAAGCTCAAGGCCAATCTTGAGAAGAAGTCCACCAATACTAAGCAGCCTTAAATGAGCTCAAGATTGAGAATATGATGCCCATATGAATATAGGGATTTATGCTTAATTCTGTTATCAATAAATGCTGCATGTGGATGTTATGCTAGCTTGTGTCTGCTTAATTAGGGTTTGTTTGATATATGGTGCCATTGTTATTAAGGGTAAAATTTACTTGGATTAAAAAATTATGGCTGTTTGTGCTCTGGATTAAATCTTTGATGAAGCTATATATATATATGGCTATTTGTGTTATTTTTTTTTTAATCTTTATTCTAGTTTGGTTTTGCATATATATAGTGCAGTTTGATGATCAATTGAACCTTGTTATTGCTTAATCCTAAGAATGGCAATACTCAGCATACTAACCACCACATTATTTTGGCCAACTCCCTTATTTTATTTATTTTATTTTATTTTTTGTGGCCGAATTCCAAAAGATGTTTGTACGTTTATTCCTGAATAAATTCCAATTTCACATCTTATGTATTTTTAAAGCAATGCAAGACGTGTCAATTAAACTGAAAATAGGAAATGCTTGAAGAAAAAACTTTTCATTAATGAATGAAAGAAATAATTAATCAAGTTTAAAAACCACATATTCATGCATGCCTGACAAGTTTTAAGATGTTTATGTCATCAACCGAAGTTTAGATTATAAGGATTCAAGGAAAATCCAAATCAAGCAGAATGGAATCAATTCAGTTCGATATTTTGCTTTTTAGTCTTTGGCCAATTGGGATTTTGTGCTGTTTAGTTTGGTTTGGTCTGATGTATCTTTTCAAATAGAGTATATTCTAGAGCTTTTATTAGTAAAATTTTTATTTGTAGAGTTTTTACAAAAAAAAAAAATTTAATTGTTTGGTTGCTAATAAATTTTTTTTTAAAAATTATAAAATTATTTTAATAAATAAATTATTTAAAGTTATGTTATGAAAGAAATGAAATATGATTAACATTTTAAACATTTTAATATTTTAAAAAGTTTTAAATCTCTATCTTAAGAGCCCAAAATTTGGGATTTTACTAGTATAAGTAAAATATATAGCTTATTTAATTTTTAAAATCTTTACTGAAAAACAACTAAAGTATTAAAAAAATTTTAATAAACGCTTATGAAATTAAATAAGTACTTATAAACATTAAATAAGTCATATTAAATAGGCACTTAATAGGGATAAAATAACTTATTTAATCTTAAAAAACTCAACTAAAAAACAACAAAATAACAAAAAAAATTTGAGAAAAAACTTATAAAATTAAATAAACACTTGTGACTATTAAATAAGGTATATTAAACAGGTACTAAGTTTAATAAATAAAGCAAGTTAATTTCATTTGATAACACATAAATGAATGAATTTCGTTTTACAGTATGTGCTCACAAGCTGGCTAATTCATTTTCGCTATAATTTTTTTCAGATCTGTATGGTTTTCGCTCCCCTGAGGTGGGCCCTATGTTAAAAACTTTGTTGTGAATTCGTTGTCGGATGTTATATGTCTTTTCTAACTTGCGAGACGAGTTTTGGAAAAGAAAATTCAGCTATCAGACAAAATACATGGCGCAGAAACTTAAACGTAAGGCTAAGGACAGGTGCAGATCTATTAAAAGACAAGTATAGGTTACGGCTTCTGTCAAAAAAAAAAAAAAAAAAATTTAATACTCAATATTTTATATTCTATTAATAAATATTTATTTACATTAAAAATTTTATTAATTTTTTTTAAAATAATAAAATTTTAATTTTATTAATTAAAATTTTATTTGATTGTAACATCGACTGAGTTGTAGTCAACAGCTCTTTTTATTTGAGGGCCAAACATATCCTCTGTATTAAGGGTTTGAATCTTCATGTGACGTCAGATTTCAGTTAAACTCGTCTGTATTAATGTTGGTTTTGAAAAATATTAGGCTGGATTCAGGTCCAACAGATATTTTTGAATGTATTTATCAATATTTATACTGCACTCTTCAATACAATATTTTTTTAAAAGAAAAACATTGAACGACTGGAAATGGAATTAAGGCGGGAAAAGTGCTCTCAGCTTATTTTATATCCACGGTGGTCCTTGACTGTAATGTTGCTTGCCCCATTGTCGGGGCAAGATTATTCAAAGATAGAAAGAAGGGGAGTCTAACAATTAATAACAACTTTGACATATGGATAATATATGTAATTTTACCTTTCTATTTTTTGACTTGTGATTGTTTCTCTCCCCTCCGTTCTCATTTCATGATTTACTTGAATCATTTTTGCCTATGATTACGATATATAATTCCTAAAATTGTTTTCCAAAAAGCTATAGCAATGGCTTCTGCTAAATTGTACTTCATATTCTTACTATTTCAGCTTCTATATTATTTACATTTAGCCATTGCCCAAAACAATGGAACTGTACCTGTGGGTGCAACTCTCACAGCAGGCACTAATAGCTCTCCCTGGAAATCTCCTTCTTACTATATATTCTTACTATTTTTTTGACTTGTCAATGTTTCTTTCCTCTTGGTTCTCATTTCATGATTCATTCTAACCATTTTGCCTATGATTACGATATATAATGTCTTAAAGTGTTTATCCAAATAGCTATTGCAATGGCTTCTGCTAGATTGTACTTCATATTCTTACTATTTCAGTTTCCATATTTTTTACATTTAGCCATCGCTCAAAACAATGGAACTGTGCCTGTGGGTGCAACTCTCACAGCAGGTAGTAATAGCTCTCCGTGGCTTTCTCCTTCTGGTGATTTTGCATTTGGATTTCACCAGCTTGACGAAGAAAACAACACCAATGATCTCTTCTTACTTTCAATATTTTACAACAATATACCTGAAAAAACCGTTGTCTGGTACACAGATAACAAAGATCAAAATCCTGCTGTGCCAAGCGGATCACAAGTGAAGCTTACTGCTAATCAAGGGCTAGTGCTTAATGATCCTCAAGGCATACAAGTTTGGAGCTCTAAAATTGATATTGGTACAGTCGCTGTTGGCCATATGAATGATACAGGCAATTTTGTGCTTGCAAGCAGCAGCTCCAGCAAGTTATGGGACAGCTTCAGCAATCCTATAGATACATTGCTGCCAGGCCAAATGATGGAGACTGAACAAGGGCTTTTTTCTCGAAAATCGGAGACCAATTTCTCGCGAGGACGGTTCCAATTTCGCTTGCTTAAAGACGGTAATCTTGTCCTCAATATTGCAAATTTGGCTACTGGTGATGCTTATGATGCTTACTAAATTAGTGGTACTGGTAATGTTAATGGTACAAACTCATTAAATTCTGGTTACCGAGTGATGTTCAATGAGTCTGGTTACATGTACATATTGAGAAGAAATAACGGGAGGTTTGATCTCACAAAAGAAAGAGTAGACCCAGCAGCAGACTTTTACCACAGAGCAACTCTCAATTTTGACGGCGTTTTCGCGCAGTATTTTTATCCAAAGAATGGTAATGGAGACTGGTCTGTTGCCTGGTCTCAGCCAGAAAATATTTGTCTCAATATTAACAAAGACTTGGGAAGTGGTGCTTGCCGATATAACAATATAAGCTCCTTAGGTAGTGGTTGAAGGCCAAAGTGTGCATGCCCGGAAGGGTATTCTTTACTTGATGAGAATGACAAGTACGGGAGCTGCAAACCAGATTTTGAATTGAGCTGCTGGGGAGGAGGGCAGGTTATAACAAAGAATTGCTTGATTTTCATGAGCTTAAAACTACAAATTGGCTTCTGTCAGACTCCGAGCATTTCAGGCCCTATAATGAAGTGCAGTGCAAAAACTCTTGCTTGAGCGATTGTTTCTGTGCTGCGGTCATTTTTGAAGACGATAGCTGCTATTTCAAGAAGCTGCCTCTCTCCAATGGCATGACAGATGGCCTTCTTACTAGCAAAGCTTTTATGAAATATAAGAATAAACGTGATGATCCTCCATCAGTCCCTCGTCTTCCGGATCCTGAAGACAAGAAGAAGAGGAAGATGATGAATGCCACAGGATCAGTACTCTTAGGAAGCTCCGTGTTTGTGAATTTTGCATTGGTTTGTGCATTTGTTCTTGGTTTTTTTCTTCATCTGTAAGAAGAAATGGATAAGAAACAGTCCAGGCGACGGCACCATTGAAACAAATTTGCGTTGTTTTAGCTACAAAGAGCTTGAGGAAGCTACAGAAAACTTCAAGGAAGAAGTCGGCAGAGGATCTTTTGGCATTGTTTAAAAAGGTGTAATTCAAACAACAAGAACAAGTACTACTGCAGTTGCAGTCAAGAAATTGGATAGAGTGTTTCAAGATGGTGAAAAGGAATTCAAGAATGAAGTCGTGTGATTGGCCAGACTCATCACAAGAATCTTGTTAGGTTGCTGGGGTTCTGTGAAGAGGGGCAGAACAGGTTGTTAGTGTATGAGTTCTTGAATAATGGAACATTAGCAAGTTTCCTTTTCGGAAACTTGAAGCCTAGTTGGAACCTGAGAACTAACATTGCATTTCAGATTGCAAGAGGCTTCTGTACCTACATGAGGATTGCAGATCTAAGATCATCCATTGTGATATAAAGCCTCAGAACATATTGCTTGATGATTACTACAATGCTCGGATATCCGATTTTGGATTGGCAAAGCTGTTGACTCTGAATCAGAGCAAAGCTATTAAGACGGCTATAAGAGGAACAAAAGGGTACGTAGCTCCTGAATGGTTTAGGAACTCAACAATCACAGCAAAGGTTGATGTGTACAGCTTTGGTGTTTTGTTGCTAGAAATCATTTCTTGCAGGAAAAGTTTTGATATTGAAATGGGTGAAGAGTATGCAATTTTAACAGATTGGGCTTTTGATTGCTATAGAAATGGGAAATTGGATGCTTTGGTTGGGGGAGACATGGAAGCCATGGATGATGTAGAATGTTTAGAGAACCTTGTGATGGTTTCCATTTGGTGCATTCAAGAGGATCCATCTCTTAGACCAACAATGAAGAAAGTTTTACAGATGCTTGAGGGAGTTGTTGAAGTGAGTGTTCCCCCAAATCCATATCCATTTGGTAGCTCAATGGGCTGATATCGATTTCTGGCTGGGCGTTTATTCAATTTGTATTTATTTATTGTTAATTGTAATGTCAAATTTGCTTTCTTTTTTTTTTTTTTTTCAAAGTTAGGTAACTTAATAAATAAATTAATCGCCTTTAATGATTGATGTTAGCGATTATAGTGAAGCATGATAAGCTTTGTAGACTAGCTCACATCAGATTGGTTCTCTGCTGATGACTGAGCATATTTGGTTAAGCCAACTCAGCAGAGTGTTGAAGTCGTTAAGCATCCATTAAGCATGTAACAGAGTTATTTTCAGCAGAAAGCTGCTTTCATAAATACTATTGATGTAATCATTTCAGTTAGTTAATAAAATAACTAAGAGTTTTCCAGATATTCTCTTCTCAATTCTCTTTTCCTTCGTTTTCTAGCTAGCCAAACATCCTTTATTAATATTTCTTTCAATTGATTTGATAACTAAGATTCTAAGTTCTGTCATTGCATTTCTTTTAACTCCTACGGAGAGGAAAATTGCCTAGTAAATTCAAGTTCTCAAACACAATCCGGCCCCCGCATTCTTCAGAATCAACTCCAGAGCGTCACTTACGAGCGCTGCCTCTGTTCTGGATTTCTCCGGATGATATGTAGATATTACCTGCCGTGTTTGCTTCTTCAATTCCTCTGTTTTGCCATTTGTTCATCAATCACTCCAGTAGCCGCAGCGTGTCGTCGTCCAGCCTGTGTAGTTCAATCTTCTCGTCACGTTTAGCATGATCAACCCTGATTTAACACTACATGAACACTAATCCAACGGATATAGTTGACTTTAATTATTATTACTTATTGCATGTGGAACAGTAATTAACCATGCAATGCAATGAATTTTTTATTAATTAACTGATAATTTTTATTATAAATAAAATTATTAAATTAATCAGTTCATTATTTTTATTAAAAAAGAAACTAAATTGCAAACTTTTGATCTGCCAGATCCACTTAAAAAGTAATCACTTGCTTATTTTCTGCAATTCATTCAATAATGTAATTTACTGATGTTGATTTGAATTTTAATCGAATGAGACATTATATTGTATTGCGAAATCATATTTCACATTGGGAAAGCCCAAGTCAAAGTCTTTGAGAAATAATATTGAATTCCTTGGAGCCATGTGTACATAGTCCATTTGGAAACTCGCACCGAAAAAATAAATATTTTGTATTTAATAAAAAAATAAAAAAGACAAAAGACCTGAAAAATGCTGAGTTGCTGACAAATAAAATGTACAGAAATAATGTATGAACTCATTATTTTTATCAGCTTTTTTTTTTAACATTTTTCATCTGTTATTATCCTATTAATATTTTCCTATTCCTTCTGGCCGACACATTTTTTTTTCAAAAAAAAAAATTTAGGTTATTATTATTTTACTACTTGAAATTACCAAATATCAAATGACTACAAGAAGTATGGTCTCCTATCATTTTACTACTATATCTTTATAAAAATATCATTTTACTTATTTTTTTAGATTCTACAAATGTTAGTTGACCGCATTAGTTGACTAACACAATTCTAATTTTACCCTTCATGATTAAAAAAATAATAAGTTAAATTTGTAATTCATATATCATAATTCTAGAAAAAAATTATGTCGGTATTTTATATCCATTTTAATAAATATATTACAAATTTATTTTATAAATAACCTTCAAATATTTTTTAATTATGAAGGGTGAAATTGATATTTTGTTAATCAACTAATTGGTCAACTAGCGGTCAACTAACGGTTGTAACGGAAAAGTAGTAAAATGATATTTTTATAAGGATATAGTAGTAAAATGATAAGAGACAATATTTCTTGTAGTCATTGATATTTCGACAATTTTGAAGTAGTAAAATGATAATAACCCTAAAATTTAATACTGACGACCTAGTCACCTATCACATATTTTAACACTGAGCAGGTACATAATATTATAGCTGAAATGGGAAATGGAGAGGAGTTGTTGCTTCCTTTGTTTTCATTCTCTAGTTTTAGTATAGGAGGGAAATAGAGATCAGTGTTGGTTGAATTATTTACACCTTGTCATTTCATGCATATTTAATAAAATCTATAGAGAATTATAATGAGTTTATTAATTATTGTTTAAAACTAATATAATTCATGTAAAGCTTTCTAATAACTTATTGATTTGATTTGTATGAACTAGAATGAAAATTGAGAAGAGATTTTGTGTCTTTTTTGCTTAAGAGAAACAAATAAAGCAAAATTCTTTTAATTGGCTAAAATTTAAAAGATTTATTTAGTGTTTAGTTAATTTATTTTCATATTAGGCCAAAATTCATAGTTCAAGCTTTTAGTAATAATAAGAGATGGATAATTTGTTTTAGTGCTCGCACTTGTTCAATTAAATTTAAATATAGTTTTATCACTTTTATAGTCTTTCCCGTGGACGTAAATTTAAAAGTTCTCAACCACATAATTTTTGTTGTTCTCTTTTGTGCTTGTTCTTTATTTTCTTTTAATTTCATTTTAACTGTGGCCTTACTTCACCAACCAATTTCCTAACAATGGTATTAGAGTTCTTGGTTGTATTTTTAGAGTCGATGTCTTGTTCACATAAAAGAAATTATTCACATGTACGGAACTATTCATGTATGCGGTTCATCGTTCACGTGAAACAGTGGGAGCCGATCCTAACAAAAATAGTTTGTGGTAAAAAGCAATGACGGTAAAATACGAAATTGAGAAGTTCAACGGAAATAATTTTTCATTGTGGGAAATGAAGATGAATCTTTGTATTGAGGAAAAATAATTGCTTAGTAGTAATTAGAGAAAGGTCCATGAAGATAAGATGATGACAAATGGAATGAGATGGACGGCAATGCCATTGCTAATCTACACCAGTACTTGCAGATGGAGTGTTATCCAATATGGTAGAGAAAAATACAGCTAACAAAAATAGTTTGTGGTAAAAAGCAATGACGGTAAAATACGAAATTGAGAAGTTCAACGGAAATAATTTTTCATTGTGGGAAATGAAGATGAATCTTTGTATTGAGGAAAAATAATTGCTTAGTAGTAATTAGAGAAAGGTCCATGAAGATAACCTGATGATGACAAATGGAATGAGATGGACGGCAATGCCATTGCTAATCTACACCTGGTACTTGCGGATGGAGTGTTATCCAATATGGTAGAGAAAAAATACAGCTAAGGATATATGGGATACTCTCACAAAATTATACGAAACCAAGTCACTACACAATAAAATCTTCTTAAAGAGGAGACTTTACACTCTTCAAGTGGTTGAATCTACATCGAATCGATCATATCAATACCTTGAACACTCTATTTTCATTTGACTCACAACGTTGGGTTATAAAATAGAGGAAAATGAACTAGCGGAGCTTCTACTTCAAAGTCTACCAGATTTGTATGATCAACTCATCATTAATCGATGAACAACAACCTAGCAGGACAGTCTAGTTTTCGATGATGTTGCAGCCTCCATATTAAATAAGGAGAACTGGCAGAAAAATAAAGAAGCAGACAACCAAGTTCGCAACAAGCGAAGCACTATCGGTGATGAAAGGAGATCACTAACGTGGCCCCGGCGAGAGTCACAATCATGGTAGACCAAAACCAGTAAGTAAGAAGAATGTCAAATGCTACAATTATGGTAAGAAAGGGTACGTTAAGAAAGAGTGTTGGAACAACTAGAAGAGAAGAGATGGTGAAGATCCCGAGTCATCAAATGCTCGGGGGTGTGTAGCAAGTACCTCGAATGATAGCAAAATTCTCTACAACGAGTCAACAACTGTTTCAAAAGGTAAAATACAATTATCTAACATCTGGTTCATAGACTCGGTAGCTACCTAGCATATGACCTATTGGAGAGAATGATTCTATAAATATGAATTTATCTTAGGAGAATTTGTATGATTTTGGCTCGATAGGGATTGTAAATGAGACGGGATGTTCTTTGTTAATATTTGCTACAAATGAATCTCCAAAAATGAATAGAATAAAAATAAAAAAATCTCATGTCGCAAAATTTATCCACCCGAATTTGATATTCATATATTTAAGTTGGTATATTGATTGGTTATTTACCATTCTTATGGAAAAAGAGTTACACTTTGTGTATTGATATCATTATCGCATGTGAACCAAAGACTGATAAACTAAATTTAACGTAGATGCCCAAATATGCAGTTTTAGTTTATTGTTATTCGGTAAACTAATACATTGCTAGTAGTAATTTAATGCAATTGCTCCAATTCTCATATTTTCTTGTTTAAGCTATGTTTTACTTATTATGGTTACCACCGGGCGGAGGACGCCATTATCCATAATTATTGAATTGATTCTTTATTTTCCATTTTCCAAAGAAGACTCTAAATGTAAATAACTTAGTGCTATTTCGTATCTAAGCATATTACCTTTATATGTCAAGGATCTCATTTTTATCATTACTAGGAATTAGGAAGACATTACGGTTGTAATTTCACTAACATTCTTCCCTTTTACGTTCCTAGTATATTTGTCGTATGCGAGTTCTTACATCTATATTTATAACCTTCTGATGTCTATACCCCAAGTTTAATTTTGTTATCTCTCCATGTAATAACTCAAATGAATCTTCTGCACTTTATTACTTGTTTCCTAATGTAGTGAAATTCCTAGTTTACATATGCAAATTTAATAGTTGAAGGGATTCTTTGTAAAGGAGGAAGGTGTTAATGACACAAGTTGAAGCTTGAAATAGATGGTTGTCTAGTTAGGTTGAAGATAAGGACAAATTTATTGAAGTTTTAATATGCATGAATATAAATAATATCATGCATACCGCCATCTTCCTCTCTAATTTTTACATTTTCTCTTTGTAGAGTATTGACCAAACTGAAAGTTTTGTTATTACACGCGTATTGAACACATTGGCAAAGTGCTCTACGTAACTAATTACATGAGAAGCTTTGGTAAATTGTAGACAAATTGTAGTGCTTGCATTTTTCTTGGAGAGTAACCCTTTTTGTCCATTCTTCATACTGAATTTTAGCAGTTTATTATTTTATACATGATATCTAGATTTTCTTTGAGTCAATCCTCTAAAAAACAAGAGTTAAATAAAAAGAAAAAAATGTGTGTTGCTACATCTAGAGGTCCATCTAACTAGTAGATGTAGAAGATTATTTAGAGCCCTAAAAGATGAAAATGCCATCTTTGACCCATTTGAGCCTTTCTAGCCATCCCTTTTATGAAATATCCATAGTTAACCCTTTTGAGCCTTTTAAAAAAAAACTTTTCTTTGTCAAACTTATCATCTTGACCCACTCTGATTTGGAGTATTACCCGATATCTTATAAGTTCCATCACCTATTTATGTTTGAGAAAAATATAAATAATTATTTTGTTCAGTGAAGTTGTGCCAAAAAAAAAACAAAACAAAACAAAAACAAAAAAAAATTTATTGTTTAAAAAAAAAGAGAAAAAATAAATAATAGGTGAAATCTATCTTGCAACTTCCAAAAAAAAAATCTCTCTATATTTTTCTCAAACATACACTTTGTTTTCCTTATTTCCCCTCCTTTGTTAGCCATGTCCCTAGCCTACATTACGTCCTAATAAAAGTTCTTCTTGACTTTAGGGAACTATAGTCTGAAGTAGAAGCTAGTTATATGGGATAAAAAGATGTAGTGATGCATAAAAAAATGAATACATTGAGTTGACTAGTATTTTGTTTGAATCGCATTATTTCTAAACTGTGGGCATATTATTTCTTTATTATCTTCACTCAATTTATCATTCATAGAAATGACTATTTTTGTTGGGTTTAATTTCTTTGTTAGAGTTTCACTATTACCAGTGAGATTTTGAGGTTTGACATGTCATTCTTGAAAGTGGCTTGATTACTATAGCTGTGACAAAGTCCATTGGTGATGCGTGTGGATGGTTGATGTGGGTGTGATGTTTTCAGACTGCAGATAATACTTATACTTTTATTTAAGTGCTATCATTAGTCGATTGAATGAACACGATTGTTTAAAAAAATCATTTTGGATTTGAATTTTATTTTCGGTTTATTTACTAGGGACTAATTTGTTGAGTGTTAGAAAGTGTATATTTATAAAGGAGAAATTCATCATTTTACACTTCAAATCTCACTAACATCTCTAATTTTATTTATTTAAGTCCCTTGTTATTTAATTATATATGTTTTGTTTTAATTAAGTATTTTGTGTATTTTAGGGGTATCATGGTCATTTCACAATGAACGAGATTTGGATAGCAAAACGGACGTCACTTTTGAACTCGGGGACAATAAAAACCTTAAGAGGAGCATAAAAGGAAAAATGGCACTGTTCACAAGTACGGCACTATTCACATGTACGGTACTGTTCATGGATACTTTATTCTGTGTTGAACCACCCGGGTGATGTCTTCTAAACTCTACTTCTTTCCTTTAAAACATTGAGAACAATGTTTCGTTGCAGTTGGGGGAGGAGATAGTTGACAATTGTGGAATGTTGGTTAAGTTTTTACTAATTTTTTTGTTGTTGAAACTAACATTGCTAATCTTGTTTGTGTTGAAGATGGCTGAATATGGAGTGTAGTTACTCTAGAAACACATATTCTCAGTTAAAAAAATAATAATAATAAAAAAAAAATTTTATTTTTCGTGTGATCTTTCTAACTTTTTCTTTTTGACTTCTTCTTTATAAATATGCATTTTCAAATTTTTGAGTCAAAGATGGCTGAATATAGAGTGTAGTGCCTCTAGAAACGCATCTTCTTAGTTAAAAAAAAAAAATCATTTTTCTATCATTTTAAGTGTAACATTTTCAATTAGTTTTTCTGCATCATTTTCATATTTCTGCATGCATACTTCCCTTTCATGTTTAGAATAGGTTGGGGGGTAGAATGTTGTTTAAAAAAAAAAATAGTGTGATTTTGTTTTTGGATGACATGATGATTTTCGAATTTTAGTATTTGTATTATCTTTGGTCTTGAGTGATGTTACACTATGTTTGCTACTCTACATGTTGATGTCGGAGATAAATATGAGTTGTTTGAAAGAATTGACATGTCATAATAAATACCAAGTGAGCTTTTGAGCCTATTATTTTTCTTAGAGAGTAACCCTTTTTTGCCTATTCTTCATACAGCTTAGCAGTATTATTATTTTATACATGATCTTTAGATTTCCTTGGAGTCAACCCTTTAAAAAAAAAGTTAAAAAAAAATGCGTTGCTACATCTGAAGGTCCATTTAATTAGTAGATATGGAGGAGTATCTAGAGCCCTAAAAGATGATGGAAAGGCCATCTTTGACCCGTTTGAGCCTTTCTAGTCATCCCTTATGTGAAATATCCATAGTTAGCCCTTTTGAGCCTTTTAAAAAAAAACCTTTTTTTTGTCAACTTATCGTCTTCACCCACTCCAATTTGGAGTATTACCCGATATCTTACAAGTTCCATCACCTATTCATGTTTGAGAAAAATATAAATAATTGTTTTGTTTAGTAAAGTTGTGCAATACCGAAAAAAAAAGAAAAAAAAAAGAAATTCTCAAAAAAAAAAAGAAAAAAAGAAAAAAGAGAGAGAGAGAGATATAATACAATAATAAATAAGTGAAATGCATTTTTTTTAGTTTCCAAAAGATATTATTTTTCTCAAACATATATTTTGTTTTCTCTATTTTCCTTTCTTTGTTAGCCATGTCCCTAGCCTACGTTATATCCTAATAAAAGTCCTTCTTGATTTTAGGGAACTATAGTCTGAAGTAGAAGCTAGTTATATGGGCTATAAAGATGTAGTAATGCATAAAAAAAATAAATTAAAAAAAAAAATACATTGGGTTGACTAATATTCTGTTTGACTTGAGATCGTGTTATTTCTAAGCTATGGGCATATTTCCTTCATCTTGGTGAGAGTGTGTGATATTATTTCTTTACTATCTTCACTCCATTTATCATTCATTGAAGTGACAATTTTTATTGGGTTTAATTTCCTTGTGAGAGTGTCACTATTACCGGTGAAATTTTGGGGTTGGACATGTCATTTTTGAAAGTAGCTGTATTTACTTGGTTGATTCATGTGGATGGTTGATGTGGGTGTGATGTTATTTAGACTGAAGATAATGCTTATACTTTTATTTGATTGCTATCATTAGTCTGATTGAATAAACAAGTTTGTTTAAAAAAAAAAAAAAATTGGGTTTGAATTTTATTTTCGCTTTATTTGCTAGGGAATAGCAATAAGTTCTGGTTGTGGGGTGTGTTGATGTTAGAAAGTGTATATTTATAAAGGAGAAATTCATCATTTTACACTTTAAATCTCACTAGCATCTCTAATTTTATTTATTTAAGTCATTTGTTATTTAATTATATATGTTTTGTTTTAATTAAGTATTTTGTGTATTTTAGGGGTATCATGGTCATTTCACAATGAACGAGATTTCGGATAGCAAAACGGACGTCACTTTTGAACTCGTGAGTCGAAAACCTTAAGAGGAGCATAAAAGGAAAAATGGACTGTTCACACGCACGGCACTATTCACATTTACATGATCGTTCATGGATACGCCACGACCTTTATTCAGACCGCGTTCTTCGTTCAAACCGTGTGCAAACCGTGTTCTTGTTCAAACCGCGTGGTCAAACCCGTGGTCAAACCGTATTCGTTCATCGATGACGTGGCGCAATCCTCGCTGTGCATCCAAACTATTTTTAATCCGATGGCCATGATTCACTCAATGTATCTATAAAAAGGGGGCCTCCCCCCCCTAATTTGATACCCCTGAATCCATTTTTGAGCTTAGTTTTCTGTAATTCTCTCTCCATCTTGTATTTTCTACGTATTTTAATAAAATTCCCATTTTACCCCTAGTTCAATAATGAGTAGCTAATTTTCTTTCAAGCTTGGGTTGAAGGTGAAGTCTCAACATGTGTCATGGGCTTTATTTGATAAATTTATTTTCTCTTCCCCTCTAATTTCTGTGGAGGTTTTGACTTTTCGTCGACAAATAATAATAATCTTGTCTAGTTCCGCCTGCGGTTTCTAAGCACCCTAGTATAAGGTTATTATTATTTGGCACGATAAGCCCTTAACACCATAGTGATTAGAGCGTGGTTCATGAGGTGTGGATTCCCCCCTCATGATTTAATTGGTATTAATAAGGATTATTTAGCCCATGGTGCATGTTGATACGGATCCAAATACCCAAGTGCTTTATTTCAATAGTTTACAATTCAATTTAATTTCACTATTCCAATTTAAATTCTAGCATCCTTTAAATCAATTTCTCCACAAATACAACCACCAATTTATAAAATTAATTCTACACACAATTAAAATCCACCTCCTCATGGGATCGACACTCGTCACCATTAATCTATTCTACAATAGATTCGTACACTTGTGAGTTCAATAAAATTTGCACAACTAGTTTTTGGCGCCGTTGCCGGGAGGTAAGTTATTTTAATTTGTAGAATTATTTTTTGTAAATAATTTTATTATTATTATTATTACTATTAGTATTATTATTATTATTTTAGTTGTTTCCTTGTAATTTTTTTCTTAATTAATTAAAAAAAAAGTGAATTTACATTTTTAGGTAAGAATTTCTTTTTCTCTTCTATTTTTTCTGCAATTTAATTTTTAAGTTATTTTTCTTTGTTATTTTTCATTTATCTTGTTAATTTATTTTTATTTTATTTATTTTATTTCACGTGCTTTCATAGAAAGATTGTAACAGCGCAATAAGGTTAGTATTGTAATTTCTCCTTTTTCTTTATTTTTATTTGTTTTGTTCTCAATTTATTTTCTTTATTTGCATGCATGGTCGTAGGTCATTATCACCTAATCTTGAACCTATAGACCTTGAATTAGAAAAGAACACTTCGCACACACAAACACATTGCACGTAAAGATAAAGCGAAATGGATTTGCAACAACCAGAACCACGGGAGAGGCCATTTAAGGACTACTTCAGCTCCTTAGCTAATTTGAGCACATCATGCATTAGATACCCAAATGTAGCTGCTAGGAGTTTTGAATTAAAACCTAGTGTGTTAAATTGTCTCCCAACATTCTATGGCCTAGAAAATGAGGACCCGTATAATCATCTGAATGATTTTTATACAATTTGTCAAACTTTTAAATATGAGAATTTTTCAGAAGATGATGTTAAACTTAGACTATTCCCATTTTCTTTAAAGGATAGAGCTCGTTCATGGTTCAATACATTGCCTGCTAATAGCATTACAACATGGGAACAAATGGTAACAAAATTTTTGAATAAATATTTCCCGGTCGTAAAACCAATGCTATTCGCAGGAAATTTCAGAATTCACCCGAGAGAAGACGAGCGTTTTTCAAAGCGTGGGAGCGATTCAATGGGCTACTTTTGAAGTGTCCACATCATGGGTACGAGAAATGGCACCAATGCCAATACTTCTTGGAGGGATTATTGCCAAATGTGCAAGAATGGCTAATGGCGACAAGTGGAGGAGAGCTAATGTCAAAAGTGCATCGAGATTTGGGATTTCTTCCAGCGACAAGCAGATAATTCCCAACAGCGGAGTCGATCTCTCAGGAATACTAGAAGAATTAAAGGAGTGAATGAGGTTCACATTGGCGAGTCTGGTTTGGGAATCAAAGAAGTCAAAGAGATGGTTGAAGGCCTTTCTCGACAAATAGCATCGTTGACGACTGCCAAATCAACAGAGCCACATGACCATGACTCATATTCAGATCAAGCCAATGCCATCGGTGTCATGAGAAAGCCATCAAATTACAACCCATACTCCAACACATATAATCCTGGATGGAGAGATCACCCCAATTTTTCATGGTCTCAAGGATTCCAACAGAATGGACCAGCAGCTCCAGCTCCACCAATGCAACCAATTCCTCAAGTTCCTCAAGCCTCTCAGCCACCATTTAGATCATACAATCAGAACCAAAACTACTCTCAACCCAGACCATGGGAGGATGCATTCCAGAATTTGAAGAATCTTACTCATTCCATTATCGAGCAACAGAACCGCACCATTAATGAACTACGAAATGAGATGAGAGAGGGCTTTAACTTACAAGCCCAATCAGTTTCAAATCTCAAGAAGATGGTGGGACAGCTTACTTCTTCAGTTCAAACTTTGGCAATGATTGTTGAAAAGGCAAATTTCCAAGTCAACCAGTGCCTAATCCTAAAGGAGTACATGAAGCAAGTACCAGTTCACCACAACAGCATGGAGAGGTCAAAGCCGTTATGACCTTACGAAAAGGAAAAGAAGTCGACAACAAAGTGGAGATGCCAGTGACAAAATCAACTCAGATTGTACCTGTAAATGCTGAGGACTCACCACCGGAGGAGAAAGAAGAAACCAACCCACGGGAATACGTTCCTAAAGCTCCATTCCCTCAGAGGTTAGCTAAAGGAAAGAAGGGAAAATCCACAGGTGAGATTCTTGAAGTCTTCAAACAGGTAAGTGTTAACATCCCTTTACTTGATGCAATAAAACAAGTTCCATCTTATGCCAAGTTTCTTAAAGACCTTTGCACTAAAAAGAGAAACATTCATGTTCAGAAAAAGGCATTTTTAACTGAAAATGTTAGTTCTATACTCCAACACAAAATTCCTCTAAAATGTAAAGACCCAGGCTCCCCCACTATTTCATGTAGTATAGGGAACCACACAATTGAGAATACTTTGTTGGATTTAGGAGCTAGTGTTAATCTTTTGCCTTATTCAGTATTTGTGAAACTTGGATTGGGAGAATTATACCCAACTCCAGTGGTGTTACTGACTTGCGAGATCGGTCCACGAAAATCCCTCGTGGTATTGTGGAGGACGTGCTTATCCGGTAGACAAGTTTTATTTTCCTGTTGATTTCATTGTAATTGACACTCAACCAATACAGGATTCAAGGAAGCACATCCCCATTATCCTAGGCCGACCATTCTTGGCAACTGCCGATGCTCACATTCAATGCAGGACTGGAAATATGCAGTTGTCCTTCGGCAATATGACCATGGAGCTCAACATCTTCAACATTGCCAAACAACCTCACAATGCAGATGATGGAATTGTTGACGTGGATTTAATTGAAGCATTAGTTGATAATACTTTTATTTCAAACCTTAGTGATGACCCTTTACAAACATGTTTAACTCACTTTGGTTTGGATTTTGATGTTGACAGATCAGTCGATGAGGTCAACGCCTTACTTGACTTCAAAGACCATCCTTGGACACTAATAAATGGAAGTCAAGAGTTGAACAACTAGCACCATCAGAGAAGAAAATCATCCCATCATCAGAGTCACCACCGAAACTCGAGCTCAAACCATTACCCAATACTTTGGAATATGCATTCTTGGAGAAGAAAGCACTCTACCGGTAATCATCTCATCATCCCCCAAATGCGAGCAAAAAGGTAAGTTGTTGGATGTTTTAAAAGAGCATAAAAGAGCATTAGGATGGACCATAGCATGGACATAAAGGTATAAACCCAAAGCAGATTGCATGCATTACATTCACCTTGATGAAAATGCTAAATCTACTAGGGAAATGCAACGTCGGTTAAATCTTAATA
Source organism: Atalantia buxifolia (assembly GCA_030444775.1). Lineage (NCBI taxonomy): Eukaryota > Viridiplantae > Streptophyta > Magnoliopsida > Sapindales > Rutaceae > Atalantia > Atalantia buxifolia. Next base: position 30,581,849 of record CM059832.1, on the reverse strand, counting down.
TGAAAGAAGTTGTTAGAACAGAAGTCCTTAAGCTATTAGATGCGGTATCATTTACCCATTTCGATAGTTCATGGGTCGATCTGTGCAAGTTGTCCCAAAAAGTCGAGTCACAATAGTTACCAATGCGATAATGAATTGATACCACTTAGAGTGACTACGAGGATGGCGTGTATGCATTGATTATAGGAAGTTAAATTCTGTCACACGTAAAGACCATTTTCCTTTACCATTTATTGATCAAATGCTTGATAGATTAGCGAGGCCACAAATTTTATTACTTTCTAGATGGCTATTCAGGATACAATCGATTCCATAGCACCAAAAGATCAAGAGAAAATCACTTTCACTTGCCCTTTGGCACTTTGCATATAGAAGAATGCCATTTGGATTATGTAATGCACTGCTACATTTCAACGTTGTATGTTAAGCATTTTCTCTGATATGGTTGAACGGTTTCTTGAGGTCTTTATGGATGATTTTTCTGTTTTTGGAGATTCATTTGATCAATGTTTACATCATCTTACATAAGTTTTGCAGAGATGTATAGAGAAGAATTTGGTCTTAAATTGGGAGAAATGCCATTTTATGGTAAAAGAAGGTATAGTCCTCGGTCACATCATTTCATGCAAAGGCATTAAGGTTAACAAAGCCAAGGTGGATCTCATTTCTAATCTTCCTCCACCTAAAAAAGTCAGAGAAGTAAGATATTTCCTTGGGCATTCTGGTTTTTATAGACGTTTCATTAAGGATTTTAGCAAAATTTCTAGACTTATGCAATTTACTTGCTAAGGATGTACATTTTATCTTTGATGATTCATGTCTTATAGCATTTGAAAAGCTAAAGCGATTGTTGACGTCATCACCCATCATTCAGCCACCAAACTAGAGCTTACCATTTGAGCTTATGTGTGATGCATCTAATTATGCAGTAGGAGCAGTATTAGGACAAAGAGTAGATCGAATTCCCCATGTTATTTACTATGCTACTATGACATTAAATGATGCACAGTTGAACTATTCAACTACTGAAAAAGAAATGCTAGCAGTAGTGTTTGCATTAGAAAAATTTCGATCTTATCTCATTGGTTGTAAAATTATTGTATTCACAGATCATGCCTTGCTTTGAAATATCTTCTCAAAAGAAAGATGCAAAAGCTAGACTAATTCGTTGGGTGTTGCTTTTGCGGGGGGAATTTGACTTGGAATTCAAAGACAAGAAAGGGACGAGAAAATGTTGTGGTGACCATCTCTCTCGTCTCACTTTGACATCAACAGAACCCTTAACATTGAATGAGTCATTTCCGGATGAACAATTAATGAGTGTGGAATTATTACCTTGGTATCTTTGATATAGTTAATTATCTTGTTACAGGTAAACTTCCAGAGCATTGGACCAAGCAAGACAAGGCCAAATTCTTTGCGGAAATAAAGAATTTTTTCTGGGATGACCCCTATCTGTTTAAGTATTGTGCAGATCAAATTATTCGACGATGTGTCCCAGAGAATGAAGTTCATAACATCCTTTCGTTCTGCCATGAACAAGCTTGTGGAGGCCACTTCAGCGCTAAGAAAACAGGGACTAAAGTTCTACAATGTGGTTTCTATTGGCCAACTATATTTCGAGATGCTTACACCTTTTGTTCTTCATGTGATAGGTGTCAACGAATGGGGAGCATTACGAAGGAACATGATGCCACTAAATCCAATTTTAGTGGTTGAGATTTTGATGTATGGGGTATCGACTTCATGGGACCCTTTCCCGCTTTTCTTTTGGCCATCAATACATTTTGGGTCTTTGTTGACTACGTTTGAAATGGGTAGAGGCAATTCCATGCATAACCAATGATCATAAAGTGGTGATAGGGTTTTGAAGAGCAACGTTGTTTCACGCTTTGGATTCCTCGAGCAATAATCAGTAATGGTGGTGCCCACTTTTGTAATAAATCATTCAAAGCACTTTTGACAAAGTACTCCATCACTCATAAAGTGGTGACTCCGTATCATCCCAAACCGGTGGCCAAGTTGAGATCTCCAATCGAGAAATAAAGCACATCTTAGAAAAGACCGTTAGGCAGGGAAAAAAGATTGGTCATTAAGACTTGATGATGCATTATGGGCATATAGAACGGCGTTCAAAACCCCAATTGGGATGTCACCTACTGAGGCTAGTGTATGGAAAGCTTGCCACCTACCTGTGGAACTCGAGCATCGTGCGTATTGGGCCATCAAGAAATTCAATTTTGACATGCAGCAAGCTGGCTCAGAAAGACGATTACAGCTGGCAGAACTTGAAGAAATTCGTAATGATGCATACGAAAATGCCAAGGTTTACAAGCAGCGAATGAAAGTCTTTCATGATAAGCAGATTATGAGAAAATCTTTCACTCAGTCGAAAGTACTTTTATTCAATTCTCGTTTGCACTTATTCCCAGGTAAGCTACGCTCTCGATGGTCTGGCCCCTTCATTGTTCATACTATTTTTCCACATGGGGCAATTGAAATTAAGGACCCAAAGAACGGTGTCACGTTTAAAGTTAATGGTCAAAGATTAAAGCCATATCTAGAGTACCAACCACATGGAGAGGACACCGAAATAAATTTGAGTGACCCACCACATTTGAATTAAGATTTTTTTTTTTTTCGTGATTTGATTTTTTTTCTTTCTTTTTACTATTCTTTTGCTAATTGAAATTATTTGTGCATAAGTGTGTTTGTTTAACCATTGAGCTTTCTTTTATCACTTTTAATCATGAGACAGTTCTCTTGAACATCCTTGAGCGACTTCAACGTGTCCAATCTCATCTCAGAGGCCAGATACGATTTTGTAAAACACATCGTATTTGGAAGCTACAACCACCGGAGTTAATATCCCACGTTGAGGATTTAGAAAGCCAACTCAGAGACATTGAGATAAGTGTCTACAACATCGATTGGAGCTTGAGGTAAATTCCATAAGAGGGCGATTGTGATTTTCTTTGTGTGTTTTTGTTTGTTACTCTGTTTGTGTGTTTTAGTTTGTGTGTTTTAGTTTGTCACCCCGGTTAAGTGGCGGATAACGGTACTCCGTGACAATCAAGTCGGTTACTTGAGTTTCCCATAATTACCCGATCTTCCGAGGCGAAGGTATGGATAGAAACGAGATCTTAGCAAAGCTTCATAGTCGATTCCTTCACTTCCTCGAATGCCCTCCTCACAATCTATAAAGCTCGATCCGAACGCATGCGATTGCTCATGAGGAATAACATACCCTGGCGATATTCATTTGGTTAATCGAGGCTAAATACGCTTGGCAGGTGAGTTGCCTCACTAAATTTATTGCATACATGCCTGGTTGTGGTAAAGAAATTATGCAAAAGCGAAGAGCTCGAAAGATTTCGGTTGCTTGTCATAAGTGTGCGAATGATATGCAATAAAAAACGATGTTCTTTAGGAATGGTGTCGATAACGAGAGAAGATAAGATTCAATTCATTAGGGATGGCTTGAATAAGGAGTCATTGGATGATATCCTTTTGTCTCTTCAAACGCATCCGGTGGATATTGCAAGGAGCGATTCTCAGTTATGGCCATCATTTGAAAAAGAGCATGCGATCTGATCTCGGGAATCGACTATAAACGACCCTGTTTGCGGTTTATAAGAAAATGGATGGGAAGCCTATCCTCGACCCGTAGAGGCGTTGAAGCCGTTTACCGACGTAAAACCAGAGGAAGATGTGAGCCACATCAACTACCTGTAAATATCCTTTTACTTTACTTGTTGTTTTATTTCTTTGTTGTTTTACCATTTGCATTATTGTCTTTAATAATTTTATATTTGTCATTACTTGCTTTTCCTTTTTTTGTTTCTTTTTGACTCTCAAGCCATGTGCATTACGATTAATTGACATAGACATGACACCTCATTCATTTGTGACCCATTGCCGCTAAGATCCTTAAATATGATTCTTTTGTTTACACTCACAAATTGTTTTTGAGAAGTATCATAATGACAGCTACTCCCGATAAACAATTCAAGAACATTTGTGTGCTTTCAGATTTAACTATGGCAAATATAAAGAGTTCTTTGAGGCAGCCATTGATCTTGGTCGATGCATGCAGAGAGAAAATTACACTTAGTATACGGCGGAGGTGACCGAGGGTTATCAAAATTGGTCTCAGAAGCTGCTTTTGTCAGAGGAAGTCAAGTGTTAGGCATCATACCACAAACCCTAAAACCTTTGGGCTGCTTGTCTAACTCACCGACCAGCGGAGAAGAGTTAATTGTCTCAGGTATGCAAGAAAGAATAACTAAAATGCTTAATCATGTTGATGCTTTTATTTTCTTACCAGGAGATCTTGCAACTCTAGAGGCACTTATCACATTAGCATCTTGGGCCCATCTCGCACATTCATGAAACCCATCGGTTTGTTAAATGTCAATAATTTTTATGATGGCTTTATCGCATTTCTTAACCATGCAATAAAAACTACTTCATTCCCTCCACGGTGAAAAAAAGCTTTTATTTGTGCTCACACTGCTAATGAGCTACTTGATGCATTACAAGCTTATCGACCAGAGCGATCCCAAGACCTTGGTGTTGGAGTGTACAAATAACGATGGTAACAATAAAGCAGTAGTAGTAAGTACAAATTAGATTTAAATCTCCTTTGTAAATATTTTATTTCGTGTTGCACCACCCAGGTGATGTCTTCTAAACTCTACTTCTTTCCTTTAAAATATTGAGAACAATGTTTCGTTCTAGTTGGGGGAGGGATAGTTGACAATTGTGGAATGTTGGTTAAGTTTTTACTAATTTTTTTGTTGTAGAAACTAATTGCTAATGCTTGTTTGTGATGAAGATGGCTGAATATGGAGTGTAGTTACTCTAGAAACGCATCTTCTCGTTAAATAATAATAATAATAATATTAATAATAATAATAATAATAATAATAATAATAAAATTTATTTTTCGTGTGATCTTTCTAACTTTTCTTTTTGACTTCTCCTTTATAAATATGCATTTTCAAATTTTGAGTCAAAGATGGCTGAATATAGAGTGTAGTGCCTCTAGAAACGTGCATCTTCTTAGTTAAAAAAAAATCATTTTTCTATCATTTTAAGTGTAACATTTTCAATTAGTTTTTCGCATCATTTTCACATTTCGTATGCATACTTCCTTTCATGTTTAGAATAGGTTGGGGTAGAATGTTGTTAAAAAAAAAAATAGTGTGATTTTGTTTTTGGATGACATGATGATTTTCGAATTTTAGTATTTGTATTATCTTTGGTCTTGAGTGATGTTACACTATGTTTGCTACTCTACATGTTGATGTCGGAGATAAATATGAGTTGCTTGAAAGAATTGACATGTCATAATAAATACCAAGTGAGCTTTTGAGCCTATTATTTTTCTTGAGAGTAACCCTTTTGCCCATTCTTCATACAAAACTTAAAATATTATTATTTTATACATGATCTTTAGATTTCCTTGAGTCAACCCTTTAAAAAAAAAAAAAAAAAAAAATGTGTTGCTACATCTAAAGGTCCATTTAACTAGTAGATATGGAGGAGTATCTAGAGTCATAAAAGATGATGGAAAGGCCGTATTTGACCCGTTTGAGCCTTTCTAGCCATCCCTTATGTGAAATATCCATAGTTAGCCTTTTTGTGCCTTTTATTAAAAAAAAAACTTTTCTTTGTCAACTTATTGTCTTCACCCACTCCAATTTGGAGTATTACCCGATATCTTACAAGTTCCATCACCTATTCATGTTTGAGAAAAATATAAATAATTGTTTTTTTTAGTAAAGTTGTGCAATACCGAAAAAAAAGAAAAAATTCTCTAAAAAAAGAAAGAAAAGAAAAAAAAGAGAGAGAGAGATATAATACAATAATAAATAAGTGAAATGCATTTTTTTTTAGTTTCCAAAAGATATTATTTTTCTCAAACATATATTTTGTTTTCTCTATTTTCCTTTCTTTGTTAGCCATGTCCCTAGCCTACGTTATATCCTAATAAAAGTCCTTCTTGATTTTAGGGAACTATAGTCTGAAGTAGAGGTTTAGTTATATGGGCTATAAAAATGTAGTAAAGCATAAAAAAATAAATTAAAAAAAAAAATACATTGGGTTGACTAATATTTGTTTGACTTGAGATCGTGTTATTTCTAAGTTATGGGCATATTTCCTTCATCTTGGTGAGAGTGTGTGATATTATTTCTTTACTATCTTCACTCCATTTATCATTCATTGAAGTGACAATTTTTATTGGGTTTAATTTCCTTGTGAGAGTGTCACTATTACCGGTGAAATTTTGGGGTTGGACATGTCATTTTGAAAGTAGCTGTATTTACTTGGTTGATTCATGTGGATGGTTGATGTGGGTGTGATGTTTCTTTAGACTGGAGATAATGCTTATACTTTTATTTGATTGCTATCATTAGTCTGATTGAATAAACAAGTTTGTTTAAAAAAAAAAATTTGGGTTTGAATTTTATTTTCGCTTTATTTGCTAGGGACTAGCAATAAGCTGGTTGGGGGGTGTGTTGAGTGTTAGAAAGTGTATATTTATAAAGGAGAAATTCATCATTTTACACTTCAAATCTCACTAACATCTCTAATTTTATTTATTTAAGTCCCTTGTTATTTAATTATATATGTTTTGTTTTAATTAAGTATTTTGTGTATTTTAGGGGTATCATGGTCATTTCACAATGAACGAGATTTCGGATAGCAAAACAGACATTACTTTTGAACTCGGGACGGTCAAAAACCTTAGGAGGAGAATAAAAGAAAAAATGGCAATATTTACACATACTAAGACCTTTCACGACATCTTTGTTTATACGCGTTCGTTCAAACTGCGGTGCAAACCGTGTTCTTTGTTCAAACCGCGTGGTCAAATCTATGGTCAAACCACGTCATTGTTGGATCGATGACGTGGTGCAATCACGGCGTCCAATTGTTTTTAATCCGATGGCTATGATTTATTCAAACAGTGTATCTATTAAAATAGGGCTTTCCCCTATTTCGATGCCCCGAATCCATTTTTTGAGCTTAGTTTTTCTGTGATTCTTTCTCCATCTTGTATTTTCTACATATTTTAATAAATTTCCATTTTACCCTTAGTTAATTATGAGTAACTAATTTTCTTTCAAGCTTGGGTTGAAAGTGAAGTCTCAACATGTGTCATGGGCTTTATTTGGTAAATTTACTTTCTCTTCCCTCTAATTTCTATGGAGGTTTTGACTTTTCGTCGACAAATAATAATAATCTTGTCTAGTTATCGCCCTAATTTCACCGGCACTCTAATACAAGATTATTATTATTTGGCACGATAAGCCCTTAACACTATATTGATTAGAGTGTGGTTCATGAGGTGTAGAAATCCCCCGTGATTTAATTCATATTAATAAGGAATATTTAGTCCATTGTGCATTTTGATACGGATCAGGACACTCAAGCACTTTATTTCAATAGTTCCCAGTTTAATTTATTCTTGCTATTCCAATTTAAATTCTAGCATAGTTCAAATCAATTTCTCCACAAATCAAATCACCCACTTACAAAATTAATTCTACACCTAATTAAAATCCACCTTCTCGTGGGATCGACACTCGACACCATTGATCTATTCTACAATAGATTCGTGACGCTTGCGAGTTTAACAAAATTTGCACAATAATGAATATAAATAATATCATGCATACCGCCATCTACCTCTAATTTTTACATTTTCTGCTTTGGAGTATTGACCAAACTGAAAGTTTTGTTCTTACACGCGTAATATTGAACACATTGGCAAAGTGCTCTACGTAACTAATTACATGAGAAGCTTCAGAAATTGCAGGACAAATTGTAGTGCTTGCCCACCTGATTTGGCCTATTAATTTTTGAAAAATTGCTTTTCCAAGTAGGTCATCCTGCTTTAGCATCCTCTTGGAGATACCTGGACTATCTAATTTGTAAATTTTCACCTTTTCATAAAATTATTCTCCCATGAAGATAAGAATTTAGAACAATTAATCTCTATTTGCTTAATTAGAAGGCAGACACATGATAGACACTTTCTTAGTTGAAGAAATGAATCACTCATTGGATGGTCATTCGTCCTTTGAGAAGACAAGCGTGAAGACATAAGAGAACAAACTAAATGGTAATCTGTGGGGTGACCACTTTGGGAAATGGAAGAACCAAATTGCAAAGATGAGTAAGGAAAAAAATTTTCCATATTTGGAGAAATCTAATCCAACCCAATCAATCTTTAATTTTCTCTCTTTTTACTTCTCTAGATTTGATTGACATTTAACTATGAAGTATGAAATCCCTGCACAATTTTTCATTTCTCTGTCTTTATTTTTGGAGGTTATGAAGGTTGATAATGGCCATTGTTATGACAATGCCTCATTTATTTCAATGTTAGGTCTTGAAGAGAAGGGGGGGGAGGGAGAGCGAGATGTGAGTGATGAATCAAATGCAGATACCAATTATCATGAGTAAACTTGTTTCTTGTCTTATTGCATCTCTATTCCTATTTTTGTCAAATGAAAATTAATTATTTAGTCTTGCTTTCCTGCTTTCTCTCCTGCCGCTCTTTCTCGCACTCTCTGCTGCTGCTGCTCGCTGTGCTCTCTGCACGTGCTCACTGCTGCTCTTGCCAGCTCTCTGCTTCAGCTGGCTCTCTGCTGCTGCTTCTGCTGCTGCGCTCTTTGCTCTCTTCTGCTCACTTTTGCTGCTCTGCTGCTCACTCTTTCAACTGCTCTCTCTCTGCTGCTGCTCTTTGCTCTCTGCTGCTCACTACTGCTCTTCTTGCCTCCGCTCTCTGCTCTCTGCTATGCTCTGCCTCTCTTTTCTCTGCTGGCTAACTCAACTTTGCTCTTGCTGCTCTCTGCTCTTCTGCTGCTCTCTGCCCTCCTGCATCTCTCACGGCTGCTGCTGGCCTGCTGCTCTGCCTGCCTCTGCGCTTCTTTAGCTGCTGCTCACACCTGTCTTGCTCTCTCTTCTCTTGCTGCACGCTGCTGCCTTGCTCTCTCTTTGCTGCTGCTAGCTCTGCTCTGCTCACTCTCACTCATGCTGCCTGCTTTGGCTGCTGCTCACTGCTGCTGCTGCTCTGCTCACTCTTCTTTGCTTCTGCTTTCTTCTCCTGCTCCTGCTTCTTCTCTGCTGCTCTGCTCTGCTCTGCTGCTGCTGCTGCTCTCTGCTCTGCTGCTGGCTGCTTGCTCTGGCTGCTGGCTGCTGCTGCTGCTGCTCTTCTCTGCTGCTACTGCTGCTGCTCTGCGCTCTCTTCTGCTTTCTGCTCAACACTGCTGGCTGCTGCTCGTCGCTGCTGCTTCTGCTCGTCACTGCTGCTTCTGCTCGTCGCTACTGCTGCTCGCTGCTTCTGCTGCTGCTCGCTGCTGCTTCTAGTGGCTGCTGCTGTTGCTGCTGCTCGTGGCTGCTGCTGTTGCTGCTGCTCGTGGCTGCTGCTTCTGCTGCTGCTCGTGGCTGCTGCTTCACTCTCTTCTTTCTGCTGCTGCTCTGCTTGCTCTTTGCTGCTTTCTCTTCTGCTGCTGCTGCTGCTCTCTTGCTGCTGCTGCTGCTGCTGCTGCTTTCTCTTTCTTTGCACTCTGCTCTGCTGCTCTCTGCTGCTGCTCTGCTGCTCTGCTCTTTTCACTGCTGCTGCTGCTCTGCTCTGCTGCTGCTCTGCTGCTCTGCTGCTACTGCTTCTTAACTTTGCACTGCTCAACTTTCTTGCTGCTGCTGCTGCTCTTTGTGCTGCTTTAACTGCTGCTGCTCTTCTTTTCTTCTTTGCTGCTGCTGCTCACTGCCCTGCTGCTGCTGCTGCTGCTGCTGCTGCAGCTGCTCACTGCTCACTGCTGCTGCTGGTTCTGCTGCTGCTGCTGCTGCTCTGCTGCTGCTCTGCTGCTCTGCTGCTGCTCATGCTTCTTGCTGCTCTGCTCTTCTTCTTTCTCTCTGCTCTGCCTGCTCTGCTCTTCTTCTTCTCTTCTGCTGCTGCTCTCACTGCTGCTCTCTTCTCTTTGCTCTTTCTTTTGCTCTTTGCTCTCGCTCTTTGCTGCTGCTCTGGCTCTGCTACTGCTGCTACCACTGCTGCTACTGCTGCTACTGCTGCTACTGCTGCTTGCTCTGCTCTGCTTTGCTGCTGCTCTTATGCTCTGCTTCTCTTGCTCTGCTGCTGCATGCTGCTCTGCCTGCTGCACTGCCTCTCTGCTGCTCTGCTGCTGGCTGCTGCTTTGCTGCTGCTGCTGCTGCTCTTCTCTGCTTGCTGCTGCTCTTTCTGCACTGCTCTCTCTCTCTGCTCTCTGCAGCTGCTCCTGCGCTGCTGCTGCTGCTCTTCTGCTGCTGCTGCTGCTGCTTCTCTGCTCTGCTGCTCTGCTGCTGTGCTCACTCTTGCCTCTGCACTGCACTCTGCGCTCTTTCTGCTGCTGCTCTTTGCTCTTTCGCGCTGCTGCTGCTGCTGCTGCTGCTGCTGATGGTGCTGCTACTGCTGCTGCTGCTGCTGCTGCTGCTGCCCCGCTGCACTCTGCTGCTGCTCTCTCTGCTTGCTCTGCTGCTCCTTGCTCCTGCTCTGCTCTCTGCTGCTGCTAGCTATTTCTCTCGACACGATTATTTTAAAATCATAATCACGATTAATCAAATTATCGAAATAATCAAATACTGATTAATGAAATAATTCGATTGAAATCTTCGATTATTTCGATTACATTATGGGCCTATTTTTTTTTTTTAAATTTAAAACCTTAAATTAATAAATCTAACACAAACATACAAAATTAACAAACAAAAAATCAAAATATGTCTCAAAGTATGTTCAAAAAACATAACATGTTCAAAGAGAAATTTATTTTTTTTACAAAACATAACTTAAATATAAGATATGTTATCTTCGTTTTCCAATGGACCTCTCCCCCACAGAATTTACAAGCCCCTTCGAATTACTTACTACTAATCGAGGAAAGAGTTTTCATCATATGAATCGAAACAATACTACTAATAATTGATCAAAGACGAGATAAGACGAAGAGACTATAAATTTGAGTGAGAACAAAATAGTACTATAAACTGCAAACTAAGGACCCAAAACGTAATTTTTTCAAAACAATATGTTAATTTAATTTTAATTAGGATTTTTCCTTGAATTTCTTTTTTTTCTTTTTTCCGTAACTTGGGTTTATTCTTATTCGTAACTGACTAAATTGGGGCTAGAATTTTTTTATGACTATATAAAAAATTATTATAAAATATCACTATAAAGATTTTACTATATCTACAACCGTAATGGTTTGGATATATTATCTCATTAAAAATTCGAATTATAAAGAAAACAATTATGTACAATCCATATATCCAAAACTATTGAGAGATATTGAAATGGTAGTATAGTCTTAAAGTCATCTTCCAATGAAAAGCTCTTAGTTTATTAAATAATGAGAACTAGACTAAAGAGATCTAATAATATGAATTCAAAAAATTGGTATTTTTCTTGTTATTTAGTTTAGTCTTTATTTTAATTTAGTACAATATATTAAAATTTGTGTATTTTTATCTTTTAACTAGGTCCTTCGTATCTGTATATTTCTATCTTTTAAGTCTATCATGTAGACTCTTATGAGCCATTGAATCTAATGGCTTCAATTCCAATCTTGCACTTTAGTTAATGGGAAAGAATCGTGATCTCTTATTAGAATCTCACATTGTATATCTATAATTATTCTCAAGAGTGGATGTCCTCGTATTGAAAAAAAAATACAAATATATAATTTTGAATGTCGAATATTTTTAATGGTCGAAATTGCTCACAATGACGTGATACACCTATGGAGAGCACGAACTGATGTTTAAAAATAAGATTAATCACCTTCAAGTGATGCTTATTTTGATATATTTTAAAAGAATGACACATGTTTTAAAAATCTTCAAATGATGACAATCCACTAATTTTAGCTATTTACTCTAACGGATGAAGGGTAAAATAGAAAAAAATATTTATTTTATTTTTTTTCCTACTTTTGTCCTTCTTTCTTTGTCTTCTCCGTGCTCATTTTCTTTTTCCCGTTTCCTCTTTTTTGTCCTTTTTTTCGTTTTCTCCAGCCAACGCGTCTCACGCCAACCTTCATCTTCTCCACGTCTAAGATCTGGATGGTGCGTGCGGTTGCGCTGCTGCTCCAAATCGCGGTAGTTGCTCACATCGAACGAACGTCGTCTGTGACGAGCAGAAGCAGCAGCAGCCAGCGCAGGCGATGAGCAGCAGAGCGACGAGCGAAGCGTGAGCGACAAGCGAAGCAACAGCGAGAGCGGCGGTGACGAGCAACAAGGACAAGATTCCATTGGTCAAGGTCACGAGTTCTGTTTCGGTTGAAGATTAGAAATTCAAAATCAGAAGTCTTTAGATTTAGATTTTAGTTTTAGGGTTTTTTTACAATCGGTTTATTTGAGATATCGGTTCGGTTTTTTATTTTTTTTTTAAACCGAAAATCGAACCGATTGGTTTTACTATTTTCATTATATTACTATTTCGGTTTTTTGAAAGTAAAAAAACCGCACAAAAACCGAACCGAACCGTTCGGTTCGATTCGATTTTTGATTAATCAACTTTTTTTGCCCACCCATAACTACTACTATTACTACTATCGCATTACTCATGCTCATCAAGCTCGCTACTCATCTGCTACTACTATTATTACTACTATCAAGCATGCTACTATTACTACTACTACTGCTGCTACTACAACAACTACTACTACTATTTCTATTATTTAGTGGCCGAATTCTAAATGATGTTTATACTTTTATTCCTGAATAAATTCCAATTTCATATCTTATGTATTGTTAAAGCAATGCAAGACGTGTCAATTAAACTAAAATTAGGACATGCTTGAAGAAAAACTTCTCATTAATGAAAGAAATAATTAATCAAGTTAATCAAAACCACATATTCGTGCATGCCGACAAGTTTTTAGATGTTTATACCATCAATCAAGTCAAACATATGAATGAAAAAGGGTATAGGATTGAGTAGTTTAGATTATAAGGATTCAAAGAAAATCCAAATCAAGCCGAACGGAATCCATTCGGTTCGACATTTTGCTTTTAAGTTTTGGCCAATTGGAATTTTGTGCTGTTTGGTTTGGTTTGGTGTATCTTTTCAAATAGAGCTTATCGTAGAGCTTTTATTAGTAGAGTTTTCACAAAAAAATTAATTAATTGTTTGGTTGTCAATAAAAGTGTTTGTAAAAATTATAGAGTTATTTTAATAGACAAATTATTTAAAGTTATGTTATGAAAGGAATGAAAAATGATTGATATTCTAGACATTTTTACATTTTAAAAAGTTTTAAATCTTTATTTTAAAAACTCAAAATTTGAGATTTTACTAGTAGAAGTAAAATAACTTATTTAATTTCTAAAATATTTACTAAAAACAACCAAAGCATAAAATTTTTTTGATAAAAGCTTATGAGATTAAATAAGCACTTATAACCATTAAATAAGGCATATCAAATAGACATTTAATATAGATAAAATATCTTATTTAATCTTAAAAACTCAACTGAAAAACCAAATAACAATAAAAAAATTGAAAAAAGCTTATAAAATTAAATAAGCACTTGTGGCTATTAGATATGGTATATTAAACCGGCACTAAGTTTAACAAATAAAGCAAAGTAATTTCATTTTATAATACATAAATGAACGAATTACATTTTAAAGTATATACTCACAAGTTGGCTAATTCATTTTCACCATAATTTTGGTTAGATCTACATAGTTTTTACTCCCCTGTCCGGGTGGGCAATGAGAAAATGTAAATGAATGTGTTTGTTAAGCAAGAAAATAACAAGGAAATGAGAGGAAAGTTTGAAGAAGAAACTGGATCTAATATTATTGTTACATACACAAAATGAATGTTCACTACGGTTTATATAGCAACTGGAATAACTAATTGAAGCTACTAGAATCTACACAAAATAGTAATATAATCACAATTAACAAATTCATTATGCACACTAGAGGGCGATAACGAATTCGCCACCAAGATGAAGAAGTATCATTGTGTATGCATCTAGTTGCTTGCGCAAAGAAGTCCACGCTATAGCTCGCTTCAAAGACATATGCTAACATCCCCCTCAAGCCTGGATGGTCCCGGGAAGAACATTCAACTTGGATCTAAGATACCTTGAAATTGGCCATATGTCGAGCTTTAGTAAGGACATCGCTTGTTTGATCCTCTTTGGGAATAAAACTAATGGAAATTTGTTTTGCTACAATTTTCTCCCTAATAAAATGAATATCAAGCTCAATGTGTTTGGTCTTTGCATGGTAAACCGGGTTAGTAGCCAAGGATATAGCACTTTGATTATCACACCACATAACTAGAGTTGTTTCCATTTTAAATCTTAATTAAGCAAGAAAGGCTTGAATCTACAAAACCTCGCTTGTCCCCAAAGGTGCGAGCTCGTACTCGATTTTGTGCTAGATCTAGATACTACATGCCGCTTCTTTTCAAGACCATGACACCAAATTTGAGCTACGATACACTACATAACTCTGCAGACCTTCCGTCATCTTTGTCACATGCCCAATCGAGTCATGAAGCAAGTTATTTGTAAATTTCCACCGTGATGAGCTGGAGACCAAAGTGAATTGTACCCTTAAGATACCTCAGCAGCCTCTTACATGCTTGCCAATGTTCTGTGGTAGAAGCTGCTAGAAATTGGCTTAGTTTGTTCACTGTAAAAGTTATGTCTGGCCGTGTCAATGTCACATACTGCAGTGCCCCAATAACACTTCCGCTTCGATAGAATTGTCAATTTCGAGTGCTCGAGTGTTTATGAGTTGATGAGAAGTGGCCATTGGTGTAGGTACTGGACTGCAGCTATCCATGCCTTGTTTTGCCAGCAAATCAGCAATATATTTGCTTTGTGAAAAATGAATACCTTCCTTGGTTTTTGTTACTTCAACACCAAGAAAGTAAATAAGCTCTCCTAAATCTTTTAAGAGCAAAAGTGGCCTGCATATCAGAAATGACTTGCAACACGCTAAGTGAATTAGAACCTGTGATGATTATGTCATCTACATACACCAGAACCAGCAAAATGTGACCTTTATCCCACTTGTAAAATAAAGATGAATCTGATTTGCAATTAACAAAGATGCCTTTGTGTAATCATGGCATATTTCAATCTATCAAACTAAGCTCTTGGAGCTTGTTTTAATCCATAGAGAGTCTTTTTAAGTTTGCAAATGTGATGAGGCTTAGAAGTATCAACAAAACCTTATGGCTGTTCCATATATACATCTTCAGCAAGGATGCCATTTAAGAAGGCATTATTGACATCAACCTGTCTTATTAACCATCCATTCATTACTGCCAGACTGAAAACAATTCTTATTGTAGATGATTTAATAACAGGGCTTAATGTTTCACTATAGTCAACACCATATGCCCGATAAAATCCCTTAGTAACAAGTCTTGCTTGTATCTAGATATTGATCCATTTGAGTTATACTTGATTCTAAATACCCACTTATTACCAACTACCTTGATAGGTATTGTAGGTTTAACAAGAATCTATGTTTGATTTGCTTAAAAAGCATTAAACTATTCTTTCATGGCTTCAAACCATTTAGGATCTGTTAAAGCTTGTGCTACAGAGGTTGGTTCAGAGGGTTTTGATAGAAGAGCAGTAAGATATGTTTTTGGTTTGAAAATACCAGCTTTAGACCTAGTGATCATGGGATGACCAAGGGGCTGTGAAGCTGGTAATTGATGAGGAGGTGGAGATAAAGAGGATGTATTAGATTCTACTGTGACAGGAACTTGATTACTTGAGGAAGATATAGGTGAGACATTAATAAATGAAGGAAATGAAATTTGATGAGAACCTTGAGGTTGAGGTTCTTGGAATTCAGTTACTGAAAAAGGTACTGGAAAGGCTTGCATTGAGGAAGATGAAGATGTTGTATCAGAATTTGACCATAATCTTATATGTAAATAGTGATTCATAATCTTGTGAATCCGGACCAATCAAAATATAGGTTATCGATCATTATGTTCAACAAAGCTTTCCACCAATAGCAAGATTATCAACTAAACGCGTTTCATTTTAGAAAAATAAGCGAGTCACCGGCATAGAACCTTTTTTAGCCGTCTGAAGTTGCATTTTGAGTGGCATTATTCTTACCTAAGTTTGAGAAACAAGCATTCGAGTAAGTGACTCCCACAGTTCCTTAAAAGAAACGCAGCGAATAACAAATGTCAAGCAAATTCTCTGAATTAATGAAAACATCTACCTTAGGAGTAATTGATCTGTTTCGATCCAGTGAAAGAACGCAGATTCTCGTTCTTGAATTGAATCCAACATTTGCCGAGCTTGACACTTCATTGATCGATTGAGATACCGATCCGGATATTGATTTGCTCTAGTTATAAAATCTTCCAGTCCATTCCCTTTGATTGAAGCTAAAACTTGATTTCTCCAAACCAGAAAGTTGTTTTGATCAAGTTTGATAGGTGTAACGAAGTTATAAGATTGTGAGTTTTGATTTGTGTTAGCCATTGGCTCGATACCATGTGAGAAAATGTAAATGAATGTGTTTGTTAAGCAAGAAAATAATAAGGAAACGAGAGGAAAGTTTGAAGAAGAATCTGGATCTAATATTATTGTTACATACACAAAATGAATGTTCACTACAGTTTATATAGTAGCTAGAATAACTAATTGAAGCTACTAGAGTTTACACAAAATAGTAATACAATTACAATTAACAAATTTCGTTATGCACACTAAAGGGAGATAACGAATTATGCCATTTCAAACATGAGGAAGTATTTTTTGTGTGTGCATTAATGGACATAATTTATATACATATTTTACTCTTAATTATATAATTACTAGTTATTTTTATTTGTTATTTTAATTAATTGAATTTTTTTATTGAATAGGAAATTAATTTGAGATTATGGATAAAAATGGTATAAAGTCATTCAATTTCAAAAGCATTAAAGATTAATTGATTTTTGGGAGCAATTAGGATTCAAGCCAAGGAAACCGCACTCAATAAATTCATTCATCATGCACATGCGGACAAAAAAAGAAAGAAAGTGAGGTTAGCTTTAAAATTGGCCAGCAAATGAGGATTCAATGAAACTTGATTGGGCTTTGCATAAATGGGCCGATTGTTAGCATGTGCATGGCATTAAAAAGTAAAGAAAATCCTAATGTGATTGCCAATTGGAGTGCACGTGCAAAGGGCTTTCAACTTCTAAAGTGGAAACAAATTTATGGCTTATGGTGGCATTAATTTGGAGGATTTATTTTTGGAAAAGGATTTTAATTAGTATTCAAAGAGGATTCGGTGGCTAAGCATTATAAAAAGAGATTTTTGGCTTTTCAATGAGGCAACCGCCAGAGGGAAAGGAAGATCAGCAGCTGTTCGGCTTCCATGACTGATTTTATTTCTTTTGTTGTTCCTAACTCAAGTATATCTAGCTAATTTTCTCATACCGAGGTTAATGATGAAACCTTATTCAATGAAATAATTGTCTTTTTATTTAATTAATTCCCCACATGTGTGTTTTAATGTTTATGATTCTTGTTTCATATGATTAATTGGGTGTTATTAAATCTTTTCACCAATTTCTGTCATGCATTATTGATTTTTAAGATTAATATTTGATTAGATTTATGGTTGGATTTATAAAGTTTATACATGATTATATTTGATTATATATCTTTCATTAAATTATTTACATAGAGTGATTAGAGAAATTTTGACTCTTTGTTATTCAATATGTTTACATGGGATGCTTAGATCATACTATTAAGCAGAAAAAGAACCTACGTTAGATTAATTTTAATTGGGTTTAATTGTTATATTCATGAGATGGCATAGATTGATTTCGAGTTGTCACTATAAAATTGGGGATTAATTGATAATTAGATAATTACTAGTTGAATAGTGGTGGATTCTGAAACCTTGGTAATTTTTGTTTTATTGAATTCTCATTTATTTTAATTGTTTTCTTAGTTTAATTAGTTTAATTTCTCTTAAAGATTCAATTTGCTAAACTAGGTTAGAATTAATATTAATTTTAGATTTAAATTAGACTTTTCAATTTATAACGATCCCTGTGGGATCGACCTCGTTATCACTATTCTATTACTAGATTCGTGTGCTTGCGAGTATATTAAAATTTTCACAACAAGTTTTTGACGCCATTGCCGGTGATTGTGCAAGAAAATCAGTTTAATCTAGGTTGATTTTATTCTTCTACTAGTTATAATTTAGGCTGTCTTCTATTTTTTTTAATTAAAAAAATTATTTGTCTTTAAATTTGTTTTTTTTTGGTTGTTTGATTTCTTTTATTTTAAATCTCATTTAGTTTCATTATTGTTGATTTATTTTATTTTATTTTATTTTATTTTCCTTCCTTGTCTAGTTAGTTTATGAGTATTTTGAGAACGCAATTTAACAAATCATTTGGTAAAAAAAAAGAGCAAAAAATTGATAGTAGTCAAGCTAGTTCTTCTCAAGTGATAGATGACTCAAATAGAATATTGCCAGTACTACCACCAATGCAAGCAAAGAAAACCCTTAAAGAATTTTTTTCGCAGCCAACCAACCATCTTGTATTGTGTTGCCACAAACTACAGCAACACACTTTGAACTTAAGCCCTCTGTCATTCAGCTTTTGCCATCTTTCCATGGGCTAGAGAGAGATGACCCATATTTGCACATTAAGGAATTTCTTGACGTATGCTCTACATTCTATTTTCAAAATTTTAATGATGAGTCAATTAGGCTTTATATATTTCCTTTCTCATTAAAAGACAAAGCGAAAGCTTGGTTGAATTCACTTCCTGCTGTGTCTATTACTACGTGGGATGAATTGAGTAATAAGTTCCTCACCAAGTTTTTCCCTATGTCTAAAGCAAATGCCCTTAGGAGAGAGATAAGTGATTTTTTATCAAGAGAGGGTGAGCAATTCTATGAGTGTGGGGAAAGATTCAACGATTTACTCCTCCAGTGTCCCCACCATGATTTTGAGAAATGGAGACTTATACAGTGCTTTTATAATGGTTTAACTATGTCAAATCGTCATATGGTAGAGTCTATGAATGGTGGGAGATTTTTTAATTTACATGAAGGGGCTGCATGGGATTTCTTTAATTTTCTTTCTGAGAATTCTCAACAGTGGGTTTTTTCAAATCAAAGAGAGAAATTCTCTCAAGTTTATAGAAAGGAGTTATATGAAGTTAAGGATGATTTTGATGTGAAATCCACTTCAGCTACACTTTCTAGGAAAGTAGATGCCTTAGCTCTGAACCAATCAATGAATCATCATCCTAGTGTAGCTAATGAGGTTTGTGCTTTTTGTTCTAACTTGTATTATACAGCACAGAATTGTCCATCATTACCAGCCTATCGAGGGGCTTATTCTGAGCAGGTACATGCCTTACAATCATATGAGAAAACCTTTCATCCACATATAATCCTAATTGGAGGAACCACCCTAATTTTTCTTGGAAACAAAATCAACATTTGTCAAACCAAGGAGGACAATAATTTAGCATGCCCAATCAACAATTTGTCCGTTCTAACTAAGTATATCCTTCTGCCCAACAACCTATGTCTCAATTTGTTGCACCCCAACAAAGAAAGCCTTCTTTAGAAGATATACTTCAAAGTTTCATTCAGTCAACCCAACAAGCCTTTCAGTCAAACACTTAAGTTATTCTAAAGCTTGAACATCAATTGGGTCAATTAGCAACTACTGTGGCTAAGAGAGAAAAAGAAAATTCCGAAGTCAATCAGTTCCTAATCCTAAAGGAGTGCATGAAGTTGGATTGAGTTCAAGCCATTTGCATGAAGAAGCAAAATCTATTATGACCTTGAAAAGAAGAAAATTGTTTGACAACAAAGTGGAGGTTCAAACAAGGAAGAAATCTGAACCTACTTCTTCAGATCCAGTTCCATCACAAGATCCATCACCAAATGATCCAGAAGAAAGTGACCCACCAACCTACATTCCTAAGGCTCCTTTTCCTCAAAGGTTAGCAAAGGTAAAGAAAGGGACTACAATAGGTGAGATTATGGAAATCTTCAAGCAAGTAAGTATAAACATCCATTTACTCGATGCTATTAAGCAAGTTCCTTCTTATGCCAAGTTTTTAAAAGATTTATGCACTAAAAAGAGAAACTTGCATGTCACCAAAAAGGCGTTTTTGACTGAACAAACTAGCAATTTACTTCAATGTAAAATGCCACCAAAATTTAATGATCCAGGTTCCCCTACTATCTCATGTGTTATAGGGAATCAATTGTTTGATAAAGCATTATTGGATTTGGGTGCTAGTGTTAATCTCTTGCCTTATTCTGTTTACATGTAGCTTGGACTAGGTGAGTTAAATTCAACTTCCATTATTTTGCAACTTGCCGACCTCGTGGTATTATAGAGGATGTGTTGATACAGATTGAAAATTTTTATTATCCTGTGAATTTTATTGTTATTGATACTCAACATGTATAGGATCCTAAGAAACACCCCAGTTATTCTAGGTCGTCTTTTCTTAGCTACAGCTGATGCTCATATTAGTTGAAGGACTGGAAACATGCAATTGTCTTTTGGTAACATGACCGTGAAATTAAATATCTTTGATGTTCCCAAGCAGGCACAAGACGAGGATGAAGTTGTTGAAGTAGATATGATAGAAGCATCAATTGATGACTCGTTTATTTCTAACCACTGTGATAATCCATTAACACCATGCACAACTGACTCTAATTTATCTTTTGATGTTGACAGTGGTATTGAAGAAGTTAATATTTTACTTCATTCAACTCTTATCATAGATCTAATTAAGTGGAAAGCAAAGATTGAGCCACTTCCTCCTGAAGAGAAAATTGAACCATTCAAGTTAGAGCTACTTTTCAGAGAAATGCAACATAGGTCACATTCTAACATGAAAAAGGTGGTAAGATCTAAAGTGCTTAAATTGTTAGATTTTTATACTACTTCAGATAACTCGCAAGTAAGCTTGGAACAAAAGAGATCAAAGCAGTGCAATATTGAGGAGTTTAATTACCATCGTCCTTTCATAGATAAAATGATCCAGTGCTTAGTCAATTATGTTTTCTGGTATTTTCTATATAATTGCTTTGGTTTTCACCAAATTCTTATTGATCCTGGTTGATTTATTGTTTGCATTAATTAGTTAGTTTAGTAGGATTTTATTCATTTTTTTTATTATTTGAATTTCTTCTAACGTTTTCTTTTTAGTTATCATTTTTTAAGCTTCCCAAATCCATTCAGGTGTGTTCTCTCTACTTTTTCTTTTATTATTTATGTTTTTATTTATTTTTTCTTTTTGCATGTATCTCTTTTATTTATGAAACATGGAGGACAATGTTCTAAATATGTTTGGGGGTGGGAGTAGTATGTGCTTTGTTTGTTTTAAAAAAACCAAAAAAAAATTAAAAAACTTCAAAAAAAATTTGTTTTTCTTTTTTCTTTTTATGTCAAAAGCCAATGATAAGAACTTGATTGACAATGAATATAGTTCTTAGAAAGGGTTGAATATTGTCTTAGTTTATACTTGATTCTTGTGTTAGTTCCTCTCAATTGAGATTCTTTAAACTATGAGCACTAATATTAGTTCTTTCATAATTCTGACTTGAAATTTGAGATTGACGCAGCCTAAGTTGAGAATTTTAGAGAGAGTAAATGACTGTTTGTCTTGATTCTTATCTCCACGGTACAGAAAAGGGTATACACAGGCGCCAAAGTCAGAAATAACTACCTATAACCCTTAAGAGTGAAGCTATCCTTGAGTAATTTGGGCCTATGTATCACCAAGTATGTAAAAATAATCTACCATGAGAAGAAGGCTACCTTAAGGGGTAGAGTGAAAGCTCCTGACTATGGTTAAGAAAAAAAAAAGAAAAGAGAAAAAAAATCAAGTGCATGTGCAAAATAAAAAAATCAAAAGAAAATGCACATAAAAGCCTGTGAAAAAAAAATTTGGAGATCAAGATGATAAGATTAGTTTGACCTGCTCTTTTCTTTGTTTGAGGCGAAGGCTGTTGATGTTGAAGATTTTGGGAATGAATTTGATTGAATTGATTTCACACACACACTACAAGAATCAAAAGAGAGATGAGATTGATTGTTAGATTAAAGTTAGAACTTTGCTAATATTTGAAATTTTCTTTGAGTTATATAATTTATGCAATCTTTGAGGCTATCTTCATGCTTTGTTTAAAGTTTGTTGTTCTTTTCATTTTATTTTAATTTTTTTAAATAATATTTGTGGGTATCATCATTGAAGCCCTCACGAGACTATAACTCGTCCACTAGAGCTGCCTAGGGATTTAAAGGCTTGTTGCATACGCTAAATGCAATCGCGATTGCCTGCGAAAGTGGCTTAGTTAGGATTTACTTTTCGTTATTTTTATTTTTTATTTTTTAGTTTTAATTTTACTCGAGGACTAGCAAAATCTAAGTTTAGGGGTATTTGATGGGTATAATTTATATACATATTTTACTCTTAATTATATAATTACTAGTTATTTTTATTTGTTATTTTAATTAATTGAATTTTTTTATTGAATAGGAAATTAATTTGAGATTATGGATAAAAATGGCATAAAACAATTCAATTTCAGAAGCATTAAAGATTAATTGATTTTTGGGAGCAATTAGGATTCAAGCCAAGGAAACCGCACTCAATAAATTCATTCATCATGCACATGCGGACAAAAAAAGAAAGAAAGTGAGGTTAGCTTTAAAATTGGCCAGCAAATGAGGATTCAATGAAACTTGATTGGGCTTTGCATAAATGGGCCGATTGTTAGCATGTGCATGGCATTAAAAAGTAAAGAAAATCCTAATGTGATTGCCAATTGGAGTGCACGTGCAAAGGGCTTTCAACTTCTAAAGTGGAAACAAATTTATGGCTTATGGTGGCATTAATTTGGAGGATTTATTTTTGGAAAAGGATTTTAATTAGTATTCAAAGAGGATTCGGTGGCTAAGCATTATAAAAAGAGATTTTTGGCTTTTCAATGAGGCAACCGCCAGAGGGAAAGGAAGATCAGCAGCTGTTCGGCTTCCATGACTGATTTTATTTCTTTTGTTGTTCCTAACTCAAGTATGCTTAGCTAATTTTCTCATACTGAGGTTAAAAATGAAACCCTATTCAATAAAATAATTATCTTTTTATTTAATTAATTTCCTACATATGTACTTTAATGCTTATGGTTCTTGTTTCACATGATTAATTGGGTGTTATTAAATCTTTTCACCAATTCTGTCATGTATTATTGATT
Source organism: Atalantia buxifolia (assembly GCA_030444775.1). Lineage (NCBI taxonomy): Eukaryota > Viridiplantae > Streptophyta > Magnoliopsida > Sapindales > Rutaceae > Atalantia > Atalantia buxifolia. Next base: position 30,558,542 of record CM059832.1, on the reverse strand, counting down.
GTTAAGATTAATATTCAATTAAATTTATACATGATTATATTTGATTCTATGTCTTTCATTAAATTGTTTACATATAGTGCTTAGGGAAACTTTGACTCTTTGTTATTCAATATGTTTACATGGGATGCTTAGATCATACTATTAAGCAGAAAAAGAACCTACGTTAGATTAATTTTAATTGGGTTTAATTGTTATATTCATGAGATGGCATAGATTGATTTCGAGTTGTCACTATAAAATTGGGGATTAATTGATAATTAGATAATTACTAGTTGAATAGTGGTGGATTCTGAAACCTTGGTAATTTTTGTTTTATTGAATTCTCATTTATTTTAATTGTTTTCTTAGTTTAATTAGTTTAATTTCTCTTAAAGATTCAATTTGCTAAACTAGGTTAGAATTAATATTAATTTTAGATTTAAATTAGACTTTTCAATTTATAACAATCTCGTAGATCGACCTCGTTATCACTATTCTATTACTAAATTCATGCACTTACGAGTATATTAAAATTTCTTCACAACAATATGCATCTAGTTGATTTGCAGTTTAAGTCCACGCTATAGCTCTGCGTTTCAGCACATATGCTAACAGGCCTCATGCTAAAAACTCTGTTGTGAAATCGTTGTCGTATGTTGCAAGTCTTTTCTAACTTGTAAGATGAGTTTTGGAAAAGAAAATTAAGCTATAAGACAAAATACATGGTGGAGAAACTTAACATAAGGCATTGGGGGACCCAAAAGAAATTATTTTTTGATTAAATGTGATGTGGAAGGCTACGGTACAGACTCTGTATGTAACAGCTCAGTGCAAACTGGCCTTGCATCAGCTAAGTTCCAAGAACTTTTCCTCTCTCCTGCAACGCGTGGATGCTCTCCATTTGCTAGTTACAGACTCAAGGTCCGATGATTGTAACATTGACTGAGTTGTAGTCAACAACTCTTTTTTCTTGAGGGCCAAATGTATCCTCTGTTCTAAAATTTCCTCCCACCTCAATCTTCGTAACGAGGGTTTGAATCTTCTTGTGATATGAAAGTTCATTTATTTATTTTTTTTTTTCATTTTAGATTTCAGTTAAACTTCAATTTGATACTTTGATGCTCGTTTGAAAAATATTAGGTTGGATTCAGGTCGCAACAGATATTTTTGAATGTATTTATCAATATTTACACTGTACTCTTTGATATAATATTTTAAAAAACCAAATAACATTGACCGACTGGAAATCCAATCAAGGCGGGAAAAAGTGCTCTCAGCGTATAAATTCTGCTTAATTGACTTTGATTAATCACAGGGTTTTCATATCCACTGGGGTCCTTGACTTTGTTTATTATTTTCATTAATTTTAGATTTTGGATTGGATTTCAACTTTTATAAGTCAGGGCAAATCCTAGGAAACATCCCGCTGGACTTCACGTCCCAGCATATATTTTAGATTGAATCCTCTGCAATTAAGGGAGGAAAAATGATTTCAGCTTATAACTTCTGCTTAATTAACTTTGAGTGATCAAAGTCAATTCACTGTCATCCTCGACTTTAATGTTGCCCCGTTGTCGCCTTGTCGTGGCTAGATTATTCAAAGATAGAAACTAAATGAAGCAAGTTACCAACTAATAACAACATTGATTGTCAAAGTTTTACTTTTCTATTTTTTGACTTGTAATTGTTTCTCTCCTCTCCGTTCTCATTTCATGATTGATTCTAACCATTTTGCCAATGATTACGATATGTAATTTCTTAAAGTGTTTATCCAAATAGCTATTGCAATGGCTTCTGCTAGATTGTACTTCATATTCTTATTATTTCAGCTTCCATATTTTTTACATTTAGCCATCGCTCAAAACAATGGAACTGTCCCTGTGGGCGCAACTCTCACAGCAGGCAATAATAGCTCTCCGTGGCTTTCTCCTTCTGGCCATTTCGCATTTGGATTTCACCAGCTTGACGAAGGAAACAACACCAATGATCTCTTCCTGCTTTCAATATTTTACAACAAAATACCTGAAAAAACTGTTGTCTGGTACACAGATAATAAAGATCAAAATCCTGCTGTCCCAAGAGGATCACAAGTAAAGCTTACTGCTGAGCAAGGGCTAGTGCTTAATGATCCTCAAGGCAAACAAGTTTGGAGCTCTAAAATTGATATTGGTACAGTCGCTGTTGGCCATATGAATGATACAGGCAATTTTGTGCTTGCAAGCAGCAGCTCTAGCAGGTTATGGGACAGCTTCAGCAATCCTACGGATACATTGCTGCCAGGGCAAATGATGGAGACTAAACAAGGGCTTTTTTCTCGAAAATCGGAGAACAATTTCTCGCGAGGACGGTTCCAATTTCGCTTGCTTGAAAATGGTAATCTTGTCCTCAATATTGCAAATTTGGCTACTGGTTTTGCTTATGATGCTTACTACAGTAGTGGTACTTATGATCCGCCAAACTCATCAAATTCTGGTTACCGAGTGATGTTCAATGACTCTGGTTACATGGACATATTGAGAAGAAATGGCGGGAGGTTTGATCTTACAACAGGAAGAGTAGTGCCAGCTGCAGATTTTTACCATAGAGCAACTCTCAATTTTGATGGCGTTTTCGTGCAATCGGTTTATCCAAAGAATGGCAATGGAAACTGGTCTGTTGTCTGGTCTCATCCTGAAAATATTTGTGTTAATATTGGAGGAGAAATGGGAAGTGGTGCTTGTGGATATAACAATATATGCTCCTTAGATAGTGACGGAAGGCCAAAGTGTGCATGTCCGGAAGGGTATTCTTTACTTGACGAGGATGACAAGTACGGGAACTGCAAACCAGATTTTGAATTGAGCTGCTGGGGAGGAGGGCAGGGTTATAACAAAGAATTGTTTGATTTTCATGAGCTTAAAACTACAAATTGGCATCTGTCAGACGCCGAGCGTTTCAGGCCCTATAATGAAGTGCAGTGCAAAAACTCTTGCTTGAGCGATTGTTTCTGTGCTGCGGTCATTTTTGATAAAGATAGCTGCTGGTTCAAGAAGCTGCCTCTCTCCAATGGCATGACAGATGGCCGTCTTAGTAGCAAAGCTTTTATGAAATATAAGAATAAAGGTGATGATCCTCCAATGAAATATAAGAATAAAGGTGATGATCCTCCATCAGCCCCTCGTCCTCCGGATCCTGAAGACAAGAAGAAAAGGAAGATGATGAATGCCACAGGATCAGTACTCTTAGGAACCTCCGTGTTTGTAAATTTTGCATTGGTTTGTGCATATGTTCTTGGTTTTTTCTTCATCTATAAGAAGAAATGGATAAGAAATGTTAGTGAATTGAATGAAGCTGGAGCAGAGCATGATGCTGCTGTGTAGCTGACTGTAGCAGATCAACTCTCTAAGCTGACCTGGCAAAGTTAGTTAGCTGGTTGAGCTGGTGTGTCACATTAGTTATGCAGCAAATGGTTATGTGATGTAACAAACTCGTGTGTGTGTTGAGCAAAATAGTAGCTTAATATAAATATCAGTCTGTATTCATTAAGTTGATTTTAGCTTGAATAATAAAAAAAGGTTCTACAAACTTCTTTACAGAGCTTTCTTTTACTTTCTTTCATTTTCTAGTCTGCCAAACGATACAAAACTAAGTTTCTTTCAAGAAACAGTCCAGGCGATGGCACCATTGAAACAAATTTGCGTTGTTTTAGCTACAAAGAGCTTGAGGAAGCTACGGATAACTTCAAGGAAGTAGTGGGCAGAGGATCTTTTGGTATTGTTTACAAAGGTGTAATTCAAATAATAAGAACAAGTACTACTGTTGTTGCAGTCAAGAAATTGGATAGAGTGTTTCAAGATGGTGAAAAGGAATTCAAGAATGAAGTCGTCGTGATTGGCCAGACTCATCACAAGAATCTTGTTCGGTTGCTAGGTTTCTGTGATGAAGGGCAGAACAGGTTGTTAGTGTATGAGTTCTTGAATAATGGAACGTTAGCAAGTTTCCTAGTTGGAACCTGAGAACTAACATTGCATTTCAGATTGCAAGAGGGCTTCTGTGCCTACATGAGGATTGCAGCTCCCAGATCATCCATTGTGATATAAAGCCTCAGAACATATTACTTGATGATGACTACAATGCTCAGATATCGGACTTTGGTTTGGCAAAGCTTTTGACATTGAATCAGAGCAAAACTATTAAGACGGCTATAAGAAGAACAAAAGGGTATGTAGCTCCTGAATGGTTTAGGAACTCCAAAATCACAGCCAAGGTTGATGTGTACAGCTTTGGTGGTTTGTTGCTAGAAATCATTTCCTGCAGGAAAAGTTTTGATATTGAAATGGGTGAAGAGTATACAATTTTAACAGATTGGGCTTTTGATTGCTACGGACGTGGGAAATTGGATGATTTGGTTGAGGGAGACATGGAAGCCATGAATGATATAAAATGTGTAGAGAGGCTTGTGATGGTTTCCATTTGGTGCATTCAAGAGGATCCATCTCTTAGACCGACAATGAGTAAAGTTTCACAGATGCTTGAAGGAGTTGTTGAAGTGGATGTTCCTCCCAATCCATCTACATTTAGTGGCTAAATGCGCTGATCTTAATTTCAAGGCAATGCGTGTTTGCATCTTTTATTCTTTTTCTTATTCATAATGCCTTGTTGTAAGGTAATTTTATTTGTAATTTCAATCAATCTTAATTTCGTTCTTTGCTTCCAAGTTATGAATAAGTTACAATGTTGAGCATCAAATTGAGCAATTGTTAATTATGACTCTCTAGATGCATGGTTTGGTTGCTCCATTGTCGTAATTTGACAAATTTTGCAGTTTATGTGGTGATTAGATTGCCCCAGAATAAAAAGACACCATACGAGTTTTAATTGATAGACATTGGCTTTAAAATATTATGAATCGATATAATTTACCAATAAAATATTCGAATACATATAATTCCAGTGCACGACATGCGGAGCACAGAAGAGACAACAGAGAGATGGAGATAGGAAAACAGGTCAACCATAGCTCAAGTGACAAATTCGCGCCATCCTTTTCATTCACATGGAGCACACCATCGTTTGACACTCCGGAAACCTCGAGTCTCTCATATGTCTAAGAAGTTTCGCTTATGTTTATGTAAGGGTGAAAAAGAGGATTAGGATTAAAATCTGGGTATCAAAATATTTTATGTATATTTCAAAGTAGGGGTGGGCAAATAACCTGATTCGATCCGATCTGAAAAATTTGGGTTCGGATCAGATTCGAATGAAGGCTCTAACCTGATCGGGTTGAATTGATCGAATCATGTCCGAAAATTCAAAAATCAAAACCAAAACAAGCATAAATCTTCGATCCGATCCAATTCGAATGTGTTTGGATCGGATCGAATCAGACCAGATCACATGTTCAGATTGAGTTAAGTTATATTTTTCTCAACCCGATTAACCTGAAATTCGATCGGGTTGATTCGAACCCGATCCAAACCTGAATTTGTCCACCCCTATTTTGAAGTATGATTAGAGGTTTCAACATTCATAAGCTACGCCTAACATTCGCTAGGATTGGATGATTTTATTAAAAATGATTTCTTGAAAATTTTATTAAATACTAAAATTAACTTTTAACTTTTTAAAATCACTTATAAACCTCCCAAAAACAATCTCAAATGGGCTCTAGATACTCTAAATGTGGCCGGTTAGGAACTCATTTATGCTTTAAACAGTAATTCTATAATATAGAACTTTCCTTGCATACAAATTGCATTTTGTTTTTTTCCACTCAACATATATATATTGTTTGGATTTTCTTGCCATATATAGAGAACCCATTGTAAAATCAAAACTGGGACACGCTTGAGTAAAATTGTATTTGATGAAAATAAAACATATACCAAGTGTAACTCGTGGGGATGAAGTAATCAAGTTGAAAAATCACAAATTCGTGCATGCTTGACAAGTTTTTAGACGCACAACTCATCAAGTCAACTGAATCCTTTTTGTGGGTGCTAATATTTAGTTCAGCTCGTAAGATCTTAATTTTGAGGTAGTATATACTATATATATGAAACCTTTTTTCTTTTTCTTTTTTTACTTTAACCTCAAACCTGTATGAGACTCAAATAACTAATAAAATTCTTTAAGGTGGTATAAAAAAAGACTTGTTGCTCGGATTCGGCTGCCGTCATTAAAATAAAAATATTCTTTTTTTGAAACATTATTTCAGTTGAGCCCTGGTTAAAGTAATCTCCTAATTTTGCCACTTTCCGATACATCAAAAACATGGTTAGATGAATACGCGATGCATCACATTTTAAAGAATTTATGGGAATTTAAATAAATTGCATATAAAAATTCTTAACTTATGAGAAAATGCAATTAGTTCTTATTTTGGTAATTTTATTTTCCTTGCATGGTGAAAATAAAATGAAAGAGTTGTGCATTTGTTATTTTCGAATGTTAATTATCTCTGAGCTTTGCTCATATATGGTGGCCCTAAGAGTGTAACACTTGTTAAAAATCATTACGAAATAAGCTGTTGCCACAAAAAATAATAAAGACAAACGAAAAAGCGAAGAAACTGTTACTCCCTTTTCATTAAATCGAAACTTATCAACTTTTCTCTCACTTTTACTTATAATATTCAGAACCAAATTGATAACAACATAATCATTTTACTACAATTGCAAAATGAGGATGAGAAATGGTAACAGATTTGCAAAGGAGCACTCTGGTATTCCATCTGATTCATCATCACATGAATTAGAGGAGATTGAAGTACTGTACTTTAATGTGCTGGACAAAGAGAAACTCAAAGAATTTTCAGTGAGAAAGTACAGTGACATGCAAATTCCTGTGACACAACCAAACATGCAGCACCCTCATGGCTCTGATAAGGGGAATTCAAGCAGCAATCGAGAGAATATGAAACTGATTGAAGCAAATTCAAGCCAAACATTGGTTGTTTCTAGAGATTTTGCCCTTTTTGGCTTATATCTCTCTTCACTCTTTCTATGTTAATTTGCAGTTTAAAGATTTTATTTTTATTTTCTGAATTAAGTTCGTTGTTGATGAAATTTTGATCAGATCATCATAGATTATCTATCAATGGGTTTGATTCATATATATCTGCGTATCAAACCATAAAGATCTTAGAAGATGTTTGTCATGCAACAATTGATGAGTTTGTAATTAAAAATTTCCCATGTAGTAATTAGTTTTCTTTCATATATTTAATTATATTGGATAGGCCAACAAAGATGGTGGTGGAACAGAAGCGTTAGACAAGGAGAAATCCAATTCCTCGGCTAATAATCAAATGTAACTTTTTGATTCTCAAGACTAAAACATGTTTCACTTGTGATCTATTTTATTTTTGCATATTTTTAAGCGAACAAGATTACTATCTCTATTTCCATCAATCTATATAATTAGTTCCTTTTTTTCTTTTTGTTCGGCAAATTATAATAAAATTAATTCGAGGAAATTTTTCGTCGGAAGTAAACTAACTATCAGTTTAGAATTTTGAAATATTAGAAGATTATATATGTATCATAGTTAAAACCAACAACTAACATGTGCTTTTTGACTATATAGGGCAGATGCATTCTCTAACACAACAGTGAATCTTAAGCAAGCTGCATCAGCTTCATCACCTACTGAGAAAGCTATTTACATACTCCTTTCAATAATTATTTTATACAGTAATTATGGATCAGGCTACAAAATTTTGAATTTTGTTTTCGCGCCAAAGCAAATGACGTAATAAATTAACAAGAAACTTTCTAACACCCCGATAGTGCTTTAAATAAATAAAAATTTCGTTGATTGGAACTTCATTACTACGTACTAGAAGTATGAAATGATTAACATTTATTGATTCAATATTCATTTAATCCCATCCTATTTATATAAAGCAATAAAGAATTGAAAAAAAGGCTAATTAACTATTATTTTCTGCCTTGCGAAGGGTAGAAGTTCCTTATAGCAGCACTGCATGCATTTGATAGCAAACACAGTTATTAGATTTATGACATGCATTCCTTTGAAATTACAGTTAAATATATAAGATCTCTTTTTCATGTAAATATAAAACCAAAAAGAGAAAATGTTGGCACAGTAAATGACACGACCCGCTCCGACTTATATGTCGGATATAAGGCGAATCATGAAGACTAATAACTAAAACTCATGGCATAAATTTATAAGATCTCTTTTTCATGCATTTGATTGATCACAGGCATGGGTGGACCCAATTAAGGCCTAAGAGGGGCTCCAGCCCCTTTTGAACAATTAATTTTTCTTTTAAATGCACCTGAAGCCCCTTTTGAAAAAGTTACATAAAAAAATTTGGACATGTTTTTATATATTAAAAGACTTGTAGTTCACCAACAAAGTGTTGGCTCCACATTTGTGATAGAGTCCCCTTAAGTGGATTGGATTTGGGTTTGCTCAGGTTCGAGAACAGGAAGTCGCCTTTGTTGGGAGAACTCATGCCTTTTGGTTCGGCGGAGACTTAGTCAGGTTGTGGTACGGGCTTAAAGGTGCCTTCCACAGTTGGGACCCTTCCCAAAATACCTCGTGGATAAGATAAAAAAAAAAAAAAAAGACTTGTAGTTCAATGGTAAGAGTATTATTTGATGGTTTTAAAGTCTTGGTTCAAATCCCAATAGCCATAATATATATATTTTTAAATATTTTGTGGAAACTCCTTCAAAAAATTATACTTTCATGCATTTGAAATAAATAATTTATTACTATTATTATTTAGAATTTAAAAGAAAGTAATAAAATTTGAGTTTAAAAGACTTAAAACGTATTCAAGTGAACATTAAAAAAAAAACCCTAAGTTAAATAAAAATTTTTGAACTAAGCCCCCAAATTTTAGTTTCTGGGTCCGCCACTTATCACATGTATGGCAGTATATATGGAAGTGGTTGCTCACTCTCAAATCTAATTTCTAACATTTTTGTTTTCTCTATTATGTATGATTAATAGCAAACTTCCTATAGAGACTTTATGCTACCAGGTCCATTGAGGCATAATTACTCGATTTTCTTTATGTGTCAACATTGATTAGCCTAGGTACATATATGAAGTGAGAATTACGGATTTACATTTTAGATTAACCTGCATCATGATTGTCTTGATTTCATATATATGAGCATATCCTTGTCATTCACTATTTTTAATAACCACATTTGATGAGTCAATTGAATTTCTTGAAAGCATAGTTGGCACGAAGTATTGTTACAGCCTTCTTCTAGCAATAAAACTAGCATTTCTTAACTATTTGAAGCATACATATATGTTCAGCAATGACTAAGGTGGGATATGATCTGCCCCCTCGACACAAGGAGAGAGTAATTAAAATAAAGAGCTTGGACTACGTTCGTAATGATGACAACAATCTGAGCTCCGAAGCCAACGAGGATGGTGACATACTCATCACTGATATGCTTAATGAGGAGAAGAAGAGGAAGCTCAAGGCCAATCTTGAGAAGAAGTCCACCAATACTAAGAAGCCTTAAAGAGCTCAAGATTGGGAATATGATGCCCATATGAATCTAGGGATTTATGCTTAATTCTGTTATCAGTAAATGCTGCATGTGCATGTTCTGCTAGCTTGTGTCTGCTTAATTAGGGTTTGTGTGATATATGGTGCCATTGTTACTAAGGGTAAAATATACTTGGATTAAAAATTATGGCCGTTTGTGCTATGGATTAAATTGGAGCTATATATATATATGGCTATTTGTGTTATTTATTTATGTTCATTCTAGTTTGGTTTTGCATATATATAGTGCAGTTTGATGATTAATTGAACCTTCTTATTTCTCAACCCTAAGAATGGCAATAATCAGCGTACTAACCACAACATCATTTTGGCCAATTCCCTTATTTTATTTATTTATTATTATTATCTTTTTGTGCCCGAATTCGAAAAGATGTTTGTACTTTTATTCCTGAATAAATTCCAATTTCATATCTATTTATTTTTAAAGCAATGCAAGACGTGTCAATTAAACTGAAATTAGGACATGATTAAAGAAAAAACGTTTCGTTAATAAATGAAATAAATAATTAATCAAGTTGAAAAACCACATATTCTTGCATGCCTGACAAGTTTAAAGATGTTTATGCCATCAACCGAAGTCAAATCGTATGAATGAAGAAGGGTATAGGATTGAGTAGTTTAGATTATAAGGATTCAAAGAAAATCCAAATCAAGTCGAACGGAATCGATTCCATTCGATATTTTGCTTTTAGTTCTGGCCAATTGGGATTTTGTGTTGTTTGGTTTAGTTTGATTTGGTTTATCTTTTTAAATAGAGTTTATTGTAGAGTTTTCATTAGTAAAACTTTTACTAATGGAGTTTTCAAAAAAAAAAATTAATTGTTCGGTTGTCAATGAGAACTTTAGTAAAATTTATAAAATTATTTTAATAGACAAATTATTTAAAGTTATGTTATGAAAGAAATGAAATATGATTAATATTTTAGACATTCTAACTTTTAAAAAGTTTTAAATCTCTACTTTTAAAAGCCCGAAATTTGATATTTTACTAGCAGAGGTAAAATAGCTTCTTTAATTTTCAAGATCTTTACTGAAAAACAACCAAAGCATAAAATTTTTTTGATAAAAACTTATAAGATTAAATAAGTACTTATGACCATTAAATAAGTCATATCAAATAAATATTTAATAGAGGCAAAATAACTTATTTAATCTTCAAAACTCAACTAAAAAACAATCAAATAACAATAAGAAAACATTGAAAAAGACTTACGGGATTAAATGAGCATTGTGGCTATTAGATAAGGTATATTAAATAGGCACCAAGTTTAATAAATAAAGCAAATTCATTTCATTTCACAATACATAGATGAATGAATTTCGTTTTATGTACTCACAAGCTGGCTAATTCATTTTCACTATAATTTTTGTCAGATCTATTTTGTTTCCGCTCTCCTGGGTGGGTCCTATGTTAAAAACTTTGTTGTGAATTCGTTGTCGTATGTTACAAGTCTTTTCTAACTTGGAAGACGAGTTTTGGAAAAGAAAATTAAGCTATAAGACAAAATACATGGTGGAGAAACTTAAGGCTTAACATAAGGCAATGGAGGACCCAAATTTTTTTTTTTTTGATAAAATTTGATGTTTGATTGTAACATCGACTGAGTTGTAGTCAACAACCCTTTTAATTTGAGGGCCAAATGTATCTTTCTGTGAAACTTTATGCCGAAGGTTCGAATCTTCATGTGACGTGAGAGTTTATTTATTTGTTATTTTTTTTCGTTTCAGATTTCAGTTAAATTTCAATTTGATACTTTGATGCTGGTTTTGAAAAATATTAGGCTGGATTCAGGTCCTAACAGATATTTTTGAATGTATTTATCAATATTTATACTGCACTCTTTAATATAATATTTAAAAAAAAAAAAACATTGAACGACTGGAAATGCAATTAAGGCGGGAAAAGTGCTCTCAGCTTATAAATTCTGCTTAATCGATTTTGATTAATCGAAGGGTTTTTATATCCACTGTGGTCCTTGACTTTAATGGTGCTTGCCCAATTGTCGTGGCAAGATTTTTCAAAGATAGAAATAAGCAAAGTCTAGTAATTTCACCTTTCTCGTTTTTGACTTGTAACTGTTTCTCTCCTCTCCGTTCTCATTTCATGATTTACTTTAATCGTTTTTGCCTATGCTTACGATATACAATTCCTAAAAGTGTTTTCCAAAAAGCTATCGCAATGGCTTCTGCTAAATTGTACTTCATATTCTTACTATTTCAGCTTCTATATTATTTACATTTAGCCATTACCCAAAACAATGGAATTGTACCTGTGGGTGCAACTCTCACAGCAGGTACTAATAGCTCTCCCTTGGCATCTCCTTCCGGTGATTTTGCATTTGGATTTCACCAGCTTGATGAAGAAAACAACAGCAATGGTCTCTTCTTGCTTTCAATATTTTACAACAAAATACCTGAAAAAACTGTCGTTTAGTACACAGACAATAAAAATCAAAATCCTGCTGTCCCAAGAGGATCACAAGTAAAGCTTACTGCTGATCAAGAGCTAGTACTCAATGATTCTCATGGCAAACAAGTATGGAGCTCTAAAATTGATATTGGTACAATTGCTATTGGTATTATGAATGATACAGGCAATTTTGTGCTTGCAAGCGGCAGCTCCAGCAAGTTATGGGACAGCTTCCGTAATCCTACAGATACATTGCTGCCAGGCCAAATGATGGAGACTGAACAAGGGCTTTTTTCTCGAAAATCAGAGACCAGTTTTCGCGAGGACGGTTCCACTTTCGCTTGCTTAAAGACGGTAATCTTGTCCTCAATATTGCAAATTTGCCTACTGATCTTGCCTATGCTGCTTACTCCATTAGTAGTACTTATGATCCTACAAACTAATCAAATTCTGGTTACCGAGTGATGTTCAATGAGTCTGGTTACATGTACAGATTGAGAAGAAATAGCCAGAGGTTTGATCTTACAACAGGAAGAGTAGTGCCAGCTGCAGACTTTTACCATAAAGTGACTCTCAATTTTGATCGTGTTTTCGCGCAATATTTTTATCCAAAGAATGTTAATGGAAACTGGTCTGTTGTCTGGTCTCAGCCTGAAAATATTTGTGTTAATATTGGAGGAGAATTGGGAAGTGATGCTTGTGGATTTAACAGTATTTGCACCTTAGATGGTGATCGAAGGCCAATGTGTTGAATGCCCAAAAGGGTATTCTTTACTTCATGAGAACGAAAGTACGGAAGCTGCAAAGCAGATTTTGAATTAAGTTGCAATGGAGGAGGGCAGGGTTATAACAAAGAATTGTTTGATTTTCATGAGCTTAAAGATAGAGATTGGCCTTCGTCTGACTACGAGCTTTTCAGGCCCTATGATGAAGTGCAGTGCAAAAACAATTGCTTGAGTGATTGTTTTTGTGCTGTGGCTATATTTCAAGGTGAAAGCTGCTGGTTGAAGAAGCTGCCTCTCTCCAACGGCAGAGCAGATAACAGTGTCAATGGCAAAGCTTTTATCAAATATAAAAAAGGCGATGATCTTGATCCTCCATCAGTCTCGTCCTCCGGATCCTGAAGACAAAAAGAAAAGAAAGATGATAAATGTTACAGGTTCGGTTCTTCTAGGAAGCTCCGTGTTTGTAAATTTTGCACTGGTCGGTGCAATTGTTCTTGGTTTTTTCTTCATCCCCAAGAAGAAATTGATTAAAAATCGCCCAGGCGAAAGCACCATCGAAACAAATTTGCGTTGTTTTAGCTACAAAGAGCTTGAATTAGCTAAAGATGAGTTCAAGGAAGAGATGGGCAGAAGAGTAATTCAAACAAGAAGAACAAGTAGTACTGCAGTTGCAGTCAAGAAATTGGATAGAGTGTTTCAAGATGGTGAAAAGGAATTCAAGAATGAAGTCGTCGTAATTGGTCAGACTCATCACAAGAATCTTGTTAGGTTGTTGGGGTTCTGTGATGAAGGGCAGAACAGGTTGTTGGTGTATGAGTTCTTGAATAATGGAACATTAGCAAGTTTGTTGGAACCTGAGAACTAACATTGCATTTCAGATTGCAAGAGGGCTTCTGTACCTACATGAAGATTGCAGCGTTCAGATCATCCGTTGTGATATAAAGCCTCAGAACATATTGCTTGATGATTACTACAATGCTCGGATATCCGATTTTGGATTGGCAAAGCTGTTGACACTGAATCAGAGCAAAGCTATTGAGACGGTTATAAGAGGAACAAAAGGGTACGTAGCTCCTGAATGGTTTAGGAACTCAACAATCACAGCAAAGGTTGATGTGTACAGCGTTGGTGTTTTGTTGCTAGAAATCATTTCCTGCCGGAAAATTTTTGATATTGAAGAGAGTGAAGAGTGCACAATTTTAACAGATTGGGCTTTTGATTGCTATAAAAATGGGAAATTGGATGATTTGGTTGAGCGAGACATGGAAACCATGAATGATATAAAATGCATAGAGAAGCTTGTTATGGTTTCCATTTGGTGCATTCAAGAGGATCCGTCTCTTAGACCAACAATGAGGAATGTTTCACAGATGCTTGAAGGAGTTGTTGAATTGGACGCTCCTCCAAATCCATCTCCATTTAGTTGCTCAAAGCGTTGATCTTAATTTCTAGGCAATGGTTTTTGCATTTTTATTAATTCATTTGTAATTTTAATCGATCTTATTTTCTTTCTTTGCTTTCAAGTTATAAATAAGTTACAATGTTCATCATCACATGAGTCAAAGGCGCGTAAAATGGAGCAATTGTTAATTATCACTGTCTGCATGGTTTGGTTGCTCTGTTGTCGTAACTTGACAAATTTTGCAGTTTAGGTGTTGATTAGATTCCCCAGAATAAAAAGACACAATATAAGGTTTAAATAATAGGCATTGGCTTTAAAATATTATGAATGGATAAATTGAATATGATTTTCCAATAAAATATTCGAATACATATAATTCCAGTCCAGGACACATAAATAACAGAAGAGATAAGAGAGAGATGGAGTTGTGTTGAATGTGACATCAGATTTCATGTAAAGTGTGGCAGCTCAGTCTCAGTCTCACTATCTATGGTCTATAAACATCACTATGATCATCCTTTCTTCCTCACGGGCAATAGTCTTGAGGATTACAGATGATAATTCTGTTGATCTATTGTTTTGTGACAGTTGCAAAAGAGAGAGAATTTTAAGACCAGGGCACCCATTTTATTGTTGTGCTGAATGTGACTACAATGACCATGTGTGTTGCACAGTCCCCGAGGAACTACTAGCATAGGAGTTAAGAGAGAAAAGGATACATTTCGGCCATGATCATTTCCTGACTCTCGTAAACTACGAGGGGACTAACGAATATGTTGATGATTTTTTTTTTTTTTGCTATGGTTGCGAGAAAGTTATGTTATTCAGCAGGAGGATCTAGCGTATAGTTGCGATCACTTCAAAATTTACCTTCACAAATTCTGTATGGAGTTACCTGGAGAAATTCAACATCCCTTCCACCACCACCATCCTGTCCATCCTGTCATTCTCCAAAATCTTTATTCTTCCGAATATGTTTTGGATTACCACGATTGCAAAGCTTATCATAAGCATTGCTATGGCTTCATTTACAGTTGTGAGAAATGCAAATTCTATCTTGGTATCACATGCGCTGCATTACGGCCTTCAATACAACATGAACGTCGTGACCATATTCTTACTCTTTTTGAGAAATTATATTTCATCCCAAAATGGACAGCCTGCAATTTTGCCTCTTGTGATGCCTCTTTTCTGCGTTGTTTGAAATGCAATTGTTGACGCCGAAATCTAGCGAGTCAGATAGCCGCTTGATAACTAACCCTTGCATCAGTATTAAATTTATTAGGTGAAGAAACGGTTTGCCAATAGCCAAGGATGCCGCGAACACTTGAAATCACAAAGGATAGTAAGGCTCTTTGAAGTATAAGTCAGTTTATTGATTTAGAAAAAAAGTAATAATTCCTAACTTTTTATGAAAAATAATCTCCTGGCTAAATTATGACATAAAAAATAAAATAAAATAAAATTTCCGTTAGAGAGTCAAACCCCCCTTTCCTTTGAATTTTCTAGGATTTTTATAAAGGGTAGATCCTTCTCCCTAGAATTTTGAAGAAGACCACTAATTTTCAACCCACTAAGGATTTGATCCCTAATATTTCAGAGACAATAAGTGGGTTTTGTTTTGAGCGAGTCTTACTTCCTGGTGACTTGGAGTAACAAAAGAAAGGCTCAATCTTACAAGATATATTCGATGATTTAACAACAGAGGAGGCAGAAAAAATAGAGGACATTCTCAAGGAGATTCTTGAGAAAATAATATACATTAGAGAGAAATATCTGAGATTAACACTGAAAATAAATTGATTTTTCATAAATGTCTTCTATTCGGATGAGGCCTTGTTACAATTTATGGTAATGCTGAAGGGATTCTAATGATGAGATTGTCAACGTTGGTGATTACAAAATCTCTAGAAGTTAGCTTCAATTCTAGAAAAGTTGCTAAACAAATATTGGGATACTATTGATTCGGATTGTGCTTTAAGCTCTAGTCTTACGACGGCTCTTCTTTAAGATTATGCGGGGTTGTGCAGAGGGCATGGGGAACGCACAGATTAAGGCCATCACGGATGAATTAATGTTCAATTGGTGGCACTGTTTCAAAGTTGTGCAGCTTGGTGGGTTTAAAATTGATTTTGCCTTCAATCATTTGAAGAGAACAGTGGATGCCTGTTGCGACGCTGAAAGTTTCAAGGACATTGACCAATACAAGCTCTGTTAATGCCGAAAAACAACTTAAACAGCTACTTTTTTTTGTGGGAAAGCAGCATGAACTGAGCCTTATAGCGAGTTCATCGAATTAACTTGCCATTCATAGAAACCGTTATGACTCTCCAGTGGAGTTTCGGTGAGAACCCTTCGACACTAAAATCAGATCTATGGAATAAAGGGGTATTTAATTAATATAGAAATTATACATAAAAATATAAATTTTAGTTCCTTCTAGTTATCATAGAAAAGGTTCAGAGCCCCCCAAATAGTTGTCCATTTTCTCCTTTTTATGCAGTAGTGGAGCCATCAACTCTTAATTCTAGGAACAACATACCACATTAACGGTTTACTTTAGGTAGAAATCGCCTATCAACAAGTTCCACCAACTAGTTCCACAAGCAGAAGGCTCATCATACTCCAAGAGATTAACTAACAGCAACACGGGAGAAACGCGAGAAGCAAATACAAGATGTGATGTCTAGTCATCAATCTGAGGGACCGAGAAGAGAGAAAGACTATGCCCTTTGAATTCTTTAGTCTCCAAAGAGGAAAAATTAGTATCCTTTTCAATTTGAAAATAGATCAAGAAAATGGTAGAATAACATTATTTTATTTGACTACTTTTTGTCTAAATATAAAAGTAATTTAAATCATATATAATTTTATAATAATTTCTTTATAAAAATAAGAGATGTGGAGGGCATTTTGGTGGGTCATAACCTGTATAAATTGATAAACATTAGGACCATATCAAATCTATTAATTAAAAGATGTATTAACAAATCAATAAATTAATAATTTACCAATTTGTACAATTCAATCGACATATATTTAATACACTAAAAATTCATGGTATTTTACCAATCTAATCAATTGAATATGAATTAATCCAGTAAATATATGTTAAATTAACTAAAAGAAAAATTCATTTCAAAAAGCTAAGGATAATAAAATAGCTTTAGATTCTGTTACGCCCAAGAAAGAAAAAGTAAGCGCTCAACCATGAACACATCAACAATACTTCATAAATTTTATTAGAATTCGAGAATATACGAGTAACATTTGATTATAAAAAAAATTAAAACTTTTAGATATAATAAAAAAAATTAGAGATGAGATCCAACTAAATTACAATTTCAAGAAAAAAATTAATAATAATAGAGTCATATTTTATTTAATAAAATATCATAACTAATTATATTTGTAATTTATTATGTGAACGGGACCACAAAGTTGTATAAGAGATTTATGGAAAAATATTATCTTCTTAACTTAACCTATTGTACCAAGTTAGAACCATAAAATACTATTAGATCATAGAGATTATTAATTTATAATGCTCATTTGTCTATATATCCCTTAATTAACCTCGGCGCGAACTAATTTCCTTACATGACTCTTGGATTTTTTGACAAATCACTTTTTCCCAAGCTGGCTAATCAGATCTTCACTAAAATTTTTGTTAGGTTTATATGGTTTTTACCATCTTGCGGTGGTCCTATGTAAAAACTTTGTTGTGAAATAGTTGTCGTACGTTACAAAGGCTTTGTAACTTGTAACAAGTTTTGAGGAAAACGGAAAAAAAAATTAAGCTGTAAGACAAAATACATGCGGCGTGGAAGGAGAAACTTAACATAACGAAATTATGGATCTTGTCAAGTTGCATTATGAACGTAACTTATATTAGCCCGAAGTTGCTATAAGAAACTGAAGAGTAATATTGATAAAATGTAACGTTTGAATAGTTGCAAGATTGATTGACTGGAGCTGCCCACCCATCTCATCGACCTCAAAATCTCCTCCCCTCATTCTTGAAAAGTTAAAGTCGAGTGATCAAATCTCCGTGTAGATGTGAGAGTTTATTTATTTATTATTTTCATTAATTTTAGATTTCGAGTTGGATTTCAACTTTTATAAGTCAGGGCAAATTCTAGGAAACATCCCGCTGGACTTTACGTCCCACCATACACTTTAGATTGAATCCTCTGCAATTAAGGGAGGAAAAATGCTTTCAGCTTATAACTTCTGCTTAATTAACTTTGAATGATCAAATTCAATTCACTGTGATTCTCGACTTTAATGTTGCCCCGTTGTCGCCTTGTCGTGGCGAGATTATTCAAAGATAGAAACTAAAAGAAGCAAATTACAAATTAATAACAACATTGACTATGAAAGTTTTGCTTTTCTATTTTTGGATGATATGTAATATTACTTTTCTATTTTTTGACTTGTAAATGTTTCCCTCCCCTTGGTTCTCATTTCATGATTTATTTTAACCATTTTTGCCCATTATTACGATGTATAATTTCTTAAAGTGTTTATCCAAATAGCTATTGCAATGGCTTCTGTAGATTGTACTTCATATTCTTATTATTTCAGTTTCCATATTTTTTACATTTAGCCATCGCTCAAAACAATGGAACTGTGCCTGTGGGTGCAACTCTCACAGCAGGTAGTAATAGCTCTCCGTGGCTTTCTCCTTCTGGTGATTTTGCATTTGGATTTCACCAGCTTGACGAAGAAAACAGCAGCAATGATCTCTTCTTGCTTTCAACATTTTACAACAAAATACCTGAAAAAACTGTTGTCTGGTACACAGATAATAAAGATCAAAATCCTGCGGTCCCACGAGGATCACAGGTAAAGCTTACTGCTGATCAAGGGCTAGTGCTTAATGATCCTCAAGGCAAACAAGTTTGGAGCTCTAAAATTGATATTGGTGCAGTCGCTGTTGGCCATATGAATGATACAGGGAATTTTATGCTTGCAAGCAGCAGCTCTAGCAGGTTATGGGACAGCTTCAGCAATCCTACAGATACATTGCTGCCAGGGCAAATGATGGAGACTGAACAAAGGCTTTTTTCTCGAAAAGCGGAGACCAATTTCTCGCGAGGACGGTTCCAATTTCGCTTGCTTAAAGACGGTAATCTTGTTCTTAATATTGCAAATTTGCCGACTGATTTTGCTTATGATGCTTACTACATTAGTCATACTTATGATGGTGCAAATTCATCAAATTCTGGTTACCGAGTGATGTTCAGTGAGTCTGGTTACATGTACATATTGAAAAGAAATAGCCAGAGGTTTGATCTAACAACAGGAAGGGTAGTTCCAGCTGCAGACTTTTACCATAGAGCAACTCTCAATTTTGATGGTGTTTTCGCACAATATTATTATCCAAGGAATGGTAATGGTAACTGGTCTGTTGTCTGGTCTCAGCCTGACAATATTTGTGTTAATATTGATGGAGAATTGGGAAGTGGTGCTTGTGGATTTAACAGTATTTGCAGCTTAAATGGTGATAAAAGGGCAATGTGTGATTGCCCAAAAGGGTATTCTTTGCTTGATGAGACTGACAAATATGGAAGCTGCAAAGCAGATTTTGAATTAAGTTGCAATGGAGGAGGGCAGGGTTATAACAAAGAATTGTTTGATGTTTATGAGCTTAAAGAAACTGATTGGCCTAAGTCAGACTACGATTTTTTCAGTCCCTATGAAGAAGAGCAGTGCAAAAGCACTTGCTTGAGTGATTGTTTCTGTGCTGTGGCTATCTTTCGAGATGAAAGCTGCTGGTTGAAGAGGCTGCCTCTCTCCAATGGCAGAGCAGATACCAGTGTGACTGGCAAAGCATTTATCAAATATAGGAAAGGTGACGATCCTGGTCCTCCATCAGTCCCTCGTCCTCCGGATCCTGAAGACAAGAAGAAAAGTAAGATGATGAATGCCACAGGATCAGTACTCTTAGGAAGCTCCGTATTTGTGAATTTTGCATTGGTTTGTGCATTTGGTCTTGGTTTTTTCTTCATCTATAGGAAGAAATGGATAAGAAACTGTCCAGGCGACGGCACCATTGAAACAAATTTGCGTTATTTTAGCTACAAAGAGCTTGGGGAAGCTACAGATAACTTCAAGGAAGAAGTCGGCAGAGGATCTTTTGGTATTGTTTACAAAGGTGTAATTCAAACAACAAGAACAAGTACTACTGCAGTTGCAATCAAGAAATTGGATAGTGTGTTTCAAGATGGTGAAAAGGAATTCAAGAATGAAGTCGTCGTGATTGGCCAGACTCATCACAAGAATCTTGTTCGGTTGCTAGGGTTCTGTGACGAAGGCCAGAACAGGTTGTTGGTGTATGAGTTCTTGAATAATGGAACATTAGCAAGTTTCCTTTTCGGAAACTTGAAGCCTAGTTGGAACCTGAGAACTAACATTGCATTTCAGATTGCAAGAGGGCTTTTTTACCTACATGAAGATTGCAGAGCTCAGATCATCCATTGTGATATAAAGCCTCAGAATATATTGCTTGATGATCACTACAATGCTCGGATATCGGACTTTGGTCTGGCAAAGCTTTTGACATTGAATCAGAGCAAAACTATTAAGACGGCTATAAGAGGAACAAAAGGGTATGTAGCTCCTGAATGGTTTAGGAACTCCAAAATCACAGCAAAGGTTGATGTGTACAGCTTTGGTGTTTTGTTGCTAGAAATCATTTCCTGCAGGAAAAGTTTTGATATTGAAATGGGTGAAGAGTATGCAATTTTAACAGATTGGGCTTTTGATTGCTATAGAAATGGGAAATTGGATGCTTTGGTTGGGGGAGACATGGAAGCCATGAATGATGTAGAACGTTTAGAGAAGCTTGTGATGGTTTCCATTTGGTGCATTCAAGAGGATCCATCTCTTAGACCAACAATGAGGAAAGTTTTACAGATGCTTGAAGGGGTTGTTGAAGTGAGTGTTCCCCCAAATCCATATCCATTTAGTAGCTCCATGGGTTGATATTGATTTCTGGGTAGGACTTTATTCAATTTGTATTTATTTATTGTTAATTGTGATGCCAAATTTGCTTTCTTTTTTTTTCAAAGTTAAGTAACTTAATAAATAAATTAATCGCCTTTAATATTGATTAGATAATTAAGATTCTAAGTTCTGTCATTGCATTTCTTCTAACTCCACTGGAGAGGAAAATTCGTTACAAGTTAAAAATTGTTACATGCCCAGCAAATTCAAGTTCTCAAAACAATCCGACCACCGCATTCTTCAGAATAAACTCCAGAGCATCACTTACGAGCGCTGCCTCTGTTCTGGATTTCTCCGGATGATAAGTAGATATTACCTGCCGTCTTCAGTTCCTTTAGTTTTGCCATTTGTTCATCAATCACTCCAGTAGCCGCAGCGTGTCCTTGTCGAGCCTGTACAGTTCACTCTTCTCGTCACGTTTAGCATGATCAATTCTGTAACGAGCATCCGCTGTTCTTGTAACGATCCAAACGCACTTGGTGTGTCTTTCAACACCTGCCCCGGGCTCAGATCGTTCGGATCATATCGGGCTTGATGGGCTCACTCCTTGGCGGCGACATACCACCTTTCCGGGCTCTGATCCATCATTCCTTAAACCATAATACCAATTATTTAACATTTGGCATTATGGGAGTGATTTGCTCACTCAATCTAATATCTAACAATTTTTATTTTCCCCTATAATGTATGATTAACAGCAAACTTCTGCCGTAATTCTTATCATAATTTAGCTTGAAAACAATCATGTTATAGAAGTGAGAGTAATGATGACTTGGTGTATAACCTATAGAGACTTTATTTTGACAGGTCCATTAAGACATAATTACGCGATTTTCTTTATGTGTCAATGTTAACCTAGGTACATATATGAAATGAGCAATTATATTTTATTTGTATTTTCAATTAATTTGCATCATCATTTTGGCCAATTCCTTTTTTCTCTTTTCCCCGACTTCCAAAAGATGTTTATACTACATTATTCTTGAATGAAATTCCAATTTCATTTCTTATGTTTTTTCTTGCATCCCCTCCCATTTCTTTTTCCAAATTTTAAAAGATGTGTTCAATACAGTTCTTGAATAAAAATCCAATTTCATTTCTTATGTTTTCTTAAAGCAATGAAACACGTGTCAAATTGAACTGAAGGCAGGACATAGTTGAAAAAAAATACTTTTCATTCATAAAAGGCATAATTACGTTGAAAAACCTCATATTCGTGCATGCTTTACAAGTTTGAAGAAATGCATACCATCATCCCAAGTCAAACACGCGTACTTGTGGTTTGATGAGATCTTCTGAGATGGTCCCTCAAAAAGAAAATGGTAGAATTGACCGGATTAATTTATAAGAATTCAAAATTAAATCCAAACCAAATCGAACCCAACCAAGTCGGTTGATTTTGGTTTTTGGTCTGGGAAAATTGGGTTTTCGTGCTATTTTAATTTTATTGCATAAAGCAAATTAATTTCATTTTATCATACATGAATTTAGAAACTTAAATGATTCAAACGAAGATAATGAATTTCATTTCACAGTATACATCTACACATGCACTGAACATACAAAATACGTTTTAAAAAAATAGGAACTCAAATTGTAAAAACAGTTTTTCACAAGAATCAAAGTGCCAGTCACCCAAGGGTCGGGCAAAGTTTCTAATGTTCCTTTTGACTAGTGTTCTTTAATTGTATTCTTCAGTCAGGGGGAAAATGTAGGGTGCGTTTGCTAATGCTCCTTAACTAGTGTTTTTGACTCTTATTTTAGAGTAGAGAATGATGCTTTTGATGTTATTTTTTTAAAATAAAAAATGTTTGATAGTTTGTTTTTAAAACAGCATATAAAAATTAATACAGTGAAATTGTGTTTGGTTGTCTGTTTGAAAATGTGAAAAATAATACAAACTTGTTTGGTTGTTTGTCTAAAAATTTAGAATTTTTTATAAAATAATTTTCTTCAATTTATTTATACATTTTATCTTCTATTGTTATATTTTAAATCAAAATTAAATCAAATTTCATATAGTAATAATAATTTTCAAAAAAATCCTCTCATAATTTATTAAGTTTAAGAAATTAAAATAAAATAATAAATGTAGAATTAATTAGCATATAACAAAATAAAAATTCTTACTATAATTATATTTATTATAAACATTTAAGTAGTTCATTTGTGCTAATTATATTTTACAACCCAAAATATAAAAAATAAAAGAGTACAAAATATTTGCATCTAAAACCCAAATATCTACATCTATCCTTTCAACATGAAGGATGTTTCCTACAAATAAATTTAAAAAAAAAAGCTATATGATAGTTGATAATAATAATAATAAGATCAAAAACTCAAATATATGACAAATAGAAATTGACATAAACATTATTGAGGGGATAAGGTAGAAGTAATTAAATAAAGAATTAATAAAATAGTAATTAAATAAATAACAGTGGTAGGCCAGGCACCAACTTTTTACCTTACCTTTTTTATATTATTCCCCAAAAAGTCAAGAATTCTAATTTGGTTTTCTTGAGTTTTCTTTACAAAAGTTAAAAAAAATATATTTTATTCTTTAATTTTTTTGCTAATTATCAGAAAATGGCTTAACTAAACATGTTTTGTGTTTTTCATTTTTGAAAAACAAAAAACACTCAATAAAAGAGGTTACCAAATGTACCCTTAGTATCCTTTCAATTTACATATGGAACCAAAAACGGGGTAGAATAACATTATTTTAAGTAACTATCTTATTTTCTCTATGCAAGTGTCATAAATTTGCCACTTATATCGTGCCACGTATCAATAAAGGGTACCACAAATTTGAAGACTTCTGATATATGCAATAAAAATAGGTAAAGAAATTACAAAAAATAAAAAGCATGTGTCATATGATAGATAAATAAATGAAAAGCCAGATTGAATCATAAAGAAAAAGAACGATTCAATCTCCTAACTAAAGTCTTTATAAATAGAAATATTGAATTACTTAAAAGAGATCCAAATATAAATTCTCAGGATAGATTAAACTAATTCTAAAAACACTTTTCATACTCAAGATTATATTTCTCCCAGATTTTCTTATATTTTTTAAGGAACTAATCACTGATTTGACCTTTAGAGTGCCTTTTGCAGGTGTCAGATGGTTGTTTGAAAGCTTGGAAGCTTGAAGACGAAGGACATAATCATCAGCGCCATCACTGTCGGGTACTGAAGGAAATTTGCTCCTTCAGTCTATATATAACAGTAACTTAAGTCACGTATAATTTTCTAATAAATTTTTTATCAAAATAGTAGGTAAAGAATATATTTTAGTAGGTTAGAATTCTCTTCTTTCTCCTGATCCATTAATTAACCCCCACAAGAATTAATTTCCTTACCTGTTTTTTTTTTTTGGGACTAATTCATCCAATCTGGCTAATCAAATTATCACTAGATTTTTCTTTTTTAAGATTTATATGGTTTTTTCTATCTTGTGGTGGCCCTATGTTAGGAACTTTGTTGTGAGATTGTTGTCATATGTTCCAAGAGTTTAGTTTATAAGACAAGTTCTGGAGAAAATTTAAGCTATAAGACAAACGCAGGTGTGAAAGAGAGCGGCCACATACACACACATACATTCGTACATATATGTGTGTGTGTATAGAGTCATTAACTGTTGTAGGTGCTCTTTTTTTTTTTCATGCAGACACGCTCTTAAGCCATTTGATTTAATAGAATTGGATTTTAATTTTATTAAATCACACAACTTTATAGTGTATTAAAAAATAACTCTATTAAATAATACGGCTTAACATGTGTCCACATTTAAAAAAATGAGAATACTTATGCTATGGAGTGTAAATATTTTATGTAAATCTTATTTTATATATATATATATATATATATATATATATATTAAGTGTTTTATTGAGTAAACCCATTTATTTTCCATGTTAGATTAGGGTCTAAGGATTTTAACATGATTTTTAGATGAGTTTTGTTTGGATTAACCTAAAGTTGACACTAGATGAACATAATCCGATGACCCATTTTGCCTGCTTTAGTGGAAACTAACTCAACAAACATAGTTGACTTTAATTATTACTATTTATAAATTTGGAACAGTGATTAACCATGCAATGAATCTTTTATTAATTAGCTGATATTTTTATTAAAAAATACTATAAATAAAATCATTAAATTAATCAGTTCTTTATTTTTATTAAAAAAGAAATTAAATTACAAACTTTTGAATCCGCCAGATCCACTTAAAAAAGTAATCACTCGCTCATTTTCTGCAATTCATTCAAAAATGGAATTTACTGATGTTGATTTGAATTTTTATCGAATAAGAAATTAAGTTGTATTGCTTTGTGAAATAATATTGAATTGTTAATTGTATTTCACTGAAAAAATAAATATTTTGTATTTAATTGGCAAAAGCCCAAATAAAAGTCAAAAATAATGTACAAAGTCAGTATTGTCCTATTAATAAATAATATTGAATTGTTAGGAGCCGTCGTACAGAGTAAATTTGGAAACTCGCACTGAAAAAATAAATATTTTGTATTTAATTAAAAATGATAAAAAGGCAAAAGACCGGGAAAATGCTGACAAATAAAATGTACAAAAATAATGTACAAACTCATTATTTTTATCAGCATTTTAAAAAAAATTTCATTTGTTATTGTCCTATTAATATTTTAATAATATTAGGGATCCCAACATTTAAGTCCCAACTTGAGTCCTAATGCTATATGTCATTTATTTATTAGATGATGAATCTCATAATTTGAAATTACTAAACCACCATCTAATAGATGAATGACACATTAGTTGGGACTCAAATTAGGACTTAAATGTTGGGATGTCTAGTATTACTCCATTTCTTATTCCTTCTACCTAACACACAATTTTTTTTTTTTCAAAAAGCTTAAATACAGACGACATAGTTACCTATCACATATTTTAGCACCAGGAAACCCAAATCAAGTCTTTGAAAAATTATACTCAGTGATATACACTAAGTAGATGCATGATATTATTGCTTAAATGGAACGAAGAGGAATTGTTGTTTCCTTTGTTTTAATTTCTCTGGTAAAATTCACTCAATTGATTCATTATTAATAAATTAAAATGTAAAAGTAGTTAAACCCCATTAATACATTAGTACTAAAATACAAGTGGCACAATATTTTTAAAAACTTTGAATAGTTTAAATAGAAAAGATCCTAATCTAGTTGGGATATGGAAAGGATTGGAGAGTATGGGGTGAGAGATGAAAGTTGAATCCTCAATCTCTAATCTCAATAAAAATAAAAGTAAATTTTATGGGTATTGATAAAAATTGATTATTAGACCAATTGATTATGTCAAAAATTAGCCAAAAAGACTTACCATCTTCGGGAGATCACCATCCAATCATTGCATCAAAATCAACTTGAAAACATGAGACCAAACATAGCTAATGACAGATCAAATTCAATTGAATGATTTACTATAAAATTATCTTAGAAATTCTTAAAAGAGAGAGAGAGAGAGAGAGAGAGAGAAGAAGAAGTAAAAAAGATTAAAAAGAGTAAAAAAAAAAGAAAAGAAAAGAAAAGCGAGGCCGAGTCGCCCAGGAGAGGGACCGACAAGAAGAGAGAGAAAGTAACTTTCAAATTAACGCGTTTATGTTGAATATTTGAAACCTATAATTTTATTTTTAATTTTGAAGAACAATATGGACTGTTGTGTAACTATTGTTGCGTTGATTTTGAAGCAAGATTATCCAAATTTCAAAAGACAGGAAGAACTGAGAAGCAAAGTCGACCAATTCATAACAACGCCGCGTCATCATTTACATGTACTTTAGCTTTTCTATTTTTTGACTTGTAAATGTTTTTCTCCCCATCATGTCTCACGATTCATGAAGTCTTTTTCCAAAAGAGAAAAACTTGTAATTTAAATAATTTTATTTGCTTATTATTTTCATTAAATTTAGATTTTGGGTTGGATTTCAACTTTTATAAGTCAGGGCAAATCCTAGGAAACATCCCGCTGGACTTCACGTCCCAGCATATATTTTAGATTGAATCCTCTGCAATTAAGGGAAGAAAAATGATTTCAGCTTATAACTTCTGCTTAATTAACTTTGAGTGATCAAAGTCAATTCACTGTGATCCTCGACTTTAATGTTGCCCCGTTGCCGCCTTGTCGTGGCAAGACCATTCACAGATAGAAACCAAATGAAGCAAGTTATCAATTGACAACAATATTGGCTGTCAAAGTTTTACTTTTCTATTTTTTGACTTGGCAATGTTTCTTTCCTCTTGGTTCTCATGTCGTGATTCATTCTAACCATTTTGCCTATGATTACGATATATAATTTCTTAAAGTGATTATCCAAATAGCTATCGCAATGGCTTCTGCTAGATTGTACTTCATATTCTTATTATTTCAGCTTCCATATTTTTTACATTTAGCCATCGCTCAAAACAATGGAACTGTCCCTGTGGGCGCAACTCTCACAGCAGGCACTAATAGCTCTCCGTGGCTTTCTCCTTCTGGCCATTTCGCATTTGGATTTCACCAGCTTGACGAAGGAAACAACACCAATGACCTCTTCCTGCTTTCAATATTTTACAACAAAATACCTGAAAAAACTGTTGTCTGGTACACAGATAATAAAGATCAAAATCCTGCTGTCCCAAGAGGATCACAAGTAAAGCTTACTGCTGAGCAAGGGCTAGTGCTTAATGATCCTCAAGGCAAACAAGTTTGGAGCTCTCAAATTGATATTGGTACAGTCGCTGTTGGCCATATGAATGATACAGGCAATTTTGTGCTTGCAAGCAGTAGCTCTAGCAGGTTATGGGACAGCTTCAGCAATCCTACGGATACATTGCTGCCAGGGCAAATGATGGAGACTGAACAAGGGCTTTTTTCTCAAAAATCGGAGAATAATTTCTCCCGAGGACGGTTCCAATTTCGCTTGCTTGAAGATGGTAATCTTGTCCTCAATATTGCAAATTTGGCTACTGGTTTTGCTTATGATGCTTACTACATTAGTGGTACTAATGATGGTGCAAATTCATCAAATTCTGGTTACCGAGTGATGTTCAATGAGTCTGGTTACATGTACATATTGAGAAGAAATGGCGGGAGGTTTGATCTCACAACAGAAAGAGTAGTCCCAGTAGCAGACTTTTACCACAGAGCAACTCTCAATTTTGATGGCGTTTTCACGCAATATTTTTATCCAAAGAATGGTAATGGAAACTGGTCTGTTGCCTGGTCTGTGCCTGAAAATATTTGTGTTAATATTAGAGGAGGCTTGGGAAGTGGTGCTTGTGGATTTAACAGTATATGCTCCTTAGATAGTGACCGAAGGCCAAAGTGTGCATGCCCGGAAGGGTATTCTTTACTTGATGAGAATGACAAGTACGGAAGCTGCAAACCAGATTTTGAATTGAGCTGCTGGGGAGGAGGGCAGGGTTATAACAGAGAATTGTTTGATTTTCATGAGCTTAAAAATATAAATTGGCCTCAGTCAGACTACGAGCGTTTCAGGCCCTATAATGAAGTGCAGTGCAAAAACTCTTGCTTGAGTGATTGTTTCTGTGCTGCGGTCATTTTTGAAGACGGTAGCTGCTGGTTCAAGAAGCTGCCTCTCTCCAATGGCATGACAGATAGCCGTATTACTAGCAAAGCTTTTATGAAATATAAGAATAAAGGTGATGATCCTCCATCAGTCCCTGGTCCTCCGGATCCTGAAGACAAGAAGAAAAGTAAGATGATGAATGCCACAGGATCAGTACTCTTAGGAAGCTCCGTATTTGTGAATTTTGCATTGATTTGTGCATTTGGTCTTGGTTTTTTCTCCATCTACAAGAAGAAATGGATAAGAAACCGCCAAGGCGATGGCACCATTGAAACAAATTTGCGTTGTTTTAGCTACAAAGAGCTTGAGGAAGCTACGGATAACTTCAAGGAAGAAGTCGGCAGAGGATCTTTTGGTATTGTTTACAAAGGTGTAATTCAAACAACAAGAACAAGTACTACAGCAGTTGCAGTCAAGAAATTGGATAGAGTGTTTCAAGATGGTGAAAAGGAATTCAAGAATGAAGTCGTCGTGATTGGCCAGACTCATCACAAGAATCTTGTTCGGCTGCTAGGGTTCTGTGACGAAGGCCAGAACAGGTTGTTGGTGTATGAGTTCTTGAATAATGGAACATTAGCAAGTTTCCTTTTCGGAAACTTGAAGCCTAGTTGGAACCTGAGAATTAACATTGCATTTCAGATTGCAAGAGGGCTTTTATATCTACATGAAGATTGCAGCTCTCAAATCATCCATTGTGATATAAAGCCTCAGAACATATTGCTTGATGATTACTACAATGCTCGGATATCGGACTTTGGCTTGGCAAAGCTTTTGACACTGAATCAGAGCAAAACTATTAAGACGGCTATAAGAGGAACAAAAGGGTATGTTGCTCCTGAATGGTTTAGGAACTCCAAAATCACAGCAAAGGTTGATGTGTACAGCTTTGGTGTTTTGTTGCTAGAAATCATTTCCTGCAGGAAAAGTTTTGATATTGAAATGGGTGAAGAGTATGAAATTTTAACAGATTGGGCTTTTGATTGCTATAGAAATGGGAAATTGGATGCTTTGGTTGGGGGAGACAAGGAAGCCATGAATGATGTAGAATGTTTAGAGAAGCTTGTGATGGTTTCCATTTGGTGCATTCAAGAGGGTCCATCTCTTAGACCAACAATGAAGAAAGTTTTACAGATGCTTGAAGGAGTTGTTGTAGTGAGTGTTCCCCCAAATCCATATCCAATTAGTAGCTCAATGGGCTGATATTGATTTCTGGCTAGGAGTTTATTCAATTTGTATTTATTTATTGTTAATTGCAATGTCAAATTTGCTTTCTTTTTTTTTCAAAGTTAGGTAACTTAATAAATACATTAATCGCCTTTAGTATTGATTTGATAATTAAGATTCTAAGTTCTGTCATTGCATTTGTTTTAACTCCGACGGAGAGGAAAATTGCCTAGTAAATTCAAGTTCTCAAAACAATCCGGCCCCCGCATTCTTCGGAATCAACTCTAGAGCTTCACTTTCGAGCGCTGCCTCTGTTCTGGATTTCTTCGGATGATAAGTAGATATTACCTGCCGGGTTTGCTTCTTCAGTTCCTCTAGTTTTGCCATTTGTTCATCAAGAGTTTGTATAGTTCACTCGTCTCGTCACGTTTAGCATGATCAATTCTGTAACGAGCATCCGCTGTTCTTGTAACGATCCAACCGTGCTTGGTGAGTATTCCGACACCTTCTCCGGGCTCAGATCGTTCGGATCATATCGGGCTTGATGGGCTCACTCTTTCGCGGAGATGTACCACCTTCCCGAGCTCTGATCCGTCATTCCTGAAAGCATAATACCAATTATTTAACATTTGGCATCATGGGAATGGTTTGCTCACTCTAATACCTAACATTTTCCCCATAATATATGATTAATTGCAAGCTTCCTGCCGTAATTCTTATCATAATTTAGCTTGAAAACAATCATAATATAGAAGTGAGAGTAATGATGACTTGCTGTATAACCTATCGAGACTTTATGTTAACAGGTCCATTAAGGCATAATTACTCGATTTTCTTTATGTATCAATTTTGATTAACCTACGTACATATATGAAGTGAGCAATTATATTATTTTTGTATTTTGGATTATTTTGCATCATCATTTTGGCCAATTCCTTTTTTTTTTTTAACCCCGAATTCCGAAAGGTGTTTATACTATTATTCTTGAATGAAATTCAATTTCATTTCTCATGTTTTTTACTTGCATCCCCTCCCATTTCTTTTTCCGAATTTCAAAAGATGTTTATACTACTGTTCTTGAATAAAAATCCAATTTCATTTCTTATGTTTTTCTTAAAGCAATGAAACACGTGTCAAATTAAACTGAAACTAGGACATGGTTGAACAAAATACTTTTCATTAATTAAAGGCATAATAAAGTTGAAAAACCTCATATTCATGCATGCTTGACAAGTTTTAAGATATACATGTTATCAACCCAAGTAAAACACACGTACATGTGGTTTGATGAGATCTATTGTGCTGAATTGAGTTTTTATTGAGTAGTAAATCAATGGCTATTAGGCAAAAGAAACAAAAAAAATTGAAATGCAAAATAAATCTTGACTCTTGATTCTTTACTTAATAAAAAATAAGTTCAGTATTGAATCCTAATCAAAGAAGATGGTACAAAAAAAATAACAAAATAGTAAAATTGACTAGTGTAATGTATCAGAATTCAAATTAAATCCAAATCAAGTCAAACCCAACTAAGTCGGTTTGAGTTTAGTTTTTGGTTTGGGACAATTGGGTTTCTGCTATTTTAAATTTATTAAATATAGCAAATTAATTTCATTTTTTCATACATGAATTTAGAAATTTGATTGATTCAAACGAAGATAATGAATTTCATTTCACAATAAATATTTTCACATACATTGAACATACAAAATACGTATTTAATTT
Organism: Atalantia buxifolia; assembly: GCA_030444775.1. NCBI lineage: Eukaryota > Viridiplantae > Streptophyta > Magnoliopsida > Sapindales > Rutaceae > Atalantia > Atalantia buxifolia. Next base: position 30,526,961 of record CM059832.1, on the reverse strand, counting down.
AAAAAATAGGAACTCAAATTGTAAAAACAATTTTTAACAAGAATCAAAGTGTTAGTCACCCAAGGATCGGCCGAAAGACGATGCCTCTCTAATTGTATTCTTCAGTCTCCAGAGAGGAAAATTTGGCATCCTTTCAATTTAAAAATAGAACCAAAAAGGGAAGATTATTAATTTTAAGTGACTATTTTATTTTCTCTATGCAATTATCATAAATTTGCCCACTTATACCGTGCCACGTATTAGAAAAAGCACCACAGATTTGAAGACTCCAGATATATGCAATAAAAATAGATAAAGAACTCACAAAAAATAAAAGCATATGAGTCACATGGTAGATAAATAAATAGAAAAGCCAGATTAAATCAAAAAGAAAAAGAATGACTGAGATCTCCTAACTGAAGTCTCTATAAATGGAAATATTGAATTACTTAAAAGAGATCCCGACATAAATTCCCAGGATAGATTTAACCGATTCTAAAAACATTCTCAATACTCAAGAATATATTTTTCCTTGATTTTCTTGTATTTCCAAGGGAACTAGACACCGATTTGAGCTTCGGAGTGCCTTTTGCAAGTATCGATGGTTGTTTGAAAGCTTGAAAGCTTGAAGATGAAGGATATAACCGTCATTATCAGGCATTGAAGGAAATTTGCTCCTTTAGTCTATATATAATAGTAACTTAAGTCTCATATAATTTAGTAATAAATTTTTTATCAAAATAGTAGGTATAGAAAATATTTAGTAGGTTGGAATATCTTAGAAAATATTTAGTAGGTTGGAATATCTCTTTTTTCTCATGATCCATTAATTAACCCCCACCCGAACTAATTTCCTTACCTGATTTTTTTTAACTAATTCATCCAAGCCGACTAATTAATTTTTTGACTCATTCTGTAACACCCCAAAAATTACTCATGAAAACACAAGGGCAAAATTAGAATGAAACTTCACATCATTTATTCTTCTTAATAAATTTCAAAATAGACAATCATTATTCATACTTCAACTGAGTTCTTATATAAAACATCTGAAATAAAGTCTCCAAAGAAAAGTCTCTAATCCAAAATAAAAAGTCTAGCCAAATTTAATCCTTAAAGCAACTCCAAAGATCCACAAAGAAAAATTCTCCATCTAAGAACTCAAGCCACATCTCTAATCAATCTGCAAAATATTGGAGACAAGGGGTGAGCCGTCAACTTGGTAAGCAAATCCATGAGCCGTCAACTCGGTAAGTAAATCCATGCACAATATTTGAAAACCTTTATCATTATCCCTTTAAACATTTTATAACATCTTATAATAACATCTTTATTTAGCATAAGGGGTGGATTCATGTAAAAGTATTAAAAACATTAAAACATTCATAAAAATATTAAAACATAAACATTTGGTAGCTCACGCCTTGTAGTCATCATCATTCATCATTCAGGGTACTATACCCCGCATTGTTCCTCGTTCATGGTACTATACCCCACATTGTTCATAATATCCTTGTGCACAATATCATCATCATACCAGCAAGCTGGCTATAGCATTACATAACATCATAACATTAGCATCATGTACATTACTACGGACTATGAGCCAAAACATTTTTGAATCCACCTTTCATCCTTTCATGAATAGCATTTTAAGTCTTCTAAAACATTTAAGAACCTTTCTTTGATCATTTAATTCTTTTAGAAAATTCTTTAAGAAAACTAATTTCTTAAGAAAAATTCATTTCAAAATTCATTTTTATAAATTCATTTAAAAGTGCTTTATTTTACAAAATTCATTTAAATATTTTAGAAATTAGTTTTTTTTTTTAAATTTTCATTTAAACAGAATTTTTATAACATAAATTGCATTTATTATAAAGCACATCATGTATGAATCTACTTACATCGATCTGCGGCAATCAACTGAATACCTTAAGAATAAACCAACGAACTCACCCACGTCCTATAATCATCATAAAAATATCCTTATCAATATCATCTCTAACTTTAAACATAATCTCAATCATCCTTAATTCATAGGCACTTATGCTATCTCAATACTTATACATATTCTGGACATAAGTATGAGTATCTTGCACATGCTGATTCTTAATAACCTATACACATGTCGAAAACCCACAAAAATTTACAGATAACCTATACACATGTCGGAAACCCACAAAAATTTACAGAGGTACTATGAACATGCATAGTATTGCATACAATATTTCACAAAAATCAGCATAAATCAAAATCGAGTCAGAATATTGACTTTTCACCAAAGTAATAAAACTGTCCAGCATTGACCAAAACAGACCTTTGCCACTTAGGAAATTCATAAAATATTCTTTAGTACTCGAAATAATATGTTTCTTTTTTATTACTACAGAAGACACATTCAGAAAGCATATAATTAAAATTCATAATTTTTGGGCGCCTGAAACTATTTTAAAAGCGTTTTATTTCCGAGATATCTAACCTGTCCAGAAAATTCCAGATTTGAAAACAGAATTTCAAAAATTCATATATTTTATTTTACATGCCCAAAAATCACGATTCCAGTTTTTAAAGACAGAGAAAAGATTGAAATTTCATTATAAAACCCTAACATGGCATGTACTATCCATAAATTTGCCCAAACTGTTACACGTTTCAGCTTCTGCAATTCTGGAAAACAGTTTCCAGATCTGCAGCAGCCACATGTTACGATTTTTAATAATTTAACCATAAAGAATAAAACAACGAAATTAAACATGCAAGCATAGGAGACATAGATCTGTTGATACAAAAATCGCCATAATTTTTAAGGATGTGTAGCCTTACAAAAAAAATTTCCAGAAGTGAGAACTGCTGCTGAAAATCGGAATTTTCCAGCACCAGGAACCCAAATTCGAAAAACCATAACAATTTGCATACTCAGAGGATTTCAACACAAGACCTATCAACCGAAAGCTTAGGATGTCTAGTTTCATGATTTGTAAACGTATTCATGTGATGCTAAATAAAGAAAACGATTTTAAGCAAAGAATACAGACTGTTCATATCTTCACAACATTACAAACACACATATATTACCTAGATCATACCACAAGTAATTAAACACAAACAACTAATAAAAATAAATCATATAAGTCAAAGAAATACTTAATACCTTAAGGAAAACACCACGCAAAGAAGTTATAAAACTTTCTTTTTCTTCTCCAAAAGCTTATGTTTCTTTTTCTCTTTTTTTTCTAGGGTTTGTAACGGCATAAAAAATAAAAGACGGCTTCCTCTCAAAAAGATGACTTCCTCTCAAATACTTAGTAATTAATAAATACTTTTTTTTATAAAAACTAATAACTTACGTAACTTATTTAAAGCAATCTGATAAATTTTACTTACACACAAACAATCAATAATAACTATCCTACCCAATTTAATAAGGGTAAAAGAGGAAACAAACATAAAAGTGGGCGTTACACATTCATCCAACCCTGCTAATCAAATTATTTTTTTCAGATTTATATTTTTTTTTCTATCTTGTGGTGGCCCTATGTTAGAAACTTTGTTGTGAAATTATTGTCATATATTGCAAGAGTTTAGCTTGTAAGACAAGTTTTGGAGAAAATTTAAGCTGTAAGACAAATACATGTATGAAAAAGGGCATCTGCATGTGAAGAAGCACTATATATATATATATGAAAGAGGGCGTCTGTATAAGAAGAAGGACTATATATATACTCTCATTTTTTTTCCATGCGTAGATATTTTTAAGCCATGGGATTTAATTGAATCAAATTTTAATTCTATTAAACCACACTACTTTATGGTGCATTAAAAAAAATAACTCTATTAAACTGTATAGATTAACATGTGTCCGCATTTAAAAAAAGAAACGCTTGTAAATATTGGATGTAAATCTTGTTAAATATATAGGTATTAAGCAGGTTATTGGATAAACCTGTTTATTTTTCATATCATATTATGATCTAAATATTTTGACATATATTGAATGAGTCATGGATTAGTCCTAATTTAACACTACATAAACACGACCAGTGACCCATTTTACTAACTCTAGTGGAAACTAATCCAACGGATATGGTTGACTTTAATTATTATTACTTGTTGCATGTGGAACAGTAATTAACCATGCAATGAATTTTTTATTAATTAGCTGATAATTTTTATAAAAAAATATAAATAAAATCAATAAATTAATCAGTTCATTATTATCATTAAAAAAGAAATTAAATTGCAAACTTTATTAGGATTATTTGATCAACAATGTAAGCAGGAGATTAAGAACACAAACTAATTGAGGGAATGACTAGTTTATTAACAATAATTTTGGCTTAAATAGTCATTCAATACACAATCTGAACAGAAACGAGAAAGCAGCCCACTTTAGTGAGAATAAAGTCAAGTGGTACCAGGAAACTTGGAACAATTCAAATACAATCCCTAAAGTCTAGGACTTTATGATAAACCAGAATATTATTCTATATCAACTATTATAAAAAATTTGACTGACCAGGAAAAATGATAAATTCTTTGCAGTGATGGCAAGGAAATATTCTTTCAACTTCTGCTTAATTGGCTTTGACTAAATCAAACGGTTCTTATGTTGGCCCATTGTCAAAGCAAGATTATTCAAATTTCAAAAGATAGAAAGAACTGAGAAGCAAAGTCGACCAATTAATAACAACGCGCGTCATCATTTACATGTACTTTTGCTTTTCTATTTTTTGACTTGCAAATGTTTTTCTCCTCATCATCTCTCACGATTCATGAAGTCTTTTTCGAAAATAAAAAAACTTCTAATTTCACGGCCATGTTTTGGCCGTAAAAGCTTTGCAATTTCATCATTTTCTGTTGTTCAGCACAAGCTAGCTAGAGGTATAGTTTTCTGGTTTGTTTTGATCTTTCAACTTGAACTTTTTTGAGTTTTCATTTGATTGTTTGTCCAATAAAATCCTACATTAATGGATGATTTATGACATCCATTAAGAAATTCTTTGCCTTGGTTTTTTCTGCACATGCGAATCACCACCACCAGCTAAAAAAAAAAAAGAAAAAACTCTTCTCACATGCACGTTGCCTCCTAGATTGGACTTTCACTTCCATCGTCATCACCATTACCAAGAACAGCATTTTCATCAGAAATAACATTCATTTTTATCTTGAACTTCACCATTTGAAACCAATACCTTTCCCCATGGCTCAAATGAAAAAAACACTAACACTTTTGTTTTTCTCGTTCTCGCTCGGTTAACATGTCAAACATTTTCTCACTCTCTCTTGATGGACAAGCACTTCTTTCTCTCATCTCAGCAGCTGGTCCTTCTGCGAAAGCATCATCATCAATTTACAAAAGAAAAATATATATATACATACGTTTATTTATTTATTTTTATTTATAATGACTAGCTTGCTTTTTTTTTTTTTAATTTAAAAAGTAATGTAACTCTATAAATAAACTAATTGAATTTAATGATTAATTTGTTAATTAAATTCTATCATTACATTTATTCGATATCATAGGGAGAGAAAGCTCGTTACAAGTTATTATCGATTACGAAAAAGTTGTTACATGCCTAGTAAATTCGAGATCTCAAAACAATCTAGCTCCAGCATCCGTCAAAATCAACTCCAGAGCATCACTTACGAGCGCTGCCTCTTTTCTGGATTTCTCCGGATTATAAGTAGATATTACCTGCCGTGCTTGCTTCTTCAGTTCCTCTAGTTTTGCCATCTGTTCATCAATCACTCCAGTAGCCGCAGCCGTGTCCTCATGGAGCCTGTATAGCTTACTCTTCTCGTAACGTTTAGCATGATCAATTCTGTAACGAGCGTCAACGATTCTCTTCAAACGATTAAAGGCAAAATAAATTTCAAGCCCTCCACGCTGCACAACTTTGAGATAGTACCACCAATTGAACATTAGTTCATCCGTGATGTCCTCAATCTGAGTGTTGCGCATGCTCTGAAGAACCCCACATAATGTGACAAGGAAACCTGTCATTATGTTTTGGCTTAAAGCACAATTGGCACCAACGTCACCATATTTATCAATCAATTTTTTGAGTACTGGAGTCAAGTTCCGAGATACTTTGTAATCACCAACGGCATTGACAACCTCATCATTAAAATCCCGGAAACTCATTGACAAAGTTGTTGATTTGAGGTTTACCATTATCTGTAACAAAGCCTCATCCGAACAAGGAGACGTTTCTGAAAAGTACAAGTCAACTTTGTTTCCAGTCTGAGATAATGTTTCACCAACATTTTCGAGTTCCTTTCTAATATCTTCAATAATGCCATTTATTTTCATTACCTCCTCTTCTGTTAAAGAATCATATATGTCCTGTAAACTTGAGACTTCTTTGATAACCTTGTCTGTCATCTCTCTGTCGATAGCTCTTAACGGATCATATCCTTGCTCTCCTTTCAGACAAGACATTATCTGTCAAGAATCAAGATATTTAGACTAGATCAAAATGATCGTTACAGTAATATGATTATAATATTCTAAAACAAAGCTTATTACCGCGTACCTTAGAAAGTAGGCAGTTAAATTCTGCCACAAAGTCGCAATGTGCACAATGATAAACACATTCTTCTTGGTCTCTTGTCTCCTCGCAAATATCACAAACCTCCTCATCATAAGCTTTGTCAAATAAATAATCTCTGAGGGTAAGCAGATGATGGTGACTCTCATGCTTAATAGTCTTCGGTAAGGGAGCACACCAGAGATGGACAGTGTAGTTGCATCTCACGCAACGCAGATATATGATATTGGAAGAGGCAGAATTGCAGCATATGCATTTTGGGGATCCATGTAACTTTTCGAAGATAGTAACAGCGTGCTCATGGCTTTCAATTTTCATTGAAGGACGTTGAAGTGAAATGCAGTCAACGTCCAGATTAAATTTGCAATTAACGCAAGAAAACATGTAGCCAGTCCCATGCTTGTGACAAGCACTGCATTGACGGTATATTCCAACAAAAGGTTTCTGGATAGGTAAATGATGTTGACGGTAGGGATGCAAGAGCGTCTTTGGAAGCGCGGCACAGAATTGGTGGAGATAATAGATGCAGGAATCACAACCGTATGATGCTCCCTGGATAAAGTTCTCGCAAGCACTGCAGCAAACATCACCGTTCTCTTGAAGAATCAAGAAATGCTGGTGACTAAAATGCTTGAGTTTCTTTCTTTCCACCAATTGTACCTTGGTGATAACACAGCGCACATGAGTCGAGTACTCACATTTAGCACAGTAGTAGAAGGAATGTTTTGGATTCCTTTCTTTCTCGCAGGCGTGACAGTAAAACAGAGTGGCGTCATCTTCAGCAAGTGTTTCAGTGAGAACGAGTGGATGTTCATGATGCTCATATACAATAGTTGGCGGTAGTGAGGCTGGATCACCACACTGGATGTGGTAGTTGATGTCACACTTAACACATCGAGCACAAAACTCACCCAAAATATCCAAACCAAATGCTTCGCAATTGCCTTTGTTGCACACATTATCCATCAGAGTAAGTAGATGTTCATGACCCTCGTACTTAATGGTTGGCTTCGATGATATTGCACATTCAGGATGCAAGAAGATCTTAAAAATTTCACAATGGTAACTGAAGCCATTAATTTGGAAGCCACATGCATTGCACGAACTGTTGGATCGATAGGATCCATGCATGTTCGACCGTGTCAATTTTTGAAGTGGATCAAAAGGGTGATCAATTTCTTGCTTCAATTCACAACATGATCGATGGATATAAAATTCACATGGGACACAGCTAAGGCTTGGACCTTGGATGCTTTTCTTGCATATCCTACAATTAACGTTACCTAAATCCAATAAGGTCAAGGGATGCGAGTGACTAAAGTGTTGGATGTGCTCTCGACCTTCATGATGTTTGATAAGTTTTATAGCGCATCGAAAATGAATTTGGAAGGCACACTTGTCGCAGCTGAACTTGTAGAGAAGAGGCTTTTGGTTACAAAAATGACAGCGACTAAGCCCGTCAGAAGGACTACATTCTCCTTCGACATAGAGAGAGCAATGTGGGTGGAAGGAGATTTGGATATCTTTCGTAAATTCAACACATGGTTTATGAAACAGAGGAGATTTAGGCCAGCATAGTTCGCAAATATAGAAACTACCTGATGGGGCCGCCTGGCAAGCGGAGCATCTCTGCGGACAAAACTGACATCGTTTACAATTATAGGATTGATCCAAGAAAGGGTCGCCGCATCGAGGGCAGAATAATTCACCTTCACCATTAATTTCACAGAGTGTTAATGGATGCTAGTGCAGAACACAGTGTTCAATCTCCCCCACTTTCATTCTCCTCCTGAGGGCGCCCCTGAAATATATGTATTTGCACATTGTTCAGAAATTTTATCTTTTTTTTCTTTTGGGAAAACTTAAGAACACTGTATGAACTAGTAGCATTACCTTCATCATCAGCCTTAGATGATAATTGAGAACACAAGACATGGACATTGAAATTGCATCTAACACAACGAAAATAGGCAGCATGTTCAGGAGAGGTAAAATTGCAGCTCGCTGTGCATTTCGGGTTATCATATAGCTTCTCAAAGAAAGCAAGATCATGCATATGACCTTCAAACTTTATTAAACGCCTCGGTAATAAAGCGCATCCAAGATCTATATGGAAGTTGCAACTCTCACAGGAGTAAGCAAAGCCTTTAAACAATTTACCAGAACCGTCACACCGTCTTCCAGCTGAATTAGTCTGTCAGAGAGCAAGAGAATACTTGTGAAAGCGATGATTAATCTCTTTCGGCAACTCTGCACATGATTTGTGTAGATAAAGTTTACATAACTCGCAGCCACAATAAGTTTGGGCATCCTTAATGCCTCTGTTGCAAGCATAGCATAAGAAATCATCATCATCATCATCATCATCATCATTTTTATGCTTGTGATCAAGAGGAATTAAGAAATGCTGGTGGCTAAAATGCCTCAACTTCTCTCTCTGCTTTTACCTCACTGACTACGCAACGTATGTGAGCGTAGTACTCAGACTCGGCACAATAGTAATAGGGATGCGCTGGATCTCTTTCTTTCTTGCAGACGTCACAATGCAGTGGCAGTTTTGTATCATCTTTGACAGATGATGTTTCGATGTTAAGGATGAGAGGATTGTTGAAAAGTCAAAGCTGTGTGGTGGCTTTGCCACACACACGGCTTGCACGCGTTTTGAACGCGTTTTTTCTTGATGAATAGTGCCAACATTTTTCCTATAAGTAGCTAAGCATTCTTCATTTGTTATTATCCCAAAAATTGTTAAGCTTATTAAAGTTTTTAAGCTTTTGAGAGTTCTGAGAGTGTGAGCAATTGGAGAGTGTTTGTGAGAGTACTGGATATATTTGGGTTCTAGGAAAGTGAGGTTTCTATACTCAAATTTGTACTCAAATAATTGTCAATAATACAATTATTTTTCTCTTGCTCCCGTGGACGTAGGCATATTGTCGAACCACGTAAATCTTGTGTCCTTTATTTTTCTATAATTATTTGGTGCGCTTGATTCCGCATTCTGCGCACAACAAGTGGTATCAGAGCCGACGGTTCGTACTTGGGGGGATACAGTACTGTTCACGTATACGGTACTATTCTTGTATACGGTTCTGTTCATATACGGTACTGTTCACGAATATGGTGGAGACGGCCATTTGTACTTGGGAGACAGTCTATTGTAAGTAGTGTGTATTTTTGCATGTTTAGGAAAGTTCTGTCAACAAGGCGATAGGAGTCTAAGGATTCTGGTTTTTAATTGGGACCGAGTTCCCATCCAGTCTCCTGGGAACTTTCCTGGTGCATTTATTCTCGCGAAATTAACATCATAGAGACTGTTTTTCAAGTGGAAATAGTTCGTTGAGAAAATGGTAGAAGGTGAAACTTCCAGGTGGGGGAGATCTCGAGACTATTTCAGGAGACACTTCAGGTGGGAGGCGGGATTTATCAAATCGCTATTCAGCACCTGTTATAGGAGGCCAGAAGATCGATGTTGAAAAGTTTGATGGGAAAATCAACTTCGGCATATGGAGGCGCGAAGTTATGGATGCGCTTATTCAAATCGATCTCGATGTTGTTTTGAAAAATAAAAGACACTTGTATGATGAAGAAATTTGGGATCGTATGAACGAGAAAGCTTGTGGTCAGATTAGATCTTGTTTGACCAAGGAGGTGAAATACTTGGTGAAAGATGAGGAGTGTGTGATGAGTTTGTGGCGGTCATTGGAGGAAAAGTACCTACTGCAAAGTCCTGAAAATCGCCTTAATGCAATGAGCCAAGTATATGGCTTTCGAATGAAGCCTGGGATGTCAATGCACGATCATGTCTCAAGATTTGAAAAGTTACTTGCTAATTTGAAGAATCTTGATGAAGATATTAAGAATGAAGTCAAGGCTATGATTCCGTTACACTCACTACCAGAGGAATATAGCCATTTTGTGACGACCTTGATATATGGGAAAAGTGTGATCGTCTTCAAAGATGTTTGTATAGCATTGACTAACTTGGAGATTCGGACTAATGATAAAAAGTTTGAACGAGCATCGTCTGAAGCTTTGGTGAGCAGAAATTGGGCGATGGAGAAAAAGAAGAAGCGTGGTGGAATGAATTCTCGATCCAAATCAAGAAGCAGAAATATAGCTCGAGATGAGTGTGCTTTTTGTCATGAAAAGGGCCATTGGAGGAAAGATTGTCCAAAGGCTCAAAAGAGAGATGGGAAGAAACCAGTAGCAGCAAACATGACACGTAAAGATGAAGACTCTGATTATTCGCTAAGTATTACTCCTGCAGCATACGTGGCTAGTTCGAGCGAGTGGATACTTGATACTGGAGCAACCTACCATTTATGTCCTATTAAAGAATGGTTTATAGATTTTCGTAATTTAGAAACCGGTGCAGTTGTGATGGGGAATGATCAACCTTGTCGCACAATAGGGGTAGGAACAATTCGGCTCAAAATGTTTGATGGAATGGTCAGAGAATTGAAAGAGGTTAGATATGTTCTAGATTTAAAGAAAAATCTAATTTCTGTGGGTGCTCTAGAAGCTAAAGGCTACAAGGTTACCATTGAAGATGGCACAATGAAGTTTACACATGGGGCTATGGTGATTCTGCAAGGGGTTCGGCGTCACAATTTGTACTATTTGAAGGGAGGTACAACTGATGAAGCAAATGTTGCTGAGGCGCACAATGACACCACTGAGCTATGGCATGTACGTTTGGGACATGCTGGAGAGAAGTCTTTGCAAACTCTGATGAAGCACGGACTCTTAAAAGGTATCAAAACCTGTAAATTAAAGTTTTGTGAGCATTGTGTAGTAGGCAAGAAAACAAGGGTCAAGTTTGGTACGGCTAATCACGATACTCGTGAGATCCTTGAATATGTTCACAGTGATGTATGGGGACCAACCAAGACTGCATCAATTGGTGGAAGCCATTATTTTGTTACATTTGTTGATGATTTCTCTAGACGTGTGTGGGTGTACACCATGCGAGCAAAGGATGAGGTTTTAGAGATTTTCGTGAAATGGAAGAAACTGGTGGAGACTCAAACTGGCAGAAAGATCAAAGTATTACGTTCTAACAATGGGGGTGAATATACTTCTGATCCATTCTTGCAAGTATGTCAAAATGAGGGCATAAAAAGACATTTCACGGTGAGATATACTCCGCAACAGAACGGCGTGGCTGAGCGTATGAATCATACTTTACTGGAGAAGGTACGATGTATGTTATCTAATGCTGGTTTAGATAAAAATTTTTGGGCTTAAGCTGTGAGCTACGCAAGTCACTTGATAAACTGGTTGCCTTCTGCTGCAATTGGAGGTAAAACTCCTATGGAAATGTGGTCTGGAAAGCATGCACAAGACTATGATTCTCTTCGTATATTCGGGTGTCCAGCTTATTATCATGTTAAAGATGATAAACTGGATCCTCGTGCCAGAAAAGATATATTTGTGGGATTCAAAGGTGAAGTAAAGGGCTTCAAGCTTTGGGATCTCGAAGATAAAAAGAATGTGTGTAGCAGAGATGTCACGTTTGATGAAGTTTCAATGATAAAAGCTTCAAGTTCTCAGCAGGTGGAGAACAAGACCACAGAAGTATTGCAGCGGGTGGAGTTTGATGCAACTCCATATGTACCAGTTAGTTCTACATTAGAGAAGGGTTCGACTATGGAGGTGACACCTAGAGTTGAAGAAGAAGTTGTTTCTTCTGATGTCCCACAAAATGAAGAAACAACTAATTATGTAGATAATGATGATTCTATAGCAACAAAGAGGCCAAGAAGAGAGATAAAGAAACCCGGATGGCTTACCAAAGATATGGTGGTAGCTTATGCACTTCCAGTTATTGATGATGACATCCCCAACACTTTGGGTGAAGCATTACGCAGTAGCGAAAGTGATCAGTGGAAGTTAGCCATGGAGGAAGAGATGAAATCTCTCCATCAAAACCAGACTTGGGAACTTGTAAAGTTACCAAAGGGGAAAAGGGCTATTGGCAATAAATGGGTCTACACCAAGAAGCAAGCATCTCCGAATCAAACAACTCCTCGATACAAGGCAAGGTTCGTGGCAAAAGGTTTTGCTCAGAAGGAAGGTATTGATTATAATGAAGTTTTCTCTCCAGTCGTAAAACATACTTCCATTCGTATCCTACTTGCCTTGGTAGCTAAATATAAGTTAGAGTTGGCTCAATTGGATGTTAAGACAGTGTTCTTACATGGAGATTTGGAGGAGGAAATCTACATAACTCAGCGTTGTGGTTTTAAAGTTGCTGGAAAGGAGAATCATGTGTGTAGATTGATTAAATCTTTGTACGGACTGAAGCAATCACCAAGGCAGTGGTACAAAAGATTTGATCAATTTATACAAGGGCAGAAATTCACCAGAAGTGAACACGATCACTGTGTTTACTCTAAAAGACTACTAGATGGAGCTTTCATCTATCTGTTACTCTATGTCGACGATATGTTAATAGCTTCGAAGAATAGAGATGAGATTGAAAGATTAAAAAAGCAGCTGGCTTCTGAGTTCGAGATGAAAGACTTGGGTGACGCACAGAGAATACTTGGGATGGAAATTCGTAGAGACAAGAAGAATGGGAGCGTATGGTTGACTCAAAAGTCTTATTTGAAGAAAGTGCTAGAAAGATTCGGTATGGATGACAAAACTAAACCGGTATGTACACCTCTAGCTCCTCATTTCAAATTAAGCTCTTCTTCATGTCCTAGATCTCAAGAGGAGCAGGAGTACATGACTCATGTTCCATATGCTAGTGCTGTGGGTAGTCTGATGTATGTTATGGTGTGTACAAGGCCTGATATATCTCAAGCAGTGAGCATGGTTAGTAGATACATGCACAATCCGAGTAAAAATCACTGGCTTGCGGTGAAGTGGATTCTCCGATATCTGTATGGGACAGTTGATGTTGGGTTATTGTTCAAGAAGGATTATGGTCAACAATGTGTTGGGTATTGTGATTCTGATTTCGCTGGAGACCTTGACAAGCGAAGATCAACAACGGGCTACGTATTCACATTGGGTGGAGGTCCGGTTAGCTGGAGGTCGATTCTACAATCGACAATTGCTCTGTCCACTACGGAAGCAGAGTACATGGCAGCAACTGAAGCTGTAAAAGAAGCTATCTGGTTGAAAGGCTTGTTAAGTGATTTGGGAGTAATCCAGGAGAACATTGCGGTCTTCTGTGATAATCAAAGTGCGATATTCCTCGCAAAGAATCAAACATATCACGCTCGGACGAAGCACATAGATGTGAAATATCATTATGTGAGAGAGATTATCGCGAGCGGTATTGTGTTGATGAAGAAGATCGATAGCAAAGATAATCCATCAGATATGTTGACGAAGGTAGTTTCTGGAGTTAAGTTTCAACACTGCTTGAAACTAAGTCAAATCCTTCGATTGTGTTAAGTTATTTCCTTCGAGAATTTTGAACTACGGTTGGCTTGATCCCAAATTTTGGGTACGTAGGCAGTCACAGAGATACAGCCAATGTGGATTCTTTTGAGGATCGTGTGAGGGATGAAGTTTGAAGGATCATTGTCAATCGGCTCAGATTTGGATAAATTTTCGCCGAGGTGGAGATTTGTTGAAAAGTCAAAGCCGTGTGGTGGCTTTGCCACACACACGGCTTGCACGCGTTTTGAACGCGGTTTGGACGCATTTTTTCTTGATGAATAGTGCCAATATTTTTCCTATAAATAGCTAAGCATTCTTCATTTGTTATTATCCCAAAAATTGTTAAGCTTATTAAAGTTTTTAAGCTTTTAAGAGTTCTGAGAGTGTGAGCAATTGGAGAGTATTTGTGAGAGTACTGGGTGTATTTGGGTTCTGGGAAAGTGAGGTTTCTATACTCAAATTTGTACTCAAATAATTGTCAATAATATAATTATTTTTCTCTTGCTCCCGTGGACGTAGGCATATTGCCGAACCACGTAAATCTTGTGTCCTTTATTTTTCTATAATTATTTGGTGCGCTTGATTCCGCATTCCGCGCACAACAAGGATCATGTCCGTCGCCATTTTCATGAACAATAGTAGCTGGTAGATGGAGAGGGCCATCGCATTGGAGATGAAAACCGAGGGGACGCTCCACACAACGGGCAAAGAAAGTACCCTGAATCTCGCAGCCGCATGCCCAGGGGAGAAGCCAGAAAAATAATTTTGGGTGCGCTAATTTTTTTTTCAAGTCTAATGTTATCCCAACTGAAAATATAAAGCTTAATGAAAAATTCATTAATCTATAAGAAAGTACATCAAATTTAAGAAACAATTCAATTACAATTGAGTACTATTTCAGCTGCGTCTTGTGATACTTTTAAAAATTAAATTCATTTATTATTGAATTTGAATTGATAGTGTTTATAAATTCTCTTTCAAAGTGGATGACCATACAATATGATAAAAACTCATTTTCTATCTTATTTCAAAATGGTGTTTTGATAAGCTTTATAGCTGAAAATGCTTGTTCAATCGTTGCAGTCGAAATAGAAAGAGTCAACACTAAATGAATCAATCTGCTTATCAAAAAGTAAATTTCAAACTTTCTTGTCTCAATTAATTTTCGACATAATTCAGAAAGTGAAAAAATACATTAAAACTCAATAAGATGATACACATCAATCTAAAAACATTCTAACTGAGATAATTTAATTTTTACCACCTCACAGTTTATAAATATATTTTAAGTGATTAAACAAAAAATAAATTTCTTACTAAGAAGAAGACGAAGAATTGAAGAAAAACGAAGAAGCCAAGAGAAGCACGTTCTGGAATCTGGAACTTTGAAAAAGGGGATTTTTTTTTAATTTATGAACCAGCATTTTATTCAATAAGTGGGATCCCCTTTATCTTAATTTATTTATGCAAATGGGCCGAAAGGCAAAATTGTAAATAATGGAGTAGTTATAATTGTAAATAAAAATACAAATAATGATAGTTTTGTAAACTAGGCGCATGGTATTTTTTGTAAATTTCTTAAAATTTTGGACGGGCTTAGCCCACACATAGCATCGCCACTACGCATGCCTGACATTCGCTTTTGAAAGACACATTCTCTACAAAAGCAAGGAGATGCTGGTGGCCTTCGTACTTTGTGCCTGCTTTCAGAAATCGGCATTCAGGATGCAAGTCAATTTCATGTTTGTAATCACTGCAGCAGTAAGAACATTGGTATCTAAGGCCTTCACCATTAAAGCAACAAGCATTGCAGTGATAATTAAATGATCGGTTGAGTGACAACCAATGGCCGGGATGAAAAGGGTGTCTGATTATATGCAGTAATTCATAACAAGATTTGTGAATGAAAAAATTACAAGGGACACAGCCATAAGCAGGACCTTGACATTTTGTCTTGGATGACAAGCAATCCATATTATTTACCATCAGTAGAGTCACTGGATGCATGTGTTCAAAATACTTGACGCGGTCTGATGTAGGAAGGTAAATTAGGTTATTTTAGGTAATTTGGGGTTTTAAAATATTTATTATTTTATGATTTTTTATTTTATTTTGAGTCATTGTGGCATGAATCTTAATCTTTTATTTTTATTATAATTGTAATTTAGTTTCTCATTTTAGGTTAACTTAGGGGAGTGGATTTTTTCTATTATAAATAGAGAGATCTTGTCATTGTTTTAGATGTTCAAATTCAATTATTCAATAAAACTCTCATTTTATAATTCCCTTTAGGATTATCTATCAAAATCTCTCTTTTAGAATCATTTGGATTAGAGCGTCATCTAATCTCACTTTATGCGTTATTAAAAATCTCATTAAGTCGTATTGATCAGAACGATATCTAATCACACTTCGATTAGAGCATAAGCTAATCGCATTGGCTTGATCTAATACTAAAACGATAGCTAGTATTTTTATCCAATCAATCCTGCTTCCGCTACGCCTTGCCCCATCAATTGGTATCAGAGCTGTTCTGTGCCAATTGCACCGGCATAACTTCGCCGCTTCTTATTATTTCCTCTTGAATTCCCCTTTGCTCACTTCTCAACTCATGCATGATGGTTGTCAGAGTCTCCATCTATTTTTCCATTTGTTTCATCCGTTCATACATTGTTTTTTCTCACGCTTCGTTAGTTATCTCTCTCAATGTTACAGACTCGTTAAGCCTCAGATCACCTATTTAGGCACTACTCCTATGTCCATAGTCTTCTCACTCTTTTTCTCCTTCTTTTCTTTAGTGATGGAAGCTTTTTTTTCAAGCTCCCCACAGACGACGCCAAAATGTTGATGCAAGATTTTGTGTCTGCTCGGTTATGATCAGGAATCTCTCCTCAACGCTTGAGTTTGTAACGAACCAAATTTTTCTCACGCTCTTCTTCTGGACGAGCAGAGCTACGCCTCTTATAACTTCGTCCCAGCAGATCTCTAAGTACACAGAAACTGGTCAGAGCACGCCGGGAGTTTTTCCGGCGTAAACTCTTCGATGATCAAGTCAGAAATTTGAGCTTACTTTTTGTCTGCCACTAATCTTGTGGCTCTCTAGTGATTTCTTAGGCACTCTAATTCTTCTCACTTTCCAGTGATGCTTACTCAAAAATACTCTTTAGAATTTTTTTTACCTCTTTTTTTTTTGTAATGGTATATAACCCTTTTACCTTCTTTGATCAACCCTGTTATAGCCTTCCTCAGCACTCGACTTCTTTCTTCCACGTTCTCCCCCCAAATCTCGTTCCACGTCACGGATGCTTGAACGTCGTGGTTTCGGTTAAGTAGGCCCCGTGCCTAGACTTGCAGAAAGTGGTGATCGTAGCTGAGTAGGTCTCATGTCTGGATTTTCAGAAAGTGGCGGGCGTTCCAATAACTGCTTTAAGCTATGTCTGCCGAGCTCGACCCTAGCAAGGAGCATCTTTGGTACCGAGCAGAGGATTCCTGCTCATCTAATGGTTCCCGCAAAAGACCTCCTCGGCATCAAGCAGAAGGTTTCTACTCCCGGTTAGTGTAACGCTCTATGTACATGAGCAAGTTTGGTTCTCGCTTAATGCAGGTGGTCTCGTTGTTATACATCCCCCAAACAATTAATGGCCATGTTTTTTGCAAAGCATGCGAAAATGATATCCAAGATGTCGACCTAGCATATGGCTGCGATCACTGTGAAGTTTACCTTCACAAATCCTGTATGAAATTACCAACAAAGATTCAACATCCCTTCCACAGCAATCCTCTCATTCTTAAAAAACATTCTTCGTCAAAACATTACCGTAAATGCAGGGCTTGTGGTAAATACTGTTATGGCTTCACTTATTATGACAAAGAATACAACTTGCATTTCGATGTGAATACAACTTGCATTTCGATGTCACCTGCGCCTTTTTACAGCCTTCAATAAAACATGAAGGTCATGATCATGCCATTACTCTCTTTCAAAAATTGCATTTTATCCCAAAATGTGCAGCATGCTGCAGTTTTGCCTCTGCTGATGCGTCTTTTTTGCGTTGTATGGAATGTAACTTTAATGTACATCTCATGTGTCTCTTACCATCAGTTATTAAGCATAAGATTCACCCGCACACCCTCACCCTCATGGATAGTTTTATTGAAGATGATTTTTCAATACATCTCGACTGTGATGTTTGCAAGAAAGAAAGAGATCCTCTGCAATGTATTTACTACTGTGCAACATGCCACTTTATGGCAGAAGTAAATTGCATCATTTCTGAGGCATGTGTGCTTTTGGCTAATTTTTTTAATCTTCTGTAGGTACTAAATTAAATTGGGAGAAAATTGGTGCCTTGATTGATTATGTGATTCAAGAAAGTTTATGATACATCAAAAGTAATACAAACAACTTTTGCATGTCCTTGATTCATGAACAATTTTTATTTATTTTTCGTGTATGTGCATCTCAAAAATGCTTAAATCATAAACAGTTTGCTTTTGCTTCTTAGGTACTACTTTCTCTTAAGAAAGAGATCAAATAAGTGCAGCTAGATAAGGCGACCACCAAAAAAGGTGTAATCATAAAAGACTTATCAGATTCCATTCAAAAGGAAACTGATGAAGAATTAACTGAGATTAGTATGACATCATCTAGGGCTGGCAACGAAGGTAAAGTTCTAGAATAGTATAAAGCTTGCATTTTAATTATAAATATAAAATACCAAAATATCTCTCTGTGTTAGAGTGCAATTTATGTACTAGTTTTGCATTGTTTACTTCCTTTAATATCGATATTTTTCACTTAATAATAATGATTTACTTGTGTTTTATTTTTGTAGGTACAATTCTATTGATTGGTGCTAAAATTGAGCTACAAGATGACATTTGGGGATGATTGTTTTCCTGGAGAAATTATGAGCTTCAGAAGAACTTTGTTAATAAGGCGTGGGCGCGTGCTGTCAACTAAGGACCTGCAGTTTTTATTTTAACATGTTTTGTCTTTTTGGTTATTTTTGTAATTCCGAATTTAATACTTAGATAATATTTTAGATATTAGTATTTTATTTTAAAAAGAACTCTGGCGGAAGGAAGAAAGAAGGGGATCAATTGGAAAGAAATGCTAGATCTAAATTTCTCTCTTCTCACTATGAAGAACTGAACCTATTATTCTGGTTGAATGTTAATAAAGCTTTGATTTATCATTACTGTGAAATCTTTCTTATGCTTTAATTATTTTATTACTTTTTGGGTATTTGTTTATGCTCTAAATTATTGTCATGATTATGTTTGTTAATTAAATAATTGGCCACTATTTAATGATCAACTTAATTTATTGTCAATTAAAAGATTCATCGTATGAAGATTTTAATGTTTGTGACAAATAGCATAGCAGTGCGTTGTGTTATGAGAATAAACAATCTAATTTAAATGAACCATCGTATGTGTTTGTTGATTAGAATTTGGGTCTCTCTAGTTTCTCAGGCTGTCAATTGATTAAATCCTATAATCATATCCAGGGTTGTCTATTGATTAGAGAAATAACTAATTGTTGTACCTTAGTTATCAACTAGATAAGGAGAGATTAGCTATTAGAGAGTCTCAGTAGCTATAACCGGTCTATTCATAAGTAGTAATAATTTGTATTTGAATCAATGATCAGTATTTGAATCAAGCTGAGTTAATTCCTTCAACCAGAGCTTTTCCCAATTTGAATTACAATTTTAATTTGCATTCTTGTTATTTTAATTTGATTTTTATTATTGTCAACAATCTCCCATTTTATATTTTATATTTTAAAAAGATTTAAATAATTACCGATCTCTGTGGACACGACCCTGCTCAATCACTATACACAATTTATTTAGAGTAGTATTTTATTTTTACTGGTTTCGACAACCATCACTCTGGTATTGCCTCAAGCCGTGAAGCAAACTTGGATTTTCATTCTTGTTCGAAATTTTAATTAAGTTACAAATTACATATTCAGGGACACAAAATGAGGGAGGAGGGAGAACAGAGGAAATTAAAAACTATATCCTCCATGAACATCCATTATCACTCATTGAAGTACATTGCCATGAGTGTGACAAGCCTTTCTCGGGTAAATTATACAATTGCAGCAGGTGTAATTTCAATCCTTAATGGTGCTCTGCTTGCGGGGAAAGCGGCCTCCGCCCCTCGGGTAGCTTTTATATCTGTAAATTGTGTTGGCCCAACACTCCTATTTTCCACAAATCATGCGCTGAATTACCACAAGAGATCAAAATCACCTTTCATCCGCACGACTCTCTTTACCTTGTGGAAAAGTCTAGTTGTTACAAGACGATGGGGTGACATCAAGAAAGAGTAAAGCAGCACTATAAGCTCTGCTGCAGCGAGTGTAGTTTTGAGATTGGTTTTGGGTGCGCTGCAACTATCATTGATTACCGTGTAGGTCGTGAATATTTCAAGCATTTCTTTCACTATCACACCTTGACCCTGATGACGGCAACCAATCAGGAGTGGATGTGCAAATTATGCCGTAAAAACATCAGTGGTCCAACCTATGGCTGTGCTACATGTGAGTGTTTTTACGTCCATAAATCATGTTGTGAATTTCTGCAGGTTATCCTCCATCCTTTTTATCAACTTCATCATTTGGAACTACCATACAAGAAACCTTCGACTTCGAAGGAACTTTGCTATTGCGTTGCCTGTGGTTTCAATATCGATGAAGGCATAAGGTACGAGTGTCGAAAGTGTGAATTTTGCTTGCATCCTGAATGCGGCTCTCTGACGGCAAACATAAAGTTCCACGGTCATGAGCATCTTCTTGCTCTGATAAACATTAACATGTGCTCCCAAAGGACAAAATGGGAATGCAATGCATGTGGGTGGGAAATTGAGGATGATCCCTTCCTCCGTTGCGTGGAATGTAAGTACAATTCTCATGTCTCATATCTTGCGGTCTCACCGCCAGAGACTACTATCTACAAGCATCACAAACATTCTCTCACCTTAAGGCCAGATCATAAAACACTTGTCAGAGATCAAAATGCTTCGTATTACTGTGACGCCTGCAACAAAAAGAGAATTCTGAAGCATCCGTTTTATTCTTGTACTGAACGTGACTACAACACTCATGTGCACTGTGTAGTCACTGAGTATGGACTCAATGGCAGAGGCATACTGCGACATTTTAGTCACAAGCATGTCTTGATTTGCAGTGAGAAGATAGACGGCGATTGCTTTGCATGCAAGAAACCCTTCCAAGGGTCAGGATATAGCTGCCATCACTGCAGATTTTATCTCGATATATCTTGCGCTGAGCAGCCACAGAAGATCAAACATCCCTTCCATGAACATCCTCTCACTTTGTCTGGACCTCATTCTGGAGTGGGAGTTGAATGCAGTGCTTGTTATCGGAATGGTATTGGCTTCATGTACACGTGTGTGACGTGTGTCGACAAAGGTCACGCCACTTTCTTTCTAGATCTTGACTGCGCTTCACTACAGCCTACATTAGAATCTGAACTTGTTCATGAGCATATGCTTACCATCTTTGAGAAGTTATATACAAGCCGAAATGCATTGCTGGATGCAACTTTAACTCTCCCCGTGGCTACTATTTGAGTTGCGTGAAATGCCAATTCAATGTCCATCTCTGGTGTTCTTATTTGCCCAAGAATATTAAACATAGCAGCCACCATCATCCCCTCACACTCAAGGATATTTCGGTAGATACAGATTATAGGGAGGAGTTCTTTGATATTTGCGAGATGGAAAGAGACCGACGGGAATGCATTTATTATTGTGAAGAATGCGACTTTGTAGCAGAATTTAACTGCCTGTTTTCTGAGATATGCCTTTTAAAATTGAGGAGATAAATCACTAGCTTACAAATATATATATATCATCTTGTTTTTTAGTTTAAAGTCTTACTTAGTAGTGAGAAGTTATAATTTTAAAGCTGCAGTTGTTATTGAAAAAAAATTAAAACTATGAAATAAAATCTATGAGTGTGCCATAAATATGATTTTTAAATAATAATTTGGATAAAAATAATAAAAGTACTATGATTTTTTTTTTACAATAATGATACAGCTACAAACTATTGTACAAATTTTTTTGTACAACCTGAGTTGGCAGCTGGCGTGACTTTGGCCCCATCATCTAGTTAAGTAAACCTAAGCTAATAGAGTTAAATCTATACTGTTTATAAATTCAAATAAAAAAGCATTCTTTTTTTATTTTTGTTTTCATGTTTCTCTGACTTCATGACTTCACGGGCTCCTTTTATGACTTCGGCTCTTCGTTTACAATCTTCCTTTGCCACCATATTTTTTTCGGTTTGTCTATAAAATTGCCAAATAGATTAAAGGTATTTTCTTTACAATCTTCCATGCTGAGTCATTATTGTTTTCAATTTTTTTCTATTTGAAGTTGAGTCATTTGTTTTGGGGGGGGGGGGGATTGAATCCACTTTTGCTATTTTAAATTAATCAATTTCTTTTAGTTTTAAGTCAAAGAAAATTAGTTTGAATCATATATTTACTAAGGCTTTATTCATAAACTTCTTTATTGTATTTTATCTCCATGAACAATATTGCTTATTAATTGTTCTGCAAGTTTGTAGTTGAACAATCTGGAATTTTAGTTATGTATTTATTACAACAACTATTGGAAAAATTTTAGGATTAGTTTGTAACACCTGGTTTGAAGAATATTTTTGTTTAATCAAAATTCACATAACAATTTGTTGAGAATTTTGTAGATGTTTAAAGATTCATCTTGTTGGCCTAGTTATTTTTTACTGGTTATATAGTATAAAGTTGCTGAGAGCACATTTTGGCATAGACGTGGCTTCTTTATAAGATTTTGCAGCTTTACAATTTACAGAACAATAGGAGGATCATTGAGAATATTTTTGAAGACTTCTATATATTTTTTTCAATTTAGAGATTTTTGGATTCATTTTTTCTCGTCACCATGCACAATTTATTGCTAACTTATTGTTGTCTAATAAATTGCAGTGTCTTCACTTAATGGACCCTTCTATGCCCTTTTGGGAGGTCACAACATGCTGATTTTTATTGTCGAAGCTACCAACATGCTGAGTTTTACTACCGAATCTACTGTAGCTACCACAAGTGGTTTCGTGGCACTCATTATGCTCCCATCTTAACCTACGGATATTCCCACAGAAAACTAAAGCAAGAATTGCAACTGCTAGATTTTCCTCGTCATATACACACTTGTGACTTTCTACTTTAGCCATCTAGGCTTGTTTTAATGATATTTCTCTTTAATGATTAAGTTTTTAACTTTTGAACAACTGTAACAATGAAAATGAGATGAATTACACGCATATTTTGAATGACAGAGCCTTTAATATATTCCCTTATGCAAAATACATCAAATGAGAAGAAATGATATATCATCATTCATTTTGTTAAATAGCAGCAGTATAAATTCAATAACATAAATAAAGGATTTGTCAAAGACCAGGTAATAGTTCCTTACAATGTGCCAAAAGCCACATCGTAGAAACAGGAAAAAACAAAAAAACGACACAGAAACAAGCTCAAATTCTTCAAGCATTATTCTGGAGTGAAAAGGCATAAAGGCTTCAACCAAGGTAGCAAGACTAATCATGTGCATCCCTCTGAGCTGAATAATGACTACAAATAAAAACAAACAAGTTAATGTTTATAATGTTAAAAGAAATAACAATATTCATAATTTATGCATACTTGCAAATTATTACAAGATCTACCTATGATTAGATCATCCTTGGTATGTATTTGTAGGCATGTATGCACTCGTAATTGGATCAATTTCAGAATTCTATAATTCACCTAAAAAATAAATATAAACATTATAGAACTAAAATAAATTAAATCTTTACAATTTAAATGGGAATTATTGAACAAATATTACATACCTCCATGACCTTGCTTTGTTGTGTGTCAAAGATATCTTTATCACATAATGGTTCTATGAAGTCATTCTAAGCATAGTACAGTACAGTTACTACAAATAATAAATATGATAAAAAATACAATAAAGTAGAAGCCATTGTTAAGATTTTTTATTTGTTTACCTTTTTCATCTTTTTACCATTTGAATTCTTTTGCACTATTTTCCCTTTCATTTTCTGGACAACTTTTTCAAGCTTAGATTGCTTCCTCTTGAATCGAGGACGACCTTTACTTTGGACCACCAAAGGAGTGAGAATGGCTGAAGTGCCATCAAGTTTTCCATTGCTTCTTGTTCCATCAATCGAACTAATCTTACTCTACTTTCCATTGAAAAAACTTTCACTCAACATTGTTTCCAAATCATTTACTGTTGACACCACCAAATTGCATTTTTCTTCACTAATGGAAGCCAATTCTGCCACTTTATAGAATAAATTGCACATCTTATCAAAGCGATGGCTCTCAGGTTTGACACTCCAATTATCAAAATTTACCTTCACTTTAGTATGACATCTTTTTACATCTTTTCTCCCTCGCATAAGAATATACTTCGGTGGGACGTGAAAGATACTTTTATGAAGTAACATTGCAATTGCATGTCGGCATAATATTCCTTTAAATTCAAACAACTGGCAATTACAATTAACTTCATGAGATGCCATATTCAAGAAAACAATAAAAGAATCACGACGTAGAGTTTCTCCAACCTTCACATCTTCATTCACAATAAATTCCAAGCTCACGCCATTCTCATTATATAAAGATACTTCACAATATATTTTTGCTGATAACTCACGCTGAAACTCTTTGAATTTTGCCGTTGTATACACATCCTGAAATTGCTTCTCAATGGCGTAATGAGTCATACAAGGGATCTGCGAATTAAAAGAATTAAAATCAGCTTGATTCTCCTTTTCCACCTTATCCTTCAACGCACTCTCATATTGTTCCACAAACTGTTTCAAGGTCGTTTTAGAATTTACATACTCATCAAAAAATGCATGCATGCTTTCGCAACATTGAGTCGTAGACATTCCTGCCCAAAAAGAATTTTTCACAAATGATGGCACCCAACGTCTTCTTTCATTATACAACCCAAGCAACCATTGATTACTACTCAAATTATATTTTTCAATGAATTTATCCCAACATCCTTCAAATGCAGCAGGCATTAATGAATCATAAACAATATTTTGTAGATTAAACTTGATTGAATCATATTCCTTGTAACCTCTTAATTTTTCAGGCAATTTCTTTATTATATGCCACAAACACCATCTATGTCGTGTATTTGGAAAGACAAACTCAATTGCTTTCTGCATAGCTTTATCTTGATCAGTAATTATTGCTTCCGGGGTAATACCCATCATACATGTATGCCAAGACTCAAAAAGCCATATGAAAGTTTCAGTATCCTCATTAGAGATCAATCCACAACCTAATAAAGTTGATTGTCCATGATGATTCACCCCCACAAAGGCAGCAAAAGGCATATTGTATCTATTAGTCAAATATGTTGTATCAAATGTAATAATATCGCCAAACTCCTTATACGCAGCTCGACTCCTTGCATCAGCCCATAAAACATTCTTTAATCGGCCCTCTTCATCTAAATCTATAGCATAAAAGAAATTTGAATTGTTACCTTGCATTTTCATAAAGTAGTTTTGAATTGCAGTGGCATCTCCAGCTCCAAGCTGTAAACGTCTTACTTTATTAACATGATTTCTACAATCTCTCTCTAAAAAAGATAAATTCTCCTGTCCTCCTGCTTCAACTGCTAAAGAATTAAAACTCTTATTCATTTTTATCCCAGCTCTATCATTTAACTCCAGCTTCCTCTTCACATATGTCTTCAATATTCTGTTGCTCTTTAAAAATCGAGCTTTCGCTGGAGTAGTAAGTTCATGATTATGGTCAAATATGATGGAGCGCACCTGCCACTTTCCATCAGGTCTTATAGAAGCGCCAAGCCTTGCTTTGCAATTAATATTTTTCATTGGACGCATTTTGAAGGCATTTGCAGACTTTGATCTTGGTTTGCCATAACGCGAACAACACATTGTCACAAATTTCAATTGCCCATCATCTCCCTTTCTCGAAGATCTAATAACACCTTCAAACCCTATACTTTTTCCATATCGCTTGTAAAAGTCGAAAACACCCTCAAAAGAATTAAAAACCATTCCAACCTCAGGCAACTCAATTTTTTCCTCTGGACTTATTGTATCTTCCATTTCCTCATCATTACTGTCCTAATATACATGATATAAAAATCCAAATAAAAAATTAAATTGATGAACATTAAAAAAATAATAATACGAAATTACCTCGACAAGATGAGAGTTTGAGAGAATGTCTTCAACAGGTTTTGACTCAAAGTCCTGCATCTTTGATATTCAGTAATCAATGATTAAAGGAATCAGTCAATGCCAATACATGATGAAGGTTAAAAAAATGCTAATAAACAGTAAAAACCAAAAAGCCCCCACCTGAAATAAGTGAATTAATTTCCATATCCATATATGATAATTTTATTTCCAAAGGAAAAGTGCCATAAACAGTTTAAAAATTTGAAAGATTGTTATGTGAATTTTGATTAAACAAAAATTTTCTTAAAACCAGGTGTTACAAACTAATCCTAAAATTTTTCCAATAATTGTTGTAATAAATACATAACTAAAATTCCAGATTGTTCAACTACAAACTTGCAGGACAATTAATAAGCAATATTGTTCATGGAGATAAAATACAATAAATAAGTTTATGAATAAAGCCGTAGTAAATATATGATTCAAACTGATTTTCTTTGACTTAAAACTAAAAGAAATTGATTAATTTAAAATAGCAAAAGCGGATTCAATCCCCCCACCCAAAACAAATGACTCAACTTCAATTAGAAAAAAATCGAAAACAATAATGACACAGCATGGAAGATTGTAAAGAAAATACCTTTAATCTATCTGGCAATTTTATAGACAAACCAAAAAAAAATATGGTGGAAAAGGAAGATCGTAAACAAAGAGCCGAAGTCATAAAAGGAGCCCGCGAAGTCATGAAGTCAGGGAAACAGGAAAACAAAAATTAAGAAAGAATGCTTTTTTATTTGAATTTATAAACTTAACTGGTTGGCATACCTCGATAATTCTTCCTCGATCCAAAGTCGGTCCCCCAAAGAATAGCGACGGGTGCTCTCTCTAAAACAACCATCGGGATGACCCCATCTACTCTTGAGCGATTTCTCACCCAAATCTTCAACTTGAAATATGGAACTTACAATATCGCCCCCTGTCTCTCCTGCTCGGTATCTTCGTTATTGGGGTAGGCGGGTACAGTAACCCTCTTTCTGACCTCAAACCTCCTCAGAGGTACTTTCAACGGGTGTAACGCCCATAGCTTTGGCCAGTCGATCATGTGCACAGCCTTTCCCTCGATTACCGTCGGCCGGAAAAGGTGCCTGCGGGGTCACTCGGTCTTCCACCTAGCTTTGGGGTTGATATGGATGCCGTATGTACGC
This sequence comes from Atalantia buxifolia, assembly GCA_030444775.1. Classification (NCBI taxonomy): domain Eukaryota; kingdom Viridiplantae; phylum Streptophyta; class Magnoliopsida; order Sapindales; family Rutaceae; genus Atalantia; species Atalantia buxifolia. Next base: position 30,499,554 of record CM059832.1, on the reverse strand, counting down.
TCATGCTTTCTCCGGGAATCTCGATTGGACGAGGAGGTGCATCTGCTTTCTCTGCTGATCAGGTGGCCTCTCGGTGAGGCGATAATTGGTGATCCACTCGCACACCTGTCTCTTAGTGGTGGTTCTTCCTCTTAATTGGACCCTTTCGGTGCGGCTCCCTCTCTTCTCCTCAATCCTTCCGCCTGGTCCGTCTTAATTCTCGCCGCTTTTTCCTCCTCAATTGCTATATCCCTCTTCGCCTGTTCGTAAGCGGCGGAGTACGACTGAATAGTGGGGCTCCTCAGGTTATACCACAGGCGTCCAATCCGCACTCCTTCCTTCAATCCCCTCAATGCTTGGGGATGATTAAAGGCTCCCAGATCGAGAACAGCTCGATGGAAAGCGTTTCATCCTCCCCCTGCTTCATGCTCGTCAGCTCCATCATATCATCTTCCGGTGCCATTGCCCCCCGGAACTGTTCTGCGAACTCTTGGCATATCTGCTCGAACGACTTAATACTCCCGTGAGGAAGCCGGTACCACTCTCGTGCTCGTCCCTCCAAAGACAACGGGAACACTTCTCAGAGATAAACCTTGCACCGCTTATGTCGTTGAGCGCGTGTGCACTAATGGGTCTGGTCGCCCCAGTACTTGAGGTCCGGGACGCGGAAGTCTCGGATGATCGGCGCATTAATCTCCAGCCCACAGCATTATCCTCCACTCCGGGGTGCCCGACTCCTTCCGCATGTCATCTATGTAATCACTCTGCACCAGTGCCACCTCTTTTCTACATTATCCTGACGCTGAGTGGTCTCGTGCCGCGACATGTCATCCCGTCTCGTTTAACCGCTTTCAAGCATCATGTAGCGCGACAGGCCGTCGTGACCCGTCCCGTTCTTTATGTCTTTCAGGAGTTCCCTTTCTTCAGCGTTCGTTACTCAGCGCCATCAAAGTATTGCCTCTCAGGGATCGTCCTCTTCCTCCTGGACTTCTCCCCGCCGAACTTGACCTCAACACCACAAGTCAGCGATAGTGTGGCCCCCGCCCACATCGTCATTGCTCCTTCCAACCACGTTACAGTTCGTCATCATCCTCCGCTTCTCACCCCTTTTCTCGGTTCGTTTCTCGGCTCATTCGTTTCTCATTTCGTGTAGGATGGCCATCGAGTATCCATCTGTTTCTCCATTCGTTCCATCCGTTCACCCATTGCTTTCCCGCGCTTCATTAGCAATCTCCCCGAGTGTCACGGACTCATTACGCCCGAATCGCTCCTTGAGTACTACCCACGGTGTCCATGGTTTTCTTCCTTATTTGCCTTCTTCTACTCTCTATCGCAAGCTTTTTGCTCAGTTCCCATGACGGCGCAAAATGTTGATGCAGGATTCAGTCTCTCTTCGGCTTCTCGCCGACTCGACCGGGATCTCTCTCAACGGTCTATTTAGTCGCTTAACGAACTCTCCTCGTGTCTCTCCCGAGGTGAGCAGAATGATGTCCCACACGACCCTTCGTTCCAGTATCTCTCTGCGTACACAAAACCTGGCTGGTCGAGTGCGTGGGTGTTTTTCGTAAACCCTCCGACGCTTTCAAGTCGGTCAATCGGCTTTTACCCTTTTTGGTGGGAAAATGGTGCCAAATAACTCTTGGCTCTCAAAATACTGAATTCTTTCTTAAGGTTTCGATTTCAAAGTGTCTAACCCGTTTACCTTCGCCGAATACCCTTTTATACTGCTTTCGACATCGGCGCCCGTGATCCGCGATCCACGTTCTCACGCTCTCCATTTTCTCCGTTCGGAGCGGGTGGTCAACATCGTGGTTGGTTGATCAATGTGTTTCAGATTCTCGGATGAAAAGGCGTGTTCTCGCTAACCGCTATTTGATCGGGTCCACCCGCCTTGGTGCTCGGTAAGAGAAAAAGAACTCTCCGCACCGCGACCTCGAAAAAGATCGCCCTCGCGAAACTCGCGAGTTCCTCGCAAGCTTGGCTTATCGCTTGTCTCGCAAATTCAAAGCGGGTTATCTCTTCTTTGCAGGGGGTAGCTAGTCGCCCTCGCGAAATACCACCACAACAAGGCCGGTATTTGCAATGGAATGGATAAATACCAGAACTTGCATTAAAGGTCGGGTCGATCTAGGCTTCCCGGGTACATCTAGCTCTTTTGGCCAGGAAGGCGAGAGGTCGGTTTTCTCCCACTTTTGTTTTGCCCTTTTAGGAACTAGTAAACTTTCTCCTCGAAGGGTCACGTCATAACTAAATGCGAAAGAGGCGGTGATGATCTGTCCTTTCGTTTGAATTTCAAATCGACGGTTACAGGTGCCTCGGAAGACACGCCCCGTCAGCGGAAATAAAACGAAAGCTTTCATTTTCTTAGAAAAAACCCTAACTCCGAAAAGCAAATCCCTCACTTCACTCTCGCTCTCAAATCTCTCTGTAGCCAATCAGCCTCCTCTCCTTCTCCGGCGAGCTACACTGTTCTTATTTCTATTCGGTCCGCTACTCCGTGTAATCGTTTCCTTCACTTCAACTTTGGATTTTTGCTGTTATTTCGAGTGGGATTGGTTGCGCTGTTTTTCGGGTAGATCTTTAGGAAATGTCAAAAGGGAAAGAAAAAGTGGTAGATGTTGATGACGACGAGCTAGGTTTCCTTCCTAGTTTACTCGCAGATCCTGCTTTTGATCCTGGGATGCCTTTAGAGCCATTTAAGTCTCAGTATAGTACTAGTGCTAGGAGAATGTCTCCTGAGGTTTCCACCTCGTCTAGTGATGGTGGTGATGAGGGTTCCTGAGTTTGGGATACCTTAAGTGTGGGTTCGGTGAGGAGTCTAGTGCAAAATCCTCCTCGAAACATGCGACAGGAGACGAAAAGGAGCAGTGGTAAAGGCGTTAGCAGATGATTATGCTATTGACTACATAGATTGCCTAACCACCGTAGATGACCTGGTCGAACTCCAGGACTATTTACTAAAAGCATCCCTCGTGAGATTCCCCGAGTCCCTCGGGTAAGAAAGATAGTCGCCCACCTGTGGGTATGTTACCCCGCTCCTAGAAAGTTTTAAATTTGGAATGAGGCTTTACTTCATCCAGATACTAGATGGGCTACAAGCTCCTGCTCACTTAATCTAACAGGTGGAGGGTGCTCTCGGTCCTGTTCGTCTGTGGAAATGGGATGTGGTCTCAGTGCACCCTTGACGAAGTCAAGACTTACCAGCTAAAGAGTAGCCCAAAAGATCTTTGGCTGGTATTACTTCATGTCCAAGACCAAGACCAGAAACCCTTAACTCGATCTCCCAACAAAGGTGGTGGTGGGAATTGGAAGAGGAAATTTCTGTTTCTTTGGGGTCCCTGGGTCAAATGGCGAAATAGACGAGGACATTTCGTGTCCCTCCCATTTCACCGTTCAGGTTGCTCGCTTCGTTTCGAAATCTAATAGCCCATGCTCCTTTATCCTGTGCATAATTTCTAACTTGTGTTTTCTCTTCAAAATGCACTTGGGTGTGCACGTCGACCTTTCGGCCGCTTTACTCAGCGGGTCGACACCGCATTGGCGAACTCTTGCCGTGCAAGGATCTCGTTGTCCGTTCACCGCCGGTCGAGTCTCGTTAGTACCCGAAGAAACAAGCTATGGAGGATGCCGTGATCGGGGCTCTCGAAAGTGGGAAGCGTGGTTTGCCCCACAATGCAAGCGAGATCAACGCGAACAACAGCTTGCACATTGAGCCGTCCCTCTGAGGTCTTTACCACCTCCCCCCACTAAGACTAAAGAACCCCACGGCGTGGGGAGCCGCGCAGGTCCTTCTTCCTCCTCTGCCCGCCGGACCAAAATTCATCATGAAAATAGGCACGAGCACTTGGTCCTTTATGTCAACGAATTTTCCAAACTCGTTAGCAAGAAGGATCGGAGGAAGAAGCACTCTTCAACTTTCCACCTCTGCATACTTATTTCCACCGAAAATGAAGAGGACATTCAGTTTGAGAAAAGCTGGTGAGCTCAACCTCGAGAATTTGAAGCTAGTCAGCTAAGGTCATCACGCTTGAACAGGAGTCAGGGTTAAGGAGGACTCTCGTGCACAAAAGGGTGTCCTCGAGGCTCGACTCGAATCCAAAGCTTCGCCCAAGCCAGCTGACTGATTTTCGGCAATCGGTGTATCATGGCGGTTCTTGCAAAGCAAAGCATCCGACGAAAATGGGTGATCTTCTTTTTGGCATTAGGCATATATGAATGCCGGCGGATAAGGATGAGCGAGGACCTGCAGACATGAGACCGAGGAGAACATCCCTCCAAAGTGAAGTCCCCTGCGAGGCGAGTCCGCAGCTGGTGATACTCCTCCCGCTCCAGAAGTGGAGCAAAGCAAGAAAAATGGAGCAGCCCGCAGGAACGGAGCAGGCAGGGGAGGTGGCCTCCGTTACTGATTTTCCATCTTCTTGATTGTACATGTATTTCCTTTATTTTGTAGATTTCTTCTTAAGACTTTATATGTCGAGATTAAAGGCTGCTTAGTTATGGTAGCAAATTAATAAACAATTGCTTTATTTAGTGTTGGACTAAAAATACTGAACACGTATTGATAAGCACGCGTTCAGGCATATACATATATTTACTTCGCTGCCCTCTCGGGCCTTTGTATCGTCTGCTCGTTTTTTGCTTAATCGAGCATATCATGGAGTTCTGCACGCCTTCGCTTGGTCGAAACACTGGCACGCTTGGCCTCTGTCTCGCCATCGAGCAAAAGACTGCATGAGCCTTTGCATGCCTTAACGATTTTCGAGATTTCGAGTTACGCCGCCTTCAAGATGCAGCTGGCTTTCGCCATCGAGCAGGCTTTGAGACTTTCGAGCCTTTGCATGCCTTAGCATTTTTCAAACTTGAGCCTCTCGCTTCGCGTGGTCAGCACGGCACGCTCGCGGCTTCCCTTTGTCTCGCCATCGAGCGGGCTTTGAGACTTGCATGAGCCTTGCATGCCTTAGCACTTTTCAAGAAATTCTCCTCGCCCGGCAGGTGAAATCCGCACGCTTGGCTTCCTGCTCGCCAAAAGCTTTTGAGACATGGAGCCTTTGCATGCCTTAGCATTTTTCAAACTCGAGTTCTCGCTTTCGAATTAACGCCATTCCAAAGGAGACTTTCAGCCTTGCCTTAGCATTTTCAGACTTGAGCTCGCCGCTTTCGCGTGGTCGAGCATCGCACGCTGGCTTCCAATCTCGCCATCGAGCAAAGCTTTGAGACTTCGGAGCCTTTGCATGCCTTAGCACTTTTCAAGATTGAATTTTCTCGCCGCTTTGGTACTGCACGCTTGGCTTCCCTGTCTCGCCATAGCTTTGAGAGTCATGGAATGCCTTAGCATTTTTACATGTATCGATGACGATCGAATGAAATTCTCCACGTTTATTGATGAAATTAACTTACGGGAATTTAAAAAGGGACGCGATGGAAAATTAAAACTTTAAAACTTAACAAAGTCTTCTTTGGAAGTATCTTGAGATCGTTGCATTCCATGAACCTCGTGGCCATCTCATTTACCGCTTAATCTCAGACGTCTTTCCAGTTTGGACCGAACACACCTTGTGTCGGGTCTTTTGTGCTCTGGTTAACCTTTCTATGACTTTGAACCAGCGCATGGACCCGTTGGTTGTAATGACGAGCAACCCTCTGCATGGGAAGATGAATGCTCCGATAATCCTCTTCTCGTTTAGCGGGTCAGATTCAAGCACAAGTCGTTGTTTTCGGAGACTCGTCGAAATAATTGGTTCGATGTGTGGTCAAGTACAAACCGCCTCGCCAATGCCAAAGCGTACGGTGTTTCCCCTATGCATGCGTATGCCCATTTTGTAGTTCGTCAAAAACTGGTCAAAGCCTTTGATGACTTTATTTTCTGCCCATTAGAAGGTGAGCGGGCCACTCTATCCAGGTTCTCAGCAAAACTCTCTGAAACTAAACTCGGGCGCCAAGAATCCCATCCAGGTTTCTCCAAATAAAATCAGTTGTCTTTACCATATCCTGTTTATCTGTGAGTCTTCCGCCGACCCATTGTGAAATAGTCAATAATTGCGTGTAACTATTCCCTCCTTTGGCGGTGGCCCAATCAAATCAACTCCCATCGTTGAAACGGCCATGGTGAAACCATAAGTAAGCTTCTACCGGGTGGCTTCAGGTGGAGAAACACACGAAACTTTGGCAACTCACGCAATTTCTAGATGCATCCGATTGCATCGTGGGAGTATCCTTTGGGGCCTTGTGGGCGGGGATCTCTGCAGAATGGTTTCCACAAACCCCTCATGTAACATTCGTTCGTCCGCATACATCGGCCAAGGCGGAAGGTGTACCGCCGTCGATACAACACCCCCGTCGATCATTTGTATCTCGATGCTTGAGCTCTAATCTTTCGAGCTCAGAACTTGTCCTCGGCAAGAACCCATCTCAATGTACGAGGTGATCGGGTCCATCCATGAACAATAAATCGATGTTGGGCTGGTTTTAATAATCGTCTTGGGCATTTTTGGATCTGCCGCCGCCATTCTCGGCCGGGATGTCTTTCGATGGTTTTCCTCCTTGGGATGCAATACTTCCACCGATTCAAACTTTCTTCATCATCCGCTTAACTCTCTCGCCGGTCGCTCCATCTTTTCATCCTCGTTGAAATCTTTCCCTTGGTTGCCACCAACTGGGAATCGGTTCGGATTTGCACTCTAATGCCTTAGCCAGTTCCAAGCCCGCTACAAAAGCTTCATACTCCGCCTGGTTGTTTGTGGTTTTGAACTCGAATTTCACGGCGAAGAGACCTCCTCCCTTCGGACTCTTTAAGACAATACGCCCCTTTTTGAACCTCGCTCCCGAGGATCCATCAACTTGATATTTCGATTCTTGTCGTTGGGTATCAATGCCGGGTCAAACTTGCTGTTTCTGGCTCTGTGAATTCTGTAACAAAATCCGCCATTGCCTGTGCTTTTATCATTTTCGGGGCTTATAGCTTATTTCACTTCTCGGCTCGACACCCGTTTCGGCCGAGAGGCATCCAAACATGCAAGGTCTCGAGGCAACGGCTGATTCGTTATGACAATTATGGGAAATTAAAGTACGGCCTCGGCTTTGAAAAACCACAAGCGCCCATGGTGGATATTAGGCCTTGCTCGTATAATAGATGGGATCAACTCCTTCCTCCTCCTCACCAAAACCGAGCTCGTTGGTGATACGTCTGACGGCCATGTCACGAGGGGAACAACATATCTCCTTCCGCGGAGTAGACGGCGGGGTGCTTGTTGAAAGTCTTTGGAATGCTCTCACATTCGGAGTCCGTTACATTCTCTTCCTCTCCAGTATTACTTTGAAAAATACGGCACTTATCATGATCGGGATATGAACGGCTCAACAGCCGCGGTTTCCCATGAGGCTTTGTATCTCCTTCAAAGTGCGAGGAGACTTCATCTGCACGATGCGGATCTTCTCTCGGATTCGCCTCGATCCCGATGGCTCGTGAATCCGAGAATTTTCGATTCAACTCCGAAGGCACACGCCTGCAGGTTAAGCTTCATCTTGAACTTTCTCAATGACCCAAATGTCTCCTCGAGGTGCACAACATGCTCGTCGGGTTCTGGATTTTGTGATCATATCATCAACCTCCATCGTCCTTCCAATCGGCGGTTTGAAAATTTTGTTCACTGACCTTTTTGGTATGTGGCTCGCATTTTTCAACCGAAAGGCAAAGAGCCCGGTTAGTAATGAATGCGGTGCTTTCTCATCCGTCGCCTTTACGTTGGGAGTTGTATCCCGAGAAGCGCGCCCGTGAAGGCTCGATGGCAGTGACCTGTCGATCTACTAGCCGGTCGATTGGTCGATTTTGGCAAAGGAAAGCTATCTTTTGGGCACGCCTTGTTGAGATCGGTGAAGTCACAACATCCTCCATTTACCATTGGCTTTCTTAACCAAAGACCACATTCGATATCCATTCTCGGGGTAATTGACTTCCGAATGAACCCCGCCTTCAAGAGCTTTTCGACCTCAACATTCATCGCATCATACCTCCCGGTTGAAGCATCTTCTTTTGCCTGTTTGGCCGAGCTCTTCTTATTTGTAAACTTTGTGGCAAGCCACCTCGGGGTCGATTCGAGATGTCCTCGTGTGTCCATGCGAACACATCTGCGTAGCTGAAGGCAATGCACCCATTTCAAGCACGCTCGCCTCTAAGCCTCGATCCGATTCGAACTTCTTTCCGGATCATCTCGCTTCAGGGCTTATTGTTTCTAGCTCCTCCACCGCTCTTGCTCGATTCTTGACCCCGCTCGGGTATCCGGCGATGTGATTCGCATTGTAATTGGCTGTGGCCGCTGAGTAAAGAGCCCCGGCAACTCTCGGGTCTCTCGCACTACCCTCTTACTCCGTTTAGATACTTCGGGCGGGTAATGATTGAGAGAACCGCTTTACTCATTCTTAGGAAGGCGGCCAGAATCATCTGGTTCAACTACCACAAAATCCAGAACATTGTCTTTCGGTTGGGATTGCTTATTGTAATCAGGCCGGCTCGACCATACCTAAGGAGTGAGCTTTCCACCTCCGAATCCTTCCGGGGAGGTATTAGTGTGCTCGAACTGAGGTCGATATTCCATCTCCTCGAGTTGACTTCAACAGGGATATCAACCGAGCTCCCCGTATCTACCGGTGTCAGGTCAAACTTTTTGCTAAGTGACTTTAATGACTTGTGGTACAGGATCCCTCTTCGCCCTCATCCGTCCACATGATCGGCACTTGTCCGACTCTTGCTCGTTTATTTCTTGGGGTATTAAAGAACACCTCCTCTTTGGTCATGGCATACCTCGCGATAATTCTTCTCGATCTATGAGTCTCCAACAAAGTCGGTCCCCCAAAGAATTACCCTTTCACTGGGTGCTCTCGCTCAAACTTCTATCACATCTGCTCCCCTTCACGACGAGCCAGGCCATGATGACCAAAGAACTCATCCAGGTAGCGATTTACACCAAATCTTGACTTGAGTCTTGAGATCTCTGCGTTCGGTAGTGTTTGGCCGTGGGTGATGGAACTTACTGATATCGCCCCTGTCTCTCTTGCTCGGTATCTTCGTTATTGGGGTAGGCGAAGTAACCCGCATCCTTTCTGACCTCAAAAGGGAAAAGGGTGCGCCCGTAGCTTTGGCTACGGTCGATCATGTGCACGGCCCTTTGTCGGCCCCGGAAAAGGTGCCTCACAGACTCGGTCTTGGCCACCTTGGGGTTGATATGGATGCCCGTATGAAATGCTTTCTCCGGGAATCTCGATTGGCGAATGAGGAGGCTGCGTCTTTCTGCTGATCTGAGGTGGCGGTGAGGCGATAATTGGTGACTCGTCCACCGCATTCTTGCCGTGGTGGTTCTTCCTCTTAATTGGACCCTTTCTGCGGCCCGAACCTCTTCTCTTCTCCTCGACCTTCCGTCCGTCTTAATTCTGCTTTTTCCTCGCTCAATTGCTATATCCTCTTGCTTTGTTCAAGCGGAGTACGATCAATAGTGGGGCTCTCGGGTTGTACCCACAGGCGTCAATCCGCTCCTTCCTTCAATCCCTTGATGCAGGGATGATTAAAGGCTCGGATCGAGAACAGCTCGATGGAACCTTTTGATGTATTCGTAGCGTTTCATCCTCCCCACTTGCCATGCTCGTCGGCTCATCATATCATCTTAGGTGCCATTGCCCCGGAATCGCTTTGCGAACTCTTGGCATATCTCGACGACTTAATACTCCGCGAGGAAGCACGGGGTACCACTCTCGTGCTCGTCCCTCCAAAGACAACGGGAACACTCTACACCTCCCGAGCTTGAGATAAACCTTGCACCCCGGTTATGTCGCCAAGCTACATGTGCACCAATGGGTCAGTTCGCCTCAGTACTTGAGGTCGGGACGCGAAGTCTCTCGGGATGATCTGCGCTCATAATCCTGGCGAGAGGGGATTTTGTCTAGCATTATCCTCCTGGTGTGCCTCGCTCCTTCTTGCATGTCATCTATCACCTGCGCTAACCTGCGCACCTCTTCTTCTAACAGTATGGCGCGACCGAGGGTCGTCTGCGACACGAGTCCGTTCTGCTCGACATCATACAAGTCTTTGCCAGGAGTTCCCTTTCTTCCGCGTTCGTTACTCCGCCTTCGCCATCAAAGTATTGCCTCTCTGGGGATCGTCCTCTTCCTCCCTGGACTTCTCCCCGCTGAACTTGACCTCCCCCAACACCACCAAGTCCACTGATAGTGTGGCCCCTCGCCACATCGTCGCTGCTCCTTCCAACCACGTTACCTGGCGTCATCCCTCCGCTTCTCACCCCTTCTTCTGGAGTTTCTCTCCGTTCATTTCTCAGCTCGTGTAGGATGGCCATCAGAGTATCCATCTGTTTCTCCATTCGTTCCATCCGTTCACCCATTGCTTTCTCCCGCGCTTCATTAGCAATCTCCCTGAGTGTCACGGACTCATTATGCCTGGAATCGCTCCCTTGAGTACTACCCCCACCGGTGTCCATGGTTTTCTTCCTTATTTGCCTTCTTCTACTCTCTATCGACAGAAGCTTTTTGCTCAATTCCCCACAGACGGCGCCAAAATGTTGATGCAGGATTCTAGTCTCTGCTCGACTACGACCGGGATCTCCTCAACGGTCTATTTTTTGCTCATGACGAACTCTCCTCGCGTTACTCTCGAGGTGAGCAGAATTATGTCCCACGCGACCCTTCGTTCCGTATCTCTGCGTACACAAAATCTGGCCGGTGAGTCGTAGGGTGTTTTTCCCGGCGTAAACCCTCCGACGCTCAAGTCAGTCAATCGGGCTTTTACCCCTTTTTGGTGGGAAAATGGTGCCAAATAACTCTTGGCTCTCAAAAATACTGAATTCTTTCTTAAGGTTTCTGATTTCAAGTGTCTAACCCGTTTACCTTCGCCGAATACCCTTTTATACCTTTTCGACATCGGCGCCCGTGATCCGCGATCCACGTTCACGCTCTCCATTTTCTCCCGTTCATGGAGCGGGTGGCTGAACATCGTGGCTGTTGGTTGACTGGGCTTCGTGCCTAGATTCTCGGATGAAGGCGTGTTCCTCGCTAACCGCTATTTGACTGGGTCCACCCGCCCTTGGTGCTCAGCAGAGAAAAAGAACTCTCCGCACTGCGACCTCGAGAAGATCGTCCTCGCGAACGAGCAGGGGGTTCGTACTCGCAGGTTCCTGCTACCAGGCTTGGCTTGTCTGCTCGTCTTTGAGCAGGTTATCTCTTCGTCTAGGGGGTAGCTAGTCGTCCTCGCGAAATACCACCACAACAGAGTTAATGTTCACCTGGTGGTACAAATTAAAATTTGTGCGGCATGGAGGGATTAGAATTGATTCTGCCTTCAAGCATTTGGAGAGAATAGCGCAAGCTCGCCACGAAATTGAGGATGAAAGTTACAAGGACAACGCACTTTACAAGTACCATGAGGAGAAAGCTAAGCTTACTCTACAGATTGATGAACTACTGGCAAAAGCAGAGAAACAGAAGAAGGAGATACACGATTTTATAACTACTAAATATGATGAGGGATTAATAAGAACGACACTTCTCTTAAGTGAGGCTACGGAATTGATTGCAAACAATGCGGGGGCCAGCTTGCGGTGACACCACGAAATTAAGTGATTCAGTGCAGATACTACGGTAGCTTTTCGACAAGTTCTGTTATTGCATATTTCTTTAATTTTACTGTCGTACGTATGTTCATTGTTTTAAGCATTTCCATGGCTACGCATACAGCTGTGACAAATGCAAATTCTATTTGGATCATGACTGCGTATCACCGTGGCCTTCAGTAAAATTAAAAGGGCCATATGCATATCCTAAATAGGCCGGTTGTTTGGCGACCCCAAATGCATCACAATGATAAATCAAAATGCAAACCTGAAGGATTTGATCTGAATCAGCTCAATAACCACAAGAACAATCTCAAGGACTTAGTGTCGAGTATTCAAATCCAGAAACAAATAATAAAAACAGAACAAGTCAGCAAGATTACGTGGTTCAGTCATTTGCATGACCTACATCACTGGGAGGAACAATAGAGAGGTTCCTATTGATGATTCAAGCTTAGAGATACATGGATTTTTGCTTAATAGGTAACGTACACTTTTAACAATACATGAGCGGTGATGACGATGACGTTTTTCATTTGCCCTGCATTGCGGAAACTGTAAGTTTTATCCCATAGATATTTTTCATTGAATTTAATTAAGAATTATTGGGTTCTGAGGGAAAGTAGAATAGAAAGACAGAATAAACCCACCGAAAAATTACTTGAGATATCACCAAAACACAGAGACCCGAAATTTCCCTTAACGAAAAGATATACCTCGAATCGTAGTAAAATTTTTGTTGTTTGAGACTTTTGATCAATGCTTAAGTTTGGATATTTAAGACGAAAAGAAGTTTTGCACTTACTCCTAAAATAATGCCAATAATGATACCATGTGCCTCAAAATGGCAATAATCGATGATATGATGTGATACTAGCACAATAAGCTTGTTCAAATTGCTTGGTGTTCCTCATTTTCCACTTAATTTGCAGGAGTTTAGATTCAATGGACCACTCAATTGCAATTAAATGAGCTGTTAAGTGTAGCTTTCACATTTTTCATTTATTGTCTCTCTTTATCGAAACCTTTGCCTTTGCACCTCTATCTATATGCACTAGCGGCTTATTATTTAGGATGGAAGTCATGAAGTGCTTTAAATTATTCAAGATAAGTTGGTGTAATTACAGTGCATCTATTAATAATGCCTTGACTTTTTGATGCACTGACATAGTAGGAGATATGATATTTCGCTTCTAATTCGAAGAGGAAACTCAACGTTTATGATCCGATGAACGAGATAAATTATTTTATTGAATTTTGAAGTGAATATTAGATAATGTTCTAATCTAAGGAGTTTTTATTAAATTAATAACTGATTAAAATAATAATGAGAACACTCTATTTTATGAATAAGACAAATCTAGTTTCCAAAATCAACTCAAGCAGAAAAAGTTAAATCACAATTGAAATATAAGTCCTAAAAGCATGCCTAATTCGACTGTGGAATAAAATGACAAATATAAAAATTCCAACAGTCAATTCGCTTTTTTGTTTTTTATACGAAAGTAAAGCTTTCAATTAAATGAACCAGAAAGTGACAGTCAATTCACTTTGAAAAGACAGAATGAGTTTTATTGATTTTTCTTTTTGAATTTGGAGTTATTTGTTTTCTTTGAAAAGTAAAAAAAAAAAGGACAAATTGGGTACTTCTCAGTTGAATCGCTCTCCGCCACTAATGTCTTGTCATGAGTATATCTTCACTAATTATAAAAAAACAAAAAAATAAAATCGGTAAACTCATGGTAAAAATTTAGAGAAAGGGTTGTTTTAGAGGGTCTTCAATTTTAATACTTGCCAGTGCAGTCGCTCTCATACACCAATATGCTTTTGAATGATAAATTTTAATTCACTATATTTAACCAAACTCTTACTAGTTTGGGATAAAATTATATTACAACTGTTGTACAGTATAATGGTTGTTTCCAGTCGTTAAATTTATAGTTACACAATTACGCTAACTAGATCCAATAGTTAGAAGTCGTTAAATTTATAGTTACATAATTACGCTAACTAGATCCAATAGTTAGAAGCAACTGTTGTACCATATTTGCAACATAAGTGGACCCACTAATTTATTTCTCAACTAAAAAAGTTCTACCATTTTCAATCAACAATGAAATTATAAATCACGTAAATAAAACTTGTCTTTTATTCTTGCTTCCTTTTGCCAATGACTCTAACAATGAGCCCTCGAACTGCCACTCACTATGGCCAATATGCCCCTGGAGTTACCGTGTAGACCAATAAATTTTGCTTCCATGGTCCCTACAAAATTGCTCGTCACATAATCTCGAATACATCTATTTAGTACACGATTGACGTGATATAAACGTAAAATAATTTTCATTAGATTTTTCATTGCATGCCAAAAAATAATTTGTAAGCGTTTTCTTTTACGTTCTAGATGTTCCTCCACGGAAGAATTTTGTCCACAAAGAAATTATAAGAGACCTGACAAGACTTGCAACCTTGCTAGACGTAAAAGACTCCGTTGACTTCATTTCATCACTTTAATATTTTAATTCAATTAATACATCCTGGGTTAATGCATCAACCCTATTGAATTCTGGAAAAAGCTATTTCCCCCGAATCGCGCCCCAACTCAAGCCCCGAATTGAAACTCACCGGTTTGATTAAAATGAAAACGCGCCGTTTCACAACAAAGCCAAAAACGGTTCGTTTTACTTGTCAAATATTTCCCCTTCCCTTCATCCTTTTCCCTTCACTTCATCGTTTCCCTTCCCTATCTCTTTTTCATGTGAGCTTGCTCACATCGAGCTGAAATCATCTTCTTCAAAGATGCCAAGATCCTTGCTTCTCTGCAAAAAACCCTCCTCCCTCCCTCTCATTCGCAAGTCTCTTTCTTCATCTTCGCACTTTTTACCAAGTTACGTTCTTAAAGCAGATTTTCCTCTCGAGTTGTAGGCCATTTCAGCAATGAGTCTGAGGCCATTCAGCCAAAGTCTGGTAAATCAGCACATACAGTAGAATCTGCAAACCAACGAGGCCAATTTCAGCCTGTGAGTGCCAATCAAATCAGCACAAATTACGGGGCATTTATTTTTAACACGACTTATTAAAGTAACATTTTATTTATTAGAAAATTTAGAGGAAATTTGAGAGGAAAACGAATGGCAGATTTGTTTAGAGGAAATTTTTCGATTTGGATCTTAAAACAAAGCGAAGAGGAGAGGAAGAGGATTGGGTTATGTCGTTCTGGTGAAGCGAAGAGGAGAAAAGCGAAGAGGAGTCGGGGAGAGGAAGATGAAAACGGTTTGCTTTTGTTAGGGTGTTAGCGTTTCCTCTCCCGAGAACTCTTCGCTTTCTCCTTCGGCGTAACCCAATCCTTTCCTTTTTCCTCCACGGGAAGAATTTTGTCCACAATGTGCTGATTTGTCCACAAAGAAATTATAAGAGACCTGACAAGACTTGCAACCTTGCTAGACGTAAAAGACTCCGTTGACTTCATTTCATCACTTTAATATTTTAAGCAAGGATCTTGGCATCTTTGAAGAAGATGATTTCATCCTGTAAGCAAGCTCACATGAAAAAGAGATAGGAAGGAAATATTTGACAAGTAAAACGAACCGTTTTTGGCTTTGTTGTGAAACGGCGCGTTTTCATTTTAATCAAAACGGTGAGTTTCAATTCGGGGCTTGAGTTGGGGCGCGATTCGGGGGAAATAGCTTTTTCCTTCTAGCTATAGCAATGGCTTTTCCTCTTCTTTATTCACTTTCATTTCTTCTTCTGCTGCTGCAACCATTTTTAACTTTTGCTCAAACCCGCGGCAGCATAACCGTTGGAGCTTCTCTTTCTGCCTCACGGAACTCGTCTTCATGGCTTTCTCCTAATGGAGATTTTGCTTTCGGTTTCCACTCACTTGACAGCAACAAAAACCTTTTCTTGCTCTCCATTTTGTATGCTAAAATCCCACAGAAGACTATAGTTTGGTTTGCAAATGGAGATAATCCTGCAGCTTCAGGAACAAAAGTTGAGCTCACTGCTGATCGAGGCCTTGTGCATACTAGCCCTCAAGGTCGAGAATTATGGAAATCCGATCCTATTATAGGCACTGTTGCTTATGGCTTGATGAATGATACAGGCAACTTTGTTCTGCTCAGTGACTACAAATAAGCTATGGAAGAGCTTCAAGAATCCCACTGACACCATGCTGCCTTCACAAATATTTGAAAACGGACAGTTTCTTTCTTCCAAGCAATCAGATGGCAAGTTTTCCAAGGGAAGGTTTCGATTCGAACTGAATTCAGATGGGAATCTTGTGCTTACTACAGTAAACTTGCCTTCTGATTATACTAATGAGCCTTATTATGAAAGCAAGACTAATGGTTCTAGCAATCGGCTTGTGTTCAATCAGTCAGGGTACATGTACTTATTGCAAGAGAATGATCAAAGAATTGCTCTAACAAGAAGAGTTGAAACATCGGCTTCCAACTTTTATTACAGAGCAACAATCAATTTTGAAAGGGTTTTTACTCAGTATCAGCACCCGAAAAATTCCACTGGAAATGAAGGCTGGACAGCGTTTTGGTCATTGCCAGATGATATTTACAAAGCATGTTTTGTTTCTACTGGCAGTGGCACTTGCGGATTTAACAGTGTTTGCAGACTAAATACTGATAGAAGGCCAATCTGTGAGTGTCCAAGAGGGTATACCTTGATTGATCCGAATGATCAGTATGGCAGCTGCAAGCCAAACTACACTCAGAGCTTTGTTGATGATGATGAACCCGGTTCTCCCAAAGATTTATCTGATTTTGAAGAGATTACGAACACGGATTGGCCTACATCTGATTATCAACTCTTGACTCCTTTCACAGAAGAGGGGTGCAGGCATTCTTGCTTGCATGACTGCATGTGTGCTGTTGCAATTTTTCGAAGTGGGGATATGTGTTGGAAGAAGAAGCGACCGCTGTCAAATAGGCGATTTGATGCCAACCTTAATGGCAAAGCTCTTATCACAATGAGGAAAGGTAATCTCCCTCCAACAAGTCCTGATTTCCCAAGACCTGATGTAAAGAATAATCAGAAGAAGGATCAAGATAATTTAATCATTTTGGGATCAATACTTTTGGGTGGCTCTGTTTTTTTCAATTGCTTGTTAGTTGGAGCTCTGTCTTTGCTTTTTCTTTGTTTACAACAAGAAAAACAGTCAGGTTCCTTATCATGATGCTGTTGCGGAAACAAACTTGCATTGTTTTACTTACAAAGAGCTGGAAGCAGCTACAAATGGGTTCAAGGGAGAGCTAGGAAAAGGAGCTTTTGGGGTTGTGTACAAAGGAGCAATCTGCTATTGAAATAATATCTAAGCAACCCAAGAGGGGACTGAATTGGGTTTATAAAAATTATGCAATACCAAATTGAATCTAGATGCAAATCTTAAACAAATTAAAGCAATAATAAATCAATCAATCAAAATATAAAAAGATAAGAGAAGAAAGATTCAAACACGAAGATTTTTATGTAGTTGGGCCAACTTTGCCTACGTCCACGCCTCCAAGCACACCAGGCTTAAGGATTCCACTAGTCGAGTCTTCGAGGCTTCAAGAACACTTACAATTGACTTTTAAAGTATCAATCAACCTTTACACCAAGAGATTATTCTCAATCTCTTAACCCAAGTGTACCCTAACACTTGCAATCACTCAAACAAATATTACAAATTTGTTTTCTCTCACACAAAGTATATGATTACAAATCAATGTCCAAATGTGAGAATAAATGGAACAAGAATGTGTTTTAAGACTCAATGAAGCTGTTATTTTGATTATAAGCTCAATAATAACGCTATGATCTAACCTTGTTTGAATTTGAATGAGCTTATTTTATAGTTGGAGCTGAAAACTAACTGTTATTGACTTTCTGCATGAAAACGGATCGCCGTTAACTGTTGTTGGTTAACCATTTTGACTGGTCCAAGTAACCGTTGAGCTGAAATTCAAATAAATGATTAACCGTTTGCCACTATTGGTTTGCCGTTAATATCCAGAGACCTATAAAACAAATTTCTGCTATCCGTTCTTGCTAAACGGTTAGAGGTTAGTATGGAATGACATTCTAGAAGTTATTGGTTAGCCATTTGATATAAACGGTTAGCCGTTTAATTCCAGTAACCTTCCCTGCACACTTGTGTTGTCCCTTTTTACTAATCGGTTCAAGTTTAAGAAAATACCCATCTCTGGATTTTATTCGTTAACTGTTTCAATGTTAACGGTTCACTGTTTATTTCCAGAATCATAATTTTAATCATCATTTTGCAGAAGACGTTTTCCGAGTTTAAAATTTAATGAATACTCGTATTTTAGGAAAATATTATGCGACTTTTTAATGAAATATTTATTAACAAAAGCTCCAACATTTTAATCAAAAACGTCCAGAGTTTGTTATCATCAAAATCATTATAAAGAACATATACATGTTAACAGCTACTTATTAGGTTCTAGTTGCAGTTAAGAAATTGCATAGTGTTATCCAAGATGGTGTGAAAGAATTCAAAACAAAAGTAAACGTTATCGGCCAAATTCATCACAAGAATCTTGTTAGACTGCTCGGATTTTGTGATGATGGACTGAATAGGTTGCTGGTATATGAGTTCTTGAGCAACGGTACTTTAGCTAGCTTTCTTTTCGGTGACTTGAAACCTGGATGGAGCCGGAGAATAGACATTGCTCTTGGGATTGCAAGAGGACTTTTGTATCTACATGAAGCAGATTATCCATTGTGATATCAAGCCTCAGAATATTTTGCTTGATGATTACTACAATGCTCGAATTTCAGACTTCGGATTGGCAAAGCTTCTGCTGCTTGATCAGAGCCAAACGCATACTGCTATTAGAGGAACAAAAGGGCATGTTGCACCAGAATGGTTTAGGAACATGCCCATCACAGTGAACTTGGATGTGTACAGCTTTGGTGTTTTACCGCTGGAGATCATTTGCTGCAGAAGAAATGTAGATATGGAAATAAATGAAGCAGAAGCACTTTTGACAGATTGGGCTTATGACTGTTACTGCGAAGGAATGATAGAAGCTCTGGCGGAATTTGATATAGAGGCATTGAATGACAAGAAAAAGGTGGCAAGATTTGTGATGGTTACCATCTGGTGCATTCAAGAAGATCCTTCTCTTCGGCCAACGATGAGGAAGGTTGCTCAGATGCTTGAAGGAGTTGCTGAAGTGCTTGATCCACCATGTCCACCATGTCCATTTACTGCGAAGGAATGATAGAAGCTCTGGTGGAATTTGATATAGAGGCATTGAATGACAAGAAAAAGATGGCAAGATTTTTTATGGTTACCATCTGGTGCATTCAAGAAGATCCTTCTCTTCGGCCAACGATGAGGAAGGTTGCTCAGATGCTTGAAGGAGTTGCTGAAGTGCTTGATCCACCATGTCCGTGTCCATTTACTGTTGCCAACTGACAGCGGCTTAAGGAGTTGCTTTTAATCAGCAGCAAGTGATGTTCTAATAATTTAACTGGCTCTGCCTTCCTTTGAATGAGCAAATTGTTTACTCATTGTGTATTATCTAAACTAGATTATTGTGCTGTCGTGTTTCTTGTTATTAATCTAATTCTTGAACAGAGTTCTCTGTGATTAAATGCAGCATAGTTGTTATATTATCAGAAATTTGCAGGATCAATCAATTTTAATTATAATCAGACGTCTCATAATCTGGGGGCTGATAGGTATATCCATCATTAAACTTGCACTTTGATCATAATTTCCAGGCAGAGAAATCAAATTTTGAGGGATGGAATATTGGAGATCAAGGTGTTATGACTTTCAATCTATACCTTACATGTGAGCTGAAATCGCTACTTAAAAAGGTAGGAGGGTTGATGAGTAAAAATACTGCAAGTGAAAGTTAACTCTTTACGGTACATATTGGCCGCAGTACCTTTAAAGTTAACTCGAAGCAACCGAAAAAATACCCCTTATCATACAGCTCATAATCTTTTCCCGTCATGCAAATACCTGGTCAATAATGTTGACTGTAACGCCTGTTATTTGTTTCCTCTTTTACCCTTAGTAAATCGAGCAGGATAGTTATTATTAGATGTTTGTGTGTGAGTAAAATTTATTAATTTGTTTTAAATAAGTTAGGTAGGTTATTAGCTTTTATTAAAAAAGGAATTTTCTTAAAACTCACGTTTTCTTGTATTTTTTTAGGTATTTATTAATTACCAAAAGTATTTAAAAGGAAACCATCTTTTTAAGAAGAAGCAGTTTTTTATCTTCTACACCGTTACAAACCCTAAAAAAAAAAGAAACATAAGTCTTTGGAGAAAGAAAATAAAGTTTTATAACTTCTTTTTTTAGTGTTTACCTTTAGGTATTAAGTATTTCTTTGACTTATATGATTTTTTTTTTATTAATTGTCTACCTTTAATTACTTGTAGTATGATTTGGGTAATATATGTGTGTTTGTAATGCTGTGATGATATGAACAATTTGCATTCTTTGCTTCAAATCATTTTCTTTATTTAGAACCACATGAATAAGTTTATATATCATGGAACTAGACATCCAAGACTTTCCATTGATAGG
Organism: Atalantia buxifolia; assembly: GCA_030444775.1. Classification (NCBI taxonomy): domain Eukaryota; kingdom Viridiplantae; phylum Streptophyta; class Magnoliopsida; order Sapindales; family Rutaceae; genus Atalantia; species Atalantia buxifolia. The sequence goes on along the minus strand of CM059832.1, from coordinate 30,479,400 downwards.
TTTTGTGTTGAAATCCTCTGAGTATGCTAATTGTTATGATTATTTTTTGAAGTTGGGTTACAGGTGCTGGAAAATTCTGATTTTCAGTAGCAGTTCTCACTTCTGGAAATTTTTCTGTAAGGTTATGTTGGAAAAATATGCTCTTTAAAGCATATTTATATATTTATTGTAATAAATAATTTTTCTAATTAATAAAATAAATGAGGTATTTTATTCAAGTATCTAAATTGCATTAATATTTTGAGTAAAGTCCATTTGATCATATTATATGTATTTATGTGATCACCATATGGATTCACAGAAGACATAAATACAAGTTATCTTATGATTAAATAAATTATGTTCGCAGTTGATAAATAAAGTTGGGCACTTTATTTAGGTATAGAATGTAATAAATTCATTGAATGGTTTATCTTAATCATGTATGAATTTATTGATGTAGTACGACTACATTGAACAAGATCACATATGAGATTTAATTAACCTTGAAAAATGTATCGGACTTATTAAATCTCATAGGCATTGATTTTTCTTGTAATCTTAATCTTGAGTTAGTTATGATTTCATGATTGTAATTGTTATTCCATTTGAGTTACCAATGGGCACGACACACACTTGTGGTCAACATTACCCGGTATCTTGGTGGAGGCAATTATGAGTATTGGAGTTATAGATTAACAATATATAATTTGTACGACACGTCTCTTGATGGGTTTTCGGCACTTGATCATAGAATTCTCTGGCCAGAGTGTGTCAACATATTTAGTATGTTGAAAATGATCATTAGAGAAAACCAGTAAGTATCAAGGAACAAGATGTAATTAAATCAATTGGACAGTTGAGATATCAATTTAATTAATGATGTGGTATAAAGGATTATGCGGTAAAAAAATCCATGTGGCTTAGGCGAATCATTATTCGAGCATACAATTATGGAGGTCAGTTCTAATCTTATAGTGGAGTAGATTTGGAATTAAATAATTATATTTGTTTAATGACAAATTTAATTATTGTAGCCACTATTGTATGTTCCCAAATGATCCTCGGGTTAGCTCATTTAATTGACAACACCATCACTGGACCCAAAAGTAAGAAAACTGGCATATTAGGTGAAAATTATAATTATAATATTTGTTAAAGCCTAGTATGTTATATTCAAGTGTAAAAGGAGGCTTGTGATATTTTAAAAGGTGGTCCCCTAGTTAGTTACACATTCTCTCCACTTTTCCGTAAGTGGAGAGATAGTATTTAATTTAAATATTTAAATATTTAAAGAGGAATCCTATTTTAAATTAAAATAGGAATCATAATCCTAACATACTAGGGTTTTTCATAAGATATTATAAAAGGAGTATTTTTCTCCCAAAAACAGAGAGAATAGAATTTCAGGGTTTTTGAGAAAAATATAGAAGACATCTAAGAGACGCCAGTTGCAATTGGGAGTGGTGAAACAGACGCTCACACGTCCAGTATTGACCGATCTTGAGTCATAACCTGAAAGATCGTTTGGAGAAGGATCTACAACTCTCAATCGTTCGTCTTCTCAGATCATCAAAGGTACGAATTTCTAGATTACTTAATTCTTATATGTTGTATGAGATCGGTCCAAAAAGGTTTTAATTGAAAAATTAAAAAACCTGATTTTCTCCCTACAGGTCACACATCTTTAAAAATTATGGTGATTTTTGTATCAACCGATCTATGTCTTGCATGACTGCATATCTAATTTCGTGATTTTATTAATTATGGTTAAATTATTAAAAATCATAACCTACTGCTGCAGATCTGGAAATTGTTTTCCAGAATTGTAAAAGCTAAAACATGTGACAGTTTGAGCTAATTTATAAACATTATATGCCATGTTAGGATTTTATAATGAAATTTCAATCTTTCCTGTCTTCAGAAACTGGAATCGCGATTTTTGGGCATGTAAAATAAAAGATATGAATTTTTGAAATTCTGTTTTCAAATTTAGAATTTTCTGGATAGGTTAGATGTTCTCAGAAATAAAATACTTTTAAAATAGTTTCATATGTCCAAAAATTATGAATTTTAATTATATGCTTTATGAATGTGTCTGCTAAAATTAGAAAAAAGAAACGGATTATTTTGAGTACTTGAGAACATTTTTTGAATTTCCTAAATGGTAAAGGTCTGATTTGTTCAATGCTTCACAGTTTTGTTACTTTGGTGAAAGGTCAATATTCTGGCTTGATTTTCACTTGTACTTATTTTTTTGAAATTTTGTATGCAATGTTATGCATGTTTACAGTACCTCTGTAAATTTTCATGGTTTTCCGACATGTGTATGGGTTTTTAAAAATCAGCGTGCGCAGGATACTCATGTGTATGTCTAGAATCTGTATAAGTATTAAGCTAGTATATGTGAGGGTGGGCAAAATACCCGATCCGATCTAACCCGACCTGAAAAATTTCGGGCTCGGATCGGATTGGGTTGTGAATAGAACCCGATTGAATGAAATCTTGCAAACCCAATCGGGTCGGGTAAAATCGATCCGATTCGAAAACCCGATCAGGTAGCTTTTAAAAAAAAAACTAAACCTAAGTGGCTAAACACACGCACACCACACACAGTCACACACAAATCACATATTCACAGAGTTGCACAAACACAAGACTCACAACACAACACAAAAACCCCAATTCATCCGTCTGTGTATTTGCTTCTTCTCAAAATTTCCATTTTTTTTTTGTTTTCTTAATGTGATCTTTTTCAGAAGACAATGTGAGATGATGATGAGTGAAATTAATCTCGTTAATTTGAGATTAACATGAGGAAAAATTCTCTAATCCATTCTTAATTATCCTGAGCACCTTCTCTTCCAATTTAATAAAAAAAAATACAATACCCAACCCACCCTCAAGAAGCAAGAAAACACTCTCTTCCTCCCGCAATCTGGTGCTGCTGTCATGCTGTGAGTCCCGCCATTTGCTTCTGCGTTCGAGATCTTTTGTTGCCGTGCTACTATCATGTTGCCGTGTTGCGTTCACCCATCTACTGCTGCGTCCGTAATCTGCTTCCGCCATGCTGTGTCTGACCATCTCTCCTTCCTCGCGATCTGTTGTTGCGCATCTAGCCGTGCACAAGCTACTGCTGCACATCCACCTATCTGCTGCTGCTAAGTGCCACTGATCTGCTGTCGAAGACCCATCCGTGATCTGCTGCCGTGGCCACAGATCTGCTGCTCCAAGGCTCAAGCCTCTGACCTGAGTTTTTCCCTTTTATGTTTTGAATTTTGAAGCTTTCATGGTATATTGGTATATATGTTTTGAATTGACCCGTTTTCATCGACCCGAATTGATTTGATTTGATCAGAACTAAACCGAACTCAATACGATCTGTTTTTAATCTGAGCCGATCCTACCCGAATTCAACCCGATTTTTGACCCGATCCGAATATCTAGCCGGTCGAATCAGGTGGGGTTGTAAGTTCGGGTTGCATTCGGACCAATGTTTGTCTAACTCAAATAACTCGAAATCCGATCAAGTTGACCCGAACCCAACCCGAATCCGATTTTGCCCACCCCTAAGTATATATGCCTATAATTTAAGGATGATTGGGATTATATTTAAGGTTAGAGATAATATTGATAAAAATATTTTTATGATGATTATAGGACGTGGGTGAGCTCGTTGGTTTGTTCTTGAGATATTGAATTTATTGGTGCGGATCAAGGTAAGTAGATTCATGCATGATGTGTTTTATAATAAATGTAATTTATATTATAAGAATTATGTTTAAATGAAAATTTTTACAAAACTGATTTCTAAAATATTAAAATGAATTTTGTAAAATAAAAAGAAAACTCTTTTAAACGAATTTATAAAAATGAATTTTTCTTAAGAAACTAATTTTATTAAACAAAATATTTTCTTAAAGAATTTTCTAAAAAAATTAAATGATCAAAGAAAAGTTCTTAAATGTTTTAAAAGACTTTATATGCTATTTATGAAAGGGTGTAAGGTAGATTAAAAAAATTTTTGACTCATAGTTCGTAGCAATGTATATGATGCTAATGTTATGATGTTATGTACTGCTATGGCCAGCTTGCTGGTATGATGATAATCTTTTGCACAATGATGTTATGAACAATGCGGGGTATAGTACTCAAAACGAGAAACAATGCGAGATATAGTACCTGAATGATGAATAATGATGACTACGAGGCATGAGCTACCAAATGTTTATGTTTTAATGTTTTTATGAATGTTTTAATGTTTTTAATACTTTAATATGAATCCATCCTTATGCTAAATGGAGATTTTATTATAAGATATTATAAAATGTTCAAAGGTATAATGTTTAAAGGTACAATAACAAAGGTTTTCAAATATTATGCATGGATTTGTTTATCGAGTTGACGGTTCACCCCTCAATATTTTATAAATTGATTAGAGATGTGGTTTGGGTACTTAGATTGAGAACTTTTTTAGTGGACCTTTGGAGTTGTTTTAAAAATTATTTTTGGCTAGACTTTTTTTATTTTAGATTAGAGACTTTTTTTGGAGACTTTATTTCAGATGTTTTATGTAATAATTCAGTTGGAGTATAAATAATGATTTTCTATCTTGAGGTTCATTAATAAGAATAAACGATATAAAGTTTCATTTCAATTTTACCCTTATACTTTCAAGGGTAAATTTTTGGGGTGTTACATTGATAGCATTTTTTTCCCCTATTTCTGAATAGTAAGACGAGGTTCCACTACCAGTAAGCTGGGTTGATGAAGACTGTTTCAAGTCTTCAAGTCGACATGGAAAATGTTGTTAGTGCATTTATTTCTTGTTGCTAGTCACCAGCTTGCCTCCCCCACCATTCTAATTTCAATATCTGCAACAACTTCGTAACTACATTTTTGTAATACACGGTGTTCAATTTTCTTTTTATTTCGATGATGGCCAGCTGGCCACGGCATATCAAATCTTGCGTGCACATAACCTTCATCAGAATATATCAAATCATCATACAAGACCAAGAAATTTAATAAGTTAATATTACATAGTGATTTTTTTTTTAATTAATGTTAACATGACTGTCCCACGAAATGTGCAACAAAATTAATCTGTCCAATTGCAGCGAACGCCTTTGCTTACAAGCTTTGAATAGTCAACCCCTTTACATTTTCAATCATCTGTACCACTTTTCATCTTCTCCACATGAAAAATATATTATCTGAATAATCCATCCATGTTTTTCCAATTTCATGTACTCAAAAAAATTTCAGTAATTTCAGTAATGGCTTGTCATCTTCTATCTCTTCTTTTCTTGCTTCTGCTGCCGTGTTTAACAGCTGCACAAAGTAATGGAACCGTAAGTATAGGCCAGCAACTCACTGCAGCTGAGAACACGGAACCATGGCTTTCCTCTTCTAAGGATTTCGCTTTAGGGTTTCGCCAACTTGACAGTAAGGATCTCTTCTTGCCTGCCATATGGTATTACAAGATACCGAGTAAAACCATAGTTTGGTATGCATCGGAAGACAATCCTGCGCCAAGAGGATCAAAACTACAGCTGACTGCTAATAGGGGGCTGGTGCTTGAGGACCCCGAAGGCCGGGAGATATGGAAATCTGAAATCAGTGCGGGACAAGCAGCTTTTGGTGTTCTTTATGATACTGGCAACTTTCTGATCGCCAATACAAATTCTGAGAGGTTATGGCAGAGCTTTGATCATCCTACTGATACCTTGCTTCCTACGCAGACAATGGAACGGGGTGGGGTCGTATCTTCCAGACGAAAGGAGACTGATTTCTCTCGAGGAAGGTTCCAATTCCGTCTATTGCAGGATGGAAATGCAGTGCTTAATACCATAAACTTGGAAAGCGGCTTTGCATATGATGCCTATTTTTGGAGTAACACGTTTGATGTTAACAGATCGAATGCTGGTTATCGAGTAGTCTTCAATGAGTCAGGCCAATTGTATGTTTTGAGAGAAAATAACCAGATAGTCAGTCTTACACCATAAACAGTCTCAGCAAAAGAAAATTATCTCCGAGCAACTCTACACTTTGATGGTGTTTTTATCTTCTATTCTCACCCCAAGAATAATAGCACTGGAGACGCTATCTGGTCTATCAGTGATGTCTTGCCGGAGAATATTTGTGTTAACAATGATATCCGTAAAGGATTAGGCAGTGGTATCTGTGGATTTAACAGCATCTGCAGTATCAGTGGAGCCAAAAGACCAATCTGCCAATGCCCAAAAGGGTTTTCTTTACTTGATCCAGATGATGTCTACGGAAGCTGCAAACTCGGAAGGGGAGCCTTTGGCACTGTTTATAAAGGGTTTGTGAATATGGGTTCCAGCAATTAGGTTACGGTAAAGAAGTTAAATAGAGTATTTCAAGACAGTGAAAAAGAATTCAAAGCTGAAGTGAATGGAATCGGTCAGACACATCATAAGAATCTGCTTAGACTTCTTGGGTACTGTGACGGGGGAGAAAATCGACTTCTAGTGTATGAGTTCATGAGTAACGGCACCTTCGCTAGTTTCCTCTTTGGAGACTAAAAACCGAATTGGAAACGGAGGACCGAAATTGCCATGGGAATCGCTAGAGGTCTCTTATATCTTCATGAGGAGTTCTCAACCCAGATCATCCATTGTGATATAAAGCCTCAAAACATACTTCTTGATGATTATTATAATGCCCGAATATCAGACTTTGGATTGGCAAAGCTTTTGACGCTGGATCAGAGCCATACCAGTACTGCCATCGGAGGAACAAAAGGATATGTTGCACCTGAATGGTTCAGGAATATGCCAATCACAGTAAAGGTTGATGTGTACAGTTATGGTGTGTTGCTTCTAGAAATAATTTTCCTGCGAAGAAGTGTAAATAACGAAATCAGCAAAGTGGATAAAGCAATTCTAACCGATTGGGCTTATGACTGCTATCAGGAAAGATCACTTAGAGCTCTCGTTGAAAATGACTTGGAGGCAATGGACGATATGCCTGTGCTGCAGAGGTTTGTGATGGTTGCCATTTGGTGCATTCAAGAAGACCCGTCTCATCGGCCCACCATGAGGAAGGTTACACAAATGCTTGAAGGAGTTGTTGAAGTACCTATTCCCCCATGTCCATGGACCCCAAATATTAAAAGTTAAAAGCGAGAAAGACTTGCAATTGTTGCTTAATCTCGTATTTTCTTCTGTTCAAGCAAAGAATTTCAGCTATGGTTGTGTGTGCTAAGTAGTAAAAGATTTGCCTCTGGTTCTCAAAATTTACGACATAGCTTTTAATCAAAGATTTGCCTCTGGTTCCAATCGAAATTATGTAGGATTCAAATAGAGAAGTCACATGTTCAGAAACTCTGATCAGTAGCAAACTATTTCATGTTGTCTATAAATACTGTTGATAGTGGAATGGAGAGTGCCAACTTACTGGTTAAATGTGGTCAAGATGTTTGGATAATTTGAACAAACGGTTTCAATTTTGAAAGAATAATGTGAAAAGAAATATTATGCTCCCCTGGCACATTGATAATATATTAGTGTCATTGATAGTATCTTTCTGCAAATATCACTGGGTTCAGCAAGGGTATCAAACAGCATTATGGTGTTGCTAAAAGAATTATCAAAAATGTAAAGCATCACCTATAGGAAACAATATAAATCTGCTAAACAAATAAATCGATCATTCCTTGAAATGTTTTTCTAATTAAATATTTTGCAAATTATCTGATTTGATGAAATACTTGAGTTCTTGTTATACTGTTAATATCTGATGAATTCCATGTTCTATTTTGTGTCAGATTGTTAACAAACATCTATTTCTGTTCAGCTAAAGATATCTCCTGTTCAAGATTTTGTAGCCCTTGATTCCAATTTTGATATTATTTATTCTTACTTTAAAACTTCTATGAAGGAAAACCGTTTTTGTTTTCCTTTGTTTCAAAACGCAACATAATTCACTGCATCTGTGGAGTTTGAGAGATCAACATAGATTATATGGACAAATTAAAATTTTTGCGGCATGGGTCATGACTGCGTTATGAAAAATGCAATTTCTACCTGGGTCATGACTGCATTACACTTTCGCCTTCGGCAAAATTAAAAGGGCCATAAGCATTTGCTTACTCCCTTTGAAGTAGGCCGGTTGTATGGCAACCCAAAATGTATAACAAAGATAAATCAAAATGCAAACCTAAAGGATTTGATCTAACTCAACTCAATAACCACAAGAACTTAGTGTCGAGTATTCAAATCCAGAAACAAAGAATAAGAACAGAACAAGTCAGCAAGATTACGTGGTTCAGTCATTTGCATGACCTACATCACTAGAATGAGCAATAGAGTAGGCTTTCATTGATGATTTAAGCTTAGAGATAAATGGATTCATGCTTAATAGGTAACGAACACTTTAACACTATATCAGAATGATGATGATTTGACATTCTTCATTTGCCCTGGATTGCGGAAACTGTAAGTTTTATCCCATAGATATTTTTCATTGAATTTAATTAAGAATTATTAGGTTCAAAGGTGAGGGAAAGTAAAATAAAAAGACAGAATAAACCCACCGAAAAATTACTTGAGATATCGCCAAAACATAGAAACCCGAAATTTCCCTTAACGAAAAGATATACCTCGAATCGTAGCAAAATTTTTGTTGTTTGGTCTTTTGATCATTGCTAAAGCTTGGGTGTTTAAGACGAAAATAAGTTTTGTACTTACTCTAAAAGTAATGCAAATAATGATACCATGTGCCCTCAAAATAGCAATAATCAAAGATATGATATGATACTAGTGTTTGAGGGTACATCCAAGCAGACCAGCCGTATCATAAACGAGAAGTCGGTCTCCTTATAATCGAGCAAATGTTAGTTACCAAGAGCTGAGGTTTGGAAGCCAATTACCAAGAGCAGATGTTTTCTACTCGTTGATGAGGACGCTTTCTGCTGGACCATATCACGAGCAGGCCTCTTGTTAAGAGCCAGGAGCCGGTCTTGCTGGGGTACCGGGTTGGCAGGCCCAGTCCATAGCGATTAACTAGACGTGCACTACTATCCGAGAATTCAGGCACGAAACCCACTTGGCCGCAACTACAACATCCAAGTGCCCACTTCCGGGAATGGGGGGAGGTGGCGAACGTGAATCATGAGGGCCGAATTCACAGGAAAGCTATAAAGAGGCAGTCAACAAAGGTAAAAAGGTTAGACATTTTGACGGGAGAACTGAAGAAAAAAGAAAACCTTTTTGAGAAAGCAGGGAAAAGCTCATAAGGGCTATTGTTTAGATATTACTGAAAAAGCCACAGAATTGGTGGCCGATTTTCCCAAGAAAGAGAGTAAACCTAAGTTTCTGACTTGAGCGTCGGAAGATTTACGCCGGAAAAACACCCGACGTACTCTAACCTACTTTTATCTGTGCAGGGGGCTGATAGGGTGAAAGTCATACAAGGCGTTGTTCTGTTCGGCTAGAAGGGTTACAAGGAGAAATCACAACTGGTCGTAGTTTGAGAGTTAAAGAAAAATCCTAGTCATACACGAGCAGACACCAAAATCTCGCATCAACATTTTGACGCTGTCTGTAGGGAGCTGAACAAAAAGCTTCCATTAATAGAGAGCAGAAGAAGAAAGGGAGTGAGGAGTCAATGGATGTAGGTGGTCGTAGTGCCTAAGGGGGTGATTTGAGGCTTAACGAGTCTGTGACGTTGAGAGAGATAGAAAATGAAGCACGAGAAAAGGCAATGGGTGAAAGGATAGAACGGATGGAGAAACAGATGGAGACTCTGACAACCATCTTACACGAGCTAAGGAATGAACGAAGGGGGATTTAAGAGGAAGAGATGAGAAGTGGTGGAAGGACACTAGGGCATGTTGACAAAAGGGGCAACCATAACATGATGAGAGGCCAAACCACCAGGAGATTTGGTAGTGAATTAGGTAACCAATCTCTACGGGGAGAAAATCAGGGAAGAGGAGGTCAATTCCTGGGGAGGCAAATCTTTAACGACGAAGACAGAGTTGCGAATGCGGAAGAAAGGGAACTCTGGCAACCCCTACATGACGTCGAGTAAGAACGAGATCAGATTGCGACATGTGACCCAGGTCGTGCCATACAGTTAGAAGAAGAAGTGCGTAGACTAGCATAGATAATAGATGACATGCAAGGACGGAGCAGAGCACCCGGTTGGAGGATAATAGTGGATGGCGAATCCCCTCTCTCGGCAGAAATTATAAGTGCGGTCATTCCAATGGATTTTAGCCTCCCAGACTTCAAGTACTCGGGGCGAACCGACCCATTAATGCACATAGAGCGCTTCAACGATATAATAGGGGTGCAGGGATTATCCTAAGCTCAAAGGTGCATGGTGTTCCCACTATCTTTAGAGAGATGAGCACGAGAGTGGTACCGGAAGCTTCCTCGAGGGAGCATCAAGTCATTCGAGCAAGTGTGTCAGGAATTCGCAGAACAATTTCAGGGGGCAATGGCACCGGAAGATGACATGATGGAGCTGACGAACATGAAGCAAGGAGAGGATGAAAACCTTCGAGAGTTCATCAAAAGGTTCCATCGGGCTGTCCTCGATCTTGGAGCCTTCAACCATACCCAAGCATTGAGGGGACTAAAAGAAGGAGTACGGATTGGCCGCTTGTGGTATAATTTGAGGAATCCAGCCATTCATTCATACTCCACCGCTTATGAGCAGGCCAAGAGAGACATAGAAATCGAGGAGGAAAAGGCAACAAGGATAAAGACAGACCAACTGGAAAGGTTGAGGAGAAAAGAGAAGAGAACCCCACCAGGAAATGGTCCAATTAAGAAGAAGAACCACCATGCCTCGAGTAACGGTGTAGGAGGTAAGGTCACCTCTTACCAGCCCCATCAGAGGCCACCCCCAATATCAGCATAGCAGGATGCAACCTCTTTGCCCACCAGCCAGAGATTCCTAAAAAAGGCATGAGCAGACATATGGACATCCATATCAACACCCACATGGCAGTAGACCCAGTAGATCAGAGGCACCGATGCCCGTTCTGTCTCACAACAGCAATCACATGGAAAGGGCAGTACACATGATCGAGCAGAGCCAAAATTATGAGTGGTATACTTCTTCAAAGGTCCCTCTAGATGAGGTGTATGAGGCCATAAAGGGCCGGGGATTACTGTACCCCCTTCCCCCAATAACAAAGTTGCCCAGTATGAGAGATAAGGGACGATATTATAAATTTCATGGCACCCATGGTCACAACACGATCGAGTGCAAGGACCTTAAGACTCAAGTTGAAGATTTGGTGAGAAATCATTACCTGGACGAGTTCGTAGATGAGGCTATCCCGATGGTGGGTTCATCATGTGAATGGGAGCAGAGTGATAGAAATATGAGTCAAAAGCAACCGATGGTAAGGGTAATTGCTGGGGGCCCAACGTTGGTAGGAGATTCCAACAGATCTAGGAAGAACTATGCAAAGTATGTGATGACTAGCAAAGTTGTGTTCTTCAACACTCCAGCAGCGAAGCGAGCAAGAATCAGGCAAGTGCCGATCATGTGGACAGATAAGGATGAGGATGAAGGGGGAATTCTATATCCACATGAGGATGCCTTAGTTATTAAAGCCACTGCGGCCAGTAAAAAGTTTGACCAGATCCTGGTAGATACGCGAAGCTCGGTCGATATCTTGTTCAAGTCAACTTTGAAGGAGATGGGAATAGCAGACCAGGGGTTAGAACCAATACCTCCCTGAAAAGGTTTGGTGGAGGAAAGCTTGTTCCTTTGGGCATAGTCGAATTGCCCGTCACAATAGACAGCTCACCAATATAAAAGTCTATGTTCCTGAATTTTGTGGTTGTTAATGAAGAAAGTCCTTACCAGATGATCCTAGGCCGCCCTTTCCTACGGATGAGCAAGGCAGTGCTCTCTAACCATTACCTAGCTCTCAAATATCGGGTGAATGGAGTGGTAGGGGTAGTATGAGGAGACCAAAGAATTGTAGAAAGCTGTTACTCCACAACAGCAAGAGAATTAATATAGATTACATCGCTCGATACTCGAGTGGAGGGTAAGAATAGCAAACAGGAGCCGGTGGAGGAGCTAAAAACAGTAAGCTTGGGACAAGCTGATTCAGGAAAAGCAGTCTGAATCGGGTCGAGGCTTAAAGAAGAGCAGAAGCAGGAATTGATGCATTGTCTTCGGGTCCACGCAGATGTGTTCGCTTGGACACATGAGGACATGCTGGGAATCGACCTAAAGGTGGTTTGCCACATGCTAGCAATAAAGAGGGGTGCTCGGCCAATAAGGTAAAAAAGAAAGTGCTTCAACCAGGAGAGGTACGAAGCAATAAATGTTGAAGTAGAGAAGCTCTTGAAGGCGGAGTTCATTCAAGAAGTAAACTACCCCGAATGGATATCGAATGTTGTCCTGGTTAAGAAGGGTAACGGAAAATGGAAGATGTACGTTGACTTCACTGATCTCAACAAGGCGTGCCCAAAAGATAGTTTTTCCCTACCAAAGATGGACCAGCTGGTTGACTTAACAGCCAGTTATAGGCTGCTTAGTTTCATGGATGCATTCTCGGGATATAACCAAACCCCAATGCATGAGCAGGACGAGGAGAGCACGGCATTTATTACTAACCAGGGTTTGTTCTGTTACAGGGTGATGCCATTTGGCCTAAAAAATACTGGCGGCACATACTAGAGGTTGGTGAACAAAGTCTTTACGCCGTTGATTGGGAGGACGATGGAGGTTTATGTGGATGACATGATAACTAAATCGAGGAGCCCGAACGAACATGTCATGCATCTCGAGGAGAGATTTGGGCTTCTGAGAAAATACAAGATGAAACTCAACCTAGAGAAGTGTGCCTTTGGAGTTAAATCGGGAAAATTCCTCGGAGTCATGGTGAGCCATCGAGGGATTGAGGCGAATCCTGAAAAGATTTAGGCAATCGTGCAGATGAGATCTCCTCACAACCTAAAGGAGATACAGAGCCTTACGGGGAAGTTGGTGGCACTGAGTCGATTCATATCCAGAGCAACAGATAAGTGCCAGGCCTTTTTTCAAGTGATAAGGAGAAGAAGGAAAACAGAATAGACCCCTGAATGCGAAAAGGCCTTCTAGAACTTGAAACAGTACCTACAGCGAGCACCTCTGTTATCGACGCTACGAGAGGGCAATATGCTGTTCTTGTATATGGCGGTGTCAGATCATACTACGAGCTCGGTTTTAGTGAGAGAAGAAGAAGGGGTTCAGTATCCAATATACTACACGAGCAAGGCCTTGCTCGATGCGGAGACAAGATACCCACTGTTGGAGAAATGGGCACTTGCCCTGATAGTTGCAGCTCGAAAGTTGAGACCATACTTTCAAGTATTCCCCATCACAGTAATAACAAACCAACCGTTGCGGCAGACTTTGCACAAGCCAGATACTTCTGGTCAGCTAGTGAAATGGGCTATAGAGTTAAGTAAGTTCGACATAAGTTATAAACCCCAAGCAGCAATAAAAGCCCAGGCAATGGCAGACTTTATGGCAGAATTCGCAGAGCCTAAAGTTGGCTTCGACCAACTAGGCACTGCTACAGCCAACGGCGAGGATCAGGTCTGGCAAATATCGGTGGATGGGTCCTCAGGGGAGCAAGGTTCGGGAGCAGGTGTTGTTCTAGAAAGCCCAGAAGGGTAGGAAATCTCTTATGTTGTAAGATTGGAGTTCACAACCACAAACAACCAGGCAGAATACGAAGCTTATAGGCTGCAGGGTTGGAATTGACTAAGCCAGTGAAAGCGAATAAGGTGAAAATCCGAACCGATTCCCAACTGGTTGCTAACCATGTCGGTAAAAGGTTTCAGCTGAGAGATGGGAAGATGGAGCGGTATTTAAAGAAAGTCAAACAAATGATAGGGAAGTTTGAGTCAGTAGAAGTGATGCAGATCCCAAGAGAGGAGAATTATCGAGGAGACATCCTGGCAAGAATGGCAATAGTGGCAGATCTAAAAATGCCCAGTTTGGTCCCTTTGGAGGTGAAGGCCACCCTCAGCATCGAGCAAAGTTTGGAGGTGCTGCGGATTGAGCAGAAATGCTCGTGGATGGACTCAATAATCTCGTACATCGGGGATGACATATTACCACCAGATAAGTTACAAGATCGAAAGATCAGAACCCAAGCATAGAGGTACACAATAATCGACGAGGTGTTATATAGGCGAGGGTACACTACCGTTCCTTCGATGTCTAGACGAGGATGACGCAGATTATGTGCTGAAGGAAGTACATGAAGGAGTCTGTGGAAACTATTCTGGTGTGAGATCTCTTGCCCACAAGGCTCTAAGGCAGAGATATTTCTGGCCGACGATGCACCAAGACGCACAGGAGAAAACTAGAAGTTGCATGAGTTGCCAGAGTTTTACCAACTTCTCCACCCAACCACCAGAGAAGCTCACCTCTATGGTCTCGCCATGGCCATTTGCTCAATGGGGAATCAATCTGATTGGGCCGCAGCCAAAGGGAAAGGGGGCGGCTACACATGCAATAGTGACAATAGATTATTTCAAGAAATGGGTCGAGGTAGAAGCCCTCAGTAGGATCATAGAAAAAAAAAACGAGCGATTTCGTGTAGAGAAACTTGGTCTGCCGGTATGGGATCCCTTTTGCCCTGATAGCAGACAATGACAGGCAGTTTGATAATAACAACATCAGAGAATTTTACTAAAATCTCGGAATAGAATTGAAATTCTGCTGACCTGCTCACCCTCAGTCCAATGGACAAGTAAAAGCAGCCAACAAGGTTATCAAGAGGCTTTTGAAAATCAGGCTAGGAGCAAAGAAGGAAGCATGGGTTGACGAGCTACCAGGGGTATTGTGGGTATACCGGACAACCCATAAAACAGCAACATGTGAAACCCTGTTCGCTCTAGCTTTCGGGCATAAAGTTGTTGTACCCGTGGAGATTGAGGCAGTCACACACCGGGTTAGTCACTTCGATGGGCATGAAAACGACCAGATGTGCTTGAATTTGGATTTGCTGAATGAGAAGGGGGAGCAAGCATCAAAACGATCAACTTCCTACCAGCAGAGGGTTGCTCGTTATTACAACCAGAGGGTATGTGTACGATAGTTCAGGGTTGGCGATTGGGTACTCAAGAGGGTGAATCAGAACACAAAAGACTCGACGCAAGGAGTACTCGGTCCTAACTAGGAAAGGCCGTACAGAGTCAAAAAAGTAGCTAGACTTGGAGCCTATAAGCTCGTCCACGTGGATGGCCATGACGTGAAACGACCATGGAATGCAGCACATCTCAAGAAATATTTCCAGTAAGATCCAATCATGCTTAAAAGTTATTTATTTCCTACTGTTGTTTATTTCAATTTCATGTAATCTGAGCCAGTAATCAATAGAATGAGGAGGAATTTCAGTGTTCATCAGCGGATTTATAAAAACATACGCAAAAATAAATTCCCAAAGCATGCGAAGGCTCCACAAGTCTCAAAGCCTGTTCTATGGCGAGACCGGAAGCAAAGCGTGCCAGGATCTGCTCGACCAATCGAAGGCGAGCAGACCATAAATTTTTAAGAAATTCCCAAGGCATGCGAAGGCTCCACAAGTCTCAAAACTTATTCCATGGCAAGATCAGAAGCAAAGCGTGCCAGGATCTGCTTGACCAATTGAAGGTGAGCAGACCAAAAAATTAAGAAATTTCCAAGGCATGCGAAGGCTCCACAAGTCTCAAAGCTTGTTCTATGGCGAGACCGGAAGCAAAGCATATCAGGATCTGCTCGACCAATCGAAGGCGAGCAGACCACAAACTTTTAAGAAATTCCCAAGGCATGCGAAGGCTCCACAAGTCTCAAAGCCTGTTCTATAGCGAGACCGGAAGTAAAGCGTGCCAAGATCTGCTCGACCAATCGAAAGCGAGCAGACCACAAACTTTTTAAGAAATTCCCAAGACATGCGAAAACACCACAAGTCTCAAAACCTGTTCTATGGCGAGACCGGAAGCCAAGCGTAGCAGGACTAGCTCGACCTATCGAAGGCGAGCATACCACAAAAAATAGCAGTAACGAGTGCACACAAAGGCTTCATAGGCCTCAAACCCTATTCTATGACGAAACCAGAAGCCAGGTGTCCCAGCGTCTGCTCGATCAAGTACAATTGAGCCAAAAATAAAATAATAACAACAACCGAGGAGTTTTTATTAACTTGCTAGCAAGAGTAAAGAGCTGCTAATCTTGACATACAATGTTCCAAAAAAGAAACCTACAACACGAGGTACAAATCAAGAGGATGAGGAATCAATGAGCGGAGCCGTCTCCGCTGGCTAGTCCATTTCAGGAGCAGAGGGTCTCACCAGTTGTGCCTACGGGGGTATTCGCCTCGGTAAAATCAGTATGAGCTATGCGAAGAGGAGAGGTTATCTGCTCGGTTGCATTTATCTTCAACGCTTCGCCACTTTGTTTGGCCGCCTCCTCGTCTATATATGCAGCAACGCCGGCAGCAAGCCCATCCATATTCAGATCAGGGTGTTGTTTTCTAAGAACGGCCATAATAAACCGATAAGAATGTCGAAGCCCCTGGTCGTAGTGGTTGTCAGCTTCTTTCTCTAAGTACTCGACCTGAGTCTGGTGAGAAGCTTTGAGGGATTCGAGCTGAACCTCATTGATATCCTTTTTCGCCTGCAAATCCTCTTTAACCTTATTCAGCTCCTCCTCCAGAGTGATGACCTTTGCCCGCGCAAGAGACTCTTGCTCAACCAGCTTCAAATTCTGGAGGTTGAGATCCCTAGCTTTCTTCTCAGCAACGTCAGCCTTGCTCTTGGCCGACTGAATGTCTTCTTTCATTTTTCTGTCGTAACGGCCAACCTTCGACTTATAGTAAGTGGCCATGCAGCCAAGATGAAAAGCACTGAACTGCATAGCCCCAACCAGCTCGCCTAGAGAGCTCCCATCAAAATCCTCCAAATCATTTTTGCTAATGAGCTTAGAAAACTAGTTGAGATAAGGGGCCAGGTGTTCTAGCCTATCCTCAGGCAGCTGATGCTTTGATCCTGCTGGTAGAGAGGAAGTAGTGTGACCAGCGCCGCCTGCAATTCCGCTTGGTTCTCCGGCCTTAGGAGGAACAGATGGTAAAGTCCTCAAAAGAGCGGCCTGCTCTACAGTATTAGCTCATTTTCCAGGGGGTGCGTCTTTGTTATGGTCTCGCTTAGCAGCATTGGGACGAGGACGTTTCTTGTTCAAGGCCCCGATCACAGCATTCTCCATCTTGTGAGCGATAAGTATCAAGCGAGACTCGATCAAGTTGTAAGTAGACAGCAAGTATCTGCACGAGTAAGAATTGGCCAGCACAGCTTCAACCTACTTGAGAACGTCAGGCTCGAGATTGTAGTGCATGCCCTAAGAACCTGCAACGCGAAGAAAGACCATGTTAAAAATGGGTCATTTATTAGGACAACTAGGGTTACAAGACATCTAAAGCGAGCAGGCAACCTGGAACTACGAAACGGGAGGGGACGCGAGCATCCTCCCCATCAATCTGTGCCACTTGACCCTAGGGACCCCCAGGGAAAAAGAATTTTTTCTTCTAATTACCATCACCACCAGTTGTTGGGAGGTCAAGTATAGGTTTCCTGGCCTTAGTGCTTGACTGGAAGTAATACTAGTCGGCATCTTTGAGGCTGCTCTTTAACTGGTATAAATGTTTGACTTCATCAATCATGGACTCACTCTGACAGCAACTATTCCACAAAACAAACAGACCAGAGCGTACCCTCCACCCATTAGGGTTAAGCTGACCAGGAGCTAAGTGTAACCCATTAAACATCTGGACGAAGTAAGGTTGTAGGGGGACCCTCATCCCATGCTTAAAACTTTCCAAAAATAGGGTGATATACCCCCTGGGAGGTCAGCTGAGAGTGTTCTTTTTCCTTGGAACTCTAAATGGTATACCATCTGGGATGCCGTAAACAGTTTGGAGTTCTATGAGGTCATCTACTGTGATCATACAGGTCAGGTAGTCAATAGCATATTGCTCTGCTAGAGCCCTACCCCCCATTTTCCTTTTCGCTCCTGGTCGAGGCACCCTTGGTGAGGGTACTTCACCAGAGTCCTCACCTAAGTCCTCACCCGAATCCTCGCTCACAATATCCTCTGAACCAGAAGACCCCTTATCGCCGCCATTGCTGGATGAAGTGGTTGCTTCAGGAGATATCCTCATTGTACTAGTCCCTATACTAGATCTCATCGGCTCTAAAGAAGGCTAGGGTCAAAAGCGGGATCGGCGAGTAGACCAGGCAGGAAATCTAACTCATCATCAAAAACCTCAATCACTTTCTCTTTACCTCTTGACATTCCCTAAACTACAACTAAGACAATACCAAAAAAAAAAAAATAGAGGAGAAATTTTGAAGACCGGAGAAATAGAGATAATACCTACAGATGTGGCACGAAAGAATAGAAGTAAGGAGGATCAACTCCGCAGGGGAAGGGTCACTCAGTCACCGGAAGGTGAAGAAAACTTAAAGAGTAAGAATGCCTTTTTGAGGTTTCGGCCTCCCAAATGAAACATAAACCCTTGGTTTATCAGGCGTTGAGCGGTGCAAATTCCAAAGGAGTTACGACCATCGGTTTGAAATTCAAAGGAGTGGACGGATCCCTGCCACATCACCCGCAATTAATTACGGCACGACTCTTCAAAGAAAACGACTATTGGTAGCTAAGGAAAAAGGGGGCGGATGTAAAAACGAGCAGCACCTTTGCTCGATGTGATAGCCGTCCTCAATCACGAACAAGCTAGAATTATTGAGTTTCTAGTATTGATCCATTACATTAACAATACCAGAAACTGGGGGACTGGTGTTTGAGGGTGCATCCAAGCAGACCAGCTGTATCATAAACGAGAAGCCAATCTCCTTATAAGCGAGCAGATGTGTGAGGTTTGGAAGCCAGTTACCAAGAGCAGATGTTTTCTGCTCGTTGATTAGGACGCCTTCTGCTGGACCATATCACGAACAGGCCTCTTGCTAAGAGCCAGAGCTAGTCTTCTTGGGTGCCGAGTTAGCGTGCCCGATTCATAGTGATTAGCAGTTAACTGGACGTGCACTACTATCCGAGAATCCAAGCACGAAACCCACTTGGCCGCAACTACAATATCCAAGCGCCCACTTTCGGGAATGGGAGGAGATGGCGAACGTGAATCATGGGGGCTGAATCCACAAGAAAGCTATAAAAGATGCAGTCGACAAAGATAAAGGGGTTAGACATTTTGACGGGGGAACTGAAGAAAAAAGAAAACCTTTTTGAGAAAAAGGGGAAAAGCTCATAAGGGCTATTGTTTAGAGATTACTGAAAAAGCCACAGAATTGGTGGCCGATTTTCCCAGAAAAGAGGGTAAACCTAAGTTTCTGACTTGAGCGTCGGAGGGTTTATGCTGAGAAAACACCCGGCGTACTCTGACCTATTTTTGTGTGTGCAGGAGGCTACTGAAGTAAAATCATATAAGGCATTGTTCTGTTCGACTAGAAAGGTTACAAGGAGAAATCACAACTGATCGTAGGTTGAGAGTTGAGGAAAGATCCTAGTCGTATACGAGTAGACACCAAAATCTCGTATCAACAACTAGCACAATAAGTCTGTTCAAATTGCTTGGTGTTCCTCATTTTCCACTTAATTCGTTGGGGTTTAGATTCAATGGACCACTCAATTGCAATTAACTGAGCTGTTTAGTGTAGCATTCACATTTTTCATTTATTGTCTCTCTTGATTGAAGTTTTTGTCTTTACACCTATCTATATGCACTAGCGGCTAATTTAGGATTGAAGTGACGATGCGCTTCACACAATTCAGGATAAGTTGGTGCAATTACAGTACGTCTATTAATAATGCATTGAGTTTCTGATGCAGTGACACGGCAGAAGAAATGATATTTCACATCTAATCCGAAGAGGAAACTCAACGTTTATGATCCAATGAAAGAGATAAATTATTTTATCGAATTCTACGGTAAATATTAGATAACGTCCTAATCTAAGGAGGTTTTATTAAATTAATAACTGATTAAAATAATAATGGGAACACTCTATTTTATGAATAAGATAAATCGATTTTCTAAAATTAACTCAAGCAGAAAAAGTTAAAATCACAATTGGCGTATAAGTCCTAAAAGCATGCCTAATTCGACTGTAGAATAAAATGACAAATATAAAAATTTCAACAGTCAATTCGCTTTGAAAAGTCAGAATGAGTTCCTATTGATTTTTCTTTGTGAATTTAGAGTTATTTGTTTTCTTCGAAAAGTAAAAAAAAAAATGGACAAATTGGGTACTTCTCACTTCTCAGTGTAATCGCTCTCCTCCACTAATGTCTTGTCATGAGTATATCTTCATTAATTAAAAAAATAAATAAATAAAAACGGTAAATACGTGGTAAAAATTTAGAGAAAGGGTTGTTATAGAGGGTCTTCAATTTTAATACTTGCCAGTTGCCAGTGCAATCGCTCTCTTCCCCCAGTATGCTTTTGAATGATCAATTTTAGTTCATTATATTTTGCTGAACTCTTACTAGTTACTAGTTTGTTTCTCTACTAAAAAATTTCTACCATTTTCAATTAACAATGAAATTATAGATCACTTAAATAAAACTTGTCATTTATTCTTGCTTCCTTTCGCCAATGACTAGCAATGAGCCCTCGAACTGCCACTCAATATGCCCTGGAGTTACCATATAGACCAATAAATTTTGCTTCCATGGCCCCAGAAAAATTGCTCATGATATAATCTCGAATACATCTATTTAGTACATATGTGTAGTACATCTATAATACATCTATTATGTCATTAATTTCATCTATTATGTCATTAATTTCATTAAATTTTTGCATGATTGACGTGATATAAACATAAAATGATTTTCATTAGATTTTTCATTGCATACCAAAAAATAATTTGTAAGCGTTTGTTTTTACATTGTAGATATTCTTCCATGGGAAAATTTGGTCCACAAAGAAATTATAAGAAACCTGACAAGACTTGCAACCTAAAGACTCCGTTGACTTCATTTCATCTCTTTAATATTTTAATTCCATTAACCCATCTTGGGTTAATGCATCAACCCTATTGAATTATAGCTACAGCAATGGCTTTTCCTCTTCTTTATTCACTTTCATTTCTACTTCTGCTGCTGCAACCATTTTTAACTTTTGCTCAAACCCGTGGCAACATAACCATTGGAGCTTCTCTTTCTGCCTCACAAAACTCGTCTTCATGGCTTTCTCCTAATGGAGATTTTGCCTTCGGTTTCCACTCACTTGACAGCAACAAAAACCTTTTCTTGCTCTCCATTTGGTATGCTAAAATCCCACAGAAGACTATAGTTTGGTTTGCAAATGGTGATAGTCCTGCAGCTTCAGGAACAAAAGTTGAGCTCACTGCTGATCGAGGCCTTGTGCTTACTAGCCCTCAAGGTCGAGAATTATGGAAATCCGATCCTATTATAGGCACTGTTGCTTATGGCTTGATGAATGATACAGGCAACTTTGTTCTGCTCAGTGACAATACAAATAAGCTATGGGAGAGCTTCAAGAATGCCACTGACACCATGCTGCCTTCACAAATATTTGAAAAGGGACAGTTTCTTTCTTCCAAACAATCAGATGGCAATTTTTCCAGGGGAAGGTTTCGATTCAAACTGAATTCAGATGGGAATCTTGTGCTTACTACAGTAAACTTGCCTTCTGATTATACTAATGAGCCTTATTATGAAAGCAAGACTAATGGTTCTAGCAATCAGCTTGTGTTCAATCAGTCAGGGTTCATATACGTATTGCAAGAGAATGATCAAAGATTTGCTCTAACAAGAGGAGTTGAAACATCGGCTTCCAACTTTTATTATAGAGCAACAATCAATTTTGATGGGGTTTTTACTCAGTATCAGCACCCGAAAAATTCCACTGGAAATGAAGGCTGGACAGCGCTTTGGTCATTGCCAGATGATATTTGCAAAGCAAGTTTTGTTTCTACTGGCAGTGGCACTTGCGGATTTAACAGTGTTTGCAGACTAGATACTGATAAAAGGCCAATCTGTGAGTGTCCAAGAGGGTATACTTTGATTGATCCGAATGATCAGTATGGCAGCTGCAAGCCAAACTACACTCAGAGCTGTGTTGATGATGATGAACCCGGTTCTCGCGAAGATTTATATGATTTTGAAGAGATTACGAACACGGATTGGCCTACATCTGATTATCAACTCTTGACTCCTTTCACAGAAGACGGGTGTAGGCAATCTTGCTTGCATGACTGTATGTGTGCCGTTGCAATTTTTCGAAGTGGAGATATGTGTTGGAAGAAGAAGCTACCGCTATCAAATGGGCGATTTGATGCCACCCTTAACGGAAAAGCTCTTATCAAAATCAGGAAAGGTAATCTTCCTCCAACAAGTCCTGATTTCCCAAGACCTGACGTAAAGAATAATCAGAAGAAAGATCAAGAGAATTTGATCATTTTGGGATCAGTACTTTTGGGTGGGTCTGTTTTTTTCAATTGCTTGTTGGTTGGAGCTCTTTGTCTTTGCTTTTTCTTTGTTTACAACAAGAAAAACAGTCAAGTTCCTTCTCATGATAGTGCTGTGGAAACAAACTTGCATTGTTTTACTTACAAAGAGCTAGAAGCAGCTACAAATGGGTTCAAGGAAGAGCTAGGAAAAGGAGCTTTTGGGGTTGTGTACAAAGGAGCAATTGGTATGGCTTCTACTTATCAGGTTCCAGTTGCAGTAAAGAAATTGCAT
The DNA here is from genome assembly GCA_030444775.1 of Atalantia buxifolia. Taxonomy (NCBI): domain Eukaryota; kingdom Viridiplantae; phylum Streptophyta; class Magnoliopsida; order Sapindales; family Rutaceae; genus Atalantia; species Atalantia buxifolia. The sequence goes on along the minus strand of CM059832.1, from coordinate 30,456,663 downwards.
AGTGTTATCCAAGATGGTGTGAAAGAATTCAAAACAGAAGTAAAAGTTATCGGCCAAACTCATCACAAGAATCTTGTTAGACTGCTCGGATTTTGTGATGATGGACTGAATAGGTTGCTGGTATATGAGTTCTTGAGCAACGGTACTTTAGCTAGCTTTCTTTTCGGTGACTTGAAACCTGGATGGAGCCGGAGAACAGACATTGCTCTTGGGATTGCAAGAGGACTTTTGTATCTACATGAAGAATGCAGCACGCAGATTATCCATTGTGATATCAAGCCCCAGAATATCTTGCTTGATGATTACTACAATGCTCGAATTTCAGACTTCGGATTGGCAAAGCTTCTGCTGCTTGATCAGAGCCAAACACATACTGCTATTAGAGGAACAAAAGGGTATGTTGCACCAGAATGGTTTAGGAACATGCCCATCACAGTGAAAGTGGATGTGTACAGCTTTGGTGTTTTACTGCTAGAGATCATTTGCTGCAGAAGAAATGTAGATATGGAAGTGAATGAAGCAGAAGCACTCTTGACAGATTGGGCTTATGACTGTTACTGCGAAGGAAGGATAGAAGCTCTGGTGGAATTTGATATAGAGGCCCTGAATGACAAGAAAAATGTGGCAAGATTTGTGATGGTTGCCATCTGGTGCATTCAAGAAGACCCTTCTCTTCGGCCAACAATGAGGAAGGTTACTCAGATGCTTGAAGGGGTTGCTGAAGTGCTTGATCCACCATGTCCATGTCCATTTACTGTTTCCAACTGAAAGCAGCTTAAGGAGTTGCTTTTAATCAGCAGCGACTGATGTTCTAGTAATTTAATTTGCTCTGCCTTCCTTTGAATGAGCAAATTGTTTACTCGTCGCGTATTATCTAAATTAGATTATTGTGCCATGGTGTTTCTTGTTATTAATCTAATTCCTGCAGAGAGTTGTCTGTAATTAAATGCAGCATAGTTGTTAAATTATCAGAAATTTGCAGGATCAATCAAAGTTAATTATAATCAGACTTCTCATAATCTGGCGGCTGATAGGTATATCCATCATTGAACTAGCACTTTGATCATAATTTCCAGGCAGAGAAATCAAATTTTGAGGGATGGAATATTGGAGATCGACTTTTAATCTACACCTTACATGTGAACTGAAATCGCTACTTAAAAAAGTAGGAGGGTTGATGAGTAAAAATACTACAAGTGAAAGTTAAAGTCTTTACGGTACATTTTAGCCGCAGTACCTTTAAAGTTAACTCGAAACAACTGAAAAAATACCCCTTATTATACAGCTCATAATCAACTCGTGGGTTCATGACATCATCATCAAGAATTTTTTGATAGAACAATTATGATAGGAATATATAACCATTTTGCTTTCATCAAATAATAAAAGTGGGGCTTTATAAAAAATTAACTCCACACCCCCCCCCACAAAAAAAAAAGGAGAAGAAGGTGGTGGTGGGGGAATTCTCCTTGCGGTTGTAGATAAGAAAGAGAAAAGAGAGGGCTTCGGATTGGATCTCTCAAAATTATAATAAGAAGGCGGGGGAAGTGGGGCCCAATTATTCAGACAGGTACAGAACGTGGGCCCCACCTCCGCAACCGCGCACAGGAGGCCTACGTCGAACGGCTGCCAACTGCCACCCAAAAAGAGTGGCGTTGGTAGCGTGTGAGATACAGACGTTGCCACTATCCTCCTACTATTTGCCCTCATTTTTGTCAACTAATTACATCCCTGCCATCCCATTCCCACTTTCATATCACGGACATGTTTATTTCCTCGAAAACCTTTTTTTTGGGCTAAAAATGAGTAAATATCCTTCCAAGTATTTTGAAAAATCGACGTAGATGGCCTATGATAGGCGGATTTGTCTCACCGACCATTATACTAACTTTTAGTATTAATAAAAAAAATAAGACATTTCCATACGTAAATGCGTTTGTATAATTTGACGCATAGAAAATCTTGCATGATAAACCTACAACATGTTGATTGTCTTTTTTAATCACGTCTTATACAATATGTTACTTGGGAGTGTCTATGATCCAAGCGCTCATTTTTTTGGCAACTAAACTAACATAGAATGACTTGTGAGCTTTTTTTTTTTTTTTCAAATTATTCCTAAATTTAGACTATTTCTATCATTTTTTCCAAACATCGATGAAAGAATTGTACATATAATTCAATTTTACACAAGAAACGAATAGAGTTAAACTCGATAATTAATTCTTATTTCAATCTTTTTCAGGTTCTTTTGGTGTATTATATTGAAAAGGAATTCGCAACTTTATTGTTTATGTTCAGGTTCACCTACCATCTTCTTGGAGCGTAAATCCAATGAATTAAAGTTCAAAATCCACATGTCATGTGATACCATCTTCCATTGCTTATTTGTTGATGAAAATAATTGAGGATGTATATATAAAATATGGCTCAAAATATTATGAAAGTCATGTGAAGCAAGGTGGGAGAATTAATTAACAATTTTCTTATTCTTTAATAATGAATAAAATATTATCATCGGGTCAAGGCATTTAGTTAACAATTGAACATATTCATGGGTAATGAAGAAAACTCAAATGGCCCACGTCAAGGGTAATGCATGTGATTACACGTTGGTCGTGGTCGCGGAAGTTGAAGGATTTAGAATCAAGGCAGTAGAAGAACAATTCTTATCTCGTTGATGGAAGATGGAAGCAACAATTAAAATAACTAAACAGCTGCCTTGTTGTGTAATTTTCTTGGAAAGTAAGAGACGGGGGGGCGTGGAAAAAAAAAATTCAAATCCAATGGAAGCTTCTAATGCTTCTACCGAACACCTTTGAAAAAGCAAAAGAAAGCGGTGAATTGGTAAATTTTACACAATTATGTGGCGTTTTGAAAAAGCAAAAGAAACCGGTCAATAATGTTGACAGCATTTTTTTCCCCTATTTCTGAATGGTAAGACTTGGTTCCACTACCCGGAAGCTGGGTTGATGAAGACTGTTTCAAGTCCTCAAGTCAACTTGGAAAATGTTGTTGGTGCATTTATTTCTTGTTGCTAGTCACCAGCTTGCCTCCCCCACCGTTCTAATTTCAATATCTGCAGCAACTTCTTCGCAGCATTTTTGTAATACACGTTGTTCAATTTTCTTTTTATTTCGATGATGGCCAGTTGGCCACGGCATAGCAAGTCTTGCATGCACATAACCTTCATCAGAATATATCAAATCATTGGGTCCTTTTCAGTCGTTCGATCCAGCTTATCGTGACAACTGTAGCTGAATACAATGATTGTATGCAACTATAGTATGATAGTTCTGTCCCAAATCATCATAAAAGAGCAAGAAATTTAATAAGTGAATAACTGTAATATCCCAATTTTTTTAAGGGTATTTAAGTCTTTTTAGTTTTTAGTAATTCTTTTTACCCTAGTATAAATAGAATAAGATGTTTTTTCCCATCATAAGAAAGAGGAAAAGAGAAATCGGTTGGAAAAAAAAAAAGAGAACAGTAGAAAAAAAAAGAAGAGAGAGAAATATGGAGAGAAAAGAGAGGAAAAAAAAAAAGAAGAAGAAAGTCTTCTTCTTCTTCTTCTTAGTTCTGACATAGCCAACACATGGGATTAAGTTATTATTATTGGGAGAATTTTTAAAGGTAAGTTTTAATTCTTAGTTTTTATTAAATTGTTGTGCAGAAGCATGATTGCAATAGAAGTAGAAACCTAAGATTTTACAGAAATATGCTGACAGTAAATTATTACGAAAATCATTGTAATTTATACAAATTGATTTTCATTTTATTTTTAGGTATGTTAAACTAGATATCGTCTAGAATGTTTTGAAACTTGTTTCAAATAAATCGGATAAGATTTTAATTAATTATGATTTTTCAAAGTCAAGTCTGAAAACTTGGAAATTTCTGATTTCAATGAATAACGTGAATTCCGAATTCCGATTTATTTTTACTATAGTTAGATGTCTTCAAAATTTATAAAATTTGGACCATTGATTTTTATATGTGTCTAGTGTGATTCTGTGAATTTTCATGATTTTATGATAAAAACATAAATTGTTTTGTATTTTCAAATTAAGTAAACTCAAAACAGAAAACTGTTTGACAGTATTGATGATGTCTGAAACGTCAATTATTTTCAATAGCTTTTGAAGGAATTATGTTATGAAATTTTTATCAATGAACTTTCAATATGTCAGCATATGGTCTGTAAAATTTGAGATCTTCCAATAAGGGAATAATTTATTAAAAATCCAAGAATATGTATTGTTCTATTTTGAGAGTCGATTATTGAGAACATTGAGGTTGAGCTTAGGAGATGTTTAAAATTGAGATATTTGAGGATAATAGAGTTTATGATTGAGATTTGATTATATCTTATGAGGATTTATTGATGATTTTACGTTGATGATATCAGTACACATTTGTTACATGAGGATGCGAAGAGGTAAGTAAACTAGACTTCGAAACGAATCACAATAAACAATATATATGTTTGACTTGTGTGAAAAACCTATTTTGATATGTACGAATATGGATTTATATGTCACTGCCCATGTGTTTATGTGATATGTTATTATGTGTTGCGGGTGATTATGTACATGGGCATATGAATGTATGATGCCACATTGCAAAATATGTATTTTATTGAAAGAATATGAGAAAGTTTAAAAACAACATAAAAAGATTTTGATGAATTTGTTTTATAGTATTTCCAAAAAAACATGGCATATCATCCATTGCATTATGTATAAGTATGTATGTATTTCCGTATAAGAAAAAATAGTTTGTTTACTGAGTTTTGTGCTCATTATAATTTATTATGATTCAGTTCCCAGACGTCATGATTGATTTATGAGCGAAGATGACTTGAATTGAGGGCGATGGATGGTTTGGCCAAATTTTTAGATTATTCTGCGCCTATTATATTGGAGGTTGAACTATTTTTTATTATAAAGAGTTATTTTAATCCATATACTAGTTGTGGACAAATTTACCTTATTTTAATCGATATACAAGTTGTGGGCAAATTTACCCTCGGAGTTCCGACCGGGGTATTACAATAACTAGGGTTGGCAATAAACTCCGGATCCGGCCGGGATCCGCAAAGATCCGGATCCGGAAAAATCCGGATCCGCATGTTAAAAAATGCGGATCCGGATCTTAATCTTTAAGATCCGTGCGGATCCGGATGCACTTGCATCCAGAAAACCGGATATCCGGATCCGCATTATTTTATAATTATATTATTTATTTAATTAAATTTTAATTAAAAAATATATAAATTAAATTATTTATTTAAATGTATAAGCATAATTAACTCTATAATCTTCATTAACTATAAAAAATATATTAAATAATAATAATAATAGTAATAATTAGAGAATATTGTAATAAATCGGTTTACCTTTTATTTTTTATGTTTGATTTATATTGTAAAATTATTGTTTGTGAATTTATGGTGTTGTTGTATGTTATTTATATTGAATTGATGTTAAATTATTGATTGTTAAATTATAATTGAATTTTATTTAATGTTATTATGTAAATTATTAAATTTAAAATTAAAATTAAAATTATTATTATGCGGATCTAGATATCCAGAGTATCCGCCCGCAATCCGTGCGGATATTACCCACATCCGAATTCGCATATTTTTTTCCGGATCCGATGCTACAAATTTAATCCGGATTCAGATCCGGATGCACCTACATCCGGATTCAGATCCGGATGCACCTACATCCGGATCCGGATCCGAATTTTGCCATCTCTAACAATAACACATACATAGTGATTTTTCTTTTTTTCTTTTTTTTAATTAATGGTAACATAACTCGACTGTCCCACCAAATGTGCAAGAACATTAATCTGTCCAATTGCAGCGAACGACTTTGCTCACAAGCTTTGAATATTCAATCCCTTTACATTTTCAATAATCTGTTCCACTTTTTATCTTCTCCACATAAAAAATATATTATCTGAATAATCCATCCATGTTCTTCCAATTTCATGTAATCAAAACAATTTCAGTAGTTTCATTAATGGCTTGTCATCTTCTATCCCTTCTTTTCTTGCTTCTGCTGCCGTGTTTAACAGGCGCACAAAGTAACGGAACCATAAGTATAGGCCAGCAACTCACTGTAGCTGAGAACACGGAACCATGGCTTTCCCCTTCTAAGGATTTCGCTTTAGGGTTTCACCAACTAGACAGTAAGGATCTCTTCTTGCCTGCCATATGGTATTACAAGATACCGAGTAAGACCATAGTTTGGTATGCATCGGAAGACAATCCTGCGCCAAGAGGATCAAAACTACAGCTGACTGCTAATAGGGGGCTGGTGCTTGAGGACCCCGAAGGCCGGGAGATATGGAAATCTGAAATCAGTGCGGGACAAGCAGCTTTTGGTGTTCTTTATGATACTGGCAATTTTCTGATCGCCAATACAAATTCTGAGAGGTTATGGCAGAGCTTTGATCATCCTACTGATACCTTGCTTCCTACGCAGACAATGGAACGGGGTGGGGTCGTATCTTCCAGACGAAAGGAGACTGATTTCTCTCGAGGAAGGTTCCAATTCCGTCTATTGCAGGATGGAAATGCAGTGCTTAATACCATAAACTTGGAAAGCGGCTTTGCATATGATGCCTATTTTTGGAGTAACACGTTTGATGTTAACAGATCGAATGCTGGTTATCGAGTAGTCTTCAATGAGTCAGGCCACTTGTATGTTTTAAGAGCAAATAACCAGATAGTCAGTCTTACACCAGAAACAGTCTCAGCAAAAGAAAATTATCTCCGAGCAACTCTACACTTTGATGGTGTTTTTATTTTCTATTCTCACCCCAAGAATAATAGCACTGGAGACGCTATCTGGTCTGTCAGTGATGTCTTGCCGGAGAATATTTGTGTTAACAATGATATCCGTAAAGGATTAGGCAGTGGAATCTGTGGATTTAACAGCATCTGCAGTATCAGTGGAGCCAAAAGACCAATCTGCCAATGCCCAAAAGGGTTTTCTTTACTTGAACCAGATGATGCCTACGGAAGCTGCAAACCGGACTTCATTCTAGGCTGTGAAGAAGATGGGAAGAAATCTGGAGAAGATCTATATTATATTGAAGAGCTAAGGAACACTGATTGGCCAACATCTGATTATGAAAAGATTAGTCCTTATGGTAAAGATGAATGTGTGTCATCTTGCTTAAAGGACTGTCAATGTTCTGCTGCTGTATTGAGAGATGATACCTGCTGGAAGAAGAAACTACCGCTCTCTTATGGGAAAACGGTCACGGATGAGACAGGGACAACTTTCATCAAAATTAGGAAAGTCCCTTCTGGAGGAAAGAAGAAAGTGGATGTATTAATCCCGGTGGTATCTGTACTCTTCGGCAGCTCTGCATTTATCAACTTGGTATTAGTCAGCGCATGTTGTCTAGGTTTCCTAGTTGTTAATCGCAAAAAGTTCATAAGGCCTCACCAAGAGGATCAAGGTGTCTCATATATGAATTTGCGCTGCTTTACTTATAAGGAGCTTGTAGAAGTCACTCGTGGATTCAAGGAAGAGCTTGGAAGGGGAGCTTTTGGCATTGTTTATAAAGGGTTTGTGAATATGGGTTCCAGCAATCATGTTGCGGTGAAGAAGTTAAATAGAGCATTCCAAGACAGTGAAAAAGAATTCAAAGCTGAAGTGAATGGAATCGGTCAGACACATCATAAGAATCTGGTTAGACTTCTTGGATACTGTGACGAGGGACAAAATCGACTTCTAGTGTATGAGTTCATGAGTAATGGCACCTTGGCTAGTTTCCTCTTTGGAGGCTCAAAACCGAATTGGAAACTGAGGACCGAAATTGCCATGGGAATCGCTAGAGGTCTCTTGTATCTTCATGAGGAGTGCTGCACGCAGATCATCCACTGTGATATTAAGCCTCAAAACATACTTCTAGATGACTATTATAATGCCCGGATATCTGACTTTGGATTGGCAAAGCTTTTGACGCTGGATCAGAGCCATACCAGTACTGCCATCAGAGGAACAAAAGGATATGTTGCACCCGAATGGTTCAGGAATATGCCAATCACAGTAAAGGTTGATGTGTACAGTTATGGTGTGCTGCTTCTAGAAATAATTTGCCTGCGAAGAAGTATAGATAACGAAATCAGCAAAGTGGATAAAGCAATTCTAACCGATTGGGCTTATGACTGCTATCAGGAAAGAACACTTGGAGCTCTGGTTGGAAATGACTTTGAGGCCATGGACGACATGACTGTGCTGCAGAGGTTTGTGATGACTGCCATTTGGTGCATTCAAGAAGATCCGTCTCATCGGCCCACCATGAGGAAGGTTACACAAATGCTTGAAGGAGTTGTTGAAGTACCTATTCCCCCATCTCCATGGACCCTAAACATTACAAGCTGAAAGCGAGAAAGACTTGCAATTGCTTAATCTCGTATTTTCTTCAGTTCAAGCGAAGAATTTCAGCTGTGGCTGTGTGTACTAAGTAGTAGAAGAGCTCAGTGAGTGAATAATGTAATGTAGTTTATATGTTTCTCGAAATTTACAGCATTGACTTGGTTTTTAATCAAAGACATGCCTCCGGTTCCAATAGAAATTATGTAGAATTCTAAGTGAGAAGTCACGTGTTCAGAAAATCTGATCAGTAGCAAACTATTTCATGTTGTCTATAAATGCTGTTGATAGTGGAATGGAGAGTGCCCACTTACTGGTTAAATGTGGTCAAGATGCTTGGATAATTTGAAAAAAAGGGTTTTAATTTTGAAAGAATAATGTGAAAAGAAATATTATGCTCCACTGGCACATTGATAATATATGAGTGTCATTGATAGTATCTTTCTGCAAATATCACTGTGTTCAGCAAGGATATCAAACAGCATTGCGGTGTTGCTAAAGGAATTATCAAAAATGTAATGCATCACTATAGGAAACAATATGAATCTGCTAAACAGCTAAATTGATTATTCCTTGAAATGCCCTAAGATAAAATGTTTTTTCTAGTTAAAGATTTTGCAAATTATCGGACCCGAAGAAATACTTGAGTTCTTGTTATACTATTGAATATCCGATGAATTCCGCAATCTATTTTGTGTGAGATTTTTAAGAAACATCTATTTCTGTTCAACCAAAGATATCTTCTGTTCAAGATTTTTTAGCCCTTAATTCCAACTTCAAAATTATTTTCTTGCCCTTTATTCCAACTTTGAAACTTATATGAAGGAAAACCGCTTTTTTTAAAACCGCAACATAATTCACTGTATCTGTCGAGTTTGGGAGATCAACCTCGATTCCTTTGCATGACAGGCAGAACGTAATACATATTACAAGTAAAACACGAGTCAACCTTACATAGCTGTGATTAAAACCATCGTGATACAGAGAAATTGGGATGCCTTCATATTCACGCAAAAAAACTTTTGTAAAAGTTGGGAAAAAGACTTTAAGACCAATAATTCCAGGAAAAGCAAGCTCCTAGTCTCAAAGCCAACAATCACCTCACAGTGCTCGCATAGTCGTATGCATCACACTGAATTCTACGGAAAATGAAACCGCTTGCCTGGAAAAGTATGCCTATAAATATTTACTACATTACCCTCGCTTAAATCTTTGTCAAACTCTGTGGCTCCTCCCATCTATATGCCCCTTGTCTTGTGATGCAATTGAGCAACACTTCAGACCCTTCCTAAGATCTGCAAAGAATTAAGCAGCAAAAGAACTAAATGTCAAGAATGTTAAATTTTGGAAACATGCTAAAGCAAATGAGATTAGTATCATGCATTAGCCCTGGAAAAACAGACACGACGCTAGAGGACTCCATTCTAGTATTTCCTTTAACATGACCAAGGAAACACATGAAACCCTATTCACATGGACAATATCATGATGCAAAATTTGTATATGTTAAGATGGTTATCAGATGGTGGAAAGGAATTAGCTAATTACCAAATAATCATAGTTATTGACTAGACAGTCAAAGTTACCATTCATGTCATATGACTACCAATAAGTAAATCAAGACTCTCTAACAAAGTCAATGAAAGAAAGATTCTGTCATGTTTCCATTAGTTCCAAAATAAAAATCATAAAAAAAACTTGCAAAGAAAGTCATGACCACCTTATAGATCACGAGAAAGACTAAAGCGTCTTACTTTTCTGTTACTTGTGGAACATTACCGGTTATAATTCAAGTTATCCTTCTGCTTTACATCTGAAGAAGGAATCTCTTTCACACGATGGCCTCTTTCCTAGAACATCATCTCTGGTTCTTGCTTCTTCTACTGATGCCAATTTCCGCCACCGCTCAAAATGTATCCAGAGGTGAATCCCTCATGGCAGGGGATGATATGTCATCTTGGAAATCAACATCTGCTGAATTTGCATTTGGTTTCCAGCACATAGAAAATGGGAACTACTTGCTCACCATCTATTTCAACAAAATACCTGAAAGAACCATTGTCTGGTCAGCCAATGGAAAAACTCCAGTGCAAAGAGGGTCCAAAGTTCAGCTCACTGTAGATGGTCGATTAGTGCTCACTGACCTAACAGGCAAAGAGGTGTGGAATCCTGATACAGGTGGTGCTGCAGTTGCCTATGCATCCATGCTTGATAGTGGTAACTTTGTATTGGCAGGCCCAGACTCTTTCCCTTTGTGGGAGAGCTTTGATCACCCAACTGACACATTATTACCCACTCAGATTCTGAATCCATGGAACAAACTTTCAGCTCGTTACTCTGACAAAAATTATTCGACTGGAAGATATGAGCTAACCATGCAATCTGACGGTAATCTAGTGTTGTACACCACAGCTTTTCCCTTCGAATCAGCTAATTCAGTTTATTGGTCCACCAACTCTGTTGGCAGCAGCTTGCAGGTGGAATTCAACCAATCTGGGAACATCTACCTTACTGCAAAGAACAGAAGCATAATTTATATGCTATCATCGAGTGCTTCTTCAATGCAAGACTTGTACCAGAGAGCAACTCTTGAATTTGATGGATTTCTCAGGCATTATGTATACCCAAAGAGCTCCAGTTCAAACAATAAAAGCTGGAGCATGCGTTGGTCCACTCCATTGTTCAATAGTCCAAATGATTGCATGATTACAGATGAAACTGGCAGTGGAGCATGTGATTGTGGGTTCAATAGCTACTGCAGTCTGGGAAATGATCAGAGACCAACTTGCCTGTGCCCAGAAGGTTACGTAATTTTGGATCCTAATGACCCGATGAAGGGATGCAAACAAAGTTTTCTATCACAAAACTGTGATGATCCAAACCAAGAGGTAGATCTTTATGGCTTGGTGGAGATGGAAAACACAGATTGGCCTTACTTCGATTATGAACACCATCAAGGTGTAACATTGCAATGGTGCAAGGAGGTTTGCATGAGTGATTGTTTTTGCACGGTTGCCATTTTCAGAAATGGAGAATGTTGGAAAAAGAAAATTCCTCTTACCAATGGGAAAATGGCTCTCGGCATTGGAGGAAAAGCTCTGATCAAGATAAGGAGAGGCGATTCTACATTGAAGCCTGAAGATACAGATTCAAAGAAGAAAGATCATTCAACTTCGGTTTTTGTTGTATCTGTGCTACTATGCAGCTCTGTGTTTCTCAACTTTCTTCTACAGCTTGGAACCTTTCTTCTTGTTTTTATCTTTGGTTACCATAAAACTAAGATGGATCAAACAGGCCCAGTTATGCCAAGCACAAACCTGCAAATCTTCAGCTACAAGGAGTTAGAAAAGGCAACCCAAGGGTTCAAGGACGAACTGGGCAGGGGAGCCTTTGCAACGGTGTATAAAGGAGTTCTAGCATATGAAAACAAAATTCGTGTTGCAGTGAAGAAGTTGGACAACATGGGTAGCGGAGGAGACAAGGAATTCAGAACAGAAGTTAATGCAATTGGCCAGACAAATCACAGGAATTTAGTCAAACTTCTAGGATTTTGCAATGAGGATCAACATCGTCTTCTTGTTTATGAATTCATAAGCAATGGCTCCTTAGCAGGCTATCTATTCAAAAATCCCAAGCCTAATTGGTACCGAAGAATGCAAATTGCTTTTGGAATTGCAAGAGGACTCTTTTACTTGCATGAGGAATGCACCACTCAGATCATTCATTGTGATATCAAGCCTCAAAATATACTCCTAGATGACTCTTTCACAGCAAGAATTTCAGATTTTGGGTTGGCCAAAATATTGAAAGCAGACCAAACTAGGACTACCACTGCAATCAGGGGAACCAGAGGATATGTAGCCCCTGAATGGTTCAAGAGCCTGCCTATTACAATGAAGGTAGACATTTACAGCTTTGGTGTTATGTTGCTAGAGCTCATTTGCTGCAGAAAGAAATTTGAACAAAATGTAGAGAATGAAAACCAAATGATACTTGTTGACTGGGCATACGATTGCTATATAGATGAAAAACTACACCTCTTAGTGGAGAACGACGAGGAGGCACTGCATGATATGATGAGGCTCAAGAAGTACGTGATGATTGCAATCTGGTGCATTCAGGAGGATCCCTCGCTAAGACCTACAATGAAGAAAGTGACTCTAATGCTCGAAGGAGTCGTGGAGGTTCCAATTCCTCCAGATCCATCCTCATTTATCAGCTCTATCTAGTCTATTTGACACTTGTATCAACAGTAAGTGCTCACTAGTAGGCTCTTGGTAATGAGAACAGATACTTTGGCTGTTCTACAACTGTTTTATAATAGTAAGCTTTGAAATGATTCAGAGAATAAATATTTAAATCTGCTCCACTTTTTCTTTTTCAACCACTACGACAAAGATTTCCTAAATCAAATATGATCTCAATTTAATTCAGAAATTTGGCATAGTTTAAATTCAGCCAAATTAAGAAAATCACGCAGACAGAACTTACTGATACAAGTTGACTCATCTTTTATTATTCTTAAATTATACATCTAATTTCAGGAATATGACAATTAAGTGAAGCAGCAGCAATAATTCAAGAACCAAAAAAAAGAAGTAGCATACAAGGACCCAACTCAAAATAAACAAATGTACAAGAGCTTCACTGGAACAATATGCAAAACGTGTTATCCTGTTATCAAATTTGATAGGGTAATTGGGGTGACATCGAATCCTGAAATCATAATTTACATCTTATGAAAGTATATACCTGCTTTGCTTTCATTTTGAACTTCCTTTTCAACAAACTCATTCCTCTTCTCAACCCTACTAAAACCTGGCTGCTTATGGACCTTCTTCTCCTTCATAATCTTCCTTAAATTTTCAGCCTCATGCCATTCTCCATCAGCAGCACAAATATTTGACAACAGAACAAAACCATCTGGGTTTCTCAAGTCCATTTCGAAAAATTCCTCACCCATAGTTACAGCTAAATCTCTTCTTCCATGGATATTACATCCATTGAGGAAAGCTCCAGCCATTGAATTAGTGACATACATTGGCACTTGTCTCAACAAGTCATAAGCCTCTACCATCCTCCCAGAACGGCACAACATATCAACAACACAAGCATAATGCTCTTTACTAATTTTGACTCCATACCTCTCTTTCATGGATCTAAAAATCTCCAAACCTTTCTCTACTAAACCACCATGGCTGCATGCAGAAAGAACAGAAATGAGTGTGACTTCATTCGCCCGCATCCCTCCTTCCTGCATTCTCTCAAAAAGCTCAATTGAGGAATCAACCATTCCATGCTTCCCATAACATCCAATCATGGCATTCCAGGAAGCCACATTCTTAATATGAGTTATCTCAAACAAAGTCCTTGCATCTTTCACACTGCCACATTTTGAGTACATGTCAATTAGAGAACTGCCAGTAAATACATCAATGTGAAGCCCCATCCTACAAACCAATGCATGAATTTCTCTACCTCTTTGAATCGAACCTGTTAACCCACCAGCCTGAATAACTCCTGTTACAGTCACATTATTAGGCTTTATCCCCGAAACTAACATGCCCTTAAACAACTTCAAAGCTTCATTTTCCCGTTTGCTTTGAGCAAACCCTGAAATCATAGCATTCCAAGTGACCAAATCAGGAACAAAGCCTTCTGCAGTCATTCTAGAGAAGAATGCAAAAGCTCCATTGCTATCACCTCTCCTAGCATAACTAGCAATTATTGCATTATATGTGAATTGATTCGGTTCGAAGCCTTCCAACTTCATTCTTTCAAACAAAACTACAGCTTCATCAACTTTGCTTACGTTACAATACCCAGAAATCATTGAAGTCCAAGAAACTACATCTCTCTCAAACATTCCATCAAACACTCTACGTGCAGAACAGAGAAGTCCACATTTACCATACATATCTATCAATGCATTGCCCACAGATACATCGTTTTCAAAACCCATTTGGGTCGCCACAGCATGAACTTGTTTTCCTTTATTTATATCAAGCAAACCAACACAAGCTTTTAACAGTATGGAAAATGTAAATTTATTGCAACGGTATATAAACTCTCGCATTAAAGAAAAGTACCCAATTGCTTCTTGGAAATTCCCAGTAAAAGCTGAGGCCATAACCATCCAATTCAGCATAAAAACATTCGGGTTAGGAATTTTATCGAACACCAAACGTGCAGAATTCACATCCCCACAACTCGCATACACGCCCACTAGCTTTGATTTCAATGAAAATATGTTCAAATCATTAATGCACAACAAGGCATGTACTTGCTTGCCTTGTCTCAAAGCCTTGGATTTCATGCATTTGCCGAGCAAGCAATCCAAGTAGTTTACAGAGAAGTTATTTATCGGGAAAATTGATCTATTCATTATTCAATGCAACGCTCCGCTTATAATTTTGATTTGTATGTTCGTTTCTGAAGTCTTTGTGCTTTATGCAGCTTTGCCCATTTCAAAAATGTTTATTTATTTATTTTTTTATATATTACAAATATAAGCCGCTGACTGAATGGTTTTCAAGTTAACGTTTTTAATTGGTCATACGAGTAGTTCACCTATGGGCCTGACACGGGGGCCTGATCGATTTTCAAAGAGTTATATTTAACTGACCATCCGAAAAATTAAAGAAAATGATTTGGACTTTACTTAATTAAGATATTATATATTAATTAAAGCTATTCTTTGAATATCCGATAATCACTTTATGTCATTCTTTGATTAAGGGTGCGTTTGGAATTAAGGTGCTGTACTTTTTAAGTTATAGCTGCTGTAGAAAAAAAGTTGTGACTATGAAACAAACATTAATAATATATAGTAAAGATAAATTTTAAATAATAATTTTGATAAAATTATTAAAGATATAATAGATTTTCTATTATACAAGTAAAAATTTATAGTAACATAACTTTTAAGTTACAGTAATTAGTATTTACCAAACACTTTAGTGCTGTAACTTAAAAGCTACAACTGTCCAAACTCAATCCCAAACACACCCTAAATATCTATTCATTTGATATTACCCTTATTGAACTCTTACTAATTAAAATTTGAAATTAGACGCAACTATAATATCAAAACGGAAAGATTTTACATTGAAGTCTTACTTGCTTAGATCGAAAATTATACATGATGAACAGAAAACATTAAACCTTGAATAATTTATCTGGGCTTTGATACTTTTGAGGTTAATTTCGATTGCCAACCTCAAAAAAGTTTGGAAAACTTTTAGTGTGGAGCACAATTGTTATTTGGGTTGCTTAAAATTGATGTGTACCATTTTGTTCTCTTTGCGAATGAAATGCTTATCCAAAAGCTGTGCTGATGAAAGTCCAATATTTGTCCTAATTCTGCTAAAGAGGATTTTCAAGTCCTTATCATTGAGGCATGCTTTGAATAATGCAAAAGAAAAACGATGAATACTGCCAAAAGCCTTTTTTTTTCTTTTTTCTTATTGTTTTGACGATGAGTGTGAACTGAACCCTATTGTTATTTTAACACATTCACTCTCTTGCCGACTGGATTGAGCTCCATAGTCAACATTTTTCGGAAGACTTGGCATTAAAAAAGTTCATGAAATCTGGATGTTTTGACTTGGCCTTTTATTAAAATTGGATTCAAAGGCACAACATAGCTTGCCTTCTCTGGCTCATTAGATAGAAACTTTAGTGACAATTGAACATGCATAATGGCTTTTAAGAACTCATAAGCTAAACAGCAAAAGATTTATATTGAACTGATAAACGAAGCTGGATCTGGAGGAGTCGAGACATCCACAGCTCCTTCTATCATTTGAGTGACTTTCTTCATCGTAGGTCTCAGTGATGGATCCTCTTGAATGCACCAAATTGCAATCATCACAAACTTTTCAACTCTCTTTATGTCATCCATTGCTTCCTCGTCATTCTGCACTAACAGGTCTAGTTTCCTCTCTCTGAAGCAATCATATGCCCAGTCCGCGAGTATCATTTGACATTCTTCCCTTGTATCAACCTCAAAGTTCTTTCTGCAGCAGACAAGCTCAAGCAGTAGAATTCCGAAGCTGTAAACATCTACTTTGGCAGTTATAGGCAGGTTTTTGAACCATTCAGGGGCAACATACCCTTTGGTTCCCCTTATGGCAGTTGTTGTTTGAGTCTGGTCTGTCTTCAGAAGCTTGGCCAATCCGAAATCAGAAATTCTTGCGTTGAAAGTATCGTCTAGAAGGATATTCTGAGGCTTGATATCACAATGTATGATCTGAGATTTGCACTCTTCATGCAAGTAAAACAGGCCTCTAGCCGTTCCGAAAGCAATCTGCATTCTTTTGTACCAATTAGGCCTTCTTGACTTTCCGAACAGGAAGTCTGCTAAGGAGCCATTGCTCATGTACTCGTATACGAGTAGGCGGTGTTCTCCTTCGTTGCAAAATCCCAGCAGCTGGACTAGATTCTTGTGATTTGTTCGGCCAATTGCACTGATTTCTGCTTTGAACTCTTGCTCACCTTCATTCACTGCCTTGTATAACTTCTTGACAGCAACTGGTTTTTCATTCTCGGTAGTTAAAAACCCTTTATAGACTTTTCCAAAAGCACCCTCTCCAAGCTCTTCCTTGAATCCGCCAGCAATTACATCCAGCTCTTTGTAAGTGAAATGCTGCAGGTTCATTTCCGGCATACCTTTTTGTGACTCAACTGTATTCTGCTTCTTTCGATTCCGGCGGTGAAAGAAAATGAAGGTCAATAGGAGATGCAGAAAGACAGAGCCACCAAGTGTTGCGGATAAAATGTAGATCAATGTTGAATTTTCCTTTTTGTTTGAGCCTGATCCTGCAGATGCATGGGAGTAATCTTTCCTTACTTTTACCAAGGCTTTGCCTCCCACGCTGGGATCAATCCTCCCGTTTGAGAGAGGAGCTCTCTTCTTCCAACACTCTCCCTCTCGGAAAATGGCAACGGCACAAAAACAGTCAGTCAAGCAAGCCTCCCTACACCAATCCTCATCCACTGATGTAAAATGTTCATAGTCATTAAGGGGCCAGTCTGTATTAGGCATGTCTCTGAATTCAAAAAGATTCATCTCTTCAACTGCTCTATCACAGCTTTGCGGGACAAAATTCTCTTTGCATCCCTTCA
This sequence comes from Atalantia buxifolia, assembly GCA_030444775.1. Lineage (NCBI taxonomy): Eukaryota > Viridiplantae > Streptophyta > Magnoliopsida > Sapindales > Rutaceae > Atalantia > Atalantia buxifolia. The sequence continues at coordinate 30,439,135 of CM059832.1, read as the reverse complement.
TCACATCGTCTGGATCAAAGAAAGTGTAACCGGGAGGGCATTGGCACAACTTTCTCTGATCATCTCCCAAGCTGCAGAAGCTATTGAACCCGCAAGCTCCACTGCCTGTGTCCGCTCTAATTCTCAAGCAGATATTTGATGGTATAAATGACAAAAAAGACCAAGCCTTAGGCCATCTCCCACCAGCGGAAGCAGAGCTTTTCGGGTAGATGTAGTGCCTGAAAACTCCATCGGGGTCAACAACTGCCCTCTGGTAGAAATCTTGAGCCGTTACGTTATTTGATGTCACTGCATTAAGTATGCTTCCGTTCCTCGCTGTAAGGTATATAAAGCCAGACTGGTTGAAGACCACTTGATAGCCACTGCCTATAGAAGTTTGAGTTGACCAGTAAGCAGCATTAGCGCCATCAAATGGATAAATTGTGGTGTAGAGGAGAAGATTCCCATCTATTTGCAACTCAAACATGAATCTTCCGGATGAGTAATTGGTCTCCGTGAGACGAGCGATAACTTTGGTACCTTGACTCATCACCTGTGTGGGTAACAGGGTGTCTGTTGGATCATCAAAACTCTCCCACATAGTGGAAGAATCCTGGCTTGCCAACACAAAGTTGCCAGTATCAAGCATGGCTGCATAGGCTGCTCCAGTGCTTGCAGGTTCCCTCCATATCTCCTTGCCAGATGAATCTCTCAGAATCAACTGCCCATCTCTAGTAAGCTCAACTTTTGATCCTCTTTGCACAAGATTATCTCTATTTGCTGACCATACAATCGTTCTTTCAGGGATTTTGTTGAACCATATAGCTAATAGAAAGCCCTGGTCACCAATCTGTCGGAAGCCAAACGCAAAGTCCCCAGACTGCGAAATCCAAGAAGCCGCGGAATTATCATTTGATGCTGTGAGTGATGAACCCAATGATTTGTTACTAGACGATTGAGCAGCTGTGGAAATTGGAAGCAACAGAGGTATTAGGAAAAATAAAAGACCCTGCATATTTCCAAGGTTTATTTTCCAGACAGGGAAGGAATCAAAAGACCTATTGAGCAATTAATTTGCACGTATGAATATGATCAATTCTTATAAGCCACTATTAAATTATTAATGCAATTGACTTCATTTCATTGGACTTTCTGACATTAAAGTCTGATTATTCCTCTGCCGGCCTGAATAAAAAATAAATAATGAAAGATGACTTGGGAACGGCGTTACCACATGAATCTTTGCAGAAATTATGCACTAACTGCTAGTGACAGCCACTTCATTGTTTTCTTTTGTAGAGTTTTGAGTTTTCTTATAACTTATCATGATTTTCCATATTTACTTTGTTTCCTCTTGAGCATACGCTAGAGAGTTCAGAAATTCGGTCACTAAATTAATTAGTTTTGCCTTCTTTTCTTCACCTGGCTTTACCGAGACAAACCGACAAAAAGTGCATGAAGACTTTGTTAAACAAAATGATACTTGTTGACAGCTAGGCCAGAAAACCAAAAAGTGATTTATAATTTTCAAATCGCCAAGGCACTGCACTTTATTGTTGTTGTTTCGATTTTTGAAGTTTTGATATCACAGTATAAATTTTTTATTATTATACAGCGACAAATCCACAAATCTTAAAGAAATTTTTTTTTTTGACCAAATAGATAATAATGCTTTGGGTTGCCAAATGCTATTTAGGGTCAATTTGTTAATGATATAGTTTTTAAAATAATTGTTGTTAGTTATACTATAAAAATAATGAGCTGTAAAAATATCAGTTAAACATTTGGTAAAATTTATTTCTAAGAGTGCTATGACTTTTTAAAAAAAATTATATGTATTTAGTAAATTTTACTGTTAAATTGTTGTAAAAATATAAATAATTAAATTAAATATAATGTTGAATAAATTTTATTTATATATTTATAAACATGTATGCAAAATATTTTAATTATATATCTATAATTGGTAACTAAAATAAATATTTATATTATTTATTTTATTTATTTATTTTATTATCTCAATATAGTTGGTAATAATAATAATCTTTTTTAAAGATAATGATTTTATTTCTTAATTAATAAGGATAATTATGGGTTCTTAAAATATACACGAGGTTATATATGAAAATTGTGTTAAACATAAACATGATTCTCAAAATCATATTTTGAAAAACTACTATTTTCTTGCTTTTTAAAATTTTCTATATGATGGAATGATTTTACCAAAAGTAATTTAAAAAAATTACTAAATACCAATATTAATTTTTAATTTTTAAAAATTAATTTTGAACTTTTGAAAAATAATATCAGATAGACTCTTAATCCCTTAAATTTTTTTTTAAGTTAAATTAAATTTAAAATAATTATACTTGGACTTGACATTCTCAAACTTGAACTTGGCCCATTACTAATTGGGCTTGACCCAGAGAATGATAATAGTGGTAAAAGATAAACGTAATCGAACCTTTTTTTCTTTTCTTTTTTCAAAAATGATTGCTTACAAAATTGGGATGCGAAAGTAAAGAGGGTTCTGTGTTGATTATAATCTTTGTCTATTGTCAGGAAGAATTAAAAAGAAAGGAATTAAAGCTCCAAATCCAAGAAAAAAGTAAAATCCAAAAAGGTTCCAATTCTAAAACCAATAATTTTTTATAAGAAAATTCTAAAATAAATAGAAACATTTATGCAGTTGAAATTTGAAGTTTTACACTAAAACAAGCAAATAAGAAAGGTAATAACTAAAAGCATCAATATAATACACATTTGTTGTAACACATATAAATTAAATATGATTTATATTTTACTTTATTATTTTTTTAAATTTCTAAATATATGAATGATATCGTTATATTATTGACACTCTCAGTATGTGTTATAAATGAGCACAAAAAAATAAAAAAAATTAAATGTTTAGTGAATTTATAATAATAAAAATAAAAATTTAAAGCTTTATTATTTATAATTACGTAATTATTAAGAAATTTTTAAAAATAAAATAAAATTAAAAGATTAAGAAAAATTTTAGAATACCTCCAATGTATTATAACTATTTGATGTATCCAAACCGATCCAATTGGATTTGGATCGATGGATCTTGATCAAATCCGATCCATTGCCATCCCTAGTTCCAACAACCAAGCTTCTCAATAAATAGAAACATTTATGCAGTTGAAATTTGAAGCTGTGGCTAAAAGCACCACACATTTGTTGTAACACTTCTATTTTATCTTTTTTTTTAAATTTCATGTCGTTATATTATTGACACTCTCAAGTTATAAATAAAAAAAAATTAAATGTTTAGTGAATTTATAATAATAAAATAAATTTAAGCTTTATTGGTTACAGAATATTAAGAAAAATTTTAGAATACCTCAATGTATTATAACTAATTGATGTATGAATGACATGTGTCATTAAATTAAATACAACCACTATTTACATGATAATGATTCAAAATAAATACATAAATATCATAACATTACTGATTGTTATATAAATAACACGATACTTTAGATATATTTTAAAATTTCTCAAATATTAAGAAAAGCCAATGCAGAGTTACGAGAAAGTCAATATGTTGAACTGGAATCCTCCCTTGATTTTATGATATAAAACTGGCAAACTGCACCGTTTTTTCAAAACTCAAAAGCAAATGCATGCATGCATCGAATTCTGAACAAAATGTGAATTTGACAAAATTTCATGGTCGGATTCTTGTCCACATTGTTAAGTTAATTTGGCTTATCACAGAAATTTTCTGTTGATTGTTGAAGTCTTGTCATTTTTTTTTTGAAGAGAAATTACTATTTTTTACTCTGTAGATAGTAAATAGCCAAAAAAATATTACTATATTTTGAAGTCTTTCATTTTTAAATTTGAAGTTTCCAAAAATATTCTTTTTAAATTGAATTAATTAAGATCCTCCTTTTTTTTTTCCTCTCTTTATTTTTCCACTCCTTGCCTTCATAATCTAGTGAAAAATGTTAGTTTGATTATAAATAATGTGGAAAAAATAAATTCAAAATTTAATCTTAGTCACTCATTTGACAAAAAAAGTAAGAAAGAAAAAAAAAAAAGACAAGAAGATGGTTCTTTTCCTTTTAAATCTTACGTTAGTGAAGTTGAAACTCGTTAGTGAATTTTAGCTAAAAGACAATTTTGCTTTTCTAATGTAATTTAACATTATAATGTAGAACATTTTTCAATAAAGATTAGAGAGGATAAATGGTGTTGGATTTGAGTAAGGTTGAAACAAAAATCATTCAAATGTTCTATCAAATTCTCTCATTGGAGGCCTTACCTTAAAAAGATGTTTGAATACTTAAAAAAGACTTCAAACATATTTTTGAGGTATTAAGTATATTAAAAACTTGAAACGAGTAATAACAATTTTAGGATCCTTAACCCCCAAAAAAAAAAAAAAAAAAAGTGGAAATCTTAACAAATATTAATTACCATTATTTTTAATTCCGATAATATTATTGTCTTTTTTTTTTTTTGGGTTAAAATAAAGTGAGAGGTAGATTTGAAATTTGGTGTCACCTAAACAAAAAGCTAATGTTACTTATTATCAGAAAAAGGGAAAAGAAAAAGAAAAAGGGCGTGAGTGCTGAAAGAGTAATGAAGAAGTCAAAAGGAGGAAGAGATGGGAGAAGCAAAATTATAAATTTGGTAGATAAGGGCGGTTATAATGCCTTCTATTTCTCTCCCCAAAACCTACCAAATCTCCTTTATCGTTTTATTTTCACCACTTTATTCCATACCATTCAAAAAGTAAAAATGTTATCTATTTCTAACATTTTATCTTATAAGAAATAAATGATATATCATATATTTATGCAAACATGTTTTATAAGGGTTCAAGGTACCTTAAGAATATCTTAAATGATCTAAAATAAATTAGAATCACTAATATTTATTCATCCATGCAAGTAAGGCAGGGTACCATGAGGTACAATACTCACCAACAGCCTTATTATTATTATTATTTTAAAGCAACATAAACTAAAAATAAAAAGAAACATTAGTGATTCTAATGTTTTATAAGGGTTCAAGGTACCTTAAGAATATCGTTAAATGATCTAAAATAAATTAGAATCACTAATATTTATTCATCCATGCAAGTAAGGCAGGGTACCATGAGGTACAATACTCACCAACAGCCTTATTATTATTATTATTTTAAAGCAACATAAACTAAAAATAAAAAGAAACATTAAAAGTTGAAAAACAATAGAAAAATGACCATCACAGATATAATTGAGTTTTTAACAGAAAAATACTATCAATATTGATTTAAAATGACCACAGCTCAAAAATCTATTGTAATGAAAGAAATATCATTTATCCTATTTATCAATGAGAAATTTAGCTATAAAAATAAAAATTGTAAAGCTTTTCTTATGCAGAAATAAGATTTTTTAAAAAAAAAATTGATTTGTGATACAAAATTATTTCGTCCATTAAAATTTGAAAAACAAACATTTGAAGATTTAGTAGAAGTTTGTACTTTCTTATTTGAAGACGTTGGAAATCATGTCAAGTACATGAAAATCTTAAAGTAAGCAACTACAACTACATGGCATCTTCTTACTGTTACTGAGACTATTCATTTTACCAAAATAACCTTGTACTTCAATTTTCTTACATAAATTTCAGTAATACTAGTACCCAACACACAAAGGGACTACTGCATAGCCAATCCACAAATATCTCTTCCATTCATTCACAGCTCCTCTCTTTCCTTTGCGTTCTCTATCTCTCTCTCTTTCTCTTTCATTTTGTTTCATTTTTGCCTCATGTTTTGAAGGGGCCACCCACAACTGTTAAAACCTTTTGCATGTCAGTACCTAAATTCTTTTGAATCTCTATGTTTCTTGATCTGGGTACCAATTGTTTTTGCTTTGGATCATAGTTGAAGTCGTTCAAATATTCTTTTTCCTTTATTTTTTCTCTTTTTTTTTTTGTCAAGTTTTGACCTTTACCAATCCTCTAACAGATAAAACACCATCTGGGTTTTGGTTCTTTTTGAGTTTCTTTCCTTGCTTTAACAGATTCAAAGTAATGGGTTTCTTGTTGATGATGCAAATACACTTTGTTTCATATCAGGTTAGTTTTTTAATGGCCTTTCATTTTTCTCTTACATGTCATATCCAATTATTTGTTTGTTTTAGCTGTAACGGGTGTTTTATTGGATTATGGATTGATTTCTTAGTGTAAAATTTGTGTATTAGCTGAAGTTGTCAGTCCTATTGAGTTCGTGTGTTGAAAAAAAAAATTGTTTTAAGTGCTGTAGTTTGGATCTTGTTTTCATACATGAAAAAACTAATTTTTGTTTTGAAATTTTATGTTACTTCAATTTTTTTTAGAAGTGTTTGATTCTCCTTATGTCATGATTGCTTCTCTTCTTATTGCCTTTTTCCCCTAATTGGATTTTTTTGTAAAGCAAGTTACTTTGCCTTGGGATTTGACTTTTGTCTGGATTGATATTGCTGTGCTCTCAAGTCTCAACTATAGAGATTAAACTTTTATAAAGTTCAGTACTGTGGATGTGTAGGTTCTGGTTTGAGTTAGTTTGTTCATTGATTATATGTGAGCATATTATTTATTCAATCCCCTTGTCTGGTTTGATTTGGGAATGCAGGAAAAAAAGGGTAAAGAAATCAAATTTCTCTTATGATTTTGAAGTTCGTTCAATTGAATGAAATTTAAAGTGCTTCTAATTTCTTTTCTTTGTTTCCTCTTGCAATCTGTTGGAGGTGTAAAATATGATTTGTTATTAAGTTCTTCTTCTGGATTACTGTGAAAATGAAATCGCCTTAGCATGCACCCGAAGTCTATAATGGGGTCTTTGTTTGATGAGAAAAGAGTAAGAAAAATGTCTCCGTGTCATTCTTTCTTGCAAGTGCGGTGGAGTGCTACATGTTGTCATCTTCTGCCATGACTGTTTTTGTTTCTGGAACATAACACATGGTTTTCTGATTACGCTTTGGTTATTAATGCTTCTGAATTGTACTTGATCTGCTACGGTGTTTCTTTTCGTACTTGAGTATATGTCTCTTTTGGTTCTTTCTATGTAATCTATGATGTGATGGATGGATTCATTTTGGTTTTCAAGCCCAAAATCACCACTACTCTTGCTCATCAATACTACCTTAGTATATATTTGCCAGAATTTAATGTTTGAAGACTGAAGTAACGGAAACTGCTGTCGTTTGTTTTAACCAACTCATTTTCCTGTACTTTCTTCCTTGGCAGAGAGAATCTCTGTTTGTATGAGTATTTTTTCAGTTAAGCTTTAAGACTATGGGCAGAGGCAGAGGAAAGGGAAAGAAGTTGACTGTTAGCAATCACGATGATGCTGGAAGTGGCGAAGAAGAGAAAATTCCTGCGCAGAAGAGAAGGGGGAGGCCACAAAAACCACTGAAGGATGATATTGATGATGAAGAAGCTGAAAAAATAGAAGAGGAAGATGCTGAAAATGGAAAAGCCGGTACACCAAGCAAAGACGTCAAAAGTCCTACCACATCAGAGAATGGAAAAAAGAGGAAGCGTAACTTACAAGTTAAAGAGAAGCCTGTTTCAGTCAAAGAGGAAAATGGTAATGGAACCAGATCAAGCACTGATGACTCGACCAAGTCAAATGGGTTCCGGCATAATGGGAGCAGGAGGAAAAATAAACCTCGTCGGGCAGCTGAAGCTGTTGTTGAATGCAAGTAAGGTTATGGATGGCTATTGCAATGGGTCTCATCTTTTTCCCATTGCCCGATGAATGACAAAATAGGAAGTGAGGCCAAGTAAATCGCTAGTTTCATTTTTCTTTCATTCTGTTTCTTTCTAATTTTTTGCAAGTCTCTACCTTCAATTTGTTTTTGAATTCATGTGGGAGTTTTTGAGCTGATTCTGCTGGTTGTAATTTTTGTTAATGATAAGATTTTATAACACCATCTGTTCCTTGTATTATATTATTTTGAATGACATGCATAAGCTGCTAGTTATTTTTACACCCTATCTCAGTATTATCTTCTTTGATTATAACCTCGTAAGGCGTGAATGAAATGAGAAGTTTGTACCTAATCAACTCTATTTGCATTCTTGATGATTATGAGCTTTTGGTTAGTGATGATGAATATTTGCTTGGGTTAAAATTTAAAATTATCTTACTCTGTATTCAAAGTAGCTGGATTGTTAGGTCTCTAAAGTCTAGACCACTGAATTCTGTTTGACATCTTCTCGTATTATCTGATATTACATAATTGCTATTTTACAAATTGATAGAAAATAAAGCTTGGATGTTCATTCTTCTTTTTTTGACTCTTAATATACAAAAAACACGGCTTCTTAGCTTCAATTTAATGCATTCACGTTTCTCAGCAAAGGAGTTATCCACAGCGGATATGTTCTTTGATTATGCACATTGAGAATTTTCATGAAGTTCATTCATAATCAGAGATTCTAATTACCTTCTATTACTGTGTGTGGAGTGCTACTTGGAGAACAAAGATTTTAGTTACAGGTGAGGATTCAGGGGCTCAAATAAGGGAGATTCTAAGCTCTATATTCAAGTTTTTGTGTTGATCAGTATTTTTATATGGGGAAAGAATTCTTAATCCCTCTCCAAAGAGGCTGAAGAGTAGCGGGTACTTAGAGTAAGACAAGAGATGAGTGGCATCAAATTTTCTTTCTTTGCTTTGGGAAAATTTGGTTTGCTCTTATATCTCCATATGATCTGCTTCATCTCAATATATGAATCTGGCATCATTTATATATTTATCTGACCTGGATTGGTTTGTGTATCGCGTTGTTAAAGATCATGATACTTCACTATGGCATCCAGAATTCATTAATATGTTTCTGCATTCTTCAAGTTTTTCGTTAGGATTATGACGCTCAGATACTTTTATGTATATGTTTTAGGCTTCGACCATTTCTTGCAGACGTCTCTTGCCTCTTGTGACTACTAGTTCTTGAATATTTCCTTCTCCCAGTGACACTAGTGTGATGAAGTTGCGCTTGCAGTATTACATAGAACTTGTTGCTAATGTAATCTCTTCAGTTCAGTTAATGTAGGTTTTATGCAGATTGCATACGAAAAGATAGCTTGTTTCTTTATGCTTTATTAGTAAAATCATGTATCTTACTATGAAAGCATACAATTCAGCTCTCTTCGCACTAATTTGATTGAATACAGACTTTATGGTATCAAAATATGTTTGCTCAATTTGCTGTAATACTTCAGCAATTAGTGCATGCTGTAATCCTGATGACTTGCTAAAACATAATTTCAACTTTCTTTGAGTTGGCTGCCTACCCTTTTAGACGAATGCAAGGCAAAACCAGCAAATCTAGATGGGTTGTTTTGACTGCTGTGATCCCTTTAAAGCTAATAAAATGATGTTGCTTGATTGCTTCTGCCGAAAAACTAATGAATTTCCTATAAACAATATCATTATTCATCAAATATATAATGAATTTGCTTGAATGGTGCATCATTGCTGAGGTGGTTTTATGAGTCATACGATATGGAATTTAAGTGCGTCGGGCCAAATGAATTTTGAAGACCATGCGGCTTATGAGTTGGTGGGCTTTCTGTCTGCCAACAACCCACTAAGACTACTTATATGAGTCCAAAATTTTCTATTAAAAGATATTAATTTGTTTCTCTTTATTAAACATGGGAACAAAACAAAAAAGCAAATTATTTGGCATTTGCCATGTTTCAATTGAAAAACTACAATGGAGAAAAAAAATCAAGAAAGAAGTGGGAAATGTAATTGTTTTGGTCCAGCACAAAAATATTATGAGAGCTTGCTTTTGAGGTATGATTCTGTGAATAATAGGAGATGATTCACCTCAAAGCAATTTTTCTGGAATGGATTGAATTAAGACAGTCATGAAAATAAAACGAAATAGCCATTAGAGGTGATGCTGGTAATAGCCGGCAACTGTACTCCGACAATCAAGTTATATAAGGATTGGAGAGGGTGCGAAGAAACCTTAAAACAAGTGGAAATTTTATAGTTATAGAGAAGAAGGTAAACATGTTTTATTGAGACTAACCTAATCTTATATAGAAAGTGCCCTTGAGGGCATCTTAATTGTCTTTTTGGACAGATAATGGGTTGTCATAAGTTATTTTTTTAGGTATTTGACTATTCAACTTGAGCTTTTTAGCCTTTTTATAGTTGGACTGTATCAGTTGCGAGACTGTTTTCAGTAACAACATATCTTAATCTATGATTGACTTATTTCAAATGAGCCAATTGAGTTGTAGCAATTATTGACTTCACTGTTGGTCGCTTAGATAACAACTGGGTAGATTCTCTCTCTCACTATTAATGCATGTGACTGTTAGAGAGATAGTTTGATATGATCCCTATGGGGATCATACCATGCTAATGTGTAACAATTTTGGTGAAGGGACTGTCATTGTTACAATGGTCCTTCATTGAAATGTGGCAACCTTAAAGCAATTGCTTTTTTTGAGATCTTCTCATTTTATCTTTATCCTTTCAATTTCCTCATCATATTTTAAACGGGTATATTAGACATAAGAGCTATTGCACATGTATCACTCTCTAATTATGGGCCAGTTAGGGATTGAGGTAACTAATTAAATAAGTTGCTTCTGTTATGCATATGAAATAAACAGTTGATTAAAACAACAACTTAATGTTTGAAAAACTGTGTTGTTACGTTATTACGAGTTTAAAAAGTAGAGTACATGCATTTGGTAAATTTTATTACAAAAGTATTGTTTTATTACATAATGACCAAAATAGATATAAGTTTGAATTACCTTTTATTTTTAGAGTATATTTAATAAATTATTTAGGCATGCCTTTTTTTTTTTCTTTTTTTCTTTAAGTACGTAAAATTAGGGGTGGGCAAAATTGGGTTCAGGTCAACCCGATCGGGTTTCGGGTTATTCGGGTTAGACAAGAATCAATCCGAATATAACCCAAATTATTAACCGGGTTGGGATTTAAAAAGGGTGGGATTCAGTTTGGCTCGGGTTAATTCGGGTCAAATTCGGTTAATGCAATTTTAAGCTTTTTTTTTTCTTTTTTTTACAGTTTTTATGGTGGTTTTAAGATAATTTTCTTAATTGTAGTCCTTTTTACTAATTTTCAACCAAAAAAAAGAAAAGAAAATGCTATGAAATCAAATGAATAAAGTTAAAATGCTAGAATAGGATTATAATTATATATTGCACATAATCACATAACACGTTATAATTATAAAATATATGTAACATAATAATTAATTTTAATATTTAATCTACCTAGTGTCCTAATTTATTCATAAAAAATCAATTATTAACTGTTATTAACAATAATCAATTAACATTATTTCAATTATTAATAATTAACAAAATTTTTGTTATTTATTAACAATTAATAAAAATTTATTCATAACAAAATCATAAATACACCATTTTTTTATTTTATTACTAATATTTATAAATACATAATTACAACAATCAAATAATAACCAATTACATAATAACCAATTAAGCATATACAATTATATAGTATATATATACCATGAAAGTTATGACTTATGAAACTTGAAAGTTGAAGCTTGAAAGTTGAAAGTTTCAAAATTGAGTTTGGGTGGGGAGAAAATTTGTATTTTTTTTTTTGGGCGACCCGATCGGGTATTCGAATCAAACCCGACCCGATCACAACCCGATCGGGTTTGTAATTTTTAACCCGATCGGGTTTCAATCCCAACCCGATCCGACCCCAACCCAGAATTTTTCAGATCGGGTCGGTTCGAGTCGGGTAAAATGCCCACCCCTACGTAAAATTACATAATGTGAAAAAAATTCAATTAAATAAAATCTAATGAGCTTCATAATCTGTTACATAAATATGAATAAAATTCATACTTATAAATAATTCAAATAAAATAAAAAGTAATATGTATTACATTCACATTAAATTAATAATAGAGAGAACATACAATAGTTGTGCTTGTAAATTAATTGTGGTGATAATATGATATTTAAAAGTTATATATTAGGGTTTATGGAAAAATAAAATATAATTTTCTTTTTATAAAATACTAGTGTTATAATAGAAACTTTAAAAAAGTGTGGTGATTTATTTAATAAGCTACTTATTAAAAACAAACCCCCGCATGTTTTTAAAAGCTGTTGTTAATATGAAAAAATTTATGAAATAAGTTACTTTTACAAAATTTATCAAACATTTTATTTGTCAAAAATTATAAAATACACAAATTACTAAGTTTCAACCTTAATTCCAATGGAGCTTATATGACTCAAATCATTGGTAATTTGCTTAAATATTTTTCAATTGGCAGGCTTGCAGGCCTCAAAACATAAGCCCAGCCTACCTACAAGTCAGATCGGGCTAGCACATAAAGTGGACCAAGTTTATTTCATCGTTATTTCTCACTTGTACAAGTAGAGCTGCTCAACCGAGAAATAACACGTCATCATCAATTGATCGGAAAAATTTTCCGGACGTATTCATTTCTGGGGCAACATCATCAGCTGTATCAGGTGAAATTCTGGGTTCAAAGTCATCAAGTTATTCATTATATTTTAAGAATTACACTCGGCTTTAAAATTAAGTTTACTTGAATATACAAATAGACCTCTTTAGTTTCAGAATAGATACATAAACCAAATCTCTTTTTGACAATTATTTTAGGTTTCTTAAGATGCCAAAAGTGAAATTAATTTGTGCCAATTAATTTTCAGTCAGAAGGTGCTGCTAATGGAGTAGAGGGCCAAGCATATGGGATACCAATAGTCATATAAATGGAGGAGGTAGTTGAAGAATGGTCCACATCAAAAGCATCGTTACTTGCCCCCTCTCTCTATATAAAATTAGCATGTTTGTATCTAATTGATTTTTTTTTTCAATTTTCTATAAGTTTGCATATTTGGTGAAATTACAGAAAAGATTTTTGATAAGATCAATGGAGATGCGGCAGTTAATTCATATCATCGTTAGTAGTATGATTGCTGGCCAATTCAAGAGAGCACAAAATTTTAAAATAACGCTTATTTAGTATAATCAAGTGGATATAGATTTTATGTGAGAAAAAAATATTGTGACAACCTTGAGAACATTTAAAATTTAAATTTTATTTGTGCATCATTTTCTGTTTATTTCTATAATAAACACAAGATCAAATTATATTCTCTTGGCAACCCGACCACAGGACAAGATGAGACCTCAATACCCTTTATGCTGCAATGCTACCAACTTAATTTTGGTGGGTTTTAGCCTGAATCCATTACCTTGACTTCCAGGTAGTAATTGATCATGATTACTATTCAAATACACAATCAATTGTAATTGATTAATCTAATTTCATAAGGGTTCCGTTGTCTCGTCACTAGAAGTCAAACTTTTAGATAAAATTAATTAAACTCTTCTTTCGACGTGAATAAATTGTACTGTTTTTTTTAAATATTTAAAGAACCACAATTTTTGATAATAAATAAAACATGTGAAGGTTGAATATAATATGTTATGTGTCCTTTTCCATGCCATTCAGCCTATTTTATTCCTCTATATCATACCAAATACGAAGCAAACTACTGGCAAACCACACTCAGTTATGGCAATTCAAACCAACTCTCTCTTTGCTCTCCTCATTCTTCTTGGCTCGGCGAGCGTTAGCAATTTTGTTGCTGCTGCTAATATAACAAATAATTATGACACAACTTTTTTTAATAGAACTAGTTTTCCTCCTGGCTTCATTTTTGGAACAGCATCATCAGCTTATCAGGTAAAACATTCAACTGTCTTAATAAAGATCTCTCATTCCGCCGAGGTTTTTTCAATTTAAAAAAAAAAAAGAGGAAAGAAGGATCCATTACAGGACTACCCATTTGTTTTTGTTTTTCTTTTTTTCCCCCAGTATGAAGGTGCAGCAACTGAAGGTGGAAGAGGTCCAAGCTTATGGGATACTTACACTCACAGACACCCAGGTTTTATTTTCTTTTTTTCAATTTTCTTGCTCATGGGAATTGTTAAATGTTACTGAGGATACAAGTGCTAGAACAGTTGTGTCTTAGTTAGTTTATACATATATCTATATGTTTACGACATTAAAAGATAAACTAATATTTATAATTAAGAATTATTCGGGAATGATTTAATATACGGTATCTATAATTCGGAATTTTGTGAAAGAACTATGTGCTCCTGCACTATAATAAGAGAGGAATAGGGTCTCAATAATTTTCATGTTGAGACTCAAATTCGCACTCTCAACTTTGAGGGCGCAATAGTCCCAAAATTTAATTTTGGATTGTATGATTGAATTTGTTTACACATGAAATTTGTCAAAATTTTAAATTTTGTGTTAAAAGTGCAAAAAATAAAAAATAAAGCCCGCATGTTCGGACTCGGAGCCAAATCCTTTCACTTCTTAATTAGTTGTTTAATTTGTGTTGTCAAATTTAAGTCTACATATGTATTTGTGGTGGCTATATATATATATATATATATATATGTTAGTAGAAATATTTTGGCTCGAACTATTTTCCTTTGTGTTCAAAGATTATCAACTCTATTTTAAAGTCCATTTTAGGTTGGATGTAAATTATTGGCAGCATTTATGTTTGTTATGCAACTTGTTTGGCAGCATCATGAAGCTTGAATTATTTATTTAATTATTTTTGGAGGATTCGAAAAGCTTGATTCAAAAAACAAAAAAAATTGATTAGAATATTTTAAAAGTTGGACATTGACCGTTTCCTTGAATGTAGAATTTCGAAACCATGTGACTGAGATCGAATAAAATAAACCAAAGTTATTGTTGAACAAGCATTAATATTTTGAAACTTGAAAGATTCACCATCAAATGTGACAAAAGTGATTGAAAATTATATTATGTTAAGTTCATGTAGACGTAATTATCTTATCTAATAAATTAAATGTTTGAGTTGTCGTTATTGTTTTTGTTCTTTTATTAATCTGTTCTAAATAGATCACATTAGCTATGGTAGGGCATCTATCTGTCATCATTACCATTATTTTTTAATATATATTATCATAAATTCAGCTATATTCCACGGAAACCCTTTCAAGAGATGAGGACCCTTTTTCACCACCAAAAAAATAAATAAGTCTCTTTTTCCCCTGCTACAATTTTTCCCCCTTTTCTGCAATTCAGGAGCGCATTTTACATTGATTTTGATAATTAACGTGAGCAATTTTTTTATAGTACAAATTCAATAACAATCCTATGTAAAATTATTTGAAAACTTTCTTGCATATTTGTTCAAAATTTTAATATTCTAACATCGATTCCGGATAAGATATTAACTCTCAAAATGAACCAGACTGTTTGTTCGTGAATGTGACAAAACGGCAACTTTTAAGAACGGTCGCACAAACGTTTGTTCCTTTAATGGGGAAAAATTTATAATGTCAATGGGGATTATCATCTTGAACGAAGTATTGATGGGGCCAATCGGAAGTCGAAGCCGGGGCCTGTTCTTGTTTGTTGTTTTATGACTCGACAAGTTGGGATTTCATGCCATTAATGGACTCCAAACCAGATTCGAACTATCCTAATTTTTGTAAGCCACATGTTGACAAATAGCTAGGGTCTAAAGTATCATCATGATTCAGGTAATACGTCTGATACTAATACTTCATTCTTACTTTTTGTTTTTATTACTTTCAATTAGTTGTTTTTAGACAAATCCTTACAATCTGAGATAAACATTTAAAAATCCCTAAATGATCTTTTTCTCAACAAATAAAATAAGAATTTAATAATTTTAGGCTTACAAAGTTCTTGATTTAATTAACCGATGATGTGACATTATATAAAAGGACCATAAAATAAGTTATTGAACTTTTATCAACTTTCTTCTATATGGAATTTGTTTCGATATGTTGAAACAAATTTTATAGATAACTACATGTTTAGTTGATAGAACCTCTTGAGTTAGAAACAAGTGGTCTAATATTCCAACTCTAATCATATAGGTGAGAAGAAAATTTAATTAAAAGTTCTTTTGCACATAAAAAAAAAAATCCCATTATTTGTTGAAGATGGACAATTTTCATTTATATAGTTCTTATATATTCTGTCCGGTGGATGTTGCCAGTTGGCACTTTATGAGATACAAATTAACTTGAGCATTATAATGTTGTTTACTTTTTGAAGCCAAAGCCTCATCATTGATGACGCTAAATTATAAAGGACCAATCACTAATTTACTAAATGAAGAGAGATGCCCTTTGTGTTTTCTGTTAATTAGACGAATTTCTTATATTTGGCAGATAAGATAAAAGATGGCAGCAATGGAGATGTGGCTGTTGATTCGTATCATCGCTATAAGGTGTGATTGGTAAAGGGTTTGTGTTCAATATTTTGATAAACTCTTTAGATGGAATTTATTAATTTTGTTTTTCTATTTCAATAGGAAGATGTTCGAATCATAAAAGAAATGAACCTTGATGCTTACAGATTCTCCATCTCATGGCCTAGAATATTGCCAAGTAAGGCAATCTTTACACCGTCAATAATCCCTATTACTTTTAACTTTGATACATATAATTAAACCTTGATTTTTTAATTAATTAATTTATTTTCATGTTTAAAAATTTTATGACTTAATTGTGCCCAAGATGGAAAGCTGAGCGGGGGCGTGAACAAGGAAGGAATCGGATACTACAACAATCTGATCAACGAGCTGATAGCTAATGGTCAGGATTATTTCATCTTTTGTACATATATGCGGATTTTTCACAAACACTAGACTTAAAAACCTTTAATAATTCATTCTTCATTTATTTATTTATTTATTTTTAAAAAAAAAAGTGGCGGTGACCACCGAATTTTAATTTTTCTGCCTCCACGAATAAGGATGGGCAGCACAAATAAAAACTTATTTAAAACGATTCAGTCAAATCTTATAATTATTTAATTACTTAATTTGCTTGCATATTCTTTAATTAATGAGGTGTAGGTATACAGCCCTTTGTAACACTCTTCCACTGGGATACACCCCAAGCGTTAGAAGATGAATATGGTGGCTTTCTGAGTCCTTGCATTGTGTAAGCACTCACAAATTTATACTTTCAGGATTTTCATTATTGTGTCAGACCCATTTTCTATAAAACATATGTTTTCCAAATTGAAAACTGAAGAAATTTAAGCCCAGCAGTTTTTTTTTTTTTGAAATTCCGGGAATATTTCTTCCAGTAATGTTCTAAGCACCAAATTGTCGCACTTGTTTTCCAGGAATGATTTTCGGGATTATGCACAAGTTTGCTTCAGAGAATTTGGTGATCGAGTGAAGCATTGGATTACACTAAATGAGCCATGGACTTACAGCGTTGGTGGTTACGGTGACAGATCTTTGGCTCCCGGACGATGCTCGGCTTGGCAGCAATTAAAGTGCACCGGTGGGGATTCCGGGGTGGAGCCATATGTGGTGGCACATCACCACCTTCTTGCTCATGCAGCTGCAGTACATCTGTACAAGAACACATATCAGGTTTAATTTGCCTCTACAATTCCAATATTGTTTTAGTGACTACATAAACTTGATCTTATGGGAATTGAAAATGCGTCTCATATATTTTATGAAGTACAAATTAAAATTTAGCCTCAGTGAGCACAAAAAAGAATTGAAAAGAAATTCAGTTTTTATTATCTTTTATTTGTGAAAATTTTCGGCATTCTAGAACTAAGAAAGTTTCCCTACGTAAAGAAAGTTTCCCTACGTAAAATAAGAAGTGACTCCTATTCTGCTAATCATGAAAGGAAATTTGGCTTTAATTTGGTAAAGAAAATTATTGATTGAATTCACTGTTAGGCCTAGTTTCAGTTTTTCCCCCCGAGAAATAAGGCTTATTAAGTTCTCTGATTATGTGCTTTCCCCTATTTTTTTTAAATCAATTAAACTTTGTAGTTAAAGATGAATTTGAAGCTTGATGGCATTTTGAGCACAAAACGTTTATTTTTTCTGTTGATGATTGTAAATAATATACTTGAATATTAAGTTTAATTATACAGACAACTCAAAACGGCAAGATTGGGATCACACTAGTATCGAACTGGATGGTACCGTACTCCTCTGCAAAGCACCATCAAAATGCTGCGGAAAGAGCCCTGGACTTCATGTTGGGTTGGTGAGTATTACCATTGCATAATATATTTGTTAAATATATTCATATGTTAATTCTTTTTTTTCTTTTTTTTTAATGATCGTCTTAGGGCGAGGATATTACTAAATAAAATCAAAGAAAAAGTATAGTGAATCATCGGGACATAATACTGCCAATTAATCTCAATCATTAGATGCTTGATATTAACTGTCACCTGTTATATTTATGGATTATGGCCCCTAGCTTTTGAACACGCAGATAAGAGTCAAAGGATTAAAAAAGAAAAAAAAAGGAAGGAAAAACAGCCATACCCATTTTCGATTTAGTGGTCTATGACGTTTGCACAACCACCCCAACTTAACAAAGGAGCGCCATTCTTTTTGATGTTGCTTGTCCGCTGAGTTGACTACATATATAAATCATAGGAAAATGCTTGGTGTAGAGAAGCACGAGAGAAAGACAAGAGAAACAATGAAAAAAGGGGTAGAGAGAGAGTGAGTGGGTAGAGAGAGAGAGAGCAAAATTCTCTCGTCCTTCTCTCGTGCTTTTCTCTCTCTAGCACTACTCTAAATCATAAAATGAGAGATAAATAGACCCAAACTTTTGGTAGTGTCAGAGCGTCAATCCGATGGACACCAAAAAGGAGAAATGAATGATTTTGTTGTCACTAACTTGTCCGCTATTGTCGACAACATACGTCCAGGAGATTCCAAAACCTAAATTTACTAGGTGGCTATTATTTGTGTAAGCATATGCAAGGTATCGTTGCAGCTTTGGGCAAGAGGCTGCAAATTAAAGAAAATATTTGGCTAGACGGATGTAGGTTTATTAATTATTGTGATGATTAGAATTTGAAGTGATAATCGAGTACGAGTAGTGCCAACTGATGCAATATGTGACGTCATATTGCTAAAAATTGACATTTGTCAGATAGTTATTTATCTTATGTTACATAGTGATATGTAAAAGGGTCATCATCAAAGTGCTATGCTAGTTATCCTTCTTGAAGATAATTATTTAACCAATTTAGTGATATAATTTTAACGTATTTTGAAACTAAGGTCTAGCTTTAGAGGGCAGGAACGACTTTTTTAAAGCTTAGGTCCTTAGGTCGAACTTTAATAACGTGTGAGTTAATATAAAAAAAATATATGATTTTATTTACCATGTATAATTTATAGTTTCTAAACAATTTTGTGGGCATATCTAATTACTAAAATAGTTAGGGAAATAGAATGAGCATTAAATCTCAAAATATCTAAAAAAAATTAAAGAGGAATGAAGACACAATCAACCTCACCCCAATGTTGAGAATTGATTTATTAGCACTAGCCCTAGAAATAATTACTAACTTTTTCTGCCAGGTTTATGGATCCATTGACAAATGGAAACTATCCACATACCATGCAATCTCTTGTGGCAGATAGATTACCCAAATTCTCAAAAGAGCAATCCAAAATGCTGGAAGGCTCATTTGATTTCCTGGGACTAAACTATTATACTTCTAGCTACGCAGCGTATGCTCCTCAGCTTAGATCAGCAAACAAAAGCTGCTTGACAGATGCCATTGCCAATCTGTTATGTAAGCACAAAATCTCAATTATTAGAATAGTTTTAAGTTACTCGATTGTAGCATGGAATAAATCGAATTTTTATGTTTTGCAGCTGAACGTAATGGGGTTCCAATTGGGCCAAAGGTATTTAGTACTCTGATCAATCAATTTTCAACATTTAACGCCATTATTTAATTTGCTTGTTGAAATAACTTCATAGCTGTTTCACACAATTGTATAATTATATAATATGTTAAATGTATAGGCTGCTTCGGATTGGCTCTATGTCTATCCAAGAGGAATTTGGGATCTTTTGCTTTATATAAAGAGAAAGTACAATAATCCTCTCATTTACATAACAGAAAATGGTATGATCTTACAGTTTTGAATAATTAATTTTTACGTACTCTTGACATGGGCATAGAAATATCTTATAGAATGATTATAGCCAGTTCTTTGGCTAAATTTGTTTTAGTTGAGTAAATATTATTTGGGGGGTTGAGATTTGATCCCAACACATCATCTGTACCATCATCCAATAAAATTATGCTCTCTCTCTCTCTCTATATATATATATATTCTCATAATAATTTTTTTTATAGATATTCAAGTGTAATAAAGTTTATCACAATAAAATCAGAGGACGTTATAGCTAATTAACCATTCATGTTACTTTGGATAGGGATTGATGAAGTGAATGATCCCAAATTAACACTGGAGGAAGCCCTTGTTGACAACATGAGGATTGATTACTATTATCGTCATCTTTATTTCCTTCAAAAAGCCATCAGGTAAGTGCATAATAACTAGTTACTCTATCCAATTCCATAATTAGCCAACGAAACTTAAAGAATTTATCACATGATTCTATGTTAATTTTCTGTTTTTTTATTTCATCTCTTTTTTACATTTTTTTCCATTTTTGATAGGCATGGTGTTAAGGTAAAGGGATACTTCGCATGGTCATTGCTGGACAACTTTGAGTGGTTCGCAGGTTATACGGTGCGGTTTGGCATCAACTACGTCGACTATAAGGATGGATTAAAAAGATACCCCAAACTTTCTGCTCGTTGGTTCAAGAAATTCCTCAAAAGATGAGAGGATATGATAATTAATTATGTTCAGCACATGATTTTTCTATGAATGTCGAGCAACCCGCAGGATATGGATTTCTGGCCTCCAATTCTTCAAATATACTAGATAACTTATTCATATAACTACGTACGTTGCAGTAATTCGGAGATTTAATTGCTGCACTAATATAGAAAGCCTTGCTACTTTGTTAGATAACAATCACTGGCCCTTGTTACCAGACAGTGCGTGTTCCAATCGTTGGAGAGTTGGTTATGATCGTTTGTAGAAGATAATGGGTTTAATTCTTTCTTACTCAAGGTCAAGTATTAAGGTTGCGTTTGGGATTGAAATGTTGTACCTTTTAAACTATAGCTGCTGTGAAAAAAAAACTGTCATTATGAAATAAAAGTCAATAATATGTAATAAAAATAAATTTTAAATAATAATTTTGATAAAATTATTAAAAATATAATAAACTTTTTATCATACAAGTGAAAAATTATATTAATAAAGCTTTCAAGATACAGCAGCTAATATTTATCAAATACTTTAGTGTTGTAACTTTTAAGATACAACGGCCAAATCTCAATCCCAAATGTACCCTAACTCGAGTTGTCTAATTTTTTATAACTAATTCAAAACACTTTCAGTTAAGTTTCAGATCCTAAACACTTTCATCATAGTAGGCTGATACCTTTAAAAGATAGTGTCGGCTCAATGAAGAGCATTTTAAATTTCTCTGTTATGAAAGAACTAACATCATCCGGTAAATAAAAGTACGTTGATGACATGATCGTAATTAATATTGAACCCGAATTACTTTCGTGATTAAGAACAAAAATGGTGGTCAATAAGAGAACCAACAAGTGTAGCCAGCATCCAGTGGTTGTCAAGGAGCGGTACCGACGCGTGTCCCTTTTTTTTATTTAGAAAGTAATTAATTAAGATATCTATTTATTTTTTAAAAATATATTTGTTCGCTAGAAGATGAAAATGTCAAGATCTTAAAACATTTTGGCGGACTTTTTTTTTTCCAAAATAGTTCAATATACACGAGGAAAAAAAGCACTTCCGCTTGGCAGTTGCACCTTTATTTTTACGCCTTCACTTGCACTTGAATCGTGATCCATGAAGGACACGTCTATCTCAGTCCCTCCGAAATAAAAAAAATAGAATAAAATAACTTATAATTTTTTTTTTGAAACTATTTCAATTGCTTAGATTAGTACACCATTGACCTGCTTATTCGTTTAAAGAAGTGTTAGCACAATTTGAATAATTATATATCCACTTTTATTTATTCATTCTATTATCATTTATTAACTATCAATCACATAAATATATTTATTTAAATAAAAGATTCGATGATATTTACAATCATACATATATCCGAGACTGTTTACAGAGAGAATCAGATTTTTTAATGTTACGAGAAAGATCGTTGCAATAAAAGATTATTTATTTATTATATTTTAACTATCGATTATATAAATATATTTATTTAAATAAAAGATTCGATCAAGAAAGAATCCTAATCTTAGACATTGTAATTTGGATACTTTAGGAGGATGTCGATTGATGATGCTTATGACGTTTATGGTACCTTGGATGAACTCAAGCTATTCACAAATGCCGTTGAGAGGTCGGTAAACTGAAATTTGATCAATTTCTTCATTATCATGAATTTAAATCCAATGCCTCCTGGGGCCAGAGTGAGCAGATTTTGAGTAGCTTTTATTTGAATAGCTACCCGAGTTCAAAGTTTATGGAAGGTAGGAGATTAAAATATTGATTTGTGCTTTACTTGCCCATCTACTTTTTGAAAAATACATTTTAAGACAATGTGAGTGGAAGGCCTAGCTCAAGGTGCACAAGCACAGCTTCCTACGGCCAAGGTCCTGAGTTTGAGCCTCATTAGGGGGGAGAGTGGTGAAATACAATGATTTCCATAGATTTTGGGCAAAAAATTGGAAATTTAGAACTTGACTAGAGTTGATCTCTTTAAGATTTTGTTCAACATTTACGTTTATAAATATCTATAGCTAACATACAATATGCACACACTCTTATTAATTCAATGGTTGTATTGTAATTTTAGATGGGACTTTAGTGCAATGGATCAACTTCCATGCTACTTGAAGTTTTGTTTCCTGGCTCTCCATAATTCCATAAATGAAATTGCTTTTGACGCTCTCAAAGAAAAAGAAGCTCACATCATCTGGTATCTTAAAAAAGTGGTAAATTTGTTTATACATATACTGTGTATCTATTTTGTATAGTCTCCATTAATTCCTTGTATGAAGCTGTAGTATTAGTGCTGCAGTGGGCAGAGTTATGTAAATTGTATTTAGAGGAGGCGAAGTGGTATAATAGCGGCTACTCGCCAACTTTTCAAGAATACATGGACAATGCATGGATTTCAGTGGCAAAAGCTTTGGCATTAGTCCATGCCTATATTTTCACTGCCAATCCATTAACAGACGAGGCAATGGAATGCTTACTAGGATATCCCAATATAGTTCGTTGGGCTGCTATGATTGTACGACTTGTAGACGATCTGGGAACCTCATCGGTACGGAAGATAATTTTTCATTCTCACATTAGTATTATTACTTTTTGGTAAAATCTTTGCGGCACAAGGGAATTTTATGAATATGAAAATTATAAGAAATACACCTAGTCAGGAGGGAACCAACATTACCTCAACAAAAAAATTTTTTTTCATAAAAACTAAATCTATATGACTGCAATGCAAACATCAAAAAAAAATTATAAAGATTACGTTTTACGCTCACGTTATTTTTGTTATAGTAATTATAATTTTTTTTCCTGCATATTTTCTTTGATTCAGCATGAACTAAAAAACTGGTGCTTCTGAAGAAGACGCTTGACAACATATACAAGATTTGGTTACTTCTGCATAGATTTGGAAACTCGCTTTTTTCCAAAACGTTTATTGACATCGCAATGAATGTCGCAAGAACGGCTCAATGTGTGTACCAATATGGAGATGGACATGCTAGCCAAGACCATGAGACCCAGCGTCGTCTATTGGCTTTAATTATTAATCCCATTCCTGAGTAATCCCATTCCTGACTGATGTTAGGGGTTCCAAAACTGTTAGTCTCAACTGATGTATATATAGCTGAAGTGTTGTGTAATGCTGGCAAGTATTTATATTGATAAAAAAAGGTTACCGTGAGAAGTGTAGCACAAGGGTTCGTGGCTAGCTGGAAGGAGTACTTCTTTCCTTGATCTGTTGAGAGACATCCGGATTTTACCCCTTTTTTTTTTTATTAAAGAAGGGCTCACGAAGAGCTAATACAACACTAACCGGGAGTGTGCAATCCCGTAAGCATCATTACATAGTAAACAAAAAATGGCAGGAGGAGGAGAAAGAAGAACACGCAGGCCAATGGGGGTAGTTAAGCTAGAAGAAGCAAGGAAATCCGCAGCATAATTTGCCTCTCTGTACACATGCTCCATGTGGATTTTACCCTTTTTCTATGTACTAGTTTTTAACAATAATCTCTTAATAAAATTGATTTTCCGATTATGCCCTTGTCGTAATGAGTTTCAAATATCTATAATTTCTGTCTCCTTAAATATTTTATCAAAATTCTCTAAATTTTTGGAGGATCACATATTTAAGATGTGGACTAATTTTTATTTTTCATTTTATCATCTATGTAAAAGAATGGATAAAACTCAAATAAATTTTTAAATTTCAAATAGAACCGCTTAAAACTTACTGTACTAGATCGTGGGGCACAAAGGGAAACTGTTAATTCGATATGAATTGGGTATTTATTTTTATGTTTTTGTTATTGTTTAATCTTTTCTCTTCATTTGAATTGCTTTTGCTTTTTCTTTCCTTTTTTTCCCCCTTGTGATTGGCTATTTGAAAGGCCGATCATACTCTTTAGGATCAATATAATATTGATTCCTATTATCATCATTATATATGTTTCTATCAGGAGCGATCTATTGTCGTGAATGTACTAGTGATGTCTGTTCGCTTAATAATAATATATATTGGAACATATTATAAATTATAAACTTAAATAAGTTAGACACCTCCACCTCCAGTCATTATTTTTCAAAATAAATTTGAAAAATGTTTAGAATCTTCTAACTTATTCCTCTATATAACCTTTTGATTTCATGGATAATTCATAGGCAAAATTTTTATTGGTTAGGATTAGGGACCGTTAGTGTTTATAATTGACCTTACTCACTTCCTTCCATTAAGAAAGTTTTTAAATTATTCTTATCTTATTTTTAGAAATTTGGAATAATTATTCTCATTATTATCTAATCATAAAAATATGAGTAATCTTAATTAGTCTCATTTTATGAATGTGAGCCACATTAAGTATATGTATGTGACACTTATTTTGAGATAAGTACATGTGTTAATTTAATGATAATGCATATAATATATTTATGAACGATATTAAGAACATGCATGTAACAATGTGCATTCTCTTGATCTCATCGAGAGAGAGAAAGAAAAAAGGAATGCCAACATTGAAGAGAGTTCAAGTGGCAAATCAGACAATACCGAGAACATAAAAGTACGTAGGAGCGCTTATTTATGGAAACAAAATACTAAAATTTAGAAAAAGATAACATCTCATTTCTTATACAATAATTTCTTATTGGCACAATAG
The DNA here is from genome assembly GCA_030444775.1 of Atalantia buxifolia. Lineage (NCBI taxonomy): Eukaryota > Viridiplantae > Streptophyta > Magnoliopsida > Sapindales > Rutaceae > Atalantia > Atalantia buxifolia. The sequence continues at coordinate 30,413,737 of CM059832.1, read as the reverse complement.
TACTTGCGATCATCTGCAAGAAGGAGCTTTTAGAACTCTAAATAGATATGCTGTATGGAACTCCTTTTTCGGTCACACCACGTCCCGAAAATGGCTTCAAGAGCTCATAAGGCACCACTCCAGCTCCGTTTCTATTCTTCAATTTCATGTCTGCATTCCTTTCATCGATAATCCCTTCAAGCTCCATCATTCTACCACTAAACCTTTCAAATGCAGCAAAAATAGTTGGATCTTCACCCCATGCCGGCTCCATTTGCTTTCCTAAATACTCCTCATCAGGGGAATGGGTCGATAGCACGTCAAGAACAGCCATAACTTGAATAGCTTGCAGCTGCGTGGGGAAGCTCCTCAAAAGTACAGCTTGAGGGTTTTCAAGGAAGAATTTCATGTCCTTTTCGGATGTTGGTTCCTCAGTGGGCATGTTGGTTCTTGCAATACTTGGCCTGTTAGGGAAATAGCCTGCATATGCATATTGCCCAAAGTTTACAGCTGCATGATGACCAGATGCGACCCACACGATAGTCGTGATTATCTCAATTAAATTTTCTGAGGTTTTCAGGACAGGCCACCATGGTTCATCCTTTTTGTCGGCGTGTCCTACAGTTCGAATTTCAGTCCACCAAGCTTGGAGCTCTTTATCAGACTGCACAAGGCTTTGATCATGATAGTAGTGGTTCACATAGTCAGTTACCCATTGTTTTAGGGCGAACCAAAGATTGAGACCATCATTGGCATAAGGATAGTCTTCAATTGTTAGCTTTAGGCCATTTGGAGCAGTTGGATCTTCAACAGCCATTCCTCTAGGTAGCCAAAAGGAAAAACATTTAGTTCAGATAACTTGTGTGATAAGTACAGACCTTGGAAGAAATGGAAAAGAGAAATCATATTTAAACAGAAAATTCATCCGAACACAGACAAAAATAAGGTAATTCACATAAGCATTAGACTTATATGACTTACCTTTTAATTAGGTCTTTCGGCAATGCTTCATAGTCAAATCGCCACAGCTGGTCATAGACAGCAGAGCTAAGCTCTATAGAGTATTCTAAAGGTGAGAATGCGCTTTCAATTGTTCCACCAGCATTAATAAGCGATTGTCGAGCTAAAGCATTAATCTCCATTGTGTACCGTAGATGAGGTTTCATCAATCTATATATTGGATGCATCGCGCTGAGATGCCGATTGGTAGCAATTACGTAAGGTTCTGTGCAAGCATGAGTTCTTAACCTGCCAATGTGAATGCAGTTTGTCAAATAATCATTTTTTTTCTTTCTAAATGTCGAAGCTGCAGAAAAAATTGAAAAAGCGTAACAACGTACCAATGACTAACGAGCTGGTGATAACCGGAATCATGAGCAAGGACATGAGCTTTGGCTAACCTCCAAAGCCAGCTTTCTGTAGATTGCCAACTGGGCTGAAACGCTTGTTTCCACTGTGGCTGACCGTTCATTGGCGGCCGAGTAAGCTCAATGACCAATGGTCTCAATGTGCCTTCCGAGGACAAGAAGAATAGTGTGCGAGACCCATACAACGTTGTGCCTTCAAGCTGTCTCACCTTTTCCACATATGGTAGTAATAGGTCATTGTAGTCTAAGATGAACAACTTCTTTTGTTGTATAGCCTTCATAAAAACGAAAGTTTACAAGTTTAGTTTACAAAATTAATTAAAGAGAAACAAATGTTGTTGTTCTTATGTTTTTCTTGTTTTCAAAATTATATATGTATACCTCATCAACAGTTATGTCGCCTCCCATTAGTTTCTCAACCATTTCTGTAGTGATTGCTGATTCTGGTGGACCATAGATTGCAGGGTCGAGTGTACTTTCTAGTGGCCATTTCTGCATCATTCAAAGTAATTTTACTTAATTTGATTCACTTATGCTGTGAATAGCTTTTAGGCTAAGTATATAATTTGCGAAAATTCTCGACTCATTAACTGACTTTTGACCATGAGTCTAGAGCTTTTATTGTAATGGACATTGGAGATAAATTGAAAAAAATTAACCCCTTCTGGACTCTGTAGTATACTCTTATTAACTAGTCATATGTTCCCTAAGGAGATGTTGGTTCATGCAAAGAAGGAAATGGGAAGAATTATTTCAACCTAATATAGAGGTTTGGATGGGATGAGGCATTTCCACCCACGGTAAACACCAACCATTACCCCTTATCATTAATCAATCTCAAGAGAACTCGGGCGCAAACCACATTCATGGCGAGCTAAGCTACATTAAGCAGACCAATCTATTAAAACAGATAACTCGGAGTATTGTAATTTATAAAATACTAACATTGGAATTCGACATTAACTATTATATATCATACCGTGACCAACTGTATGGCGCATGGGTTGAGACCAGCTAGAGTTTGCCTTCCAAATTCCTCATCCCTAAACCAAAAGAACTGGTCTCCTGCAATCAAATATATGCAATAAAACATAAATGAGTACGCATTATATATGCTTGATGTTACATGAACGAGAACGAGTTTAATTCTTAGTACTCTTCATTGTTGCTGGCGTTGCAAACTTCAAAATATGTTTAGCTAATTGAATCAATTCTGGAAGATTTCTTCCCCAAAATTCTTCTTGGTCTTGTGGAGGCAATGCAATTCCTTGGTTGAAGAGAGTGTCTATGGCCGTAAAGTATGGAAAACCTAGATCTTTATTTTCACCAAATGCAGCTTTTATGGCCGGTATCAATCCATGCAACAATGAGTATAATGTCTTGGCAGAAAATGTTGCTTGCTTTATCCCCGAGAATGCTTCATCCCTGGGTACGTAGTTACTATCGCCCCTTGTCTCTGACTCTGGATCTGTACAGTAATACAAATTAATTAAATCTGGCAAATGCTCCTCTATCTTGTAAGGTTCGAGCCAAGTCTTCTGTTGATCCATGTATTTTCAAATTACCAAAAAGTTCTTTCGCTATACTCTAAACTTGTGGCATGTCATATTAAGTTGTTTGAATGCTAACATATATGATAAAAAATTTGGTTTTACACTTAAAATTTATATCTTATAATTATGGAAGTAATAACCCTAATGAGGAATATTTTGAGTAATTTTCGAAATACAGAGACTAGTTGGGTATCTTTCCAAAGCTTAGGGACTAAACGAAAATATGCTGTAATGAATCTGACAAAATGGTGATAAAAAAACAACCGATAAATTCTTTTGCTTCCAATCTCATCTGTTGTTCAACTTTTAAAGTAGCTTTCTCCTTCTTCCTTCGCAAAGCTCTCTCTCGGCTAGAGAGGCTTGAATGGAAGTATTGAGGGGTCGAAATGACTCAGGTGGTCACTCCATGTGAGTGAGGTGGGGCGAAGGTGCTGGCTGGGAGATCTGGGAGACCAGAATTAGTTAGGCTTAACAGCGTATCTTCTCTTTTAAAAAAAAAAAAAAAATTTTCTATCCAAGCATTAACTACCATGGATACTGAGGAGTTAATTCGCAAATGTAAGGCAATAACTATCAGAGAGGAAGATAAAGCCAGAATAACGTTGGAAGTGAACCTGGAAAACAAGAAAGGAAAAATGATGGCAGGATGTTTAGTGGGTAAAGTACTTCTCACAAGGGGAGTAAACAAAGAAGGGCTTAAGACTGCGTTACAGCAAGTGTGGAGGACTTTCAAAGAAGTCAAAATCGAGAGCTTGGGGAACAACATTTTCATGTTTAAATTTGCAGAAGCAGCAGACAAAAAAAGAGTGCTAATGGGGGGTCCGTGGCATTTTGATAGGGCATTGATTTTGAACCAACGGGATTGGGAAGTCACAAAACAATCCTTTACCCACACATCTTTCTGGGTGCAGATTCGTAACGTCCCACTGGCCTGTATGGACAAGGAATTTCTCCAAGATTTGGGCGGGAAGATGGGTTCAGTAGAGGAAGTTCAAACGGATGATAATGGAGATTGTATTGGGGAATTTGCAAGAATAAGAATCTCCGTTAACATAACACAGCCGTTAGAGAAGATTTTATTCCTCAAACAAGACGGTCAGATGATATTCCACTGCCGGTGGTCTATGAACGCTTGCCAGATTTTTGTTATTGTTGCGGAGTTATTGGACACCAATATAAAGAGTGCGGCAAGTACCAAGGTCAACAAAGAGAAGATTTGCCTTATGGGAGTTGGATGAAGGCGCTTTCGGTAGGGGGTTACTTAAAGAAGAACCGAAACAAGGGAAGGTGGAACTCCGGGGCTGGGATATCGGAAGATAAATCAGCAAGCTCAGAAAACCAAAGCTCCTCTCAACAACAAAAGCAGAACCAGGATAACCCGACAGGGGCAAACGGGTCGGATCCTACTGAGATAGACATAGGGCAAACCAAGGAGCATGCCAAGGTAGGTGAGGTGGAAGGAGTAGGTAAGCAACAATTAATGCGGGGAGTGATAGAATCAGAGACAGACAAGCAAATTGTAGGCAACAAGCAAGCTGAGTTCACAGACAATTGGTTCCTAGGAAAATGGGAGTACAAGCGGGAAATGAACTTACAAAAGAGAGGGAAATGATGCAAATAAGCCACGAGGGAGCAGAGGCAACTGATATAGATGGTGGGCTGGAAGGCCCTAAACTACGGCCCAACAAGAGGAAATGGAAGAAGCTAGCCAGAGACCAAAGTGGGGAGGGCAGAATTGAGGTAAGAGCTCGGAAAAGGCCAAGCAGGGGAACTTTGGGACAAAGCCCAAGGAAAAAAACAAAGCTTCCTAACTCCAATCAATTAGAGAACACGAAGCTTTTGCAATTCTCTCCAACAGAAAGACTTAAGTTGAGCTGGGAACCGTTGGCGTTGGTAGACATGGAAGACTTGGATTCAAACACTATAGAGATATCGGCGGAGGTCGACGGACCCCTGGAAGCTAAGCTATGAATATCCTCAGCTGGAATGTTCGGGGTTTGGGGAATCCCCGAGCATTTCAAGCATTAAAAAAAATCCTCCATTTGTATGGTGCTCAGCTGGTTTTTTTGTGTGAAACAAAGGTTTCAACCATGCAAATGAATGTGATTGCAAATAAGCTGAATTTTGATAATTGCTTCGCGGTGAGCTGTAACGGGAGAGGTGGGGGATTAGCAATGCTTTGGAACTCAGAAAATTGTGTTCAAGTCAACTCTTTCAGCAAGCACCACATTGATGCTGAAATTCAAATGGCAAATGGGAAGCAAATGCGGTTTACGGGGGTGTATGGTCATCCGGAAACAGGGCAGAAAAAACACACTTGGATGCTTTTAAGGCGGTTGGCAGGTTTATCTTCTAGCCCTTGGTTGTGTTGTGGAGATTTTAATGAAATCTTGCATCCGGATGAGAAGAGTGGTGGCAACGACAGGAATGTGAATTTAATTAATGATTTCAGAGAGGTGTTGAGGGACTGTAATTTAAAAGATGTAGGGTATCAAGGGTACCCTTTCACGTGGAGCAATGGAAGATACGGGCAAGGCCTTGTAGAAGAAAGATTGGATAGGTTTGTTTGCGATAAAGCGTGGAGTGACATTTTTTGTAGGCTGAAGCAAGCAACCTTGACACTTGGACTTCGATCATTTGTCTGTCTTGATGGTGTTCAAGAAAAGGTGGGGGCATGAATCATAGTGGAAGACAATCCTCGCGAATCCATTACGAGGATATGTGGAGCTCATATGATGTGTGCAAAGAGATAATCAAAGAGAGTGGAAGTCAGATAGCAAGCTGGAGGAGTGAAAAAGTGCAATCTTTTCGAAAAGCAACAAAAGATTCGATGGCTAGGCTGTTATGTTGGAGCAAAAGGGAGTTTAAAAATCGGGACAAATCTTTGGAGAAGCTAAGAAATCAGCTGCAGGGGTTAAAGCAAAGAAGAGTGCATTATGAAGGAGGAGATGAGATTAGAAGGGTGGAGAAGCAAATCCAAAATATCCTTGTAGATGAAGAAATATACTGGAAGCAGCGTTCAAGAGCAGATTGGATCAAGGAAGGTGACAAAAACACAAAGTTCTTTCACTATAAGGCTTCGTCTAGAAAGAAAAAAAACAGAATTTGGGGGATTGAAGATAATTCCGGAAGATGGATGGAGAAGCCAAAAGAAGTAGAGCATGAATTTTGCAACTATTTCACCAACCTTTTTAAAACAACCCAGCCAAGTCAAGAGCAAATGGAAGCAGCCCTAGAAGGAATAACGCCGAGAGTCTCTGAAGGCATGAATGAGTTTCTGGAGGAACCTTTTACAGCCGAGGAGGTGATGGAAGCTTTGAGTCAAATGTGTCCAACAAAGGCTCCGGGCCCGGATGGTTTGCCAGCAGTGTTTTTCCAAAAGCACTGGCACATGGTTAAAGAGGGAGTTCTCACCACTTGTCTGCACATCCTTAACTCACAAGGTACCATAGCCCCTCTCAATCATACTTATATTGCCTTGATTCCAAAAGTCGGGAAACCTAGAAAAGTGACAGATTTTAGGCCTATTAGTTTGTGCAATGTTATCTATAGAATTGTAGCCAAGGTAATAGCCAATAGATTCAAGCAAATCCTGCACAAAATTATCTCCCCAACACAAAGTGCCTTTATTCCCAACAGGCTGATAACTGACAACATTATAGTTGGTTACGAATGTTTGCACAAGATAAGGCATTGTAAAGGAAAACGAAATGGATTAATTGCCTTAAAGCTGGATGTCAGTAAAGCCTATGACAGATTGGAATGGAACTTCCTCGAGCAAACTATGAAACATCTAGGTTTTTCTCAACAATGGATTAGCCTAATCATGAGGTGCATTAGTTCTGTGTCCTTTTCTGTTATTATAAATGGCTCGGTTAGAGGCTTAATTAAACCTCAAAGGGGCTTGCGGCAAGGTTGCCGCCTCTCCCCGTATTTATTTATTACTTGTGCAGAGGCTTTTCTTCTCTCATTGCAAGCAAAAAGAAAGGCTTATCCACGGCTGTCATTTGGAAAAGATCTCAAGATATCACACCTTTTATTTCGGATGACAGCCTTATTTTCAGTAGAGCTTCTTTTGCCGATTGTCAAAATTTAAAGATGATCCTTGAGCGCTACTCTACAGCATCTGGGCAAATCTTTAATTTCGAGAAGTCTTCTCTGTTTCTTAGTGGCAACGTCCAGCAAGATTTTGCAATTGGGAATATTTTTCAACTGAATATCGTGTCGAGGCACGAAAAATACTTAGGCCTGCCTTCTATGATTGGGAGAAAGAGAAGCAGCTTCTTCAATAACATGAAGCTGAAGATTTTCAACAAAATTTCAAGCTGGCAGAATAAATTTTTTTCTTGCGGAGGTAAAGAAGTCTTAATCAAAGCAGCTGTGCAAGCCATCCCAGCCTACACCATGAGCGTTTTTAAGATTCCAATGGGGACTTGTGACGACATTCAAAGGCTAGTGGCAAATTTTTGGTGGGGTTCCAAGAGAGATAGGAGAAATATTCATTGGTCGAAATGGGAAAAGATGAGTCAGGCCAAGTGTAATGGAGGGATGGGTTTCCGGGACTTCTCAAGCTTCAACCAGGCACTTCTGGCAAAGCAGGGCTGGAGGATTCAGCAATGCCCCGATTCGTTAGTGGCAAGGGTTCTGCAGGCTAAATACTTTCAGTCCAAAAATTTTTTGGATGCGAAGCTTGGCTCTAATCCCTCTTATATTTGGAGAAGTATTCTGTGGGGAAGGCAAATTATATGCTCTGGCTCTAGGTGGAGGATTGGTAACGGCCAGCACATTCAGCTTCACAAGGCCAATTGGATTCCAAAGCCGTTAACCTTCAAACCTGTATTTAAGCCAACCTTGCCTCCTGATGCTATGGTTTCTGATTTAATCAACGAGGAGAACTGCTGGGATGAAGGGCTGATTTACAGGCATTTCAATAAGATGGATGCTGATATAATAACTAAAATTCCTTTGCCGAAAAGACCAAGGGAGGATGAGCTTATTTGGCATTATGGAAAGAATGGCCAGTACACGGTTAAAAGTGGGTACCAGACAGCCTTTAGAATAAAGTTTCCAGCCATGCCTTCAAGTTCAGAGGTTTCGAAAAATGAGTGGAATATCATTTGGTCTCTGGCGCTGCCACAAAAGATCAGAATTTTTGCCTGGAGGGCAGCAAAAAATCTCCTCCCCTCAGCTGAGAATTTGTGGAAGAGGAAGATAATTCCGGAGCCTACCTGCCAAGTGTGTAATTTGGGAAAGGAAAATGTGTATCACGCTCTGGTGGCTTGTAAAGCGGCTAAGAAGGTGTGGAGGCTCACACACTTTGGTGATGATATCAATGCAGCTGCTAGTCAGGATTTTTTGAGTTTGCTGCATAATGTGAGAAGGAGGAGAAGCAAAGCTGATTTAGAGATGTTAGTAACGATTTTTTGGGTGAAGTGGAATGCTAGGAATCAGTTGCTGTTCAAAGGAAAAAGGGAGAATCCCCAGATTGTGGTGGCTAAAGCTGAAGCTTTGATCGAGGCTTATAAGAAGGTGCAACCTTCAACCGAGGTCAAGACGAACATCAGCCAGAGGGTGTCTCAAAGAGCTTGGAATCCCCCAAGAAGGGTTTGTCAAAGTCAACATCGATGCATTATCACCAAAGAAAGAACATTGCGGGTCCTCAAATGTGATCGAGATGAATTGGGGCATGTGTTAGCAATGCAATTAAGATTTCAGGTTCCATGGAGATGTCGCTTATCTTTGGCGAAGCCATGGAATGGGGCATGCAGGTTGCGAGAGAAGCTCGGCTGAAAGCATGTAATCGTGGAATCGATTCTGCTTAGTTAACAACAAGTAGGGTAGCAATTCCGAGATCTTTTGGGTAGTTTCAGAAATTCAGGAGTTAAAGAAAAGCTTCGAGAATGTTAGGATTAAATACACGCCTAGATCTTGTAATGTCATTGCCCACTCTTTAGCTAAGTTAGCTTTAGAGATTTGCGAAACTGTTGTGTGGAAGGGTTCATACCCTCCTCAAGTGTTGAATCTGTTCTCCTCTTTGAATTAATAGATATCTCTTTTCAAAAAAAAAAAACAACCGATAAAAGAGACCCGCTTTAGTTTACTGTTAATTTTTATCAGTATTCTGTCAGCTTTGAATTTCTTTTAACATTTTTCATTATCTACCTGTAGTACAGTGAGGGCGTCCTGTTCTGCAACGCCTAGGATAAGGGTGCCCTTGGCCACCAAGCACTGGTCGTGCCAACTCTGGATTGTTATCAGGGTCTCCAAGATCATTGTACACATCATAATCGTATATTCTATCGTAGGGTTGGCGCTCTCCTTGTCCATTGCCTCGCAAGGAGATGAGTTCGTCGTCTCTTAACCTTGTCAATCCATTGGGTGTTTGTGATGGCAGGTATGACTGATTTTTTTTGGGGGGGGACAAAAAAGAGTGTGACTGTGAGAAAAATTAACAAAATAAAATAAAATAGTATAAAATTTAGCTGTCCAATAAATTTTATGGCATAGGAATATTAGAAGTGTATATGTAGCACAATTGCAATTATAATTACTCTTCTCGGTAAGTGATTTTCGAATTCTTTTCTCTAAATATTTTAGGGTCGAAATATCTCATATTATTGTATTATCCTCTTGGGGCTTGACCTAGTAGTCTTTAAATAATCCTTTTTTGACCGACCATTCGAGTACAATCTTGGGGAGATGACGTTAATTGAAAAAAAAAAAAAAATAGGAAGATGGGGGATAAAAATCAATTTGGACTCCATCGCTCATTTTTTATTTTATATTCTTAAAAATGAAAAGGTAACAGAGTATTACGAAAATATTAACAATTAAGAGGTTAAACCCAAAATTGGGGAGGAAAAAGTGACAATCCCCTAAAAATCAAAACTGACCTTGTTAGTAAAGAAAACTCTCTTTTGCGCGTCGATGGCTAATGGCTGAACCCATGAATCACATGTTATGTTCACAGGACCATCTAAGAAACCATCAAGAACAACATCCTTCAAGTACATCTCTTTTTGGTTCTCATGTTGAACCAAAATGGCACCAACATCTCCGAAACTTGATGGAACTTCAAATTCTGCCTCATATCTAATGTTAAACAGATCAACGCCCGCTATGCTCGCATAAACATTAATGGTTGGTTTCTCTGATCCATCTGCAAATAATATAATTAAAATATATATATATATATATATATATATATATATATATATTATAGCACAAATGTTGTTTATTATTTTAATATAAAATTTTTGTAATCAACTGCAAAAAAAAAAAATTAATTATAATGTATTGTCAATTTCCTTGTTTTGTCGAAACTGTCTTTCCATTGGCATGCATACTTTTAATTGACTAAACACTTTTTTCAAAGAGTAATAATTTACTTCTCCAGTAATCTCTTAAAAAATTGCATCCTAAATTATATGTACGTGACATTTAATAAATAAATGACACATCAATCGAAATAAAATCGATTAGAAAATATAGAATTATTGTTTTTGAAGACAATATTATGAGTTGCCATAAAGTATTAATAAGAGCATTATTATACTCTCCCTATAATTTCCATTTTTTAATTGTCTACCACCCTCTGCAATTGTCAAAATACCTCATTACCATCTTTTAGATTGGGGAAAAAAAAAAATTCGCCCGAGAGATAAAGATTATTCTGAAAATTGTAAGGAGCTAATGATAAAATTTATAAGTTCTAGAGGAGAAAATCAGAATCTCCTTTCTTTGAAAGGTTTTGAAGGTGGGTGATGCAAGAGTAATGGGGTTTTTAAGTCCAATCACATGGTTGAGAAGAAGATTTATTTCTAGAGTGCACCAATATTGAAGAAAAAGAATAATAGGATGAAACTTCTGAAGGGAAAAGAGGGCAAAACAGCCTGATCCGGTACTTACTGGAATCAAGCTCTGCACTAACGAGCCCCAAGAAGAGTGGTTTTTTAAAATAAGTCACATCTTCTGTATTATTTGAGCGAGTACCACCTAATATAGTACGTTTCACAGTGACAACAGCCTTAACTTTGACAGAGACATCAGAGGGAGCAGTTGCTCCTGCTATAGCTTTGATGTTATTACAGGCAGAAAATCCAACTCTGATTTTGAGTGATTTTTGGAATGAAGGGCTTGAATGAACTGGAAGAAAAGCACGGCCGTTTCCATGGAGAAATGGCTTGGAAAATGGAATTAGGGTTTTGATGGATCGAGACCGGTGAACTTGTTGGTTTAACATCTTTTTTTGGCTGTCGAGTTTAGTGAATGTTGACGGACAAATGCACTCTTTATATAGAAAGTCGAAAAGAAAGAGAAGGCGGTACCGTGAACATGAGCTTCATTGGTAATTAATTATGGCAGTGAATAATGAAGTGAATGGGGGACAAGTTTCGAAAAGAATAAGCTTCGCTTTAATTTAGTCCAGAAAAGAGAAAAGTTGTTGTACGGGTGTGGATTTCTGTTGTTTGTATAAGGTGCTAAAGTTTGAATGGGCGACTACCGAGATGTTGGAAGCACATTGCAAAATAAGCCAGTGCTCATATTTCATTGCAATGATATTTACAATCATAAGCCAGTGTTTACATCAATTCATCTCAAATATTCTAAAATAAAAATACTAAAGAATTTTTTCTTTTGAACTCCCCTTCCTTTTGTGAGGAGAGTTAGTTCCAGTGCTCATATTTCTAAAATAAAAATACTAAAGTTTTTCTTTTGAATTTTTGTAGAGAGTTGTTTATACTCAAATCAGGAGTTTGGCAAACTCATCATCTAAGTTCTTTGTGTTTTCAATTTCGTCAATCAAGTCCCTTGACTTCTTTTGCCGTAAATTTGATGCTATGAGGGCATTTGAGGCGCATTATTAACAAAAGTGTTTGTAATACCTCACTAACGATACGGATCATGTATGATTGATTTTAATGATAAATTAGTTAATGATAACATTGGCTACCTAATATTTAGATCCCTATTTGTACTCTGGTTATATATATTATTCATTACTGAATAATGATTTTTGTAACTGTTAAAATTATTATTATATTTTTCACATCAATGAGGATATAAATTGTGATCCAAATAAATTGAGATCATAATAAAATTTATCCAAATATAGTTAATTTTAATAGTAAATTAGTTAAAAATAATGTTGGAGATCCTAATATTTAAATTTTTATTTCTACTTGTAGTTACATATATCACTCATTATTGAATGTAAAATTATTATTATATTTTTCACATCAGTTAGAATATAAATTAAGATCCAAAAAGCATTATCCTTCGGTTAATTATAAATTTTTTCAGTAAAGTAATTAGATGCTATGCTTGGTCATAGGGATACTCAATTGAATTACTCATGTGATGAGTCAAAAATAACAAATCGGTGCAAAATGATTTTCAACTTAATTAGTGGGAGGAAGTATTATATATAACTAAAGTTTTACATTGACATTAACTTTTCTATTATATTATAAATATATTTCATGATTGTGTAGAAGTTGTACAATGATCACGTGATGAGATTGATCCGATTTTTGAAGAAAATATTCTATAGTTGTCTGTAGAGTTGTCTGTGGCGTCGGATCAAATCTTGAAATATATATATATAGATATACTGGATTACATATTATTTTTAATTCATACCTCGAAGACAGGATCGAATATTTTTTTGAAAGAAAATAATAATAACGTCACGATAAAACTTAGGAAGGTGTGACGTCCGGTGTCCAGTAATGCAAGCCCAATCTAACAATTAATTCAATAATTGAGGCCACCGACTCTTATCAATAATTGTACCTCTCCCATTATGGGTTGACATAATTGCCGCTGTTCGATCTGGGCCGATCTGAGCCCGTTCCACTTGAGCCCGGTGTTTTTGGGCCAGGCTAAGGCTTCAAGTGTTTGACCAATACTGTTCTAGATACAGTCCTGGGCTATTTTTAAATTAATTCAGTATATTTTTAAAAGTACCCTTACTTGAAAGAACTTTTTTTTTTTTTAATTTCACTCTCTCTCTTCTCTCAATTAAATTCAAAACCCATATAGCGAAACTATAAAATTGAATTCACAATCATAGAGCATTCTGACAAATTTCAAACTAGAATTGAACCATTTTTTAGTATTTTTCAAAGGAACCAAATTAAAGCTTCTAGCTTCATTTACAAGTTTCAATCAAGCAAAATTCTTTAAATAAATATTAAAATCCTTATTAAGTAGCAAAAGAGATCAACAATTATTTGAAAATAATTTATACAAATTAAAATTTATTAATTATTAAAAAAAGATTATATTAAAAAAGATATTGGTGGTACCTGTTTAAGCAAGTGAGTGCAAAGGAGATGAGAGTGAAAAGAAAGAAAAAAAATGTTTATTTGTTAATAATGGTAATTTTGGAAATAAGTGGTATTAACTGAATAATGAGGACTACTAGGAAGATCGAAAGAGTTAAATATCATTACTCTAAAAAATAACATTTTTTTAATTAGTAATTTACAGATTTCATGCACCCCAACATATTTCATGCACATTAATAGATTTCTTCATCCAACCCAGTCAATTGCATAACATCCTCAGTCTCCCATGCTTTTTTTGAGGAGGCTGCTCCAGCAATATTTTCAAAAACATCTTTATTTAATGATTGAAAGATGAGATACTTTGATTTATTCTCTTTCTTCTTCAAGTCTTTCAAATTTTCCTTTTACACTGCAGTTAAAGTAGCTTTATTTTTTGGTATCGTAAAACATTTCTCCATAACTTCCCATACATTGTGCGCACCTAATAGTCTTTATTTTGATAGTTCAGCTATCAAACTTGCTTTCCTTCAATTGTGGAATTTGGAATGACATCATGTCACCATTTGTCATAATTCATAAATTAAGTGAGAATTTGAAAATTCTAAATGCAAGGATGAATTCGAAACATCGAAAAACCTTTAGAGGGACTTGGACCAAAAATTCAAATTTTGGTCAATGATCAGCTGTGGTCAATTGTTGGGCAACGACTAACGATCGACTAAGCTCACTTGCTTGGCTCAGTTCGGCTCAAAATAACTCGGCTTGGCTTGGTTTAGTGCGGTTCAACTCAGTTTAGATTGGTTCAACTTTGCGAGTCAACTTAGCTTTGGGACAACAAACTTTTGGCGGCGATTGTAGGCATGTTTAGACTTCAATGGGGCTGATTTTTATGGCTCGCGTTCTTCTCGTCGAGCTTTTCGATTTGATATGTTAACTACTATCTTAAACACCGACTACTAGCTCTGATACCATTATGTTGGAGAATTTGAAGAATAAAACACGAATTTATGTTAGAAAAAGCTCAAGAACATTATAAATCACTCTCAGAAGCTTTGTTTTGCTTCTTATGCTTTCTTCTTCTTAGATTTGATACATACAACACAAATGGCATAGGTATTTATAGTGAGTGGAACACAAATATAATCATAACAGTACACATCACCTGACATTTTCCACCAAACTTTCATCATAGCACCAAACATATTCCACTCCCGTAACATGCTCTAAAGGAATTCTTTAATAGCATCCAAAATGTAAAGCTAATCTTTACTCAATTAAATACTTCATGGACATAACATTGTAGGACCATGATGACGGAGCATAACGATGAAGGGTCATGTACAACTCAACACCTCATTCAACTTAAATGAATTATTTATGTGAAACAAGTTTATTGTTTTCAACACTCCTAAGGCTCACATACAACATTAAATTAAAAGCACACATCATCTTATTTTTTGAAATTTTCTTATTGGCTGAAGTTTCGATCATTTGCATTGACCCTTCTATACTCTAGATAGAGATGCTATATGGAACTCCTTGTCCTGTTACGCCAGGCTCCGAAAATGGCTTCATGAGCTCATATGGCACCATACCAGCTCCAGTTCTATTCTTCAAACTCTCATTCGCATTTCTTTCATCAATAATCCCTTCAAGCTCCTTCAACCTGCCGCCAAACCTTTCAAATGCAGCCTTTATAACTGGATCATCACCCCATGCTTGCTCCATCTGCTTTCCCAGATACTCCTCATCAGGAGAATGACTCGATAACGTATCCAAAATCACCATAACTTTAGTAGCTTGAATCTGAGAAGGGAAGCATTGTAAAAGTACATCTTCAGGTTTTTCAAGGAAGAACTTCCAGTCTTCATCTGATGGATCTTCAATAGGCATTTTGGTTCTTGCAACAGTAGGCCTGTTAGGGAAATAGCCTCCAAATGTATATTGGCCAAAGTTTACAGCTGCATGGTGACCAGATGCTACCCATGCAATAGTTGTGATTATGTCAATTAAATCTTCAGGAGTCTTCAGAACAGGCCACCATGGTTCATCTTTTTTGTCAGCGTGTCCAACAGTTCGAATTTCAGTCCACCAACTTTGGAGCTCTTCATCGGACTCTACAGTGCTTGGGTTAGGATAGTAGTGATTCACATAGTCAGTAACCCATTGCTTTAAGGCATCCCAGAGATCGAGGCCATCCTTGGCGAAAGGATAGTCTTCAATTGTTAGCTTTATGCCGTGTGGAGCACTTGGATCTTCAACAGCCATTCCCCTAGTTGAAAAAGTGAAAATTACATGGAATTACTCTATACAGTAAGAGAAGAGATGGGTAATTGATCTTTTAGCTCTTGTAATTTGAGTCCATTACTTAATTAATCCTTGTATTTTAAAAAATTTCTCTAAAGATCTTGGTTTTATATCTATTTTTACTAAAAAAATAATTTAATTGTCATTTATTTCTTATTTGTTACAGGTCAGATTTGTTTGAATTTAAGTATATAAGACATAGTCGTTATCACGAAAATAACAACTAAGGTTTTTTGAATAATTTTTAAAAATACAAGATTAGTTGAGTAATTAATTGAAATACAAGGACTAAAAGAATTTATATATACTGAAGAAAACAGTTAGTGCATACCTGCTAATGAGATCTTTGGGGAGTGCTTCATGGTCAAACCGCCAATGCTTGTCATAGGCAACCGAGCTGAGTTCCATAGAGTATTTGCCAGGAGAGAATGTGCTTTCAATGATTCCACCAGCATTAATAAGCGCTTCTCGAGCCAAAGCATTGATCTCCATTGTGTAACGGAAATGAGGTTGCATTAACCTGTTGATTGGATGCATCGCGCTGAGTTGCCGATTGGTCGCAATTATGTAAGGTTCTGTGCAACAATGAGTTCTTAACCTATGAAAATGTTAAGCATCGTTAGACAATTACCCTTCAATTGCTTCAACTTGTAATGGAAGAATAGAATGAATATGTATACCAATGACTAACAAGCTGATGATAGCCAGAATCATGAGCGAGGACATGAGCTTTGGCTAGCCTCCAAAGCCAACATTCTGTAGAGTGCCAACTTGGTGTAAATACTTGTTTCCACTGAGGCTTGCCATCCATTGGAGGCCGAGTTAGTTCAATGGCTAGTGGTCTCAATGTGCCACTGGGGTACGAGAAGAATAATGTGCGAGATCCATACAACGTAGTGCCTTTAAGCTCTCTCACTTTTTCCACAAATGGAAGCAACAGGTCATGGTAATCCAAGATTAACAACTTCTTTTGTTTGATAGCCTTCATAAAAATAAATAAATTAGTTAATAGTTTTTGTTTAAAGATATATCAAAGAGAAAGATTATCAACAATCCATATATTTTATTTACCTCTTTCACGGTCATGATGCCTCCAATTTCTTTTTCAATCAATTCTTTAGTAATTGCTGACGCTGATGGACCATAGATTTCAGGGTCAAGTGTGCTTCTCAACGGCCATTCCTGCAAGAATAAATTTATCTAATATTAGCATATATTGTTTGCAGGACCCAAAATCTATCGCAGTGCGTTGACTAGCATAAATAGATCACATGAGTAGTTTAACAAAATTGTAAAAGTGTGCAGCATGGCTGCAAAAGCCTAAAAATGGGGCTGTTGTGGTCATTTTCATTCTAAAATAAAATTAATTTCCAGAAGCGTAAATAATGAAAAGCTGGTGATTGAAGTAGGGATAATAAATTGGTGACGTTTTACCTTTTTTTTATTAGATTAAATGAGTAAACTAACATTAATTAATTGTTGTTTTTGTCACCGTTCCATCTAGTCTAGAAATCACATTTTCCTCTAAAAAACATTTTATATCTTTCCCTTCATATTATTTTTTTGTCTATTGTATATATGTTCATGTTAGTCATACCGTGACTAATCGGATGCTGTATGGGTTGAGACCAGCTAGCGTCTGCCTACCAAATTCCTCATCCCTAAACCAAAAGAATTTATCTCCTGCAAAGCAAAAAGTCCATAGTACCTTAATATGAAATTAAAAAAAAATTATTACAATGTGAGGAGTCAAAGAGAATTCAATTCTTACTATCCATTGTTTCTGGGGTCTCAAAACGCAAAACTTCTTTGCCTGTATCCTCAATGCCCTTCAGCAATCTGGGGAGTATTGTTCTCCATAATGCTTTTTCTTTGAACTTTTCAGGCATGGGCACGTTAACTCCTTCGTTGAAAAGTGTGTCTATAGCTGTGAAGTACGGAAATCCTAGATCAGTGTCAATAATGGCGGTTTCTAATGATGGTACTAATCCATGCAACACCGAGTACAGAGTCTTGGCTGAAAATTGTAGTTGCTTTATCTCCGAGAATGCTTCATCTCTTGGTACGTAGTTGATTAAGGTCCTCGACTCCGAAGCCGGATCTGCATTAGGGAAGGTACACAGGCTCAGATCTACATTGTGATCGAAAGATGAAAAAGGGAAATATTGCTTGATTGAGGTAATTAATCGTTTTTATTGATTAGTAATGATTGGCGACAAGTAATCATCATGTTGATTCCGAAAGATTGACATAAAATATATGCAAATTAATGTTGCAAAGTTTTCTCGTTCGTGTTTCATGTTACCAAACCTTGAAAAAAATGACTGAATTTTATATGAAAATTAATGGAGTAAAGAGAAATAAGTCATATTCAACCTGTCTCACAAGGTGGGCGTCCAGTTCTACAACGCCTAGGATAAGGGTGCTCTTTGCCACCAAGCACCGGTCGTGCCAACTCGGAACAAAAATCAGGGACTCCGAGATCATTGTACACATCATAATCGTAAATTCTATCATGAGTTTTGCGCTCTCCTTGTCCGTCTCCTCGCAGATTAATAAGTTCTTCAGCTCTTAGCCTCGTCAATCCATTAGGAGTTTGTGAAGGCAAGTATGACTAAGTACCCCCCACCCCAAAAAAAGAAAAAGCATTTGGGAAAATACGATTAATGTGAGAATAATAACATGTATATTTATGCGCATATGCACATATTTACAGGGGGATGACTGATAAAGAGAAATAAAAAAATAAAGGATAAAATAATTAAAACCCCCCTGTAGTTACTTTCAATAAATATATCATTTCTTTATCCCTATTTTAAAACTAGTCAAAACTCTCATGCCGTTGAAAGATAGTTAACTTTTAATTTTTTTTTTTTATCTTTTGCTATTTTTCCGCTGACTTGGAATAACCTTCCATTGATCATTGAATTTTTTCAGAGATTAGTAAAAGACACAACAACTAAATAATGGTAAGTTATCAGTTTTTTTTGTTAGTGAAGCTGCTAAATGTGAAGAACAGAGGAATCGAGCTCAGGCTATTACTATGTGTTTGACAGCAGCTGAACAACTCACTCAGCTGACGTGGCTTAGTTAGTTAGTTGTTTTTGTTTAATCAGTACTGATTGATTAATATATATAGAAGTTTCTAAAAGTTTCCATTATAAGCTTTTCTTTCATTTTCCTTTAGCTTTCTTGCTTTCCAAACACAAACACTTAAGTTTCTATCATTTTTAATTAGGAAAAGGTACTAGGATGAATTTGTGGGTTCCAATTAGTTTAGTTGGTAAAATCTCTTAAGTGGAAATAAGAGATCTAGTGCTCAAATTCCATTACATGTGTGCGCATTGGGAAAGGAATTGAGTTGCCATTATACAAGAATTAAAAAGAATTTTGATATGTTTTAAAACATGAGGGGGCAATGATATATTTCGACAATATTTTTTTTTTTTTTGCTTTTTTAATCTCTGTTTATAAAATTATAGTGCACAAGAAGCAAGCATAAGATCCGAAACTGACCTTGTTTGTAAAGAAAATTCTCTTCTGTTTGTTAACGTGCTTTGACTGAACCCATGAACCACATGTTATGTTCACAGGACCATTCCGGGGACCATCCAGAACAATATCATTCAAATACATCTCTTTGTGGTGCTCATTTTCCACCAATATGGCACCAACTTCTCCAAAACTTGGTGGAACTTGGAATTTTGACTCATATATTATGTGTCCGTCCTTATCCTCGCCCGCTCTGTGTGCAAAACCTTTGATGGTGGGCTTCTCTGCTCCCGTCTCTGAATATATATATATATTTGCAGTCATCATTTTAACGAACAAACAAAATGGTAAGTGAATATGCAAAAAGTTTATTTCCAAAAAAAAAAATTGATATCCGAATTTTTTTAGCAGTGTTTACTTGAAGGGAAAAGTCATCAAGAACTCAAGGTTGATTTTTACTAAAATGTGTATGTGGACTATTTGATTTTAGAAATAGTCATATCCAAAAATAAGTATTGTGACAAAAAAAGATGTCTGTAATATTTTTAAAACTAAAGTGGTCTATATGTATATGTCTACAAATCCTGAGGTTCTTAATCGCTTTTTCCTCTTTATTTTATGAAAATAATTGTTGGTTTGGTCTCTTTGAGTTGGTTTGTCCTCACTTGTTGGAGCAAGAGGTTAAGGGCAATAAAAATTACTAACAATTGAAAAATTTTTGTGTAACAATAAAAGAAAGTATTGATTTTAAATTATCTCATTGTGAGTTAAGTATTTTTAAATCATTCTCTTTATTTTTGAAAATTTCAATTTACCTCTTTCTTTTTAAGAAGACAAAAAGGAATTGATCAATTCATTCTTATTTTTTCTTTATCTTTTAAATAAAAATAGAGGTAACTTAATTTTTTTTTTAAAAAAAAAAGTAATTTGAAGATAGTAAATTTATAAGAAAAGTAATTCAAAATTTACCAGAAAAGAAAACAGTAATGATCTGATTTATATAATTTAAATTCCTTACTAGGATCAAGCTCAGCGCTAACAAGCTCCAGCAGGAGTGATTTACCAAACATATCCCTAACATCGTCTACAAAACCTGAGACAAGACCACCAACAAAGGGTTTAACAGTGACAATAGCCTTAACTTCGGTAGACTTTTCAGTAAAAGATGTTATTGCTTTGATATTCAGACTAGGAGATATCCCAATTCTAATTTTGGGTATATTTTTTATTGAACGACTTGACTGAAGTGCACGAAAAGCATGCACATTTCCTTGGAGAAATGGCTTGGATAATGGAACCAGGGGTTTGAGAGATTGATGAGACTGATGGACTTGTGGCTTCAACATTCTTTCAGGAGTATAGGATACGCTTGATACTTAATTTTCTTGGCTAGCTCTGTGATGCTGAAGTGCAGAAGAATCCATTATTTTTATAGAGAGTTGGGGAAAGAGAGAGAAATGAGAGGAAAGCATGGCAGCATGGGCTTCATTTACTCCATTGAAATAAGGGAGTTTAACGCATACCTCCCATCTGGCTTTTCACAATACCATATAGATAGAAGTTTTGTTTTAATTAACACTTACACCCTACAGGTAACAAAATTGTTAGTCGACCATTGTGAGAAGGGTAAGTTTGTAATTTCACAATGTAGCAACGTCAACATTCTTGTATTCCGCTGCTGGTTTGTAAGAATCCCATAGAAAAAAATTCAAGAGTGTAAGCAATAATTGCTGGTTAAACATGCACGAAGACGATGCAATGATTAAAAATGGCGGAACTGCATATGTTGAGTAAAAATTTCAGAAAAAAAATTGTCACATTTTTATGTAAATTTCACTATTTTACTAAGATAAAGAAAAAAAAGTTAAGTCATTTAAGAGTTTATTAGCTCCAACTCTTCCGAGGATGAAAATATAATTAATTAAGATAAATCTTAGATCTGTTATTATGAGAAACGACAGGGGAAATTTGTTAAAATCCATTGAGATAATTTGTTGTGTACAGAAGATAGCGTTTAGAAGCCCAATGCAATGAGTAGGAATGGAGTCCCATCCGTTTCTGCGCAGGGTATGGTTGCTTTCAATGATTCCATTAATTGTCTACTTCATTTTTTAGATCCACCTATCTTCCAACAGTTATAAGGTACCGTACCGTAACTTTTGTCTTTTTCTAAGTCAGCCGATGGATCCACTGAGGAAGTTGTTTAACGGCTACAAATTGTTTAATTACTTTTTAATATAATAGTCCCTATTGTTTATTATAAAATCATAAATATTAAAAATATTATAATATTTATATATAAGTCACATTGTTTTAAATTTTTGAAATTTCATCCACTAACTTTGTCTGTCCATAAAAATGAGTGATATTATAACAGCAACAATGTAATCTCACGTAAATAATTCATTCATTATGTAATATACATTTAATATAAAATAAATAAATTGAATATGTATTAAAAATATGAGTTATTAAAGGAATTTGTGAAGTAAATAAGTGTAGAAATAAAAAATATATTTTATAACACTTTATTATTTTACTATTACAAAACTTTATTATCACATTTCTCTTTTTAGTATTAACTGACAATTTAGTTTATCCATAGACTGAATTTTTCAATTTATTCATAAAATACCAACATTGCCCTTAAAATTTAAAAGAGCCATTTTGAAATTTTAAATTTGGCCTAATAAATTTATATAAAAAGACTACAATAAAAATATATAAAAGGAAGTTAGTTTAAATTTTTCTAAAAAAATAATTCAAAAGCTTCTGAGCTTTATTTTCCTAATAATTAGTTTTGTTTGTTTGTTTTAAATTTTGTGCTTGTGAATCCTCGAAGTAATATTTTATTCTTAATTAAGGTGATTAAATAATAAATTTATTAGTTTCTAAGAATTCTTTTAATTTTTGGTGGCTTTTTTTCTTTTTCTTTTCTTGTGAAGGATAATAAACTATTGCAAAACATTCCGCAATGGTGATTTTATGTGTCATTATCTTGAACCTAGGGGCGAAGCAAACCAACCTTGGCTGGGGGGCCAAATTTCAAAAAAAAATCAATAAAATTTTTAATGCAAATAAGTAATTATTAATGTAACATAGAATATTGAGTATTAATTTTTTTTTTCAGGGTAGTGGTCCATGCTTGTTCTTTAATAGATCTGCCCCTGCTTGAGTCCATTGCAACCAGCCTAAATTACCGTTGCTAAAGGTTATACTTGTTGTAGGGATTAATTAAGTCAAATGTCATTTTATCCCAAAAAGGACTTATATGTAAGAATCTTAAATAACTTTTACCTTTCTTTCAAGTTTACAAAATATCAGGGATGGCCATATAATTAAGACACAAAGACAAAAGGTTGTGTATGTTGGAACCGTTGCAACATAGTTTTATCCCATTTTTTATCAGAAATTATTTGAAAAGGGCAATTGATATTTTGGGTCCTTTTAAAAATTGTTTTTATAGAGTAATAGTCTAGTAAGCAATGGTGCTCATTAGATGATCAGTTAAAATGTCACGTAATGTTTTCTAATTAATTTATGTTTTTTAACATTATGCACAGAGAGTTACAAAATTTTACCACATCCATAAGTGCTCATTATATGATAGGAATTGTTACTCATTAAATCATCTTCTTTTCTTTCAACTTGAATTTTTTAATAAAACTTTGAGACCCAATTTTGTCTCTCATGTTAAAATATTAGCGGGTATTCAAATATACATGACCATGTTAATTATGAATTTCTTCCAATTTTCATATGATTATATAGATAAAGTTTTGTATGCATAAGATATTTCCACCGCATCATCTATAATGAAAAAGATTAAAAATGATAAAAAAAAATTTAATATTTTGCTCGACTTTTAAATTAATTTGTAAATTATTATTACATTTTCATTAGTATCATAACATAATATCGTGGATAGGACTCACATGCAACATAAAATACAAACGTAAACTACCAAAACTGTGCAATGAGCTCGCTGATAGTTTTGGTGTTGTGCTTGCCTGAAAAAGTTCGGACAAGCGGAACTTATTTAGGTTACACAAAAGTGACATTTTATTTCTTTAAGTTTTATTTGCAATGAGCTTTGCGCACTCTAGATGGAGATGCTGTACGGAACTCCTTTTCCTGTTGCACCAGGTCCCGAAAATGGCTTCAAGAGCTCATATGGCACAATCCCAGCCCCAGTTCTGTTCCTCAAATTCTCATTCGAATTTCTGTCATCAATGATCCCTTCAAGCTCCTGCATCCTGCGATTAAACTTTTCAAATGCAGCCTTTGTAACTGGGTCATCACCCCATGCGGGCTCCATTTCCTTCCCCAAATACTCCTCATCAGGTGAATGAGTGGACAGCGTATCCAGAATGACCATATCTTGCATAGCTTGCATTTTTGAAGGGAAGCATTGCAAAAGTGTATCTTCAGGTTTTGCGAGAAAGGATTTCCAGTCTGCTTCTGATTGATCTTCAGTAGGCATGTTGGTTCTTGACATAGTAGGCCTGTTAGGGAAATAGCCTCCGTATAAATATTGCCCAAAGTTCACAGCTGCATGCTGACCAGATGCTACCCAAGCGATAGTTGTGACTATTTCAATTAAATCCTGAGGAGTTTTCAGGACAGGCCACCATGGTTCATCCTTTTTGTCGGCGTGTCCCACAGTTCGAATTTCAGTCCACCACGCTTGGAGCTCTTCATCAGACTCTACAAGACTTGGATCGGTATAGTAGTGATTCACATACTCAGTAACCCATTGTTTTAAGGCATCCCAGAGATCGAGTCCATCGTTGGCGAATGGGTAGTCTTCGATTGTTAGTTTTAGGCCGTGTGGAGCGTTTGGATCTTCAACAGCCATTCCCCTAGGGTTGCAAAATGAAAAAGAAATTATTCTTAACAGAGGCATGGTTTTGTATGTCAAAAACAATCACATTTACTCTTCTGTAGTAAAGTTAGAACATTAAATTTCCAACATCAAAGATGTAATGGGTTTAAAAAGCATTAGAGACCTGGATGACAATGGCCAAAAAAAAAAAAAATAGCTAAGGACCCAAGTGTCATCCTCTCTTTGCATTCACGAAGAGTTACATGCAAATACTTGGACAAAAAATTTTCTTGTTGATGCTCTTGTATAGACACCCCCAGGTGTTCTTTTGGTTCCTTATTTCAATTTAAGAGCTTTCTAGAAGTTTCCTATTCCCGAAGACTGCTCAGAAAACGTGTATTTAGTTTCTATTTTTAATGCATTAGCTTGTAAATGGGGGAACCTTGCGATCTAATTACCTGCTAATAAGATCTTTGGGTAGTGCTTCATGGTCAAACCTCCACTGCTTGTCATAGATTACAGAGCTGAACTCCATTGAGTATTTTCCAGGAAAGAATGTGGTTTCAACGAGTCCATCAGCATTAACAAGAATAAGTCGAGCTTTAGCGTTGATCTCCATTGTGTAACGGAAATGAGGTTTTAACAGTCTATTGATTGGATGCATTGCACTGAGCTTCCGGTTGGCTGCAATTATGTAAGGTTCCACGCAACAATGAGTTCTTAACCTGCGAAGACAATAATCAAATAAAATAATAACTTTTAATTTATCATTTTGGTAAAATTAATTTTATCCTACTCTTACATAATTAACTTATACAATATCTTTACTATTTTTATAAAAATTTTTATTTAAAAATTATATTTATCCCCAACTATCAATTTTAAAAGTTAAATAATATTCTCATAAAAAAAAAAGTTAAATAATACACCAATGACTAATGAGCTGGTGATAGCCAGTATCGTGAACAAGGAAATGAGCCTTTGCTAGCCTCCAAAGCCAGGAGTCAGTAGGATGCCTGCTGGGTGTGAACACTTGTTTCCATTGTGGCTTGCCGTCCATTGGAGGCCGAGTTAGCTCGATGGCTAGCGGTCTCAATGTGCCATCTGGGTTCAAGAAGAAGAGTGAGCGAGATCCGTACAGCGTGTTGCCTTCGATCTGTCTCACTTTCCCCACATACGGTAATAATGCATCATGGTAATCTATGATGAACAACTTTTTTTGTTTTATAGCCTGTGTAATAGAAAATTTTAAGTGTTTCTATCCATGATTTTATTAAATATATAGAAATTATGCATTTTTCTCACAAATTAGGAACATATACCTCGTTAACAGTCATCAAGCCTCCAATTTCTTGCTCAATCAATTCTGTGGTAATTGCTGATTCCGGTGGGCCGTAAATTTCAGGATCAAGTGTGCTTTTTAGCGGCCATTCCTGTTTAGGCAAATTGTTATGTAATAATTTTGTAACAGTCAGGATTTTGGTTCATAGGGCCATAAAGGAGAAACATTGAAGTTTTGGAGGTAATACAGTAAATAATTTAACCATTGGGGGATAGACGTAAATTATTTTTGTTGAATATTTTGACCTGGTGCCAACAACAACTTATTCAACGTAGAGAGACCAATCAAATGAACGAGATCCCTTACGTTTACAATTTCGTTGTTTTTGGGGTTTTTTTTTTCTATTTTGTTTCACTATATTAGCGTGAGTCATACCGTGACCAATTTAATGCTGTATGGGTTGAGACCAGCTAGAGTCTCTCTACCAAATTCCTCGTCCTTAATCCAAAAGAATTTATCTCCTGCAATGCACGCAAACAGAATAAAACACATATGAGTACACATTCAAATTTATTTTTGATTCATCGAGTTGTATTTTTCCCCACTCTATTAACGCTTTAACAACAGTGATGTGTGTGTATAATGGTTAATTGTAAAAATAAGAAGACCCAATTGATAAAAATGAGAAACATTAAGGATGTAAGGGTCATTTAAAAGATTTTTTAACTTCCTAAAAAAAAAAATTAAAAAGTGATAAAAGGCCGTAAAGCTGACACAATGATGACAAAAATAACGTTAGACCATATAGAATTATAATGTTAACCATATGGGTTAACAAATGTTATTTTTATTGCCACTATGTCACATTTTTTGATTTAAATATTAATACTTAATAAAATTACATGAAGAGGTTTAATTCTTACTATCCACTGTTTCTGGCGTGTCGAACCGAAAAATCTCTTTGCCTGTATTAGAAACGGTCTTAAACAATGTGGGAAGAATTTTTTGCCATAAAGGTTGGTCTTTGAGTTCTGGAGGCAGGTCAAGTCCTTCGTTGAAGACTTTGTCAATATCCCAGAGTGATGAAAATCCTAGATCCTTGTCGATAAGGATGGCTTCTAAGAATGGCACCAATGCATGCAACCCTGAGTATAGTGACGAAGCTGAAAACTGCCCTAATTTTATATCTGCGAATGCTTCATCTCTGGGCACATAGATACTGACGCTCCTTGACTCTGAGGCTGGATCTACAATAATAAAATAAAGCTGTTTGTTTCATTCTATGTTAGATATATATGTATATACACACACAATTGTACCTTAATATCCAACCAATTAAAACTCCTCTCTAAGCCTGAAGTAAATAAACGCAATGGGACCACATAATAAGAATAAAAATTGTATATTTGAAGGGTCAAAAAATAAGATATATATTTGTTAAGTTGTGTCCCATATTAGCTGGTAAAAAAAGAGTTAATTGAGTTTATACGTATGCTAGATCCCTCTATCCAATAGGCTAATCTTTTGGTATAAATCGAAATCCTAAGCCCATTACTTATTAGTCGGGACTGATGGTTTTACCAGCAAAACTTTTTGGACGTCCAGTTCTGCAACGCCTTGGATAAGGGTGCTCTTCGCCACCAAGCACTGGTCGCGCCAACTTTTTGATTTCAGGTAATGCAAGATCATTGTACACATCATAATCGTATATTCTTTCGTGTCTTTTACGCTCTCCTTGTCCATCGCCTTGCAAATTGTTAAGCTCTTCGGTTCTTAACCTCTTTAATCCGTTCGGTGTTTGTGAGGGCAAGTATGACTAATTCAAAATGAAGGGGAAAAAAATCAATTAAGAATTAAGATGAATGTGACTATATACGATATTATTAAAAAAAAAATTATGAGAAGAAAGTTGACAGTACCAGGGAATCTTGTAAAATTTGGTCTACACAACATATAGTTGATAAAAATAATCTTCGATATAATTTTATTATTTCGGCTGTCAACTTCATGTTTCTTAGGCCGTGTGGTAACTCATCGCGGAATCAAAACAAATTTAAACATAAAGTCCTGTGTTTAGATTCTGGAAATAAACTAAAGCAAATTCTAATTTACATGTATGGAACGAAATGGAATATCATAATATGAAAGGAGTTATTTTTGGTTTGAACTTTTTACTTTTATAAGTTACATTTGCAAAGCAATCATAAGGTCTCACATTACTATTAATTTTTTCTCCCTAGCCTGACTTTTTTTGTGCATATACATAATTCATGAAAAAAGGAAACTAAAAGGAAAAAGAAAAGAAAATTGGCGGCAGAGAAGAATATAAGTTTTACAATTATATAAAGCATAAAATTAAAATCTGAAACTGACCTTATTAGTAAAGAAAATTCTCTTTTGTTTGTCAACTATTTTTGGCTGAATCCATGAATCACAAGTCAAATTCACAGGACCATTTGGGAGACCATCAAGAACAATATCCTGCAAATACATTTCTTTGAGTTGATCAGATTCCACTAATATGGCACCGACATCTCCAAAACTTGCTGGAATTTTTAATTCTGCTTTGTATTTTATGTTTCCATCGTCATCCTTGCCCAGTACTCCAAGTGCAAGACCTTTGATGGTGGGTTTCTCTTCTCCCGTTTCTGAAAAAATACGCAACAATTGTAACTAAAAACACCCATATATAAGTTTTCAGAAAAATAAATGATTAATTAGTTTGTTAGAGGACTAATAATTTCTTTTTTGGAAAAAAAAAATCTGTATAAGATTCTGTTATACCCTTGAGTTGGAATCGGAAAACTCATCTAATGTTACTTTTATTTCTTTATCTGTGAATTATTTGAGTAGTGCTAGAGAAAGAGAAGCGTAAGAGGCCAAGAGAATTTTACTCCCTCTCTCTATCCACTCACTCCCTCTCTACTCATTTCTTCATTATTTCTCTCGTCTTTCTCTCGTGCTTCTCTACACCAAGCATTTTTTGAAATATTTTGAGTATATTGTGCTAACATCTAAACCTTATCGTTTTGAACTTAAAAGAAAGGATGAATAGTGTAAAGCTAGCCATAATTCAACCTCCATACGTCAAAAAACGGAAAAATAAATTGGGCAAGCTGAGGTGAACCTACAAAAGTTCATGAGCACTCACACCAAAAAACTAGCTGATTCATGAACCGCACTAAAATCATACAATAAAACTTTCGACCGGACAGCTGTCAGCAATCAAACGGGAAGGAAGCAAAGGTTGCAATTCAGACTACAATTGATAAAAAAGGTCAAACCTTTAACAATAAATTTTAAAAATCAAATATTAAAATAGCGTTCTGACGTATTTTCAAAAACATCAAGGGTATAGTGTGATATCACCAAAAAAAAAAATTTGAAATCAATGAGAGTGATTGAGTTCCCCCGGGAGTGGAAAAAGTACGATGTATTGATCGGATTTCTCAGTACTTACTAGGATCAAGCTCGGCACTAACAAGCTCCAAGCCAAGTGCACCAACTAAACTGGAAAGTGCTAAAGGATCAGGGATAATTGGTTTCACAGTGATGACAGCCTTAACTTTGGTAGACTTTTCAGCAGTCAAATTAAATATAGCTTTGATACTGTTATTACTAGGAGAAAAGCCGACTCCGATTTTGGATGCTTTTTTGAATGAAGGATTCAACTGAGCTGGACGAATAGCTTGACCATTTCCACGGAGAAATGGCTTGGGTAATGGACTTAGGGTTCTGATAGATTGAGACTGATGATGAACTTGTGGATTCAACATTCTTTCACAAGTAAGAGACCTTTGGCTTGGTGACTGAGACTTGAGAGATCAATCCACTCTTTATATAGAAAGTTGGAGAAAGAGCAGGCAAAGAGAAAGTTATGGCACAAGAAAAATGAAGAGAACTGTGACTACACGTGGTGGTGTTAAGCATTTCATTATTTTAGTACGAAAAAAATTTAAATGTGTGTGGATTTTGTCGTTTGCGGTATATATATATATATTACATGCATATACTTCTAGTAATATTAATTATAATTAAAACTCCTTTTTAATCATAATGTCTTTTAACTCTATAACTCCCAAAAAAATAACTCCAAACTTTTATAATAAATAGAAATATAGCATTAAAATAAATGTAATAATATATATATATATATATATATAAATTTAAAAATATTTTTATATTTTTTAATCTATTAGACCTATTTTATTACATTAAAGTAATTTTTAATAGTAGATAGAAACATAATATTACAACAAATAAATTAAAATTAAAATTATTTTGAATACTATGTAAAAGTTAATTTTAATGTTATTAATAGGGAGATTTTTTTTAATTGTAAAATCTATTTAACCCAAAGACTTATTTAAGATCTTTATAATATTACAAATATATTATTAAAATAAATATATTAATTTAAAATTTTAATATTATTTTAAATATAAAATAATTTAATATTATTAGTCTAGATTATATTATTTATATTAAATTTGTGTTGATTAAAAACCTTTAAATTCAATTTTCTAATTACTATAGTCAAAAGGTATTATGGGGAAAAAGAAATATTGATGTTCCTTTTTTAAAATTTTGAGGTTTTTGTGACTATTTTTTCAAATTTTGTGGGTGTATGTGTCATTTTCCCTAATTTATATACCAAATTGGAGAATGAGGCAAAGAGCAATTTATGGCACATGAAAATGAAGAGAACTGTGGCTACACTTGGTGGTGTTAAGCATTTCATTATTTTAGTAAGGCAAAATTTAAATGTGAGTGGATTTTGTCGTTTGTGGTGCTAATTTTTTTTTTAATATTACATGTTTATACTTCTATTAATATTATAATTAAAAATCCACCGACACTAGTATTGAAAAGCACAACAACAAAGACCACAGTTCAAAAGTCTTTTAAAATTTCACTTTTATTCATTTATGAACACAAATACTTAATTTATATAAGTATTTTGAAATGTAGAAAAAAAATCATACAAAAATAATAATTTAGGAGTGATTGATTGATTAACTAAGATTGCGTAAATTAACCTTTATATTAATTGACAATTAATTTTTTTAATCAATAATTAAAATTTAAAAAAAAAAAAGCAATCGATCATTTGATTAATTACTTTGTCTCTATATATTATTATTGTTTGATATATTCTTATCATTACCTAGCTACTAGTGAGAGCATTCCAAACTTGTAAGAAAAAAAAAAAGGGCACAAGATGCCCATTGAACTCTATGTGAATTTCATGTCCTTGATGGTTAATCTAACCTAAAGATTTGAGGACTCTTAACCATACACCAATAATGGGCCTAATCATACTCAATCAATGTGACTTTATTTTCTAAACATCATCTAATATATACAATATACATTTTAGTGATTACTTAGAACCTGACAAAAATAAAATACTATTTTAAAAGTATAATACTGGCGGCTTTAGCTTACTTTTGTCCTTAATGGCTTGGTAACCATGATAAAGTCAAATAAAAGATTTGGCCAGATTTTTGTCCCTTTTTATTTCTTTTCATTAAGTTTGTAAATTTGGCCAGAAACTTAACAATTGATTCGTTCTGATAACTCGTGACACTCCGCGACAAAGTTTCTTTGTCGTACATCACTTCATTTATAATCACGTGTTTTATATTTCATTAGCCTTTTTTTTTTCTTTTTTCTTTTTCCTAAAGTGACGTAGTAATTTCATTAAACAGCCAACAATACAATACCACATTACCGAACAGCGGATTAGGACCGATTTAAAATACTAACACAATAGCCCAATTAGTCATGCTGTTACTCTCACGCTAAAATAATTTAAGAATAATGATCCTTAAGGAAAGATAGAGTCAATTAATCAGAATAAAAACAAACAGTTATTTATTTTATCATTTTATTATTTTATTTCCATGATTATTATTCTCCCCCGAGATGACGAGGGAAACTTTGTGAACTCCTAACTCACCTTAAATTGCTGTAAATTCTTGAGTTTTATTTATGTTTTCATTTAAGTGCCATGCAACAAAGAAAGAAGCATTCCTTTGAAACTTATCTAGAAATTCTTCAGGTTGTTTCTGTGAACTCATTTTTTGAGAAAGCAAGAAGCATTCCTTTAAAATTTGTCCAGGAAATCATGAAACTGTTTCAATGTACACAAATTTTATTTTATTTTTTTAACAACAAAAAATAAGTTCATCCTCTAATTAATCTTGTTAAACAAATTTTCATTTTCCATGTTTTATTTAATTAATTTTTCTTTTGATGTTGTCAGTGAATTCTTTCATGTAGAAAGTCGAAGAAAACTTCAAATTTGAGGATTTTTTTAATGGTTTGCTTGCTTAAAAGTTGGCTCCAGAGTTGATGGTTGCCTTAAGTTTATGTTGTTAGCCTAATAATTAATATCATGGCTTCTAAATATCCTCAATTCCTGAACTAACTTTTGATTATGGGTTAAGTTCATGGATTTTTATATGGTATATATCAAAGCATATATAAGCTTATGGATCTAACTTATTCTTAAAAAGTTAGCAAAAGATTGAGGGATTTCTAATATTATTAGTCCAATAATTGATCTGAATTGGTATTGAATATATTTCCCAACTGAAAAGAAGAGGAAGAAATAAACTTGGGGGTTGCGATGAGAATTCTAGCGGAGTTTGAAAAGGGGAGGTCAAAAAAGTAAAAATTGAATGGATAATAATTACTAGTAAGGCATTAGATTTTGGACTTTATCGTTTTTTTTTCAATACCCTAATAATTGATTTTTATGTACTTGATTGTGACCAATTCCTTTTACATACCTCATTTTCATTTTTAATTGTGGGTGCCATATTCCAAAAGGTACTTAACTATGTCATGTGTCCATCTTATTAGATAATAGAAGCTATTCTGGGGTAAATAACACCCAAACTATTATGAGGTAAATAATGTAAATAAAGCTATTATGGAGAAATAACATCTACGGAAAAAAATTTTCTGGAGATTATAAAAATGGTAAGAGGGGGGAATTAATTGTGCAATTCATTAGCCTAAGGAAATCACGTCCAAAGGCCATATGAGTAAGGAAACATATAGAGCCGAAATAATTTTTCACCTCCACGTGTATATGAATGATGGGTGACACATGTCGTTAGATTGAGGGTTCAAAGCAAAACCCTAAATCCACATTACTCATCATCTAAATAAGAGACCCATCAATTTACATTGATTTGTAAAAAATTTACATTGATTTTAAGTTAAAACTACTTAAAAATAACATTATTACATTCGTATAGAATTAATAATATTACTATAGACTATCTTTATTTGAAAATATAATATTTTTATTTGATTTAAAAATAATAGTTTTATATTTTATTTAATATTAATATTAATAATAATAAATAGTTTATTGTAAAAAATTTAATTTTGTATCATATTATTAATAATAATGTTTCATTAGTGTTGCTCTTATCAATAGTTTTTTATTTACATAATTAAAATTAAAATCAATAAAAAATAATGATTTACATAATTGAGAATACTAATAATTATTATTAACTTACTAATATAATAAAATAAATATTTTTTTAAAAATATTTTTTATTAATTTTATAATTAAAAACTATAATTATTTAAATAAGGATAAAATTATAATTTAAAACTATTTACTCTTAAATCAAGATAAAGTAAACAAATAAATTAAATTTTAATTTTAATTTCATACACTTATCTAGTGTAAATAAATAACCTACTGTCACTCTCATTTCACACTTTTAATCTTAGAACTCTCAATTTCTAAGATTTCTACTCTAATTTAAAATGACGCTATCTTAAAAGTAGTGAGTTTTTGTTCTTATCTAGTCTATAGTATTTCTTTACTTTATTAATAAATTAAAGTTCAGTTTATTTTTAGTTTGGCGTCGACTTGTAGCGTTTGCATCATTTAGGAGTATTTGTTCAATTTACACGTGTATGTGATGTTCTCAATTATTATTTTATCTAAGGAATTGCCGTATTCGTTATCTTATCTAAGGAATTGCTGGTTATCATTTTTCAACCATTAATAATAAAAATAATAGTGCAAACAATTTAAATATATTATCATGTTCAATGAAACTTTTACTTTCTCACCACATTATGTTACACGTGTACGACTAACAATCAACCATATGTATCTTTCAGAGTAGTAGGTTAACTTACACACGTTTAAAAACTGGATCAAAGTCTTGGTTAAGCAAAACTATATTATTTTCCCTTACATTTAAGACGTGTAGGACCAACACTCAACCACTTAAATCTTTTAGAATATCATGTTACACGTCTAAAAGTTGGATCAACGTGTTAATCAAGCTCAAATACTATGATTTTGCCTTATATTTAAGATGAATTGAAGTTACAAACGGTGGAGTAAGCCCCTTATGTCTGATCACGTGACAAGTCCAAATCAGTCTTTCATGTGAAGGCCCCCTTGCGTTCAAAATTACACCTTTCTTTCTTTTCTTTTTTTATTTTTTTATTTTTTGGGAAGTTTAAAATTAATCTCATTAAACAGTCAATAATACGGCAATATATTTCAGCAATAGCAGATCCATCAAACATGAGGACTGATTTATAGCACTCATACATTAGAGTAATCATCAAGCCGTTCTAGAAAACTGACGGTCCAAGGAGAAAAAATGCACTAGATAATGTAACATCTAACGTGACATGCACGTGTTATAGGACCACTCTATTGTAGAGGGCTATATTACCCAAATGTGGTTATATTTTTCAACCATAAATAGTAAAAGTAAAAGTGCTATTGGTATGATTATGTTATTTTCTCACGACAATTAAGAACTAATCAATCTTGTAATTTTTTAGAATATTATTTAACCAACACTGTAATAGCATTATTTTATATTAATCCTCATATTCATATCTAAGGCCCAATAGTTTGGGATTGTTGCTTGCTTATAAAATAATATATTATAATAAGTATTTAGTTAAACCCAAAAAAAAAAAAAAAGCAAAAAAGAAAACGAAGCAACCGAAACATTTATTCGAGGGCGACATAATGCGCCTTATTCTTAAAACAAGCCAACCTTGATAACCATTAGTTATGCCACCCTCTCTCATAAGCCTGCCAATAATATGATTAACAACCATAATCTCCGCAATCAGCAACTGAACCCGCGATAAAATCACCACTGGCATTCTTAGTAAACACCACCACAAACAGCGTTTTAACGGAACCCCTCTGGAATTACATTTAAAGTATCATTAGAGACTTTACTGTTTAACTATAAACCGCTTTAGTCATTTTGTATTCTCACATTCTGTTTTCTCCTTTTTAATACCTCGCTTAGCCGAGGATTGCTCGTGTGCGTGTGTTTGTGTGTGTGTGTATAATTTTAATTAGCCCCAAAATGATTTGTTTTTGTGTTTAATAAAAAAGTTAGGATTAATTTAGATAATTGTCACAGGATTACTTATTTGACGGATCGAAAAAAAAAAACAACAAAAAAAACTCTTACAAATGTTAAAAAATATTAAAATAGGCATAGAATCTAAATTCATGTAGTATTATTCTAAATAGAGTATCGGTTAAACCAATGGATCACATTAGTTTGAAGAAGATTTATTATTTGATAAAGAAAACATAACATCACATCATATACTCACAGAGCTATAAACAATTTATTCTGGAAGTGACTCCTAGGACCCACTCCCACGCAACATAAAGTACAAACATCAACCTCCAAAACCGTGTAATGAACTCATTGGTAGTTTTGGTATCCCGCTCGCCGGAAAAAATTCCGGCGAAGCAGCTTATTTAAATTAAAGACGTATGACATCTTATTTCTTAAAGTTTGATTTGCAATGAGCTTCGTGCACTCTAGATGGAGATGCTGTAGGGAACTCCTTTTCCTGTCGCGCCAGATTCCGAAAACGGCTTCAGGAGCTCATATGGAACAATCGCAGCTCCAGTTCTGTTCTTCAAATTCTCATTCGAATTTCTGTCATCAATGATCCTTTCAAGCTCCTGCATTTTGAGGTTAAACTCTTCAAATGCAGCCTTTATAACTGGGTCATCACCCCATGCTGGCTCCATTTCCTTCCCCAAATACTCTTCATCAGGCGAATGAGTCGACAGCAAATCAATAACGAGCATTACCGTAAGAGCTTGAAACTGTGCAGGGAAGCATCGCAAAAGTGCAGCTTCAGGTTTTTCGAGAAAGGAATTCCATTCTTCTTTTGTTTGATCTTCATTTGGCATGTTGGTTCTTGCAACAGTTGGCCTGTTAGGGAAATAGCCTCCGTATAAATATTGCCCAAAGTTCACAGCTGCATGGTGACCGGATGCAACCCAAGCGATGGTTGTGATGATTTCAATTAAATCCTGAGGGGTTTTCAGGACAGGCCACCATGGTTCATCCTTTTTCTCGGCGTGTCCCACGGTTCGAATTTCAGTCCACCATGCTTGGAGCTCCTCATCAGACTCTACAAGGCTTGGATCGGGATAATAGTGGTTCACATAGTTAGTAACCCATTGTTTTAAGGCATCCCAGAGATCGAGCCCATCGTTGGCATATGGGTAGTCTTCGATGTTTAGCTTAAGGCCATGAGGAGCTTTTGGATCTTCAACAGCTATTCCCCTAGGTAGTCGAAAATGGAAAAGAAATTAAGCTCAACATATGTTCAGCATTTTCAATTCATCAATTTTGGGTTCTTCTATATAATACTCTGCTGTCAATCTAATGCGATATTTCACTAAAAAGATAGAAGCATGATCTTATGCGTTAAAAAATCCGATTTACTGTTCTACAGTAAATTTTTTAATATTAGGGATAGGGACCTAAGTAGCAAAAGTGAATTATAATGGGACCTAAGTGTTATTCTCTGTATAATTTTATAAAGAAATCTTAGTTTTAACCTCTTAGTTCATAAATTGGGAAGTCTTTGTAACTTATTACCTCCTAATAAGGTCCTTGGGGAGTCCTTCATTGTCAAACCTCCAGTGCTTGTCATAGATGACGGAGCTGAACTCCATACAATATTTTCCAGGAAAGAAATTTGTTTCAAAGATTCCATCAGCATTAATAAGGACCTTTCGAGCTAAAGCATTGATCTCCATTGTGTAGCGAAAATGAGGTTTCAACAGTCTATTGATTGGATGCATCGCACTGAGTCTCCGATTGGTTGCAATTACGTAAGGCTCAACGCAACAATGAGTTCTTAACCTGCAAAGTAATAAGCAAACAAATCAAGAACCTTTACATAATCATTTAATATAGTACTTGCTAAATAAAAATTAATGTAATTTTTTTTGTTATTATTTTAATTTTAAGATAAATTTTGTAATTTAATTTTTTTTTCTTACTATCAATGTCCTCAAGATTATTGTAAAGGCATTAAGGACAAGATTTTAATATAATTAATAATAAAATTGTCTTGGGATATTTTTTTAAATTGAGAAACTAAACAAGTAATTATCCCAAAACTTAAGGACTAAACAAACTTAATTAACCCATCAAGAGATTGAGTATATATAACATTTGGATTTTAATTATGCCCGTTTAAGAAATCAGCAAAAACGTCCAGTGACACTAAAATTTTGGATCTAGGATCAAACGAATTTCGGTAAAATTGAGAATATAAAACAGATATACCAATGACTAATGAGTTGGTGATAGCCAGAATCATGAGCAAGGACGTGAGACTTGGCTAGCCTCCAAAGCCAGGACTCAGTAGAATTCCCAGTACTGGGTGTAAACACTTGTTTCCATTGTGGCTTGCCATCCATTGGAGGCCGAGTTAGCTCAATCGCTAGTGGTCTCAGTGTGCCATCTGGGTTCAAGAAGAATACTGTACGAGATCCATACAGAGTTGTGTCTTTGATCTGTCTCACTCTCTCCACATACGGTAATAATGCATCATGGTAATCTATGATGAACAGCTTCTTTTGTTTTATAGCCTGCATGATAAGAAACTTTAATTAAGTGCTTCTATTCATAATTTTATTAAATAAAAATAATTGATTGTCCGTTATGAAGTTTTCTCACTAATTAATGTACAAAGGAAGGAATTTATAATACACATATACCTCTTCAACAGTCATCGAGCCTCCAATTTCTTTCTCGATCAATTCTTTGGTAATTGCTGATTCCGTTGGGCCGTAAGTTTCAGGATCAAGTGTGCTTTTCAGCGGCCAGTCCTGCACGAATTTATGCAATTTTTTTCCTGTTATGCAATCGGGATTTTGGTTCATTGCGCCAAAAAGGAGGAAAAAAAACTTAGGAGTTAGTACAACAAATAACGGAAACATCAGGGGCTATAAGTAAATTGTTTGTTCAAAATTTTGACCTTGAGCCCGCAACATAGTTATGCTCTCAGTGACCACTCATTCACCATGGATAAATCATTTGAACCTCATGATTACAATTTTGTTGTTTTTGTTTTTGTTTTTAATTTTTAATTTTGTTTCATTTTACTGTAGTTAGCCATACCGCGACCAAACTTATGCCGTACGGGTTGAGGCCAGCTAGAGTCTCTCTACCAAATTCCTCGTCCCTCAACCAAAAGAGTTTGTCTCCTGCAACACAAATATAATGAAATACATATAAGTACACTTTCAATTATATATATATATCAGTTAATCAAAAAATGAAAGGAACTAAGCAGCAGGGGCGTAGCTTAGAGTTAATCTCCAGAGGGCTAAGTTCAAACTTCAAATAATAATAAGGATTGATTTTGGATTTGGTTTGTGGAGTTTGACTGATAATTAAAGCTATTATTGCAAGTAAAAACAAAATGCAAAAAAATAACAAAATAAAAATTAAAGAACTGGACCCAAATTTTATTAAACTTTTAAAAAAACTATTTATCAACAATGAAGCAACTTTATTTTACGAAATATAAAATTATACTTTCATCTTTTATATAAAGTTTATATACAAGTATGTAAGGCCAAATCATTTTTTATACTTAATTCAGTTAATTGTTAATATCTCATTTAGAAACTTCAAATTTTTTGTTTTAAAGCATGCAGCCCTGGCCCCCTTTAGTCTCTGCAAGCCTCTGCCTCTGCCAAGCGGTAAAGCTAGAGTGACATATATTAAGTACCTAAGAGTCAACTTAATAGATTTCGTAGATTAGTAAAAGTAAGACTATATGAAGAGGTTTAAGTCTAACTCTTCAATGTTTCCGGTGTCTCGAACCGCAAAATATCTGCGCCTGTATTGGCAATGGACTTTAAAAAGTTGGGGAGAATTTTTAGCCATGAAGGTAGCTTTTCGATCTCTGGAGGCAGCTCAATTCCTTTATTGAAAAGCTTGTCAATGGCCTCGAGCGATGGAAACCCTTTATCCTTTCCAATGCGAAGGATGGATTCTACGAATGGTATCACTGCATGCAACGCTGAGTATACTCCCGTAGCTGAAAATTGCGCTGTTTTCAACAGTGAGAATGCTTCATCTCTGGGCACGTAGACTGAGAGGCTCCATGATTCTGAGGCTGGATCTACATTGATAAAATAAAGCTGTTTGTTTAATTCTATGCAAAACAATTAAGTCTAGTACCTTAATAACTAGACTATTATAATGACGTGTTAGAGGTTAAAGAAATGTAATTATCAGCTGCATTCTCAATGGTAACAACAAAATATAGATTTAGATAGGCTAAATTTTTAGTTAAGCCTTCAACTTTTCAAAATAGTTTCAACCCTGCACATAATGCCATTTATATTTATATTGTTATAAAAGTAGAAATATGATTTTACCTTTAGAACTTTTTGGATGGCCGGTTCTGCAACGCCTAGGATAGGGGTGCTCTTTGCCACCAAGCACCGGTCGTGCCAAATCTGACTTC
The DNA here is from genome assembly GCA_030444775.1 of Atalantia buxifolia. Taxonomy (NCBI): domain Eukaryota; kingdom Viridiplantae; phylum Streptophyta; class Magnoliopsida; order Sapindales; family Rutaceae; genus Atalantia; species Atalantia buxifolia. The sequence continues at coordinate 30,374,813 of CM059832.1, read as the reverse complement.
AAGATGGAATCAGGCATTCCGAGATCATTGTACACATCATAGTCATATATTCTTTCGTGTATTTTACGCTCTCCTTGTCCATCGCCTTGCAAATTGTTAAGTTCTTCAGCTCTTAACCTCGTTAATCCATTCGGTGTTTGTGATGGCAAGTAGGACTAATTCAAAAAATTAAAAAAAAAAGAATTAAGATGATGCGTGCGAATTAAGTGTACAGTTTATTGTAGTTCTATTGTGGTAGTTATATTACAGTAGTGGCCTGAAAAAAAGAAAAAAAAAGAAAAATATATTGTATAAATGGTCTGTGTTTGGAACGTTACCTTCAAGCCTAAACTTTTAGGTCATTGGTAAGTCGCCGTTGTAACTCATCATGGGAATGGTATCAAAACAAAATTTAACACGAAGTCTTGTATTTAAATTCCTTGAAATAAAATAAATCAAATTCTAATCTAGATTGCACGATATGAAGTATCATAAATATGAAAGACACAAGTGTTACTATTACTCATTTACTCTTGTTGGTGATCGATTTTAGAAATATTTTATGTTCCATAATTTGTTTAAACCTGCTGCATCAACTGAAATAAGAGTATCTAATTATCCTTTAAAAAAAAAAAGTTGAAAAATAACAGTATAAAGTAATCATAAAGGTCTCCCATTATTTTATTCTCCTTAGTCCAACTTTTTGTGCATATATTTAATTATTATTTATAATCTGAAACTGACCTTATTAGTAAAGAAAATTCTCTTCTGTTTGTCAACTATCTTTGGCTGAATCCATGAATCACATGCTATGTTCACAGGACCATTCCGGAGACCATCAAGAACAATATCCTTCAAATACGATTCTGTGAGTTGATCAGCGTCCACCAATATGGCACCAACTTCTCCAAAATTTGATGGAACGTCAAATTCTGTTTTATATTTTAGGTTTCCATCGTCATCCGTCAACAGTGATCTATGTGCACGACTTTTGATGGTGGGTTTCTCTTTTCCAGTTTCTGAAAAAGTAAACAAAAACTGTAATTAAAAACACCTTCAAGTATTCAAAGAATAATTTATTTGGTTTGTTTGAGGACAAATAAGCACTAGAAATTAATTTAAAAGAAAATTATCAATTATATGTATGATAATAAGCTAAAACCTTCAAAATGATAATTGTTAAATATTTTTTATTCCTCACAAATTAACTTTGAAAAAGCAAAACAAAATATGTAATCCACATTGATTTTTTTTTCTTGGCTTAAAAAAAAAATACTTTTCATTTACTTGAATGATCAAAATTCATTAAAGTTAAAACCGTCAAATTATATAAAAAGAGGGAGAGATGGGTGTTTGGAGGTATTTTACGAACTATTGGGATGAAAAGGGCATATATATGTGTGTGTGTGTGTGTGTGTGATTTTTCTTTGAAGTGAAAAGCTCCGATGCACTTACCAGGATCAAGCTCGGCGCTAACAAGCTCCAAGGCAAATGTACCAATTAATTTTTCAAGTGCTAAGGGATCAGAGACAATTGGTTTCACAGTGATAACAGCCTTAACTTTTGTAGACTTTTCAGCAGTCAAATTAAATATAGCTTTGATGCTGTTACTACTAGGAGAAAAGCCGACTCCGATTTTGGGTGCTTTTTTGAATGAAGGTCTCAACTGAGCTGGACGAAAAGCTGGACCATTTCCATGGAGAAATGGCTTGGGTAATGGACTTAAGGTTCTGATAGATTGAGACTGATTATGAACTTGTAGATTCAACATTCTTTCATAAGAAAGAGACACTTAAGGTTTCCTTAACAGAATTTTAATTTGGCTTGGTGAGTGAGACCTGAGTGATCAATCCACTCTTTAAATAGAAAGTTGGAGAAAGAGAGAGAGCAAGTTGTGGTGAAGAGAGAAAGAACGACTTATGGCACATGAAAATGAAGAGTAATATTGATGTAGGATGATTGTGTAAGATGAGTAGGATATTTTTTTAGAGTTATAACTTGACTTATACGTGTCTTTTTTGGAAATCTAATATATTATGTCGAAAGATTGTGATGAGACAAATTTAACCCAATAAATCTATGAGTGTTGGCCTTGTGGTACGGTTAAAATTAAAATTCCTTTTTTCTTCATGGTTATTTTTCAAGCTTAAGATTCTTTTTTTCCTGTTGCTTTCAAGATTTTTGTTTTTTCTTTTTCTACAAATATGATTTAAGTACCAACTGTTCTATTTTCTTTATTTCAGTTAGTAGAATATTATTATGTAATAGCAACTCAAATTTATCTATTTTGATAAATACGCATTATTTAGATTAGTATAAAACAACCTTAAAATCTTAACTCCGTCATTCAAACTTTTAATCAACAATATTTTGAATTATTCAGAAACTTTTGTTTTCCTATCTTTTATCGATCTTTAGATTTGACAATAGTAAGTGTTTCATTATTTTATCGGGGGAGAATTTAATGTATGTGGGTTTAGTTCTCAGCTGCTGAATTTTTGGCCGTTACGTCGTTTTATCTTTTTTTGTCTTATATGGAAGATTAGGAATATGCTCCGCTTTAAAGCTCGGTTTACTTTTATTTCTCAGGCTAAGTCTGATTGCTTTGCTCATTTATGTTGTTTTGCTCACCTTACTCCTGGTTATGTGAGATTGGTGTTAATAGAGACATTATGAACTCTTGGTGGACTGATTTCTTTGTAGGCTAAGTCGTAATTGTTTACGGCTTGAATGTGACTCGAAGCTTTTGGTTAATTTGTTTCATAACGAAAACTTGGAGCCTCCCTGACTTTTGCGTAACAGATGGATCAACAGTAGGCATTTGGCAGCTTCGATAAACTTTCAATTTTGTTATGCTAGGACTTGTTTGAGATTACTTTTGGAAGTTTTGAAAGTGATTTAAAAAATTAAAATTTAATTTTAGTGTTTGGTAAAGTTTTTTAAAAATTACCTTGGCAATATCACTATATTTTACAGCATATTTTGAAAAGTAGGGAATGAGTAACTTTTGAAATCTATTTTGATGAGAAGCAATTTTACATTTAATATGGTTCTCTAAATAGATACCCATATATATTATAAAATCTAAAATTATTCTTATTAATTAGGAAATAAAAGTATTAACTTTAAATAAATTATCATTATTACCAATTATATTGAGATAACAAAATAAAAAATAAAATTAATAATATAAAATATTTATTTTAGTTATCAATTATTATATCATTACAAAACATTACAGCAATAGCAGATTCATCAATATTAGGACGTACTCATGCCGTTAAACACTGAATATTTGGGAGAAAAATTGCGTTAGATAATGAATGTTTAGAAAAATATATCACATTGATTGAGTATTGATTTAACGCTAAGTGTATAACGTTTGGGCAACACCTTAGTTGGCTCTTTTGACTAGCAAAATAATGACTTGACTGTTCAAATCGATCTATTAAGATTTGTCATTTTTGGAAAAAATCTCACATCGATTGAGAATCTATCTTAGGTTAAGTATATAAGGCTTGAGTAACCCTCAATTCTTAAGGTGAGTTTTGGATTGAGATAGGCCTATAAGTTTCTATATAGTACGAGAGCTAAAGTCATCCACCAGTAGACTCACACTATCTTATCATGTGACATGAATCAATTTTTTTTTTTTTAAAAAAAAGGAAGGCTTGCGCATGATGGCTCAGGATCTTGGATTACATATATAAGGCTTGTACAACATCCTAGCTGGCTCTTTTGAATAGCAGAATAATGGCTTGTCCTTTTGAACCTATCTTTTAAGGCTTGCAATTTTTCAATTTGAAACATACAGACTTCATAGATTTTAAAACCAACCCACCATAATACAAAAAACCATAAATAGTACCATATATGACCAGCACATACCCGAGTCTAAGTGGAAGAATAGCCACCACAAACCTGAGCCTGAGTGGCATTTTTTGTTAAATTAATAATTTTTCTTGATTAATTAGTTATTGAAGTTCTACTATAATTGTACGCTTCATATAAAATTAAACATCACATTCACATGTTATAGGTAGGAGGCAAGAACATAATAGGCAGGAGGCAAGAACATAATAGGCTCCTTTATTTAATTGGCTGTCATCTTTTTCAATATGATCATGACGTTATATATGTAGGACCGACTAATTAACAATCAATTATAATTAATGTCTTCTAGAATATTAGGTTACTCACGTTTAAAATTTGGATTAACGTGTTAAAAAGCTCAAATTAATACTATTATTTTCCCTTACTTTAAAATTTGTAGGTATCGGATCGTGTTTGACACATTGCTTTCTCTATTACAAATATAAAAGTAATAATAATACCAATAAGATGATCATGTTGAATGAACTTCTACTATCTCAAAACACTACAGTATGAAAATTGACAAGAATATTAGGTTTCTCATGTTTAAAATTTGGATTAACTTGTTAAAATTATTTTCTCTTACCTTAAGAATATTAGGTATCGGATCTTGTTTGAAATAAAGTTTTGAATTTAGTGACTCCGTAAACACGAGTTCAATTAACACAGAGTGGAATAAGCTTTTATGTTAGATCACGTGGCAAGCCCAAATAAGTCTTCAGAGCATGTGAAGGGGAATATTTGGTCAAGATGTAACTCAACACAGAAGATAAGTATTTCTTTTTAATAAGAATCATATAAAGGTGTCAATGTGACTTGTAAATATGGTAAGAGTTACTATCATAATATAATGTAAATATGATAATAATCAGAATTCTTATATGATGCAAATATGCAAAATGATCAACACCATCATCACAATTCACATACACAGATGGACTTAAAAAGCATGAACCGTAACTTAGCTTACAGCTGATACTTGATCAGCTCATTACTCATTAGTGCTTCTAATGTGTTCACCTGGGGGCAGTATGAGGAAGTGCTCAGACGTTCAGGGGAAGTACATAAGTGAACTTTTTAATATTATCATTTAATTTATAAATCCATCTGTCAGTACAATTATGTCAAATCAAAGTAATAATTTAAAGAAGATGAAACGAAAAAGCGAACTAATTCAAATTTTAATAATGATTTTGCATTAATTCAAAGTTTCAATAGGACACCTTAACTTTGTTCACGTGAAATTACTCGCGAACTAACGGTCAGGAATAAAATTAAATAATGATTTTGAGCTCTACTGGAAGAATATCCTCGGCTTTTTTGCATTATAATCCCAACCATGATGCCTTCTATTTGGGCCGATGATGGCTAGTCTATTATTAATAATTGGCATTAGCATTAGCTTTTGGACTTTAACCTTATCTTCATTTGTTTTATTCGTCAATTATTGGTTTACCATGCACGTGATTGTGACCAATTCGTTTTATATACTTAATTTTCGGGAACAGTAAATATTATTCGTTGTTTATAGGCTATTATATTATCTAATTGTTTGTTGTCTTTTTTCTATTAAAAATATTAAAAATAATAATGCTACTAATATGATAATGTTAAGTATATTATTAGTTGTTTACAGGCTATTATCTTATAATCTAGTTGTTTGTTGTCTTTTTTCTATCAAAAATAGTAAAAATAATAATGCTACTAATATGATAATGTTAAGTGAACCTTTACTTTCTTACGACTCTATACGTGTACGATTGACAATCAATCTTGTAAATCTTTTAGAATATTAGGTAACTCACGTTTAAAAATTCATTAACGTGTACGAACCTCAAAATACTATCATTTTTTACGTTTAAGTCATGTCTCGGCTTTGGTATCATATCAGTTTTTGACCTTTTTTCTTTGTTTTTTAAAACCTCGACAAAGCAAGAGAAAAAACAAAAAGAATCAACTGATAAACAAGGGAAAAATGAAACAGACGCCCCTTAATCAAATCAATTACTTTCTTTCTGTTATTAATTACGAAATCAGTCCCCACTTCCCATTTAATTTAATAAAATTCGGACCTTTACTCGATGGAATTAGAAGATTTCGTAATTTGGTCAATCCGTCAAAGTTAACCAAACATAGCCTCAAAGTTAAGACCTAACATTAAACGAAAACGCATCCTAATGAACAAATTAATAATCAACTCAAAGTTACAAACTATATGGTATAAAAGATAGATTATGTCCGATGATGTTTTAGGATTTTAATACTTTAGGGATTTTTTTTTAAGGGATCTCTAAAAAGGAGGTTTTTTAATTATAAAACAATAAAGAAAAGAAACAAAAATAGATAAATTAGGGGATATAGTGAGTCAACCATTGGGCCTTAACCTAATAGTCAGGATCATGCACTCACAACTATGAACGTAGTGGTTCGAGCCCCCGCGACACATGTAGGAGCTTATTTCCTTCCTTAATTATGATATATAATTAAGCAAAAGCAGTATTCTCCCTTTCAAAATGTGAGTGGAGTAGACACCCCTCGAATATTAAAGAAGGTAAAAATCTGGGCAATGCTATATAAAAATTAATGTAAACTAGTCCCAGTAATTGTCTGATTGTAAATATCAATTATAAAATCTCATATAATATGAGTTGTAATCTGAGCATTAGTCTCATGTGATTCAAAAAAAAAAAAAAGGGATATAGTGAGTCTTACCACCCTTGACAAGAACTATAACACAAAACCTTACAAAGAGAGCCATAAAATACAAAAGATAGAGAAACCATATAACATGTCAATACTTTGAAAAACTATTGGCATCTTGAGAAAGGAACTTCTGAATGTCAGTAGGAGGGTCAATTCACCAACAAGAAATATCACAATGAAGGCCCAAATTAGTCAGGCTAGTTGCTACACAATTGAAAGGAATTTAGATCTATTACAAATAGATGTATGCAATTAAAAACTGAAAATTAACAACTTAATTAAATTTTCGGAAGTACTGGTCACTGTTACCGTTCACCGTTAATGTTCACCGCAATCGCTCACGCCATCGCGATTGTTTTCGATCTTCATGATTGATTACTGTTTATCCATAAAAAAATTATTAATTTTCCAAAAACACAATAAAATGCAGAAAATAAATGACACGAAGATTTTTACGTGGTTCGGATTAATCAATCTTACATCCACGAGGGCACGCCCAGATAAAAAGTAATTCACTAAGTTGAGATGTTACAACCTATGGATTCACCAAACTTAAGACTCTCACTTACAGTTTACTCAACCTTAGATTGAATATGCTTCTCTTGAATAATCGTTACCCCTCTTGATCCACGATTCTCAAGGCACTTCAGAAAGTGATCAATAGCAATTCTTCAATTCTTCAATGCCTAGTGATCCAAGATCCACATACTCTCTCCACAGAGATGAACAAAAGATAAGAAAACAAATCAACACAACATTATGCGTCAAATTCGGATTCTCTAGAGAGGAGACCGAATTTTGCTTCTCTGCTTTATGCTCTGTGTTGTGTGTCCCTTCAATTGTGAAATACTTCTCTTTATATAGGCACTAGGGTTTCACCAATATAGCAAGTCTTAAAAGATTTGGATTCTTTCCAAATAAGAGTTTTTTTCCTCTTATATTTCTCATGAATCTAAATAGGAATAAATCTGATCTTCTTGCCTTACTTGTCTCCTAAGAAATATCTAGAGCATTTAATGACTTCCTGTTTGAACTAACTTCTTGCTCTAAATAGATCTCATGCGCCAATTATAAAATCCTACCATTAATTGACTTGCTAAATTAGCCATCTAATTAAATTAGGAAACAAATATTTCTAATAAATTGGAATCTCACTAAATTAGGGAATTGATAAATTAATCCCTATTACAAGATATGCAATAAATAAACTTCCAATTTAACTAGATTTGCCATAAAATGCTAATTCTATAAATAATGGACTTAACAACAATTATTCCCTATGTAGATATAAGAAAATTTAAATGACATTTGAGAAGGCAACGACTTATAGTAAACCGATGATTTCTTAGTAGCCAAGGAGAGGAAGTCTCATGCAAAATCATATTCTAGGGAGAGTGTCTATATTACCTGATTAATTATCTTTTTAAATGAAACTTTGTGTTTCCTACGGGAATTCTTTGAAGCTTTGTGTTTCACTATCTTTATCTTTTTCGACTACCTTATTTAATATCAAAACATGAGTCGTACTTGACCGTTCTACTCACGGTGATCAGAGCTATTTAGACCCCTCCATTAATCTCTTCAAATTTTTTAATTACACTTTTATTGTTACCTCAAATTACTTAAATGGGAATAAAAAAACCTGCTTTACAATTGCTGGAAATTCATCCTCAACTCAACATACTCATTTTGTTGATTTTGATTTAATCAACTATTTAACTTTCAAATTCTTCTCTACCGCTCTTTCCTAAGTCCCTTCCGAAAACAATCTTTGACTGAAATTCTTGAACAAGAAGTCTCTTATAATTTTTATTTATTGACATCAAATACATTGAAGAGAAATATCTTTTTATTTGCTCACCTAGACGAAGTACAGAGATTTTCAAACTTATTTGGAGAAATGGAGCTTGTCCTCAACAATTAATGATTAAAGACAATAAAATCTGGCGAGTTTTGATGTTCTTTTTAGTAAGTTCCATTAAATTTGAAATTGGGATTCTAGCTATAAGTTGAATAGCTCCACTCTTACGTAATTTCATTAAATTTGAAATTGGGTCAATTTTACAAAAGCCTTGAATACTGGAATTGGGTCTAATTCTAAAGCCCATAACATCGAGTTCAAGTTGGAGGTCGGAAATTTTGACAGAACCCATGCAAGCTTTCAACATTCAACTATTATACTGTTTTATTTTTGAATCAGAACATCCTAATAAAATTGATGAGTGGATATTGCTGACTCACAAACTGTTCACAGGTCTACGTATTATTGGCACAAGTTCAAAAAAAGGGCACAATGCAGGAATCTGTTGGAGAATGCGATAAAAAGAATTAATAATTAAAAATAATAATCCAAGAAAGAGGAAAAAAACACAATTGGGAGATTTAATACTCTCTTACTTTTAAAATTTTAATTAGTCATCAAAAAGCATCGTTTTAGTATTTAGTGAGGAAATCTACGAGTAAATTAAATTCTAGTTATAGAATGACATATATGATTTGTCAGGACAACCGAAAAAAAAAAAAGATTAAATAGAGCAACAGAATAATAAAAACACTACTCTAATGGCGCACAATTTAAACCAACTAACGCCCATGAATCACAATATACACAGCATAAGCCAAACTCCAAAACTTAATTCATATTTCAAATTTTTACAATGAAATAAAGTTGTCATTATTTTGAACGAGATTTATTCATGAAAAACAAATTCTTACAATAAAAAAAGGAAGGGTTTCAGGATTGAATTTCAAGTTGATTTTTTCACACACGTAGATATTAGTTAATCAAGACATAGGAAAAATAAGAGTTGATTATGAGAACTGAAATAATATTTATTATTTTTCGAAGATTTTTCCCCAAAACAAATCTTAAAAAATTAGGAAAATTTGTGGGATTGAAACTCAGTTTGGTGGATAAAAACTCAGTTTTTCCTCCTAGTTCAGAACCAAAATTATAGCACACGGTTTTGAGACTTTAAAGGGCAATTTTGCTGTTGAAAGGCTTCGGGATTGAATTTCAAGTTATTTTCTTTTCAAGCATGTGGATATTAAATCATATAAAAAATGAAAGTCGATTCTAAAGCTTGAAGTAATTTTTACGAGTTTTTAAAGATTTCTCTAGAAAAATTAAAAAAAAATTGAAAATTTATGGGAACTTGTCAGGTTGAAGTAAAAACTCTTTAGTAAACCTTTTTTTTGGGCCCACATACGGTTTTCGTTGGGAAAAAAAAAACTAATTTTTTTCTCCTGGCCCAAAACCGCTAGCTCATGGTTTTGGGCTTTCAAGGTGTTTTTATCTTGAAGGGCTTTCGGGTTGAATTTCAAAAAGATTTTCTATACTCACATAGATATTGGTGAAAGAAAACCATAGGAAAAAGGGGAGTTGACTCCAAGTCCCACAATAATTTTTATGAGCTTTTGAATATATATTTTTTTAAATCTAAAAATTCCTAAAAATTAAGTTAACTTGTAGGATTAATGTTAAACTCTTTGTGAGGTCCTTTTTATGGCCCACATAGGGTTTTAGTGGAAAAAAGAACTCTATTTTTCCTTCCCAGCTCATAACTAAAGACTGAAGCACATGGTTTTGGGCCTTGAAAGTAATTTTGCCATTGAATGGCTTTGATGTTGAATTTTGAACTTCTTTTTTATACGCATATAGATATTAACGAAATAAGATTACAGAAAAAAAGTGAATTTCAAGCGTGGGAACAATTTTCACAAGCTTTTGAAGATTTTCCCCGAAAAAAAAAAATTGGAGAACTTGTTGGATTAATATGAAACTTTTTGAAAGACTTTTTTTTTATGGCTTATAAAAGGTTTTGGTAAAAAAAAAAAAAAAAACCTAATTTTTCTCCATGGGCCCAGTTTAGACCTAAAACCAAATACTATAGCATACGATTTTGGACCTTTCAAAAGCGATTTTGCAGTTGAAGGGCTTTGGAGTTGAACCTTAAGTTGAATTTTTGCACGCACATAGTTATTGCAGAAACAAGACCACAAGAAAATAAATGGGAATTAATTCCAAGGCCTGAGATAATTTTTACAAGTTTTCAAAAATTTTCTCAAAAAAATAGAAATTTTTTTTCAAAAAAGTAGGAGAACTTGTTTGATTAAAGTGAATCTCTTTCGGGGGCCTTTTTTATGACCCATGTAGGATTCCAATGGGAAAAAACCTAACTTTTCCTTCAGACCTACAACTAAAGGTTTTAACGCATGGTTTTGGGCCTTTAAAATGTAATTTTGCCGTCAAAGATCTTCAAGGTTGAATTTTGAGTTGATTTTTACATGCACATAGATGTTGATGAAACAAGACAGGAAAAAAAAAGAGTAAATTTCAAAGCCACAAATTCATGACAATAAAAAAATATCACGACTGAAAAATGATGCAGCATTACATAACATCATGGACTCACAGTTTTGCAATTAATTTATTGTTGGAGTGACTCCCAAGGCTCCTTACGCACTTACTTCCCAAAGTCCGCAGCCAACGAAAGAAAATTTAAAAATTACACGTGCATGGAATCTTATTTCTTTAAGTTTTCCGATGACTTGCAGCAATAAGCTTTCCGCACTCTAGATGGAGATGCTATACAGAACTCCTTTTCCTGGCAAGCCAGGATCCGAAAATGGTTTCAAGAGCTCATATGGCACCATTCCAGCTCCAGTTCTATTCTTTAATTTCTTATTTGCATTTCTTTTATCGATTAACCCTTCAAGAAGTTTCAACCTACCGTTGAAGCTTCCAAATGCAGCCTTTATAACTGGATCATCACCCCACGCTGCCTCCATTTGATTCCCCAAATACTTCTCACCAGGCGAATGACTCGACCATGTGTCCAAGACAACCGTAACTTTAGTAGCTTGAATCTTGGAAGGGAAACATTGTAAAAGTGCAACTTCAGGTTTTTTTAATGAATAATTCCCAGTCTTCACCTCTATCTCCACTGGGCAGCTTTCTTCTCGCAATAGTTGGCCTGTTAGGGAAATAGCCTCAAAATGTATACTGGCCAAATTTAACAGCTGCGTGGTGACCTGATGTTACCCAAACGATGGATGTTATTAAACTTTGTAATAAGTTGTTTGGAAAGAAAGAAAATTAGAAAGAGAAATGGAAACTTGTGGATTTATTAAGAAAATGATCGAATACCAGAATGAGCTCATTTAGCTCAATTTATAGTTGTTAGTTTCTACTAACTACCTTTCTAACTATTAACAAATTAGATCTAGTTCAGCCAAGTATCACTTGCCACATGGCCAGTAGTTATAACAGCTCAATTCATGCACAATATTCTTCTTGACACGTCAGCTTTACTTTGACACATAAGCTTCAACATGAACCAACTGCTCTGCTCATTCACATGTGCTTCACCACACTCCAACTACTCTGCTAAGCTTTGCTACAACTATATCTTCAACATCCCCTCTCAAGCTCAACCGAGGATGTAAGGTTGAGCTTGTCACGCAAGTAATAAAAAGGATGATAAGAGAGAGCCTTTGTAAGAATATCAGCAGTTTGTTTTGAGCTAGAAATATACGGACTTGAAGACATTGAGCAGCAACTTTTTCTCTGATGAAATAAACATCTAACTCAATATGTTTCGTTCTAGAATGAAATTTAGGATTATAGGCCAAGGCTGCAGCACTTTGGTTATCACACCAGAGAACTAGAACTGAGTGAAGAGAAATACTAATCTCAGTGAGAAGGGATCTAACCCACAAGACCTCAGCTGCTGCCATTGCCAATGCTCGATACTCAGACTCAGTACTTGACCTGGATACCACTGGTTGTTTCTTAGAGCACCAAGATACCAGATTAGGACCAAGATAAACACAATAATCAACCACTAATCGCCTATCATCTTTGTCCCCAACCCAATCTGCATCACTAAAGCAATCAAGTTGTATACTACCATGACTGTAGAATTGGAGACCAAGAGAAGTAGTGCCTTTTAGATATCGTAGAATTCTTTTACAAGCCTGCCAATGATTGACAGTAGGAGAAGAGAGAAACTGACTAAGTTTATTGACAGAGAAAGCAATTTCAGCCCTGGTTAATGTGGCATATTGAAGAGCACCAATAGTGCTTCTGTATAAAGTAACATTAGAAAATGGTTCACCATCAATTTTAGTGAATGCCACTCCAGAAGCAATAAGAGTAGAACAAGGTGTACTGTCCTGCATTCGTACATTCTCAAGCAAGTCATTGAGATATTTGGACTGAGAAAGACGAATACCAAAAGTATTGTAAATGACTTGAATTCCCATAAAATAAGTCAAGACACCAAGATCTTTAAGTGCAAAAGTGGACTGAAATTTGGCATAATCTGCTGGACAAGCTGTGAATTGGAGCCTGTAATGCTGATATCATCTATATATACCAAAATAAGCAATAGATGGCCTTGTATTCTCTTAAAGAAAAGTGAGGAATTTAAAATAGAATTTGTAAAACCCCATTGAGTGGTAAAAACAAATTTAAGTCTGTCAAACAATGCTCTTGGAGCTTGTTTAAGCCCATAGAGAGCTTTATTCAACTTACAAACATGATCAAGTTTGGAGTTGTCTATAAACCCCTCAGGTTGCTGCATATAAACTTCTTCAGTTAAGTAGCCATTAAGTAAGGCATTGTTAATGTCTATTTGCCTGAACATCCAATGGTTCATTACTGCCATACTCAAGATGAGTCTGATAGTAGAGGATTTAATGACAGGACTAAATGTCTCATTGACATCCATCCTTTGAGTTTGATGAAATCCCTTGGCTACAAGCCTAGCCTTGTATCTGGAGACACTTCCATCAGCATTATATTTGATCCTGAATACCCACCTATTCCCAATTACTTTAACTGGATGTGTAAGTTTGACAAGAGTCTAAGTTTGATTACTGATCAAGGCCTGATATTCATCTTTCATAGCTTAGTACCATGTGGAATCTTGAAGAGCTTTGGAAGTAGTAGCAGGTTCAGTAAGTTTGGTAGTGTTGATTGTAATATAAGTTTTAGGTTTAAAGATCCCAGCCTTTGGTCTAGTAATCATTGGATGACCAGTAACTGGTTGTGGTGGTGGAGTTAAGTGATAGACAGGGGAAAGAAGATGGTTATGAATGTGAATGTAAGGGTGAATGAGAAGATGATGGTATAAAGGAATTTAGAGGTGACAGGGGTAAATGGATATCAGCTTCTATTGAGAATGTAGATTTAGTTATATCAAGTTGAATAAGAGAAGACACAGAAGAAACAAAAGATGAACAATTTGAAGAAGACTGATAATGATTATCAAAAGAAGAACAAGAATTAGTAACTAAATAGAAATCAACTCCTAATTTAAAAGGGAAGCATGACTCATCAAATGTAACATGGTCACTAATATATACTCTGCCAGAAGAATGAAGACACAAGTAGCCTTTGTGAAGTGAGCTGTAATCGAGAAAGATACATCTAACAGTTCTAAACTCTAGTTTATGATGATTATATGGCCTCAAGTATGGAAAGCATGCATAGCCGAACACTCTCATAACAGAATAGTTTGGTTTCTTGTTGAATAATTTTTCAAATGGTGACTTGTTATCTAGAACACGTGTTGGCAACCTATTTATGAGAAATGTGGCAGTGTGGAATGCATTTCACTAAAATTTCAGTGGTAGATGTGCCTGAGCAAGGAAAGTAAGACTTGTTTCCACTATATGTCTATATTTGCGTTCAATTTTTTAGTTTTAATGGTGAATATATGGACAAGGATATCTAAATTGAATTCCTCGTTCAGCAAGATAAGGAACAAAAAATCTAAATTCTCCTCCTCAATTTGTTTGAAGACACTTGATTTTTCTGTTTAGGCATTTTTCAATCATATGCTGGAATCCAATAAAGGTTTGTAAGGCTTGTGATTTGGTAACAAGAAGAAATATCCTGGTAAATCTAGTAAAGTCATCTAAGATGGAGAGATAATAGTGATAGCCTTGAGATGACAGCAAAGGGGTTGGTCCCCATAAATCTGCATGCAGCAATTCCAGTGGTTGAATGGTAGTGGTATCTATGGATGGAAAATGCTGCATATGACATTTGCCAAATTGGCAAGCACTACAAAAAACTGGTTTAATATCTTTATTGATATCAAAAGAAGAATTAAGTTGCTTTAAGATTTGTTTAAGGCATGCACTGTAAGATGACCCATTCTCTTGTGTAAGATATTGTAGTCAATTGATTGTGAGTAAGAGATTGTCAAGGCCGTTGAGGCTTCATTATTGAATTGAGAAGATTTACATCTGATAATCTTTGACCAGAATGTACAGAATTTGAAACACTTAAATGACTGATCATTGACATTGGATAAGAACATACATTTGAAACAGAACTTGAATCTGAAGTGACACAGAAAACATTAGACATGATTTTATTAGAAGCTGCAATATGAGACATTGCAGAAAGACCTTCAACTTGATATAAATCTCCTCTAGCAATCCCCTTGAGCAAGATTATCTCTGTGTTCTTGGCCTTAACAAAACAAAGGGTTTATGGAATTCAATAAGAACATCATTATCAGCTAGCAGTTTAGATACACTTAAAAGATTTTTGGGTATAGCTGGGACATGCAGAATGTTGTTAAGATAGATAGGTGTTGCTGCAAGTGTATTTAATATTGTGCAACCAACATGTTGAATATGCAACCCCATATGTAATTTGTCTACTCCATGATAAACTGAGTAAGATGATAAGATACCGGCATCATTGGTCACATGGTTTGTTGCTTCCGAGTTAGCTACAACTCCATAATCAGCAACTGGAGTAGTATGAATAATTGGTGCAGAAGGAATAGTAAGATCAACAACTCCATAGTTATCAACTAGAGCAGGAGTAGCACCATTGAATTGACCTTGTAGTCCTTGAAACATATAAAACCCTTGAGGCTACAGAACATTTGCATTTTAATATGCAACATTTCCTTGAAATGCAGGTACATTATATCTAGGAGTACCAAATGCAGCTCTAAAAGCACCATATAACCTCTTCCATACATGTTCTGAGATTGACTATACATGTTCTGAGATTGACCAGGGAAACCTCTGTAATTGAATCCTCTTCTAGGCCTAAAACCACATCTTCCTTACCTAGGAATAAAATTTTGATTAAACATATTCCTGCATTTATATGCTCCATGACCAGAAAGGAAGCATATTTGACAGATCACTTCCTTATCAACATTGTATCCTCCTCTGCTATTATCAAATCCAGTAGAATTTCCACCATTAAAGCCTCTTTAATTAGCATTATTAAACCTATTGTAATTCTGTCCTTTCTGAGCAAAGTTAGCTGACATATCATGCATCAAATCATTTTACACCTTTCCTTTACTTATCTCAACTCTAGTCTCATGACTAAGCATTAAAGAATATACTTCTTCAACAGTGAGATTATCTTTTTCCAGCCTAGCTAATATAGTTGTTACAAGGACTCATAGCTGTCATATAAATCAGTGAGCAAATGCATTATAAAATCAGTTGAAGCAAGATGATTACCACCAATGGCTAGACTGTTTGCAATCTTTTTCATCTTATTAAAATAATCACTGACCGACATAGCTCATTTCTTTGTGGTTTGAATTTGCATTTTCAGTGGCATATATCTAACCTTTGACTGTGACATGAACATCTTAGCAAGTTTCTCCCAAATCTCAAGTGAAGTACCACAATCCACCACCATGATAAGCACATTATCTACCATAGAAGATAGCATCTAACTCTGTAGAAGTTTATCAATTTTCTTCCAATCAATATAGTCAGGATTCTCACGTCTGCTTGAACTCTGAGCTTCTGATCTGCTGACAACACTCTCATATGTAGGAAGAAAGCGATCTAGACATTGAGATTCACCATTGATAAAACCTTCAAGACCATTGGCGATAATTGAGCCTCGAATTTGAGCTCTCCACACCAGATAATTTATTCGATCGAGTTTCACTGGTTGAATAAAGGAAAAAGAAAAAGAAGATGATCCTGAATTATTTTGATTTGCCATGCCTTGTGGCTCAGATACCATATTAAACTTTGTAATAAGTTGTTTGGAAAGAAAGAAAATTAGAAAGAGAAATGGAAACTTCTGGATTTATTAAGAAAATGATCGAATACCAGAATGATCTCATTTAGCTCAATTTATAGTTGTTAGTTTCTACTAACTACTTTTCTAACTATTAACCAATTAGATCTAGTTCAACCTATTATCACTTGCCACATGGCCAGTACTTATAACAGCTCAATTCATGCACAATATTCTTCTTGACACGTCAGCTTCACTTTGACATATAAGCTTCAACATGAACCAGCCGCTCTGCTCATTCACTTGTGCTAGCACACTCCATCTACTCTGCTAAGCTCAGCTACAACTATATCTTCAACAGATGTGATGATTTCAATTAAATCCTGAAGGGTTTTTAGGACAGGTCACCAAGGTTCATCCTTTTCGTCAGTGTGTCCGACAGTTCAAATTTCAGCACACCATGATTGAAGCTCTTCATCAGACTTTACAAGGCTGTCATCAGGATAATAGTAATTCACATAATCAATTACCCAACTATTTAAGGCGTGCTAGAGATCGAGACGGTCATCACGAAAGGGTAGTCTTCAATTGTTAACCTTAAGCCGTGTGAAGCACTTGGATCTTTAACAGCCATTCCCTCGGGTGACCGAGAAATATATTAAAAAAAAATGAGGCAGTGGCTCTGATGGAGCTGCTCCACTATATGGCACTGATGAAGATCGTCAAATCATAGCAGTAAGTATAAATTTAATATTTATCTCTATGATCGTATTGTCATCAATAGTGCTCCATCGCAGAACAGTTTCGGCATAGTTGAACAAAAAAAAAATTGATATTATTCCTAGTCTTAAGAGAATACGTTTTCGTTTATTATTCATTGAAAATTTGGTGACCTTCCTGCTAATGAGGTCTTTGGGAAGTGCTTGATAGTCAAATCGCCACTACTTGTCATAGGCAACAGAGCTGATCTCTACGGAGTATTTACCAGGTGAGAATATACTTCAATGACTCCACCTGCGTTAGTAAGTGCTTCTCGAGCTAGAGCATTGATCTCTCTTGTGTAGTGGAAATGAGGTTGCAACAATCTATTGACTGGATGCATCGCACTGAGTTTCCGATTGGTTGCAATTATGTGAGGTTCCATGCAACACTGAGTTCTTAACCTGCACAGGGATTAAGCATTTAATCCAAGCTAATATTTAAGGACTAGACATCAGTATTTTAAGATTTACTAAATCCCCTTATACAATTAAATTTGTATCCAATTTACAAATTTCATTTCACAACAATTATCACAACACCTCAATCCAAGGACGTTTTGAATGCACAACTCCAGTTGAATTCTGATAAAATTGAGAAATGGGGAATGGACATACCAATGACTAACAAGTTGGTGACAGGCAGAATCATGAGCAAGGACATGAGCTTTGGCTAGCCTCTAAAGCCAACAATCATTAGCGTGCCAACTGTGTGTAAGCATTTGTGTCTACTTTGGCTTGCTGTCCATGAGAGGCCGCAAAGCTTAATGGCTAGTCTCAATGTGCCACCTGGTGTTTCATCATCTTTATTTAAGAAGAATAATGTGCGAGATCTATATAACGTTGTGCCTTTGAGCTGTCTCACTTTTTACACGTAAGGTAGTAATAGGTCATAGTAATCTAAGATGAATAGTCTCTTTAGTTTTATAGCCTGCGTAAACCAAAATTTTCACAGCTTTTCTGTTTGAAACTATGGTCATGATATTTCTTATCAATAGTACATGTGCTATACAGATGCACCTCTTCAACTGTCATGATTCCTCCAATTTCTTTCTCGATCAATCTCTGCCGATTTCTGATTCTGGTGGACTTATACTTGAGGGTCAAGCGCGCTTTTTATTGGCCATTCCTGCATAAATTCCTACAATATTTTTTCTTGGCGTTAAGTAATTAAGAGGCAAATAAGCCTTATGCTTTTTTTAATTTTATTTTCTTACTTTTAAAGGCGGAAGTTGGGCAAGGCCCAAATTGATATTTTTATCAATTACCTCTGCAGAATTTGAATTCGAGTGGCCATTCAAAAAAATAAAGTGGCTTGAAACCCACCATGTCAAGTCTTTATGGTAACGTACTAAATCTTATATGTACTTCTATTTTTTTTTATTTTAAAAAATTAGGTGCTCTTACTGAATACATACACCCTACAATGGATGTATGTATGCATTGTTAGATACACTTGATAAGAATCTAATAAACTAAGGTGTTTATACACCAAGAGTACCCAAAACTTTCACATATGTTTCTATTCATTTGTATATATGTCTTACCGTGACCGACTGTATGCTGTACGGGTTAATGCTAGAGCCTGCCTAGCAAATTCATTCCTAAACCAACAAAATTGATCTCCTAGCATAGATGAACAGGCATGAAAGTACAAACATTTTTCTTTTTAATTTGATAAAAGAAAGAAGAGGTCCAATTTGTACTGTCCATTGTTTCAGGTGTCTTAAATCGCAAAACATCTTCGCCTATGTCAACTGCTTCCTTAATAAATTTGGTAAGTATTTTTTTCCAAAATGGTTCTTCCTTCAGTAAAGGCAATTTAACTCCTACGTTGAAGAGGGTGTCTATTCCAGTGAAGTACTGGAAACATTGATCGGGATCGACAACAGCAGATTCTATTATGGTATCAATCCATGCAACACTGAGTATAGTGTCTTGGTTGAAAATTGTTGTTCCTTTATATCCGAGAATGCTTCATCTCTGGGCACATAGTTAGTGCTACTCCTTGTCTCTAAGGTTGGACCTGCATCAAAGTGAATTGAGTTGGACAGATTTTTTGTCTTTTTATTATCCAAAGAAATACAAGTATGAATTTTAAGAAAAAGGTAAATGTTCATTTACTCATATAATAAATAGTTTGAGCTAATTACTTGGTTAATCCATGTACTTTAAAAAAAATTAAATACTTTTGTTGCATATTTTGTTTCCTTTAAAATCTGCTTCATTATTCTCTATATTCAACAATTACATGTTTGACTTGTTAGAGTCTAAGTTTTGTCATATAAAAATACTATTTTGTTCCTGAAAAGTTAAACTCAATGGTTAAATATAGAAATAACTACATGAACCTTTTAGTAATGTTAAACATAAAGGAATTATTTGTGTTATTCACTCAAACTATATGGATTTAACGAGCATTGATTGCTATTAAAAACTATACGTTCATTAAAGGGTAAAAATGTTATTTTGTACTTATATTATAATTTAAATTTATATTTACGTACAACTGATGAGAGAAAATCAGGGAAAAAAAGAAAGAAATAAAGAACAAAGGCCACATATTTAGAATTTTAAAAAAGTTAAATTAAATAAATAAATAAAAGAAGTCTTGTCAAGAAAAATTTTTAATTCTGTCGTCTATGATGGTATTGTACAAGAATGTAACATTAACCAAGTAACCATTGATAGTATTATTGTACATTAGAATGTTACATGTGTGTAACACACAATTGTTACTATTATTTTCGGTAATTTTATACGGCATACATAGTTTAAACTGTCTTGAAAGTTAAGGCTTTTAACCCCCCCCCCCCCAACACGCACACACACATGTCATCAGCAGTATACAAGGGAATTTACCCATAGTACTGTAATTTGTCAAAATTATTAATTTTAAAAATCATATTTACCAAACATGATGACTTTTATTTATTTATTAGTTAAGAGTTTTCATTTCATAGCGGTTGTAGTTTTTACGCTCGTACCGGACCACAATAGCAAACAAAAGCTCAATCTCAATTTATATAGAAATTAAAAGAATGAAGGACAAGGAATATCTCATAATTTTGGAATATCATATCTGGGATATAATTTCTATAGGAGAATTGACTAATATTGAACATTTGATCATTTTTATTCTTACAAGCAATATTAATCAAAGGAACTGACCTTGTTGGTAAAGAAAATTCTCTCCTGTTTGTTGATGTGCTTTGGCTGAACCCATGAACAGCATGTTATATTCACATAACAATTCCTGAAACCATCAAGAACAATATCCTTCAAATAAATCTAAATCTGGTGCTCATTTTCCACCAATATAGCACCAACTTCTCCAAAATTTGGTGACAGTTCGAATTCAGCCTCATAGTTCATGTTTCCATCCTTATCCTTGCCGGCTTTGTGTGCATATCCTTCCATCGTGGGTTTCTCGAATCCCGTCTCTGACAAAATATAGAAGAAAAAGTGTTAATTAAAATTTTAATTATTCTATATTTTTCACCGCTGCGTGATGTCAGAATTATTTTAACCATACGTTATATCAGATAAAAATATTATCTTACCTTTGATAAGTTAAATCCAATAGTGACAGAAGCAACAACACTACAACGTAAAGAAAATTCACCCCATAAAACGATGCATTTGAAAAATCAAATCACATTGAGTCTCAGCCAAATAAAATACATCAATTTCTATTTTCCTTTTTCCCTAGGGGCTTGCTATTGGAGTTTATTCAGCAATACATATACACAAATCAATTGTAAATATAAAATTTTCTATGCAGCAATAAAAAAGAAAAATTTTAGTTCAGTTACTTACTAGGATCAAGTTCAGCACTAACAAGCTCCAAGAGGATTGATTTACCAAACCAATTTTCTATGTCGTCTACAACATTTGAGAGGGGTGGTTTCATAGTGCCAACAGCCTTAACTTTAGCAGGCTTGGCCGCTTGGATATTGGAAATGACTTTTGACGGATGGGAAAGCAACCTTTATGAAAATTGAACATTCTATTACTTGAGAGAGATTAATTTATTTCTTTGGCTCAGGTTAATCTATATAATCATTTAATGTTATTAATATCTAACCTTTTTCGGAAAGAAAAAAAAAATCTTGATCTATTTATAAAATGAAGTCTGAACACAAGATTAGAACAAGATAAAGAAATAATAAGCCAGCTAAACAAAGATTCTTTTATACTAGAAAATCATTAGTCAAATGGCCAACAACCCTGTACAGAATGACCCCTCAAAAGTCCCGCAATCACGTTTTTGTGATTCCAGTTTGTTTAGTTTCTTACTATTTATATCTTTGTTTATATTGCTTAAAAAGGAAAAGGAAATTCCAAATTGATTTGTAATCCCTTTTTTTTTCATAATTCAAATTCAGGTGATAACTAAGTAAAATTATTTGAAATCATTCAATTAAGTCCCTATGGCTGTTATCTAACTCTTCCTCTCCTATATATTTCTATGCGTTTGGACAAAACCTATTCTTACGGTCCTTTGAAAGTTTATTGCATAAACTTTCCATTACATACAACTTCTGCCCATTGGCCTGAGTTTGCTCAACGTGTTTTTCAATTAGTTTTACCTTCTTCAACATCATTTAAATACGGATTCGGAGCTTTACAATGTTGTAAAGGCTTTTACAATATTGTATATATGTACAAAAATTTTCAAATCTAGACTTAAAATTTGAGACAAATTGACAATGTTGTGAATAGAATTTACAACGTTGTAAATCCAGAATCGCTATACCTGAGAAATATACTTTTACAACGTTGTAAATATGGATTCAGAGCTTTACAAAGGATTCCCTCATTTTTTTTAATGCGGACTTTCTCTTAAGTCATGGGGTTTCATTGGCTTATTTTTGAATGAGCTATAAAGTCATGCAGGTTAATAGTATTGAAAACTAACTCTCTTAAACCGCATAATTTAAAAGCGTTTCTATATGGAAAAAAAATGAGGGCACCCGCACCAGGAAAGGACTCTATATAATTATATATTTATAGTCATGATAAGATTAAAGACTTTACTAAATAGATAATTTTTCCCCAAAAAAAGAGATTTCGATCATTTATTTTAAGAAAACTTGGCACACGGAGACTCTATTAAGGAGTAAAAGAGGCATTTGTTGATGTTCTTGTGCAAAAAGAAGAAAGAGTTATAAATTAAGATGGTTGTAGTTGATGAAATAAGCTGCTATTTATTATTATGCTAATAGCAAGGGTTTAGAAAATTATGTTGTTGAAAGTGATGTGACTTTTAAAAATCATAGTATATGCATTTGATAAATTTTATTAGTGAAGTATTATTTCACTGCATAATGACTAAAATATACGTAAATTACTCATCTTGTGTTTTGTATTTTTAAATTAAGTTTTAATATATAAGTTGTCTAGAAACATCTTTTTTTATATTTAAACAGGTAAATTTATGTGAATTAAAAAAAACTAGCTAATCCAATCAACTTTATATAATTCGTCCATATAAAATATGATAAAATTCATAGCATAATTGCCGTAAAGTCGTCTGGAGTTGTAGCGCAAGTCGAGTGTTTCATCATGTTTCGTAAATTCCAGTGAGCACGCTATTATCATCGTCAGAAACAATGCTTGGAATATTAATGAAGTCAAAAATCTCCCGATCATGCAAAGGTGCAACTGCACCATATAAAGATTTGTAGTCCTCTGTAGTGTGATCCACTATAACATCCTCATTATCCTCCCACGATGTTTAATCTGCATGTCTTGGATGTTGGATTTCATAGCTTTAGTCTGGCAAAAGCACGGTAAATTTTCGAACATCTATCTGCATCTTTAAGCCATTTAATTCATTTTATGGATTTATAGATTGAAAATATTTAAAAATATAGTGGAAAATTTGCCGGCTTCTCAAGTTTTCTGTACGATCTTTGTGCGGTAGGTTCTATTTAGTTTTGTTAGATGAAATTAGCAAGACTTGCTAATGAAGTTCAGGGCGGGTCATTTCATTTCACTTGCTATTTTGGTATGCTTAAAGGACGACGTCGTTTGCGTACAGCTAAACAATTTAGCGTTTAAGTGATACTGCTTTCGGACGTACTATATATTACTTCTCTGATTGGAAGAACCACATGTACAGCTTCTGCGAGGTTTGCGCAGGCTATACTGATTATATATGGCCAACTTGGTAAAGGTCTTTTCAAACTGCAAAGTTTTTTTCATTTTTCTTTTGAAATAAAAATCAAGTAGGCCTTCTTGTAGGATTAGGATTCTTCTTGTAGGATTAATCCCTTCTTGTAGTGTTGTCTTTAGAGAGCACTTTAATTTTTAATTTTTGGATTTTTGTGATCCTTTTGAAATGTAAAATTGTTTTTGTTTATTCATTTTAAAATTTTTTAGAATATGGTAGTAGCTAAAGCATAAATTAATTTTTAATTTGTGCTGTTTTTAAGATTCGAAATCGAACATTAAAAAAAAAATTGTCATAAAATTAAAATAAATGTCATATCTAATAAGATGTTCAAAATATTAAGAAAATTTAAAATATTAAGAGAGATTTTTTTTTCCTTTTTTATTGAACCTCGCTCGGTGAGCGAGGCAACTTTATTTAAAGAAAAAACAGAAGATAAAATGATAGAATACATATACTAAAGTTGACGATCGAACACCACTGCATGCATTCGAAGGCTTTAGCAGAACGTCCAATTTCTCAAAATAATTTCATTGACGCAAGATCTAGACGATTGCGAATCTAGATAGAGATGCTGTATGGAACTCCTTTCTCCTTGTCGCCATCTTTCCAAAATGGCTTCAGGAGGTTATATGGAACAACCCCAGCTCCATTTCTATTCTTCAAATTGATGTCTCCATTCCTCTCATTGATAGTACCTTCAAGCTCCATCAACCTGCCTCTAAATTTTTCGAAAGCAACCTGTATTTCTGGATCTTCACCCCACGCTGGCTCCATATCTTTCCCTAAAAACTCCTCATCAGGAGAATGACATGATAGCACGCTTAAAGTAAGCATAACTTTAGTAGCTTGTGTCGGATTGGGGAAGGTATACAAAAGTGCATTATCAGGTTTTTCATTGAATATCTTCCAAATTTCATTCGATTTATCTTCATCTGGCATGTTCACTCTTGTAATAGTTGGCCTGTTGGGGAAATAGCCTGCATATGTGTATTGGCCAAAGTTTACAGCTGCATGCTGACCAGATGTTACCCAAATGATAGTTGTTATAGTTTCAATTAGATCCTGAGGGGTTTTCAGGACAGGCCACCATGGTTCATCCTTTTTGTCGCCGTGTCCGACCGTTCGAATTTCGGTCCACCAAGCTTGGAGCTCTTCATCAGACTCCACAAGGCTTTGATTTGGGTAGTAGTGATTCACATAATCGGTAACCCATTTTTTTAAGATATCCCAGAGATCGAGACCATCCTTGGCATAAGGGTAGTCTTCAATTGTTAGCTTTAAGCCGTGTGGAGAACATGGATCCTCAGCTGCCATTCCCCTGCTAATAAGGTTTTTGGGGAGTGCTTCATGGTCAAAGCGCCACTGCTTGTCATACGCAACCGAGCTTAGCTCCATACAGTATTTTCCAGGTGAGAATGTGGATTCAATGATTCCACCAGCATTAACAAGATCATTTCGAGCGAAAGCATTGATCTCCATTGTGTATCGGAAATGAGGGTGCAACAATCTATAGATAGGATGGATCACACTGAGTTGTCGATTGGTTGCAATTACATAAGGTTCTACAACGCAATGGGTTCTCAACCTGCAAAGAGTATAAGAGCCCAGTATGAGAACCCAGTCTGGTCTTATAGTGCATAACTCTGTGCGAAATAAAAGCTTTAATTATCAAACAAACATTAGTATTTTTTGGTCAAATAAGATAAAAAATAATTTTAATAAAAATTATAAATATACTATAAATTTTTAATCAACTAACTGAGAATTAAATCATTATAGCATTCAAACCACAGCTACTACTAACATTTGCAAAAACAGTACATAGAGTTATAGTTTAAAACCCATAGCTGCTCAATAGCAGTACTAAACCGGGCCTAAGTAGCCATGCTCCATCGTGTTAAAAAATGACTTGCTTTAAAAAGATTTTAATTGAAAGTGGGAGAAATACACTTACCAATGGCTGACAAGCTGATGATAGCCAGCATCATGAGCAAGAACATGAGCTTTGGCTAGCCTCCAAAGCCAGGAATCAGTAGAATTCCATGAGGGTGTATACACTTTTCTCCAAAGTGGCTTGCCGTCCATTGGAGGCCGAGTTAGCTCAATGGCTAGTGGTCTCAATGTGTCATCTGGGTTTAAGAAGAATATTGTGCGGGATCCATACAGCGTCGTCTTCACGGCTTCGTCTTCGTCTTCGATGTGTCTTACCTTTTCTACATAGGGTAGAAATAGGTCGTGGTAATCTAACATGAATAGTTTCTTTTGCTGGATAGCCTGTATAAAGTCAAAGATTAAGTTCAATTTACAAATTAATTGATCAAAGTGGAAAAATTATCTGTTGGACGTGATCCATTTTTCTTAAAAATTTTGCTTACATAATTTTTATACCTGTGCAACAGTAATGTTTCCTCCAATTTCTTTCTCAATGATTTCTTCGGTGATTGATGAGTCTCGTGGCAATTCCTGCACGAATATATGCAGTTTTTTAATAGTCTATCATGGATTCTATCAAACCACTTTTCCGATGAGATACTATATTAGTTAAATTGTTGGACCCAAAAGTTTGTATATAAGTGTTTTTGATTTAAGGTAAGTCTTAATAGTACGGTAATCAATTGTATGCTGCATGGGTTGAGACCAGCTAGCGTTTGCCTAGCAAATTCCTCGTCCCTAAACCAAAAGAATTTGTCTCCTGCAAATGTGAAAAACACGCAAATAACTATGTGCTCCACATTAAATTCTTCTGTGAGAAATTAAGAAGAGATTCTTACTATGCAACGCCTCAGGCGTCTCGAACTGCAAGTATTGTTCTCCGGTTTCTTTAATTTTCCTAATCCATCTGGGAATTATGTTCCAAATTGATTCATTAAGATTTGCAGGAATGCTATAACCATCCTCGTCGAAGAGTTCGTCAATCTCTGTGAAGTATTCAAATTTTTGATCACCATCGAATTTTGTTTCGATCAATGTTGGCAATGTACTAACAAATGAGTACACTTTCTTTGAATCAAATGCAGCCTGCTTTATGTCCGAAAACGCTTCATCTCTTGGCACATATATGTCATCTGCTCTATTCTCATCACCTAAAGGATATGCAATATTACAAAATCATCAAAATTCAGGAAAAATAATAACCTGGCTAACGAAAGAAATATTCATCTGATCTTCTTGAGGAAAGCGTCGTATCTCTACATTCATATCCTCAAAATCAAATCTGCTTAATAGGATTCCAAAGAATCTATAGTTCACTTGATTTAATTAACTCTTGTTGTTAAAGCAATAGATTACTAATTAAAGTCTAAAAGGATACATTTAATTTGAGAGTGGAGTGGGGGTGGATTGCGGAGCAATATTAAAAAATTAAATTAAATTAAAAACGTAACATTTGTTGTAAGTATTTATCTTCTTAATCTTCTCTCTCACACTAGGTGAAAGCAAATAACCCCATGGCGCTAACGCGCAAAAGTCTAATATTAAATTTGTACGTTATTTTCTTTCTCATAATACAAAGTAAAAATATAGAAGCTCGCGGGTCTAATATATACTCATGATCAAAGTCTAATTTATGGGTTATGGTTAGCTTAACTTTATATTCTCGTTCCATGAACTATTCTTAACTGACGTTAAATATTTTCTGGAGTAAAAATGACCCCAATGCAATATTTTAAACCTCTACTGTAAAGAAAGTTTATATTTGATATGAAAGAATTCATCTATAAGTAGACACTACCTAATTCAGAACGTGGACGTCCAGTTCTGCAACGTCTGGGATAAGGATATTCTTTGCCACCAAGCACCGGTCGTTTCAATTTTGGGTCTTTTCCAGGATTTCCGAGATCATTGTAGACATCATAATCGTATATTCTATCAGAGAGCTGACGTTCTCCACGTCCATCGCCTTGCAAATGTCGAAGGTCTTCACGTCTTAACCTCTTTAATCCATCTGGTGTTGCTGATGGCAAGTATGACTGATTTCAGAAGAAACAAAGTTCTCATTAAACAAAAGTAATGTATTAATGTGCAAGGTTACTTAATACTTTCTCATTACCAAATCATATAATTAAATTACATATATGCCACTAACCCACTAACCTTATTAGCAAAGAAAATTCTCTTCGGCGTGTTTTCTTCCTTTGGTTGAAGCCATGAATTACATGTTATCTTCACACCATGACCATCAGTTTGGGACTGAGATTTAAGTACAATATCCTTCAAATACATCTCAATCCGGTGCTCATTTTCTACATATATTGCACCAACTTCTCCAAAATCAAATGGAACATTAAATTTTGATTCGTATAGATAATTTCCATCCTTATCTTTGCCTACTCTGATTGCATGACTAGGCTTGGTTGTTTTCTCTGATCCCCTCTCTGAATGAACACCAAAAAAAATCAAAAACAGCTTTCATTCTTTTACAGTTTTGAAATTTTTCAAAACATGGGGGATTTTTTTTTTTTTTTTAAAAAAAGGAAATGGCTTCATAAAAGCTTAACCCTAAATAAATGGAAATGAAAGAAAAATGTTCAAATATCTGTTTTATTTGGAGTACTTACTGTGATCAAGCTTAGTACTAACAAGCTCCAAGCTGAAACTTTTACCAAATAGGAAGGATTCGTCCCACTCATCTATCGAAGAGGAATTTGACTTCACAGTAATAACAGCAGTAACATTGTCTGTTAAAGTTCTTTTAGAAGTTGCTATAGCTTTGATATTGTTAACGGCAGTTGCAGAACCAACTCGATCTTTGGGTCCTTTTTTATGTGAACAACTTGACTGAATTTCGCGAAAACCATGATTATTTCCATGGAGAAAAGGCTTAGAGAATGAAAATAGGGCTGTGATAGGTGTAGACTGAGGAACCAGTGCTGATTTCAGCATTTTTTTTCCTTTTTTCCAGGGAAAGGGGGGTGGGGGCGTTGTACTCAAAAGGAGATGCTGAATAGAAAGATTAATTTAATTCTAGGCTTGCTATGGAAACTCGAGTGACCAATCCACTCTTTATATAGAAATTTGAGACAGGTTGATAGTATGATTTTTGCTCCATTTTTTTATAAGAAAGGAAAAAATACAAATTTTCTGTATTACTGTTGTTGGGCAGCAATACCTAAAGTGTTCTGCAAATACGTACTCTCAGTGGCTTAAAAGTTAAGTTGATTTTATTCAAAGTTTGTATGATAAAATATTTATCATATCTTCATTTTGAAAGTCACATTATTTACCACACATTATCAAATTTTATTTCACAATGTGATTAATTTTATGGTGTGTTTACCAATTGCTAATCGAAATAAACTCGAACCAAAATGAGAATGAAAATAAGAAGTTTACTTAAATTGTAATAATCAGAATTAGAATGACCAATATTACTTTTTTTTTTTTGGGAGATTGTAATGAATTATTACAAGTTATTAAAATACACTTGGTTGTTTATTATCATCATCACATCATCATCATGTTATTTATTGGCCGACCATTTTAGTTGAGCTATGTGAATTTTGAGGGGTATTAAACTTCTTAACTGTAATTACAATAGAATGAGTAATTTCGTAATAGGTTCTACCTTTTAAACTTCTCTCTATACTCATTTTAAAAAAATAAATTCATTATTAAAAATTTAAAAATCTCAAAATTACTCTTTACTAATCACTTTATCTCTCTGCCTTCTAATTGTATATTCTCTCTCTACTCTCACATTTTACAAGATTATCACCAAAAGATTCTTTTAATTTGACTCTTTAAATATTATTTGTTTAATTACCTATGTAGTAAATAGAAAAGTGAAAAACTTAGTCATCTCTTAAAAGGCTCTTCAAATAAAAATAAGTTCATGTTATTTTAATCAAAATATTTTCCCCATCAAAATAATAACAGTTATAACACATCTTCCCTTCCAGAATGAGAAGACAAAAAATAATATAATACTAAATTAAAGACTCTAAAAGACTCTTCTAATGAGATTCTTCCAATTAGATTGTCCTTCTCTCTTTTCAATATTGAAGACAATATTGAAAAGAGAGAAAGACAATCTCATTTGAAGATTTTTTTTTTTTTTTTTGAGGAACCATTTAGTGTTGCTCTAAACACTCATTTGAAGAGTGAAATTGAGAGATAATGATGAGAGAGAAGAATAATCTTATTTGAAAATTTATATTTGAAGAGCATTTTTAGTGATGCTTTAAGTACACTCAATTTCACTCTCTCTTATATTTGTCACTTTGGTTTTTCTTAGAATATTATGACCAACAAATGATACTTTCCATTTATAAGAACTTTTTTCTTGGTATTCATTACCTTTTGTGTTTGGAAAAATTTAATTTCTTAATATTTATTAATTTTTATAACTGATAAAAATTTGTTGATGTTTGAAAATAGATAGTGAGTTTTGTTCTTCTTAAGTAGTGATATCACTTATTAACAGGTAAAAAAGAATATATTTAAGTAAATTAATGAGAAATTATGAAATTAAGAAGAGAAAGAAATTAAAGGATTAATTAAGTATTTTTAAAAAAAAATTATTCAAATAATAAAATTCTAAATTGAAAAGGTGGTGAGTTTAGAGGAAGCTGCAGGGTGGCAAAGACCCGGATAAGTCTATGAAAAGGACAGGTCCATCACGTGCAACACGCACCCGGCACCACTATATTGACAGGCTACTGTTTTCACACGTTCACGTGTAACACGGCACATGGCCCGCGTTCATTGAGACAAATAATTTTGGTAGACGAGAGGAAATTATTTTGTAAAACTCAAATGTTTTAATTGCCCCATTTATTGTCGCATTGTTGTCTGTCAGCTTTTTTCCGTTCTGCAACAGTATTTATTGTTGTACATAGAAAGTTAATCTAGTCGAGGATATATGTGAACGTTGATCGAAAGTTAATCTACTTTTTTCCATTCTGCAGTGGTAATATGTGCCGTGGCCCTTGACCTAACACCATGGTTAGCAACATAAGCCCTCCATTTCGTCGGAGATGGGGTACAAGTTGAATTCTCTTGAGTTTATCTCTTCCTAATATGTAGTATTTGCATAGAGCTACATAAAAATATTTAATCTCAATTTTGTTCAAAGTCTGTTTGCAACAGAACTTTCGGTATAAGTGAACAAGACCGTCACTAAAACTCTAAATTTTAGAAAGATTTAATTTTTTTGAATATTTTACTAATAATTTTCTCATTAATAAAGATTTTTTAAAAAAAAATATGCATGATAGTAAAGAGTATTAAATATATCTCTAATTAATAATTATCCTATAATTAAGAATTTTTTATAAAAAAATTATATGTGGTAATTTTATTTTTAAAGAGATATAATTAATAATATTATCTAATCATTAATTTATTCATTTTGTTTTTCCAAGAAAAAAAAATAAATTTTTTACCTTTTCAGTTTCTTAAAAAAGCTTAATTATTTAACATTACAATCTTTGATTTTGAGAATTCCTTTTAATTTCTATTAAAAACCTTATAATGAAAAAATTTATTATTTTCTTTTCTATAAATAAAATTATTACATGCATGAGTTCATTCCAAAAAGTAAAAAGTTAGTTTCTTCAAATATAAAGTCAATATCCATTATTTGATCATCAATTTATCATCTTAACTTTCTATGTACTGCTATTCTAAACATTTTATCTGAAAATAGTAGTGTTCTTATTTATTTATTTGTTTATTTTTGTAAAAGTTCTAAAGGAATTAAACTTTAGGTTTTGTTTTGAACATTGTTTAGGATCTTCTTAATTATTTGTTGAAATTCAAGAATTAAAAATGAAATGAATTTTGAGCTCTTTTATATATATATATATATATATATATATATATATATATATTAGTGTTGAAGATGCTGAATATAAAAAGACATCATAAAATAAATTAGCCTAAGGTGGCAGATACTCTAAAGCTTGCCCTGATATGCAACTCTCCTTCTAGTTAGAGTTGAATGTTTTTTCGAGCTTGGAAGATGTAGCTCGCCGCTTCTAGGCAGAAGTCGGCTCTCCAACATGAAGACTTTAGGGGATAGTGTTCATGTAATGCGATTATCTCACATAAATTTTTCTGTTATAGCTGTAAGTTACAATTATAAAGTCTTGTTGAGTATTGCGATGTGTGGCTGAAGAACTACTATTATCATAAAAAGTAGTTGTAATTAATAATTAAAAATTAATAATATGATAAATATAATTTTACCATTAAAGTTCAAAATTTACAGTTGGCTGGCTACAGTATCAAACGGACTCAAATATGTCGGTCTCCCATAAAATTTTTGTTTTGGCAATTATAGAAGTGAAACTATGGTATTATAGTGATATTATATCACAATTAAATCTAATTATTAAATTTAATTCTAATAATAATTATAAACTAAATTCAACTGTCATATGGTATCTCTGCACTGCCATTGTTTTGCCCCAACTATAAATTCCGTAAGTTCTCAGCGGCAAAAACTTTAATTTCTCGGTTACATCATGAATTGCATTAAATGCATAAATAAAGAAGCCAGCTACCAATGATAATAGGTTGTTCCCAGCTAACATCCAACACGTCATCCAAATTTAATAATTTTTTCAGTTGCTTAAATGTCTCTGACATCTTAATCAAAGCGAGGGAGTAGGAGGAAGCGGGCAATAATCAAATCAAATCAGACGATTTCCAGATTCACCCGGAAGGTAAAAAGAAACAAAGCGAGTTCTTATAATCTTAAATGTCACATGCGTAATCACTTGGGCTCGGTCCAAGTGGTTAGAACTATTTTTTCATTAAATATGAGAAAATAAGTTCGAGTTCTGCAAACACATTACAGAGATTTAATTTAAATTTTTTTTCTTGGAGTTTCAGAGTTTGAGTGAAGATAATCTTTCTCTTAAAATGAAAGTTTGACGTCCCTTGAATATTTGAGAGGGTTAAAAATTTAGCAGATCTTATATAAAAACTAAGTCTCAATAATTATTATATAGATTTATAATTTAATGTAAACTAGTCTCAATAATTATTGTATATATCAGTTATGGTCTCATATATATGAATTGTAATCTTAAGCAGTAGTCTCGTGTAATTAAAACAAACAAAATGTCACATGCGTTGTGCTGACGAAGATTTGATGTCAGCTGTACATTTGTTTCCACGTTCATGCAGCGACGTAATATGAGCAGTCAATCCTGCTCCCTTTCTTTCACCCAACAGTTTCTGCAAATTCATTCGGCAATTGTGGTGGAGATTGGTGCGGTGATAAACTTTACAGTACTACTTTATTCTAAATAAACTTTTATTCATATTTCTTAAAAATTACATAAATCGAATATGTTGAAATTAAAATAAAAAATGTTAAATACTAAAAATAAGAAAAATTCTAATTCTTATTTTCTATTTTATCTAATATATTTCATATCTTTATTTTTTATTTATTCTAATCGTTTTTTTATTATTTATAGACTGAAAAGATATTAATAAAATAATAAATAAGAATTTAAAAAGATATTTCAACCTTCAATGGATATTTGTTTTTCACATGCATTGGAACATATAGATTTTTTTAACTATTTTTTCATATAATAAATATATACTTTATGTTCTCAAGAGTAAATATCAAGTAAATGATCTATTTATATTCTTTTCTTTTAAAATTTGGTGCCTGGAGAGTACTTGGTATTATAAAAACAGTAAAAGTAAGTAGTAGATAGTGATTTGAATAAGAAAAAACCGACAATTTCCTAAATACAAATACTAATCTAATAACTTTTGAATTCTCAATTAAACAGTGGGCACCGAAACTTATTGCTTCTTCTTAACATTACTCTTACTATATCATAACACATAAAAAGTGATACATATCGACTTTAAGGTGCAGAAAATTAGCGTTTGGGAGAATTCTAATATAAAAAATTATGCATTTCTTTTATTTAAATTTTGAAAGTTTCAACTATTTTAGGCATTCAAATTTTGTTCAATTAAAAAATTTACGAGACACCAAACAATTAGATTATTAGTTATTTTTTAGATCAAATTTTATTCGGCAAAATATTTATAGCAAGCTCTATTTGCACAATAAAAATTAACCAAATTAACAATATGTTTGGGTGGTGAAGGGCCACCATCTACACATGCACATGTCTGGTCGAAACTGAAATCTCCTCGTGGTTAAGGGGATGTCGGAGCAGATGTTTTAGTGCTTAGCTGCTCACGAATGTGAGGATTAACAGAAAGTTACAAGGAGATACCAAGACCCTCTCTAGGGCGTGACCAAAGGTTGACCAGAGAGTTGTTCTAGAAAAATCGGGCACGATGCCCGCACCCAGATGGTTATTGCATCAACCTCTAACTGCCCGGAGACAAGCACGTTTAGTGGCGAAACTAGTATCATTTTTTAGGGTGGGTTATTAGATTTATTTTTATTTTTTTAAGTATTAATCAAGGTAAATTTATAAATTATATATATATAAATTTCCAGCCCCACGAGATAATTATCATTTTTTGAACTCATACATTACTCCTATTAACTTCAACAAAGAGTTATACTTGAATAAATCCACCAAAAGAAAAATGGTTTTCTACATTAATTTATCAAATTCATAGGATACACAATCGTAAACCTCTTTTAACAGTTTCTTTTACAGCCAAACAGTCAATTAAAGAAGTACAAAGCCAAACGGAGATTGTGAAGGTTGTGATCATTACACTATGGTGGAGGGATAATTTGATGCTAGGCGATGAGGGATGGTGAGAGATGTGTGATGGGAGAGGTAGAATCTTGTATTTTGGTCTAAAAGGTATGTACTTGGTTAACAGTACAAAAGAAATTGAGGGGGTGGCCTTTTTAAATAAAAAAAATTGAAAAGTGGAAAGTGGTTAAATTAGTAAATTTATTTAAGTGATTTAATGAACTTTGAAATAGATTAGGATTTTGTTTTTATAGGATCTCTCATAAGTTTTAAAAGATCTTATCATGTATTTTTTACGATAATGTATGGGTAAGAGCAATTACATAGCTATAAATTCTTTTCTATAAATTATTTTGTATAAATGGATGTGTTATCATATGAGTGGTTGATGAAGATATCACTTGGCTCACATTATTTTTATTGTTTTATGTTTTCATGCAATCAATTATGTAATGGAACATTAGTTTGTATAAAAATACTTTGTATAAGAGTTTGTAGTTATTTCATACATTACTTCTTCTTCTTTTTCCTCCAATTTATTAACCACCAATCACCACATCAAAATTTGCTTAGGACAAGACAAGATCAAATTATAAGAGAATCATAATTCCTTTGCGGTCAAGTAATAAGACTCATATACTCCTGGTAATATTATTTACTTATTTATTTATTTTAAAAAGATTAGAT
Organism: Atalantia buxifolia; assembly: GCA_030444775.1. NCBI lineage: Eukaryota > Viridiplantae > Streptophyta > Magnoliopsida > Sapindales > Rutaceae > Atalantia > Atalantia buxifolia. The sequence continues at coordinate 30,339,950 of CM059832.1, read as the reverse complement.
TCTCCTACTGAATACATAACCCTACAAAGCATACATGTATTTGTTGTTACATACACTTGATAAGAATCTAATAAACTAAGGTGTTTATACACCAAGAGTATCCAAAAGTGTCACATATATTTCGATTTATTTGTATATATGTCACACTGTCACCAACTGAATGCTACACCGGTTAATACTAACAAGAGTCTGCCTAGAACATTCTTCATACCTAAACCAAGAAAATTGCTCTCTTCTAATGCAAGAAAATATAGATGAACAAGAAAACATAGATGAACATGCATCAATTACAAATATTTTTCTTCTCTTTTTGATAAGTGAAAGGAGGGGTCCAATTCTTACCGTCCATTGTTTCAAGTGTCTCAAATCGCAAAACAGCTTCGCCTATATGGATTGCCTCCTTAACCAATGTGGTAAGTATGTTCTTCCAAAATGGTTCCTCCTTGAGTAAAGGCAATCTAACTCCTTCATTGAAGAGGGTGTCTATTCCTGTGTGAGAGGATAATTGATTTAGTTGTAAATCAATTAATCATTAGCTTAGCTAGCTCAGCAAAACTTGTTATCTTTGGTTTAGTTAGTTAAGTTGAGTTTGTTATCAATGATAACATGGCAGCTGACCTGGCTAAAGTTAGTTACAATACTAACTTTACAATAGCAACATGCATGAGAGGCCTGTAGAAGATTCAAGATCAGTGTATATATACTCATGCAACTAAACAATTAGTTGAGCTTAATACATTTTGAAATCAATTCACAACTCTTTGAATTTTCTTTCATTTTCTCATTAACCAAAGAAACACTCAAACTTTTAACTCTATGAAGTACTGGATGTGAAATCTGCAGCATCTAGAAGCTGCATCTAGAAGTTGTGCCCCACCTTTGAAAAAGAAGAAGAAGAAAAACGAAACGGAAGAAAAGAAATGAAGAAAAATGAAACGGAAGAAAAGAAATGTTAAATTCTTTTCGTTGCACGCTGTTTTAAAAATAATAAAATAATAATAAATAATAAAATAATAGAATGCACAGTAGCCAAATTTTGGCTATAAAAGGTGCGGCTTCCCTCATTTGTTATTATCGAATTCTTCAGTTCTTTTTCTTCATATAGAGGGTGATTTAAGAGTTTTGGTGTATTGGAGTTTTGGAAAGTGAGCTAAAATACCACAATACTTGTAATTCCTTTTCACTAGTGAAATATTTTCCTTCTGTTTTCGCCCGTGGACGTAGGCTAAAAGCCGAACCACGTAATTTTCTGGTGTCCTCTTTGTGCTTGTTCTTTATTTTTCTTCCAAATTTATTTTAGCTGCGTGTCTGCTTCACCCATCAATTTTCTAACAGTGGTATCAGAGCTATTGGTTGTATTTTTTTTTGGACGTAGGATGGCACTGTTCACGTAAAGTCTTGTACATTCACGTATACTGATGTCATTGTTCACGTGAAACGGTGGGAGCGATCCAAGGATTTTGTGGTGCAAAGCAGGGAGTAGTGGTGTGAGTAAGCAACTGTGCGGTTTTGTACATGTCTAGGAAAGTTCTGTCACAAAGGCGATAAGAGCCTAAGGAGTCTAGGTTTTAAGTGGGATCGTTTGTGACCCCTCCAGTCTTTCCTGGGAACTTTCCTGGTGTGCATTCTCATACATACTCATAACTATTCAAGGTGGTACACTAACTTGTATGCGGCATTTATCAACAAAATGGTGGCAAAGTATGAAATTGAGAAGTTTAACGGAAATAATTTTTTGTTGTGGAAAATGAAGATGAAAGCTTTATTGAGGAAAAATAATTGCTTGGCAGCAATTGGAGAAAGGCCGAGATAACTGACGACAAGTGGATAACACCCCGTCCGCAAGTGCCAAGTAAGTTCGCAACAAGCAGAAGCGCTATCGGTGACAAGAGAGAGATCAACAGAACGTGGCCCCAATGGGAGTCACAATCATAGTAGGTCAAAATCCAGAAGTAAGAAGAATATTAAATGCTACAACTATGGCAAAAAAAGGCACGTCAAGAAAGAGTGTTGGAACAACCAGAAGAGAAGAGAGGGCAAAGAAGAATACTATGTTTACTTTAAGGAGGTTTCTGGTGAAAGGGTGTATTTAATCTTATATGTGAATGATATGATTATTGGAAGCAAGTGCATGGATAAAATGAAGTACTGAAACAACAACTTAGAGAGAAGTTTAAAATGAAAGGCCTCAGACCAGCCAATAAGATTTTTGGAATTGAACTTATCAGGGATAGGAACACTAATACTTTGTTTCTGACTTAAGAAGAATACATTGATAAGGTGCTTGATAAGTATGAATAATTTATTCAAAACCAGTCCAAACACCTTTGTTAGCTCATTTCAAATTATCAAAACAGCAATGTCCCTGATATCTCATATGTCATAAGCATTATTAGTAGAAATATGGCCAATCTTGGAAGGAACATTAGAAAACAGTAAAGTGGATACGTAGGTATCAAAGGTGAACATTAGCTCATTATTTATGGGGGCAAAGGAAAAATGAGAGTCTGATGGCTATATAGATTCATATTATGCAGGATATTTAGATAGGAGAAGGTCTCTTATAGAGTATCTATTCACTTACAACAACTGTACTGTCAACGAGAAAGCTCAGTTGCAAACTGTAATTGCTCTGTCAACTATCAAAGCTGAGTATACAGCTGTCGCAAAAGCAATCAAATAAGCAATATGGTTAAAGTGATATTGAGAGAGCTCAGAGTTGATTAGAAGATTGTGGTGATAAACTGTAACAGCATAAAGTGCTATATGTTTAAGCAAAACCCAAACTCACCATGAAAAGACCAAGCATATTGATATAAGCTACACTTCATCAGGTTGGAGACATCAAAGGCAACTATGAAAATGAAGAAAATCCATACATATGATAGTGTAGCTGATATGTTAACCAAGGCTGTTCCAAGTGCTAAATTTAAGCTTTGCTTAGATTTAGCTAGTATCTGTGAAAGATGAATTGCAAGAAAGTGAAGAAAAAAGCGGCAAGTTTAAAAAGAGTTTCAAGTTCAACGTGGAGAATAAGCTTGAAACTAGATTCTAAGAAGTGGTTTTTTGTCAATTTAGGTTTTTAAGCATGTATGACTTGTCAACCTTGTGAAATTAAATGGAGCAAATGACAGTATACCAATGTCAGACATTTACTTAAGTGGAGCATATGTCTATCACGTGCGATCGCTAGGGATGGCAATGGGCACCGCCCGCAGCGTATTTGTCATTACCAAACCCAAACCCGCACAAAATTTAAATTACCAAACTCAACCGCAACCCGCAGCGGGTTTTAATTTTTTTAAGAAAATCCACCCGCAGCGGGTTTTGATAATTACCAAACCCGCAATGATACCCGACGGATTTTTTACAGGTTTCTGTATTTAAAATTATAAATGTTTAATATATAAATTTATAATAATAACCTCAAATTCCATATAACATACTCAATTTTATATTTAAACAATGTAAATGAAAAATTAAAATTTCAACATCAATCCAACACAAATTCTCAAATTTAAGTATAAATCAATTAAGATTTATTTGCTACAAAATTAAAACTTTAATAGATAACCTACAAACAAATCCATTTAAAAAACACAAACTGGTATCTAAAAATAATAATTACATTTCATATTATCATTTAAAATAAGCTCCAAGAAAAGATATTTATTTCATTCATCACCATAAGCACCCATCCAACATGATGCCTACAATAATAATTAAGATTAATATTTTCAAATACTAACTCGAAGAAAAAAACTATAATAATAAAATAAGTCATGTATTAAGTTAAAGAAAAATAATACATACAAAATTATAATAGATATATAATAATCTATGAATTACATTATTTTCTTTATACATTTTTAGATTAAAATTTTTAGATTATTTTCTTTATACATTTTTAGATTTAAATTAAATTAAAAATATTTAGAAAAAGTATTGCGGGTTTGGTATATCCATGCGGGTATCTATCAGGTATAAGATAAATACTAAACCCACCAGCATCCATCTGCGGGTTTTAGTTTATAATGCTAAACCCGCCCGCAACGGGTAAAATTACCCACAGCGGGTGGGTTTTGGCGGGCGGATTTGGGCGGGTTTGCAGGTATAATTACCATCCCTAGCGATCGCTTATCATTCTTTAGCTCAAAACAGGGATTTGGGGGACCGTTTTGATTATTTGTAAAAGTCATAAGTTAAGCATGTGTTTTGAACCCAGTTCAAGGCCGTTAATGGGTCTTGCACAAGCGGGAACAATCTGGGTTTGTTATAAAAAAACTCAAAACACAACTGGTCAATTTGAGACCTTTTTAGAGTCGTTTTGATCAGTATATAATTCTAGAGGCTGTGATTGATCGAGAGAGAAAGCTTGTAACTTCTTCTTTCGACTTGTAACTTGTTCTCGGTGATTCAATAAAGATTTGTTGTTCAATTCTTCAATGAATATAGGCCATCTCCAAGCCGAACCACTTAATATTTGTATCTCTTGATTATTTGTTTCTGGTTTATTCATTGTGTGTGTTACCATTTGCTATTTCAGAATCATTAATTGCTGAGTTTAGTTAGATCCTGGATGTTCTAAATTGATCTTAGATTGGTTTAAGAACTAACATATACGTATGGTTTATCTACAATTTTTTTTCAAATTTATTGGGTCTAAAAAAAAAAATTTCAAAGGGAAAGCCCAAGTTACAACCCATTCTAACCCTATGTTATCTTCGCCTCTAAAGGAGACATAGTTTATATGAAATGGTTCTTTTTAAAAAAAATACCAAATAGCATCACTTAAAATTAATGTAACTTCCTAGCTGAAATATAAAAACTTTGGCATTAAATTTGCTGTTGCAGTTTTTAATATAAAAGTTTAATTTTTTTAAGTCTAGTGATTTTTATTTTTAGTTTAAAATTAATTATTTTGCTAACATGGTTTTAGAGCCAGCTAAGGTCTCATGTTCAAATCTCCTTATGCTGACTTTGCATTAATCAACTTCTTACTTATTTTGTGTTGATTTGAGGACTATTATTTCCATCTTAATTTGTTTTTCGCCTTTCTCTATTTATGGAGATCCACACATTAGTCACTCTTCTAAGAAATATATGTGAAAAAAAAGGAAAATGTTAAGTGAACTAAACATATACTAAAAAAAAGTTAATAATGTTGAAAATTAAATGTTTAAAACAGCGGGGGATTACATATTTTTTGTCCGAATAGTATTTGAGCGGGGGATTACATCAATTAGCGGTCAGTACTTGAGCAGTGCCATTTAATTGATCATGAATTAAAGTCTTTGCAGAGAGCGATAAAAGTCTTTGCGGAGGACAAGTCCACTACTTGTTCTCTCTGTACACGAGTGACACGATGCATGGACCACCACGTTTATGTAATCAATAGTTTACCATTTTGTTAAAACGTCTCATTTAAATGTTTTTTTTTTTAGATAGGTTGATTGGTATTGTTTGGGTGAATTCAGAATTCCGAAAGATTTTTCCCAGGCTTTATTTTCATGTTGGAAGAGCATGCAATAATATTACAGCTAACAAGCACATCAAATCAGTTGGCTCATTCTCTATAATTTTTTGAAGGCTATGGTTTGAAATTTAGCTCTCATTGGAGCCCAAGAGTTCCATGAGGATCCATGATGATATTGACCCGGCAATTATGTCGAGATGTGGCGGATATACTGGTATGGAGGCTAATCAGGCATTGGGATCGAGTTATCACTTATCACGCCATAAGAGTATGAACTTACAAGGGATGGCCACCTCTAGACTAATGAGAAAATCTTTTGGTCAGCTTGGGCCTTTACCGAGAACAAAACGATGAGGATGTACAAATGAATGCGCGTCTCTGAAGTTCAAAGTGGTAGAAATTTTTAGAGTACATCAGCCTGTTGGGATTACTAATTTCAAATGTGTACTTAAAAAGATGGATCGAATACTGTTCTCTGTTCAGAATTCATCGATTTTGGGCATATCCCTAGCAGAAAATGTAAGGCAGGGCTCAATAAAAAACAGAGTATTGTTAAAGTCAGAAACTACGGAAAAATAGTATAATCGTAGTTTTTTTTTTTTTTTTTTTTTAATTTGGAAAAGTATAGTCGTGGAGTGAAATGCTTTAAATCTAATGACTGATTCACAAAAGACAAAATGGGGTTAGTTACCCTAAAGAACACACAGCTCGACCTTTCTTTTTTGGCTACACTGCAAAGAATCAAACCATCACCATTTCTATCCCATTTCGGAGAGAAAATACAAAAAAAATGAAAATGTTTTAAATCTGATTACCGATTTACAACAAGACAAAACGGGGATAGTTACCCTGAACACGACATAGCTGGACCTTTTTTTCTTAATTTTTTTAGCTACACTACAAAGAATCAAACAATCAAATTTGTATCTCGTGTCGGAAAAAAAGGAAAAGAAAAGAAAAAAAAATATGTACCTAAAAATAAATCACTATCAAAAAAATCATGAGAATAATTCCAACCTTAATTTGTAGTATTTTCTTATGCTTAACTCATGCATGTATTAAAACTCAAACCTGAAACTTGAGTTCTAAGAAAGTCATTCCTTATTACTGAAGCTTAGCCTTAATTTCAAAATTTTCCAGTATTCATTATTTAGAATTTTTTTTAAAAAAATGATATATTGCCACAATCAAAGAGATTTACTGATCACAATTAAGAATTTAATAAGACCGATTAACATTGATCAATTTTATCATAACACAATTTAAATTTAAATTATTATATTAAGATATATCTGTCTCTAATAATATTTATGAATATATTTATTCTACCGACATTTTTATTATTAAAAAAAAAAATATCTGCATCTACCTATAATGAGAGAGGAATAGAAATCTGAACACCAACACGTAAGGGCGCCAATTGATGCCAAAAAGTGTGAGTGCAACGCTAATGGCCTTCATCACATAATTGATTAAAGAAATTCGTCCACTTTGTTTTGTTTTATTTGTTAAAAGTCTTGGAGGAAAGGACAACTCCAACACGTGTATCACGCATCAACATACAACATATAGGCCAGTGAAATGAAATTAATAGATCAAGCTCCCGTGTTTTCACATAGGTGTAAGTAATCCTCCGCTGCATGCATACGTGGTCCCTCAACCCTTTTGTCCATTCTGCAATAGAAACGATAATAACTAATGAAACGATACATGTGAAACGCGTGTACATGACAATTAATCTCTTTTATATATACACGCACGTGATCTTTTACTCTAACGTAACTTCAATTTTTGTTTATGCGGATATATTATTAAATTATATAATTTAATAAAATTAATATAAATATATTATTAAATTATATAATTTTTTTTAAATATATTATTAAATTATATTATTTAATAGAATTAACATAAATATGTTATTAAACTATATATTAAATATTGACTCTATTAAATTATATAAATATATTAAAATTAATAATTTTTTCAAATATATTATTAAAAAATAATAATAGAAATAAATATGTTATTAAACTATATATTAAATATTGACTCTATTAAATTATATATATCTTAACAACATGCCTATGTTAAAAAAAAATATATATATTTTATATTTTATTTTTTATTTTTTATTATTATTATTATTATTTTGTTGTTGTGGGGAGACGGATAAGGTTAGACATGAAGTAAAGCTAAACTGTCAAGATTTGCTTAATTTGATTATAAATATTGGAATATAATGAGTTTTTTTCGTTTCATAACAGATAAGGTTAGACATGAGGGTAAAGAATCCAACTAACACATTGGTTGAATGAAAATATAAAATAATTCTTTTTATGTGATTTATGAGAAATTTTAAAGAGTGTTAATAGCTCAACTCAATTTAAAAAGCTTAAAAAGGGCTGCTCTTTTGAGCTGTAATTGGGCCTTCTGACACTTGCTACTAAAAGCATTTCAGGGCCCATAATGGGTCCTCTTCGACCCTTATCCTAACCCCAATTTATATTAAGTCTTTAATTAGTGGAGCTATCAGCAACCCTCCAATAATCTCATAAACCCATATTCTGAATGCATCCCTGATTAAAGAACTAAAATTATTCAATTTACTAATAACACTCATTTAAATTCCTTAAATAGTCTTAACGTCTTCTTTCTCATTGAACCTTAAAGTAACTTTTAAAAATTAAAAACTCTCATGACCAGTATTAACATTCAACCGGATATAAAAGTCTTATTAAAAATAAATATTGATATAGAAGTCAATAATTATAATTTTTCATAGGCAATAAACAAACTTTAAATAAGAAGCTACCATGACTAATGAACCTACACTCTTCCTTAATTGGCTTTTCATTTATCTATTTATTTTATATTCATTATTAAACTTGGAAAAAGCTTTCATATGGGCCTCTAATTGATCCAAACAAAGCAGGCTCGTTGCTTTATCACTCAATACGGTCTCTCTCTCTCTCTCTCGCTCTCTCTCTCTCTCTCTTCTTTTTCTTTTTCTTTTTTTTTTTGAGGAAAATAATTCCTTTTCCTTCCCCTTAAAAATATAAGGTGTATAGAATTTTTGTGATTTCAATCAAGATTAAATGTCTAAATATATAGCAGTGAGGTTTTATAAGAATTTTTGACAAGTGCCAATACTATCACTCGTTCTTAAAAAATTATTTATTTCATATATTATTTAAATTTGCATGTAAAATAAGATTATTTTTCTATTGTAATTAAATATGGTATAACGAGTTACAATTATTTGTTAATTTCAAGTAATTAAGGCATAATTGTTGACCAAGTGATGCTACTGAAGATGCAAGAATTTGATCCACATGTTAGTTACCCAAAAATAAAAGAAGTTGGTTGGTTGAATTCCTCTTCTTCAAAGGTTTGCGCCAAAATACTCATCCAACTCCGATCCAAATTTATTAGGGATAAAAATTTATCAAATTGTGTTAAAATTTGATCATTATTAACTAATATTTGTAATGACCTGGGGGTGTTATGCATATTATCTTGTGTCACATGACAAATTATACATCATTTGAAATGAAAACTTTGTTGATGCTTAACACTAGGATCATTGGTAATTAACTTGAAAGATAGAGAATTAATTACTTAATAATATAACATCGACAGCAACAATTAACTGCAATTTATTTGATTCATTCTTGAACTCATTCTCAAAAGTTTTTGTTCACACAACATTCGAGCGATTGCAACAACATTTTCAACTCTAGATAGAGATGCTGTACGGAACTCCTTTTCCTGTAACACCAGGTTCCGAAAATGGCTTCAAGAGCTCATATGGCACCATCCCAGCTCCATTTCTATTCCTCAACTTGGGATCTGCATTCCTTGCATCAATAATCCCTTCAAGCTCCATTAACTTGCCTCTAAACTTTTCAAATGCTGCATTTATAACCGGATCCTCACGCCATGCTGGCTCTATTTCTTTTCCTAAATACTCCTCATCAGGAGAATGATTGGATAAAACATCAAGAATGGCCATAACTTTAGTAGCTTGAATCTGGGAAGGGAAGGTATTCAAAAGTGCAGTTTCAGGTTTTTCAAGGAAGAATTTCCATTGTTCATCAGATGGATCTTCAGTGGCAATGTTGCATCTTGCAGTGGTTGGCCTATTGGGGAAATAGCCTCCGTAAGTGTATTGGCCGAAGTTAACAGCTGCATGGTGACCAGATGTTACCCAAACAATGGTTGTGATGATTTCAATTAAATCCTGAGGGGTTTTCAAGACAGGCCACCAAGGTTCATCTTTCTTGTCACCGTGTCCCACAGTTCGAATTTCAGTCCACCAAGCTTGGAGCTCTTCATCAGATTCTACAAGGCTTTTATCAGGGTAGTAGTGATTAACATAATCGGTAACCCATTGTTTTATGGCATCCCAGAGATCAAGGCCATCATTGGCAAAAGGATAGTCTTCAATTGTTAGCTTCAAGCCATGCGGAGCGCTTGGATCTTCAACAGCCAATCCCCTAGATAAATATCGGGAAAAAAATGAAATAAATCTATTTTTTGTTTAATGTTTTTCGTATAACAAAATAGACTGGTGACTTACCGGCTAATTAGGTCTTTGGGGAGTGCTTCATGGTCAAAGCGCCATTGCTTGTCATAGGCAACAGAGCTGAATTCCATAGAGTACTTTCCAGGTGAGAATGAGCTTTCAATGATTCCATCAGCATTAACAAGAGCTTGTCGAGCTAAAGCATTGATCTCCATTGTGTATCGAAAATGAGGATGCAACAATCTATAGATTGGATGCATCACGCTGAGTTGCCGATTGGTTGCTATTACGTAAGGTTCTGTGCAACAATGAGTTCTTAACCTGCAAAGAGAATAAGCGGCCATATTAATATTTAAGGCGTTATATGCATGGCTGTTGGTGTTGGATAGCTTAACTGTTAAACGTTAGAGACATAATCCTCCATTACGCAAGATTGAATCTTGAGTTAAGTACATAGGTTTGGGACAATTATCAACTCTTGAGCTAGTATTTGAGTATGAGTTAAGTCTTTAGGCTCATATAATAAAAGTCTGACATTCATATAAGGGTAGTACAAGAGGAGGGGTGTGTGGGTGGAGATTTATGGGATTCAAACCCTGCTCACATGTGTGAAAAATGAATTGCGTTATCATCGGGCTAATTATATAATAAAAAAACAAGAAGTCTAATGAGCCACTTACTACCATATAAGTCAACTACATGAATTAAGAGAAATTGAACATACCAATGGCTGACAAGCTGGTGATAGCCAGCATCATGAGCAAGGACATGGGCTTTGGCTAGCTTCCAAAGCCAGCACTCAGTAGAGTGCCAAGCAGGTAAAAACACTTGTTTCCATTGTGGCTTACCATCCATTGGAGGCCGAGTGAGCTCAATAGCTATCGGCCTCAATGTGCCGCCTGGTGTTAGGAAGAAAATTGTGCGAGATCCATACAACGTTGTGCCTTTGAGTTGTCTCACTTTTTCCACATATGGTAAAAATAGGTCATGGTAATCTAAGATGAGCAGCTTCTTTTGTTTGATAGCCTGCATAAAACATATTGTTTACAAATTAATTGACTGAAAGGAAATAACTGTGGGTCACTTTTTCTCGTTGATTTATATTTCAGAATGATCATTCGTGTACCTCTTCAACAGAAATCATTCCTCCAATTTCTCTTTGAATCAATTCTGTGGTAATTGCTGATTCTGGTGGACCGTAAATTTCAGGATCGAGTGTGCTTTTCAACGGCCATTCCTGCACAATTTCATGCAATTTTTAATCTTCTCGCTGTTATAACTTATGTCAATAGGCATATCAATCAATCAGGCAAATGCTTTATACTATGATAATGATAGTGTCAAATAGGGCCAAACCTACTACGCAACAGTTGCATGGTGCAATTGCTGCGTTTAACCGTTGGATCCAAATTTCGTGGTGACAAATCAGAATTTGAATCCCGATGGTTAAAAAGCAGATTCTGCATCTACGCAATGTTGATAAAAATAGCCGGACCCGTCAAATAGAATCACTTCTTCGATGCATTAATAAAAGCACTTGACCCCAAAAGTGAGATGACATAATTTATAAATATTTTGACAAGAAAATTTGATAGAATTATGAAAGAAATAGTGATAAATCGGTGCCGGTTTTATTCTATTAACTGATAAATACAATAAATCCGTACCGATTTATCATTAAATCGGTAAGTGATTTGTCTCTTTAGTATTTTTCCTTGTAAAAAGACTAAAGACTAAATTACTTTTTGTTTTTTATTATGATTTGATTAGTTATTGGACAAAAAGATTATCTTCTTGTTTTTTTTCCCTTTACCTGCCTTGGGTTAATAACTAAGATTGAGTTTTGTGTTAGTTTTTGAGTAGTGTTACATATTTTTAATTTTTTATCCTAAAAAACTATCTTAAATGATGTCGCATTCATTAATTGTTTGGCTAGATAATATAACTAATTCACGTAGATCTTGTAAAGAAATATCAAATACTTAATGAATTTTAGGATATAAAAATTTGAGACTCTATCATTACTATTTATTTTGTCACTTATTTACAATCAAGCCTCATTTTTTCACAAGATTATGGAGATGAAAAGAGACAAGAAGAGAAAAGAAGAAAGGAAAAAAGGAATGAGAGGATCCTAATCCAATTATGTCACCCTACTTTTACCAAAGTAGCGTTACTGATCGTACCGTGATCAACCTTATGCTGTACGGGTTGAGACCAGCGAGAGTTTGCCTAGAAAATTCCTCATCCCTAAACCAAAAGAATTTGTCTCCTGAAAATAACAACTCACACAAATAATAGTTAGTATAAATTCAAGCATCAAATTGAAGAAACCTTGCTTGTGTTAGAAATTAAATAATTATATACTTTAGAAGAGGGTCCTTACTGTCCATTGTTTCTGGCGTCTCAAACAGCAAAATGTTATCTCCTGTATCCTCAATTGCCTTAACCAATCTGGGAAGCAGTGTGTTCCAAAAACCTTCCTGTTTGAGTGGAGGCAAGTTGACTCCTTCATTGAAGAGCGCGTCAATAGCAGAGAAGTATGGAAACCCCATATCAGGATCAACAATGGCGGTTTCTAAGGATGGTATCAACGCATGCAACACTGAGTACACCGTCTTTGCTGAAAATGTTAGCTGCTTTACCTCCGAGAATGCTTCATCCCTTGGAACATAAAAGTTTCCCTCTCTTTTCTCCGAAAATTGATCTGCATGCATTAACACACACATACGCATATGTATGAAATTTGTTTTTTTGAATCCAAATGGTGGTTCCTCTCATCCTCTGCCCACACTAAAATTAATGCAAATTACTTCTAGTAGAAAGTGATTAACATTTTTTATGTTGCATACATAAACATATTTTCTTATCCAAAAATTAATTAATTATGAGTCAATGCATCACTGTTGTAACTTTTATTTTAATTTCTTTGGATACTGCTAGGTTTTTTTTTTAATTTTAACACTAGTATATTTTTACAATCTAGGCTGTGTTATGGTGAAATAAAAATCTGCTGGCATTAATCCAAATTAATTTTATTAGAATATAGCTTATCTTTTTATTCTCATATTAAAATAAATCTATCACTCTAACATTATATATAAGTTCTAACCATACTTGTTAAAAGACATCTATCCCAATACAATTACAGGAAGAAAATAGAATTCCGGCAAAGTGCTACTATTTTCAAATTGATTGTTATAGTTTGATTCTTCTTTCTCTTCATCTCCCTCGTGAAAGGACCTCAAAAGCAAATAAGGAATCTTTCATCGGGCCCAGATGTTTTTAGAATAGTCGATGGCCTGCTCGAGCTTAATTGAACTACCTCTGGCCCATGTGCTACGTGGCACACGTGACTATGCTTGCCAGATTTTTTGTGTTCAGAATTTTATGAACCACCTTTTGGGTTCACATGTCTCCTCTTCCAACCACACATTGGGTACCCGTAAAAGGACTTGTACCCCACTCTATGTTCCGTTTTGATCAGACGACTATAGAAATTCAACCTTGAAATTCAGAAATGGCCCTACTTTCTAATCATCATGTTTTGAAATTTAGAAAACAAAAGGAGAGCAGAAAATGATCCTACTTTCTAATTATCTTCTTTTGTAATTGGAAAGAAAAAAAAAAAAAAACCCTCCTTTCTTCTCTCACAAAGTAGTTTAAACCCCTAATTAAGATATCGGAACTTAAAAAAAAAATTCTCTCAATTAAGATTTAATTGAATTGATACACTCTTTTCTCTCACAAAATATAAATAGAGCAGACATCCCTTAAATATTAGTGAGATGGTAAAAATAAAAATTTTCTCTCAAATCTTCCCTCACGAAATGTGATTGGAGTAGATATCGTTCAAATGTTAGTGAAAATAAAAATCTTCTCTCACTGTAATTCCTTAATTATTAGTATTGATAAAATTTTGGACAGTGCTTTACAAGATCTAACAAAAAAATAAATTCAATAGTTGTCAGGTTGTAACATAGTGTCAAAGAAAAAAAAACAAAAGAACAAAAGGAAAAAGCGATTTCATTAGTTCTAAATTCATTGAAAATCCGCCTTAGTTCTTTAATCATTTAAAAATCACCAAAGCCTTGATCTTTCGAAATTCGAAGTTATATAACTTCTCTTGAAAAGGAAGGTTTTTTTTTTCTATGTTTTTAACCAGAAAATTAGCTAATAATTAAATGTTTATGTAAGGAGAAAAAGAGAGAGAGAGAACTAAAGTGTAATAATCAACCTGTGTCACATCGTGGGCGTCCAGTTCTGCAACGCCTAGGATAAGGGTTTTGTTTGCCTCCAAGCACTGGCCTTGCTAGTTCAGGTTTGTTGTCTGGATCTCCAAGATCATTGTAGACATCATAATCATAGATTCTATCATAGGTTTTGCGCTCTCCTTGTCCATTACCTCGCAAAATGGCAAGCTCCTCAGCTCTGTATCTCTTCAATCCGTCTGGTGTTTGTGATGGCAAGTACGACTGATTTAAAATATAGAATTAAAAAAAAAAAAAAACCCTCAATTAAACTTGACATCGTTAAATAGGAATAAAATTCTTTATCTATGTCATATGCATATGGATGTCATTACGGTTGGTTGAAATATATACATGTACGAGAGTGAATGGATAAGGACTAATGATCTTGGAGCACATAGTTTGTGCTAAGAATTGAGCTACAAGTACAATTCAAAAATTGACTTGAAGGGGGTCAGTTTAATCTAGAAAATTCACATTCTATTTTATAATTGTGGGGAAATTAATCCTAGAGCAGTTAAGGAAAGTAAACTGACCTTATTGGTAAAGAAAACTCTCTTTTGTTTATTGTCGTGCTTTGAGTGAAGCCATGAATTACATGTTACGTTGACAGGACCATTTGGCAAACCATCAAGAACAATATCTTTCAAATACATCTCTTTGTGGTGCTCATTTTCCACTAATATTGCGCCAATTTCTCCAAATCCAGATGGGACTTCGAATTCTGATTCATATTGCATGTTTCCATCCCCGTCTGCACCAATTTTGCTCGCATAATCTTTGATGGTGGATTTATCCAATCCCGTCTCTGAAATATTAATATAGAAAAAAAAATTATCTAAAACGGTTTTCATTTTTTGAAAACAGTTTGTAATTTTTCGAAAACATGGCGCGTAGAATATGTAAATTAATCTCTTATTTCCTAAAAAACATGGATATTATACATGTTTTCACTGTTTTTATTTTTGGTAAATCTTTGATCGTAGGATTGGCGTAATACAAAATCGTCTTTTAGCAAATCTCGATGACATGTGGCAAAAAATAAGGTAAATCGGATTAGCTATTATACAAGTTTGTAAGATTTTTAGATATTATTCATTGGCTTAAAATTTTTAACACAAAATTGAAAACCTCTTATAATAAACTCTCAATTTATGATTTTTCCTTGCTCGGTCAAAGTTTCTTTAAAAAAAACACTTTTAATATGATACTTTTAATACAAAGGTAAAATAAGTAGCAAATCCTTTCTTATCATTACCAAATGTGTTTTTAGAATTTTGCAAGTGCAAAATTTTAAATCCACTTTCTTAGTTTCACTTAACAAGAAAAATGTTTTTCAAAGACGTTTTGCTAAAAACCTTTTAACCCTGAATTATTGTAACCGTGGGAACTTTATGTGAACTGAAAAAAAAAAAAAAATATATATATATATCATTGTGCCGTACTTACTGTGGTCAAGCTCAGCACTGACAAGCTCCAAGAGGAGTGATTTACCAAACAAATCTCCAAGATCATCTAACCCTCGTTCTAAAGAAATATTTGAGAGGAAGCCTCCCACAGTTGGTTTCACAGTAACAACAGCCTTAACTTTGATTGATTTTTCAGTGGAAGTTGCTATAGCTTTGATAGTGTTTCTGGGAACAGAACCAATCCGAAGTTTGGGACTTCCTTTAACAAGTGAAGAAGTTGATTGAACTGGACGAAAGGCATGGCCGTAGTTTCCATGAAGAAATGGCCTGGATAAAGGAAATAGGGGTTTGATAGATTGAGATTGATGAACCTGTGGCTTCAACATTGTTTTTCAAGTAAGAAGATGCTTTAGGATTTATTTCTCGGCTAGCCGAGCTATGTGAAACATGAGTGACCAATCCTTAGTTTATATAGGAAGTTGGAGAATGAGAGCGATAGTAGAACAGGATCAATGTCATATTTCCTCTCTTTTTTTATACATATATTATATGAAAAAATTGTATTTAAAAATATCATAAATGTGTCGACACCAATCTCGTCGTGACCTATTTAAAATTCTATATGAAAATTGTTTTATTGTAGTCCATTTGAAAATAAGTAAAAGATTATTTTAATTTTTTTTGTTTTATAAGGAGATTTAAAACTTCGAGTTCACTAATAAGGTGGGAAGATGGTAACCTAACTGCAAAGCATAAAAATGGATGCCACCGACAAATTCATCTAATCGCTAGTAAAAAGTTGGCTGGCCTATCACGTTCGTCATTCGACTTATGGCACATGAAAAATGAAGCCAACGTGGGGCCGAAAGGAAAAAGATGTGTACGGCGTACTGTCACTAGTTTGTCTTCAGTTTCACGTGCTCCATAATTTAAAGTGTTAATATTCTTCTTCTCTTGTATAAAAATGACACCATCATATTTAAAATCTATAATTTATCTTAAAGTCTTGAGCGTTTATGTCGTGTGTATATGAATCTGGATTTCATGTTTTATTTAAATTGTGTTCGTTTTTAAAGGATCTCCTTAAGAAAAAAATAATAATTCACCACTAAACCACTTTGATGTTTTCATTATACTCCACGGATGTTTTGGTTATAGATTAAGGTAGGGAAAATCTCACGTTTACCATTTGCCTTCTCAGAAAAAAAAAATCGCATTCTTAGAAAAATTTGATGCTTAACAAATCTATTATCAGAATTGTTTTCATAAATTTACCTTTTAAGAAATTTTATGTTGCATGAGATGTAATATAATTAATTAATACATGAATAATATGTGTAGTTAAATTTAATACAACCATCAATTATGTATTGAATCTTCAAAATTAAAATACATATCATAACATCATATGTTTCAATGTCGTAATTTCTCTAATGCGACATTGAAACTAATAATTAAAATTTATTAATCAATTAGCTCATTAAATGAAGTAGCCATACGGTCGACATCATTTCTCGGGTCATAGTAAGGGGGATTTTGCCCTTCGTTAGTCATATTTTCTCAATTTATAAAGAATCATTCTAATTGACAGATCGACAGTAATTTGGAAAATAAGTATTACATCGACAAAATTTGCCCTTAAATTACCGCTTACCTCTTTTACCATCTGTTCTAATAAATTAAAAGCATCAATCGGCTAATCTGTCAACCTACTATATTTACGGATCCGACTACGGTACCACAGTGGTACTGTACCACTGTCTTGGAAATTTTCACTCAGCCACCTTAACTTATTTTTATTTACATTTTCCTCATAAATATTAAATTAATTTCTACTGAATCTATATGAAAATTTTAGTTAGCACCCTTATAGTATTTATTATTTATAAATTTTTATTCTATATTACACATGTATCAAAATACCCCCTCTCTTTATCACAATACCCGCAAACCCGACCCGCAATCCGTTTCCAACCACTCCACCGGCTAAGGTTGGTACCGATCGGAAGCTCGTACGATACCGGTCATCTCCATGCCATCCTTATCGCCGGAAATTGTTCAAAAAATAGCTGATCTAAGCCATGAAAAGCCGCGGAATCGCGGCTTCAATTTGCCACGATTTCGCCGGTTTTCAATGACGCCACCACTTGGGGTTTGTTCCTCACAATTCTCTCTGTCTTTTCTGACCAGCCACAGCCACCGAGTGAGCTAATTTGCCGTTGATCGGCCGTTGAAGGATTTACGGGTTTGGGAGAAATGACTTTAATATTTGTGAAGCAAAATTTAAATAAGAATAAGTAAAAAGGGTCTCAATGATATTTTACACATATTGTGTGATAGCCGAGTCCTATATTTACGTTAGCTTTCCTTTTGAATCAATTTAACCATCTCTAAAATTCCAAACTCAATCAAATCAAATGAACAATTTCAATTTCCTAATTCCTATTGTTCTAGCTATGAGCGATTGCATTACAATTCGTTTGATTTAGAGAATTCAATCTAATTAAAACTCTAATTGTGAACATAAAACGATCCAGTTTGTTTTGAATTAAAATTTCAAATTATTAAATATATGTAGCAAAAGTATAAATACAAAAAATAAATAAATAAAATACAAAAAAATGATAAATAAAAAGAAAGAAAAAAACTCCACAATATCAGTAAATAGCACCATGAGGTCATCAAGACCACACATCATTCATCTTCTTTTCTCCATCTTCTTTCCTAATCTCTAAGGACTACTGAAATTGTAAATTTGTAGAATTTCTAGTTAAAAAATAATAATAATCGCATTAATCATTTTCATAGCATGAAATAAATTCGTAACATTGTTTGTCTGATTGCCCATTGCGAAGGACAACCTCATGCGTAATGCATCTCTCCGGACCACTAGATTTGGTACGTACACCAGACAGTTCTAAGCTTCTTTCTAACTATTTCACGTGCGTGCATGGACCACATGTATACAATATAAAATATTTTTTATGTCATTGTACATTTTCTTTGTTTAATTTGAAAGATTTGATTTTTAAAAAGAAAGACACCTAAAATATAAAACATTTTTGATGTCATTGTACATTTTCTTTGTTTAGTAAGGGGGGGCGGAACAAGAAACATTGGGGGAGGGGGGGGGGTTTCAAAAAAATTAAATAAATTTTAATATAAATAAGTAATTATTAATATAATATAAAGGCAATTCCTAAATTACAATGAATATAAAATACATCCCTTACATAAAAAAACATATATATATATATAATTCACATACCATTCATGTGAAGGTGTATCTTAACTGAATTGTAAACTTAACGGATACTCATATAAAACATTAAGTATCTTTTTTTTGGTACAGGGCCATGGCCATTCAAAGTCACATCATTCACTTTGTCACGTTCGTTTTGTTTTCTTTTTGCTATTTAAATTGTGAAAGGAAAGTTTTGATTGGCCAAGCATTTGATTTTTTGCGTATTATTTAGTCATTTCAATTCAATTGGCCGATGATGATTGAGATGAACAAGCCCATCAGTAAAACGTGTAAAATATAAAAACAAAATTTATATTTATCTTAATGTACACTATTTTTGAGTTTGACGTGTGGCTACAATTAATCTTGAGTGATGTCCCCATTAATTAATCACATGGGTGGCAAATTAATTGTATCCTTCGTTAGCATAAGGATTCATTTTACGTGATGACAAAATTAGGATTAGGCTGCATGGCCAATTATTTCAAATTGGATTGTCATCACCGGCACATGAATGAACCTTTTAGTTAATCCAAGAATAAAACTATAGCAGTCTGTGAGACTATTGAAGGCCTTTAATTTAAATAATAGTTTTATTTAACCTTTTTTTCCCCTTCTTCTGTTAATAATCGGGTCCCTCATAGAAGCTCTTGAAGAATAATGTAAAAAGAGTAACACTATATCTAAAAGAAAATTTGTATTTTCAAAAAGTTAATACATTTGATTTTTAGGTTATGTTTGTTTTTTTATCTGAAATTTAAATATGTTTGAATTTAGCTAAAGTCTTAGTAGATCTGAATGAAAATATCTGAATGACATATTTTTTTTTCAACATCTGAAAAGAAAAAATTAAAAGCTAGTAGTTGACATAAATATCATTTTAAGTAGTGTATATATTTGTTCTTCATAATTTATAATTTTCACAGGTTAATTAGTTTGGTAGCATTAAAAAAAATACTATCATTGTTGATCTTAATTTAATCTTTTAATAAAAGATGTAATGATAACATCAAATTTTATTATAAAGTTAAAATTATTATTTTATTTTTATTAATCACAATAGACATAATTTGATTTGTTCAATATTTCAGTTTAGTTAATATTATCATGTGAATAAAAATTTAAAGCAATTAAAAAAATAATTTCAAGAATAATACAAAAATTTTAGGTTTATTCATAATATTAGAAATACATGAATTGTTAAGGGCATTTTTTAGATTTGAAATTAAAATTTTCCATTTAAACTTCAGATTTCAAATAAAAGTAGATTTTTTTTTACTTTTTCTATTCAGATAAAATTTTTTATTTAAATTTCAGACTTCAAAGATATGTACGACGTACTATTACACTAGTTTGTCTTCTATTTTACGTGCTCCATAATTTAAAGTGTTAATATTCTTCTTCTCTTATATAAAAATGACACCACCATATTTAAACTCTATAATTTATCTTAAAGTCTTGAGCGTTTATGTCGTGTGTATATGAATTTGGATTTCATGCTTATTTAAATTGTGTTCATTTTTTAAAGATCTCCTTAAGAAAAAAAAAATTACCACTAAACCACATTGATGTTTTCATTATACTCCACGGATGTTTTGGTTATAGACTAAGGTAGGGAAAATCTCACGTTTACCATTCGCCTTCTCAGGAAAAAATCGCATTCTCAGAAAATTTTGATGCTTAACAAATCTATTATTAGAACTGTTTCCATAAACTCACTTTTTAAGAAATTTTATTTTGCATGAGATGTAATACAATTAATTAATATATGAATAATATGTGTACTGAAATTTAATATAACCACTAATTACGTATTGGTTATTTAAAATAAAAATACACATGTCATAATGTTATATGTTTATTATTTGACTAACACAGTAGCTCAGACGTATTCTAAAATTTTTCTAATTACGACATTAAAACTAATAATTAAAATTTATTAATCAATTAGCTCATTAAATGAAGTAGCCATACGGTCGACATCATTTCTCGGGTCATATATAGTAAGAGGGATTTTGCCCTTCGTTAGTCATATTTTCTCAATTTATAAAGAATAATTCTAATTAACAGATCGACAGATTTCATTGTCTTCTTTCCAATTTGGAAAATAAATATTACATGGACAAAATTTGCCCTTAAATTACCTCTTGCAATTACCTCTTGCGTCTTTTACCATCTGTTTCTAATAAATTGAAAGAATCAATCGGCCAATCTATCAACCTACTGTATTTACGTTAGCTTTCCTTTTCAATCAATTTAAGCATCTCTAAAATGCCAAACTCAAATCAAATCAAATGAGCAATTTCAATTTCTTAACTCGCGTTGTTCTAGTTAAGAGTGACTGGATTACAATTCGTTCGATTTGGAGAATTCAACCCAATTAAAATTCTAATTGTGAACACGAAACGATCCAATTTGTTTTGAATTAAAATTTCAAATTATTAAATATATGTAGCAAACGTATAAATACAGAAAATTAATAAATAAAATACAAAAAAAAGGATAAATAAAAAAGAAAGAAAAAAAACTCCACAATATCAGTAAATAGCACCATGAGGTCATCAAGACCACCATCATTCATCTTCTTTTTTCCATCTTCTTTCTTTCTTATTTATTTATTTATTTATTTATCATCTTCTTTCTTAATCTCTAAGGACCACTGAATTTGTAAATTTGTAGAATTTCTAGTTAAAAAAAAAAAATCCCACTATTCATTTTCAAAGCATGAAATAAATTCATAAATTTGTTTGTCTGGTCAGTCATTGGAAGGCCCCCTGGTGCATAATGTATCTATACTGACCACTAAATTTGGTACATGCACCATACAGTTCTGGCTATTTCACGTGCGTGCATGGACCACATGTATATTTTATAAAATATTTTGGATGTCGTTGTACATTTTCTTTGTTTAATTTGAAAGATTTGATTTTTTTGAAAAGAAAGACACCTACAGAAAGGCTTTCATTCAATGCAATCCCTCTTAGGGAGCCAAATATTTAAGCTTGTGAGATTACAGAGAGCCTAAGCCGCCGGAGTATGAGACTCTTCACACATAGATTCGGCGATCAAGGTTTCAAACTTTCAATGATGTCGATTTCGATTTCTTCGATCTTTCAGTGACCGATAGTTTGACAAATTAATAATGTTCAGGGATCAAGGTGGTTTCTAATTATTTTAGTTATTTATTAACTAATCATAATTGAATAAATGAAATTAATAAAATAAAATAAATAAGTTAATTTTTTTTAAAAAAATAATAATAACAATGCAGATCCTCAAAGACCTCGCGTGATGATTCAGGTCAAATTTACTTAAATTAGTAATTTTTTAGTCTGAAATCTTAAGGTATAGGAAAATTTTAAAAAAGTTATAAAATTATAAAATTAAAATTTAAAATATATAAATGTTTAATTTATATATATTTTTTTATACTTTTTTTAAATTTATATATATATATATATATCGTTATTTAATTTCAAATATATTATACTTTAAGGAGGAAATAAATATGAGGGAAGTAAATTAATCCAGTAATTAAAAAAAATTGAGTGGAAGTAATTAAAAATTACCAATCGGATTGGTATTCTCATAATTATTACGCAATTACACTTTCATAAGTGAAAAGACTGCTCATACCATTCAAAGTCACATCATTCACTTTGTCAGTTTCGTTTTATTTTCTTTTTGCTATTTAAATTGTGAAACGAAAGTCTTTTTTTTTTTGTTATACAGAAATTTATTAATATTACATTAAATATTATAATTAATATTTATAAGATCATCGTTATACACTGACACACTGAAATACTTACCTAAATATTTTAAATTTTTATTAATATTTGAGAGATGTCTACTTTATTTATATTTCGTAAATGAGAGATTGTCTTTATTTAATTATGTTGATAATTAAAAAAATACTGAAACTAACCTCTATAATATTATTATGGAAGCTCGAACCCTTATACTTAATATTGTAAATGTAAGATTTCTCCTATTAGACTGAAGATCCATTGGTGTGAAACGAAAGTCTTGATTGGCAAAGTATTTGATTTTTTGCGCATTATTTAGGCATTTCAATTCAATTGGGTGATGATGATTGAGATGAACAAGCCCATCAGTAAAACGTGTAATTTATAAAAACAAAATTTATATTTATCTTATTGTACACTATTTTTGAATTTGACGTGTGTGGCTACAATTAATCTTGAGTGATGTTCCCATTAATTACTCATATGGATGGCAAATTAATTGTATCCTTCGTTAGGAAAAGGATTCCTTTTACGTGATGACAAAATTAGGATTAGGCTGCATGGCCAATTATTTCACATCGGATTGTCATCACCGGCACATGAATGAATATTTTAGTTAATCCAAGAACAAAACTATAGTAGCCTGTGAGGTTGTTGAAGGCCTTTAATTTAAATAATAGTTTTCTTTCACCTTTTTTTCCCCCTTCTTATGTTAATAATCGACCCCCTCATAGAAGCTCTTGAAGAATAACGTAAAAAGAGCAACACTCTATCTAAAAGAAAAAATTGTATTTTCAAAAAGATAATATATTTGATTCTTAAATTGAATTTATTTTTTTATCTAAAATCTGAATATATCTTAATTTAGCTAAAATCTGAATGAAAATATATGAATAACATGTTTATTTTTTCTTTTTCAACATCTGAAGAGAAAAATTTTAAATAAATAGTTTGACATAAATATTATTTTAAGTGGTCCATATATTTGTTCTTCACAATTTATAATTTTCATAGGTTAATTAGTTTGGTAGCATTAAAAAAAATACTATCATTGTTGATCTTAATTTAATCTTTTAATAAAATATGTAATGATAACATCAAATTTTATTATAAAGTCAAAACTATTATTTTATTTTTTATTAATCACAATAGATATAATTTGATTTGTTTAATATTTCAGTTTAGTTAATATTATCATGTGAATAAAATTTTAAAACAATTAAAAAAATAACTTCAAGAATAATACAAAAATTTTAGGTTTATACATTGTTTGGGAAGAAAATATAAGGTCAATGATGAAGCGCCACATGTCGATATTTAAGAGATTAATTTATTTCGAGTACCTCAGGTACCCCGAGTCACTCAGTATAAGTCAAATTTGCCCTAAGACTTGGGTCTTTGGGCAGACACTATATAAGGATACAAAAAACCTTCGTAAATAGGTGAGGGGATATGTGGGCCCCGAATCTCAAAAAGATCGGCTTAATGTGTGTCAAAAAATAAGAAATCGGCTGGAAAATCTCGTGCCGCCAAAGAGGAGACAACCACCTGTCACGCCAGCGAATCTGCCAAAAGTTGATATTATGACAGTTGGGACCACCAACTTTTCCTGTTGCGCACGTAAAATTACAACAGAATTGCAGAGGTACGCGAGACCACTCCACTACGCCCGTCACGTGAATACGCCACAAACTTGCTCTCCACGCATATTTTTGAAACGCCTAAGCCGTCACACACATGAAAATAAGAATATTACTGACATGACAATTGGGAACGCCACTAAAATAGCGCCATGTGGCACGGCCTACCGGGGTACACCATATAAATACTCAGGTTTGATTTTTTTCATATAAGTGAACAGACTCACCACTAAAAACTAGGGTTTCTTCAACCTAAAAACCTCTATTACCGAGAGCTTGCTAGCTCTCTAACCTGAGATAACCCAACTCTGACTTGAGTGTCGGAGTGTGGTCACCGGCCACCTCCGGCTCCATCTCTAACCTCTTTTTTGGTTGTTTCGCAGGTTTAAGGCGAGTTTCACCAGCCCTTCGCACCTAAAGTCAGACCCACTCCATATTCATCGCCACCTCAATCCTCCTCTACTCCATACAAAGCCTAAACAGCCCACACGTACCGAACAAGCGAGAAACCCCGCTCCCCAACAAAATATAAATTTATTGTTCTTAGGTTGGATTTGAGGTTTGCTATTCCTTGACCCAAAATCAGCCGCCAACATACATAATATTGGAAATACATGAATTGTTAAGGGTATTTTTGAGATTTGAAATTGAAATTTTTCATTTAAACTTCATATAAAAGTTAATTTTTTCTACTTTTTCTATTCAGATAAAATTGTCTAACAATAAGTGATAAGGTAAAAAAAACCTAAAACAAACAAATGCCTAAAAAAAGAGTTAAATTCATACTTCAGGCTAAAAACCAAATAACACCTTATATAATTTATTATGTGATGGTGAGATGATAAGATAAAATAACACTTAATATGTGATAATTTATAATATGGTTACATCAGATGTCATATCATTGAGATAAAATAATTCTTTTATTTTATTCTTATTAACGTACAAATACTATAAAATGACTGATTAAAAGTAGATTTTTTTTTACTTTTTCTATTCAGATAAAATTGTTTGACAATAATTCTTTTATAAATGACTGTAAACTTCAGACTTCAGATAAAAGTTAACTTTTTTTATTTTTTCTATTTAGATAAAATTGTCTGATAATAAGTAATAAGTTAAAAAAAACCTAAAATAAACAAATATCTGAAAAAAAAGTTAAATTCAAACTTCAGACTAAAAAACAAACAGCGCCTTATATAATTTATTATGTGATAGTGAGATGATAAGATAAATTAACACTTAATATGCGATAATTTATAATATGGTTACATCAGACGTCATATCATTGAGATAAAAGAATTCTTTTATTTTATTCTTATTAATGTACAAATATTGTAAAATAACTGATTAACAATTAAAATGAAGGCGTTCCATGTTAAAAATAAACAAATTCAAAATTAGATAATCAATTCAAATGATCTTAAAATAAATTCACAGTTTGAGTGACTCATATTATCGTTTTTTTTATTTTTTATTTTCTTTAAGCGATTATTGGCCCATTGCTCTGTAGTTACAATCCAATATTGCACCAATGAAGCTATATTTAGTTCTCAATCTTAAGCGCATGGAATGCTTGATTTGTATGTTTAATTTTGTTGGTTCATTTATTTTTCGGTGAACTTGTCTAATCAAGTATGGTCTGCTTTTTGCTAATTGAAAACATATATGTACACGCGGTATGCTTTTTGACTTTGGGCCTAATACTAAAATGTAGCATTATTGTAGCTTCGACCAACATTGACGACGATGCTTGATCGACCATAAATCTTCATGAATATAAAGTGTTTATAAGTGACTTCAATTGTCGATTTAATATTTTTGAAGTCTCAGAGAGATTGTAGAAGATACTTATTGCATTAGTTTAGTTAGTAGAATAAAATTTGAAGGTAGATGATAATTAAGGAGTAGAATTTAATGTTGAGCTGAGTTTTTATTTAGTATTGAATTAAATGTATAATTTATTTGTTTATTTATTTTTTTTTCTCATTATTATTGATTTAGTACACAGTAAAAATTTAGATTAACACTAAAATTCTTATTTGATTTGTAATAATTGAAATATATTCTCACAAAATTGTGTGATTTGGTTTTTATCCTCTTGATCAATTAAATTATACGGGATTGTTTAACTATTTATTACAATGAATGATGAATTGTCATATTTTCATGTATTAAAGATTCGTAAATTAGTCTAGACATTTGGCAAACACTTATTTAGCCCTTATATTTGAGTCAATTACTCAATAATTTATATATATATTGAAAAATTTACCAGCCTGTCCATTTTCATAAAATCATCGTCAAAACTAATCATGTAACAAAATTTCTTATCATAATAGCCACGTGTACTCATTTTAGACCAAATTATCCTTAAAAAAAAAAAAATCTAAATGTAAATCCACAATCACAACATAGCCCATACCACCCTCATCTCTTTTCACAGTCTTGTTAGCTTTGACAGCGACTTCCTTTGACAAGGCTGCTTCCACCAACGACAAGCTTACTTCTTTCGAACCTTCAACCTATGTTTGTTAAGATTAAGTTTTGTCGTATGTGGAACGTTAGCTGCTTATTAAAATATCTCAAAGAAGATTATTTCAATTTTGTTGTTAATTGGGCAAGAAAGAATCAAAGCATGCCAGTCTGGGTGTTGAGCTGCATTTATGCATCACCCGTAACCAAAGAAGACAATGACTTCCAATGTACCTGATAACTTCTAAGCCCGCAAGGCAACGCGCCTGCTAGCTTGCATTGCCCGCGACCAACTGACGCAGGCAATGACTTCCATTGCCCACAACCAATCAAGCTCTTTTAAAGATAGTTTAGTCCAAAATGATTATAAATGGCTATTATGGTGACAAGTTTTGTTACATGATTAGTTTTGATAGTGATCTTATGAAAATGGCTAGATAGGTGAATCTTTCATATATATATTCGACAGTCATTAATTTTTTGTTATATATCTGAAAAATTTACAGTCACTAAGGATCTATAGTCTCATTTTCTTTTTTTATATCTTATAACAGTCTCAATTTTTTTTTTTAATTGTATATCTGAAAGATTTACTAATTTAGAAACTTTTCTCTTATGTCGAAACTTAAAAGATACAACGAATAATTTATGATCAACAACTGAAATTTTGTGACAAACAAACCCTTAGGGCTTAGGCCTCAGCTAGCATAATCCTAGAGGAGTACGTATATGCTAGCAAAAATTGGCCAGGCAACAAAGGCTTGGCAAAAAAGCCCGGGCCGGCCCAAGCCCAGCCTGGCCCGTCCAAGGCCCGCGGGCCTAGGCCCGGCCCTCACACATGAGGGCCTGGATAAGGGCCCAAGAAAAAAAGCCCGGACAAAGCCCAGGCCCATTCCTTTTTTTAAAAAATAAATTTATAAATTAAAATAATATAATTAAAATTGAAAAGTAATTTAAAAATAAAAAAGAAAACTTAAATTCTTAGCTTATAAATCAATTATGATTCAAAAAAGTTAAAATTATGATACTAATATCTCTCTTTTGTGTCAATTAATTAAGAGAGTGTTTGAATTAGAAAATTCAGTATTAAAGAAAATTAAAGTTATAACTTTTATTTGCTTTATTTATTATTTTAATTTGAAATATTCATTTTTTTAAATTTATCTATGGTTATAATAACTTGTTAATCATTAATTTATTTCAAATTTACAATAATTTAAAATAAATTTAAAAAAGCCCATGTCCGGCCCGGCCCAGGCCCTCATGCTTCAATGACAGTGGGCCTGGACCTGGGCTTGAAAAAGCCCGGCCCAGGCCCACTGTTTGCCATCCCTAGCAACAATTTTATGAGCGGCGCGATGGGCCTCCTTGTCGTCGGTCCTTAGCCCAAACTTTGGCGGAATTTTTTTTTTTTTTACAGCACATCACACACAACACACGCATACAATTCTAATCGAAGCCGTCCATTTCAACGAAACAGTAAATCCTGCCCTTTGGATGATGAGAAGACAGAAAAAATGTTTACTGAGATCCGCCAAGACCAGCCAGCATCACCGACACGGACGCCCGCACCGAATTATTTTATCAATCATCAAGCTTTCCTTGTCTCAGCACAATGGCTAAAACCCTAGCTAGCTGCTAGATCCCAAGCTTCGATTCGTGAAAATCAAGAAAGTAAGAAACAAAAAAGCCAAAAATCTGTTAATTGTGAGCCGAAGAAACGCAAATGTGTAATAATAAAGTGGATTTTGCCTGTCGTTAGTCACATTTTCTCAATTTGTAAAGAGTAATTCTAATTGACAGATCGACAGATTTCATTATCTTCTTTCCAACTTGGAAAATAAATATTACATGGACAAGATTAGCCCTTAAATTACATCTTACCTCTTGTACCAACCAACTATATTTATGCTCTAACTTCTCTATAATTAAGCCAAACTCAAATCAAATAAAAAGGACAATTCCAATTTCCTACTTCGCATTATTCTAGTAACGGGTGATTGTGTTTCAATTTGAGCTTTTCAGATTTCGATTTTGTTTACAATTTGTTCGGTTTGGAGAATTCAATTCAGTTAAATTTGAATCCGGTTTGGTTTGGATTAAAATTTCAGATCATTAAATATATGTAGCAAAAGTACAAATGCAGAAAATAAATAAATAAAATACAAAAAATGATGAATAAAGATGATAAAAAAAAAACTCTTCAAATTTGTAAATTTGTAGAATTTCTGGTTTAAAAAAAATAATCGCATTATTCATTTTCAAACCATGAAATAAATTAATAAATTTGTTTGTCTGATCAGTCATTGGAAGGCCCACTCGTGCAGAATGTATCTCTACTGCACTAAATTTGGTACATACACTTTGCAGTTCTAGCTATTTCACGTGCGTGCATGGACCACATGCATACAATCTAAAATAATTTTGATGTCATTGTACTTTTTCTTTGTTTTATTTGGAAAGATGTGATTTTTAAAAAGAAAGACACCTAGAGAAGAGCTTTCATTCAATTCAATTCAATTCAATTCCTCTTAGGGAGCCAGCCAAAGTCACGTCATTCGCTTCGTCGCTTTCTTTTTGTTTTCATTTTGCTATTTAATTTGTGAAACGAAAGTCCTGATTGGCAAAGCATTTGATTTTTTGCGCATTATTCAAGCATTTCAATTCAATTGGGTGATGATGATTGAGATGAACAAGCCCATTAGTAAAACGTGTAAAATATAAAAACAAAACTTATATTTATCTTAATGTACACTGTTTTTGAATTTGACGTGTGCGGCTCCAATTAATTTCGTGTGATGTCTCTATTAATTAATCCTATGGATGGCAAATTAATTGTATCCTTCGCTGGGAAAAGGATTCATTTTACACGATGACAAAATTGGGATTAGACTGCACGGCCAATTATTTCACATTGGATTGTCATCGCCGGCGTATGAATGAACCTTTTTGTTAGAGATCCAAGAACAAAACGGTAACAGTCTGTGACACTGTAGGGGGGCCTATAATCTAAATAATAGTTTTTTTTCCCCTTTTTCTTCTTCTTTTCTGTTAATAATCGACCCCTCATGGAAGCTCTTGAAGAATAATGTTGAAAGAATAATCCTATAATTTATTGAGTGATAGTGAGATGATAAGATAAATTAACACTTAACATGCAATAATTTATACATCATATGTCATATCATTGAGATAAGAAGAATTTTTTAACTCTATTTTTATTAATATATAAATATTGTAAAATGACTGATTAACAATTAAAATGAAGGCTTTCCATGTTAAAAATAAATAAATTTAAAGTCCTAAATTTTATCTATAACAAATTCAAATGATCTTAAAATAAATTCTCAGTTTGAGGGATACATGTTATCGCATTTTTTTTTCTCGTCAAAGTGATCATTAGCCTGTAGCTACAACCGATTATTGCATCAATGAAGCTGTATTTAGTGCTCAATCTCGAGCACATTATTTTAGCTTCGACCAACATTGATAACGATGCTTGATCTACCATAGAACTTCATGAATATAAAGTGTTTATAACGTGACTTAAATTTCTATGGTTTAGATATGAAAATTATAAAATTATCAGTTTAGTATTTCCGAAGTCTCTCAGAGATTGTAGAAGAGACCCATCGAATTAGTTTAGTTAGTAGAATAAATTTTGATGGTAGAAAGATAATTAAGGAGTAGAATTTAGTGTTGAACCGAATTTTTATTAAGTATTGAATTAAAGGTATTATTTATTATTTATTTTTATTTTTTTCATTTATCTTACCTAGCCGTCACGGGCAAAAACTCAACTCAACATTGAATTCTTAATCGATTTATAATAATTGAAATCTATTCTCACAAATTTGTGTGATTTGGTTTTGAGCTACTCAATCAATTAAATTATACAGATTTGTTTTTAACTATTTATCACAATGAATGATGATTTGTCAGACTTTTGTGAATAAAGTTTTCGTAAATTAGTTTAGATATTTGATAAATACTTTTTTAGTCCCTATAGTTTGAGTCAATTACCTAATTAATCCCCATATTTTAAAAAATTACCCAAAAGATCTACGTCATACATATATTTGACAATCAGAAGAAATTTGAGTTTGAGTCAATTACTCAATTAATCCATATATGTATTGAAAAATTCACCCATCTAGCCATTTTCATAAAATCATTATCAATACTAATCATGCAACAAAATTTCTTATCATAATAGCCACATATACTCAATTTAGACCAAATTATCCTTAGAACAAATAAAACAAATCTAAATCCACAAGCGCAACATTGCCCACACCACCTCATCTCTTTTCACGATTTTGCTGGCTTTGACAGCGACTTCCTTCGACAATAATGGCTTCCATCGACGGTGACTTCCATCAACGGCAAGCTCTCATTTTTGTTGAGCTCTGTTCATGAGGGCATCGGGCTCCATCGTTGCCATCCTCATGGAAGATGGTCTCCATCACCTATAGCGAATGATGATTTCCAATGCGGCTGATGACTTCTAACGTGTCCGCAACCAATATGGCTGCTAGCTCCCATTGCTCACAACCGACCAACGCAGTCATGCGGGTGATGACTTCCATTGCCCGCAACCAACCAAACTCCTTTAAGGGTAATTTAGTCCAAAATGATTGCAAGTGGCTCTTATGTTAAGAAATTCTGTTATATGGTTAGTTTTCATAATAATTTTATGAAAATTGCTAGATAGGTGAATTTCCTATATGTATCCGACGGTCACAAATTTTTTGTTATTTATCTAAAAAATTTATAGTCACTAGGAATCTATAGTTTCATTTTTTTTATATGTTATATCAGCCACAAATTTTTTTATTGTATATCTAGAAAATTTGCTTTACATTTGCAAACTTGTGTCTTATGTCGAAACTCAAAAAGTACAACGAATAATTTATGATCAACAACAGACCTTTTGTGACAAACAAGCCCTTGGGCCTTGGCTAGCATAATCTTAGATGAGTAGAGATATCATATATGTTAACAAAAATGGGCCCGGCAACCATTTTATGAGCCGCGAGCTGGGCCTCCTGGTCCTCAGTCGATCAGTCATAAGCCCAAACTTTGGCGGGAAAATTGGAATAATTTCAGAGCTAAGAAATATTCGTTGACATCACACACAACACCCGTATACAACTCTAATCGAAGCCGTCCATTTCATCGAAACAGAAAATCCTGCCCTCTAGATGATGAGAAAACAGCAAAAGAGTTTGCCGAGATCTGCTAAGACGAGCGACCATCACCGATACAGACGCCCGCACCGAATTATTTTATTAAAAATCAAACTCCCCTTTTCTCAGTGCAATGGCTAAAACCCTAGCTGGCTGCTAGATCCCAAGCTTCGATTCGTGAAAATCAAGCAAATCAAAAACAGAAAAACAAAAATCTGTTCATTGTAGAAATGGGGAATGATGGTGAGCCGAAGAAACGCAAATCGAAATCTCCTAAAACACCAAACGAAAGCGCTCTCACGCAAAGTTATTGAATTTCTCTGTCTTTCTCTTTGTGTTTTCATTTATCGTGTAGTTGATTTTGCTAAGAGTAAGATTTTTTTTTTTTATTTTAAGTTGTGCAGAATCTCCAGCTGAGTTCTTTGCTGAGAACAAAAACATTGCTGGATTCGATAATGTGAGTGAGCTTGAATTGTTATTTTTATTTTTTTGTTGTTATTTTTATTGAATAATGTGAAATTACTTGGTGTTTAATTTGAAGGAATAGAGATAGTTGCAAGAGTTAATTTTATAAATGTGTAATAATTTGTTGGCATGATGTTGTGTATTGGTTGATTTCAGCCTGGAAAATCTCTTTACACTACTGTGAGAGAGCTTGTTGAGAATTCTCTTGATTCAGCTGAGTCCATATCTGAGCTTCCTGTTGTCGAAATTACAATGTAAGTTTCATTTTGTATGCAACATTTATCGTTATGATTTTTTGGTATTATAATTAATTGAATTGGATTTTGCAGTGAAGAGATAGGTAAAAGCAAGTTCAATTCCATGATTGGTCTTGTTGATCGGGAACGTGTTGACTCTAAACTGTATGATGATTATGAGACAGAAAAGGCTCGGGAGGTATCTGTACTTCTAGCCATATTTCCTTTTGTTTTTGATCTCATCAGCATGATTCTTGAAAAGAGCATTTCAAACTTGGTTTTATGTTGGGAGTTTAATGTGGTTACATTTTTAAAGTTTCTTCAGTTTCTGTTTGTAGTTAATTGGATGCTTTTGATTGCACTGCATGTGACTGAATCTGTTGATTGCACAGTAATTGAGAAACAAGAAAAAGAATTTTGGTTTATGCTTAAACTTCATTTCATTATCATGTTGTTCTGTGACATGCAGAGACGGCTAGCAAAGGAAGCTCGCGCTCAGGAACTACAAGCTAAGAATGCTGCCCTTGGGAAGAAAGTTAAAGAACCATCAGCTACCAAGGGTGCAAAGGGTCGAGGTGAGGCTTCATTTTACAGGGTCACGTGCAAGGTGTGATTTCACTTTCCACAGTAGGATTCTTCTGGTTTAGTTTATTGTTTTGATATGTGCTTAACTTTTTCTTGTTTGATCAGTCCCTCATCTCAAAGGATTCCATTTGTTATTTTATACATATGATCTCATTTTTTAAATTGATTTTACTGTAGGATAACGGGAAAGGTATGCCGCATGATGACATCCCAAATATGTTTGGTCGAGGTAGGGTAGTTGCTTGCCAACTCAAGATTCCGTTTCATAGTGAATATGTGCTTGCAGATTGTTTCCAGTAATACGTGAATATCGAGAACTAAAAATTCACTTCATTTTTTTAAGCTTCATATTAGTTTAATTTTGATGCAGTTTTGTCTGGGACAAAATATGGATTGAAGCAGACACGAGGGAAGTTTGGTCTTGGTGCAAAGATGGTAATGTTCCCAACAGCCATGAGTTTACATCTTTCTAACAGAATCTATAACCCATACACAACAAAAATGATTATACAGTATGTGGTTTCCTTTTAATACTAAATTCAATTGTCTCGTGTGCTTGGATGGATTAGCGGAGTGCATTCAGTTGTCTTGTCGAATTTAAAAAGCTATGTTGTATCTTTCATAAGCACCCAAGATCTGAACAATGTAATCTTCGATAACATGACACCATCTGTACATAACTTTTAAGTAGGTGGAAGCAATATTTCTTCTGTATTGCTATAAAATGCAACTAAAAATATTTTCGCCGTAAGTTATTCAGTTGTTAGTGCTGCAGAAATTAAGTTTCCCTTCTTTATGAGTGCTGACTACGTTAGCTAAGTAGAACCTTGGGTTTGAACCCCCGCTCACATTTGTGGGAAGGAAATCTATTTTCCAGTCATTTGCTTAAAAAAAAAAAAAGAAAGAAAAAGAAAAAAGACAAAAAAGTCACACTTCAGGCTTAAGTTATATTCCAGTTCCAATGCTTTTACTCTATAGTTGGGATAAAGAAAACTTGGTAATTTATCCATTTTTATTTTGCAGGCACTAATTTGGTCCAAGATGAGCACAGGTCTACCGATAGAGATCTCGTCGTCAATGAGAAGCCATAATTTCATTTCATATTGCAGGCTAGATATAGATATTCATAGGTATTACTTGCTTAAAAGGAACAAGCCATTGAATGTTTAAGATTAATCCATAAACCCGAAAATTCTGTTTACTCACACTCTTAGATAAAGTGAGCACTAAATGATGGCTTTGGAGATTATTGTAAAGTTGCTTTGTTCTATATTTTCAGAAACATTCCTCATGTTCATTTACATGAAAAACGGGAGAACAAGGATAGGTGGCGTGGAGCTGAAATCCAAGTGGTCATTGAAGGAAATTGGACAACTTACCGTGTAAGTCTATATGATTGGCTCTAGCAGTTGATTGTAAGGTTCATTTTAGCTTGCTGGAGGTGTTTTGTTGAGCTAAAATCTCTTTTGTCTGCATGTGCAGTCTAAGATATTGCACTACATGCGACAAATGGCTGTTATCACTCCTTATGCCCAATTTCTATTTAAATTTGTATCTGAAGTGGCTGAGTATGTGTTCTCTCTCCTCCCCAAAAAAAAAAAAAAAACACACACGCAGAAACACACTTGTTCTGATATTTATTTTCTAAAGGTTTTCATTTCATTTCTGTGCAGTAAAAACGTCACTATAAGATTTTCACGGAGAACAGATGTAATGCCTCCAGTTCCTGTTGAGACAAAGCACCACCCCTCTTCTGTAGATTTACTTTTAATCAAACGCGTCATTGCAGAAACTTCAAAAGTGACTCTCTTGCAGTTTCTGCAGCATGAATTTGTAAATATAGGAAAGTCCCTTGCTGAACGGTTAATTGGTGAGGATGTGTGAGCAATTTTTACTGTTACATTGCTTTGATAATTTAATGGGGCCATTCAATTTCACTGAAGTGGATAGAAATGTTGCTTTATTATGTTAGTGGGTGGGATATAAAGAGGAGCATGCATTTATATTTTAAATTGCAGCATGCATCTAATCTCTGATAATTATTTTATGTTAAGTGAGTTTTACTTCACATATTTATTTGTTTCTAAGGAAGTCGCCATTTCTTTAGTGCATAATTTGAATTCAAACTCAAAATGGCAAATAATTACCATGGTTGTTTTACCTCACAGCTTTTGCTGTATTGGTTGGGTTATCCACATCAACATGCTAAATACATTTTCTTGAAATTGTATGACTCTTGAGATTGTGCTGAATTGCAGATTTTTCCTTTCCAGCCAGTTCTTGAAAAGCTGAAATAACTATACTCTCTAATTGCTATGACTGTCTCTGGATGCTCAACTTGATTCCTAATTTGATAATTCTCTCTTAGGTGAAATGGGTCCCGAGTTTAGCCCAAAAATGGCTGTCAAGTCTTTAACTTCTCAGCAAATAGTTCGTATCCATCAGTTGTTTCGTCAAGCTAAATTTGATGACCCCACTGGTGGTGTAAGCTACTTATTCCTAAATTTTCTTATTGTTATTTGGTTGTCAACTGTTTTTGCTGTTTAAGTTAGTTTTCTCTGAAGCGTACGTCCCAGAATAACATATATCATATCTCATGGTTTGGTCCATCCTTAAAACTGTTTTCAGTGTCTTAGTCCTGCAGGGGAATACAATCTTCGTCTAGGTATTATAAAGGAACTTCATCCAGACATGGTAGCAACCTATTCAGGCAGGTTGTGTATAAAATCTGGTTTTTGTAAAATCTGCTTGTTATATGGTTTTGTAAGATAATGATTGGTATTTAAAGAAAGATAATCGATGTTAAAAATTCTAGATTATACTTTTCTTCTATGCGTAAAAGTTGGTTCCAAAAGTCTTTATTATTTCTTTTAAAATAAATGCAGTGCTCAAGTTTTTGAGGGGCATCCATTCATTGTGGAAGCCGGTGTCAGTGTGGGTGGAAAAGATGTTAAGCAAGTAAGTACCTCTGCATTGACAACAATTCATTTAACTAGTAACACTGCCATTGCTATTCACTAAATAAAAGAATAAGGTCAAATTACCAATCTATTTTTAAGCAAGTTGGGTTGTGTTGACTATTAGTTGGATATGATTCTCCATTTCAGTCTTTTTCCCGTGATTAACATCTGTCATATGGCTTTATAAATTGCAGGGCTTAAATATTTTCCGATTTGCAAATAGGATCCCACTTCTTTTTGAGCAAGGTGGAGATGTTGTCACCAGAACTGCCATGAAGAGAATCAAGTAAGATACAGGAGAAGTAACATTTTCTTTTCTGTCTTGGAGAGAGCACATTGGGCTCATAATTCTGGTCCTAAGGAAAGCTACAAAATTTTAATTTGTATTTTATAAAGATATTATTTTCTTTTTCAGTTGGAATAGTTACAAGATCAATCAAACACAGGATAAAATCGGTGTCTTCGTGAGTATTGTAAGTACCAAAATCCCCTTCAAAGGAACTGGAAAGGAGTATATTGGAGATGATACCAAAGAGATTGCTTCAGCAGTCAAGGTGAGGCATTGTCCTCTTGTACTCAAATTCTTTGTTACAAATTTAACAAGTAAGCTAACGACATCATTTCTCCAGTCTGCTATTCAACAGTGCTGCATCCAGCTAAAATCAAAAATAGTGCGAAAAATTCAGGCTCGTGAGCAGCAGGAGAGAAAACGAAATTTGAGCAAGTAAGCCAACCACTCAGTTCTTTCTATGTTCAGTTATTGTTGTCATTGGTACATTCTAATAAAATCCCTATTGAACGGCAGGTACGTACCTGATGCTACAAACGCTGTATATGACGTTTTGAAAGAAATTTCAAAATTCCATGCCTCAAAGAAGAGGAGATACGAGGAAGAAGAAGAACATATTCTTAGGGAAGTCCAGTCTCGGTCAATCACAAAAGAGACTCTGAAAGAAATGCTTGCTCAATATGTTGAAAAGGTGAGTCTTAGTCATGACTCTTAAGTTCTATACATAACCGAGAAACCTTAATGGGACTACGAGATGGCGTTGTCTCGCTATGTGTTCTTAAGCATTAGTGTATCTGATTGTTGAACTCTTGGTAAATTTGCAGGTGGACTACGAGATGGCGTTGGAGTATGCGACACAAAGCGGGGTGAATGAGGAACCGAGGGAACCCATATACATACAAGCACTTGAAGATGGATATAACTTCACTGACTTGCACAGTGCCAACTTCGTCTTCAGATTCGTACAGTAGGAACATGTCAGATTTTGCCTTTTTTTTTTTTAACAATTAGATTTCCGATATTTTTGAACAAGCATTTGTTATATAGTTCGTCTTATTATTTGGTTTCCATGTATTAAAATTTAGAAAACGATACGTTCGAGAGCTAAATGTAATTCCAATTGCGGCATCAAGATATTAATGTCATTGAGGCGATTCTATGATTACTTGTCAGCGATGTTTTCGAAATTACAATTACAATTACAATAGAATGCTGTTGAGATCTGGCCACTAAAAGTGGTCAGATGTCCAAATTGCTGACTCCCATTTAAACGACATCGAAATTTCATGAGGGACACGTGTAAATTTCTCCGAAGGTTCCTTGAGGTTTCAAATAAAATAACTTCTTTCATAATCACTCTATCCAAGTTCGGTATAATTTTTTAAATAAAATTTATTTAAATAAAATTTTATTAAATATTAATAGAATTTTTATGAATAATATTTTTATTTAAAAAATTTTAATTATTTGATTATATAAAAAAATTTAAATAAAATTTTATTAAAAATATATGAAATTATTTTAATAAATAAAAATTTTAAAATTATATTATAAAAAAATAAAATAAAATAATCAAATAAATAAAGAGTATTTTAAATATTTAAATATTTAAAAACTATTTTTCAAACTCTACTCTAAAAAATTTAAAATTTAAACTTTTATTATAAAATAACTTATTTAAATTTAAAAAATTTTATTAAAAAATAAGTAAATAAAAATAAAAATTAAGATAAAAATTTACGTAATTAAATAAACAAGTATGTATGTCATTAAATAAGTTAAATCAAACAGTACTCTGTCACCTTCGCTGAGAGCTCAGGTGTCACCCTACCTCAGATTCTCTGCACATTTTTCTTTTCTAAAATTCCTTCAGAAAAGGAGATTCTGAAAAGCAAATCCAAAAGATTTCAAATCTCCTAGTTTTGAATTACAGAAATTGCAGGCATTGCATTGAATTGTACGAACTGTACAAATACAATTACAAAGAATGGCACCGCGAATCGCGATTCTTGGAGCTGGAATCTTCGTCAAAACGCAGTACATTCCAAGACTCGCAGAGATCTCTGATATCGTTTCCCTTAAATGCATTTGGAGTCGTTCTGAGGTAAATCATTCTTCAATTCCTCTCACTTTAGTTCATATTTTATCGTTTCGTTATTTGATTGATTGATTTATTTATTTTTAATTAGGAATCGGCGAAAAGTGCGGCAGAGGTTGCACGTAAGCATTTTGCCGACGTGGAGTGTGTATGGGGAGATAACGGACTTGAACAGATTATTAAAGATGAGTCAATCCTTGGTGTCGCCGTTGTGCTTGCTGGACAAGCTCAGGTTTTAATTTCTATCTCTAAAAGAAATTCGCTTGTAGTTATTAATTTTGTTTGATTTTTTAAACTTACAACTACAAATGAACTGATTTTTTATCAGGTTGATACATCACTAAAGCTTCTAAAGGCTGGCAAGCATGTCATTCAAGGTAATTCATTTTCGATAATTGAATTTCGGATGTTATAATAAAATTAACCAAAAAAATATTGTCAGTTTTGGTGTTTTGAAATTGTCATTGTGGAATGTACTGAAATTTCTCTTTCATTTGTTCGTGCCTTACTTTTTGCTTGGCTGACTTGGGGAATCTGAAGAAAAGCCTGCTGCAGCTAGTAAGTTGAATGTGTTTTCAGTTAATTGGCATTGTTCGTTGGTTATTTTATCTTCTCTTTGTAGAAATAAGCATGATTGTTGTCTCTTTTAAAGCTTGATGAGTTAATTATAGTTTCTAGTTTAACCTGAAAAGTGATTCTTTGAGAAATTTAAATTTTGGGACCATTGACACGGAGAAAGTCTGATCACATGGTTTCCATTAAATCTATTCAGTAAAAATTACTGACTCTCCCTTGGTGAACTCCATTCATATTCTCAATTCACCATTGCAGAATAGATGTACTAGGATCACGATGTAACCTTCAAAAACAGTAGGTGTATCTCAAGTTCTAGGAGAGCATTATTACTAGGAACTTAAAAACCAGGAAGTGTGATATACCTTCTTCTTTAAGTAAAGGAGATTCCACTACTTCCAATGTAACTTGGATGACAATCAAATTGCCTTGAAAGAAAATGTTTTTCCGTCAATACTATTGCCCACAAGATACTACAGAATTATATTTATGCAAAATTTGTTGGTCTCTTTTAATACGAGTTTAATGCACTAGCATTGCTATAGATTAGTTGTTAACTGATTCCCCAATAGAAAGAGTACAGAGAACTGGGTGATGTATAGAAATGGAGTCATATTTTTTGTTAAATTCTCCAATTGGATGTGACTTTACTGCCTTATTGTAGATATACTCGGTCATGCTAATTGCTTACCTAGTTGGCTTTAGGTAGAAGGATTATGATAGAATCTGATTTTCTGTCTGATCTCAATCTTTGTAATCTGGATTCTCATTTAAGCTCATGATATCATTTCAGAGTGATATGAACAGGATTTCAGTCCTTAAATCTACTGGAGGTTTCAATCTCACGTTAGTACTTTCTTGAAAATTTATTTTTGACAAGTATATGATATTTTATTGCTAACCAGCCATTTTGTCTCCCTGTGTTTATGTCATAACTGTCTGCAGCATGATATCTGCAATGTGTGCTCTTGATACATTGCTTATGAATATTGCACCTGTTTTTGCTCCCAAACAATACCTTGATTGTAAGACAAATAAGTTACTGTTGATGAAATTTTAAATTTTTAGCCACTAAATGTTGTTTGATGATGCAGATATTAGTGAGATAGAAAATGCCTTGTCAAGATACAATTCTATTTGTCCGGATTCCCCTGATCAACCAATTTGGGCTGTGGCAGAAAATTATCGTTTTGAACCTGTGTTTGTGGAGGTATTTGTTTCTGGCATATGTGGTTTATTCCATCTATGACTTGCAAGGGCTTAATATTGCTTTTGCAGTGCAAGAAACTAATACCCGAAATTGGCGACATGATGAGTGTCCAAGTTATTGTCGAAGGATCAATGAACAGTTCAAATCCTTACTTCTCCAGCTCTTGGAGGCGAAATTTTACTGTATGTATTTCATAGTAAATTTCAGCATTCAAATATCTTATATAGGTATACGACCATGTGCCAAAAAAACATGTGTTAATAAATTTTCATGCAACCTATTTTTAGTTCGATATTCATGAATTAGTTGATACTATGATTGAGGGCTTAACTGTTCTGATACTGATTTGATGGCTTATCGGCTAGGTTAGGGGTAGAAACTATGTCGAGGATTAGGGGCAATGAAAGAAATTTTTGTTTCAGATGGAATTTGAAACTCTATTGGTCATAGTTTTAATCCCTGTCGTATGTCTAATTGTTTGTGAAATAGGTTCTCTTACAGTCTTAGTGTACTTGAATTAATACTTTCGTGCCACATGTTGACAATTGTACTCTCCTCTCTGACAGGGAGGTTTCATTCTAGATATGGGGGTCCATTTCATTGCTGGATTGAGGATGGTAATCTCATATTCTCTGACACTCAATGGTAACAAATTATGGTTTGGTTTATATATAATATCATGTCTTTGTATTTTCTTCAATCTATTTTCGCTTCTTATATCAACCATTCCAGGCAAAATTGCCGAAAGCTGGAATCAGGTCTAATCACTTCCCAGAACACCGCTTTGGTTGGGCCATCTCTCTGTAGCAAGAATTGCAATTCTACACTTATGAAACTGCCTTATCTTTTTCTGGTTTCTTTAATCCTTTCTCTGACATCCTCTTATTTGAGTATCTTATCCCTATGCGAACCAGGAAACTCAAGTTTGTTTATGAGACCAATAAATTGTTATATTATGATGCAAAAATAAAATTAAGATGGGTCAATAAGGTGCGGTGCCTACAGTGTTCAATGTAAAGAATCCTACGTTCTGTTTTCCACTTTGTCAATTTTGAAACTAACCTTATCTCCTTCCCTCTTCCCATTTCATAAAAGATTAATACCCAACAGAATTAAAAGAACTATTAGATTTTTAAATACAAGAGAAAAATGCTATGATGAGCTTGCATCAATGAAATTCTCATTTCATCCTTAAATAACATCAACTTTTTGAAATGTCTTTTCTATTAACAACATGAAGTTCTTAAGGTTAATAAACAATTGCTGTGCATCCTGAAAGTTTCCAATATTCCAAACTTTCATTTGAGGAAAGAATTGTGATAGATATGTATTGTTTGAGTCAAAGACAGAATATTTCAAAATGATTTAAAGCATTTGGCTTGAGCTACATTATTCAGAGCATTATGAGGCTCATATTTAAATAAATAGGTTTCTTCTGGAAGACTTTATTATTAAATTTTGGTGCTGAATATGATTTGCTTGTCTTTGTAAAAGCTCACAGGGTGTGAGGTTGTTTCCGTGTCAGCCATTACCTCTCATGTAGATAAAACTCTACCTCCCCCTGACAACATATCCTCTAATTTGTAAGTTGTCTTTTGAATTATGTTGATTGTTTGAGAAGGTTTTAACCTTATATTTGGAATCCTAAAGATTAGCATATCATATTTCCTGGCCTCAGTCAACTGGAGAACGGATGCTCTGGAGTTTTCGTGATGGTTGTGTCCAGTAGATCACCCAAGGCATGTGGTAAAGTTATAATTTACTTCAAACATTATGCACGTCCATTTATTATTCTTTCCTCATATCCTTTGGTACTACAGATATTCTGGCGAGTTGTTGGCACGAAGGGAACACTACAAGTTGAGCGTGGAAACCAAGATGGATGCCATGGTTACCTGGTATACTGAAATTTGACTTTTGTTGTAATACTTGTGAGATTTAATTACCTTTAAGACTCTTCAACTGTTTATTTTCTTTTTACCTTGGGACTCTAAATTCTTTGCTACATCAATTTGGGAATGTACAACAGGTAACACAATATGGTGCTGATGGGCAGAGTAAAAGCATGTTCTACCCGTTCAGTGGAGTGACTGAAGAATTAAAAGCTTTTATTCATGACATTTCAGAGGCTAAGGTAATATACGTGACTTCCATATTTTATTCAGACCATAATAACTTAGTTTCTTCAGCATAGGATTTTCCATTCAGTGCATGGTGTTTACAGTAGAATTCCACAAACCAGACTGCCATGCCTTTTTGGCCAACTTCTCATCAGTGTATCTAATCTGAATCCTAATCATCAAACCTAGCTTTTCTGCTTGATACTAATTTTCCCTGCAGCATCTCAAAATATTCCTAATTAATTTAGCTTAAAAGCCTTTTTAATCCTTCCCCCACTTTCTTTTTCTACCTGTATTGCCGTCCTAGCAGGCTTCTTGGTAGTTTATTCCCTCTTT
The DNA here is from genome assembly GCA_030444775.1 of Atalantia buxifolia. Taxonomy (NCBI): domain Eukaryota; kingdom Viridiplantae; phylum Streptophyta; class Magnoliopsida; order Sapindales; family Rutaceae; genus Atalantia; species Atalantia buxifolia. Next base: position 30,297,118 of record CM059832.1, on the reverse strand, counting down.
TTATTGTCTTTTCTAGCTGAATAAAATTAAGTTTCTCATAGTCCCTAAGGCTACTTGTTGATATTATGATTTTTTTTTTTAAAAAAAATCTCTCTTCTGCTTTGTTGCAGAAGGGAATCAGCCATGTACCTGAGCCACGCAGTTCTTTTCTGGAAGGTGCTAGGGACGTTGCTCTTCTAGAGGCAATGCTTGAATCTGGATCAAAACAAGGAGGCCTAGTTCACGTGAAAAAGTTCTAGGTTGGGGTCCTTGAGGACTTATGTCCTACGCTTGGCTACATCATTGTTTGAGCTCTGAATATGATTCAGATGCTTGATGCTTTCTAATTGTTCTTAGTTCAGTTGTTCATTTAGACTATAGCTGTCATGAGATGATGAGAATTAGAACTATCAGATGCTCACCTACTCATAGCAGGTTTATTGGCTCTGAAGCCATCAATTCACTGTTACTATTATATCAATCAAGTTTTACTCAATAAAGATTTATCTTCAAAATTCTTACACGAGGACTGTGCAACTTTACACGAGTGCTTGCTCTTGTATGACAGAGCCGAGTTCTTGAGCTTACGAGTATATGTACCCTAAAAGGACTGCATTACTGTGAACGCAGCCCGAAAATCTGCTCTTACTTTTGAAACGTTTAGTAATTTTACTAATACAACCACTTGAGTTACCTGAATGGGGACCTAGACCATTCCCATTTTGTTTGAACAGAACAGATTTACTAAGAGGATCTTGAACTAAGAAATGGATTTTAGAAATTAACTAGAAGTTAAAAAAAAAAAAGGTATCGCTGGGCAATTACAATAATCGAGTTCATTGATATTTTCAGTGAGGTAGGTGCCCTCGTGCAATAATGCGACAGAGGTAAGGAGATGTACTACTAGATTAAGGTGTTGTTACTTGACTGGCAGTTATAAAGACGACAAAGCACTATAATTTCAAACGGGGCCCTTAGTTATTTAATGCTATCATTTTCCTTTTCAGAATGTTCTGAGGCATGGCCTGCTCCGAAGGAAAGTTCATCGCACGCACATGGGACATATCCGTATTGATTGATCAAACCTATCCAACTTGGAAAAATGAAAAATTGCATCCTAATATAATGAAAAGGAAAAAAAGAAAAAAATGATCCCATCATTTTATTGTCAATTGCTATCATGTTGAAGCGCATAATTAATGTTTCCAAGTCAGATGTGGTTGAAGAAAATCTGAAACTTCTGCAAAGGGAAAGTTAGCTTCTCACCCATTTGGTGTCGAGTCGCAATCTTGAGAGACAACAACTGCCAAAGAAAATGACGAAGCGAAGCTTGCATATGGTCTAATGTCCTTTTGCTCATGAGTCATGACCACTTCACATGGTGAGCAATAAGTTCTGGGATGGCATTCACAGAAGTTGAAGAAAGAAATGTGCCATTGTAGCTTCACATCACATGCCTATTAATACAAGTTCATGAAAGGTCCATTTTGTAGGGGAAGCAAAACTTTGTCTCTAAAAATCCATTTCAAAATGAATTTATATATTAAACATTGCATGTTGATGTATCCTAAGAAGTAGCATTTGCATTATAATGCTTCAAAAATCCCATTTCCCCGTCCAAATCAACAAAGCTGTCTCTATACTTTTTTTGTTTGTTTTTTTTTTTGGGGGGGTGGGGGTGTTGAATAATAATGAGAAATTTCACTCATTAAAACCAACCGTTATCTCTTATATATTATTATTTCACTCATTAAAACCAACCCATTATCTCTTACATATTATTATTTGAACTTGGATGACTGTAAAGACAAAGCAGAATCACAAACCCATAATGACGTACATTAAATTTTTGTTGATTTATTTAGCAATTAATATCTTTAAGTTAAAGAATATTCATATCCTAATCATATTTATATTCTAATCATTTAAAGAGAATGAGAGTATATTTAAGATTGAGGTATTGTGTCTTTTAACTTCACAATTACTATTGGTTCAATGATTGGTTAGCTAAAAAATGTTAAAAGGTATATTAAATGAAAGTGAATGTTTACTAAATAATTTAAAGTGTTCGCTATATAATTTAATGACTATAACTTTAAAGTTACCTACGGTAATAATATAGTATGTAACAATTTCTACCTTTAGTCTTACCAACACTTCGATTCAAAAAAAGAAAAATGAAATTGGTCTAAGTTGGAAGAAGATGGTGGGTAGAGAAAAGGACGACCTGTTTCACACCAACTGTGCCTACCACAATATCTCTTTCTTTATTTTCTCAACTGCAATTGCAAAAGATTGGACAAAAACTATTTCACTTTTCCCGTCAAGCCATGAAGAAAATGAACATTAATGATATATAAACCCAAGGCGTTGCATGTTGTTTTCAAATTTTCAATTTCTTGTCCCCGTGCCACTTCCCATCATGGAAACTTCAATTTTGAGGTTGGACCGAATTGAAGCACTCGCTGCCAAAATGAAATCAATTGCCTCTTTCATTTGAGAATTTGTCAAGCTGTCTTGGCAATGTTTTTCATAAACATTTTTGGCATCTTTATGTAGCGTTTGCACCAACCTTTTTATCTCACCAATGAAGAACCCTCGTCGAGTTTCATATAGGCTCGTTCGACAAGAACAAAAACACTTAAGCTCATTTTGAATTTAATTGCTCATTTTCAATCAAATTAGGTAGCGTTTACATTTTGAATTGGAGTGGGAATCCTGAAAGGTAGGAATCCTGGGATTAAGAGTGTGGAATGGGAGTAGGAGTATGTTACTTACTTACATTAGAGTGGGAGTACGAAATTATATTGGATTGGGAGTAAATGGTTTTAAATTACAGTTTTACTCTTATTTAAAGGATTATAATTTTTAATTGCGAAATTAATAAAAAATATATTTGAAAAATAAAATATTTATTTTATTATATTTATAAATTAATAATAATTATTAATATTCTTAATTATGTAAATCATAATTTTTATTAATTTTAATTTGAATTATGTAAATAAAAAAATTATTAATAATAGCAACACAAATGAAACATTATCATTGATAATATAGTACAAAATTGATATTTTCTTAAAATAAAATATTTATTATTATTAAATAAATAAATACAATAATATTATATTTTCAAATAAAGATAAAATATAGTAATATTATTAATTCTCTATGAGTATAATAATATTATTTTTAAGTAATTTTAACTTAGAATAAATGTAAATTATTATTTTTAACTAAATATAATAATATTATATTTAAATATGTTTAATATTATTATTTTACTAAATTTAATTTATAAAATAACATGCTAATATTATTTAAATAAATATAATTTTATTCATTTTATTAAATTTAACAAAATAAGTATGTTTATTATTATTGTTTTAATAAATGTAATTTATAATATAAGATAATCATATTATTTAAATAAATATGATATTATTTATTTTATTTTATTAAATATTATTTATTTTATTTTAAATATAAGGGTAAAAGGGAAGAGGGGGAGTGGATTCCCACTCCCACCACCCCCATAAGAGTGAAAATTCTCACTCCTCCTTAAAATTTATAAATAAATATTAAAGTGAAAGAAATTCACGCTTCTCACTTCCACTTCAAAAAATAAATATTATTCAGTGTAGAGTTTAAGCTATCAAAGTTAAATATTATCTATAATTTCACACTTCTTTTCATATTGATCATAATAAATAGGCGCATCAGTCCCAAAGGAAGCTACAATTATCCAAATAATTAATTGTGCGTCATAAGTATTGGATGGACAACTTTAGAAAAAGTTTTAATTTTAAACATGTTACTCCGTGCCAAGTTTACACGTGTCAAAGATTGCCATCTTAAATATAATAAAATATTTTGGTTAATACTAAGTTTCATATATGTAACTTATAACATTCCCATATGAATAATAAATAAATTCATACTATTTATTATTTATACGAGAAAATTATAAATTATTGGACCAATTAAAAAAAAAAATTCACACAGTGAGACATCGTCCAAATATCTACCGACTCCTGAAAATCTGTGCATTGCCTGAAGGGACTGCACAGCATTACGTGGTGGGAAGCAGGATCATGTGCACACCTTACAGATTACATCCCTTTAGCTCAGCCAATCATGCAAATGCCATCTGTCTTCCTGTCAGAGTATGACGCTTGGCACAAAATTATAAGGGCTTACTGAATCAATATCAGATCATAAACACAGAGTATTATTACCTTTTCTTGTTTGAAAACTGGGACTTACGGTTACCGGTACAGGTGAGCTGTACCCGACTACCTCACGGTGCTCACGCATGACACTAAGGAGGCCGTACACCGTATGCTTGTTTTAATTGTTTTTGACGATTTTATCGTGTGCAGAATATTCACACGAGTCTAATAGATGATATTTTGACACTTGTTACGAGAAAATATTTTCCAAAACTTTTTAAAAAAATTTTGAAATTTATAAAATTGAAATAATTTGCACCCTATCCCATAAATGAATAAATTACAAAAAATGCTGTTTGGGATTTATTTTTTCATTTCAAATGCTTTCTAACGATGAATTCAAAGCAATTTCAGTTCAACTAATAAGTTTTAAATTTGTAATTTTCTAATTTAAAATATATTTCATTGAAGATGACTTGACTTATGAATTTTGTTCTGTGAAAAACTTTACATGTAATTGTTATTAAAAGTAAAAGATAAATCACATTTTTTATTATTTAATTAGGGCAAAAGACAACAACATTACAATAATTTAAAGGCTCAATTCTTTTTAAAAAAATTATATTTTTTGACCATAATAATTTAATTATTTTTTTATCTTAGCATATTTGTTTAAAAAGAATTCATATGACTATTTTTAAATCTAAGACTAACTAAATCATAAAAATATCACGATCTTTTTTTTAATATAATTATCAACATTAAGATTGTAAAAAGTGAATATTTTGATGGGTCATTGCAAGTGGTAAGCTTAAAGATCCTCGTAGGCCCAAAAAGCCTATGTATATAAAACCAACTTATTAAAATATCCCGAGAAAACCAAGAAGATAAAATGAAAAGTTTCTCTCGTCTCCAAGAGCAAGAAAGACACGGTCTCCAACCACGAGCCCGCCAAACCAACAAACCCACCCCGCATGTGCCCAAACCGACCACTTTCCCCGCACGTGTACCCGTGTTTCTTGTGCCAATTAATAAATTAAAATAAAATATTAATAGACAATATCGAATCTCTCCTTATGTTTTATGTAATATCTTAAATAGAGTAAAGACGCAGTTACAAAATCCTTGAGATTGTGATTTTAGAAACCGTATTAAACAAATTTCTTATCAATAAAAATTATACAAAATTCACAAGAAATTGCTCTAAAAAGTTTATCAAAATTCAATAATAAATATTATATTGTTCGCTAACACATCAATAAAATTGAATATTTAGGATCTAAAATATCAAATTATGGGCACCGTATTATCGTGCCCATAATTTGAGCATTGTTAGATTGTCAGAATTTTGCATTGTTATTTAATCAATTTCAAATTATCAAAGAGGTATTATAACAAAATTTTCAAACAAAAATAATATAAGTATTTCATATCTTAATTCTTTTGAATTGGTCTTAAAAAACCAAAAATTAATAAACAATGTGCATAGCTAGTGAACCAGGCAAAAAGGTTAAAATAAAAATTAAAAAAAGTTGGTGGTGGCTGAGTAGGCTCTCTGTGTGCTTTTTATCGATTAGATTCAGTCTTTCCATAGATCTCACTTTTTTTTTTTTTTTTTAAATTTTATTACATACTTCAACTCCTCAGTCTTCACTAGCTATCTTTGTCTCTTCACTGCTCCATAACTCACTGCCCATTATTCATTTCCCAACACCCAATAAAATAAAATTAAAATAAGGATTTTGATTTTTCATCGCTGCAACTTCACAACTTAGCTAGCATTACGCACATTGTGCTGAAGGTACATTTTTTTTCTAGCTCTTTGAAAAATTCTTTGCTTCACGACTCTAGCTTTTGTTGAAGTTAGCTTGGTAGTTGTTGAAACTTTGAACTTGGTTAGCTTTGCTTACTCTTTCAAGTAATGCAAGAAAATGCATTTTTTTTTTTTGTAGTATATGTTTCTTGATGGCTTTGAAAGTTAAAGCTAGCACATTTTTACTGAACTTGGGTAACTTCTCGTTTTGTATTTAACATATATTCTTTGTGATTTTTTTTTTTAATATTAGATCTGTCGGTACAAATCTGTGGGGGGTTTACATTGTTTGGCTACTAAATGTTGTGATGTACTTGGAAAAATTATAAATCTTGGAGTCTACATTACATGGGTTAGATATGCTGCTCAGCTGAGCTTGATAAAAAAAATAATAATAATAATAAATAATACTGGGTTCAGTTGAGTTTAATTTGTAATGATATATTCATGTATGGCCATATATATTTAGGAAGTCGAATTTGACACTCAAACTGTCATTTTCTTTCATTTACATCAGTTTTGATTTGCACCTAAATGGCAGGTGTGAGTTGTAATTAATTGTAGCTCTTGTTTTTCTTGTTCTGATTTTGCAGGTTCTTGGTGCTTTCTGCTCAAATGCATTGACCGAAGTGCCTAGTGTTTACTTTATTATGGTTGATGAGGTCCTTTAATCCTTTTCCTTTCTAATCATGCACTAGAGATCTGAAATTTAGAATCTAGAAATTATGTTTGATTTTCTTTCCATGATTTATGCGTTACCATATCTTTTAGCTTCATTATACTTGTGTCCTCAACTTTCTGATCTCTGCTTTGTACAATAGCCTACTAGCTACAACAAAAGAGTTGGGGTTTCGATCATTGGAGACATTCATTTTGAGGTTGAATTTGACTTAGAAAATCTTTGTTTCTTCTTGTGTAACTGTAATATTCTTCTGGGTAGCTCTGGTTGTGTTATTACATATTAGTGAAGATGCAGAAGTCTCCACAAGCTATAGACTTTGCTCTGAAGGAGACCTCCCCGAAAATTGGTGCGGGGTCTGTCACAGGTGATAAGCTTTCATGCACCTATGACCTTGTTGAACAAATGCAATACCTTTATGTCCGGGTTGTCAAGGCAAAGGATTTACCTGGAAAAGATGTTACTGGTAGCTGTGATCCCTATGTTGAAGTAAAACTCGGAAACTATAAGGGAACTACAAAGCATTTTGAGAAGAAGTCCAATCCTGAATGGAATCAGTGTTTTGCTTTCTCGAAAGATAGGATTCAAGCTTCAGTTTTGGAAGTGTTGGTGAAGGACAAGGATGTTGTTTTGGATGATTTAATTGGCAGGGTAATGTTTGACCTCAATGAAGTGCCGAAAAGGATTCCTCCAGACAGTCCTCTGGCACCCCAGTGGTACAGATTGGAAGATCGTAAGGGAGATAAGGTTAAAACTGGAGAGCTGATGTTGGCTGTTTGGATGGGAACTCAAGCAGACGAGGCATTTCCTGATGCGTGGCACTCAGATGCAGCAACAGTCAGTGGTGAAGGAGTTGCAAATATTCGATCAAAGGTATATCTATCCCCCAAGCTTTGGTATGTGAGGGTCAACATTATTGAAGCTCAGGACCTGCTACCTAGTGATAAAAGTAGGTTTCCTGAAGTTTTTGTGAAGGCTATCCTCGGAAATCAGGCATTGAGAACTAGAATTTCTCAAAGTAAGACCATAAACCCAATGTGGAATGAAGATTTGATGTTTGTAGCAGCCGAGCCTTTTGAGGAGCACTTGATTCTGACTGTTGAAGATAGGGTAGCACCAAACAAGGATGAAGTGTTAGGTAAGTGTCTGATCCCATTGCAAGGAGTGCCGAGGAGATTGGACCATAAGCCTGTGAACACTAGGTGGTTTAATCTTGAGAAGCATGTTATTGTAGACGGGGAAAAGAAAGAGACTAAATTTTCCAGCAGAATTCATCTGAGGATATCTCTGGAAGGTGGATATCATGTTTTGGATGAATCGACCCACTACAGCAGTGATCTGAGGCCAACTGCAAAACAGTTGTGGAAACCCAGCATTGGAATATTGGAGCTTGGTGTTCTCAGTGCTCATGGGCTGACGCCAATGAAGACAAAAGATGGACGAGGAACCACAGATGCTTATTGTGTGGCCAAATATGGGCAGAAATGGGTGCGAACAAGAACAATTGTTGACAGCTTCGGGCCACGATGGAATGAACAGTACACTTGGGAAGTTTTTGACCCATGTACTGTCATTACTGTAGGGGTATTTGATAATGGCCACATCCATGGACAAGGTGGCGGTGGGAAGGATTCAAGAATTGGTAAAGTGAGGATTCGATTATCAACACTTGAAACTGATAGGGTTTACACACACTCTTATCCTCTTTTAGTTTTGCATCCTTCAGGGGTGAGGAAAATGGGAGAGGTTCAATTGGCCGTGAGGTTTACTTGCTCGTCGTTGATTAACATGCTGCATATGTACTCACAACCATTGCTGCCCAAAATGCACTACATTCATCCATTGTCTGTTATTCAGCTTGATAGCTTGAGGCACCAGGCTATGCACATTGTCTCTATGAGGCTGAACCGAGCTGAGCCACCATTGAGGAAAGAAGTTGTGGAGTATATGCTTGATGTAGACTCGCATATGTGGAGTATGAGGAGAAGCAAGGCTAATTTCTTTAGAATAATGGGTGTTCTAAGTTCGTTGATTTCTGTTGGTAAATGGTTCGATCAAATCTGCAATTGGAAAAACCCTCTTACAACCATTTTGATTCACATCCTATTCATCATATTGGTCCTTTATCCTGAGCTCATACTCCCCACCGTATTTCTCTACCTTTTCTTGATAGGCATTTGGAACTTCCGTTGGAGGCCAAGGCACCCTCCTCACATGGACACTCGACTGTCGCATGCCGAAGCGGCTCACCCTGACGAACTAGATGAAGAATTCGACACATTCCCCACAACCAAGGGATCAGACATTGTTCGCATGAGATATGACCGCCTGAGAAGCATAGCAGGGAGGGTTCAAACAGTGATTGGTGACCTTGCAACTCAAGGGGAAAGGTTTCAGGCTCTGATAAGCTGGAGAGACCCAAGAGCAACCACTCTTTTTGTCACTTTCTGCTTGATTGCTGCTATAGTCCTCTATGTTACTCCATTCCAAGTTGTTGCCCTCCTTGCAGGCATTTACGTGCTGAGGCATCCCAGGTTTCGCCACAAGCTTCCATCGGTTCCTCTCAACTTCTTCAGGAGGTTGCCAGCAAGGTCAGACAGCATGCTATAAGGACAGCCAACTTTTGCTTGGCCTTTGCTGTCTTTGGCCCTCACATTCTAGCCGCCCATATTCACAAGCAGCATGCCAAAGTACTGCACCAGCGACTCAACCTCTCTCTGTTTCTTTATAAGATGTAACTTTTATCTGCACAATCTGGTAAATTTCATAAAAACTCAGCAGGCAGCTTGTTCGAGTTGATTTGATTATGTTCATTTGTAATATGTAAACACTAATTTTAATTAGTTTATGCAAGCCTGTCACCTAAATTATGCTACCTACATTGCTCTGTGCAAGTATTATAATTTAACTGCTCGTCCTGTTTGGGCTTCGTATCCACGCAAAACCCATTTTCATTATCGGGCTTTAGTCTACGAATGCTAGTATTATCTTTTAGGTACGAGCATTTCTATTCAACCACTTGTTTTGATCTTTACAGACCCCCCACCCCCCTTTCTTTTGTAGGCATAATTAAATGTCTAAAAATTATTTTATTTCCAAAATTCAAATCATGGATGTGTTGTTTGCCAGATGTAACAAGAAAATAGGGGTAAAACAAGAGTGACAAATACATGACAAGAGAGTGCATTTAGATGTAAAAATAATAATAATAATAATGAACAAATATGTCACATATAGATTTATGGAAGATTAATCATACAATTAGTTTAAGAAATAATATGTAATATGATCAAATCCGCTTGATCAAGAGAAAATATTGTACAAAATCTCATCTGTTTTTAGTTTAACTGGAAGACAATGATTCAATTAACAATCAATGGTGAAGTGTTCTTGTTTGTATGACATGCTGTTTGTATAGGTCGAAAGTGATGATATAATTCAAACTCTTATACAAATTTATCTTGTCAAACTAATGTGACATTAATTCATTGGTTGAATAAAAATATAAAATAATATAAATAAATCATGTAAAAAAATATTTAATTCAACCAATTTTATCACGCCACGGTTTATACAAAATAAATTTGTACAAGAAGAGTTTGTGGCTATATCATTCTGCACCCCCTTTCTTTTGTAGGCATAATTAAATGTCTAAAAATTATTTTATTTCCAAAATTCAAATCATGGATGTGTTGTTTGCCAGATGTAACAAGAAAATAGGGGTAAAACAAGAGTGACAAATACATGACAAGAGAGTGCATTTAGATGTAAAAATAATAATAATAATAATGAACAAATATGTCACATATAGATTTATGGAAGATTAATCATACAATTAGTTTAAGAAATAATATGTAATATGATCAAATCCGCTTGATCAAGAGAAAATATTGTACAAAATCTCATCTGTTTTTAGTTTAACTGGAAGACAATGATTCAATTAACAATCAATGGTGAAGTGTTCTTGTTTGTATGACATGCGTTATATAAAGGTCGAAGTAAAGATTATTTACAAACTCTTATACAAATTTATCTTTACAAACTAATGTGACATTAATTCATTGGTTGAATAAAAATATAAAAAAATAATATAAATAAATCATGCCCAAAAAATATTTAATTCAACCAAATTCAGTTTATCAAAATAAATTTGTCATAAAGTTTGCATTTATATCATTCTGACACCCCTTTCTTTTGTAGGCATAATTAAATGTCTAAAAATTATTTTATTTCCAAAATTCAAATCATGGATGTGTTGTTTGCCAGATGTAACAAGAAAATAGGGGTAAAACAAGAGTGACAAATACATGACAAGAGAGTGCATTTAGATGTAAAAATAATAATAATAATAATGAACAAATATGTCACATATAGATTTATGGAAGATTAATCATACAATTAGTTTAAGAAATAATATGTAATATGATCAAATCCGCTTGATCAAGAGAAAATATTGTACAAAATCTCATCTGTTTTTACTTTTTTGGAAGACAATGATTTAACAATTAATGATGAAATGTTTAACAATTAATGGTGAAATGTTCTTGTTTGTATGACATGCATACACCAGTGATGATACAGTTCTACAAACTCTTATACAAATTTATTGTATAAACTAATGTGACATTAATTAATTCATTGGTTGAATAAAAATATAAAATAATATAAATAAATCATGGGCCAAAAATATTTAATTCAACCAATTTTATCATACCACATCATACAAAATAAATCATTACTGATAGTTTTGGCATTTATATCATTCTGAGACCCCCTTTCTTTTGTAGGCATAATTAAATGTCTAAAAATTATTTTATTTCCAAAATTCAAATCATGGATGTGTTGTTTGCCAGATGTAACAAGAAAATAGGGGTAAAACAAGAGTGACAAATACATGACAAGAGAGTGCATTTAGATGTAAAAATAATAATAATAATAATAATAATAATAATAATAATAATAATAATAATAATAATAATAATAATAATAATAATAATAATAATAATAATAATAATAATGAACAAATATGTCACATATAGATTTATGGAAGATTAATCATACAATTAGTTTAAGAAATAATATGTAATATGATCAAATCCGCTTGATCAAGAGAAAATATTGTACAAAATCTCATCTGTTTTTAGTTTAACTGGAAGACAATGATTCAATTAACAATCAATGGTGAAGTGTTCTTGTTTGTATGACAAGCAGCTATAGGTCGAGTGATGATCTGTTCAAACTCTTATACAAATTTGGACATTAATTCGTTGGTTGAATAAAAATATAAAATAATATAAATAAATTGGGCAAAAAAATATTTAATTCAACCAATTTTATATGACAAGCATAAAATAAGCTATAGTTTGTGGTTATATCATTACTCACAGCAATTGCGCTATTTTAGCATTTTGATTACAGTCAGACAATGGAACCACTCAAAGAGTCAAAACTTAATTCTAACTCTCCTTAATAATTGAATTTGCTTGTTGCATCATTCTGCCTTAAAAAAGAATGTGTCATTATATGAAAATGATATAACAATATATGAGCTATAAATTTGTATTTATAAGTAATTATAAAGTACTCTTTAGAGAAGTAATGCTTCTTCTGAAAAAGCACTTTAATAAAATATATTCTCTAAAAAATTTTCTCTCTTCATTTTTTTAAACCCACATCAGTCTAAAATTGGCACGTAACAAAAAAATTTGGTTGAGGAGCAAGTTCAAAGCATAGTGTATTTTGAAACTTTAATAAAAATTTATATCAATACATAATCACAATTATTACGATACCGAAGATGATCACTTTGAAAAATATTCATAATATAAGTGGTATTTTCAAAAACTTTAAATTACAAGGGATAGTTAGAAAACTTCTAGAATTATGAGCCAATTTTGATATTATAAAAATAAAATTCTCAAATCCTAAAGGAAGCATTTCCCCGTCACGAACCCAAGATGATAAAATTAATGGCACTACTCTTACTCGAAATCCTAAAATGAAGAGCCGGCTAAAAAAAAGAGAAAAAAAGAGTAAATAAATATTAATTTAATTTTTCTTTTGTATAAATTTGAAGCCTCTTAAATGGTGATTTTTTAAAAAAAAATCATGCTTTTGTATACTTATATTCCCAATCGAGATCACTTTAAAACAATATATTATTCAACTTATTATGATCTTAATTAAGATATATCCTACATCACACTTCATAAGCATTTGTTTAAGAAACTAGACAACGAAAGACTCAGGATTATTGTTCTTAAAATTAAGACAAAACTCAAAATTTCATTTTTTTGGGAAAAAAAATAATGTTTGCTCAATTAGGATTTTAATGACTTAATTACTGAATACTTTTATTAAGTTCAAAAAATAAATAGACTTAATGATTTAATTGATTGAAATTAAGTCAATTGAGTCATTAAGTAAAAAAAATATTTTTTTAAAAGTCAATTGAGACATTAAATAAAAAAAAGAGAAACATTTTTTTTTTTACTTCTCAACTAATGTGACATCCCAAATGTATTGGATTGTGAAAATATTATGTTAATAATTGATATTAAAATTAATTAATGTTATACACGTGAGCATAAATGATTGATAATACATCAATTGGAATACTAACTTGATATCTCAATTGGTTAAGCATAGGCATAAGCATAATCTCTTTTCTTTTCTTTTTTATTTTTCGTAGATAAATTTATGTAAGATGCTATGGTACCCCAACGTTCCACGCCGTATACCCTTAACCCCACTTTGAATCTATCAATTAAGATTTTGTTGGTTACTCAATGGATCGACAATAAAAATATAGCGAGGAATTTTATTCATGTCGTTTAGAGATTTTTTTTTTTTTAAAAAAAATTATGCTTAATTAAAGCCGATTGTTGATGTGGAAATGATAAGAATCTTTTGATCAAAGAATTTTCCAAAGAATATTCTTTTTTCTTCTTGATGGTTTAATGTTTTTCAGAATGGTTAATTTTGTTAACATTGTAGGAGACAGCAAAATTCAAGACAAAATTACCTTAACTCCAACCGGCTCCTGATTTTGACTTCTTTTTCTACAAGCAATTCAAAATTTTCGATAGTTGCTCCCATAAAATTAACCTAAAATTAATTGTCAATCACATAGATATGATTTGATTTTGATATGGGATTTTGATTGTAAAAAATCATTGATTATGAATGTATTAATTTGTCTATTTGTTAGAATAGAATAGAATAAATAAATAAATAAAAACAACAAGTAAAGTTTCCCTTGAATTAGCTCAGAATTTTCCTATAAGCATCACTGGAGTCGCAAATCAAACGATACAATAAAAACTGAAAAAAAAAAATCTTTCGTTATTTAAAAACTCTTTTGAACATTGAAGGAGCTGTATGAAACAAACACCAGTCATTCATTTGATAAATGAAACTTTTGTAGCTGAGTAATTTAATATTAAAGGATGCAACATCTCAATTAAAAACATATTTTTAGTTAATTTTCATTGACAAGTTAAAAAACTATTCCTCCAGAATTTCTACAGCTTCCTGGTCCTCAGATTAATCATTTATATTTCCATTGTAAATTATGCCTAACAAGATGATTATTATTAGTATATATTTTTTTTTATTGGATTGAAATCAATCATTTGTAATGATGATTGGCTAAATATTCTAGCTGATAAAAGAAATAAGGAAACGGAAATTAATTAAATTAATTATTTACAATTATGACAACATGTCATTCCTTTTCGTTTTTTTTTGTTTTTTAACTAATTAATTGCATGACAATCAATCATTTGTAGTGATTTGCATAATCCGGCTGGAAACAAATAACAATATCCAGACAACGTCATTGAAGACAGGAAATGTGTCTATCTTTGAAGTTGTCTACAATTTAAGACATAATGTTCCTTAAGCCTGCGAATTGTGCGGTTTCTATGCTTTAATTTTGCACAGATAATGACCCAAAAAATAAACAAATAAACGAACTGAAATTATATAGTAGGGTCACTTTCTTGCTATTTGTCAAACCAAGCACATGATTTCAACTCTATTCCAGACATTTCTCTTAGCAAACAATATGTTATGCTTTAATCATAATACACAATTTGCATTATGATTTGTGTATTATGATTAAAGCATAATGATAAAAAATAGAGACAATTAACACTAAATATATGATCAGATATAGTTGGTGACTCATTATTTGAGATACAAATGATGTATTCTTATAAGATTATTATATTTTTAATTTGGACAATTAGTTAACAAAACATGACGGAGTGTGTGAGGTTCAAATATATCATTTAATCGGTTGACTCAAAAACTTAAATTCTTAATGAGGGAGTACAAAAAAAAAAATATAAGATTCGGAGAAGATATATGGAATCCTAAGTTCTGAGAACAGTTTGATTTGCTAAACGACAATGAAAAGAATAAGATGACAAAACTAAAGAAGTGGAGGTTTTATACCTAGTTAGAAATAAAGATAACAAATTAAAAGACACTTGATTCTAATCTGTGGAAAATTTTCTTAAAAAAGGATAAAATAATTAAAAATTACAAATTTCAGAGTCCTATATAACGGAATTCACGTAAACTTTAGCATTTATTATCTTATCTCACGATAGTGAGTTTCGAAAACACGCTTTTATAGGACTGAGTTAAACCTGCGCCATGCTCTCATCGGGCTACAAAGCCCAAAAGTTATACAAGTTAATTAAAGATAAAAAAAATTATCTTGTCGTAAAATATTTTTTTGTCATTATTAATTTTGTGTAACTTTTTCTATATATGTAAGTTCCCTCTTTATAAATATATGAAAGTTATGCCCATATGATTACGTTATGATCACGTCCTACATTAGTTAATGCAAGATTTGAAGTCTAACTAATTTTTCTACCGTTAAAATAGTTTATTATCCAAGTGATTGATAAGCGAATTGGGTATTTATATGTTGATGCATAATTATGAATCATGAAATCTCATATCATATATATGAATAAAGGAAAGCTTCAGTTTCTTAGAAATACCTTAGTTTAAAATACATCCATGGGCATTCTCAAGTACCAATCATCAAACTAATTTAACTATATTATCAAATATAATTAGGGATAAAACCACTAAAATTTCCAAGATTTTCTTAAATATATGGAGAGACCCTCTTAATTTCGGAAATGATCACACCGATTTTTTTTAAGACTATTTCTTTTAAGACTTTTTGTATGTACAACAAACACATAAATTGGACTTGTAAATTACAGAATGAAAATTTTTTATACATAAAAAAGTATACCATATAGTAATAATACGATCAAAATGCTAACGATATATGATTTCGAGTCCTGTCATGTAAACAAAAATAAAAAACGGGGTAATCGATTTTTGCCAAGCCTTCAAATCTTTCTTGAACTTTTGTTCCATGTTTGAAAACGGGGTAATCGATGATTCTAAGGGCAAATTAAAAAGGGGAATCTACAAACGTCAAGTTCGGATTGGTTCTATTTTGAGTCCATGCAATAATCACTATTTATAAACACTTAAAATATTTAAAATATTTCACTCATACGTTGTTAATATCAAAGAAAAAGCATGAAGAGAGAATCTTTTCATAAGCAGACTGTAAATGCTCGGAGGATACAAAGAAAAATCAGTTGTTTTTAACTATGACGAACGTTGATCTTTGTCGGGTTGTAATTTGGACCCAATAAGAATCTAAAGTGTTTAAATTCGACGAATGAGCCCCCCTCAGTTTTGTATTGCGGAGGTTCGGCCTCAGGCTCTTGGTCATTCTTTTTTTGCCATTTGGCACTTTTAATCAATACCCTTAGGCACATTCTAGCTCACAGTCACAGGTTAGTATAATTTAGTTAACCGTGAAATGTTTTTTTTTTTTAACTGTTTTGCATTTTCAAAAGTATATATATGAACTTAAATTAATTTAGTTTTGATATGTGGTGTATTACAAGTGTGTTTGGTTTCTTAGCTCGATTCTGGTGACTACGGCATTACAGGAAGCAGCTGCAGGTTTCAAAAGCTGTGATATCATTGCACATTGTTTCTCTCTTTAAGGTTTGTTTCTGTTAACGGCTTACATACACTTGCATTTAACTGATGCTTGAAAGATTTTTTCTACTTTCTTACGAAGCTCTACTATGCATCCTTTTCAAAAATTAGTTTGTCTTGGATTTGCCTCAACGGAGTAGTCCGGTTGATTAGGCTTCTTGCAGTAGAAGCTAGAGATGTAGGAATCGAATGTCTCTTATTAATTTTTTTTAATTTACAAAAAAAAAAGAACTCTTAATCTCATTGTTATAAATTGATTTTTGTTGTGAGAATGATGTAGTTCTAGTTATAAATTATTTGTTGCCGCTGGGGTTAAATATATAATGGTGTACCTTTCTGAAATGTCAGTAGCATTTTTATAAACGATAAGCTTTAATCTTTGAAATTGTTTTGTGTTTGCACAAACCACAGCCCTTAAAAGTACAATCCTTATTGATGGAAGTTGGACTCAAACTGGTTACTTGATTCCAATAGGTATTGCTTATAGGAGGCTTAAACTCTACAGAAAATGGATCCGGGAAAATCAATAGATGACCAATTTTGCAAGCTGCATCCGTGCCTGCCCGTGAACACGAGAATTGGGATAGTAGGAGGCGGTCCAAGTGGCTTATCAACCGCGTATGCACTGGCAAAACTTGGCTACAGAAATGTGACTCTGTTAGAGAAGTATCATACCGTTGGAGGCATGTGTGAATCAGTTGACATTGAAGGTACAAAATGAACAATTATTTTTCACTTTGTATCTATCATTTATAGTTGCCGGGTATGTTAACTGTCTAAGCATAACTATAAACAGGAAGGATTTATGATCTGGGTGGTCAAGTTCTCGCGGCAAATAGTGCACCTGTTATCTTTCACTTGGCAAAAGAGGCCGGGGCTGAATTAGAAGAAATGGATTCACACAAACTTGCACTCATTGATGGCTCAACAGGGGAGTTTCAGGACATCAAAGTTGCTGATGATTATGTGTCGGTTATCTCATTGACATTGGAACTACAGGTCAGTTTTCTTTACTTTAAACAGACTTGAAAATTTCACCAGATTGTATAGCTCAACATTCTGGTGTAACAATCCATGCTGCTTACTTGCAGGACAAGGCAAAGGAGTCTGGTCGAATTGGTGTTCATGCAGTGAGTGACTTGGCTTCAGACTTAACTCCAACTTACCTTGAAGATCGAGATCTGTTCCCAAATCTGTGGCTTATGGATATACTGCTTCTGGTTATGGATTTGTTGAAGACATGCCTTATGCCTACATTCATGAATTCACCAGGACTTCCATGGCTGGAAAAATTCGACGTTTTAAAGGTGGATACACAAGCCTTTGGCAGAAGCTCAGCAAATATCTTCCAACTGAAGTCCATTGCAACACTGAAGTACTAGCAATCAGACGCGATTCTACTACTGTCCGCGTTGATGTTAAACATTCTAATGGGGAATGTGAAGTTATGGAATTTGATAAGATCATCATCTCTGGAGCCTTTCCTGTAAAGACTGGAAAATTTTACAGATCACCAACTTCAAAGCCAACAGGTTTGTTGATTTCAAAAATAATTCGTATACTCGTAAATTCATTCTGTTTTGTCTAACTGCAAATTTCTGAAAACAGAATCTGAAACGCAAGTAATGGAAATGGATGAGCTTGAAAAGGAGCTATTCAGCAAAGTACAAACAATTGACTACTACACCACTGTCTTAAAGATTACTGGCCTAGAACATTTACCAGTTGGCTTTTATTACTTTGGCGAATATATGGAGGATCCTGCAACAATTGGACATCCTGTTGCAATGCAAAAATTCTTTGCAGACACTGACATTTTCTTATTCTGGTCATACGGAAACTCTGTCGATATCACGGGACCAACTGTCACTGAGCTTGCAATCAAGACAGTTAAAAATATGGGGGCAGTGATTGAGAATGTGGAACTACAGAGAAGATTCAAGTACTTTCCACATGTTAACAGCAAAGGTGAGCTCAGTTTGCTACTTCAATCGTTAGCTACTACTAGAAGTCGGAAAAATAATTCTTCTATTTTTCTTTCTTCAGATATGAAGGATGGATTTTATGACAGATTGGAGTACGAACTTCAAGGTCAGAGGAACACTTACTATGTAGGTGGACTTTTGGCATTTGAGCTTACAGAGAGAAATTCATCCTATTCCATGGCTCTAATGTGCAAGCACTTCGCAAATGATTATTCTATGCCAGAATTTCCATATGTTAAGGTAAATTGTCCTTCTAAACATTGAGTGGTTTGATGTTTATGATATTAGTTGCTCAAAGGCTAATATCTAATAACATGTGCTTGCAGAATTTGTTCCCATTGCAATCAGATAACTGGGCTAGGAATTTCAAAGAATTAGAAGAACTGCCAGGAGTTGAGTTTCCTGAACTGTCAAGTCTTGATGGTTACTTGAAGCACTGGGGAACTCATAGAATTACTCAAAAGAAAATTCTGTTTACTTGGATTAATGAAGAAGGTGCAGCAGTGAGCCAGAGGACTTATGAAGAACTTCATGCAAATGCTTCTTGCATTGCACATAAGCTCTTGACAAGCCGAAAACCAGTTATCAAGCCAGGGGACAGGGTTCTTCTTGTCTATGTACCGGGTTTGGATTTCACTGATGCCTTCTTTGGTTGCTTGAGAGCTAAAGTCTTACCGGTACCAGTTCTTCCTCCAGATCCCTTGCAAAGAGGTGGCCAAGCACTTTTGAAGATTGAAAACATTTCTAAATCATGTGGTGCAGTGGCAATTTTATCAACCATTGGCTATCATTCAGCAGTTCGAGTAGGATCTGTGAAGAGTCTGATCTCATTGGTAGGAAAAGATGGCGAAGCCACTGCTCGGTGGCCAAATCTACCATGGCTCCACACAGATTCTTGGGTCAAGAATTCCAAAAACTTGCGTGCAGAAAATGTAGTTTGCTTTACTGAATCTCAGCCGGACGATCTTTGCTTTCTTCAGTTCACATCAGGATCAACTGGTGACGCTAAAGGAGTAATGATAACTCACGGTGGGCTCATTCATAATGTAAAGTTAATGCGAAAGATATACAAGAGCACCTCAAAGACAGTATTAGTCAGCTGGCTTCCTCAATACCATGACATGGGGCTAATTGGTGGAATGTTTACAGCTATGGTTGGTGGAAGCACAGCAATATTGTTTTCCCCATTGACATTCATCAAGAACCCACTTTTATGGCTTGAAACCATGAGTAAATACCGGGCTACTCACAGCGCAGGCCCAAACTTTGCTTTCGAGCTCATGGTTAGAAGACTGGAATCTAACAAGGACAAGGTTACGAGTTTTGATCTTTCTTCAATGAAATTCCTTATGGTTGCTGCTGAACCAGTAAGGCAAACAACAGTGAAAAGATTTGTAGAGTTGACTAGTCCTTTTGGCCTTTCTCAAGAGGTGATGGCTCCTGGTTATGGATTGGCAGAAAATTGTGTATTTGTCAGCTGTGCATATGGACAAGGGAAGCCTATAATTCTTGACTGGCAAGGAAGAGTCTGTTGTGGGTATGTAGATCAAAATGATCCAGATGTTGACATCAGAATTGTGAATCCGGAGACTAGTGAGGAGATTGAAGAGCCTGGAAAGGAAGGAGAAGTATGGATCGGTAGCCCCAGTGCTGGAATTGGGTATTGGGGTAGAGAAGAACTTAGCCACATGACTTTCAGAAATGAGCTTCAAAATAACCGTGGAAGAAAATACACGAGAACCGGAGATCTTGGAAGAATTATTGACGGGAAGTTTTTTATCACAGGAAGAATCAAGGATCTTATTATTGTCGCAGGAAGGAACATTTACTCAGCTGATGTTGAAAAGACCGTGGAGAGCTCATCTGAACATATACGCCCAGGTTGCTGTGCTGTCATTGGTGTGCCAGAGGAAGTCCTATCAACCAAAGGAATTTCAGTTTCACATGGCTCTGATCAGGTTGGCTTGATTGTGATTGCGGAAGTTAGAGATGGGAAGCCGGTTGATAAGGATGTCATTGAAAATATTAAAACTCGCGTTGTAGAAGAACACGGAGTTACTGTTGCTTCCGTCAAGCTGATCAAGCCGAGGACCATGAGCAAAACAACATCAGGGAAAATCAAGAGATTTGAATGCCTCAAACAGTTTGTTGATGGAACTCTAAATACCGTACCAGAACCACTTTTCACAAAAAGGAAATTGACCAGGTCATTCACTACTGGCACTTGTAAAGAGGGAAGAACGCCTAGGCCTCAACTTGTGAGTTCTCCTGTGGCAAGCCAAAAAATGAGTAACAAAGACATTGTGGAGTTCCTAAAAGGACTGGTTTCCGAGCAGACAGGGATTCCCATTACCAAAATCTCTGCCACTGATAGCTTGGTTTCTTATGGAATTGATTCAATTGGTGTAGTCAGAGCAGCTCAAAAGCTCTCAGATTTCCTAGGAGTTCCAGTTGGAGCAGTTGATATCTTCACAGCAACCTGCATCGCAGACTTGGCAAGCTTCTCGGAGAATCTTGTCATGAAGTCTCAGCCTCAACTCATGACAGATTCCTCCTTTACACCAGAACCCGAGACAGACTTCGATGAGTTTGATATGGAAGTTTCAAAAGCTCGCCAATGCGGTATCTGGATTTTCCAATTACTGGCTCTTGTTTATGTCTCAGTCATGCTGATACTTCCTGCTTATCTATCAGTTTCTGTTTTTACAACTTTGGTCTCAGCCCCGCAGACACTATTGGATGAACGTCCTTGGTTGAACTATATGTTCTCCTTGACTTTCGCTCCTCTTGCTTGGATCCTTTGCATATTTGCTACTTGCATTTCCATAACTATTTTTGGAAATTCTTTCTTGAGACCAAACTATACATTGAATCCTGAAATTTCCATCTGGTCAGTTGATTTCGTTAAATGGTGGGCACTTTACAAGGTCCAAGAAGTTTCTTCTAAAGTTCTTGCAGTTTATTTAAGAGGAACAGTATTCCTAAACTGGTGGTTTGAGATGCTTGGAGCCAAGCTTGGATCATCAGTGTTGCTTGACACTGTCGATATAACAGACCCATCTCTTGTTTTAATTGGAGATGGAGCTGTGATTTCAGAAGGGGCTCTAATTCAGAGCCATGAGGTAAAGAACGGAGTCTTGAGCTTTCACCCAATTAAAATTGCCCGAAAAGTTTCAGTTGGGCCGTATGCTGTGATCCAAAAAGGAAGTGTAATCAGAGAAGAAGCAGAAGTCGCACCCTTGCAAAAGAGTGAAGGAGGCAAACCTATTCTCAAGTCCACTAACGCTAACTATGTACAAAAGGTAAGTGTATATACATATATTCATTTCTTCTACTTAACCATTGGCAACTTCTTTAAATTTAGGATTCTGTACATAATTAGATTCATGAAATATCATAGATTGCTTTCTTCTTGTTACATACATGTATGTACTCCTTTTTTCTTGGGATCGAAGTTATAAAATTAGCATACGTTATGTTTTCCGCTGTCATTTCAGGGTGGGGCAGTTTCGAAAATTTCTACTCACAGAACTCAAGATGAGGCCATTCAACAATTCATAGGCATCTACATAGTCAGTTTCCTCAGCACTCTATCGGCAGCCATTACCTACTTCCTCTACCTTTGGCTATCTCAAAAGCCTTGTTCCTCGCGGCACTTTGCATTTCTTTGCATATCTGGAGCCTTCCACTGGCTTCCATTCACCATCATTGCATACGCCACCATGTTTGCGAGTGTTCCTGCAAACCCAGCTTACTTCGCTATTTCTACTGCGGTTGCTTACTTATTTTATGGCCTAGTACTCAGCTACCTCACATGCATTTTGACCCACTTTCTTGCTGGTAAAAAGGAGGAAAAGCAAACCCACTTGAAGGCTTGGCTCTGCCACCGGATTACCATTGCTTGCCACCTAAGGTTCGCCAAGCTTCTCTCCGGAACGGAAGCATTCTGTATCTATTTACGCCTTTTGGGTGCAAAGATTGGGAGATATTGTTCGATCAGAGCCATCAACCCAGTTTCATGTCCACAACAAGTCACACTTGGTGCTGGTGTCCATCTTGGCGACTTTAGCCGGATAATTCCTGGTTTCTATTCTTCTATTGGGTTTATTTTCGGGAAAGTTGAGGTACAGGACAATTCAGTAATTGGCAGCCAAAGCCTAGTCCTGCCAAATTCAGTTGTTTCAAGAGATGTAATTCTCGGTGCACTTTCAGTTGCTCCAATGCATTCAGTTCTCCAAAGAGGAGGCATTTACATTGGATCTCAATCCCCAGTCATGATCAAGAACACAATGCATGCTTTGGATGACAGGATAGAAGAAATGGACATGAAATACAAGAAAATTGTCGGCAACTTGTCGGCAAATTTGGCTGCCACTACTTTGAAGGTTAAATCAAGATACTTCCACCGCATTGGAGTAAGTGGGAAAGGACAATTGAAGATCTACGACGATATTCAAGGCTTGCCAGATCACAAAATCTTCCGTCCCGGAAAATGTTACCCCGTCATAGTTCGGCACAGCAACAGCTTGAGTGCTGATGATGATGCAAGGATAGATGCTCGCGGTGCAGCGATCAGAATACTTTCAGATCAAAATGGTAACACGTCCTCTCTACTTGATTTGACTCTAAAAACAGGCAACGCATTCTATGCCCGCACAATTGGAGACTTTGCAACATGGCTAGTGTGTGGACTAGCTGCAAGGGAGGAGCATGTGAAGCGAGTTCCTCACATACGTGACGCTGTCTGGAAATCCCTCAGGCTATCTGACTCGTATGCTGAGCTGCATTACTACTCAAACATTTGCAGACTTTTCAGGTTCACAGATGGACAGGAAATGTATGCAAAATTCAAGCTGAGACCTTATGATGAATCCATTGGTGAAGATTCTGGTGAGGTTGAGCCCAGAGGGATTCTCCCACCAGAAACAGGGGCAATTCCGCGAGATGATAATGACACTAGGCCTTTGCTCTTCCTTGCTGATGAATTCCAACGCCGTGTAAGGTCTCCCTCTGGCGTTCGCTACATTTTCCAGCTGCAAATCCGGCCAGTCCAACAAGACGAAGCTATGCAGGACATTGCACTAGACTGCACCAAGCCATGGGATGAGGCAGAGTTCCCGTACATCGACGTAGGGGAGATTAGCATTGATCAAAATCTCTCCACGGAAGAATCAGAAAAGCTTGAATTTAATCCTTATCTTAAGTGGAACGAAATTGACGTCATTCCAGCAACGTCTAGCTCTCAGAGTGCTTCAATTGATCACGGCCGTTCATTAGTCTATGAAATATGCCAACATCTACGAAATGGTGAGCCACTTCCGGAGTCCTGGAGGATTTTCCTAGAGCAAAGTGATGTAAAAGTTGACCTCTCAGGCTGTCCAATGGCAGCCGCTCTGGAGGAAAAAACTGAAGATAAAGTGACCCTGGAAAGAACCTGGTATCAAACTTTATGGTCCATTTTTGCTCAGCCATTGCTACAAACAGTCTTGCCTTATTTCCTGATAGCCCTGGTAATCTTCACTCCTCTAAAATGGACCCTTTTCCTGAAAGAAAACAAAATCCTCCCACTCCATTGGTTGCTCCCAATGTTTTGGGTATCTTCAGGAATTTTGGCAGCATTGGCATGTGCAGCAGCGAAATGGGTACTTGTGGGAAAAAAGAAAGAAGGTGAGAGTGTACAAATTTGGAGCAAAGGGGTGTTCATGGACACAATATGGCAGGCATTTAGAACATTGGTCGGTGAATATTTTGTTGAAATGACAAGTGGGTCATTTTTGTTTGTGGCTTGGATGAAGTTAATGGGCGCAGAAATTGAATTGGGCCAAGGGGCTTATGTGGACAGCATGGGGGCTGTGTTGAATCCTGAAATGGTTGAAATGGAGGGAAATGGTGGGTGTGTGGGCAAAGAGGCTTTGCTATTTGGGCACATTTACGAAGGTGACGGAGGGAAGGTGAAGTTCGGGAAAATAAGAATTGGTGAAGGGGGATATGTGGGGAGCAGAGCAGTGGCGATGCCTGGAGTTAGAATTGAAAATGGAGGGAGCCTTGGTTCTCTCTCTTTGGCCATGAAAGAAGAAATTGTTAGGTCAAGGTAAGGGGTTTTTGGCTAGCTTGATTTGCTAGCTAGATGCCTCAAATTTAGATCAAAATGTAACAATTGGCTGGTTAATTTTTCTGAATAAATTATCAGCCTTTGTGGAAATATAAGAAGTATTTTTAAGATATATTCACTCTCTTAATTTTTTTTTTCTTTAACGATGCTCAAAAGAAAAAAAAAACTAATAGTTATGACTAAAAGATAAATATTTTTGTGTAGGTTTTTTCAGTTTTCACCGAAGTTTAAGTACAGGTTGATGATTTTGGTTGTTATTTAAGTAAGAGAAAAAAATAAATAAATAAAAATAAAAATAAAATATTACACAAAATATAATGGTCAAATAGGAGGCGAATCTTTTAACAATAGGTTAAGTGAAATGAGATTACATAATGACCCTTTTTTGGTTAGTTCAAAAAGTTGTATAGGAATCTCCATTATAATCCCAGCACTGGGATTCCAATTTACTATGAATGTTTATCTATAACTATCGCATTAGTCTGTTATTAATATTCATAGGGTGATGGGATTATATAATTGATGAAAATTTAATAAATATTAATGACTACATGTTTAGATAATATAGCAGTTACAGATAAGTTGTAGAAATAATAGTTGAAATCTCTAACATATTGTAACAGATTAGAGATAGATCACTTATTTAAAAAAAAAATAAATAAATGAGGTGTTCACAAAATGAAACTGAAAATTAATAATGAACTTAGCACAATTAACGTGTATAATTTTCTCAAGAATTTTTTTTTTTTTGGTACTACTTAAGAATAAATAAGAAAAAGATAAAATGGTTTCTTTGCTTAAAGATTTAGGCACTTTTTTTTTTGTCTTTTTCATGGTCTTTTGATTTTTTAACCCAGATTTGTCAACTTTTCGAAGACACAAAAAAATTGTAAAACAAATTTTTAATTAACTTAAAAATTTATCTTTATTTCGTTGGAATGAATTGACATAATAAAAAGCAATGGCATTCCTCGTAGAATCCCGGAACATGTATAAATATATTGGTCACGGTGATTATTTACAATTTGGACTTCCAAATTTATGTACCAGATGCAATGCACCTGTTCACGCCTCAAGATTATAATAAAAACGAAAAACATGACGGCGATATATCCCATCACACGGTGAAACAGTTGTCAACAAGCCCAAATTATCGTTCTCATAAATTTAGTACCGATTTTTACGAGGGATGATCTTGTTCTCCGAGTATATAAATGAGATTTAAAAGAGTTTTTTTTTTTTTTCCCTACTACTATATGTATGTATAATTGTTTTTTCATTATGAAATACTAATCACGTGATTATATTTATTTGAATAAAAGATGAGATCGTACGGTGAGAGAATCCTCGTTTGTGAGGGAGATGGTTTCAATTTAAAAAATACAATAAATCAATAACGGCCCAATAAGGTAGGGCTTAGTGAGCATCCAATGGGGATCAATACAGGTGATTACCCCTAATCCCAAGTGGCCAAGTCTGACATGTATTCATCCACTCGTTACTCGTGCTGGCCGCCGCACAATCTCCACTTTTTTTTTTTAATAAAATGTAGATCCCTATCAGTTTCATTTTTTTGCATAAGGAGCACGTAATTTGTCCATATTCGTCAAATAGGTCCTCAAGGGTATGTAACCCCAGATCACCTGACCAAACTAACCTAATTTACCTTCAGCCATTCCGATGCTTTAAAAGCCTTTTTTTTTTTTCAAGTTAACATTGGAAATTTGATAATTATATCTGAATAGAATTAAATTATTTTTCACTTAATACTAAATCTAGATATGATATAATTTTTATAATCCTATAAATATTTTATAATCTTATTTCACACTCATTATGATTTTAACGGTAAATACATTAAATATTTTTATAATTATACTGTATAAATAAAAATTTATTATTTAGGATTTTTTAAAATTATCTACAATACATAAGCTCACAAAAATACCTAATTATAAACCAATATATATAAGCTTAGAAATACAAAATTGCAGCCTAATCTAGGGAACAAAGAAAATAAATTCTCACAGGATTTAAATAACACAAAATAGAAAAACACTATTATTTCAGAAAGCATAAAACTACGGGGACCAGAACGTTATAAGGTTTTTCCTAATTTCGCAATAAATTTACGAAATCGTTTTTTCTGGCAAAATCCCTTGTTGGTTCCATTATTTTTCTTGGGGCGATTCATATCTATCGCTGCCTAGCTTTAACTTTGTCATCTTCTAATAAAAATATTTTGAATTTTGCTGATTGTAGATTAAAAAAAAATCGATTTTTAGGGATTTTGGAGAGTTCTACGATTTGAACAGTTCTTTCATGGGTGAACTTGAGGAGATTGGAGCTGATATTTGGTAAGACTTGTATGATTCCTATTATTTTTCTTGATATTAATTAATTTTTTTTTCACATGGTTCCATTTTTGTTTCTGGGTTGTTTTCATTTTTCAATGGGAATCGAGTTTTTGAAATTCTTATTGATTATTGATCATTGCTAAAAAGGGTTATTGATTTTGAAGAGTTTCAGTTACGTCAATATACTGAAATTATTTGTGATATGGGTTTTGTTTTAATAAAGATAGGATGATTGTTTGTGAGAATATATGAGATCATATTAGGTCTTATTAGTTTTTCTGTGTTGTTTGGTTGGTGAGAAAATGTAGGAAAAGTAAATGAATTGGATTTTTGAGTGAGTGATTGTTGAACATTTGCTTGACTGAGTAAGTGTAGCGAGAGTTTTTTCGACTACTCTATTTAGTTCCAAGTGAAATAATTATTAACATAAAAAGGTTGAGCTCAATTTAATGAATCGTCTATTAGAGATAGATGATAGTTATCGATTTTGTTGAATTAGCATCTTCTGATTGTTGTGGAAACCATGGGTGACAGCTCGGATATTGAAGTTGATGAAAGATGTGGAAATTTAGCAGAGAAAGATGTTAGTGATGAAGAGATTGACCCGGAGGAGTTGGAAAGGCGAATGTGGAAAGATCGTGTTAAACTTAAGAGGATTAAGGAGAAAGAGAAGCTTGCAGCCCAACAAGCTGCAGAGAAGCAAAAACCCAAGCAAACTACTGATCAGGCTAGGAGGAAGAAAATGTCGAGGGCCCAAGATGGAATTCTTAAGTATATGTTGAAGCTAATGGAGGTCTGCAAAGCTCGTGGATTTGTGTATGGAATCATTCCTGAGAAAGGTAAGCCAGTTAGTGGTTCATCCGATAATATTAGAGCTTGGTGGAAGGAAAAGGTGAAATTTGATAAGAATGGACCAGCAGCCATAGCGAAGTATGAAGCAGAGTGTTTAGCCATGAGTGAGGCTGATAATAATAATCGAAATGGTAACTCGCAGAGCGTTCTACAAGACCTACAAGATGCAACTCTAGGGTCTCTCTTGTCTTCTTTGATGCAACATTGTGATCCCCCTCAAAGGAAGTACCCGTTGGAGAAAGGAGTTCCGCCTCCTTGGTGGCCATCCGGCAATGAAGATTGGTGGGAAAAATTAGGGCTACCCAAGGGTCAGATTCCTCCGTATAAAAAGCCACATGACCTGAAAAAGATGTGGAAAGTCGGAGTGTTAACAGCTGTAATAAAACACATGTCACCTGATATTGCGAAGATCAGGAGACATGTGCGCCAATCAAAGTGCTTACAAGATAAGATGACAGCCAAGGAGAGTGCAATTTGGTTAGGGGTTTTGAGCCGAGAGGAATCTCTTATTCGACAGCCTAGCAGTGACAATGGAACTTCTGGGATTACTGAAGTGCCTTCAGGAGTTCATGGTAACAAGAAGCAGCCAGCTATTAGTAGTGATAGCGACTATGATGTTGATGGCATTGACGATGTTGTGGGTTCTGTCTCATCCAAAGATAACAGGACAAATCAACCAGTGGACGTGGAGCCAGTAATGAGTCATCACAATGCAACTATCCATTCATTCCAAGACAAAGAACGACCAGCAAAACGACAAAGGGCAAAAAGACCTCGCATGACATCCAGTAGTGCTGACCAACAGCCTGGAGAGTCTGTCAATGAGCATCAACATAATGAATCAAGAAAAACTTTGCCTGATATAAACCATGGCGATGTATTTTTGATTGACTATAACATGCAAGGTAATCAGGAACAAAACAATGCAGAGACTGCATTGAGGCCTGTTGAGGGAGGTTTTGTTGGCCACTCCCAAATTTCAGCATCTGAGTTCAACAATTTTTCTGCTATTCCTTCTGTCGATATAATGGCTACTCAGAGCATGTATGTGGATGGGCGACCTACGGTATATCCAATTATGCAAAATACTGAATTGCAGCATGATGATACTTGCAATTTCTACAATCCGTCATTTGAGTTTGGGCAGAGTAATGATGGACAGCATAGTCATAGTCACATTGAAACAAATGTACCGCAGATTAGGCCAGAGGTTGGTGGAGTTCATGTTCCGGCATTTCATAGAAATGAACATGAGATCACTACTAATGAAGGAGAATTGCCCCATTATATAAACGACACATTTCACAGTGAACAAGAGAGAAATTTTGATCATCAGTTTGGATCTCCACTGGATGGCATGCCATGGATGGAAGGCTCTTTGGATGACATTATAGTTGATGACTTTGATGACGACTTGCTCAAATACTTTGGGGCATAGTTTGTGAATATTTATACGTTGATCTTTCATCGGTGGCAAAGTTCTTTCCGACCTATTGTAGCTTACTGTTCAATTGTTACGTTCAGGGTTGCAAAGATGTGGCACTCATTGTTGACCTTGGTGGAGAACATTTTGTTACCAATCATCTTATCCCAGTGAAGGTGTTCTCATTCATGCATTTCAAGACTGTAAGGTTTATGAACATATTTCATTTTCTGTTTTACAAGTCATTGGTCTCAGAACAAATGAAGGCCTGGCAGTTTAATGTAAATGATTCAATTTGTTACGCTCGCCTGATGTGCAAATTCACTGCCTTTTTTGTGATCTTCTTCCTTCAATAATTAAAGAGCTTTCTTCCATTAAAAAAGAGAGCTTTAGATAATTATCAATTATACTGCATGACAGACATTAAAAGGTGACATTTTAAGAGGGAGGATTTCTCATTAAACTTCTTTCTACAGAGGTTCTGCATACATATTCTTCCTTCATAGAGCTATAATTTATAGAAACAAAAGAGCACAAGCCCTCGGCTCCTATTATGAACAAGTTAAGACTGATGGTAGTAAGATTATACAGAAATGATCGATGGGTAGCTGCTTAGAGTCAAAGCAACGAGCAAAGCTCAAGTTCGAGATTCAGGGGGCGGTGGTGCGGGATTGCCAAAGCCGTGGTGGTGGAGGAAAGGGTTGGGTGCTGATGGCACCTGTTTTGCCCCCAAAACACCTGCTGCTGAGCCTGGGCTTGAGCCTGTGCCTGTGCTGCTGCTTCCTTTGTCAAACTCATCCTATTAATTCCAAAAATAAGAAGAAGAGAAAAATAGTGTTTTTTTTTTTTAGGCAGAAAAGAATGAACACCAAACTAAGACTGTCCCACCCAAGTCAATGTAGCATATCTTCGTGATGGACTATCACTTTCAAGTGTCAATTTCTAAATGAAAAATCAACTAACCTCTGCCTGTTTCTAAGACTGGGACTGAGACTTTGTGAAAACTGAAACCTGACGAAAGCAATCTTCCACAATAAGAACAAACTACACAAGTAAAAAGGACAAAATTAAATAAATAAATAAAAATACAAATAAAAAAGCTCTACCGCCACGACGGGAGCTGGCTGGGCCTAATGAAAATGAGCCATAAAATAAAGACGGTGACTAAAGCCCGGTTGACAATTTTGTGTTTTGATGCCATTGATTGAATCAAAGAAGCTGAAAGTGTTTGGTTTGAGGAAAAATTCAATGAGAATCGGAAAAAAAAGTAAGGAGGAAATGAGGGTCGAGTCAAATGTACTATTATTATATAAAATACATAATTCTTGCCGTTCGTTAAAAATTTAACTGAAAATAAAATAATTATTATTTTATATTTCTATAATTATTAAATTTTTATTAAAACGATTGTGAAAAAATTATGTAATTCATATGATAATGTATGGTAAAAAGCTCCCACGGTATATAATACTATATATCGCAAGCTCCACTAACTCTTCACTCTACAGTTCATTGTCGAATCTTTTTCCAAAATTAATAAATAAATCGATCCTTCACGCTGTGGTAGATGTAATGGCGTCGCCGGAGATGACGAAAGAACAACTGACACGTGTAAGAAGAACGTGGAGGGCTGTCCTCCGTGGGACCCGAAGCCTCGGCCTTTTTTCCTAAAAGGCTGTCGGTTCTTATCTTACCACTTGATGACAGAAGACAAAATTTGTATGGTCGGTTTAGTGGGCCCGGCGACGGGCCACGAGCAGTTGCACTTGCTTCCGTTGTTTAGGAGTGTGGGCGTGGCGTTACGAGGCATGCGCCTTCCTTGCCTGCACTTATCTCTTGGACTTATAGAATCCGGATTTTTACTAATTAATTAATCGAACTATTTAAATAATAAGTATTTGGATTTGCTTCATTAATTTTTTTAAACAAAACTAATAAAAGAATCAAATTGAATTTAGATAAAATCTGATTCATTAAATCCGGATTTGAAGGAAAGAAAAAACACCTTGGGATCTCGGGACTAGTTTATATATATTTTTTGTCTTTTCTGTCAATTAATTACGAAATTACCTTGAACCTTAACAATTTTTATTTTATAATTTTAAAATTATAAATGTGTAAATAACTAATTTGATTAAACGAATTCTTGTTGTAAATGAATTGATTCTACATGAATATAACTTGTTTAATGAACAAATAAATAAATCAATAAGCTCAAACACGTATTGGATTTATCTATTAGTGAGGATAAATATTTGATTTTAGAATTAATAAAAAAATTCTGAAAATATTTAATTATAAATAAATATCAATAGACATATCTTTTTTAATATATATATATATATCAAAAAATAAAAAATAAATATAGATATATCCAACTCTAGTCATAGTAAGAGATAAGCTAGATTTTAAACTTATTTTTTTTCTTTAACTAAGAGTCTGTTTGGGATTGAGATGCTGTAGTTTTTAAATTACAACTACTGTAAAAAAAATTATAATTATAAAATAAAAATTAATAGTGTATAGTGTATAATAAATATAATTTTTAAATAATAATTTTAATAAAATTATTAAAAATATAATATATTTTTTATCTTATAAAAAAATAATCATATCAAAATAATTTAAAATTATAATAACTAATATTTATTAAATATTTTAATCTTATAATTTATAAATTAATACTAACTAACCTTAATTTTAAACAGCGCCGCCTTTTGGTACAAAGGAAAAGGACGACTCACAAGAGAAAAAAAAAAAAAAAAAAAGGTTTCTGTGGTTCTCCGTGTAGCCTCCATCAACTTCAGTGAACGGTGGGGACGTGAAAATGTCATGCATGCATGTGTTTGACTGTACAGATTCCAAAAAGAGGGAAATTCTTCTTCGTTACGCTTGTATTTTTTATTATTAAAAATCTTCGACTTTTTAAATTAATTGTTCACCGTCTCCATCTTTAATACTTAAGAAAAAACTTATTTTCAGGAACTGGTAATATCTCGACGGCCTCATTAATTTTGGCTGCGCATACACACGATCTTGCCCATTAAAAAACTGCCACGATGTAATGAGCAAGACCCGATTAGATTGTATGCAAAAAGGATCCGCTTATAATACAGCGACTATATCCCATACAGCCGGTTTTTGATTATTAGTTTAATTCTACACATAACCGGCCGCTGGTACCCTTGGTCAAACCAGCAAATGTTGAAAGGTAACTGTCATACAGTTCCCTCATTTTAGGCAAATATGAAGATAATCAATTAAAAATTAGTAAACTATCAAAGATCCCCAAGTTTAAAAAAATACTTCTTTTTTATTTTAATTCATGAAAAATATAGTTAATATGTTTAACTTAGGTACTAATAAAAAAAATTAATTAAATAATTCATTAGAATAATATTACGTTATAAATTTAATGACATTTTACTTTGAAAAATGTAATTTATGTACTAATGAGGATAATATTTAAATATAATAAATTAAAATAAATTATATATTAATTAAACTATTTTTAATATTACGCTATAATGTTAATGATATTTTACTTAAAAAACTATCAAAACAATTTAATCAACTTTCACTTACATTACAATCCAAATATCTAAACATATAATAAAACTGATTTATTTCTAAATGTTTACCCAATATCTCACAATACATATACAAAGACTTACCTACTAAAATGAGGGTAATATTTATTCAATTATCGAAAAGTTATCATTCCAAACATTGCAATTACCTCTCAAATGTTGTTGTTACCATTAGTGGCTAATATTAATATGTTTTATGTATACCCTCTAAAAAAATATTCATATATCAAATAAATTAAAAGCATCTAATATTTGATATTTTTAAATAAAACTCACAAACAATCTCTTATGCAAATTAATTCATACAAACTCATGTGAAATTAGTTACTTTATGTAATCTTTTTTACTATAATAGTTTTTCATTAAACATTAATCAAATTCATAATGGTACAGAAAATGGATAATTACAATTTCAATGCAACTAATATTGAATAATGTTATATTATATTATACTTACAGATATATAATTTAAGCATGACAATTAAATTTCTAAATCAAATCAAATTATTTGAATAATACTACACTCACTAGATGGTTACATAATTCGTATATTGAATGATGTCCAATTACTACAAAATTTGTTTTATCTCATTTATATCTTTTTTTTAAATTGAGTTAATTTGCATAACAACTCAAAATTATATAAATTATATAGATATAAATTATATAAAAATATAAAAATTATATATCCATTTTCATACTAAGCAATATGTTTTAGTAAATTTACTTTTGAAACTTTCTATGCTATTGGAAAAAAATATAGTCTTGTGAATCTATTTTTTTTATGCATCTTGAGCTTGTTATAATCATATGAGGCACTAAATATGTTTTTGTTGTACTTCTCACTAAATTTAATATATATAATTTTATTATAGTGGTAAAAGAAATTGAATTTGACTATAATTTTTTTAGTTTAGCTTAACAACAACTAAATTTACTCCCATAGTTTCAAACCTCAACTATTTTGTTTTTAACTCAAATGATTTACAACTAAATCAACTGGTACCCACAGTTTGACTATTAATATATTTGCACAGTAATGTATCTCATCTATCTTAATATAGTTGTGGAAAATTAATTTTATATCAGCACAAAAATTTTATATATATCTTTTTTATGTAAAATTTTCACATAAAAAATTTCATCTTGGTAGGTAAAACTACAGCCTTAATGAAATTATTATTTATGAAATTACAAAAATGAATTTTTAAATTTTGATTGGTCACAACAAATTTATACGTGGAAGTTTAGTTATTCATTAAACTTTTATTATCTTTTTTTATTAATTTGAAAACTTTCATTTTTTATAATTTCTACTGAAAATATAAATAGTCGCATTGTGACAAATTCATGATCAAAGGTCAAAATCTCTAAGTACAAATGATCAAATTCATGATCAAGTATCTTGAAGTCATGAATAATGATTTCAATTAAGGAAATATATTTCAACATCTTAAGTTTTGTAACTTGAAAAAAATCAATTGTGTAATTAAAATGTTAATAATATCTTAACAATCTAAAAAGAGTACAACAATAGCATATAACATATATACATTCTTATTATATTTAACTATAAATCTCACAAGGCATGTTAGTAATAATGATAATAATTGTTGTAAAATAAAAAATAAACATTAACAATACTAGTAATACAAACAAAATAATAATACTATTTATAATAACATGAATATTGGTTGAAGTGATGGGACGTTAAAGAGAGTATTTTGAAAAGAAAATAGAGCGGTAAAAAATTTACATAAATTAACTTTTTTAAAAAAATTATTTTCATTTTATAATTCTAAAAAAAAAAGAAGTTGTTTCAACATAAATACGTTCAATAAGCTTTAATTTTGTAAGTTAAAATATTTTGTAACTATATACTATTAATTAAAATGGCAAAATGAGAATAATTATGTATAAAAATTAAAAGCTCAAGTATACATATAATCAAGTTCAAAGATATTATGAAGTAATGAAAATAGAAAAAAAATGGAATTAAATTATGGACCCAAAATGTTGAAAAAGATTTAGCATTGCAATAAAATTTTTTCAATATTCTGTGGTAAATTGATATTTATTAAAATAGTAAGGGTTCAAACATAATTCACCTTATTTCTTTTTTTGGTAATACAAGTAAATTAGGGGCCTACTTAACCAATATATAATTATAAAAAATAAATTTAGTACTTAATCCAAATAACTGGAATCTTACTAAGTTAATAAAAATATTCAACACAAAAATGGAGGAATAATTAGTTGAAACATGCGAACCAATAATAGAGAAAGTACAACGAAAATTAGGAATTATCCAATGAAAAATGAGTGTTATTTAGAATTTAACCCAAAATATTGGTATTGAATGAATTTTCTAGGAATATCAAATGTAATGCTGATGACTAATAAGTCAAAACGTATGAACCCAAAAATGAAAAAGTTTAACCAAAATTAAGGACTAATCTAACAAAAAAAAATAATTTTGATACATAACACAAATAACTAGAATTTACCAAATTAATTGGAATATTGAACTCAATACTAGTGGAATAATAATTGAGACATATAAACCCAATTCCAAAAAAGTATAACTAAAATTAGGGACCTACTTAACCAAAATAAAATTATAAAAAATAAATTTGGTACTTACTCAAATAATTGGAATCTTACTAAGTTAACAGGAATATCCAACACAAAACTAGAGGAATAATTAGCTTAAATGCATTAACCAACAAGAGAGAAAGTGTAATGAAAATCAGGAACTAATCCAACATGAATTGAAACTTACTTGGAATTCAACCCAAAATGTTGGCATTAACAAATTTAGTAGGAATATCAAACACAAATCTAGTGGATTAATAAGTTGAAATATGTAAACATATAAACGAAAAAGTTTAACTAAAATCAAGAACTAATTTAATAAAAAAAAAGTAATTTCGGTACTTAACCCAAATAACTGGAATTTTACCAATTTAATGAGAATATTGAATGCAAAACCAGTGAAATAATAATTGAAATATATAAACCCGTAAAGGAGAAAGTATAACCAAAATTAGAGACTTACTTAACCAAAAATAAAATTATAAAAAATAAATTTGGTACATAACCTAAATAATTGGAACATTGCCAAGTTAATGAGAATATTCAACATAAAGATAAAGAATAATTAGTTGAAACACATGAATCAATAAGAGAGAACGTGTAACGCAATTTAGAAATTGATTCAATGGGAAAAAAAAGTTGAGATACTAAGTAGGCATCCTAAGAGGGGGGAGGGGTGAATTGAGATTTTAAAATTTAAGTTAATCAAACCACACAACAGTTCAATCTATTGACTTAATGAAATTAAAAATAATAAATTTAATGAAGTACAATAATAAAAGAGTAAGGGAAGAGAAAGCAAACACAATGATTTTTATGTGGTTCGGCAATTCCGCTTACGTCTCCGCTTACGTCGACACCTCTAAGCCAACCAAGCTCGAGGATTTCACTATCCAAGCCTCCCAAGGCTTCAAATGCTTACAATTGTCTTTCATGGTGTCAATGGACCTTTACAATAAGAGATTTTCCTTAATTTCTTCACCCAAGTGTATCCCAACACTCACAACCTCTCAATTTGATTTTACAAAAAGAATTACAAAAATTTCCCTCACACAATGTGTTTGAATACAAATGAAAGCCCAATATATGTGAATAAATGAGATGAATACACAAAGTTTATGCTTTAGATTTGCAGAGCAATGCTCAATAAAAACAATGGTTGCATAACCTAAAATGAATTTGATTTGAGCTATTTTATAGTTGAAGAAGAAAACTGGTCGTTATTAACTTCTTGGCGATATCTGGCTTGCCGCTTTGTGTAACCGGCTTGCCGCTTTATGTTACCGTTATATTTAAAAATTTAAATTTCTGGTTAGCCGCTTTTATTCCACATAGTTTCTATCCATAACCGGTTTGTCGCTTTCTAAATCCGGTTAGCCGCTTTTTATTCCAGAGAGTTTTTGTCCATAACCGGTTTGTCGCTTTTTGAATCCGGCTAGTCGCTTGCTACAATGAAACAACTATTTTCTAAAATTATAGTTTTGATCCATACTTTATAAAATTATATAATGACCCAAATATTTATAAAACTTTACAAATAGGTCCATATACAGAATTTTGAAACAATACTTGTCGATTTCAAAGTTCTCAAAACTTTTCAATTTAAACCATAAACTTGAAAACAACTAATTTCATAAAATCATTTTCTTGTTATAAAAACATAATTTGTAATTCTTTGTTTATCCAAAACATGTGATTTATTATCATCAAAATCAACATTTTATTGCCATATAGGCTAACAAAAGTTACTTGAAATATAACCTAAAATGATGTCATTTAACGAATTTAGTAGGAATATCAAATACAAATCTAGTGGATTATTAAGTTGAAACATCTGAACCTATAAATGAAAAAAGTTTAACTAAAATCAAGAATTATTCTACAAAAAAAAAAATAGTTTGGGTATTTAACCCAAATAACTAGAATCTTACCAAATTAATTGGAATGTTAAACGCAAAATCAGTAGAATAATAGTTGAAACTTATAAACCAAAAAGGGAGAAAGTATAACCATATTTAGAAACTTATTTATTTAGAATCTAACTCAAAATATTAGTACTTAACAAATTTAGTAGGAATATTAAACATAAAATTGGTGGGTTGGAAAGTGGAAACAAATGAACGTATTAGTGAAAAAGTTTAACCAAATTTAGAGACATGTGAAATTAACTTGGAATGTCTACATAATATATTGATAT
Organism: Atalantia buxifolia; assembly: GCA_030444775.1. Classification (NCBI taxonomy): domain Eukaryota; kingdom Viridiplantae; phylum Streptophyta; class Magnoliopsida; order Sapindales; family Rutaceae; genus Atalantia; species Atalantia buxifolia. The sequence goes on along the minus strand of CM059832.1, from coordinate 30,259,311 downwards.
TTAACCAAAAGTATTGGGACATGATTATTTTACTTTTTTTAAAATTATCATTTAAATTAAAAATATTTTTCTACTCAAATATTTTTAATTTAATTGTTTATAGATTTCCTTATTTTTTTCATTTTATTTAATTTTTTCCGCATTAAATATGATTTTAAAAAAAATTATTGAATGAATAACTGGTAAAGACCGGTTGTTCAAGTTGAAAAGCAGGCTGTATGTCATACAGGCCTGATACCACAAGAAGACTACGAAAAATAATTGTTGTTTTAGATTTGATGGACAGGCTTCATTGGCTTCATTAATTACTCGTGATTTAACAATTAATCGTACGTATTATGTTATTTTGGTACTCCGTATATTTTTGCACTTTTATTTCGATGTCTTCTGCCATGTATCTGTATGATTAATTGTCCTTTACGTTGATGGACTGTGCATTTGCTTATAAAAATTGCACATTTCAGCGTAAGCCCACTAACTCTTGTCTTTTTGAATTGACTTAAATTAACTAGATTGTAGGGAGAGTGACACAAAAAGCAATTTAATGACCGAGCTGGATTTGCGTCTGATTGTGACTTTTCTAGTGGAATAAAAAAGAATCAACCTACGATTGCTTTCGAATCCCAACTGCTAAATGCATGTCTTTCATTTTATAATTTTTTTTGTTATTTGCGTTATTTTTCTAAAAGTATTAAGAGTTGTCAAAATCCCACAGTGAGTGAGGTGTTAGCTCCAATCTCCCCCACAATGGTGATTTAATATAATAATGTTTTATGTTTTCTTAATATTTCGCAAATGAAAAACTTGTTAGGAAATGGTAAATTGATTGAAAAGTGACAACTGAATATGGTTTAATAAAACATGAATAGTAAAATTTGCGTAAAAAATTAAGTTTTCACGACATTATTATGATTGTTGCAGATACATGGGTCAGTATTTTCTTGGTTCTTGATCGATACTTGTGGATTCATCGATACTTGTGGATTCAAGCATACGAGAAGAGTTGCTGATCAAACCTTAGCGAGAATGTTACCTGGGAGTCGTGGTTTAAGGCATGGTACGAACAGAAGTTATGATGAAGGATAGAGCGCAGACACGATTCTGCACGATTCTGTGACCACATGATTTTACCCAACCGTTGGATCAGGAGGAAACTTCTATCGATCGATCAACGGTTGGATCTAATCAGAAGATGCAAAATGCTATGGTACACCACTTGAATTGGACCCTATGATGAAATGCTTTAGTCTTGTAGAGAAACACAACATGACAAAAATGTTTTCTAAAAATAAATATAAAAATTACTTACTTGATTATTATCTTTTAAATATAGTGGTAGCGCCAAAAGTTCAATGTTGAGGGGGTTTGGTTCAAACAATAATAGGAATTTAAGAAAAAAAAATTCAATGACAAGTACTAAAATTCATATTTATTAAAATATTTCATTCCATACGCTTGCAACTGCCATCAACATGTTTCTATAAGCTCGTTATCATCATTACAAAATATAATATTTGATTTCCCATCCTGTTTGTACATCAATTCATTCATTACATTCAATTGAACTAATTTTTTCAATTAAATTTCGAGGCATTGAATACAAATTGTGTTATACGATGTATAATTAGTAAAAATAATATGTGTTTTATTCATTCAATTTATTTTATGCATCCTGAAATTTTCAATTAAAAAAAAAATGAAACAAACAACAATGCATTCATGAATGGTAATAATGGAATGGAGTTGCTGTACAAAAAGAAAGAAATCTTAGATCGAAAAAAGTAACGTCAAAACCAAAACATGTGTCTTTAAACTTTAATTTCTCTTTTTTTATATTTTTAAAATTTAGCAAGGGTTTCTATGGTAAATCAAGTTAAAAATTAGATAAATATTAAAAGGACTGGGCTATTTAAACCCATTAAACTACTCATTATATGTATTTACTTAATAAACGCATTTCTAAAATTTAAAATATACAATTTTGCTTTATAAACCCACGTTATTAAGCTAAATTATTATAATTTCTCTTATTCGTTTTATTTTCACATTGTTTCTCCATTTCTTCATTTATGGACTTTTACTCATCACTACGTTATCCTAAACTCTTAAACTTTTTTTTTTTTTAAGTAGCTGCTTTCCCCTTGATATTTCATGTGTCTAGAGCAATACTCTTAAAGAATTTAAATAAACAACTAATAATAAAATTACATATATATATGTATATATATGTATAATAAATAAAATCAGTTCTTGCGTGGGTTTCTTCATTTTCTTGTGTAGAAGAAAGTTTACTAACTGGGTAGAGAACTCATTATCCAATTCAAGACATGAAGTAGAGAATCTTGTGCCGTATATCCCACCTACACTTGATTAAACTAAAATTAAATTAATTAGCTATATATAGAGTTCAAAGAGCAATTTGATTCTCTCTTTCTTTCGCACGCGTGGAGGTCGACTCAACAAGCCGTCACGAGCACCGCTGTTAAGGGATTTATGTGGTGATGACTTGTGTGCAATGACAAAAAAGATCATACCGTAGCTTACGAATCCATGGGGAGAGATCATTTTTAGATTGGTTCTAGGATCTAAAAATAAGGCAATTTCTCTTTTATATATAAAATTTATATTTCTAAATGATTTATCAAACAAATGTACTTATATAATTATTAAACTTCAATTAGTAATCCAACAAAATATTTTTGTGACATGACATCTCATAAAGATCTATTGACTATTAAATTAAATTTTATATTACTTACACGTAGGGAGTGTTGAAAAATTATTGAATTTCATTTGAACATACTGACTTATAAAACTAAACACTAACGACAGCATTTTCGTTGGGACACTTAGTTTATGTTCCAGAATGTGGTACGGTACCATCGCTTTAAAATATAAAACAATCGGTGCTGCGTCTTTGAAACGCTACCATTCTTAGTAAGCAAAGCTTATAATTTTGCCATGTGACATCCACGTCAAGGATTAGGAGAGCTTCGCGTGAAACTTAAGCTTATAATTTTGGGTCATATTACCATTTTATGGACATTTCCCGTAATATGTCTAAATTCAGTCAGCCACCGAGTGTGTAAGTATAACTAGCCGAGCTTGCCGCCTCTCAACATTACTCAACAAAACAGTTTCTGTCTTGCTTTCCTTCGAACCAAACAAAGAAAAACAGACACTTTAACCTTAATTATCTGATCAAAATGTCCTCAACAACCAAAATTGTTTTGATCTCCGTTATCTCATTTTGGCTCATTATTTCGTTTCAGCTAGCCGGCTGTTCTCGACCCGGTACGTATTTTCTTGTTTTGTGTTTTGGTTAATTCTTTTTCTTTCAATATATTTTTATTTTTTTCTTACTGGATTCATTTACGCTCTCTATTCAGGTTTCGGTGTCGGAGGAGGCACAAGCATTAGCACACAAGCACAGGTATTGCAACGCAACGGCACCGTTGGGTTTTATTGTTTTTGTTTGTAACGTATTGCGAACGAGTAACGAATCCCGAATGAATCGGCAGCGGCACTTGTTAGCAACATGCGCAGCTTCCATTGTTTTGTTTTCGTTCGTAATAAATCGCACGTCGTTTCTGGAATGAACGGCGCGCGAAAACGGCGACAATGACTGGCGGAAATCGCCGTCTCGTACGGCGGTAACAGGCCATGGTCCTCGATCGAACCGTGCTGCACCTAAATGAACCGCTCCGATCGCTTTGTCGTATTATTATCTTTTGGTTTATAATGAACCGAAGAGCTTTCTCGTTTTCTCTGGCGATCGGCATCCGGCGGTTCTTAAATAAAATAATAGAAAATGTTTTATTTATTATTTTTAGCGGTACAGTATTTGCATTTATCAATTACTTTTATTATATTTCCTTTTTTGATATATAATACTGCACAAATTTTGAATTAACAGTTTTTCAAAATTATTATAAGATATTAATATATTAACCAAATAATTTATGTATAACGTGTTCGAAATTATTGAAATCCATTGTTTTCAAATGATTTTAAATGATTTTATTATTATTTCAATAACAAGTTTGCAAGATTAAGATTAATTAATTTATATTTTTTCAAGCCTAATTTCAAGTCCATTTTAAGAGAACTATAAGGGTTTTTTTATAAATTTATTTTTATAATTATTTTTTTATTTTTTATTATTTTTAAGTGTTAATTTATTATTCTAATTTATAAATTTTTGAAAAGAATAGAAGGTTAGGCCTGGCTAAAGTTTTTTTTTTTTCCTTTAAGGCTTAAGCTTTTATCTAGACCCTCAGGTGGAAGGTTAGGTCAACTTAAGCATTCTTGTCCATTCTAGAATTAGGCGGTTTTATCAAAAGTAATTTTTAAAAAAATTTATTAAATATTAAAATTAATTTTTAATTTTTAAAAATTATTTTTGAGTCCGCTAAAACTACAATCATTCACAAACGTGAGCACTGAATGGTCCATTTGAACTATTTGGTGTTATATTATCTGTGTTTATACCATTTGAAAACAACTTACTAATTAAAAAAAAATTAGATATTAAAACCAAATGCAGTATTGGTGATAACATTACATCACTTTAAATATTGCTAAATCAGCCCTGCTAATTACCCCGAATTTGCGCCCCAAATGTAAAACGCTGAGTTTGGCTTCATTTGCATTTGAGAAGCACGTGTTTCATTTGCTTTTTTTTTTTTCATATTATTTTTGTTTTGTGATGCGGAGTAGAGACTTCATTGGAAAGCTGAAAAACCCTAAGTACAAAACTTCACTTCCAAACTGCAAAATTGGAATTGATTTGTGAAAGTGCTGAACCTGAACCTAAACCTGAACTGGTGTGTAAGAAATTTCAGTTCGTCAAAAGAATTCAATTCGGGGCAGTGTGTAATAGAGAAAATGAAAGGAGATTTCAGTTCGTCATTTTCCTGTCAAAAAAAAGAAAAGGAAAGGAGAAACATGTGTGTGTAACAGAGAAAAGCAAGAAAAGAGACAGTGTTAAACGCACCGTTTTCAGTTTAATCAAAACGGTGCGTTTTACATTCGAGGCACAAATTCGGGGTTGACATTCGGGGTAAATAGCTTTTTCCTAAATTTTATCCCTTAATCTTCTGAATTGATCCCAGACTCTAGAATCTTAAAGACCTTTTCCCTAGGTCCTACGATAATGACCAATAAGCAGCTACTAATTTCAGAAGAGAGCTTTCCCGCCATTTTTTCTTCATTGAGGCATTCCATCAAACAGTTTGATATTTTTACCAAACCCTCTTGATTTTAACTTCTCTAGGAAAAATATGATTGATTTGGCTCCCCTTACATGAAATTCAATTTCATTCCATTCTTTTCACAAAAAAAAAAAAAAAATCAATTTAGGGATATTAGGAATATAAGATCTGGGTTTTAAATTGTTTGGTTTGATTGCGGCATGCGGCTGAGTGAAATTGGGTTGTTTGGTAACTATAAAGAAAGGTGGGATTTTTTTTTAACCCTTGAGATTGTTCATAGAGAGAGATGTGCAGAGTTTGTTTTCAATTGGAAGGTCTGGGACAGGATTGGGGTGTTGAATTTGGAGTTGTTTGAATGTAGCAATTTTGAGTTTGATTACAGAAAGAAATCTGCACATTTGTTTGTTGTCTTGGATGAATTGAAAACCCATAAAGTATTTGCATTTCAATGGCTTGTGGATGGGTGGGTGATTTTTATGTGTTTATATTCTGCTATATTTCTCTCATTGTTTTTCCTGTGTTTTGGAATTTACAGGACGTTGAGAAAGAAAGCAACACAGGAGAAGCAGCTATTTTGGGTGCGAGACCGGTGCGATCAGCTCCTAATCCATTCCACCATAATGGCTTTCCCCCTGAGCCTGAACCTTGAGCACTCTGCCTTGCTTTGACATTTGGCTCTAGCTAGCTAAGTTATCTGTCGTCTCTCTATTAGTATTTGTCTTGCACATTTGTTAGGCCTTTACAATTTCATGTTAAGTTTTACTTTTGTTTATGAGACTGAGGCGGAAAGTTGATTACTAAATTAAAAAGTTGGTCTCAATTTGTATTACTACTACTATTTTGACTGTTTTCTGCATAACCTGAAACTTCATTCTGCAGTTTTTTTTTGTCTGTTTTCTGCATAGCAACTTCTGTTCTTGGCTGTTTATGTAGAAAGCAGCAACTGAGCTGCTTCATTCTGCTGTCCTAGGGCTGCGTTCCGAAACAACCCAGGACAGCAACCATTTGGATGAGGATGTAAAACCTCACCAACTAAAACACCAACCTTTTTCCTCTAATATGAGTCAAACTAGGGTGACAATGGGCACATAACGCTTTCACGGCCAACCGGAGTTATGTCCTAGTTCAGTTTTATGCTTAATGACTGTAAGAGTAGAACAATTTTATTACCCACTATTGAAAAGTATAAGAAGGATGAAATTCCAAAACTATATATCACATCCCCTCCACAAAGAATCAATACCAGAATATATATAGTCACAAGTGAATACCTGATCATAATTCAACATTTTCGATCTGGTGAGATCAGTGGCGGTAATAGTTCCATTTTGAGACTTTGAGTTCCTATTGGGACTAAAAGAAGCTAAAGATACAGAAAGGTAACATGATGATCTTTCCCATCTACAAAATATGTATGAATTCCTTTTAGAGGTAATCTTTGACTGATAGATTATATCCAAGCATCATTGAACTAATAGCCCTAACAAACATATTAAGTTCATTCTAGAGACATGTAAATTGGTGTGTATGATTTCAGACACAATTTTAAGTCCTAATTATAGAAATTGCAGCAGCCAACTACAACAACCCAAATAAAGCCCATAAATAAAATATTGAAATAAGAAGCAATGAAGATTGAAAAAGAAGATTAGGAAGAAGTACTAAGGCTGCAAAAGAAATGATTGATTTATAGTTTTTAAGCACTTTACATATAAAGATGAGCCTGAGATGAACCTGATTTTCCCGTGAAAATGAATCACCATTTTCTTGCAGCAATCCAACAATGTAAAATCTGCAGGTTTTGAAGAGACAAATTAAAAGTGTGGCTATTTAAAAAAAAAAAAAAAAGCAATTCTGAAAGAAAATTTGATTGTCATTTACGATGTTATTCACCAATTTAACAGGCAGTAGGGATAATGGTCAGGGTCAGAATCACATTCTTAGCTTATCATCTACAGAAGCTATTACTCTGTTCTGCCTTCTTGTTTTGGGAAAATAAGTTCAAGCCTTCTTTAATCAAAACTAAATTACCAGCAAACGGGAACCAAGACCATCAGACCCTTAACATAAATTTCATACGAACAGAAAATCACAAAAGTACCAAACTCAATTGGTGATTGGATTACAAACAGTTGCCTTTCAACATACAGAGACAGCGGAAAGCATAAACTCATGGAGAAGTAAAATAAAGTAGCCCAACTTCAAAATTGTAGTATAAATTTTTTAAATTCTTTCCAGTTGTTGAGTTTTCATTGATGTCAATAAAGTTCTAAACATACCAGACTAAAAACAGATAAAGCTTCAGCCAATATCTGGGGGTTGGAATCCAGGTTTTGGTTTTGAAGGCTTGTTTTCTATTTCAGAAGAGCATAAGCTTCATTAATAGACTCAGAAGCAATGGTATGTGAAATTTTTAACAGAAGAAAAAGGATCAGCATGTTCAAGATTGATGAAGATGATCCCATTGTTTATGTTATTGCATTTTGCACATCATAAATGAGAACTTGAGACAGATGCATACTAGTGAAATAGTGTCCGGAAGTCCAGATATTCGGGTCGGATTCGGATCAATCCAATCGGATATCGGATTATTCGGATCGATAAAAACTAATCCGAATGCAATCCGAACTTAAATCCGATCCGAATGAATAATTCAGATTAATTCGGGTTCCGATCGGATCGGTAATCTTGGATTTAAAATTTGGATTTTCAGGTCCTGACAGACATAATTTGCAGATCTCTGTATTCAACGTTCAAATTGGATGTTCAACCACATAAATAGAAGAAAAATAAGCCATTTCCATTATAATTGCCATGCATAGCACTGAGAATTATCATAAGAATTCATATTTTTCCAGCAAATATAAAGAGAAACCAGAAGCAAATCGTAAGGCAGCAACCCCCCAAAAGTCACAATTACCATTTGCAATGGAGAGAACAGTGCAGCAGCAGAGCAGAGCAGAGTGGGAGAGAAAAAATTGGTCACTCCAACGCATGGAGCTCGCATCCGCAAGACCTACGGCCATGGACTCGTGCTTGCCGCGTTTGCAGAAACCTCATGTAATTACCAGAAAGTACGGCCTCATGTGCTGCAGGCAGTGCTTCCACAGCAACACCAAGGAGTTCGCCTTTGTCAAGTACTGCTGAAGAAGACGGGTGTCAAAGAAGATTCGAATCAATTAGAGCTTGAACCTTGTAGATGGACTTCATTGTTGTCTTAATTGTGAGGCTGCTGCAGTGATGATGGCGGCTGGGCAGCTTCAAGGTGCCGGCTGGAGGTTGTAGCGAGGAAGACGTGAGGCAGCGGTTGGCCGGAAATCAATTGGCCGATTGGTGATCTTTGGAGATGAGACAATGAGTTGAGGCGGCTGGTTGGGTACTTGGGTTTGCGATTTAGAGGGAAAATAAATTAGGTTTCTGTTTTACAAGGCTTTACCTATTATGTTTTTATTATATTTTTCTTGTATTTATATTTTGAAGGGTACGGTCCGATCGGATTGAATAATTTTTATTCTATCAGATTACAACAGTAATCCGAATCCGATCCGATACCCACCTCTAAACGAATCCAAATTTAATCCCAACAGATTAAATAATTTTTGTTTTATCAAATTACAACAGTAACCCGAATCCGATACGATGCCCACCTCCAATCGAATGGCATGTATAGTTTCATCATTTCATCGATTTGTAAATGTACTTAATAGATGCACTAAAAGTGTTCGAGAACACTTTTGACTTAGTTAAAAAGTATTCCACCTCATTACGGTAACAACTTTCCTTCCCGCACACGGCACACTTGTACAGTGACCAACCAACTCGAGCCATCCAAGTCTAAGTGTGTGTATATAAAAAAACTCTGCAAATTTATAGTTTACATTGCCAGATTAGCCTGAATTGTTTCGCAGTAAATAAGTTGGTCAAATTATCATTTGTAAGAGATGAAATATTAAATTTTCTAGAAGAAGGTTAGCCGCAGCCACTTGTACGCACAAGCGACTGATGCCTAGCTAGTTAACACCATTCGTTCCATCTACACAGTTTATATAAGTTCAAAATAAACGAAGAAATGGACAAACCCTGGCACCGCTGGCTTCATGTCGTCATTGCCGTCGATTGACACCACCGGCACGTGGCAGAATGCAAATCAAATTCTCTTACAAGCAAATGATATCTTCCTCTCGGAAGTTGACCACACACTATGTGCAAGGATGCTTAATCTTTTAATCTTAATATAAGTTTTTTTAATATAAAAAAGTATTCTGGAAATAAGTAATAAATCTCTCCTTCGAAAAGAACTCCGTTTCGTTAATGGAGAAAATGGAAAGAAATTCAGAAAAAGGACGAGAGAGAAAAGAATGAATTAGAAAGTTGTTAAAAAAATGAAATTTTTATTACTATTATTTAACGAGTCTATCAATTCTTTTTGCCATCAGAATAAATGGTTGTCACACACCACCTCCACGTGCCGATTTGTAATAAAACCATCTCATCTTCTGTAAATCTTTTCAAGAATTATCTTTTTACTATTTTTTTTCCTTTTTACGGTGTGGCGTGGGGTTTGGGTGGAATTTAATATTCGGTAAGTGTATCATTTCTCAATTTCTTTACAAAAAGCGAGCATAGCCTTAGAATCTGTCCGTTATCTCCGCTTTCTTTTGTCGGCCACTGGTCTCTACGTTATAAAATTACCAAATACCAACGCCATGGCAGCACGCGATAATTGTCTTTTCTTTGGTATCCGAGATATTAAAATTCAAAAGAAAGGACAGGCACGCCTATGCAATTTTATAAAATGGGACCACAAAAAGTCGTGTAATCATGACCTACCATTCATATTCCATATTAAAGTGATACTGAATAATTTAAGTGCAATTTAATTGTAAAACTCAATAAAAGGGGTAGAGATTCTCTATTCTTTATTTTTAAATAAATTTAATGTAGTGGGGATGAAAAATTTATTTGTGGAGAATAATTTTTTATTTTTATTTTATTATTTATTTATTTAATAATAGATATAGGTATATAATTTTAATAAATTAAAAATTAAAAATTTAAATACAATTATTACCACATTATAATATATTTAACTTATTTAAAAAAATATTTAAATAGGTGAAACAATATCTTGAAATGATATCAAAATTAAAAAATATTTGAAGAAGTAGTATTTTAAGAGAGAAAAAAATATAATAATATTTTAAGATTAAATAAAAATTATATTTGTTGGGTTTTTTTAATTACATCTCATTTATATCAAGTAAAAATAAAAATAAAATTTATTAACTAACATTATAATTAATAAAACAAAAATTATTAAATAAAAATTAAAAAAATATTTATATACAATGAGAATTGGGATAAGGGTAGAATGAGCAGTGCAAAATTAAATTTCACTACATTAAAAATTTAAGAATTATTTTTTTATTCCTAAAAAATTATTCAAAATTTATGTTATTTGATTCTTATTTGCTGATATATTCCGGCGGAAATTTGTTTCTTCCACCCTCCACACCCATTTTGATTTCTTTTTTTTTTTTTTTCTGCCAACGACTCAGTGGTCTGACAGAGACCCTTATTTCCTGAACTCTTATTGGCTCGTATATTTTGTCTATGAAGGCCGGAGAACACTGAAAATGAATCTTCGACGGTGGTTCAGTGGGAGATGGGTTGGCATTGCGTCCACTAGTAAAGCACTTTTAGAAAGACCTACAACAATAGTCATGTTATTCTTTTTTTAAAAACAAAAATTAAGAATCTTCAACTTTTCATGGCGATGACTGTGAGCGAGTTTTTTCTAATTGTTTTTTTTAACTTCTATTTGAATTTTAAAAAATTTAAAATAAAAGTTGGTGAGCATGGTCGGAAAGTTGCCTCTCAATATCTTTAAAGAAGAAAAATTATTCTTATAAAAAAAATTATTACTACACCATTTCTCTTTAATTTTATATTCTTTCAACTACTACAAAATTCTAACATATTCTTTACTCCACCTTTCTTTTTAAATTTATATCAATTAAACACGTTTACACTAATATCATTAAATAATTTGAATAAAATAATAATTTTACCCCTAAATAAATTAAAAAAATATTTTATCTTATAAAAGCTTTGAAAATAAAAAAATTATAATTATAAAAATACTCCTAAATTTAATAAAAATAAATCCCAAATAGAGCTACTTAGCTAATTTTTATTAAATTTAGATTTTACAAAATTTTAATAAAAATAACTGAATTTATTTATTAAAAAATCCTAAAATTTTAATAATTTAAGGGATTTTTATTAAATCCCAAAATTTTACAATTATTTTTATAATTATAATTTTTTATTAAAATAATTTTTATTAAAAATTCTAATTCATAGATTTATTTTTATTAAATTTAGGGGTATTTTTATAATTATAATTTTTTTATTTTCAAAATTTTTATAAAATAAAATGATCATTTAATTTATTTAGGGGCAAAATTGTTATGTTTTTAAATTATTTAACGGTGTTAGTGTAAAAGTGGTTAATTGATACAAATTTAAAAAAAAATGTGGTAACATGTTAAAATTTTGTAATAGTTGAATGAATATAAGATAAAAGAGAAGTGGTGCAATGATAATTTCCCTTTAAAGAATCAGTATGTCAGAACTTGACCGCTTACCTAAAAGTAAAGATGTAGGTGCTGTTTGTTTGTTAGTCTGAACTCTGAATTTAACTTTTTTTTAAGACATATATTTATTCTAGGTTGTTTTTTTTTAACTTATCTATAAAATAATTTTATTTGAATAGAAAAAGTAGAAAAAAAATCCACTTTTATCTGAAGTCTGAAGTCTAAGTGAAAAGTTTTAATTTCAAATCTCAAAAGTACCCTTAACAATTAATGTATTTCCGAAAGGAAAATTATCAGTCATATACCCTTAAATGACACTAATATCAAACGTGTGTAAACACTTTTCAAGTGTATCACTCGTATACTTAAGTTGACAAAATACTTCTGCCGTCCCCACCGTCAGTTAACTTAGTTTTTTGCAAGTCACGACATCATAAGGGTAATCTAGTCTTTTAAGATGGACGAAACTTTAATTAAAAAAACGACATGGCATCCCATTTACTTGGTAACACATGACATGTCATATGATATATATTGATAAAAATGACATGTCATCCTATTTATCGGATAATTGTTAATAATTACTGAAAAAACTATTTTACAACCAAATATACTCCTCTAAAATTTAACCTAAATTTTTAAAGATCTACTGCTCCAAATTCTAACTGGAATTTTTTATGGTATAATATGCATAATTGTAAATAATATGTTGTTAATAATTTTTTATAGCATAATATGGATATTTTTTATGGATAATTGTTAATAATATGTACCATTAATAATTCATTTTTTAATCAAAAAAATGAATTGTTAATAAAAAAATTAAAAAAAATTGTGTATTGAAAATTTACGTTAATTTTTGGGGTAAATTTATATTTTTACCTCATTTTGAGTTTCAAGAGCGAAATAGTCAATTTGCCACAATTCTGTTAACTTTCTAACGGAAGTTAACGAATTATTGGATGGCAGAAGTGTTTTGTCAACTTAGGGTATACGAGTGATACACTTGAAAAGTGTTCACACACATTTGATACGGGTGTCATTTAAGGGTATATGGTTGATAATTTTCCTTTTCAAGATTATATACAAACCTAATATTTTTGTATTATTTTTTAAGTTATTTTTTTAATTGCTTTAAATTTTTATTCACATGATAACATTAACTAAACTGAAATATTGAATATATCAAATTATGTCCATTGTGATGAATAAAAATAAAACAACAGTATTGACTTTATATATAATAAAAGTTGATATTATAATTACATCTTTTATTACAAAATTAAATTAATATAAAAAATGATAGTATTTTTTAATACTACTAAATAAATCAACCTATGAAAATTATAAATTTTGAAGAATAAATATATGTATCACTTAAAAATATATTTGTGTTAAACTATTATTTTTTAAAATTTTCTCTTCAGATGTTGAAAAAGAAAAAACAAACATGTCATTCAAACATTTTCATTTAAACCTATTCAGATTTTAGTCAAATTCAGATATGTTCAGATTTCAGATAAAAAAACAAACGCAACCATAATTATCTTTTCAACAGTATAATTGTTTAATTGATTTTTAACCATTTACTTCTCTAATTAAGATTAAGATGCGAAGATTAATTAATTAAATAAATAAAAAAGAAAAATAAAACTATTCGATCGACAACGACTCAACCAGTCGGAAATTCTTCTCCCATGAATTTTGAGAAATCATTGAATAAATTATTGTCTCCGTAAACTAATTACTTATTTGCGTTTTAGATGCACTCGAACCTTTGCAGATAATAATAACATATGGCAAATCAGAGCATTCATGGATCAATGTGAGAGGCTCAAAATCAGATGAAGAGACTAAAGGAAATAAAGTGTAGTTTAGACATCCAAAGTGTAGTAACCTTGCTCATGAATTAGGCAAGATGGCTTTGAATATCAATGAACCTGTTGAGTGATTGGGCACATGCCGCCTCATCTTTTGTATCTTTTTTTCTTAATTAATGAGGGTTTGCTTTCTTCTAAAAAAAAAAAACATATGGCAGATAGGCTTATAAATTTAGCTCTTCAATTAATTAGTTCAATTTGGTTAAATTGCTGGCCTCCAAATGGTTTAATTTTAATATCCAAAAATGCTTAATAGTTTCCCTCAAGTAAAGAAACATACTTTATTAAATCCACACATTAGCATTTCAACTATAAATTGTTTATTACACTGATCACAAGTTTCTTGAGCTGCGTATTACTAGCAACAAAAGCACAAGCGAAATTAAGTAGAAAAATTAATTGACCTACAAAAAAAGAAAAAAAAAAATTGGTCGATCCATTTATCTGCCTAGCAACTGACAAACTTTTTTCATGGTTGGTCTAGTTATTGGACAATTTGTTCAGCACAAAAAAAGCAACCTCCATAATTGATACCAATTTGTCCATAACAGCGCGCATTAGAGTTGGAAGGCAATGGTCCAAAATTTGATAATGATCTATGTTCATGTTGTAAATTGAAGAAAACTCTTTAAGGAAACCAATTCTGTTGGATGATTCCTCTTTATCACTTCCAATGCCAATATTCCAAAGCTGTACACGTGGATGATTCCTATTTATCACTTCCAATGCCAATATTCCAAAGATGTACACGTCGCATTTTTTAGTAACCTTCATCGTGTAAGCAAGCTCTACGAGTTTAAAGACAAATATCATAATGTACATGTAGCATCAGTAAAATTTCCTAATTAAAGCTACGAAACTTCCCTTTATATGTGTCATTATGTAGGATCTGGATTCAATGCTAATCATTTTGTAAAGTTATGACTGCTAGTTATAAATGCACGTGTCAATAGAACTTTAAAATAACAAGAAGCTCATATCAGCGTTGAATCTAATTTCTAATAAAGCTGAATACTACATACCTGGAGCAGCATGACCATATGTGCCTGCAAATTCAGTCAAGTTGGACGAGCCCGGCTTGAGAAACTTAGCGAATCCAAAATCTGAAACATGAGCTTGATATTCTAAATCAAGCAACACATTGTTACTTGATATGTCTCCATGCACAATTGGTGGGAAACAACCGTGGTGCAAGTAGAACAAAGCATTAGCTACACCTTTTGTCACATTCATTCTCCGATTCCAGCTCAATTCTTTTGCCGACGCATCATTGCTAAGGATTGTGGCCAAGCTACCCATTTCAAGATATTCACATACTAAAAATGAATGTCGTGCATGTGAACAAAACTCATAAAATTTTACAATGTTTTGATTTTACAATGTTTTGATGCTATATCTTAGCCAACGCTGAAACTTCATTTAAGAATTCTTTTTGACTTGCAATCTCTCCAAGATGTAGTGAGTTGAATTTTTTAATTGCTATGGTATCCCCAGAGTTTACCTTGGCTTTATAAACACTCGCTTGTCTACCTTTTCCAATGCAATGTTCTGCACCAAAATCATTTGCTGCTCTGATGATTTCTTCATGCATAGCTTTCCCATCAAATGTTAGTACAAAAAGCAATTCTAGAAGGTTTACAGAGTCCTCCTGTTTTTTTCTGTGAGTCGCTCTTCTTTCTTTGGAAAATGAAGAAGAACCCAAATACAACAATTAAAAAAACCATCCCTAAAATAGCGATCATGAAGACAACCCAATTTTTTCCTAAAGCTTGTTTGTGTGATTTGAATCCTTTCACAAATCCTTTAATTATAAAAAATTCAAATTATTTTCAACAATTTCTCTTTTTTTTTAGAAGGAATACTAACTTTCATTCAAACAAAAGAGTTGAATACATTCATAATTTCAATTGGAAAAGAACCCAACCAAACAACAGCTCCTAAGTGATCAAAGGCTAATCTAGCCAATGAGTGGGCACATTACAAGATCTTGGTGTATAATCACATTTAACATTTTGAATCTCTGAAATGACCCATTAAATCTCATTCTTGCTGTCCTTTCTGCTGTTAATTAAATCAGTCACCATTTGAGAGTCAGTTTCAATAATTAATGAGGATAAACCTGGATCCACAGCTGCCCGTAAACCCCATCTTATTGCTTCGGCTTCCGCATACATCCCCATGAAATCATTTTCAACAATTTCAAATTAAGAATAAAGATAATTAATAAATCAATTAAATTCTCATTATTATGATTATTAATCGTCAATTAAACCAACAAAAAAACAATTGTGGAGTGAAAATATTTCTTACTATTCTTTTAATATGAAAACCATCATCATCAAATTTGTGAAAAGCCCCCATTATTTTTCGTTTCGAAAGAAAATGTCTTTTTTCATATTTCTTTTCAGTTTTAGCTTTATTTTTGAATAAAAAATAAATATTATATTTCAGAAATTAAATTAAAGATAATATTCTAAAAAGTTTAGATAATACTACAACCAAACTAAAAATATACAACACTTAAAAGATCAACTTTTAGTGGGTCTGGCCGAAGTTTGAGAAACTTACGCACTAAGAATGATGTGTGTTTATTAAAATGAACTTTATCAGTTTGTCTAATCAACTTTATCAATTTTACATTGAGACATGCAAAAAAAAAAATTAAAAATTAAAAAGGAAGAAAGATCAAATCTTACCACTAAGCCCCATCAACTCCAATGGACTTGCCAAACGGAAGTTACTTTTT
The DNA here is from genome assembly GCA_030444775.1 of Atalantia buxifolia. Taxonomy (NCBI): domain Eukaryota; kingdom Viridiplantae; phylum Streptophyta; class Magnoliopsida; order Sapindales; family Rutaceae; genus Atalantia; species Atalantia buxifolia. The sequence goes on along the minus strand of CM059832.1, from coordinate 30,242,873 downwards.
TTTTATTCGTTTACGTTGGATGTGAGAAAATGGGACAATCGAGGTTGCTGCCTGCCGCATTAGTCAAGATAATATAAAGTATTTTTCTTTACTTTTTAATTAGTTTAATTAAGATACCATTAATATTATTGCCGTAAGCTTTTTCTTTTACTTTTTATAATAATGATATTTATACAACACAATGTAAACAAGTCTATTGATTTATATAGTCTTAAATTAAAATTATTATGACATAATCTATTTTTTACCTTATTAATACTTGGAGAATATAATTACCCATCTATTCAGTATTCAGTTATGAAAAGTTAGTCGTATGCTTTTCGTTAAATGTGCAGCATGAGCTAAGGCAGCTGCAATAATCAAGATAAGATGTAGCATTTTTCACACTTTTTGCAATGAAATGAAAGAAAAGAAGGAAGCTGAACGGAAATTTACTTGCTGATATTTCTTGTTCACTTGTGCATCTTTACATTTCAAATACAAGGCTCTATTTGTTATAATGCTTATTCCCATTTCCCACCCATGATCAAAACCAATAAGCATTCGCAGCAACAAAAATAAATCCAATGGGATGGCATGCTACTTTAGTTTCACAAGCTACCAATTAATAACACGTCCGATTATTAAAACAATAATATTAGTGCTGCTTTTTCTTGGATGTGACAAAATGGGCCATGACCACCCGCAATTGTAAAAATAATAATAATAAAGCCTTTTACTCTTTTTTTTATAATTATTTTTGTTACTCGAATGATTATTTTTAAAAGTGACATTCTAGACGAATTTAATCTAAATACTAAAGTCTCTTATTAACACACATAGGTGTCCAATGCCAAAATAATTTTATTATGGCCGAGATTTGTAATGTTATAACTTTTAAAATAATAGTTATTAATTGTACTGTATTAATAATTAATTATGAAGAGAATTAGTTAAATGTTTAATAAAAATTATTTAGTGATGTGAATTTTAAAAGAAATCACATGTATTTGATAAATTTTATTATTAAATTATTTTAAGAATATAAATGATTGAAATAGACATAATGTTAAATAAATTTTGTTTACACATTCATGAAAATGTATACATAATATTTTTTTTATTGTACATACATAATCATTGATAGCTAAAATAAATATTTTTATTTTATTAATTTTATTTTATAATTTTCTTATGTCAATATAATAATAATCTAATTAAATTTAATGACTTTATTTCTTAATTGAATAAGGATAATTTTAGATTTTTATAGTGTACGTGAGGGTATATATAAAATTATATTAAATATTCTCAAAATCATATTTTGAACAGGAGTAATGATATTTGACCCCTTGTTTTCTCTCATCAACTCTCAATAATTACTTTTTATGTAAATTCAATTTGATTCTTATATGAAATTACTAAAAACGATAAATATGTTTTAAGTACCCACAATACAAATAATTTTTTTTACAAGAACAGAGCTATTCAATTTTGTCTTGTCTTTACATTTATAATATTATAATTTTTTAATCTATTTAAATTCTCAAACTATTCCTGTTGTCTAGTTGCAATAAGGAAGAAGAAGTCGAAATAGCTGGAAACTCATAAGTGACGATGATGATGTACATAAAGATTGTGGGATTTACCAAAAAGAAAATTAATGTGAAAAAATCCATGAAAACAACCCTACAAAAATGGTTTCAATGTAAAGAAAAATATTTATTTGTCAAATACCAGTTTTGTGTATGCCAATGGCTAAAATGGAGAAATCAGGAGAAGGGATAATTTGTTAGTGTTGGAGATCTGCTAGAGATTTAAATTTATTTTTTCTTAAGGAATTATGTGTAAATTTTTTTGGCATCTATGCCCAAACGATCTTTTCAAAATACCATTAAAGCTAACAACTAGATTTTTGGAATTGCAAATAATGTGTGGGGGAGGGGGGGGGGGTATGAAAAAGGATTGAAAGAAAAAAAAAAAGAAATGTTAATTAGAGTAAATTTGGGATTATCGTGGAGTATATTGAGAGAGAGAAATTATTTTATAATATTTTATGAGGTTAACTAAGAAATGGGGGCTAATGAGAGAAATTAAGAGGGTTAGTTATCATAATTTTTTGAAAAACTACTCCTGTTATGCTAGTTCAAAATTTGTGTAAGATGGGGTGATTTTGTTAAAAATAAATTTTTAAAAAATTATCAAATATTAAAATTAAATTTTAACTTTTTAAAATTATTTTTAAGCATCTTAAAAACAATCCCAACCCTAAATATAATACCAAGGATAAAACTTATCTTAAAACTTTTCTTACAATTACAAATGTAATGGGGGAGTACTAAAAAAGTAGGTTTTTATTTTAATATAACATATTTTTTTTAAAAATAAAAAGGCTAATCAATGAAGAACTATTTTCTAAGGCATAAATGGATACCTTCTGTGACTAGCCCAAATCGAAAAAATGTAGTCCCACCTAAATGGGCCAGACGGCATGCGAAGTAGGGTTGGGCAAACGGTTTGGTTTTTTCCGAATCGAATCGAACCGAACAAAAAAACTTAAGTCAGTTCGGTTCTGTTCTAAGGCAAAAAAACTGAATAGTTTGAAATTATAAGAACCGATCGGTTTATCTGAACCAAACCGAAAAATCGATCGGTTTATCTGAACCAAACTGGAAAACCGATCGGTTCAATCCAGTTATTTACAAATTATTTTAATAAAAAATATAAAAGGCGAAATCCCAAATCCCCTTTTTTGGAATCCTAATTTCGTAAACCGAAAGTCCAAAATCCAGCTATCATTGGTGATTTGGTGTCTCTATCGCGCGGATTGGTGACTCGCAGCCTCTCCCTGAGCCCCTCGCCTTACGGTCAGCAGTGGCATAACTCTTCAAGCATGGTGATGCCGTCATGAACTCGGTCTCTCACGGCTTCACGACCTCGATCTCTCAAGCGTTCCCGAACTCGGTCCTTCATGGTCAGCGATTGTCGCTTGTTAACCTGTCAGCCCTTCAACCGTCCGTCATCTTTAGTCTTCGGGCCTCACAGTTCTAACCACCACTCGTCTTCTCTTATCACTCACACCTCACGGTCTTCCTCTTGTTGGTCCAAACCTTTTGCCATCAGCCCGTCGTCTTTAATCTTCACTGCTGCAGGTGCTTTTTTTTTTTTTTTAATTTATGCTATGGCCTTTGTGTTTGTTTTTGTTTTTTTTTTGTTCGAATTGAAGCTTATGTGGGGTTGAATTTGTGGTTGTCTTGGTGTATATCAGTTGCTGGGAAGTCTGAAATTGTACAATGAGCAAATATAATGGGTAATTGGATATAGCCATTGCAAGTGAAATAGATGTATAATTGCATATTGTGAGAATATTGATATGTAAACATTAAATTATCAACATCCTTCATTGCTGTCGGAATTTGGATACAGAGAATATTTGTGGTTCTGTTTAGTTTGAAAATGGATGAGAAAAAGTAGATATCGTTTGGTGGTTGAAGTTACTTAAATAGTTGGTACTTGGTAGATAGTGTAGGTGTTAACTGTAAAATTTAGTAAAGTCAGGTGAAAATTATAAAATGTAATAAGATTAGGTTAAAACTGTAAAATACAGGAAAATGTGCGAACCGAAATATCACCACTTTTTGAAAATTTTACTTTTCCCCCACTGTTTAAAATCTATTGAAGAAATAGGGTGATTTTACCAAAAAAAAATTCCCCAAATTTTAAATTTAATTTAAAACTTTTTAAAATCACATTTAGCATCTTAAAAATCCTGAATATAATGCTAAAGATAAAACGTTTCTTACAATTACATATGTAGTGGGGGAGTACTAAAGAAATAGATTTTTAATTTAATACAAATTAAAAAAAATTTAATGACGAACCATTTTACGAGGCATAAATGGATGCCTTCCATGACCGGCCCAAATCGAAAATTTTGTCCCATCTAAATGGAGTCCATCATAACAGAGAGGTAAATGGGGGGGGGGGGAACACAGATTAATTTGATCGAGTCAACCAAGATAGCATGCCCAGCTACTCATGCTCTGCTCTGCCAGTTGACATTATTGTTAACTTGCTATAGTGTCGCCGTGTCGGGAGTCTTTTGGTGGGGCTTTGGAGCAGAAAAAAAATATTTGGTTTAATCAGCCGTCAAAGTATCAATTATTCCCTTCACGTGTCAAGGAATCCCGGTTGGATATGGTCAACATTTTGTTTGGATAAGATCATAAAAAAGAAGGGTGCTGCTAAGTTACAGATTACAGCTCACCCAAAACAAATTTTCCACTGCCCCTGAATTGTTTGAATAGAACCACTTAAAGGTGTAAAGAAACTAGCTTTTGGGTGGATGTATATTACAGATTCTGTAACATAGAAAGGTCCTCATAAGAGTGTCTATTATAAACAGGATTAGTAATGATGTACCTTACATTACCATACAAATTTTTTATTCCTTTTTATGAGATCCGACTACCGTACAACAGTTGTACGGTACCCACTTTTTGTCAATCGCAACACCAAACCAGTACTCATTAAAAATTCCTAAAAATCCTAAGCCATTCTTTATTTTCGCATCTGCGGAAGTCAAAAGGTTATAGTGATCGGGGGCGCATGACTTTCATCATATTTTTGTCACTGTCTGCAGGTTGCTGCGGAGGCGGTCCCTCGCATTTTTCTTTAAGAAGACCGAAGAAGATGCCTTCTGGCAAATCCGTGCATTAGTAACGGCGTTCCACGTAGTGACCTTTTTTTGATATTATTTATTTATTCATGCTTTGTTTCTCCCTTATAATTTATAAAAGCACCGTCTCCCCACGGATACCCCTACATTGTTTTATTTTTCCGATTAACTGAAATGGCCTTCGGAAACAAAAACGGCACCGTAACCTCTGCTCTCGTTTTATGTCTTATTTTCACCACTCTAGCCAGCTCTTCTGGTTTTGTTCGGAACATCACACAGGTAACTAACTAATTAACTCATTACTCGTTTTGAAAACATAACACTTGGAGCTTTAGTTATATATGATCGGCGATTTTTATTTTATTTTTTATTTCTTCCTGATAGGAGTCTGGCTCGGAGAATAGAAGCGGCGGCAGCGGCAACTGGACCTCCGTTTCTGGTGGAAGACCAGTCCGATTAGATCCTAACACTTTTCACCACCATAAAAGTCGCACCGAGAACGGCGGCGGCGGCGGTAGCATCCGGGCCGCCGTCCCCGCTCCGAGACCGGTCCAATCAAATCCTAACACTTTTCACCACCACAAAAGTCGCACCGGGAACGGCGGCGGCGGCGGCAGCAGCAGCAGCCGGGTCGCCGTCCCCACTCCGAGACCGGTCCGATCAGGTCCCAACCCTTACCAGAGCAACCGGCACGACTATCGCACGGCATCTCAACCATGAGCTTGAATCATATATAGGTAATTAAAAAATGTATCCCAAATACATCTAGAGTGCGATGGAATAGGATTAATCCTAAAAGATAAAGAAGAAGGCTTGATAATTTTGTGCACACAATTTTCATTCATCAATTGCAGTATTTATACAAGTGAAACAGCAAAGAGAATCTGCAAATAAGGAAACACAAGCTGTACATATCAAGCAATAAAGGAAAAATTGAACAAAGAATATATACATGTACAATTAAGTCCAGAGATATGCTCCCATTATTCACATGCTTCCCGATCTTGATACATAGATCATGAAGGCGCGATCTGGATAAAGGCTTGGTGAGTGCATCAGCAAGTTGATCAGAAGAGGAGACATGAGAGACACGTAAAGCTCCACGTTCAACCAAGTCTCGAAAAAAATGATAGTCTTCTGTAATATGCTTCATGCGAGAATGAAAAACAGGGTTGGCACAAAGATACGTGGCACCAATGTTATCACAATAGATGACTGGTGATGGAGATAAAGAAATACCAAGCTCAGTGAGCAAATGAGTAACCCACTGAAGTTCAGAGGCAGCAGAAGCAACAGCACGATATTCTGCTTCAGTGGAGGAACGAGCGACAGAACGTTGTTTCTTAGAGCTCCAAGATACAGGATTAGGGCCAAGAAAAACCACGTACGCTCCAGTAGATGTGCGATCATCAGAGTCTGCTGCCCAATCAGCATCTGAATATGCGTGAAGAGACAATGACAGGTGACGACGAAGTAGTAAGCCAGTAGAGGACGTTCCTGCTAAATAGCGAAGCAGGCGTTTAACTGCACCCCAATGGGTGACCGATGGCTTATGCATAAACTGAGATAACTTATTGACCGCAAAGGCAATGTCTGGACGAGTAAGTAAAGCATCGAAAGGTGCCAATAACTGCCGAAATCTTGGCTAGCATCACAGGGGGGAGAGCCATCATGGAGGAAAAGGGGAGAATGGGTTGCAAGGGGTGTGGCCACAGGTTTAGCAGAGAGCATATTGTAGCGTTGGAGAAGATCAAGAATGTATTGACGTTGAGAGAGAAGGATACCAGCAGAGTGTGGTAGAACAGCAACTCCCAAAAAATATGTAAGGGAACCAAGGTCCTTTAGTGAGAAGCGTGTAGCAAGTTGAGAGACAAATGCACCTAGACGGGTGGAGTCACTGCCAGTAAGTATGAGATCATCAACATACACAAGAAGATAAGCAGTGAAGTTTGCATCTTGATAGATAAATAGTGATGTGTCAGACCGAGAGTTGATAAATCCAAACTCGAGAAGAAAGCGGCGAAGCTCAGTGTACTAGGCACGAGGAGCTTGCTTAAGGCCATAAATAGCTTTCTTTAACTTGCACACATGAGAGGGGTAATTGGTGTCAATGAAACCCGGTGGTTGAGCCATGTAGACATCTTCTGTAAGATGGCCATGAAGAAATGCATTGTTGATGTCGAGCTGCCGAAGCGACCACCCTTTAGAGAGAGCAAGACTGAGGATCAAGCGTACTGTAGTCGGTTTAACAACAGGACTGAAGGTGTCATGAAAGTCTATACCTGGGCGTTGTTAAAAACCCTTAGACGTGCTTTGTACCGATCAACAGAGCCATCAGGGTTGCGCTTGATACGAAACACCCATTTGCACCCAACAAGATTCTGAGAGGGATCAGAAGGAATGAGATCCCAAGTGCCATTGCGTAAAAGAGCATCAAATTCCTCAGACATAGCACGACGCCAAGTGGAGTCTCGTAGGGCCTGTGTGACAGATGTGGGTTCATAATATCCAGATGAGGCAACGGTAAGGAGAGAGTACTTCGGATTGGGTTTTGCTATATTATTCTTGGCTCGTGTAACCATGGGATGGAGATTGGAAGGAAGAGCATTATCGGGGGAACATGGTGGAGAAGCTTCGCAGGGGGGCAACAGTGTTGACGATATAAATGAGGAGTCCGAGGACACCATGACGGGGTTTGATGGACTAGAAGCGGACGAAGGGATAACAAAGTGGCCAGGAGTGAGAGACAACCAGACAGACTCAGATTGAGTACTCAGGATTGGGTTGTGGTGGTGCAGCGTCGGTAGTGGGAGTGAGAGCAGGAGGACATGACCGAGTGCCGTCAACAAATCCCATGAGATCATATCCGATCAACAAGGTGTGAAATTGAAGCCGCCATGAGACATAGTTGGTGGCGGTGAGTTTGAGTGGTGCTTGTGCCGCCACATTGAATGAAATAAGATGATTACCATGATCAAGGGAATTGAACACAGTTGGACGAGAAAGGGACGAGGTGGCAGTGTTTGGTGAGGAATCAGCCATGGTAAAATAATAATATAATAATAATAAAATAAAATAGAAGAGCCTGTAATTTTTGGAGCAGAATGAGAGGAAAGAAGGTGAGTAGCAGATGTTTTGGGCGTGAGCCTAAAAGGCTCTGATACCATAAAAGATAAGAAGAAGGCTTGATAATTTTGTGCACACAATTTTCATTCATCAATTGCAGTATTTATACAAGTGAAACAGCAAAGAGAATCTGCAAATAAGGAAACACAAGCTGTACATATCAAGCAATAAAGGAAAAATTGAACAAAGAATATATACACAATTAAGTCCAGAGATATGCTCCCATTATTCACATGCTAGTAAATCCAAAGTCAAATCAGTGTTCCCAATTCCGATAAATTTAGTATTTGATAATAATTGCCTGCCGTGAGTTTTGATAATATAAAATTTTGTTCATGTCTATTGGTGCGATTGTGGATATCGTGATGGCGATGCACGTATCATTTAATAATTGCAGATGCAGCGTGATTGCTCGGCAGAGAATATTTTAAGGGCAATGTGGGCCTTCAGTTATTAATATGAAATTCAAGAAATCTTTTAACAATTGTTCATTGGACTTGGGCCACATCCACCAACGTATTGTTATTTTTTATATTTAAGAAAGTTGGTCTATTTATTATTGTTATTATTATTTATTAATATAATTCAAAAATCTAGTAACATTTACAACAAAAAACTCTAATCGAGTGAACAATATGCAAGCACTATTACAACTAGTAAATAAAAGCTTGCTTTAACAAAAAATCTAATCTAATATTGTCGTCTACATTAACATTTAAGCAACACATGTTTACAAATTACAACTAGTAAATCACGCAAAATTGCGCTGAATATCCCTCTGCCTCCACAAAGTGCTTACCGCATTCAATGAATTATGAAGCAGCCCCATGTCGTGGTATTGACAACTGACAGCTGAGAGAGCTTGCTGACTAATAGCAATAGTCTTTGAGGTGCTCACGTTTCCACGCTGTGCGTGACCTTTTCATGAGTTATCATTACCCCCGTTTAGCATCACCAGTTCATCCTGATGTGAATTGCAGAAAAGCAAAAAACATCATCCAACTAGGGATTCAGTTAAAGCCAACATATATTTTCTGGAAGCAAGTTTTTGGAATTCTCGACCCAGGTATGTGTGGAGCCTTGGTTGATTGGCGGCCAGCAAGCAGCAGCTTTGCCACCTTTTCTTCAGCTTTCTTCGGGTGTTCGAGGGCTAAAGCCTTACCAGTGTCCTTACAAAGAGGTGGACATAGACAACAAGGAGAACCCTGTCCCCTGGCCTTGTCAGCTGGTTTCCAGCTTGTCAAGAGCTTATGTGCAATGCAAAAAGCATTTGCAAGAAGTCCTTAATTAGTCCTCTGCATCATCACCGCCGCTTCTTCAATTATCCAAGTAAAGAGGGTTTTGTTTTAATAACTATCAAGAGTAGACAGTTCAGGAAACTCAACTCCTGGCAATTCTTCTAATTCTTTCAAATTCCTAGCCCAGTTATCTGATTGCAGATTACAATGGGAGAAAACATGTTAGTGTTAGCTTTTGAGCAACCACTACTGAACACAAATCATCTTGACACATTTATAACTTAAAATATTTAGAAAGTGAAATTACCTAACATGTGGAAACTCAGGTAAAGAATTGTTATTTGCAAAGTGCCTACGCATCAGAGCCAGGGAGTAGGATGAATTTCTCTTCATAAGCTCAAAGGCCATAAGTCCATCTACATTATATGGTAACTGTCCCTTTGAACGTGAAGTTCAATCTCCAATCTATCATCAAATCCACCCCTCATATCTGTAGTTCAATTCAAAGAATTGGTTTAAAATCTGATTTGTGGCAGGAACTGGTGATGAATAGGTCATTGATCATACCTTGGCTGCTAACTTGTGTAAGTACTTAAATCTTCGTTGTAGCACCAATCGCTCGCCCAACATTCTTAACTGTCTAGATTGCAAATTCAGTGGCAGTTGTCCCGTAATATCAACAGAGTTGATATAAGAACAAAACAAGAAAATGTCAAGAGTATGCAAAGAGCCGTTGCAATGCAACAGGATGTCCAATTCTTACAGGATCCTCCATGTATTTGCCGAAATAATAAAAGCCAATTGGTAAATGCTCTGGTCCTGCAATCTTTAAAACAGTGGTGTAGTAGTCAAATTGTCTGTACTTTAGCTTAATAGCTCCTTTTCGAGCTCATCCACATCCATTACTTCAGTTTCAGATTCTGCATTCAGAAACGTACAGTTAAAGGCTCCAGCCTTTAAGAGTATTTAAGGAGTTAATGGTACAATTAATGGTACAGAAAGAAGAAAGAGTATTTAAGGATTTCTAACAATAAGATCAACAAACCAGTAGACTTTGAATTGATCTGTAAATTTTACCATTTTTAAAGGCTTCAGCCTCCATAGATGATGATCTTATCAAACTCCATAAACTAACATTCCCTAATAATTTTTTTGACAACACTGGCACTAGTAGAGTCGCACCTGATTGCTTGTGCTTCAACCTTCAGTGCTGCTACTTCTATTGGAAGATATTTGCTGAGCTCCTGCCTCAGACTGGCGTATCCACCTTTAAAATGTCAAATTTGTCCAGCAATGGAAGTCTTGGTGAATTCATGAATGTAGGCATAAGGCATGTCTTTTGAACAAATCCATAGACAGAAGTGGTGTATCCATGAGCCACTGATTTGGGTACAGATTTTAATCCACAACCTTCAAAGAAAGTTGGGAGTTAAATCATCCACTGGATGGACCCCAATTGACCTGACAACAATAACAACACCACCATCATCATCATAGTTTTATTTTTTTTACATTTATAAAAAATTTAACAGTATACAATATGCTAGTCATGTAGACATGCTATATAAACTAATATCCTCATAGTATCAAGTTAACCCTATAGTGTTCAGTTTTATACTTCGTAACTAAATGAGACCTAAATCAACCTCAAGCTTGAACTATTAATGAACATATGGAGATGATCTGAGCTAAGCTCACATAATTAAATAAATTTAAGTAGATAAATTAGATATCTTATCAAGATAATCATACAATGTCTTTGCAAATTCTGTGCTTGACAGCCATGTGGTACAAATGCACACATCATACCATAAACATATTATGAGTTAAATGAAGAACAATAAAACCAAGTGGAAAAGGAGAAGTCAATGGAAAATCTTACAGAATTTGTTGGTAGCCAAGATGGCCTTTTCAACTGTAACAGATCAACTGACTGGCCTTATTTTTTCCTAATCACTAAGAAAAACCAAGAGAAAGCAATTACACAATACTTAAACAAGCAGCTGGCACTTCACTGAACATATAGTAATCCTGAATATATACAATTCTACATATCCAACATACAACAAGCCAGAGGATGGAAATGAACATGGGTAACTTGAAATTGTAAATACCCAAAATACTAGAAGTGCGTCACTTTGAAAATTGCAAAACAAACAGATTTAATTAGAATGAAGCACTTGGTAGTAGCAAATTGTATCCCATTTTCAGTTATGGAAAACTCTTATGTAATGAAAAAATGAAGGGACATAAATGTAGGAGAGATCTAACTGTGGAACAATTTGGGAGAGGAGGATAAGCAAATAAGAACAACTAGGTTGTCCTTGTTTTGTAGTTACTGCAAGCAGTTATTTTATTTCTTTATATGAGTTCTCACACTGCAAAACCAAGGAAAAAGGTATTGTGTAAATAAGACTTATACTCTGACCACCTCCCTTCTTAAGCCTCTAAAAAGGAGCAGACATTCTTCTTCCACAAAGACCCCACATATAAAGTATAAAACTCCATGCTTACCAGCAGCAAAAGTAATCTGAATTGAAAAAACTTATTGTAATCAGGGCTCCAGGAAAGCGATGTGTGTCATAGTAAGAAGTAACAGAAAGTATGCTCCACCTTTACATAGCACAAACAAAAATTAATATAAGAAAAATATAAAGGCTAGAAATCAAATAGGAGAAAGAGTATCAACCCATGCTGGAAAGCGGTAGCCCTACAAGCAACATTCACTAGCAAAAGTGAGAAATAATTTCTGAACTAGGAGCATAGGACATATTTAGCACAATAAATAACAGTAAAGAAAGAGAACAAACATTCACCATTGACACAATAGTATTTCAAATAAAATGCTTGATGAGGTATGTAGCTAATTTTGTACATCTTTAAGAATGAAAAAAGTTGAACCATCATGTGCATCCCATAACCAAAACTTTACATAGTCAGATCAGAAAAAATAATATATGCATGGTATCCAAATAGTCTACGCTGGATTCTAGTCTTCGTTTTTTCTCAGAATTCTTCAATTGGTTTCTTTTCCACCAATTGCTGAGTTACATTTTCTGTTTGTATAACAATGTCATTCTTGGTTCTGCTTCCAATATTTTACAGTACAAAAGAAGTCCAATTACTAAGCATAACGACTCATTTTAACAGGATCTATCCACATGATATAGTACTCCTCACTTTTACCAGTCAAGCATAATGCCCTGTAGAAATCTAGATAACAAAATTAAAAAAAAAAGTGCTTAGAGCAGTACCAAATGATGAAGTAATGACTAGACAAGGTAAAGAAGTATCTACAAGTTCATTGAAGATGCCATCGTTATCATTAGTATCTTCCCATGAAGATATTACAAACTTTATCAATAAGAGATACGAGGAGGAGCATTATTGATACGAGGAGGAGCAGGATTTGACATAAAGAAATGATGTTTACGAAAATCTTTATTACCCTATAAATATGCAGCAATGCCTCCAGCCCTTTCCTTTTGTACATTTCGTGCATTACTCAATTACTTGATTTATATTCAAAGACTAATATGCCTTTTGACAGCTGGAAACAATATATGGTGTTCTTTAACTGAATCCCAGTGAACTTGAACCCTTGACCTTTTGCTTTTAATGCTTGAGGCCAAACAACTAGGCTATCTGTTGGGGGTTCCTTCAGGATTTAGTTATCTCTACCTAGTACAATGCAAATGTATAACACAAGTGAACTTGTAAATAATCCAAACCTCATCTTCATTAGTCAAATCCCAACCAAGAGTGTCAAGCTATTGCAAAGAAAGGTGCAGCAGTAGTCTACTTTCATCTTCTCCCAAGCCTAAAAAGAGTGAAATAAATAAACAGAATTAGAATAGAAATGACATCTTAATGAATGCCTATAATACATCCAAGTATTGATATGTGTAGAACACCATGACTGAAGGGATTTCAAAACATGAAAGAATTGAAGTCTTTGCATAATCATGGGAAATCTCACAATTCTATCTCATACATATACATAATTCTAGTATCAAATATGAGAACTGATATTATTCAACTATGAACTCACGGACGGTAAAGTTTCATTACGATGGAACAAACCCGCATAATCCAAATAACTCTAATAGACATAATTGGCTCCGATCGGGTCAAAATGGATTCATATCCTAGCTGTTCGGATTCGGACACCTAAGCCTCGCTATCGTTTCACAATCCGTTTTCTTCATAATAATCTTAAAAAATTCCTTACTCTAGCAAACAATTTTAATGCTATGATTCTTCTAAGCTAATGAGCAGACCATTTACGATGACTTGATTAATCTGTAAAACAGGTTCTAAAAATTCAACACAACTAAACATTTTATACATGAAAAGAAATGCAAGATAAGAGAGGTCAAAGGAACACCTCATGCGCGTATTTTGATCAATCCAATCGAGCTCTACCGATTCCTTTCGATCAAACAACATGATGCGCACAGTCAACTAATTAGTACATATTAGAAGAAGGGGCGTTCAAGATGCAACCAAATCCAATCAAACAATCCATCCAATTGAAATCAATTCGATTTTTATCGGATTTGGCTTTCCATTTCATTGAATTATAAAAGTAAAAAAAGCCGGATTAGTTTATAAATTCATGTGAATTAAAATTTAATATAATCAATCTTGCCAATAGATTGATTATTTACTTTTTTTAAAATTTTATTATTATTTACTTTTTTTAAAATTTCAGCTTATCTTTTATATTTTTACCCTCAATTATTACCGTTATGCATGTTTATATACTAACAATAGATAAAGTAAATAAAAATATAATTAATCTCATCATTTAAGTGAAATTATATCAGGGAGAATTATAAAAATAGCCCCTTAATAGAATCCAATAGATTTTCAAGGCTCAGCAAATTTGCTAACAAGGGCAGCAAATATGGAGAACCGTTCATGGGTCAAAACTGAAAGGGGTCCTTGCTCTTGCCTCTCTGAAAAAGCCCTTGTTGTGAGGCGGTGGAAGTTAAGGGCTAGAAACGTGGAGGCCTGGGAAGGGCATTAGGGCGTATTTGGCAGCCCACACTAGCTGGATCAACATTGACTAAAATGATTTGAGCCCAATTTTTATGCCGACAGGGGTCAGTACTACCGAGGTCAGCTAGTTACATACGAACTGATATTTATTTGTAAAAAAATTACGTACTGGTGCTATTAGCACCCCTCAAAAGATCTTTTAAAACCCATATTCTAAATTTATCCCATTAAAATATTTAAAAAATGGCCTGGAGTTCATAACATCAAACTTAATTCCCAAAATAGCCCTGATTCACACCCCGCTCTTTCTCCTTCGTGAACCCCAACATTGCTAGTTGTTTTTCAATTTCGTCATTAACAAAGCGAATATTTGTATTTTGTTTTTTTTTTTAAATTTAAAATTGAGAGAGAAATCATTTTAAAATTTTTTATAGGGTTAATTAAGAAATGGGGCTAATATTACTATTTTTTGATAAACTACTCCTTTCATATTGTTCCAGATCTATTATAAGATGGAGTAATTGTTAAAAGAATTTATTAAATATTAAAATTAAATTTTAACTTTTTGAGATCACATTTAAACATCTAAAAAGTAATTCCAAACTTACCTTATGTATAATACCTACTGATAAAACGTTTCTTACAATCACGTATGTCACAAGAGAGCACTAAAGAAATAGATTTTTAATTTAATATAAATTTTAAAATAATAATTAATGAAGAAATATTTTCTAAGGCATAGATCGATACCTTCCATGACCAACCCAAATTGAAAATGTATTCCCATCTAAATTTGCTGGACAGGATGCAGAGGATGGGAAGCTATTTAGATGACATTTTAGTTGATGAATAATTTTTATACATCTGGACTTCTATCATGAGCAAGCTTCTCTCTGACCTGCTCTATACATAGAGCTTATTGTTCATTTCTTATAGAAATGTGGCGCTCATTGTTGACGTTGGTGGAGAGAATTTTCCTCTCAATCATCTTATGGCAGTGCAGATGGTATCATTCATTCATGTCAAAGACTGTAAGTTCTATGAACATGTTTCATTTTCTGTTTTACAAGTCATTGTCCTCCAAACAAGTGAAGGCATGCATGACACAGTTTAATGTAAATGATTCAATTTGTTAGAGAAATTTATGAAATATGAACTCATATGAGTTTCAATTACATCAATATACATAGAAGAAATTATTATTGATATAAGTTTTTATTTGACATATTGGTCACGAATGGCCAACGAGGTAAACCGTCACTCAGATATTATTATTTTACTCTTTTTATTTTTTTGTTTTAGATTTTCCTCATTGTCATATAAATATTTCAAATTTTGTTAGGAATCGGTTGGATAAAGATTGAAATGTGAAATACATATAAACTTTAATAACTTAAAGTATCATTAAAACTGAAAATAAATTTTAATTCTTTAATTTATCTAAGCCCATTATTAATAGGAGTGTTAAATAGACAGATTGAGGCATGCTCGGGCCAAGCCCATATTTTATAGAATAGGCCCAGGCCCTACTTTAAAAAAAACCTTTTAAATATAAACTGCTGCAAAAATATAATAATCAATAATTTTTCCATTTTGAGTTTTCTACGTAAAAATTTATGTCTCTTGTAGTTGGTTTTGCTTTGGATTTATTGGTTTATTTTTCTATTTGAGGTGCACATCCTACTTTAATCACATAAAGAGGGAAAAAGTTTACTTCCGCTTAATTTGCAACTGCTTTTGGTAGTCCCTTTCCCAACAGAGTGGCATCAAAGCTTCATGTTTAATTTTTATTACTTGTGTGGTTGAGATGGAGGATTCCTCGGCATGCATGATTAAATTGAAGTAATGGAATTATGATATTTGGAAGTCTAGGATGGAAGACTTGTTGTACATGAAAGACTTGCATGAACCCATTGAAGGCGAAGAAGCTAGACCCGTTGATTTAAATGATAAGAAATGAGCTCAATTAAACCAGAAGGCCATGGGTACTATTAGATCATAGATTGATTAGAGTGTGTACCACCATGTTGTGAAGGAATCCAGGGCCGATGCTTTTTGGAGAAAATTAGAGACAATTTATGAGCAGCCGATAGCACAGAATAAAGTCAATCTGATGAAAAAGCTTGTTAACTTGAAATACAAGGAGGGGCGTAGTATAACTGAACACACTAGTGAATTTCAGGGCTTGGTTGATCAGTTGACTACTACGAATATTATTCTAGATGATGAGTTACAAGCACTATTGTTGCTTAGTTCTCTGCCTAATAGTTGGGAGATATTAGTGGTGTCACTAAACAATTCAGCGCCGAACGGGAAATTAACTTTGGATATGGTTACAGATAGACTGCGGAATGAAGAATCTAGAAGAAAGAGTGTTGAAGTAGTTCCCTCTGAGTCTGATGCACTTGTTTCAGAAAAGCAAAAAAGGCGAGGGAGGAGCCAAGCAGAAATTCCCGCCAGTAGAATAATGATAACCCTAGAGGAAGATCTAAGTCCCAGAGGAGAAACCTCAAGTGCTTCCATTGTCAGAAAATGTGTCACATTAAAAGGGAGTGTAGATTGTGGAAAAGAGAACAAGCGAAAGAAAAATGTGATGCTAAAAAAAATGACAAAGAGAGCACGGCAGCCATAGTTGATGGCGATTTAGGTATTATTTATGATGAGAATTCAGTAAATCTCACTTGCCATACCAGTGATTGGGTGATTGATTCGGGTGCTTCGTTTCATGTTACTGCACATCGTGATTACTTCACATCCTATGTTAATGGTGATTATGGCCATGTTTGGATGGGAAATGAGGGGGTATCCAAGATTGTAGGCATAGGAGATATTTGCTTGGAAACCAGAATTGACTGTAAGTTGTTGCTTAAAGATGTCATACATGTACTAGATATTCGTCTTAATTTGATCTCTATAGGCAAACTTGATGATGATGGTTATACTAACCAATTTAGTAAAGGAAAATGGAAGCTCACCAAAGGCTACCTAGTGTTAGCTAAGGGGAGGAAAGTAAATACTCTATATATGATAGAAGCAAAGATAAAAAAAGAATATGTGAATGTGGCTGTAAAAGATTCTGACATTGAGACATGGCATAAAAAATTTGGTCACATTGCTGAGAAAGGGTTAGAAACTCTTGCTAGAAAAGGATTTCTACCCAGCTTAATAGGTATGTTCCTCAAGACTTGTGTTCATTGCTTAGTTGGAAAGACACATAGAGTAGTTTTTAAAAACTTTTCTCCATCCAGAAAGTTAGAAATTCTTGATTTGATTCATACTGATGTTTGCATGATGCAAAGTAGATCAATAGGAGGTGCACTTTATTTTTTTACTCTTATTGATAACTGTTTTAGAAAAGTTTGGGCTTTTGCTTTGAAATCTAAAGACCATGTGCTTGACATATTTAAGTTCTTCCATGCTTATGTTGAGAGAAGGATAAGAAGAAAGTTAAAATGCGTTAGGGTAGATAATGGTGGTGAGTACAGAAGGCAATTTGAGCAGTATTGTAGATCCTATGGAATTAGACTTGAAAAGACTGCACCAAAAACCCTGCAGCAGAACGGTGTTGCAGAAAGGATGAATAGAACAATTGAAGAGAGGGCCAGATGTATGCTTTCTGATGCCAAGCTTCCTAAATCCTTCTAGGTAGAGGCTATGCGTACTGCAGTTGACTTGATTAACCTTTCTCCTTCAGCTCTATTAGACGGCGATGTACCTGAAAGAATTTGGACTGGAAAAGATGTTTCTAATAAACACTTGAGAGTGTTTGGTTACAGAGCATATGTTTACATCCCCAAAGATGAGAGATCGAAGCTTAATGATAAAGCTAAGGAATGCATTTTCTTAGGCTATGGGCATGAAGAATTTGGGTACAGATTATGGGACCCAATGGCAAGAAAATTGATAAGAAGTAGAGATGTTGTGTTCCTTGAAGATTAGATAACTGGTGATGCAGAGAAGAGTGATGAGTCTCAGTCATCTTCAGAGATTCCTATTATTCCAACTTTAATTTCTCCACCTGTAGTTCATGATGATCATGGGGGAGCTAGAGAGGATAATAATGATGGTCCAGCAGTACCAATTGACCAGGCACCTCCAAAACCACCAGCACCACCAGTTGAGCTAGAATTGAAAAGATCTACCAGAGAACGGCAACCATCCACTAGATATTCTCCACATGAGTATGTGATACTTACAGATGGAGGGAAGCTAGAATGTTTTGAAGAAGTCATGTCTCATCAGCATAAAAATGAGTGGGTTAAAGTCATGCAAGAGGAGATGAAATCCTTAAATGAGAACCACACTTATGACCTAGTGAAGCTACCTAAGGAAAAGAGGGCACTAAGGAACAAGTGGGTTTACAGGTTAAAGACTGAAAATAACTCACAACAGTGGTATAAGGCTAGATTGGTTGTGAAGAGTTTCGGTTAAAAGAAAGGTGTTGATTTTGAAGAAATATTTTCTCCTGTGGTGAAGATGTCTTATATTCGAGTTGTCCTGGGATTAGCAGCTAGCTTGAACTTGGAGATTGAACAGCTTGATGTAAAGACAACTTTCTTATACGGTGACTTAGAGGAGGAAATATACATGGAGAAACCTGAAGGGTTCAGTGTCAAAGGTAAAGAAGAACTTGTGCGCAAGTTGAAGAAAAGTTTGTATAGGCTGAAACAGGCGCCAATGTAGTGGTACAAGAAGTTTGATTCTTTCATGGAGAATCATGATTTCAGCAAGAGTACGTGCGATCATTGTGTTTTTGTGAAGAAGTTTGATGATAATAATTTTATTATTCTTTTGCTTTATGTGGATGATATGTTGATTGTTGGCCAGGATGTGAATAGGATTGATAATCTGAAGAGAAAGCTTAGCAAGTCTTTTGCAATGAAGGACTTGGGACCGATGAAACAGATTCTTGGCATGAAGATTTCTCGTGATAGAAAAGCTCAAAAGTTATGGTTATCTCAAGAAGCCTATGTAGAAAAAGTTCTTGAAAGATTTAACATGGTCAAGGCAAAATCTGTTTGCTTTCCACTTGCAGACCATTTCAAGCTTAGTTCTAAGAATTGTCCTACAAGTAAGAAAGAGAAGCAAGAGATGAGAGGAGTTCCTTATGCTTCGACAGTTGGTAGTTTGATGTACGCCATGGTTTGTACAAGACCAGATATTGCTCATGCAGTTGGTGTAGTCAGTCGGTTTCTCTCCAATCTGGGCAAAGAACACTGGACAACAGTGAAGTACATTCTCAGATATCTCAGAGGCACTTCCAAGGCATGTTTATGTTTTGGTAGTGATAAACTTGTGTTACTAGTTTATACGGATTCAGATATGGCAGGAGATGTTGATTCGAGAAGATCTCTATCAAGATATTTGCTACCATTTGCAGGGGAAGTAGTCTCATGGTAGTCCAGACTTCAGTAGTGTGTTGTTTTGTCTACCACAGAAACAGAGTATATTACAATTATTGAAGGTTGTAAAGAAACTTTGTGGATGAAGAATTTCTTACAAGAGTTGGATGTGAAGCAAGACAACTTTATTGTGTACTGCGATAGTCAGAGTGCCATTCACTTGGTAAAGAATTCGACATACCATTCTAAATCCAAGCATATTGATGTAAGGTATCATTGGATACGAGACGTGCTTGAGAAGAAATAATTGCAGGTTGAAAAGATACACACAACGAAGAATGGGTCAGATATGATGACAAAGCCATTACCCAATGAGAAGTTGAAAAGCTGTATGCAGAAAGGGGGCTTGGTGGTGCCCCCCATATGAT
Organism: Atalantia buxifolia; assembly: GCA_030444775.1. Lineage (NCBI taxonomy): Eukaryota > Viridiplantae > Streptophyta > Magnoliopsida > Sapindales > Rutaceae > Atalantia > Atalantia buxifolia. The sequence continues at coordinate 30,223,078 of CM059832.1, read as the reverse complement.
CTGGAGGGGGAGATTTGTTGGGTCCATCTCATTTGGGGGCTCAAAAGCCCAAAGTCCAAATAAGTTTGCTTAGTTTGTGATTATTTACTAAGTTTTGGACTTGGATGAAATTTGCCATGTAATTAACCTATAAAAGCAAACGGCTGCCCTAATTGTGTAAGTGAAAAATAGCGGCAGTAAGGAAGAAAAGCGGCAAGAGAGAGAGAAAAGCCAATAGAGGGGAATAGTGATTTCAATCTTTAATTGGATGATCGGAAGGCGAAATTAACTCTGTTTTCTCTCAAATATTGAGGGTAAGTTTATGACATTGTCCTCTACAATCCTACTGGTCTTGATTTTTATTTTATTATCTCCTTGACTATTATTTGAGAAACCTACTTGTTAGAGAGACAATTATTAGGCTGTTATTGTAAGCCAAGAATAGTGAGACTCTTGATGTTGAAAGCCTCTAGTATTATCTAGAGAAGATTTTGTGATGTAATCCCATTAATATAGTGGAAGTTTATATCAGACTACGGTCCTGTGGTTTTTCCTACTTTGGGTTTTCCACGTAAAAATCTGTGTCTCTTGTGGTTGGTTTTGCTTTGGATTTATTGGTTTATTTTTCTATTTGAGGTGCATATCCTACTTTAATCACAAAAAGAGGGAAAGAGTTTACTACCGCTTAATTTACAACTGCTTGTGGTAGTCCCTTTCCCAACATTTTGTTTCGTTGATTTTAGTTTTAGGGTTTTGGTAGAAAGAGATGAGGGAATCGAATTTGGAAGGAGAGGGAAACAAGAAGCCCAAAACATTCCCAAATGTCCAATTTATAGTGATAACATTTTAGTAATAAGAACGACACAGTTAGATTTAGTGAAATTAAAAAAAAATTAAAACTACTTCTCTAATTAGTATCAATACTTGACCATGACACGATAATATCAACAATTAATGACACTTATATGTAAAATGATCTACAAACCGTTTTGGTTATCAAATACTGATACTTTTTTATTTAGTATCAAATTTTTTTTTTAGTAATTGATTATCAAAAACTTATTTTTTATTTTTTTTAGTAACTGATGATTTTTTTTTTTAATCGTAGTTTTGGGGATTATGTTTCTGGGGCTATCTTTAGGGATACTCATGGCTTTCATCTTGGAGGGCTTTGGTTATCATACTGTTTATTATGCTGAGATACTTGCTGCGATCTTAGCCATTGAAGCAATGGCTGATCAAGCTTAGATTAAGTTATGGCTTGAAACTCACTCTATGTTGGTGCTTCATTTTTTAACATTCCAAAGCTAGATCCTCCGGCTCTAAGAAATCGTTCTATTAATTGTCATTCTTTGACTGATTCGTTTAATTCAGATTCCTCTTTCTCTACATGATGTTGCTAGTCTCTTGTCTACGGATGTCTACGGCTTCCCTTTCTATCGTTTTGTATGATGCATGCTTATGTCAACTCGGTAGGCAGGCTATGCGTAAAGGACTTTTGATCTTCTAATCTTTTGAGGATCTTATAGTATGAGACAATAAGTAAATTGAATGGTTTAAGTTTATTTATTTTTTATTTTTATAGTGACAGATTATTTGAATAGATCGACCTTTTGATTTTCCAAATCTAGAACCCAAGAGCTTGAAAATTAGAAATCAACATCATACAAGATTAATAATTAAAACATTTAAATGATGATCTTTTTAATAGTTTAAAGAGCGTATGAGGTAAAACTAAATTTTTTTAAAAAAAAATTAAGATGAGTATTATTTTTTTGGGTTTTTTTATTTAAATATGCCTTATTTGCCCTTAAATACCAAATCTATACCCTATTGCATGCATATGCCTCATAAAGGCAGAAAAAGTCAAAAATACCCTTAAAAATCATCTATCTATATTTTCTTCCTCTCTCACAATTTCTTTCTCTCACCATTCATTTCTCACGATTTCATTTTCTCACCATTTCTCTGTGTTCTCATCATTTCTTCTCTCTCACTGTTTCATCACTTACTTTCAATATAAAGACTATTAATGGCTATTGCATATCTTGCATATTTTGGTAGATACTATTTTATTGCCTATCTTGGTAGATGATTACATACCAACACAACTGAAGTTGAGTATACTCAACTTTTTTACCCGACATAATTAAAAGGGAACTTTTCATTTTAATTTAAGTCAAGTATTCTCAATTAATTACCAGATTTCCATGAAAGTCGAGAATTTTTGCTGAATGAATACTCAGGCAAGGTTGAATTGAGGTCGAGTATTCTCGACTCTTTACTCTACTCACATGAAAAAATGGAGAATTCTCCAGATAACTTTTTATTTCAATTAAAGTTGAGTATTCTCGACTGTTTACCCAACTCAAAGGGAAAAGTCAAGAATTTATGCTAAATTTCTAATTGTGTATAGTTTGATTGAAGTCGAGTATTCTCAACTATTTACCCAACTTTAAGGATATGAGTTTAGTTTCGTGAGAATTTAATTGAGGTTATTTTTGTACTTTCTCTGATTTTTTTTTTAAAGTATACATGAGAAAATTTAAAGAGTTATAATTTAAGGTATACATTGAGTATTTTAGAGGAAATGAGATATATCCCACGATATTCCCCCCCTTTTTTTTTCAATTTGGTGAACTCTTTATCTCCTCCCTATTTCCCCAAATACTGTTGATTGTCCTATTAAGTGAAATTCCACACATCTTATAATTTTATATGCATTGCAGTATAAGATACTTCGGCTTGATTAAAGTAACTTGATGGACAAAATTTAGGCCTAAAGAGTCACAAACGGAGAGTCAAGTCCACCATTTTAAACTTCTTTCCATTGTCATCATGCTTCTTATCATTGTCACCATCTGCCCTATCTAGTTAATAAGTAGTTGGGTTAGGCTCAAGCTGATATGCTTGCAATCGATCAATCAATTCATTCGTGATGTTGGCATGGACAAAGATTGTGTGTAACGATGAAGAAAGAAAACCACACCGAATCAACAAGAAATGTCATCAAAAGACCATAGAAATTATTTATCTTTTTATGGATGTATTCAAATTTTATGGTTTACTATAGGATAATTTTATAGACTATGACATTGACTTAATTTGATAGAAATATTTTTGATTGACTTCAATAAATTTAATATATCTGTGTTAGTAATATAATTTTATACTTCTATTATAATATGAATATACCATTTTTGGGAAATAGGATCATCAATTAGTCAGAGATTAAATATCCTCAAAGATTTTTATTTATAACAGAGACACAGAGAGGATACAGAAGACAAGTAATTATGACAAGGACGAGAAGGGTACAAGGACGTAAACAAAGTGTTTGGAATGGGGTATGGGGATGTGAGTCCCCTCCTCTCTCCTCTCTATTGCCACCCCTACCAATGTATCATGTCATGGAAAGGTTATTCCGGCATCATAGTCCTGGCGAACACAAAAGAAAGTCAAAAGTGGCTTGTTGGAAAGATGCTAAACATCCATTTCTCCAGAAAGACTTGCATACATGCTAAGGTTGTGCATGCAATCAGTAGAGACTTGCCATATAGTGGGTAATGGGACTCAATTCACAAACAAAAATCAATTTGTAATATCAAGTTGGGTGGGTCATATTGTGGAACCCAATTGACTTGTTTAAATAGCAGGTTTCCACTACAAAGGTGATGCGCCTGAAGTATACAAGTTTTTCTACGATACTTTAATTATAATATAGATTATTATTATTATTTCGGAATATCAATATTATAAAATATTTTATACCTAACTTATTATGTTTGAGTTGATCTGGGAAATTGGAAGTTTGAAATCACCATTTAATATTGTTATCTCCTATTTACTATCCTGTGAGCAAAACATAGTAGGATATTTATCAATTAGACAAAAAGTGGTGGGAACGAAAATTTATATCTAGAGCATCATGAAACAAAGTATCCATACTACTATTGCACCAACCATGTTGTTTGCAGAATTGTTTGGGAAAGTTTTTAGGTGGCTGAAGGGTAGAGAAATTCTAATCCTCGCAGGGGACATAGAGCTGTCTGAACACGGAAGGAGAATGGAAAAGTTTGAGGAACCCAGTGGGCCTTCAAGGACACTTATTGAATCAATTACAGCCTGCGCTGAATGCATTAGTTTGACAGCTGCTTCGCGGGTGGTTTAGAGTGGAACCCTTGTAAGACAAAGCAAGCCATTGCGCGTGCTTATGGGCCCGGTCAGCAAAAGATGGCCCATGTGTATCAGCTTTTGGCATCAGGCACACTCGAAGAAGACAATTATCGGAGGACAACTTGGAAGGAATGGGCGTCTCTTATGTAATTAAATTTAGGATTGCCTCTAAAGGAACATCAGTATTAACCTTCACCCAACTAACCTCAGTAAACGTAATAAATTCTCTCTAAATTCAAATTCATATTTATTTCAACTTTAAAATATTTACATTCATCACAAGTTTCAAAGCTATCATATGAAGAGTAATAAATAATCAGAAAAATAGACTGGAAAAAAAAATTGACTTGGCTGATTTATTTGCATAATAAGTTACAAACTTCTTTCATGGTTGGTCTAGCTTCTGGATTCTCAACTAAGCATAAAATGGCAACCTCCATAATTGACCTCAGTTTTTCTGTAACATCACGAGACGGAGTTGGAAGCCGATGGTCCAAAATTTGATTAACCTCTAAGATCATGCTGGAAATTGAAGAAAAATTTGTGGAAACAAAATCTCTTGGATGATTACCCTTGATCACTTCTAATGCTAAACCTCCAAAACTATACACATCATATTTTTCAGTAGCCCTCGTCGTGTAAGCAAGCTCTGCAAGTTGATAGACACGTATCATAAAGTATACAAGTAGTATCAATAAATAAAAAATGGTCTATCTCAAATAAGAAATAATATATGCTTGGGCAGATCCACACAACAGAAAGATGGGTAGATGTCCAACTCGACTTTGTTCATTTTTTATATTTCTTTTTGCAAATGTTTGTATTAGATGTTTAAATATAAATAAAATTGTAGTTTACGAAATACATTAATATATTAATCTTTATTTTTAAAAAAGGAAAATGATAGCGATATTCTCCGTCATTTGATAAAATCGTTATAGAGATCTTTTAATTTTTATAAATGATCACACAAACCCTTTTTAAAGATATATAGCCTCATTTTGTTTTAAAACCTAGTCAAGCAAACCTTCTTTTACGGTATTTAGGTCTCAAAAGAGATATGTGTGACAATTTTAAATGTAATGGGTTCTCCCTGACCATCCTATCAAAGCATGAGATGTCTTTTATTTTTTTTTTTCCGCAAAGAAAAATATATGAAGGCGGAAAAATACATACCTGGAGCAGCATATCCTACTGTGCCTGCAAATTCAATCCAATTAGACGAGTGTGGCTCGAGAAATTTAGCAAATCCAAAATCTGAAACATGAGCTTCATATTCAGAATCAAGCAAAACATTCTTGCTTGATATGTCTCGATGTACAATTGGTGGGACACAATCATGGTGCAAGTAGGACAAAGCATTAGCTACACCTTTGATCACATTCATTCTCTGATTCCAGCTGAATTCTTTTGCTGCTGCATCATCTCTAAGAATTGTAGTCAAGCTACCCCTAGCAAGATATTCACAAACTATAAATGAGTGTTGAGCATTAGAACAAAACCCGTGAAATTTAATAATATTTCGATGTCGTATTTCCGTCAATGCCAAAACTTCATTCAAGAATTCATTCGGATCCCCCGTCTTATCGGAAAACAGCTCTGCTTTGAATTTTTTAACCGCAAAGATATTCCCAGAAGGCAGCTCTGCTTTGTACACACTTCTTTGTCCACCTTTTCCAATGCAATACTTCTCGCCAAAATTACCTGTTGCTTTAGTGATTTCTTCATACAAAACCTTCCCATTAAAATTTAAAACCGAAAAAAATCTGAAAGGGTTGGCAGAGCTGCTTCGTTTTTCCTGTGGGTCCCTCTTTCTTTGTCGAAAAAGGAAAAAGAATCCAATCAAAAGCACAACCATTCCTAGGATAGGTGGTGCAATTACAACCCATTTCTTTCTGACAGTTTGTTTGTGAGACGTGAAAGCATCACAAGATGGTAATGCCTTAAAATTGCCACACAATCCTTTGTTCCCTTCCATTAGACCGTCGTTGAACGCTGTGCTATTAGGAATTGATCCCTGTAGCTCATTATAGGATATGTCAATGCGTGACAAGCTACGCATTTCTTCAAAGCATCTTGGAATGAAATCAGAGAGGTTATTGTGGGAGAGATTCAGCTTCTCCAGGCTTTCCATTTTATAGATTTGAGGTGGTATCTCTTCCTGAAGAATGTTATGACTCAAATCTAACTCTGAAAGATGAATCAACTTCTCAAATTCAGTTGGAATTTTATGGCTAAATTGATTGTTGCTTAGATTCAAGTAGTGCAAATTCAACAAGTTTCCTATACTCATTGGAATCGAACTACTCAATTTGTTTGCAGACAAATCAAGGTATTGAAGCTCGGTTAATGAGCCAAATTCTAGAGGCACACCTCCAAAGAGTTGATTCAAACTCAGAATTAGTTTGTTTAGAGATAATAACTTTTCCAATTGCACTGGAATTTTACCAAAAATATGATTTGAAGAAAGGTCAAGAACTTGTAATTTGGACGAGTCTCCAATCTCAGGCGGTATGCTCCCATAAATATTATTCATTGAAGCATTGAAAGTGCCTAATTTTGAAAAGTTTCTCCAATTAAATGAGATTTCACAATAAAAATTATTTTGGCTGAGATCCAGGAAAGTTAGATTTGGATGATCACCAAAAGCTTCATACACCTTTCCAGAGAGATTGTTTTGGTTAAAACGTACTCTTTCTAGGCTTGTTAAATTTCTCAAACTTTTAGGGATTGGACCAAAAAGATGATTTTCACACATGTTTAATAAAACCAATCCAGTGAGATTACCAATTGAATGAGGAATAACCCCACTAAGATGATTTGCGCAAAACTCTAATTTAGAAAGAGACTTCAAGTATCCTATTTCCTCAGGAATAAAACCGTAAAGCTTATTGTTGAAAAGGGATAAATTTCTTAGAGAGCTAAGATTACCAATTGAAGGAGGAATGACACCATTGAGTTGATTTATGTGCAACCCTAATGTCGAAAGAGACTTCAGGTTTCCTAAAATGGGAGGGATAGAACCAGAAAGTGAATTATTAAAAAGAGACATCACGGTCAAGCTGCTTAAATTACTCAAAGAAAGAGGAATTGAACCACTAAACCGATTTTCGCTCAAGTCTAGTTGGAGAAGAGACTTCAAATTTCCTATAACCGAAGGAATAGGACCTGAAAGTGAATTTTTGTAAAGAAACAAGGTGTCTAAGTTACTTAAGTTATCTAAAGAACATGGAATTGAACCATTAAGTTGATTTTGGCTCAAATCTAGAGTTGAAAGAGACTTCAAGTTTCCAATAACAGTAGAAATAAAGCCAAAAAGGGAGTTATCATTAAGATACAAAAAAGCCAAGTTGCTTAAGTTACCCAAAGATGAAGGGATCCTACCAGAAACATTGTTATGACAAAAGGCAAGCTCATTAATAAGACTTAACTGACCTATTACTGGTGGAATTGTGCCATGCAACTGATTCACGTCAAGGTAAAGTCTCCTCAACTGATTTAGCTTGCCAATCTCTGGTGGTATTACCCCAGATAATTGATTATTGCCAAGATCAAGATACTGAAGCTTGGAGAGGTTACCGATTTGAGGGGGGATGTTTCCGAAGAGTAAATTGAAGCCTAGGTTAAGCCTCACAAGATGAGGAAATGATGAGAATGAAAAATCCTGAAACGTACCATTTAAATCCAAAGTGCTCAGGTTTATACGAGTGACTCTGCTTCTTGCATGGTTACAAGAAATTCCAAACCAAGAACATGGGCTTATTTTGGTTGCATTAGCACGATAAAGTGTCCATGATGACAACAAAGAGGAGTTAAGGTTTTGATTTTGAAGGCTTGTTTTCCAATTGAGAAGAGCATGCGCTTCTTCACTAGAATCAGAAGTAACACTATGTGAAAAATTTAACAAAAGAAATAGGATCAGAATATTGAAGATTGACAATCCCATGTTGTTTATGTTATTGTGTTTTGCAGGCATGTCATCGACGAGAACTTGACGTGAATATATATATACACACACATCCCAGCAATCAAGACTTCAAAACCCTTCATTCTTTAGTACGAGTTTAACGTAGAAACATTTTTCCACATTTTTGACGTAAATAAGGTGGAAAAAAGAATTTATTTGATTAGAGAAAGACTGCCTTTAGAATCTTTCCAACAGTCTAAGAAAATTTCCAACGACTTCGGACTAATGCACTAAATTTATCAAACTATTAATTTTAGCATTTTGGTCCCAAGTTAAATTTATAAGGTAACATCTATTGCATTTAAATTTATAAGATGATTCTTTCTTTATATTCTCAATTCTCATGCATTTTTTCTGTCATTTCTAAAATTTTTGCTCTCTATTTGGCTTTAGCGCTTTCCATATGTTGATGGATAAAGCTCATTACGTCTCTCCTAAATAGGTATATCTTTATTTTCAATTAATAAACTCCCCTCATACGTCGATGTTCGTGAAAACAAAATTATAAGATAATATGCAATGGCAAAATCTTTGTTGGTTTACATAGACACCACTTACTCAGTGATAAATATTTTTTGAAATATATTCAACTAGCTTGGCTCTCAATCTCAGAAGTATGATTAACAAAATCATAAGCTACAAAAATACAGGCAGGTCCAAAGGCATTAACGTTCGTGTTGGCTGTAGCATTGAATAAAAATATTTCTCCGGCAAGTTTTAGTCTAGTTTAATTTCTAAGTCCACAACGTTATTAATACGACTACAGCTGTGATATATTCGATCAGAAATTTTAGTTCTAAATTTATTTATGTATTGAATAAGAAGAACTCATCAGAATACACTCCATGATCAATCCCCCAGCATCACTAATCCATCAAATTGCACGTCCACTTTCTTATCAAGCCTTATCAGAAGAATTAAGGAAAAAATTAATTTACCTTGTGTTATAATCTTAATGTGGATTAAATGAACAAATTTTTAAAAAAGATTTGTAAATATAAAGCCAATAATTAATTTTTAATGATAAATGTTCATTTGCTTTTTAGAAATTTCTGTTAGCATATTCATGGACTTTCCAGTCAATTTATTTTCCATTTGGATTGAGACACTTAGGTCCCCTTTGCTTTTGGCTCTTGGCATTCAGCTTTCTTGTGAATGATTATTATTTTCTATGTATTTTTACATTTACCACTTAGATCCCTATTATTTTTTATATTTAAGTCCCAAAGTGTTATTTCTCCGTTTTCCATTTCATGAAATAAAAGCTCATTGCAGTCGATCTAAGTCCAAAATACTTAAACAATAAATTATTTTTTTATGTTTGATTGAGCATTTCTGTCAATTATTCATGAAGGAAAATTCTAGATAATGACCAGGTTCTATATAAAATAATTGAAATGGCCATAAAGTTAAAAATGGAATTAAGAATTAAGATAAAAATTACATGAGAATCAAACACCTGGTCGCAGTTCTAATACAAATATTTGTGTGTTATTGGAAAATAAATAATATTTTATAATTTATGTATTGATTTTTTAAAACTTTGTGATTAGTAGTTATTGAATAAAAATATTTGAGTAATTAAATTTTAATTGTATATTATTAATTATAAATATACACATGTCTGGAGATTATAAAGAGGTAATTAAAAAAATTAATTAAAATATTATATTACTGATTAACAAGAGGAAATGACGTGATCGTGCAGCAAATAATATGACATGAGCTGAAGAGCGCAAGCATCCTTCGTCATCAGAAAATTGGAAAGGAATCTTTGACCAGCAATTGGTTACATGTTACCAAACTCTTCAAATTTTAAATTTTCAACGGAGAAAATTTAATGGAGAAAGCGCCATACTCTCCAATCCGAAGTCACTAAGAAAGGTTGCTTTAAGGTAACGGCAAAGTGGGATCCAATTTAGAATAATTAAAGTTGTTATCATTTCTATTCCCATTTTATATTTTTAACCTTGCGTTAGTATAGGATCAGGATTCTTTTTTTTTTCTATGTAAATACAGTTCATGTGATTGGTAATTAATAATTGAAAACATAACTAGGAAGTAAATTTGATCTTACATGAATAAAAATGCAGTCGTGCTAAAATATCTTTCAAAGCTTAAATAAATTCAAATTACGAGAAAATTTATATCTTTAATTATAACCATTGAAACAATCACTAGTTGGATCTATTACTCAGGGTTGGCAAACCTGTGTCTCGGTCCGGGTATGGCAATATCGGACCCTGTCTGGATATGTTTTTAGCCACTTGAGCCAGGCTTAAAAAGCCCAGCACCTAGCTAGGTTTTTTAATCAGATATTTAAGCTCAAATTTTATATTTTTTAATATTATGTATGTATATATTTTAAATTTATTTTATAATTTTATGTGTGTTTCACTTTTTAATAAAAGTAAAATTAATATTTTATGATTTTATAAATAACTTGAAATTGAATGTTTTAATATATTTTATTAGCGTAAGTTTTTTAAATTCATTTAATTTTTAGTTTAAAAAAATACTCTAATAGTTTTATGTTTGTAATTTATTAAATGAATAGATGATATGGTGATTTTAATAAATAAGAGTATAAATATCATGATTTTATAAAATATACACTATTAAGTTAACCTTTAAGAAAAAATTATTATTACTCTTGTTGTTGTTGTTATTGTTGTTAAATATTGAAAAAGAATTCTCATACCGTAGGATCTAACTTAGTAGTTAGTATTATATTATCTTACTATTATTAGTTTATTATTATCAAATATGGACTTGAGCTTAAATTTTTAATTTTACTGAATTTAAGTAAAGGCACATAAACTCAAAAAAAGGTATATAAACTTTTTAAAAAAAAGGCCAATAGCTTGGGATGCTCTTTTAAAAAAAATTAGGAAAAAAGAAAAAAAAAACTTGTCGTGCTTTTGTTTTAGACCCAGCACACGGCACAACACGCATGGGAACGGTACGTGTGCCGGGCTATCCTAAGCAACAAAAATTGGATACGGTGAGGCATGATAAGAAGCACATGGTAAGCACGTAGGGATGGCAAAGGGGGGGGGGGGGGGGACCCCCCCCCCCCCCCTCCATTCATTAAAAATTTGTCTCTATTCTCCACTCCATTCATTAAAAATTTTTGCCTCCATTCTCCAATCCATTCCCTAATAAATTTAATGGGTGGGGATGAGAAATTCTCATATTGGGAATGATTTCCCCATCCCCATAGACCCCACCACATTCTCCATTTACCTATTATATAGTAGGTATAGATACATGATTTCAGTAAATTAAAAATTAGAGACAAAAAATCATCACCATATTATAAAGTATTTAAATTATTTTTAACATCTCTAAAAGTTTGAAACAATAACTTAAAATGATATTAAAATTGAAAAATATTTAAAGAGAGCAGCACCTTAAAATAGAAAAAAAAACATAACAATATTTTAGAGTTTAAAAAAAAATTATATTGCAGGGTTTTCTTTTATTCATATCATGTTTATATTACATAAGAATAAAAAAAGTTTATTAATTGACATTATAGTTGATAAAATAAAAATTATTAAATAAGAATTAAAAACATATTTATATTTAATGTGGATTGGGGTAGAGGTGGGGTGGGGAGTACAAAACCAAACCCCACCCTATTAAGAATTTAGGGATTATTTTTCTCTCATTTTCTAAAAATTATTTAAAATTTTCCTCATTTATGGTGGAATTCCATAAAGACCTAAATCTGTAAAGAATTTTACTATTCCTATAAGCACGGCACGACACGAGGCCATATGAACCTTCCTATAGCCTGGCCCATATCTAGAGAAAATTAGGTCAGCTCTTTTGATGTCACATTAATACGTGAGAGTCAAATGTGACCTTTTTTTTTTTTTTTGAGGAGGAGGATCAAATGTGACTTAAGATATAAGAATGAGACCATTTTGGGGTTCAAATGTCTTTTATTTGCTTTTTCGTTTTTGAATTTTCTTTTAGAATAATAATATTTGATCCTTTCAAATAAAAGACATTTGAATTTTCCTCATTTGTGGTGGAATTCCATAAAGACCTAAACCCGTAAAGAATTTTACTATTCCTATAAGCACGGCACGACACGAGGCCATATGAACCTTCCTATGGCCTGGCCCATATATAGAGAAAATTAGGTCAGCTCTTTTGATGTCACCTTAATACGTGAGAGTCAAATGTGACCCTTTTTTTTTTTTTTTTTGAGGAGGAGAATCAAATGTGACTTAAGATACAAGAATGGGACCATTTTGGGGTTCAAATGTCTTTTATTTGCTTTTCCCTTTTTGAATTTTCTTTTAGAATAATAATATTTGATCCTTTCAATTTATCTCATTAATCCTATTTTTAAATTAATTGTATATATTTTTAAATTATTCTTATTAAAAAATAAAAACTAATTGGAAATAAATATTATTTTTTCTTTTATTTTTTTTCCTTCTTTCAACTTCACATTATCTCCCAGGATCACCATTCTGAGTTGCTCAGTTCTTTGTTATTATTGTTTTTCGCTTTCTTGTCACTTTGATGATTCAATTCATTGTTATTGGCAGAAATATATTGCTGCCTTATCAAATTGAGCTGCAGGGCTCTATTTGGATACGAGTTTCTATAATCGTCAACTTCTGAATTATTCAATTTTGTTAGTTGCTGGCATTGGAGGAGTTTGCATCTGATGGATAATTATCAACTACGGGTTCTTTTATTTGTTTTAGAACTTATTTTATTCAAGACTAAAAAACATATTAACAATGAAAAGAAGATCACATCAGGACACGTAGATTTGATCAATAAAAAGCTATGGGTTTTATTTTGAAATTTGAAAGGAAGCCATGGGCGTTACATGCCGAAAATAGTTGGTGGTGAACAGTAATAAATTAATAATGCCCAAAGAGAGTATAGATGAGAGAGAAAAAAATAGTATTTTTATAATTTTTACAAGGGTAATTTTAGAAATTAATAGTTTAATAGAACAGTGTGGGGGTGAAGAGATAAATTATGGGACCAAAAATCAACATTCTTCTTTTAATAGGTAAGAGGGTGGGTATAGCCCAAATTAAGATTATGTTTAATATTGAGGTGCTGCAACTTAAAAAAAAAACTATCATTATGAAATAAAAATTAATAATGTATAATAAACATAACTTTAAATTCCACTTCTAAAAATTTTAATACCATCTACTTTATTTTACAATTAGAGTTTCCCACACAAAAAATTTTTCTTTAAAATTTATTACTCTTTCAGGTCCAAGTACCTTGCAACTACCACAACTTTGTCCTTTTCTAATGGAGCAAATAAATCTTATGGAAAAGTTGTTCAATGGCTAGAGATGTGTTCAATCGGTTATTAACATTGTAATCCTAGTTGTTTATTGTAAAATCATAAAAATTAAAAGTTTTAAAATATTTACACATATAAGTTCATAGTATTTTATATTTTTAAACTTTGATCCATTGACCTAATTTAATCATAAACATGAGTAATAGTACAAGGACAATTATGTAATCTCTCATGAAATTTTTTTAAAAACATGAAAAGGTGATACGTGTAAACACTATTATTTTAATATAATATAGAATAATAAATTGAATATGTACTAAAAATATGGGTTATTAAAATTTTAATAAATAAAAAAATTAGAAAAAAGGGTAAAATGTGAAAAAATATTGGCTGTAATACTCTATTATTTTACATCACAAAACTATACTTTTAACCATATTTCCATTTTTAGTATTAATTGAAATGTTAGTCCATTGTACATAAACATGTTAGTTTACTTATAAAATATACTAATATTGTCCTTTAAATTTAAGGGAGCCATCTTAAATTTCTAAATGTATCCCAACAAAATCATATAGGCCCCCAAGAGCGTGGTAGGGTTGGTTGTAGTACAGCTGTAACTTCTATCAAACCCCATGTTTGATTTTTGAGGGTGGTAAGAGGATAAAAAAATTATATTTGGGCTTGCCCACCTCTCTTACCTTTAAAAAAAATAAAAAAAATCATATATAAATATTAAAGAAAAGAATAATATAAAAGGCAGTTAGTTTAAAATTTAAAAAAAAATTCAAAAGCTTTTGGGCTTTATGATTCTTGGGAATTATCCATATTTTTGGACTTGTGAATATTTGTTTTTATAATATTTTATTCTTGATAAAAAATGATCGAATAGTAAATTTATTAGCTTCTAAGTAGTTTTTTAAATTTACGGTAGTTGCTTAATTTCTTTTACACTGCCCTAAATTTTTTGAAATGACTAATTAAGGAAAAGACCCTACGATAATGGTTGTTAGGATGCAATGTCCAACATCGGTAAATCAAGGCTCGGCATGTAGGCTTATAAGCACTTGGGCTTCCTACTATCAAGATGCGTTCTACGCAATGTATTTGTAAAACTTTTCTATTACTTGGAAGAAGACTAGATCCATGAAATTACCCAACTGGGAATGATGGGCCGCTGTGGATGTTGGTTGCAGATCGTGGTCAATGTTAGGATCCAATATCCCAAATCCTTAAATTAAGGCTTCGCATGTGGGCTTGTAAGCACTTAGACTCTCTCTCCTTACGAGTTCTAATATTCCATATGGCTAAATTAAGGCTTGGCATGTGGACTTGTAAACACTTGGACTCCCTCTACTTACAAGCCAATTTTTAAGGATGAGTTTCACCCAATGCGGCTGTAATAATTAGTATTAGAGCTGGCACTAGGTCAAGTATGGGATCGGTATGGTGTAGCTTCGTGACCATCATTGCAGCTGGGGCGACCTCGAGAGGGTTGTTACCTAGAAGAAGACGAGATCCGCGAAGTCACCCAGCTGAGAATGATGGGCCACCATGGTTGTCGATTGCGCAGGATGGTAGAATGTAAGGATCCAATATTCCACATCTCTAAATTAAGGCTTGGCATGTGAACTTATAAGCATTTGGGCTCCCTCTCCTTACAAACTAATTTTCGAAGATGAGTTCTACCCAATGTGTTTGTAACAGTGATCTTTCAACTTGACAATCTTGCAACAACAACGTCCCAAAACGCCTCGACATCCCTCTCGGCCATTATCGTCCAAGAGTCAAAGTAGGGTGGGCAATAATGCCCAGACCCGCGGGTTTAGGCCAGGCCCTCACACAGGAGGGGCTAGACAAGAGTTTAAAAAAAAAAGTCCTAACTAGGCCCACGCGACTATTTTTTTAAAAAAAAAATATTTATAAATTATAATAATATAATTAAAATTAAAAAGTAATTTTTTTAAAAAAGAAAACTTAGATTCTTAATTTATAAATAAATGATGATTCAAAAAAGTTAAAATTATAATACTAAACTCTTTTTTTTATGTTACTTAATTAAGAGATTATTTGAATTAAAGAATTCAGTATTAAAAAAATTAAATTTATAAGATTTCATTTGCTTTATTTATTATTTTAATTTGAAATATTCATTTTCTTTAATTTATCTATGATTATAATAATTTGTTTGAACATTAATTTATTTTAAATTTATAATAATTTAAAAAATAAAAAAATAAAGCCCAAGGATCTTATTATACATTTATCATTCAAGGGCAGAAAGGACACTTACATTGAAAAAATAATTGTATAGGTCCTCAAATTTTTAATAAAGTATAATAAATTTTTTATTATAATATTTTTTAGATAATAATTATAAAGTTAGTTTTTAAAAGTTTTAATAAATGTTAATATATTTTAATAGTTTAATTTATTTAATAAATTAATGATATTTAAATTTTTATTAATATATAAAATAATTTTTAAAATGTAAATTAGTATATGTATTTTAATACAATATTTATATTTATTATAAAAACTTTAAATAAATCTTTAGGTCAAATATATTTTATAATTAATAAAATATATTTCATGAATTAACAATATTAAAATTATTAAAATTTTTATATTAAATATTACATTTCTATTCATTATAAAATTTAATTTAATATAATATAAGATTGCAAAGTATTCAAATATTTTTAAAATTTTTAAATTATTTTAAAATGCATATATTATTATATTTATTTTAATATTATATTTATATTTTTTATAAAACATTAAAATTGATTTTTTTGTGTTAATAAAATTAAATGGTACTAGGAATGTCATTTATATAATATAAACATGTAATAACAAGAAAGATAGACAACAAACTTGTAATAAAATGTCATTTACATTACATACAAATAAACGCATGTGAGAAAATAATACAAAGTGTCCGTAATTTTGAAGATTTGAGACAATATCGGAGAGCTCTGAAAACCCTGAACCCTACGAAAACCCTAGCTTACTGAAAACGATTCCACCGCCGTTACCTGAGGATCGTTCCAACAAAAAGGCTCGGTTTCGCAGCCATGGAACGGACGCAGATAATCCACCACCACCGCTCTTTCAAGGATGTGCTTATGCCCCCCAACCAATACAGACATTCTGATGATACTCAGATGGAAGAAGAATGGGACTTTGAACCTGGAGATGTAACAGTAGGAGATGATGGCACCATGCCCGCTATCAAATTCTCCAAACGAATTCAGGATAAATTGATTAAACCTTGGTAGAATTCTGTGGTGGTAAAGCTGCTAGGGAGAAACATTGGATATAAAGTCTTGTGTAATAGGCTGAAGGTTATGTGGCATCAGATTCATGAATTTTCAGTGATTGACCTTGAAAACAATTATTTTCTAATTCTATTCAAATCACCAGAGGATGCTGTCTATGCATTAACCAAGGGGCCATGGGTTATCTTTGGGCATTATTTAACAGTACAGCCTTGGACGCCTCAGTTTGACAGCACCATTACTGATCTTGACCTGCAATTGTTTGGATTCGGTTACCCGGCATGGCCTTTCACTTATATGACAAGAGAATTTTACGGAAGGTTGGACAGCTTGTGGGTACCGTTATCAAAATTGATTACCATACTAAACTACGGGAGAGGGGCAAGTTTGCAAGGATTGCTGTCCGCATTTCTCTTTCTCAGCCTCTACTGTCTCAGTTTAATCTAGACGGGAAGATCCAAAAGGGCTGCCAATCATATGCTATCAATGTGGAAAATATGGCCACAATAATATTGTTTGTCCTAGCAAGCAAAAAATGAATGAGGCCAATAATGTTACTTCTGAGACCACTATACCAGTTCACACAGCAGGTGGAAAGGATGATGCATTAGTTATGAATACCAAAAATAGCGAGAAGTTTGGACCATGGATGGTTGTGACAAGGAAAGGGAAGCCTAAGCTTGTAGTGGAAAAGGAGAACATTACTGAATCAGAGAGGAATCAGTATATAATATTCCTGTTACCTCTCGTTTTGATGTCTTATCTGAGGATTCGGATACAAATACCACGGTGGAGGTTGCTGCAAAGATCCCTGACCTTGAACCCCAACAACAACAATCTAAATCCATCACCGACCATTTCCACACTCGAAAGAACCCTACTCTGAAGACTCCTAGCATTCTAAAACCTCAAAACCAACTCTCCAAAGGTAAGCAAGTGGCCAAATGACAACACCCAATATTGAGACAGCAGAACCTCACAGCTTTCACCTCTAAGCATGCAAACTTAGGGTGGAGTGTTGTAAAAAAAAAAAAAAAGATTTATGTTGGTGGATAATACCCCTTTTTTTTTTTTGAGTTAGATGGACCCTTGGTCGTTGCAATCGTCCATGACTGAGTTCGTTAACCGTTGTTTCCGGTATTGAAGATATTAAAAATTAAGAAAAAGGCGTTTTCCAGAGAGCGAGGCATAATTTTGTCATTTAGCTTGTGTGAATTATCGTCTAGTATCGTTTTCCTGACTTTTAAATTGTCGGTATACTGCAGATCAGCATTGGGCCACAAGTTCTGCATCATTTATTTTCTCTCGCTAACAACTTGTCAGAGGCTCTTTCGACATATGAAGCGTACGTGCGACGTAGGCCAAGAGCTGGAGGACCCCAGCAGCGGCCCACAGGTAAACCATATTATGATAGGTTTGGAAAACCGTGGTTTGGACCGTACGATCGAAAGACGAGAAGCATCGGCTGTGGATCTAACCGTACAAACCATGGTCTCCACCTGTAGGATCTCCAACACGGCTGGAGTAGATTATTACGAGAGTGGTTGAATGCAACGGCAAACATCGTTTCTCTTTTTTGGCTTTTTATCCCTCTCCCCGTGTTTCTTTTTTGGCTTTTTACCCATCGCCGACGAATTACTACAAATCTTACTGTCTAGGAAACCAGAACTAGAAAAATACCTTGCTTTCAATCAAGACTTTGAGAGCGTTTGGGGTGGCCAATGGGGATTCATCCTCACTCACTAATTATCCAAAAGAATCTGGCTTTGATTATAGTTCAAGCCTTAATTAGCGGTGCTTTGCTTTGCCTGTTCTTTTTTAGGTCTTGGAGAAGCTCTTTAAAAATATTCTGTTTTAAACATGCTTCTGGATTGTACGTACCTTAGCATTCTTCTTTCTTATCTGATTAAACAGATACGCTGTCATCACTTTTTCATTTTATTTATTATTATTCCTCCTTTATAACAGAGCAGGGATTGGCCCAGAGACAGAACTGCGGTTCCCCCACAAGACACACTGGCATTGTTTTCTGTTTCCTATTTTACTGAAATGACCTCGGCAAACAAAAACGCTGGCGCAACCTTTGCGCTTGTTTTATGTCTTATTTTCGCTGCTCTAACCAACTCTTCTGGTTTTGTTGGGAACATCGCAGAGGTAACTAACTAATTCACTCGTTCCTCGCTTTGAACTTGCAGCTTTTGTTATATATGATTGGCGACTTTTTTTTTTTTCATGTTTTTTTCTTCTTTAAATTTTTAGTTATATTTTTCTCTTTGTCTGTGTTTTTGGGAATTGATAGGAGTCTGACTCGGAGAACAGCGGCAGCGGCAACTGGACAGCCGTTTCGGGTGTAAGACCGGTCCAATCAGATCCTGACACTTTTCTCCACCACAAAAGTCGCACTGAGAGCAGCAGCCAGGCCGCTGTCCCCGCTTCAAGACCGGTCCGATCAGGTTCCAACCGTTACCACCACAACGGCAATCGCACGGCATCTCAACCATGACTTTAAATCACATATTGGGGTGGGAAGAGGGGGGGAGGGGGGGGGGGGGGTTGTTGAGGCTTTGAGCTCATCGATTCCATTTATCTGCCATCTAAATTCTAATCTTTCGAAAATTATAAATAAAAATAAAAATTTATAATCAATATAAGA
This sequence comes from Atalantia buxifolia, assembly GCA_030444775.1. Taxonomy (NCBI): domain Eukaryota; kingdom Viridiplantae; phylum Streptophyta; class Magnoliopsida; order Sapindales; family Rutaceae; genus Atalantia; species Atalantia buxifolia. The sequence goes on along the minus strand of CM059832.1, from coordinate 30,203,726 downwards.
TGGTTCGATCCTGTAATTTAGTGGCTGATGGTTTAGCAAAAATGACTTTAACTACTATGGAATTTCAGGTGTGAATTGAGGAGATTCCGAAAGAGATGTATTATTGTACTTGTTTGGCTTTCGTTTGACAATGAAATCATTTCTCATAAAAAAAATAAAGGAAAATTATCATTTTACTACTAAAGTTTTATTGACATATCATGTCAGTACTAAAATTTACTGAAAAATATATTTTACTACTAAAGTTTTGCGCAGTTATCAATTCACTATCATTCCATTAAAAAAAAGTTAATATTTAACAGAAATTGAGTTAAAAATCGATTTTACCCCCAAGAGTTTAGTAGTAAAATGATAATTCCCTAAAAATTCGGTAGTACAATAATAATTCCCCTAAAAACTTGACAGTAAAATGATAATTTATCTATCAAATTAACAGACAATTTTACTCTTACAGTTGAAAATGTCTTTGATGCCCTTATGGCATCGGTAAATTTTTAACGTTGTTAACGGAATTGTAGTGAATTGATAATGGCAGAAAACTTTGGTAGTAAAATACACTTTTCGACAAACTTTGGTACTAACATAATATGTCAGTAAAAGGAAAATTTTGATACTAACATGATATATCAGTAAAATTTTAATAGTAAAATGATAATATCCCAAAAATAAATAAATAAATAAATGCGTGGCATGAGTTTTGATTTGTTCATGTGTATTGATTGCGATTGTGGATTTCGTGATGGGAGAGCTTTAAAGTGTTTAATAATTGCAAAACGATTTTCGGAAAAAGAAATTCGATAATGATGGCAGAAAATATTTTAAGGACAATAAGGGTCTTCAATTATTGATTTGAAAACCATAAAAATCATTTAACAATCATTCCTTGGACCTGGGTCACATTCATCACTCATTCTTACCTGAGTAGTGATGTTTGACCCCACAGTACATCTCATTCGTCATTAGCCTTGACTTTTATATTAACTCCATTAGTTCCTAACATTAACCCCATCATCACTGACACTGACCCTTCTTCAATTACCCAAGTAAAGAGGGTTTTGTTTTAATAACCATCAAGAGTAGACAGTTCAGGAAACTCAACTCCTGGCAATTCTTCTAATTCTTTCAAATTACAATGGGAGAAAACATGTTAGTGTTAGTTTTTGAACAGCCAACACTGAAATCATCTTAACACATTTATAACTTAAAAATATTTAGAAAAGTAAAATTACCTAACATGTGGAAACTCAAGTAAAGAATTGCTATTTGCAAAGTGCTTGCACATCAGAGCCATGGAATAGGATGAATTTCTCTTCAAAAGCTTGAAGGCCATAAGTCCATCTACATTACATGGTAAGTGTCCCTTTGACCATGAAATTCATACTCCAATCTCTCATCAAATCCATCCCCATCCTTCATATCAGTAGTTCAATTCAAAAAATTAGTTTAAAATCTGATTTGTGGCAGGAACTAGTGATGAATAGCTCGTTGATCATACCTTGGCTGCTAACGTGTGGAAAGTACTTAAATCTTTGTTGTAGCACCACTCGCCCAACATTCTTAACTGTCTAGATTGCAAGTTCAGTGGCAGTTGTCCCATAATATTGACAGAGTTGAACATAAGAGTAGAACAAGAAAATGTCAAGAGTATGAAAAGAGCTTTTGCAATGCAACAGGATGTCCAATTGTTACAGGATCATCCATGTATTCACCGAAATAATAAAAGCCAACTGGTAAATGCTCTGGTCCTGCAATCTTTAAAGGAGTGATGTAGTAGTCAAATTGTCTCTTCTTTAGCTCAATAACTCCTTTTCGAGCTCATCAACATCCCTTACTTCAGTTTCCGATTTGCATTCAGAAACGTACAGTTGGATAAAACAGAAACAAGAAAGAGTATTTAAGGATTTCTACCAATAAAATCAACAAACCAGTAGACTTTGAGTTGGTGATCAGTAAATTTTACCATTTTTTTATTGGAAAGGCTCCAGCCTCCACAGATGATGATCTTATCAAAATCCATAAACTCACATACCCTAACAATTTTTTTGACAACACTGGCACCAGTAGAGTCGCGCCCGATTGCTTGTGCTTCAGCCTTCAGTGTTGCTACTTCTATTGGAAGATATTTGCTGAGCTCCTGCCACAGACTGGTGTATCCACCTTTAAAATGTCAAATTTGTCCAGCAATGGAAGGCTTGGTGAATTCATGAATGTAGGCATAAGGCATGTCTTTTGAACAAATCCATAGACAGAAGCGGTGTATCCATGAGCCACTGATTTGGGTACAGATTTTAATCCACAATCTTCAAAGTAAGTTGGGGGTTAAATCATCCACTGGATGGACCCCAATTGACCTGACAACAATAACAACACCATCATCATCATCATCATTATTATTTTTTTTTTGCATTTATAAAAAGTTTAATAGTATACAACATGCTAGTCATGTAGACATGCTATATAAACTAATATCCTCATAGTATCAAGTTAACTCTATAGTGTTCAGTTTTATACTTTGTGACTAAATGGGACCTAAATCAACCTCAAGCTTGAATTATAAATAAACATATCGAGATGATCTGAGCTAAGCTCACATAATTAAATAAATTTAAGTAGATAAATTAGACATGCATTGTCTTATCAACATAATCATACAATGAAAAATAATAAAACCAAGTGGAAAAGGAGAAGTCAATAGAAAATCTTACATAATTTGTTGGTAGCCAAGATGGCCTTTTCAAGTGTAAAAGATCAACTGACTGGCCTGATTTTTTCCTAATCACTAAGAAAACCAAGAGAAAGCAATTATACAATACTTAAACAAGAGGCTGACACTTCAATGAACATATAGTAGTCCTGAATATATACAATTCTACATATCCAACATACAACAAGCCAGAGGATGGGAATGAACATGGGTAACTTGAAATTGTAAATATCCAAAATACTAGAAGCTCACCACATTGAAAATTGCAAAACAAACAGATTTAATTAGAATGAAGCATTTGGTTGTAGCAAATCATATCATATTGTCAGTTATGCAAAACTGTAAGTCAACATAAAAAAGGAGGGACATAAATACAGGAGAGATCTAAATGTGGAACAATTAGAGAGAGGAGGATAAGCAAATAAGAACAACTAGGTTGTCCTCATTCTGTAGTTACTGCAAGCAGTTGTTTTATTTCTTTATGAGTTCTCACACTGCAAAACCAAGGAAAAAGGTATGTGTAAAGAAAAATTATACCCTGACCACCTACCTTCTTAAGCCTCTAAAAAGAAGCAGACATTCTTCTTCCACAAAGACCCCACATAAAAAGTATAAAACTCCACGCTTACCAGAAGCAAAAGTAATCTGAATTAAAAAAAAAAACCTTATTGTAATCAGGGCTCCAGGAAAGCGATGAGTGTCATATTAAGAAGTAACAGAAAGTAAGCTCCACCTTTACACAGCACAAACAAAAATTAATATAAGAAAAATATGAAAGCTAGAAATCAAATAGGAGAAAGAGTATCAAACCATGCTGCAAAGCAGTAGTCCTACAAAGCAACATACACTAACAAAAATGAGAAATAATTTCTGAATTAGAAGCATAAGACATATTTAGCACAATAAATAACAGTAAAGAAAAGAGAACAAACATTCACCATTGACACAATAGTATTTCAAATAAAATGCTTGATGAGGTATGCAACTAAATTTCTACATCTCTAAGAATGAAAAGAGTTGAACTATCACGTGCATCACATAACCAAAGCTTTACATACTCAGATCAGAAAAAATAATATATGCATGGAATCTAAATAGTCTAAGCTGGATTCTAGTCTTTGTTTTTTTCTCAAAGTTCTTCAATTGGTTTCTTTTCCACCAGTTGCTGAGTTACATTTTCTGTTTGTATACCAGTGTAATTCTTGGTTGTGCTTCCAATATTTTACCAAACAAAACAAGTCCAATTACTAAGCACAACGACTCATTTTAACGAGATCCATCCACATGATATAGTACTCCTCACTTTTACTAGTCAAACATAATGCCCTGTAGAAACCTAGATAATAAAAAATCAAAAAAGAAAAAAAGTATTTGGAGCAGTACCAAATGATGAAGTAATGACTAGACAAGGTAAAGAAGTATCTACAAGTTCACCGAAGATGCCATCATTATCATTAGTATGTTCCCATGAAGATATTACAAACTTTGTCAATAAGAGATACAAGGAGGAGCAGGATTTGGCATAAAGAAATGATGTTTACAAAAATCTTTATTATAAATATGCAGCAATGCCACCTGCCCTTACTCAGTTTACTTGATTTATATTCAAAGACTAATACACCTTTTGACAGCTGGAAACAATAATGGTGTTCTGTTGATTAGACTCATGAATTGCAATAGAGGCCCTTACATTGCATTCTGGAACAATATATTGGTTAAATTTCTTCCTCTTTTTTTTAAGTTGCCCTCAAATTAAATGTATTCCCAGTGAACTTGAACCCTTGACCTTTTGTTTTTAATGCTTGAGGCCAAACAATCAGTCTATCTCTTGGGGGTTCCTTTAGGATTTAATTATCTCTGGCTAATACAAATGCAAAAGTATAACACAAGTGAACTTGTAAATAATCCAAACCTCATCTTGACTAGTCAAATTCCATCTAAGAGTGTCAAGTTGTTGCAAAGGAAGGTGCAGTAGCAGTCTACTTTCGTCTTCCCTCAAGCCCACAAAGAGCGAAATAAATAAATAGAATTAAAATAGAAATAATATCTTAGTGGATACCTATGATACATCCAAGTATTGATATGCGTAGAACACCATGACTGACGGTATTTCAAAACATGAAAGAATTGAAGTCTTTGCATAATCATGGGAAATCTCATATTCTATCTCTTTCTCTCTCTCTCACACACACACACACACACAATTCTACTATCAAATATCAGAGCTGATATAATTCAACTGTTAGGTCATGGACGGCAAAGTTTCATTACAATGGAACAAACCCAAGGAATCCAACTAATCCTAATGGACATAATTGGGTCTGATCGGGTCAAAATGCATTCATATGCTAGCTGTTCGGATTCGGACACCTAAACCTTGCTTTCCCTTCACAATCCATTTTCTTCACGATAATCTTAAAAATTCATTATTCTAGCAATCAATTTTAATGCTATGATCCTTCAAAGATAAAGAGTAGACTACTTACAATGGCTTGACTAATCTGAAAAACAGGTTTTAAAAATTCAACACAACTAAACATTTTATATATGAAAAGAAATGCAAAATAAGATTTGTCAAAGAAGAAAGAAACACCTCAGGAAACGACGGTAGTCGCATCAGCCATCATGCGTATATTTTGTTCAATCCAATCAACCTCCTCTTCTTCTACTGATTTCTTTCAATCTAACAGCATGATGCATACAGTCAACTAATCAGTACGTATTAAAGAACGGATGTTCAAGTTCCAATCAAACAATCGATCCAATTCATATCAATTCAAATTTTATCAGATTTACCTCTCTGATAAAAAAAATCTGGATTAGTTTATAAATTCATGTGAATTAAAATTTAATATATACCAATCCAACTAATTAATTTTTATTTTCTTTATTTATTTATTTTTAAAAAACTACATATATTTTTTTAATTATTAATAATTAGAGAGAGTTTTTTTTTTAACTTAATCACACAAAAATAATTTTAGTTAATTAAAGGTGTTTTTTTAATAATTTAATTAGGTTTTTTAGATAATTTTCACTTAATTAAATGAGTTATTTTTTTTTACTGAATATAAAAATCTAAACCAGCTCAATTTTAATATTAAAAAATTCTTATTTTATAAATTATTTGTCATACCTATCTCAAAACTCATCTATACATATTTTTCTATCAATACTCTCATCATATATTATATATTATGTATCATGCAGCCGTTGTAAGGTAGGTGAATCCTTATCATTGAGAATTTGTGATAAAAATTAAAATTTATGGTATTTTATACATAATAATTTTAAAAACATTATGTATGAATTGAATGTGGAGAGGAGATTATGTTGCAACGGTTGCAACATACCACAAACTTTTGTCTTTTTTTTTAAAGTTAATTACACCACATCAACCTATATTTTATGAAAAATGAAATATACACTAGAAGTTACACAATTTTATATATAAGTTTTTTTTTTTGGGATAAAATGATATATGAAAATTTATATATATAGAAGTTATAAATTTTCATATATATTATTTGAAATTCAAAATTTAATAAAGATACACAAGTAAAAGTATATATTTTTAATTTTTTTTAGTTGAAAAAATAAATAATAAAATATTTATATTTAAAATTAAAAAAACATATTAGTTAGATTTAGACATTCAAATCAATTCATGTTCATTTAAATTTTAGACAAAAAATAAACGGTACCAAAATAATGATTGATAATTTTTATTTGTAAATTTATGTTTTAATTAAATAGTTCAGATCAAATTGATTTATATTTTAACGGATTGGATCGAGTTGAATCCAACATATAAAATTAAATATATAATAAATTGGACTTTGATTTTAATAAAATCCAATAGATTTTCAAGGCTGCGCAAAACTGCTAACAAGGAGAGCTATACAGTTGCGATTCAGCAAGCGTGGATAACAGTTAATGGGGCCCAACAGAGAGGGGTCCTTGCGCTCCGCTTTCTGATAAAGCCCTTATAAGAAGTGGAAGTTAAGGGCCAGAAACGCGGAGGCCTGGGAAAGGAATTTGATCCATTAGCGAGTCTTTTAGTTGATACGATACCATCCGTGACCGGTCCGAATCGAAAATGTAGTCCCATCTAAATTTGCCGGACAGCATGCGACGGATGGGAAGCTGTTTAGATGACATTTTAGTTGACGAATATTTTTGTACATTTTAAACTCAGAAATGTGTGTGTGTATGACTTATTATTGTTCATTTCTTATAGAAATGTGGCACTCATTGTTGACGTTAGTGGAGAGAATTTTTCTATCAGTCATCTTATGACAGTGCAGATGGTATCATTCATTCATGTCAAAGACTATAAGTTCTATGAGCATGTTTCATTTTCTGTTTTACAAGTCATTATCCTCAAAACAAATGAATGCATGCATGACACAGTTTAGTGCAAATGATTCAATTTGTTAGAGAAATATATGAAATATGAACTCATATGAGTTTCAGTTACATCAATATATATAGAAAAATTATTATTGAAATGAGTTTTTATTTGACATTTTGGATACTAATGGCCAGCGAGGTAAACCCTCACTCAGATATTATTATTTTGCCCTTTTTAATTTTCAGTTTTAGATTTTCTTCAATGCCATCTAAATATTTGAACTTGCTAGGAATCGTTTTGGATAAAGATCGAAATGTAAACTACATATAACTTTTAATAAATTAAAATATCATTAAAGCTGAAAACAAATTTTAATTGTTTATACTTATCTAGGGCCCCCGCTAATAGAAGTGGCAAATGAGCAGACTGGGCCAAATTTCAGCCAAGCCCATATTTTGTGGAACAAGCCTAAGCCCTACTTCAAGAAAAATCAAATTTCTAAATACAAAATGCTGCAAAAATAAAATAATTAGCAAATATTTCATTAGAAAGACCAACACTAATTTTGGTAATTTTAATTTATTAGTGCATTGTCAATAAAAAAAAAAGAGGTATTAAGTGTTGACATAAATGCTTTTATAACATTAATTTTGATGATAACAAACTATTGTGTCATTTGTTAAGAATATTGGAGTTTTTAAAATTAGTTAAGTTCTTAACAGGCAAGTGTAAGTTTCTAGAAACAAATGGATAACCATTAATATTAAAATAGCAAACCAATTATATAAGGAATAAAGGAAACTTTGATTCTGGATGAAACAGTGAACCATTTATCACAAATGGTTAATAGACAAATTCCGAAAAGGAATTAGTTTGCAAACGATGAATCGTTAAGCACAAATGGCTAGTGGATAAATTCGTACAAGGTCTCTAGAAATACACGGCAAACTAAGATCCTCTAATGGTTATTCGACAAAAATTTATGCATAACAGTAACTTACACAAATCAAAACGATAATCCAACAGTAGTTAACAGTGATCTAAGTAAGCCCAAAAAGTCAATAACGATTAGTTTTATCCTTCAAGTATAAGAAGACTCAATTAAAATCAAATTAAAGAGGATTCTACATTCATCATTGAGCCAACTATTGTGTATTCAACCTTTCTCATACTTATAGCTTGTTATTCCTTCATCAAACTAAATTTTGGACTTTTATTTGTAAATACATACATTGTGTGAGGAAAAGTTTGTGTAATTGAGTGGTTGTAAATACATTTCAATATCAATTGAGTGGTTGTAAGTGTGAGAAATACGTTGAGAAAAAGGTGTGCGATCATCTCTATTTATAAAGGTTTATGAATGGTATGTAGGCCATTTTAAAGCCTGGATTTGATGAATAATTTTGTTAATTGAAAATATTAAAGGCAACATCCTCCTGATATCGAATTTTAATGTTACTTTTGCTAGGAAAAAGGAGTTTTATCTTCCATTTACGGATGCAAAATTATGGCTTCTGCAGTTAAACTGCTGGGTTCTTAATCAAGAATCGCAGCAGTTCTAATATCTAATATTATAGAGAAAATTCGACTCATGTCTTTAACTAAAAAAATTTTAACGAACATAATTATTTTTCTCTTCGAACAAGGCATGATTGAAAAACAGAGCAAGAAGGAAATCCAAGAAGAGGCAGCTGCTTAAAGTTGAGCAACAACAACTCATTTCCAGTCAAACGTACATTAACATTAAAAGCAATTTTAGAGGCTTTCCACTTTAGAAAGCTCTTTTATTGTTTTTCTGAGTCCTTCCTCTGTCGGGAAAGAACCCTGAAACCAATCAGACGACTTAAAAGAACAGCCATCACTAGACTAGTGAACATAATAACAACCCGTTTATTTCTTAAAGCTTATTTGTGGATATAAATGCTTTGCAAGATGGCAACCTTTTAACATTCCCACACAATCCTTTGTTCCTTTCCATCTGAGCATCTTTGAATGCTGTGTCATTAGGAATTGGTCCCTGTAATTCATAATATGAGATTTCAATGCATGAAAACAATGCATTCCTTCAAAGCATCTTGGAATGAAACTAGAGAGCTTATTGTGACACAAATTCAACCTCTCCAAGCTTTTCATATTGCATATTTGGAATGGTATCTCTACGCTAAAAAAGTTATAATTCAAATCTAACTCTGAAAAATGAATCAACTTTTCCAATTTAATTGGAATTTTCTGGCTGAATTCATTACTCTAAGTAGTGTAGCTTCAACAAGTTGCCTATACTTTTTGGGATCAAGCTCCTCTGTTTGTTTGCGAACAAATCAAGGTATTGAAGTTGAGTTAGTGAGTCAAGTTGAAGAGGCATGCCTCCGGAAAGTTGATTCAAATTCAGAATTAGTTTGTTTAGAGAAAGTAACTTCTCCAATTGCACTGAAATTTCACCAACCATGTGATTTGTAGAAAGGTTAAGAACTTGTAATTTGGATGAGTCTCCAATCTCAAGCAGTATGTTTCTAGGAATATTATCCATGGAAACAATGAAAGTGCCTAAGTTTGGAAAGTTTCTCTAATTAAATAAGATTTCTCTATAAAAATTGTTTTGGCTGAGATATAGGAAAGTTAGATTTGGATAATGACCAAAAGCTTCATGTACTTTCCCAAGGAGATTATTTTGGCTAAAACATACTTTATCTGGGCTTGTCACATTTCTCAAACTTTCAGGGATTGAACTAAAAAGATGGTTTTCACATATATTTGCCAAAACCAAGTGAGTTTACTAACTGAATGAGGAATAATCCCACTAAGATGATTTGTACATAACTCTAATTTAGCAAGGGACTTCAAGCATCCTATTTTCCCCATGAATAAAACATAAAGCCTATTATTGTAAATGTATAAAGTTCTTAAAAAGCTAAGATTACCAATTGAAGGAGGAATAATACCATCAAGTTGATTTATGTGCACCACTAAGGATGAAAAAGACTTCAAGCTGAAAGAGAGCTGAAAGAGACTTTTAAGTTTCTTAGAATGGAAGGGATATGTAGAAGCAAAAAGTAAATTATTACATAAAGACATTATAGTCTAAGCTGCTTAAATTACCAAAGGAAGAAAGGATTGAGCCAATAAGCTGATTTTTGTTAAGTCTAGTTGGAGAAAGGACTTCAAGTTTCCTACAACCAGAGAAATAGAACCAGAAAATGAATTCGAATAAAGATACAATACACCCAAGTTGCTTAAGCTACCTAAAGAAAATGGGATTGAGCTACTTTTGTTGCTACTACTACTACTACTAATAATAAAAAATTAATAATAATAATAATAACAATATATTAGAAAATATAAATAGAACTAAAAAAATTTAACTAGGGTATTACTTACAAAATTACAACTTTACCATCAAAGAACTCAACACCAACCAAGAACGCTGATCATTCTTTGCATCACCACAATGCACACACATGATGCAACTGTATTGAATGGAAAGCGCTTGATAGGATTGTCTAATTCCAAGGAAAGAATGAATGAAGCAATTAGAAATAAAACATGGATGATTCAATTCTTTAGACAGAGCCTTATCACTATATCAAGAAAAGACGCTAACCGAGTTTCTTCAGCTATTTAGTTAAACATGTTGTAGGCATATGTTAAACTAACTTGTATATGCAATTTATTGCAAGGACAAAATTATGGCATGCTCTACAAGGTCCAGGAATATATTAAACAATACATTGACAAGTAGCCAACAAGCTAAAAGCTTGCGAAGAAAATGATAAAATTTACATGCTGCAATCTACATAATTTCCTAATTTCTCCAAAATTGCAGTTTGTACACAATTACTAAATCTAAGTGGTATGAAACTAAACTAACAAATTATTTGTGCATAATTATTAGCCGAAGAAAAAATAAAAATTAATTTAAATTGAGAGCTATCAATTTCTTAAATCAAAAGTATATTAAGAATAAGCAAAAAGGGCAGTTAGTAGCCTCATTGAGAAAAGCATAGGTAATTTTGTTAGAATGAAAATCACCACTGACCTTTGTTTGTTGGGCAGTGTAGAATTATCACAATGAATGTGATGAATAAGACCATTAGCACTGGAACACTGAGAAATTCCAAGGCTCAAGTCAAGATTATGGTTATTGCTGCTACATGCATTAAAAAAATGACGATTAAGTTACAAGAAACTCAAGTAAATACATACCAAATAGATAATACAGTGTCCTACACATTCCACAAGTTTCATACTTTCAACAAAAAGACCTAATTGGACAAGCCCGCCCGGACCGGACCCGGCCCGGACCCGGGTGATCTGGTCCGGGCAAAATCCGGACCGCACTCATAAAAAACCCGGATCCGGGTTTGAGAATTTCAAACCCGGACATTTCTGGGTCCGGGTTTGAGAATTTCAAACCCGGACATTTCCGGGTCCGGGTCCGGGTCCGGGCTTAACACCGAAAACCCAGAACCCGGACCCGGACCCGGTTTTTTAATAAATTAACAAAAAATATATATAAATTTATTATACATAAATATATAATTATAAATTTATGATATGTTGGATGTTATTTAGATTTATTGTGTGATTATTGTGTTGTTAAATTTAATTTAATTTATTTTTTTTATATAGATTGAATGAATTTAGGTTAGAAATTGGATGAATTTAAGTATTAGAAAGTAGATTGAAACAATTTTTATTTAGTATTTGTGTAAAATTTACATTGTTAGTATGTTATATATTTGTATTTGACTATTTTTTTTTAAAGCATGAGATTGAATGAGTTTATTTGACTATTTTTTTAAAAAAAGTAAGCATTGTTAGAGAAATGAAAGAAAAAAATTAGAAGAAAAAAAATTAAAATTATTACATGCGGGCTTAGAAGCCCGGATCCAAAAACCCGGACCCGGGGGTGTCGGGCTTGAGCCCGGACCGGACCCGGAAAACCCGGGTCCGGTCTTGTGTTTCAAGCATCCGGTCCGGTCTCGGGCAACACCAAAACCCGGACCGGACCCGAATTTTGCCAAGCCTAACCCTTCCATAACTCAAAGATAGCATCACATCATCGTCATTATCACATTCTTCTGCCAGTTCATACTTAAACATTCATGCCAAAATAGAGAAAATATAACATCAGCTGACAGGGTGCTAAACCCCTTAACTCTGAATACAGGTGAAAAAACAAATATGTTTCCTGATGCTTATATAATATCATGATTTAAGCTTTAGAAATTGAAACTCATCCACAATCAAATAAGTGGATTATCCCCATAAAAGTTCAGTTTAGCTTCCATTCTAAATAGGTTACAAATATATTCTATATTTAGATCCTACAATGTGAACAAAATCCTAATACCAACCACGTACAAGAAGAAGCCAGATTTAGTAAACACTTTATTTTCCCCTTACATACAGTCTTGAATCGATAACATTAATTTATCCCTTTCCAACAATCTTTTGGCAAACACTTGGCATTCACCCACCAATGCTAACCCCGTAAAACATTTATACAATTAGTGAGTGCCATGTAAAAGGCAAAGTAATAAAAATCAAAGTATCAAGTACAAACATCAACTAACAATAATTATCTAGCACTAGCCCAAAAAAAAAAGGTAAGAATGGATAGGAACTATAAAATTTCAGTAAATATATAAAGAGAAACTTTGAACGAGGAAGCCAGAACTTACTTGATAAGCTAACTTAACAATACATAGCATATAATGTAAAATCTATATCAAACTCTTAAACAAAAAAAAAAAAAGATGTTGTTTACTAATTAATAATTTTTTCTCAAATTAGCCCAAAACATTGAACTCAAGCTAGAAATTATAGATATTTTAAAAATAATTACTCCATTAAAGCTGAAAATAACTTGCACACAAAAATCAAGAGCTACACCTGGATCAAATAAGCTGGAAAGTTTTAACAGAAGTAGGTGGCTTTCCAATTCAATGAGCGGTAGCTCTGTTGCAGAAAAATAGCCCCGTGTCTCCAGAAAATTCAATTAAACTAAACCAGAATGTTCATCAAATATCTTTCATTTTATTCAACTCAAAAGCAATTGAATTTCATAAGAAAAAAAATTGTAATTTAAGTGTACATGAGCAACATCTAATCAATAGCCAAACAATGAACAAAAACGAAAAGACAATGTGGCTTACAAAAGAAATAAGTTATCCTATTAGAGTAGAAATAAACTGAATCTACATATAATCCTTAAGATAATCATGGAAATCATCTATATGGATTGAAGGATTTAGAATTTAGAGAATTACTGAACATTAAAACAATTAAAATTTGTAGAAAGCAAGGACTTCGGTCCAGCGGAGAATTGAAATTTCTTCTTAAATTAGAAAAGTTTATTAAAACTATTTAATAAATTAATTTTATTAAGTCTACTAATAACTTCTGTTAAAAAGAGTTGGATATTATTTTGAGGAGTCTAGTGTATATAATTTTCTTATTAATTTACTCAACTATGACTTAGATATTGTTTATGTAGATTTCTGGTCAACTTAGAAAATTAATTGGTGCGGGGCCGATATAAAAAAGACACAGAGAATTAACGTGGTTCGTCCTTTGGCCTACATCCACGGGTACAGAAAAATAGATATTTTATTAAGATCGCACTTACAACTTGACTCCCTCTCTCTTTGCTATTTTTTTTTATATCTTACACTATGAGAGACCTCTGCTTTTATAGCATTTTATACAGTCTTTTCCTAACTCGAATTCTATCTAACTCTCCTCTATCCTTTAATATTTTAATTACAAAACATTTCTACCTTTTTAAAGGTTGTATGCGTGTCAAACTCTGTTTACTTTGCTTTTGGGCCAAGTTATGTCCTTCTATCTGGACTTGCATTCTTTATGCGGTCTACAATTTAAAACTGGATACATGACTTCTGCCACTCTTTGTTCCTGCTCCCCCATTTCTAGGGGTTGAATCTCTGCTCCTTGGGGAGCAGACTTTCTGGGTCCATTCCTGGGGTGGAACCCAACTCCTCATGGGGAGCATACACTCTGGGCCCATTCTTGGGTGGAACCCTGCTCCCCACTCTTGGGGGAGCATACTCTAGGGCCCATTCTTGGGGGTAGAACCCTACTCTCCATGGGGAGCATACATTCTGGGCCATTTTTAGGTGGAACCCTGCTCCTTACTCTTGGGGAGCATACTCTGGGCCCATTCTTGGGTGGAACCTTGCTCCCCACTCTTGGGGGAGCATACTCTAGGGCCTATTCTTGGGGGTAGAACCCTGCTCTCCATGGGGAGCATACATTCTGGGCCATTTTTAGGTGGAACCCTGCTCCTCACTCTTGGGGAGCATACTCTGGGGCCCATTCCTGGGGGTGGAACCTTGCTCCCCATGGGGAGCGTACACTATGGGGCTATTCCTGAGGTGGAACCCTGCTCCCCACTCTTGGGGGAGCATACATTCTGGGCTCATTCTTGGGTGGAATCCTGCTCCCCACTCTTAGGGGAACATACTCTGGGGCCTATCCCTGGGGTAGAACCCTGCTCTCCACTCTTGGGGGAGCATACATTCTGGGCCCATTCTTGGGTGGAACTCTGCTCCCCACTCTTAGGGGAGCATACTTTGGGGCCCATTCCTAGGGGTGGAACCCTGCTCCCCATGGGGAGCATACACTCTGGGGTCATTCCTGGGGTGGAACCCTGCTCCCCACTCTTGGGAGAGCATACTCTGGGATCTATTCCTGGGGTGAAACTCTGCTCTACACTCTTGGGGGAGCATACACTCTGGTTGCAACACTTTGTGCTTTATTTTATTTACTATTTTATATTTTCTGTAACAGCTACTCCCCAGCTCTTAGCTTTTGGTTTCACCCGAAGCATAAGAGCTTAAGTTTTCTCTCTCTTCTCGTTTCTATATAAATCACCATTTGCACATTTGCTCACCTCGTGGAGTTTTAACCTTTTGGTTTCCATTCTACTTACTCGTGAGTGTCTCTTCTATTATCTTCTTCATGTTTTTAGCCATTTCAATGTCTTCTGACTTTGAAAACAATTCTAACCCTCTATACCATGAGTATCTTGATGATGATTATTGTCACATATCTTCTGACCAAGTACCTTTTATCGTAAATTTTGCCCCTGCGTCGTTTATTCATGATGGCCAATCTAGCTCCCAATCCCCAAGGACAAAAAGCCAGAAATCTTTCCAGGAACCGTCATGGGATTTGCCCTGGGTGATTAAAGGGGAAGATTTAGCCGAGGTATGGACATAGTACCAACCCTTGAGGGGGGAGTCTTTATCACCGGAAAGACTCATTAGTTGGTAAATTCTCTGAAACTGACTAAATGTGGGATCTGAAAAACCCCTCAACTTTCATAAGATATACATGCCAATCATGGCACACCAGACGCTGGGAGAAAGCTATGCCGGGGCACAATTCAAGCAGATCAGCATATACCTCAAGAATAGGTGCAGTGGTAACCTAACACCATGGCGAAAAAATTCAGGATGAAAGGCAATGACCCCAGAAGGGGGTTGACAATAGTAAATAAAATAAAGCACAAAGTGTTGCCACCAGAGTGTATGCTCCCCCAACAGTGGAGAGCAGGGTTCCACCCCAGGAATGGGTCCCAGAGTATACTTTCCCAAGAGTGGGGAGTAGGATTCCACCCCAGGAATGACCCCAGAATGTATGCTCCCCATAGGGAACAGGGTTCCACCCGCAGGAATGAGCCCTACAGTATGCTCTCCCAAGAGTGGGAAGCAGGGTTCCATCCAAGAATTGGCCCAGAGTGTATGCTCCCCATGAAGAGTAGGGTTCCACCCTAGAAATGGACTCAGAAAGTCTGCTCCCGAGGGAGCAGAGATTCAACCCCCAGAAATGGGGGAGCAGGAACAAAGAATGGCAGAAGTCATGTATCCAGTTTTAAATTGTGGATCGCACAAAGAATGCAAGTCCAGATCGAAGGACATAACTTGGCCCAGAAGCAAAGTAAACAGAGTTTGACACGCATACAACCTTTAAAAAGGTAGAAATATTTTATAATTAAAATACTAAAGGATAGAGGAAAGTTAAATAGAATTCGAGTTAGGAAAAGACTGTATAAAATGCTATAAAAGCAAAGGTCTCTCATAGTGTAAGATATAAAAAAAAAAAAAGCAAAGAGAGAGGGAGTCAAGTTGTAAGTGTGATCTTAATAAAATATCTATTTTTCTGTGCCCGTGGACGTAGGCCAAAGGCCAAACCACGTTAATTCTCTGTGTCTTTTTTATATCACCTCCGCATTAATTAATTTTCTAAGTTTACCAGACATCTGTGTCAACAGTTTGGCGCCGTCTGTGGGGATCCGATATAAAAAACTATTATTGAGATCGCATTAAACCCTCGGTAGCGATGAGTCAGCATAGTTATCGCAGCCGCAATAGTAGGTTGCCCCCAGTTCCTAGTCCACTAAGAAGGCAGCGTAGTAATACTAGGCCACATCCACCACTTGCATAGTAAGTGGTTGATTTAACACAGAATATGGCCAGGGTTCTCCAGTACATAGAGAACCAGGAGCATGGAGCACACTAAATCCACCTCCGTAGGTAGAAGAAAGGCTACAGAATGACCTACAAGATACCCTACAAGATAATAATAACAATAGCTTGCAACGGGTTCGTTAGAAAAGCAACCTTACTAGATCAGCCAAAAGGGTAGAAACTCAAGCAAGTCATACTGATCACCCAAGGGACCTCCGACATGTATTGGAATCCAAGTAGAATTTGCGTTGTAAGTTAAATTCAAAACGCCAAGGTAAAAAACATGAGTCAGAGGGCTCTAGTACTAGTACTGGGTCCACAAGTCTTGAAGCAGAATTGGAAAAGCTCAAGAAATTGGTGGATGGAATGGAGAAAAGTCCTGCAGAACCACTTTTGGAAGAAGTAGAACCACCATTCACTAAAGATATCCTGGAGGCTCCGTTGCCAGTAAAATTTAAGATGCCCTAAATAAAGTTATATGGAGGGGAAGGAGATCTAACTGAGCATCTAGAGACCTTCAGGTCGTGGATGGAGTTGCGGAGGGCAACATAAGCAGCTATGTTCAGAGCTTTCTCTTTAACACTTACAAGAGCAGCACGTAAGTGGTATAGAAAGCTGAAGCCTGGGTCTATCTCTTCATTTACCCAACTCAGTCAGATGTTTATTGGTCAGTTTGTGGGAGTAAAAGACCATCAGCTTCCCCTAACTCACTTGTTATTAGTGAAGCAGGGGAAAGATGAGTCATTGAATGAATATATTATTCGTTTTAACAAAGAGGCTGTAAGAGTGGAAAATTGTACAGATGTGGTGGCATGAACGACAATAATGGCAGACCTGTAACCAGGAAGATTCCATTACTCGCTGACTAAGAGTGCACCAAGGACTTTCACCGAGTTACTATCGAGAGCCCATAAATACTCTAATGCTGACGAGTTAACTAATGCAAAGAGAGGAGCAGACCCAGATTCTCAGAAGGCTGGAGAAAAATGTAAAAAGAAGGATGAACAAATTAAAAATCAAGAAAAAAGAAATAGATCAGGAGACAGTAAGGGACCAAGAGTCCCACAAAGTAGGTACTCTGGGTATATGCCACTTAGCGTATTAAGAGAACAGCTGCTAATGCAGATCAGAGACTTAGATTTATTGCAGAAGCCCAAAAAAACAGGACCGCACCAAATCAAAGAGACAGAAGTAAATACTATAGGTATCATAGAGATCATGGTCATAATACTAACGAATCCTTTAATCTTAAAGATGAAATAGAGTTCTTAATACAACAAGGGTATTTGAAAGACTTTGTAAAAAGAAAAGAACACAGAGATATTCAAAATGATGCCCTGGCTGATGCACCACAAAATATTTTTGCAGTAGCACCTGAGTATATAAAAAACCACGAGGTTGCAGGTGGAGCCCTTATAAGAACTATATTTGGTGGACTTACAGGAGGAGGGGACTCCAACAGGGCACAAAAAGCTCACGCACGAGAGGTTTGAGCAGCACTGGGGGCTTTACTGGTAAACTTGGTGGGTAAACCCCCAAAAGAGGTTAGGATGGAACATAACACCATCACTTTTACAGAAGAAGAAGCTAGAGGGATACATCAACCACACGATGATGCTCTGGTTATTTCGATAACTCTAGCAAACAGAAAAGTCTTCAGAGTTTTAGTGGACAACGGGAGTTCAACAGATATTTTATATGCAGCAGCATTTGACAAGATGAATATAGGAAGGGAAAAATTGAAGCAAATTCGTACTCCATTGATTGGGTTTAGTGGAGAGTACTTAATTCCTTTGGGCAGTATAGATATACCAGTCACTATTGGAGAACCACCTCACCAAGCTACCAAGATAGTAGGATTCTTAGTAGTTGAGCACCCTTCGGTCTCCAATGTTATTTTAGGTAGACCAGCCCTAAATCTTTTCCGGGCAATAACCTCAACTTACCACTTAATGATAAAATTCCCTACAGAAACTGGGACTGAAATCTTAAGGGCGGATCAGGAAGAATCCAGAAAATGTTATGCCAGAGCCTTAAAAGGCAAAATGGACAAATGAGAATGTCTTTAAGTCATGCTTGATCCTAAAGAGAAGAGAAACAAACAAAGAGCAGCTCGGCACTTTAATTCAAAGGTGAAGCCAATAAGCTTTCGGGATGGTGATTTAATTCTCATAAAGATATTTCAGAGCACAAAAGAACAAAATGTCGGTATGCTAGGACCAAATTGGGAAGGCCCCTACAGAGTGGTAGAAATTGTCAGGCCTGGGACTTATAGGCTTGGAGACATGAATGGAGTCGTGCTTCCACATCCTTGGAATGCAGAACATTTGAGGATTTATTATCAGTAATGAAATGACATTGGTCAGTTTTCTTTTCTTAAAGTTTAGGCTGTGAATAAGGTTTTTTTTAAGCCATTAGGAAAATTCTTTTCTTTTTATGATGATAGAGAGTTATTACCAGTTCTCGTTCGTGATAGTTTAATAATAAAGCAGATCGTGACCTTAGATTAGAATTTCATATTACTGTTTCCAATTTTCTTTTATTTGAAAGAAGACAACAGTGGTGCAGAACGTCCATAAAAAGAGAAAGGTCATGCTCCCATGAGAGTAAAAGCATGCTCCCAAGAGTGAGTAGGGAGCAGCACTTATGCTCTCCAAGAAGCAAAAATTATGCTTCCGAGAGAGGGAGCAGTAGAAAAATTAATAAATATCCCTTGCCGCCTGAGAAGAAAGAAAAGAAAGAAAAGTAAAAAAAAAAAAAAATCTTCGGGAGCAGAAATCATGCCCTTAAAAGTAAAAAGCAGCAGCCATGCTCCCCAGAAACTATAAGCATACCCTCAGAAACAAGAAGAAGCAGCCATGCTCCATGAATTATAATTATGCCTTTAGGAGCACCAGCCAAGTTCCCTAGAAATTATTATGCCATAAGAGCAACAGGAAAAGTCAACAGACTTTTAGGGGAAAGAGAAAAATAAGGAAAGTAAAAACATTTTCGTTACTCTTTTAAAAACCCACAAAGCAAGCAAATAAGAGCAAGGACCAAAGAGCGGTAGGACACCAAAAGCAAATACATTAATAAAAACAGATGAAACATGCCCAGTTTACAACTTTATTATCAGAACATCCTTATTGCAAATACAAGAGAAGAGAAGAGACACTCACTGAATAAAAGTAAGACCAAAAAGTTGAAACTCCATGAGGTGAGCAAATGTGCAAAGGATGGTTTATATAAAAATAAGAAGAGAGAGAAACAACTTGAGCACTTATGCTTCGGGTGAAACCAGAAGCTAAGAGCTGGGGAGCAGCTGTTGTAGAAAATATAAAATAGTCAAGAAAGCACAAAGTGTTGCCCCTAGAGAATATGCTCCCCAAGAGTGCGAAACAGAAGTTCCCCCCCCCCAGAAATAGGCCCCAGAGAGCATGCTCCCCCAAGAGTGGGGAGCAGGGTTTCTACCCCCAGAAATGGGACCCAAAGAGTATGTTCCCCCAAGAAAGGGGAGCAGGGGTTTCCACCACTAGAAATTGGCCCCAGAGAGTATGCTCCCCCAAGAGTGGGGAGCAGGGTTTCCACCCCCAGGAATGAGACCTAGAGAGTATGCTCCTCTAAGAGTGGGAGCAGGGGTTCCACCCCCAAGAATGGGCTCCAGAGCATGCTTCCCCAAAAAGGGGGAGTAGGGGTTCCACCCCCAGAAATGGGCCTTAGAGAGTATGCTTCCCAAAAGGGGAGCAGAAGTTCCACCCCCAGAAACGGGCCCCAGAGAGTATGCTCTCCTAAGAGTAGGGAACAGGGGTTCCACCCTAGGAATGGGACCCAGAGAATGCTCTCCCAAGAATGGGGAGCAGGAACTCTACCCTTGGGGACCAGGAATTAGGCTCCCTAGTAATAGGGAGCAACATTGGAGGATGGCATAAGTCAAGTCCGAATAGAGGAGCTATCGTTGAAGGACAACAGAACGACATTGCTTGGCCCAGAAGCAAATTAAATAGAATTTGACATGGATACAATCTATGAAAAGGTAGAAATATTTTATAATTAAAATCCTAGAGGATAGAGGAGAGTTACATAGAGTTCAAGTTAGAAAAGAACTTTATCTATAGAAGGCTATAAAAGCAAAGGTCTCCCATAATGTAAGATAAAAAAAAAATAGCAAAGAGAGAGGGAGTCAAGTTGTAAGTGCGATCTTAATAAAATATCTATTTTTCTTTGCCCGTGGACGTAGGCCAAAGGCCGCATCACGTTAATTCTCTGTGTCTTTTTTATATCGCCCCCGCATCAATTAATTTTCTAAGTTGACCAGAAATCTGCGTTAACAAATATTTTATAAACCTAAAAAGGAAGAAAATTTACATAAATCTTGAGATAAAATGGAAATAAAATTGGGAATGGGAAAATCTCATTCTCAAAATCTACACGGTATAAAATCTTTTTTTAGGAATCCAAAATATTTGTCAAAAAATAAATTCACATGTATCGTTTTGCATTACTAGGAATACATTAGGAAATTGGGAATCAAAATTAGGAAGCTGGCTTTACCTTTTTTCCATATCAAAAAGCTTTTCCTTATATTCTTGGCGGAAAACAGAAACTTTGGTACGCAGCGGAGGATAACAGCTTCAATGCACGGTGGATAAGAGAGATTGCAGTGCGCGGTGGAGAAGAAAGGCTGCAGCGAATGGATCAAACAAAGCCCACAGTGGGTGGAATTTTGTGTTCTTCAACAACATTCGACTTAGAGTTTGCTAAGAGTGTGGGTTCTGATTGATGGTTTGTTGGGAGTGTGGTTTCGATTTTCTTTCAGTTTCTTCAGTCAATATTTCCTTAGCACTTGTTTTGTTCTGTTAATTTTAGTTTTGGGGTTTCGATAGAAAGAGATGAGGGAATTGAATTTGGAAAGAGAAGGAAATGAGAAGCCAAAACATTTCCACTTGTTTAATTTATGGGGATAACATTTTAGTTATAAGAATGACACCGTTTAGATTTAGTCAAATTAAAAAAAATAAAGATAAAATTAAAATTACTTCTCTAATTTTTTTAGAATAAAATTACTTTTCTAAGTATGGGCTTGGGCTGGGCTTTTCCAAACCTAGGCCCACGCTCATATTATTGAGAAGAAACTGATGCCCTTTAAAAGTCCGTCCAAGTTTGAATAGGCCAGATGGACTTGAACTGAACTTAGGCCGGATCTAAGTTTTTCTATTAAATATGAAATAATTTTTTAATAAAGTAAAAAAATTTAAATTAAAGATAATTATCTAATACATAATAGAATAATCGTTTAATATATAAAATATTAATAACATAACGTAATAAATTACAAATACTAATATAAAAAAATCAATATTTTGAGTTTTTTATTTAAGTTAAATTTATTTTTATTTATAAATTAAAAAGCTTCCTAGATCCTTATTCAGACCCAATTTATGTATAATTTAAAAATTTCGACTCATATCTAAGCCCAACCCATGCGGGCCAGGCTTCGGCCTACCTTATCAATATTTGGTTAACTATAATATCAACAATTACTAACAATTATATGTAAAAAGTGGCAGAAGCCGCTTAAGTTATCAAATATTGTTATGGTTTTTTCTAGTATCAAAAACTTAGAATCAGCGTTTTTATTTTTCTAGCAGTGATTGATGGTCTTTTTAACAGTAGTTTTGGAGATTCTACTTGTGGGGCTATCTTTAGGGATGCTCATGGCTTTTATCTTCGAGGATATGGGCAATCTTTGGTCATCATACAGCTTATTATGCTGTGATGCTGCGATCTTAGCCATTCAAGTAGCGGCCGATCAAGGCCAGAATAAGTTAATGGCTTGAAACTTACTCTATGTTGGTGCTTCATTTTTTTTAAAATCCAAAGCTGGATCCTCCTCCGGTTCTAAGAAATCGTTCTATTAATTGTCATTCTTTGATTGATTCGTTTATTTCGGATTCCTCTTACTCTACATCATATTGCTAGTCTCTTTTCCACATCTGTCTGTGGCTTCTAACTACCGTTTTGTATGATGCATGCTTATGTCAACTTGGAAGGCAGGTTATCCGTAAAGGACTATTGATCTTCCCCTATTTTCATTTCTTATAATCTTTTGAGGATCTTATACTATGAGACAATAAGTAAATTGAATGGTTTAAGTTTTTTTTCTTTTTATTTTTTATTTTTATAGTAACAGATTATTTGAATAGATCTGTCTTTTGGTTTTTCAATCCTAGAACCCAAAAGTTTGAAAATTAGAAATTAAGATCATACAAGATTAATAATTAAAAGATTTGACTGATGATCTTTTTGGTATTTTAAAAAGTGTGTGAAGTTAAACTAATTTTTCAAAAAAAAAATTTAAGATGAGTACTCATAAAATCCCTATGTCCTCCTCATTTCCCCAATTCTACTGGTTGTCCTACTAAGTCAAATTCCACACATTTTATGATTTCGTTTGCATTGCAGTATAAGATACTTTGGCTTGATTAAAGTAACCTGATGGACAAAATTTTGGCCAAAAGAGTCATTGACGAAGAGTCAAGTCCATCATTTTACACTTGTCGCCATTACATCATGCTTTTTATCATTGTCACCATCTGACCTATCAAGTTAAGTAGTTAGGTTAGGCTCAAGCTGATATGCTTGCAATCGATCAATCAATCCATTCATAATGTTGGCATGGACAAAGATTGTGCGTAACGAGGAAGAAAGAAAACCATGCCATATCGCATCAACAAGAAATGTCATCAAAAGACCATAGAAATTATTTATCTTTTTTTGGATGTATTTAAATTTTATGCTTTACTATAGGATTATTTTATAGACTATGACATTGACTTAATTTGATAGAAATATTTTTTATTGGTTTTAATTTATTTTAATATGTTTGTGTTGGTAATATAATTTTATACTCCAATTATAATATGAATATATCATGTTCGAGAAATAAAATCATCAGTTAGTCAGAGATTGCGTGCCCTTAGGGATTTCTATTTATAATAGAGATGGGGAGGATATGGAAGACAAGTGATTATGATGGGGGCAAAGAGAGTATAAAGACGTAAGCAAATGCTGGGAATGAGGTATGGGGTTGTGAATCCCCCTCCTCTCCCCCCATTGCAGTCCTTACTCGTGTATCATGTCATGGAGCAATTATTCCTACATGATAGTCCTGGCGAATACAAAAGAAAGTCAGCAATGGCGTGTTGGAAGGATGCTAAACATATATTTTTTGAGAAAGACTTGCATTGGTGCTAAGGTAGTGCACCAAACCAATAGAAACACGCCATATCATAGGTAAGACTCATTCGTAAATAAAAAAAAATTTATAATATTAAATTGGGTGGGTCCTATTTTGGGACTCAATTGACTTGTTTAAATTGCAGGTTTTACCTCCTCAAAAAAAAAAAAAAATTGTAGGTTTCAGTACTAAGGTGGTGTGCCTGAGGTATGAAATTTTTTCTCTCATTTCTTGTCTTCTATTTTTTTTTTCCCTAAAGAAAGTGATTTGGCACCCATTTTTCTAGTAAACAATAATGTTTTAATAAATAGTAATAAGTGATGGAGCCAGAAATTTAATTCAATGAGGCCAACTTTTTAGCCTATTAAAGACAAAAAATAAAGAAAAAAATTAGATAATTCAATTCTAATATAGATTATTAATATTTCACGATATAGATATTTTAAAATATTTTAGACCTAATTTATTGTGTTTGAGTTGGCCTGGGAAATTGAAAGTTTGAAACCACTATTTAATATAGTTATCTCTCATTTAGAGTAAAACATCAAATGATCATGTTGCTTATCACTTACACAAAAAATGGTAGGAACGAATATCCTGGAACACAATATCCCCATACTACTATTGCGCTAATCATGTTGTTTGCAGAATTGTTTGAGAAAGTTTTTAGGCGGCAGAAGGGTAGAGAAATTCTGATCCTCACAGGGGACATAGAGCTGTCTGAACGGGAAGAATAATGCAGAAGTTTGAGGACTCCGGTGGGCCTTCAAGGATATTTATTGCATCAATTACTGCCAGCGCTGAAGGCATTAGTTTGAAAGCTGCTTCGCGGGTGATTCAGAGTGGAACCCTTCCAAGAAAAAGCAAGACTTTGCGCGTGCTTATGGGCCCGGTCAGCAAAAGATCTCTCATGTGTATCAGCTCTTGGCATCAGGCACACTCGAAGAAGACAGCCCCAGTGGACGTAATAAATTCTCTCTAAATTTAAATCCATATTTATTTCAACTGTAAAATATTTACGTTCATCACAAGTTTCAAAGCTGTCATATGAACGTAATAAATAATTCGAAAAACAGGCTGAAAAAAAAAAATTGACTTGGCTGA
This sequence comes from Atalantia buxifolia, assembly GCA_030444775.1. NCBI lineage: Eukaryota > Viridiplantae > Streptophyta > Magnoliopsida > Sapindales > Rutaceae > Atalantia > Atalantia buxifolia. Next base: position 30,178,854 of record CM059832.1, on the reverse strand, counting down.
TTTATTTGCATAATAAGTTACAAACTTTTTTCATGGTTGGTCTAGCTTCTGGACTCTCAACTAAGCATAAAATGGCAACCTCCATAATTGACATCAGTTTGTCCATAACATCACGAGACGGAGTTGGAAGCCGATGGTCCAAAATTTGATTAATCTCTATGATCATGTTGGAAAATGAAGAAAAATTTGTGGAAACATAATCTCTTGGATGATTCCCCTTGATCACTTCCAATGCTAAAACTCCAAAACTATGCACATCGTACTTTTCAGCAGCCCTCATCATGTGAGCAATCTCTGCAAGTTGATAGAAAAATATCATAGACTATACAGGCAGCATCAATAACTAATAAATGGTTCATCTCAAATAAGCAATAGTATATGCTTGGGCAGAGCCACACGATGGTATATGTCCAGTATATATACATACATACATACATACATACATATTATATTTTACATACATACATACATACATACATATATATATATGTATGTATATATATTTCATTTTTAGGTGCAAACGTCCACATTTTTTACGGATACATTTTTAAACTGTGTGATTTAAAAGAGTTAGTATTTAAATGTACTATAAAACCGTGCAGTTTAAGAGAGTTAAAAATTAATTTTGTTAAACTCTACGGTTTTAAAGTGTGTATACATGCCCAAAAAAAAAAGAGATCGCATGTACTAGAGAATGACTCTATATATATATATATATTATGTTTAAATATAAATAAATCCGTAATTCACAAAATACACTAACATATTAATCTTTAATTAAAAAAGGGAAAAGGGTAGTGATATCCTCCATTATTTGACAAAATGGTTAGAGAGACTTTTTTATTTTCATAAATGTCACATAGACCCCTTTTTAGTATATATATAGCCCTATTTTGTGTTTGAAACTAGTGAAGCAAACCTTCTTCGATGGTTTGTTAGGTCTCATAAGAGGTATGTGCGACCAATTTTAAAAGTAATTGGTTCTCTATTATCATTTTGCCTAACCATGAGATGTCCATTTTTTCCCCCAAAGAAGCATATGTAAGGGCTGAAAAATACATATATACCTGGAGCAGCATATCCGAATGTACTTGCAAATGCAGTCCAATTAGATGAGTGTGGCTTTAGAAACTTTGCGATCCCAAAATCTGAAACATGAGCTTCGTGCTCTGAATCAAGCAAAACATTCTTGCTTGATATGTCTCCATGAACAATTGGTGGCAGACAATCATGGTGCAAGTAGGACAAAGCATTAGCTACACCTTTGATCACATTCATTCTCTGATTCCAGCCGAATTCTTTTGCTGCTGCATCATCTTTAAGGATTGTGGTCAAGCTACCTCTATCAAGATATTCAGAAACTATAAATGAGTGTTGGGCATTAGAACAAAATCCGTGAAATTTTATAATATTTCGATGTCGTATCTCAGTCAATGCCAAAACTTCATTCAAGAATTCATTCTGGTCCGCCATCTCATCTAAAAGCAGCTGCAAGTTGAATTTCTTAACCGCAAAGATAATCCCAGAAGGCAACTCCGCTTTATACACACTTCCTTGTCTGCCTTTTCCAATGCAATACTTCTCGCCAAAATCTTCTGTTGCTTTAATGATTTCTTCATATAAAAATTTCCCATCGAAATTTAAGACCGAAGAAAATCCGAAAGGGTCGCCAAAATTATCTGTTGCTTTAGGACCGAAAAACATTCTCCGTTTTTCCTGTGAATCCCTCTTTCTTTGCCGAAAAAAGAAGAAAAATCCAAACAGACCTATCAAAAGCACAGCCATTCCTAGGATAGGGAACACAATTACAACCCATTTCTTTCTCGAAGTTTGTTTGTGAGACATGAAAGCATCACAAGATGGTAACGCCTTAAAATTGCCACACAATCCTTTATTCCCTTCCATTAGACCGTCTTTGAACGCTGTGCTGTTAGGAATTGGTCCCTGTAACTCATTATAGGCTACGTCAATGCGTGACAAGCTGCGCATTTCTTCAAAGCATCTTGGAATTAAATCAGAAAGGTTATTGTGGGACAGATTCAGCTCTTCCAAGCTTTCCATATTACAGATTTGAGGTGGTATCCCTCCTTGGAGAACATTATGACCCAAATCTAACTCTGAAAGATGAATCAACTTCTCAAATTCAATTGGAATTTTATGGCTAAATTGATTGTTGCTCAGATTTAAGTAGTGCAGCTTCGACAAGTTGCCCATACTTTTTGGAATCGAGCTATTCAATTTGTTTGCAGACAGGTCGATGTATTGAAGTTCAGTTAATGAGCCAAATTCTAGAGGCACGCCTCCAGAGAGTTGATTCAAATTCAAAATTAGCTTGTTTAGAGAAAATAACTTTTCAAATTGCACTGGAATTTTACCAACAATGCGATTTGAAGAAAGGTCAAAAACTTGTAATTTGGATGAATCTCCAATCTCAGGTGGTATGCTCCCATAAATATTATTCATAGAAGCATTGAAAGTGCCTAATTTTGGAAAGTTTCTCCAATTAAATGAGATTTCACAATAAAAATTGTTTTGGCTGAGATCTAGGAAAGTTAGGTTTGGATGATCACCAAAAGCTTCATGCACCTTTCCAGAAAGATTGTTTTGGTTAAAACGTAATCTTTCTAGACTTGTCAAATTTCTCAAATTTTTAGGGATTGGACCAAAAAGATGGTTTTCACACATGTTTAACAAAACCAACTTAGTGAGATTACCAATTGAATAAGGAATAATCCCACTAAGATGATTTCTACAGAGCTCTAATTTAGAAAGAGACTTCAAGTATCCTATTTCGTTAGGAACAAGACCATAAAACCCATTGTCATAAAGGTATAAAGTTCTTAGAGAGCTAAGATTGCTAATTGAAGGAGGAATAACACCATCGAGTTGATTTATGTACAACGCTAATTCTGAAAGAGCCTTCAAGTTTCCTAGCGTAGAAGGGATGGAACCAGAAAGTGAATTATTAAAAAGAGACATCACAGTCAAGCTACTCAAATTACTAAAAGAAAGGGGGATTGAACCAAAAAGCTGATTTTCACTCAAGTCTAATTCGAAAAGAGACTTCAGGTTTCCTATAACTGAAGGAATAAAACCAAAAAGTGAATTTTTATAAAGATACAATATGCCCAAATTGCTTAAGTTAGCTAAAGAAAATGGAATTGAACCACGAAGTTGATTTTGGCTCAAATCTAGAATTAAAAGAGACTTCAAATTTCCTATAACATTTGGAATAGAGCCAAAAAGGGAGTTATTATTAAGATACAAATAAGCCAGGTTGCTTAAGTTGCCAAGAGAAGGAGGTATCCTACCAGAAAAATTGTTGTGACACAAGGTGAGCACATTAATAAGACTCAACTGACCTATTTCTAGTGGAATTGAGCCATGCAACTGATTCACATCAAAATAAAGCATCCTCAAGCAAGTAAGATGGCCAATTTCTGGTGGTATTACCCCAGATAAGTGATTACTGCCTAAATCAAGAGCCCGAAGCTTGGACAGGTTACTGATTTGAGGGGGAATGTTACCATACAACACATTGCAGCTTAGGTTAAGATGCATTAGATGAGGAAACGATGAGAATGAAAAATCCTGAAACGTACCATTTAAACCCAAGGAGCTTAGACTAATACTGATAACTCTTCCTGCATGGTTGCAGAAAATTCCGAACCAAGTACATGGGCTTATTTTGGTTGCATTAGCAGGATAAAGTGTCCATGATGACAACAAAGAGGAGTTAGGGTTTTGATTCTGAAGGCTTGTTTTCCAACTGAGAAGAGCATATGATTCTTTGGTAGAATCAGAAGAATCGTTGTATGAAAAAGTTAACAAAAGAAATAGGATCAAAATGTTCAAGATTGGCAATCCCATGTTATTTATGCTATTGTGTTTTGCGTGCATGTCATGAACGAGAACTTGACATGAGTGTATATATACAAACACACACCAGCAATCAAGACTCCAAAAAGACCCTTAATTCTTTGACATGAGTTTAACGTAGAAATATTTTTCCAAATTGTTGACGTAAATATGGTGGAAAAAAGAATTTATTTGATTAGAGACCTTTAGAATCTTTCCAACGCTCTCAGAAAATTTCCAACGACTCGGGACTAATGCGCTAAAATTATCAAATTATTAATTTTAGCGTTTTGGTCCCATGTTAAAATTTGTAAGGTAATATCTAATGCATTTAAATTTGTAAGATAATTCTTTCGTTATATTCTCAGTTCTCAAGCATTTTTTCTGTCATTTATAAGATTTTTACTCTCTTTTACTTCAGCGCTTTGAATATGTTGATGGATAAAGCTCATTTCGTCTCTCCTAAGTCTGTCTTATTTTTAATTAATAACTCCCCTCATACGTCGATGTTCGTGAAAAGCAAAAATGATAAGATAATACGTTATGGCAAAATCCTTGTTGTTTTACATAGGCACCAGTTACTATTTGACAAATATTTCTGGAAGTGTATTCGGCTTGGCTCTCAATCCTAGGAGGCTAGGAGGATGATTAAGAAAATCATGAGCTGCAAACATTTAGGCAGATCCAAAAACCATTAACGTTTTGGCTGTGGAATTGAATAATTATCATTTTTCCAGCAAGTCTTACTCTAGCTTAATTTCTAAGTCCACAACGTTATTAATACGACTACAGCCGTGATATATCCGATCGGAAATTTTGGTTCTAAATTTATTTAACTATTTATTGAATTAGAAGAGCTCATCAGAATACAATCCATGATCAATCTCCGAGCGCAGCATCACTAATCCATCAAATTGCACGTCCACTTTCTTATCAAGCCTTATCAGAAGGATTGAGGAAGAAATTAATTTACCATGCGTTATAATCTTAACCTGGATTAAAAGAACAAATTAAAAAAAAGATTTGTAAATATATAACCAACAATTAATTTTTTATGATAAATGTTATTTACTTTTTAAAAATTGCTCTTAACAGATTCATGGAGTCATGGACTTTCTAGTCAATTTATTTTCCATTTGGATTAAGACACTTAGGTCCCCATTGCTTTTGGCTCTTGACATTCAGCTTTGCTTTTGGCCCTAGACATTCAGCTTTCTAGTGAATGATTATTATTTTCCATGCATTTATTCTCCTTTTCCCATTTCATGAGATAAAAGCTCATTACAATTGGTCTAAGTCCAAAATACTTGAACAATAAATTAAGTTCTTAATTGTTTGTTCATCAGGAATTTGCGCTAAGATATACCTCAAGAATTAGGTATTTTAGATTTATCTATATATACAAGCGCTATTCAAAATGCTGAGCATGAAATCGAGGGAATATCCATGTAAAATAATTGAATAGAGGGTATAGCCATATCATAGCAAAGCTCTTGACGAACTTGTAATTAAAATTCTCTCCGACGGACTAGACATTTCTGTTTGTAATTCATTAGAGAAAATAAATGTTTGATTGAGCATTTCTCTAAATAATTCATGAAGGAAAATTCGAAGCCAGGTTGATGGACCAAGAAATTGAATTAAGAATTAAGATAAAAATTACATGAGAATCAAACATCAGGTCGTAGTTCTAATACAAATATGTGTGTTATTGGAAAATAAATAATATATTATAGTTTATTACTGATTTTTTAAAATCTTGTGACTAGTAGTTATCGAATAAGAATATTTGAATAATTAAATTTTAATTATATATTATTATAAATATACGCATGATAGAAAATTATGAAGAGATAATTAAAAAAAATAAATTACAATATGATATTACTGACTAACAAGATGAAATGACATGATCGTGCAGTAAGCAAGATGACGAGGTCTGAAGGGCGCAAGCATCCTTCGTTATCAGAGAATTGGATAGGAATCTTTGACCTGCAGTAGTTTTCTGTGGAACACTGATAAAGAATTGTGTTCCCATGTTACTAAACTCTTCAAATTTTGAATTTTCAACAGAGAAAACTTGCCACTAGTAATGGATCAAGCGCCATATTCTCCCATTCCAAGTCACAAATAAAAGTCGAAGCTGAACAACTTTTTCTTTAACGTAGCTGCTAAGTTGGATCCAACTTAGGAAAAAGCCCTTGGGGTGGTGAAGTAGAGGGAAAGGCAGCCCTCGTAGGGGGGGATATTCTCTCGTGCGATGTTTTTGGAATAGTCAAAAGTAATTTTTTAAATTTAAAAGTTATTTTTAGTATTTGATAAAAAAATATTAAAATTAGGTCATTTTACAACTGATTTTAAAAGTTATTTTTAGTATTTGATAAAAAAATATTAAAATTAGGTCATTTTACAACTGATTTTAAAAAGTGAGGAATGAGTAACTTTTATATTCTGATTTTAAAAATTAATTTTATTCTTTAATATAGTTCCATAAATATCCTTAAAATTATTACCTGAATCTAAAATTATCTTTATTCAAATTGGAAACAAAATCAATAATTTAATAAATTTTTATTATAATTCGTCAATATAAATTTATTAATATCAATTTGTTGGTCTAATTATTATTAGATTTGTTTCACTATATTATAATTTTAATTATCAATTTTGAGATAAAAAATAAAATAAATATATTATAAATTTTATTTTTAATAAAAAATTATTATAATACACAATTAAAAATATTATAGTACATGTCTTTATATGTATAAATAAATTTTATATGTATAAATAAAATTTACCCTACATTATGTATATTTTAGTCATTTATTTTCTCTCAGTAGTTGAATAATAAAATTTACCAAATGTCTATAACTGTTTTCAAAACTCACAGTACTTCTAAAAATAAAATTTACCAAACAATTACTTGATTCTTTTTACAGCTGATTATTTTACAACACAACTAACATCAATTATTTTAAAAAACTACAGCATTCTCAAACTGGCTCTTAGAATAATTAAAGTTGTTATCATTTGTCTTCCTATTTTATATTTTTAACCTTCTATTATTTAATTATTGGATTAGAATTCTTTTCTGTTCTGTGTAAATACAGTTATGCGATTGGAAATTAATAATTGAAAATTTAATTAAGAAGTAAATCTAATCATATATGAATAAAAATACAGTCGTATTAAAAATCTTTTAAAACTCAGATAAATTCAAATCACGAGAAAATCCATGTCCTTAACTATAACTGCTGAAACAATCACTAGTAGGATCTAGTGCTAGCTAAAATACTTGCTTTACATTAAAGATGCTCCCCGTAGCTGGACCTTTGAATTAACCCTAAACAAACTCCTACTGCTTACCATAGTAATTGTTTATTTTTAAGGAGTCTTTAACCTAGCTGGCTTCTATAGCTGCTTCCATAGGCTACCAAATGAACAAGAGCAATTAAGCTATAGTTGCCTTTGATGTGATGTTGAGAATGAATAAGTCAGAGATGTTAAATATATTGCTGAATTGCTCTGTTCTTTGTTATTATTGTTTTTCGCTTTCTTGTCACTTTGATGATTCAATTCATTGTTATTGGAAGAAAAGGATTGCTGCCTCATAATATTGAGCTGTAGGGTTCTATTTGGCTACAAGAGTTTCTGTAATTGTCAACTTCTGAATTATTCAATTTTCTTGGTTGCTGGGGAGTTTGCATCTGACGGGTAATTATCAACTACGAGTTTTTTAATTTGTTTTAGAACTTATTTTATTCAACACTAAAAAGCATATTAGCAACGAAAGAAGATCACATCAGGAGAGACAGATGTGATCGATATAAAACGATGGGTTTTATTTTGAGAGGAAGCCATGGGCATTAGATGCTGAAAATAGTTGGTGGTGAACGGTAATAATGCCTTGAGGGTACAGATGAGAGAGGGAAAAAAATAGTATTTTTATAATTTTTACAAGGTAATTTTGGAAATTAAAAATTTAAAAGAAAAATGTGGGATGAAGAGATAAATCGGGGATCAAATCTCACCGCTCTTGTTTTAAAACGTAAGAACGTGGATAAAGGCCAAACTAAGGTCTTGTTTAGTATTGAGGTATTATAACTTTTAAGCTGTAAATGTCGTAGAAAAAAGTTATAATTATAAAATAAAAATTAATAATGTGTAGTATAAACATAACTTTTAAATAATAATTTGACAAAAATAGTAAAGATATAAGTTTTTATCATAAAAGTGGATGATTAAATGAACTTAGCTTCCAAACTATTACAATTAGTGTTTACCAAACACTTTAGTATTGTATCTTTTAAGCTACAGTTGCCTAACCTTAATACCAAATAGGGCCTAATTTTTTGGTAGTACTAGTTTCTTAAGAAAGTTTTTTTCAGATCAATTAAATACTCTATAAAGCACTTCATGAGAACTATTTTCCTTGTTTCTTCCCCTTGACAATATGATTGAAATACCTAGCTGCTTGATTGTCTCTAGTTCATCTTTTCTATGTCTGACTCTGAATGTATTGTTCATCTTTACAGGATGATAATTTACGTATGGTCCTATTACTCTCATGCTGTGCACTTAGAGTAGCAAGCAACTTAAAATAGTGATTTACCGTAACCATTTTGAAGTCAAGTATACAATAAGGTATTAAAAATGAATGGAATAAGTTGTGTTCTTTAATTAAATCAAATAGTGAGATGGCCGCTGATTTTACAGGAAATAGACTCATTGCCCTATCCCATAGCAGCCCGAAGTCCAATTCAAAAACCAAAGTGGAGAGGCCCGATATTGTTCCATTGTTGAAGCAAACAAATAAGCTACTGTTCTTTGTTTTTGCTGCTGTTAATACTCTCTGTTTTAGCTTTTCTTTAACTTATGATTCTTGGCTGCTTGACTTCTTTATAACTTCTTGCTTGACTTCTTTCTAGCTCTGCTTCCTTGACGCCTCTATGTTCCCTTTGCCTTCTTTTTTTTCCCTCTGCCCTCTTCAACCTTAGCCTTTTATAGTGATTCTAAATGGAGGTGTCAATCAATACAGGTGTCAAGCAACAATAGCTATATATATTTCACCTGTCCAGCAACTATTTTTAATCGATATTATCCATTTCACTAATAGCCTCACTTATTTTATTCAGCAACAGCTATTACCACTTGTATTGAAGAAAATTTTAAGATAAGTCAGGGGTGACTTGTTGACGATGAAACGTAGCTTGATCCTTGATGTTTAATCTTAAAAGCTAATTATAAGTAAATCAAATTCCACCTCTAAAAAATTTAATATCATCTACTTTATTTTACAATCAGAATTTCCCACACCAAAATATTAATAATTTAATATATTGACTTCAATGGTCAAGACGAAGGCTGACTTAGAGTTTTTAATTGAAAAATAAAAAAGTAAACCTATACATTATTTTAATTATTCTATTCTCTCTCTCTAAAATTTGTTGCTCCTTCAGATCCAACGACCCTGCAACCACCAGCTTTGTCCTTTTCTAGTGGAATAAATAAATCTCATGGAAAAGTTGTTCGATGGCTAGAGTTGTGTTTATTGCAGTCCCAACTCTTGGTTGCAAAATCCTAAAAGTCAAAATTTTTAAAATATTTACATATATAAATTCATATTATTTTATATTTTCGACCTTTGATCCACTGACGTAATTCAATTATAAACATGAGTGATAGTAAAAGGATAATTATGTAATCTTACATAAAATTTTATAAAAATATGAAAAAATGATGTGTAAACACTACTTTTTGTATAATATACATATAATATAGAATAATAAATTGAATATGTACTAAAAATATGGGTCATTAAAATTTTAATAAATCAGAAAAATTTTAGAGTAAAAAAAGGGTAAAATGTGAAATAAAAATTGTGAAAAAGTATTAGCTGTAATACTTTATTATTTTATCATCACAAAACTTTACTTTTTACTATATATTTCTATTTCTAGTATTAGATGACATATTAATTCATCTGTACATAAATATGTTAGTTTACCTATAAAATATCAACATTACCCTTTAAATTTAAGGGAGACATCTTAAATTTCTAAATGTAGCCCAACAAAATCATATAGAAATATTAAAAAAGGTATAATATAAATGGAATTTGGTTTAATTTAAAAAAAACAAAAGCTTTTGAGCTTTATTTTTCTTGGGAATTATCTATGTTTTCGGCCTTGTGAATCCTAGTTTTTATAATAATTTATAATTTATTCTTGATTAAAAATGATTGAATAGTAAATTTATTAGTTTCTAAGTAATTTTTTAAATCTGCGGTGGCTACTTAATTTCTTTTGCTCTGCCCTAAATTTTTTGAAACGACTTATATGTAAAAATTTAAAACATGAAGATCCATTTTAATCTTAAAAAAAGTAAGAGGAACTATTGTTGTCATTGTGGCCGTGGTTTTTTTCGGGTATAGGAGCTTTCTACATAAATATTCTTATGTTGTGTGATTAATTTTATTTTCTATCTATGTTCTATTTATTATTTGCTTGATATTTTTGCTTGTAAAATCTTGAGTGGGATTAAAATTTCCTAATAAGTGGTATCATAGCCAAGTTGCAATACAAAGCAAATATGTTAGCAATGAAGTTTTCAAACCTGTAAAGGTAGAAATGGAAAATTTTGATGGAAAAATCAATTTTAGCTTGTAGCAAATTCAATTAAGGAGTACATTGATTCAATTTTGTTACACAAGTTAAGCAAAGGCAACGTCAACCCTGGTTCCATTGGTGAAAACTTTTAAAGGTGTGTAAACAATCAAGATGCTTTAAAGAAGATTGTTAGAGTGGAGCAGGTTCAGCAAGTAGTTCAAAATCAATAGATGGAGATGGAGATACTGATAATGTCAGCTAGTGATTTGTCTCATTTTTCCATGAGAGACTAGTTTATCCTCTTTGGTGTGCCATGGAATATGATGAGTTACTACTAGTAGACACAAAGCATAGCTTGGCATTTATGCAAGATGTGTGATAGAATTTTACATGTTAACGGATGGGGACTTTTAAGGAAGCCAAATAAAAGAGTGGATATTCTTAACAAGATCGACATGTGTCGAATATTTATAATTTGGTTAAGGTAGAGTACGATGATTCTCGGTATAGAAAATTATAACTGCTGGATAGAAAATGAGGTTTTATCCATGGTGGAGTGATTTTAATAAGCCTTATGTGAGTGTAGTTTTGGTGGAGCAAAAAGGCAGAGACAATATGATTTTGTTGGTAAATGGTAAATAATGTTTTTTTTTACCCAATTGAAAAACTCGTCAAAGTGGAGATTGTTACAAAATATGTCTCTTTGTTTAATAACGATATCTTAGGATATTTTCTTTTTTAGAAGGATTCCTATTTAAGAAGTAAGTAATTTTTCCATCAAGACTTAACTTATTCATGAAGAGATATAACTTTTATAAGGAAATGAATATTTTTCCCACAAGCCACTCGACTAGGTTGTGAGGGTAGCAGTTTGAGCCCCCACAAAAACGTTGTGGGGGCCGGAATTATGAAAAGCAATTAAGTGAAGGCAATGTTATTCTTCTCAAAATGAGAGTGCAGTAGGCGTTTCTCAAATATTAGAAAGAGTTAAAATCTAAGCTTTAGTCCCATGAATTGTCTTATTATTGTAAATATATCAGCAATAATCTTATATAATATGAGTTGTAATCTAGACATTAGCCATATGTAATTAAAAAGAAAAGAATACTTTTCATACAAGAAATAATCAATATGTATAGGGAGGTTTGGTTCACTCATCTGTATAACACAATAATCAATTTCTCTATAAGTAGACATTTTCTAATATGAAAAAAATAGTAGGTCTATTGAGACATTGGCGTGATTGGGGTTTTAGGTGTAAGGAAAAATACTAGAGTGGTGTTAAAAAACTTTCAGATAGTAAATTTTTCTCTTATTGTCCTTGGCGGTTGTAGTTTTTTTTTTTTCGAGTATAGGAGTTTTTCAAATAAATTCTTGTGTTGTGTGATTGGTTTTATTATTCTCTATCTGTTTTTTATTTATTATTTACTTGATATTTTTGCTTGTGAGATCTTGGGTGAGATTAAAATTCCTAACATGAATATTTCCATAATTTCAAAATGCAAATGTAGTACTTTTACAAATTTCAAAAGAAAAAAATAAAATAAATCTTATTTTAAATTTTTTTTTTTGAAAGTCAGCTAGTTAAGTCCCATTCCTTACGCCTTTACCCTAATGTCAGATAAAGATACAACTGTTGGGCAAATTTTATTGAACTCGCAAGTAGACGAATTTATTGTAGAATAGATCAATGGTGATGAGTGTCGATCCCACGAGAAGGTGAATTTTAATTGCGTGTAGAGTTAATTTTCTAAGTGGGTGGTTGGATTTGTGGTAAAAGAGATTTAGACTATCCTAAAATTTAAATTAGAATGACGGAAATAAATTAAAGTGAAATCTATTAAAATGAAGCGCTTGGGTCTTTGGATCTACACTCAACATGCACCATGGGCTTAATATTCCTTATTAATGCCAATTAAATCATGAGGGGGGGTTTCCATTCCTCATGAACCTCACTCTAATAAATATAGTGCTAATGGCTTATCGTGTCAAATAGTAATAACTAGACAAGATTATTACTATCTGTCGACGAAAAGTCAAAATATCCACATAAATTAGAGGGGAAGAGAAAGTAAATTCACTAAATTAAGCTCATGAAATATGTTAAGACTTCACTTTCAACCCAAGTTTGAAGGAAAATTAGCTACATATAATTAAACTGGGGGTAAAATGAAAATTGATTAAAATACGTAAAAAATATAAGATAGAGAAGGAATTACAGAAAATAGAGCTCAAAAATGGATTCAGTGGTGTCAAATTAGAGGGGGAAAAGCCCCCTATTTATAGATACAATGAGTAAATCATGGCCATCGGATTAAAACAATTTGGACACTTATGATTGCGACATGTGGCAAGTTTTGATTGGATAGAACACATCATCAGGGCTGTCATTCTGTGTATATGCATGTACCGTATGCACTTTTTTCGGTCCATTAATATATTGCCACGTCACCGGTCAACTCCATATCGGCATTTTAGTATCATCGGTCAAAGCCATATCATCAGTCAACGCCACATAAGCAGTCAATGCCACATCATCAGTCAGTGCCACATCATCGGTCAATGCCATATCATCATACTGTATATGTGAGCAATATCGTGAACAGTATCGTACATGTGAACAGTATCGTTTATCCTTTTATACTCCTAAGGTTTTTGACTGTCCTGAGTTCAAAATTGTTGTCCGTTTAGCTATCTGATCTCTCGTTCATTGTGAAATGACCATTATGCCCCCTAAAATACATAAAATACTTAATTATAATAAAACACACATAATTAAATCATAAGAGACTTAAATACATAAAAGTAGGGATGTTAGTGAAACTTGGAGTGTAAAATGACGATTTTTTCTTTTATAAATATACACTTTTTAGCACTTAACAACAACCACAACCAACTTATCTTTAGTTGAAGGAAGGTAACTTTTTTCGTGATACAAAAAAATGGCAACAATTTTAAAGTCATTTTTAAACTTGAAAAGTGAAGAACATTGGATAATGACTTGTGCCATAACATGGAACACAAATTAAATAAAATAATGAGACTCAACATTAGGCGAGGGAAAATAACCCAATCCGACCCAATGTTATATGGAAAATCAGGTTTGGATTAGATTAAATTATTCATCCAATTCAATTAGATGGCATTATAATCAATCCAATTGAATTGTGATCACTTGATCTAATCTAAAAATTCGATCTGATAGGCTAAAACAATTAATTAAAAATTGAAAGCATATAAAAAAATGAAATTGAAAGACACACGTAGAGCTGGCAAAATTTGACACGGCCTGATTACCCAACACGAACACGACACGAATAAATAGGTATGGGTCATCAAATTTAACACGATTATTAAATGGGTTGGGTTGGGTCCGGGTCGACACGATTTTTTTCCTTGTCAAGTTAGGGTTAGAGTTCTTGACCCATCTACCCGATCAATGACCCGATTATATTTTTTATTTTGAAATAATTTGTAGGTTCTTATTATCAAAACTCAAATATTAGATATGATTCTCGCTTTTATTTTTTATTTTTTGAAAAGATGAATATAAACATATTATTTTATTTATAAAATTTTATATACATTTAGAACTTCAATAATTTAAATGTGTAAAATATTGTTAGACATGTATATCTTATAATATCGACATATATATATCGATATTATTTTGGTAGATATGTACATTTTATAATATCGATAAATTATATATGTACGACAATGTGCAAATATTTGATGTAAATTTTGTCTAATATATAGATATTAAGCGGGTTATTGGGTAACCCGATTATTTTTTCAAGTCGGGTTTTGGGTCTCAATATTTTGACACAATTATTAAATGGGTCGGGTTTGGGTTGACTTAAATTTGACACGACACGACCCGATGACCGAGTTTGCCAACTCTAGACACACGCATCGTGACTGACTCGTCTTTCTCACTATCTCACACTCTCACTCTTTTCTTCTCTTCACAGTCTCGCAGTTCACGGTTCATAGTTTCACATAAACACGCATTACAAAAGCGTAGCCGTAGCGGGCAGCACACTAACTGTCCGTCGATGCAAACTAGATGCAGCCACAGATGCAGCAAAACCTACAGATGTAGAGGCAGACGTAGATATTGACACAACCACCCAGTCACCACTGACCGGATCGGCCTCTTCGCAACTGGATCTACTGCTTCATGCCTCCACCATCACCAAGTTTCGATTTTGGCCTACTCTAACCTGGCAACCTGAATTTTTATCTTTTGAATTTTCGGCGGTATATACTAATAATATATTATATATGATATGTTAATTGTTGATGCTATGTACTGTTAAACGTTAATAATAAAATCAAAAAAAATTATTTATTGAAAATTTAGAGCCTGATTGATTAAATGCTTGTAAGCTTAAATCAAAAGTATGATTTAATTTTTCAACTGATCCGAACTCAACTCAATTTTTTAATTTGATCCAAACATATTCGGATGAACTTTTTCCTAATTTGATCAACTCAAAACCTAATCGAATTGATTCGAACACGATTTAGTCCTCCCCTACTCAATACTAGTGCTTCCACTTCGTAGATGATAAAGTGTCACTTTCATTAAGTAAATGCAGCTACTATTGATTTAAAAAAATGCAGTTACTATTTATTATGCAGGAATTTAAAATCCTTGCGTGACACGCGGGCAACTTACTATAGTGG
Organism: Atalantia buxifolia; assembly: GCA_030444775.1. Lineage (NCBI taxonomy): Eukaryota > Viridiplantae > Streptophyta > Magnoliopsida > Sapindales > Rutaceae > Atalantia > Atalantia buxifolia. The sequence goes on along the minus strand of CM059832.1, from coordinate 30,163,693 downwards.
TACAACAGTAATAATTTCTTTTTACCGTCTGTAACAATTTTTAGGTTCTTAATCACTGCATCAAGGTTATGTGTAACAAACTTTTTGTTATAAACATATAAAAAGTTTATAAACATTATATTCAGAGGAAAAATTGTTATCGATAATGAAACAGCTGTCATCAATAACACAAAAATGATATATTATTGCTGATGTAAAACGTTATTAGAAGATTTTAGAATTCTAATCACTTGTGAATTTTTTATTTTTTTTATTAGTGTATAATTAAGAATGTGTTTAAATGTTTTATTTTTAATTTAATTGTGATTTAATTTTTCTTTTAAATTAACTTAAAAAATAAATTTTATTGCTGATATCTAGTATTTATTTGCTACAGTCAGATCCCTAATTTGAATGGAATCCAGTGTTGAAATTGGAACACTTGTTTGGGAATTTTTAGCAGTGTCGTGGTACTCGTGTATATTGTAATTACTGTATACATTCATTGTTTTTATTTGTGTGAGAGACTGAGAAGTGAGAAGCATTGATTGTCCATCTAATAGGATCTAACAGAACCCATAAATTAATATTATGAAAACGTTGTAGGTTCTACATATCAGACAGTTCATTTGATTTTTATGCAGCGTCTTGTGTGTCTGTATACATATATATTCATTGTTTTATTTTTCTGTGAAAAACCTGCTGTGGGAAAGGTCTGATGGGTACCATCCTAAATTAATAATAAAAATTAGAATCCGATTATAGTGGAGTTGCTAATAACCACATAATCATAACAATAATTTATTTTTTTGTTATTTATTGCTTTGATAGTATGTTAATAAGCAGTATTTTATAATAAAGTAACTCTACATAGCTACTGCCTACAAATTAATATTATTTAAATGTAATTTTTTTTAGAGATATACATGAACATGGTTTATTAATATCTTTTTCGCTGAACTGAACAATTGTCAATTATTTTTTTTCTCTCTCTTTCTTTTGATTTCTTCCAGACTTCAATTAGCCAGTAGCCCTAATATTTTAAGATATTCAACTTAAAAAATTAATTTATTTGATAGGACTCGAAAGATCTACTCTACTTATAAATTCAAGTAATTTTTTTATTAGTTAATTTGGAACACAACTCAATTATTTCCCCCTCAGACGAAACCACTAACAGATACCAGTCCTTTCGTCCAACACACCTGAGTTATTTTACCATCATATTCCAGCTATTAGATTCTTCCTCTGATACTACTTATAGGAGTTGAAGCCTAAGGTTTATAAGCATTCAGCCTAAAAAAACTAACCTATTAGGTGCATGAATCATTTATATGTACTTATAAACTCAAATAATAAATTTTTTAACTATTAGGAAAAAAAAATACCTATATTTCTAAGATTTGAAAAAATGGTCACAAAGATCCCTAAACTTTTAAAAAGAGACACCAAGATCTCTTTTTTTTTTTTCATAATACTTTTATATTGTATTTGGTTTGAAGAAATGATTGGAGAGGAAATAAGAGGAGAAGGGTGAGATAAGAGCACATGAAATTTCAATTTTCATTTTTGGTTTGGCAAGGAATTCTAAATGGAAAGGGATATATTATTTTTCACTTGGTTAATTTGACCTTTTGTGTTAAGATTTTAATATTTCTTATCAAGTAAAATTAAAAAATCAAAAATAAATTTACAAAATCATAATTATATTATTTAGAGATTTGAAAATTTTCTAGAAAAATATTAAATTATAAATTAATTTAATCTAAAAACAGAAAACTAAAACAAGTAGAATTGAAAGAAAATTTATTATGAGTTGATTTGATCTCTGTTACTTTTCTGCGTATATAGTTTGCAAATAAAAGTATAAGCAAATATATATCATGTAGAAGATAATCTTCATTCAGTTTTCAACATTAAAATAACGAAATTGTGATTCTCCTTCCTCAATTGCTTTTATCTTTATTTTTTCAGAAAAATGATTAATTAAGTGAAAATCTGAATTTTCTACTTTTATGATTATATCTCTTGTGTACTGGTAATGGCGAAAAAAATAGCCACTTGCATTTTAATAAGTTTACATCAATTAAATGATTTTTTGAGGGACAAATATGGAAATTTATTCTCTTGTTGAGTAAGAATTCGATTTCCCCACTCATTATAGAGAAAACTGAACTCTGCAATTTACAACAATCCTGAATTCCATAGAATTTGATTTTCCCTTTATTATTGCAAACCGAACGGTGGAAATCTGAGAGGACTTTGAATTCTTCTCCTTACCCTCCTACTATCCTCTCACCCGAACACAGCCTTAATATTGACTTTAAAATTTTTAATTAATACAAATATAATATAAATAATATAATTTATCTAGTAGACTAATAATAGTAAACCATTTTTAACATTTAAAATAATATAAAATTCTTAATTTATTATATTAATTTTAATAATATATTTACATTTATTATAAAGATTTAAATAAATCTTTAGGTTAAATAGATTTTACAATCAACAAAATATCTCTCTATTAATATTATTAAAAGTATTTTTCACATAATATTCAAATATTTTTAATTTTAATTTTTTGTTTTAATATTATATTTTTATTTTTATTAAAAATTACTTTAATATAATAAAATATGTCTAATAGATCATAAAATATTAAAATATTTTTTAAAGATTAAAATTATTTTAAAATGCATACATTATTTATTTTAATATTATATTTAATTTATTACAAAATTTTAAAATATATTTTTTTATATTTATACAATCAAAGAGTATTATGATAAAAATAAATTTTATTATTTCTTATTTAAAATAAAGTGGTCTCTATAATTATTTTTCTAAACTTCGTAGACGGAAGTGTCCTTTTTCGTCGGTGTTGACTAGAAAAGTCATGCCAGTGCCTTTTTTAGATTTATTTGATAGTGGGCCACTGTCTTTTATCAAATCACTAAAAGGAAAATTAGTAGCGCCTTCGGCTCCTGCTCCACATTCTTTTTCTTTTGTCCCTCACTTTATTATTCATAAAGAAAATACGGACGCCATGGAGCCATCGGCGTGCGCCACATTCTTTCGACTTTTTTTGGCGTGCTTTAAATTAAATCATTTGGTATTTTTTAAGGTATAAAGTGATAAATTGAATAAAAAAATTTTTATACTGATTAAACATCAGTTTACTTTATTACACATATATATTTACAAGAACTGTTATTATAGTAGATATTACATACACTGATAATTACAATTAGACATACATATTTTGGGACTTATATTATTATATTAAATTATATGAAATACATGTTTAAGACAAATAACTCCTCATAAGGGATGGGATGTCCTGACTCCACTCGCATTTCGCAAAGGAGAAATGATTTTTTAAATATTTAGCACTCACAATACTTTGGTGGGGGCTTGAACTGTTGCCTCACGCTTGTGAGGGCAGCAACCCACCACTTCGACTAAGGCCGAAGTGGCAAATTGAATAAAGTTAAGGAAATGAAAACAAATAATACAAATAAAATGAAGAAAATAAAAAAGTAAGTATTTTTTGTATAGTTGATCTAACTGTCATATGTGTTTATTTAATTCTATAAATATTTATTAAAATATTTGTTGTTATTTAATTTTTTAATAGATTTTTTGAAAATTAAATAAGTTACTTTACCTCTACTAATGAAATCTCAAATTTTAGATTTTTGAAAATAAAAATTAATTTTTTAAATGTTAAAATATTTAAAATATAATCTATTCATTTTAGTGGTCTACCAGCTAGTTAGGAATGGTAATGGGCACTCCTAGGGATGTCAATAGAGTAGGGAGGGAGTAGAGAGACCTATCTCATTCCCTACCTCATTAAAAATTTTGCTTCCATTCCTTACCTCATCACCACTTCACCCCCATCTTCCAATAAATTTAGTGGAGTGGCGATGAGGAATTCTCTTGTGGGGAATAATTTTCTCATCCCCAACTTATTCCATATTATTTTATAGTAAGTATGGATAAATAATTGTAGTAAATTAAAATTTAGAGAGTTAAATAAAATCATTACCATATTGTAAAGTATTTATATTAGTGAAAAAAAAAAACTCTAAAAGGTTGAAACAATATCTTGAAATAATACCAAAACTAAAAAATATTTTAAGAGAGCAACTCCTTGAGAGGAAAAAAACATAATAATGTTTTAGTATTGAATAAGAATTATAATGCAAATTTTCTTTTAGTTAAAACCTATGTATATTAGTAAATATAAAAAGAAAATTTAATAACCAATATTATGATTGATAACAAAATTAAAAAATACTCATATATAATGGGGATTGGGGTGGGGATGGGTGTAGGGAGTACAAAATCAAATCTCATCCTATTAAGAATTTGGGGATTATTTTTTTCTCATTCCCCACCCCACTCACCAAAAATTATTCGAAATTCACCCATTTTGGATAGGGCCCCATGAGCCTCCAAATCGGTAGAGAATTTTGCCATTCCTAGCACTCTCGCCATGGGTTTGCCATTGCCAAACCTGCATCCATAAAAAATTTAAACAATTCAACCAGTCCACAACTCACAGCAAATTTTTATTTTAAAAAGAAATGACTTGCTACAGGTTTTAACAATTATCAAACTCATCCGTAACTCACAGTAGATTTTTACGATTTTGTTATTTAAAATCATGAATATTAAAAAATACTTTTAATCACACATAAAAATTTAAATTATATAATTCAAATTTAAATTTATAACAATAACCCAAAAAAAATACAATAATCAATTCTGTATTTTATCAATGTAAATAACAAACTAAAATTTCAACATAAAAAAAAATACACAAAATATATTAATCAAATACAAAATATTTTTGTTGTATGTAAATAATCATCACTAATATCAATGTCTTACTTCATCTTTTAATCAATATGTAAGTACTATCAACAATATTAACTAGTAAATTTTGGTCAACTATTATTAACAATTAATTAAACAAATAAAAACCTACTTTGGCAAGAAATCATTAGGTTTAAGTCATTAAAGAAAAACAAATAAAATCAATCAAATTAAAATAAAATATCAGCAGTATTAAACTTGAAAATTATAAAATTTTTAGTTATGTATATGCTGAAATTAAATAAGCTAAGTTTAGGAATTAAGACTTTAACTTATATATCTATATGATTAAATTTTTTTAACGCAATTTTTATGATTAAAATTAAAAATATAAATAATTAAAATAAGAATGCCGGAGATTTTTCTCAATAACAAGCCTACCTACAACCCGCAGTGAATTTAAGTTTGAAATACCAAACTTGCTCACAATCCGCAAATTACCCACAGCGGGAAAGTTTTTTCGGGCAGGTTTGCGCATTGGTGGGTAATTTTGCCATCCATACAACCAGTCACTCTTAGTCTACTTGTAGTTGTTCATTTTCTCAAACTAACATAGAGAATAGTTTCCACGCGTTTCCACTATCTCGCGCCTTTTTTAATTACTACCCAAAATTATCTCAAAATGTTACTCCGATTTCACTATATTCTTTTTTCTAGTTACTTTTACCTAAACTCTTAAATTTCTAATTACATAAAGCTTAGAAAATATTCCTAATCTTAAGATCTATTTAGAATTGAAGATGGAAAGTTGTACCTTAAAAGTTATAGTATTAAAATATTTTGTAAACATTAGCTGTTGTAGTCTAGAAACTAAGTTGATTTAATCTTTTACTTATATGATGAAATATCTATTATATTTTTATTAATTTTGTCCAAATTATTGTTTAAAAATTATATTTACTACATGATATTAACTTTATTTTATAATTTTAGTTTTTTTCTATGAAAAATATAACTTAAAAGTTACAGCACCTCAATCGGAAGCAAGGCATTAGAGCAATAGCTCCATCAAAGGCCTTAATTTGCCCCTGTGAGTGAGGGTCCATTTGAAATTATTTTTAAGAGTTTTGATGCTTAATTCAATTTCATATATATTATAAGAAAACTAAAATTATTCTATTAATTAGGAACAAAAATCATTAATTTTAAAGAGATTATTAATACCACTAATTATATTAAGATAATAAAATAAAAAAATTAATAATATAAAATATTTATTTTAATTATCAATTATTTTATATACACAATAAAAATATTCTAGATACATATTTATAAATATATTAATAAATTTATTCAACATTATATCCAATTTAATAATTTGTATTCTTAAGCCAATTTAACAATAAGTTTTATTGAACATATACTACTTCTTGTAAAAATTATATCACTTTTCAAACTAAATTTTACTAAACGTTAGTTAAATAACAATTATTTTACCGTTACCTTTTAAAAAGGGTTCAACTATGTTGGAGTTGCTCTACCTTAGAGCACTTCTTTATAATCACACGAAGAAAGTTATAACGTGTTCTTTTTAAAAGTTATAGCATTACCAAACTAGTGTTAAGTTGAGAATTAATTGCCGACGGTGATGAAGTATCATGTACCAAATTCAAGTGGAAGACTTCATCCCACTGCCGTAGGTCTAGCCAGTAAAGATCAGTGACGAGTCATCAGCGAGTTCCCTGACTCAGCCGGCATTGAATTGTGATAATAATGAATTGAATCGTGTGGTGCGAGACAAGGATCGTAGCCGATGTGGCCGATTCATCGAAGGCTGAGTTTTGACTCATCTCCGACTGAGAAGGCCTGTAATTTAATAGTTTAAATCACCCTAGCTCTTTAAGTTTTGATTTTATGAAGTTGTCGATTTTGAACATTTTTCTTTTGATAACATGTGGAAAAATGGAATTAACTATTGATGGTAGGTAGGCCATTTTAAAGCCTGGTTTTGATGAATAATTTTGTTAATTGATAATATTAAAGGCAACATTCCCTGGCATTGAATATTAATATTATTCCTAGTAATTGAACGGCATAAAATTATTTCTATTCTTAGAATGTTTGCTGATTTTGCAGTGAGACTGTATGATACATAAAAAGTAGGGAAATGGCTGAAAATTGTCTCAATGTCGACATTTGTAGTTGATTAACCTAATAATATCTTGATAGAAAGCACATGCAGAAGCCACGAAGATCTGGTAGAATGCCAAAGCCAAACCATAAGTATAATACGTGAGAGCATGAGTTGACTCCCATGCAGGCCATGCATGACACATGCATGTGCAGTTTCACGTGCGGATATTGTGAAGATGAGTACTGGAGCCGTGATCTTGGGATGACCTTATCACAGAAGATGCTTTTGGGATAACCTTATCAAGTTGCTTCGATTATCATTCTGTTACGAAATATTAGCTAAGTAGTTATTTTAATAATTGTTTTATTGATTTCAGCCGATATTGTTGGTTGAAAATCAAAGTCTTATTATTATAAATTAGCTCCAGAATATGAATAAAATCATCAAGAATTCAAACTACAATTATTTGGTTATTTCTCACCATAAGCAGAAAAATACCACTAGCATTACTCGTGATCGTCTGTTGCCTCTGACTGGGACCTAACATTGGTATCAGAGCTAGCTATCAATGACGACCAATAAGGAGCGCATCGAACGAATTGAAGCTGATATCGGGAGCTTACAGAACAAGATGGAACAAATGGAAATTGGGTTCAATGACAAGCTACAGCGTCTGGAGGACACCATGAGCAAATTGGCTGAATCTTTTAGTGCAACCAGAGGCACTGCCAGACACGCCACTAATGAGAACATGGGATCTTCACGACCATTCCGCGAGGAAAGTGATAGAGGTCGACCACCTATGCCGACAAGATTTGCTAAGTTGGAGTTTCCCCGCTATGCCGGCGACGACCCAACGGAGTGGTTCAATTGGGTGACGCAGTATTTTGAGTACCAAGAAACCATAGATGAGCAGAAAGTAGTCTTAGCGGCATATCACTTGGAGGGCGAAGCAAATCAATGGTGGCAGTGGATGCGCAAGACTTACCGAGAAGAAGGCCGACCGGTTACATGGGAAACATTTATTGACGAGCCGTGGACGCGCTTCGGACCAACGGATTGTGAGGACTTTGATGAAGCACTATCTCGAGTCAAACAAATAGGTTCCCTGCGAGAATGCCAGAAGGAATTCGAGAGGTTAGGAAACCGAGTTCATGGGTGGTCACAGAAAGTGTTGGTAGGCACTTTCATGGGATGGTTGAAAATGGAGATTGCGGAGGATATACGGATGTTCAGCCTACGAACTCTAAAGGAAGCCATCAGCCTTGCTCGTATGAAAGATGACCAGATAACACGCCAACGAAGATTACTCCGACCCATAATTGTCAGCCGAACACCGCCAGTCTCCAATCGAGCGTCACCAACAGTACCCTTCAAACGGCTGTCTTGGGAGGGGATGCAACGTCGACGTACACAAGGGTTATGCTTCAACTGTAATGACAAATTTACCACTGGCCACAAATGCACCAAGGCACAATTACTGATTCTCGAAGGCGAACCACAAATAGAAGAATTCATCTATGAAGAGGTCACGGAAGATGAACCAACAACGGAACCAGCCGAAACGGTAAAACCTAAAATCTCTTTGTATGCATTAACAGGATGGGTTGCACCTCAAACAATGCAAGTCATGGCAAGGATTGGGCCGTACCAAATAATAGTCTTAATAGACAGTGGGTTCACTTACAATTTCATTAGCACTAAACTTGCTAATATGCTGCAATTACCCGTCAAACCAATGGAGACTTTCACAGTACGCGTTGCCAACGGTGAAAGATTAACATGTCAAGGGAAGTATGAAGAGGTACAACTTTTCATTCAAGATATTTCGTTTTCACTCACGGTTTATTCTCTACCGATATCAGGATTGGATATGGTACTGGGTGTGCAATGGCTCGAATTATTAGGCTCAGTCGTGTGTAATTGGAAGACATTAACTATGGAGTTTGAGTGGGGAAACCGAAAACAATGCTTACAAGGGATAAATCCGCAAACGGTTCAGTCAGCATCGGTGACAGAAGTAACAAAGGAAATTAAACAAGGTCATGAGGTATATGCAATTTGTTTCCAAATAAAACTACTTGAGTCGCTGGGCACGTTACCACCAGATATGCAGCAGCTGTTGACAAATTATGAGGCATTGTTTCGTGAGCCCACGCAGGTCCCTCCTCCACGAGACATTGATCAACGAATTCCATTAAAAGAAGGCACCGAGCCAATTAATGTGAAACCCTATCGGTACGCTTATTTCCAAAAAGCAGAAATTAAAAAACAAGTACAGGAGATGCTCACTTCGGTGTTAATCCGGCCAAGCACCAGTCCTTTCTCCTCACTGGTGCTGTTGGTAAAAAAGAAGGACGGTAGTTGGCGCTTTTATACTGACTACAGGGCTCTAAATCAAGTCACCATCAAAGATCGATTTCCAATTCCAACCGTTGATGACATGTTAGACGATCTCCATGGTGCCACATATTTCACAAAATTAGATTTAAGGGCAGGGTATCATCAAGTGCAAGTTAATCCGGCAGGTGTCCACAAAACCGCATTCCGAACTCACAACGGGCATTACGAATACCTAGTGATGCCATTCGGATTGTGCAATGCACCATCAACGTTTCAAGCTTTGATAAATACTATTTTTCGTCCTTACCTCAGAAAATTTATACTAGTATTTTTTGATGACATACTAATTTACAGCCCCACGTGGAGCTGCCATTTGAAACATGTGAAACAGACGCTAGAAATTCTTCGAGAACAACAATTCTTTATCAAGGCAAGTAAGTGCAATTCTGGGCAGCAGGAGTTGGAGTACCTAGGTCACATCGTCACTTGTCATGGCGTAAAGGTAGACGACAAGAAAATTACAGCAATGGTAAATTGGCCTCGACCACAAAACATCTCCGAGCTGAGGGGATTCCTTGGTCTCACCGGATATTACAGAAAATTCGTGCAAGGATATGGGTTGCTTGCTCGGCCATTCACTAATCTTTTGAAGAAAGGACAGTTCGGCTCGAGTGACGAAGCGGAAAAAGCTTTTGACAATTTAAAGAAGGCTATGACGAGTACTCCAACGCTCGCCATGCCCAACTTCAATGATACTTTCATTATTGAAACTGACGCTTCCGGTGATGGTATTGGTGCAGTGTTACAGCAGCAAGGAAAACCAATAGCGTACATGAGTAGAGCTCTCGGCATCACAAAGAAAGCTTGGTTAGTTTACAACAAAGAGATGCTCGCCATTGTGGAAGCTATTCGAATATGGAGGCCATACTTGCTAGGGCAGTGTTTCACAATCCAAACCGACCAACGCAGCATCAAATTCTTCCTAGAACAAAAAGTTGCAACACCGGAGCAACAAAAATGGATGGCAAAATTAATGGGCTACGATTATGAAATTGTTTATAGGCCGGGTCGAGAAAATACAGCCGCAGATGCTTTGTCACGACGTACTGACAGCCCAACTCTATTTTATGTCTTTGTTCCACAGGTTGCTATATGGGAAGAAATAAAAAACGCGGCCAGTAACGATGAGTACATGATAAAAATAAATTCAGTTGCGCAAACCCAACCTTCAGGGCCTTACACGTTGCGGGATGAACTGATATTTTTTAAAAACAAAGTAGTAGTTCCACAAGCATTACGGGACACACTCTTATTTGAGGCACATGACACAAAGATAGGTGGTCACTCTGGAATTCTTCGCACATTCAAACGTTTATCACAACAGTTCTACTGGCCATCCATGTTCCAAACTATGCGTGAATACGTGAGTAAATGTGCAACCTGTCAACAAGCTAAGGCAGAAACGCTCAAGCCGGCAAGACTTCTCCAGCCTCTGCCAATCCCGTGTCAGGTATGGGATGATATTACACTAGACTTTATTGAAGGTTTACCTTACTCACAAGGGAAGAATACTATTCTGGTGGTGGTAGATCGAATGAGTAAATCAGCACATTTTATGGCTCTTTCTCATCCTTACTCGGCAAAAATGGTGGCGGAAAAATTTATTGAGGGAGTAGTAAAGCTGCACGGCATGCCCAAGTCAATCATTAGCGACCGAGACTCTATATTCATCAGTAAATTTTGGCAAGAGTTCTTTAATTTATCCGGCACCAAACTCAAAATGAGCTCGGCATACCACCCGCAAACCGACGACCAAACAGAGGTGATTAATCGATGCTTGGAACAATACTTGAGATGTTTTGTTCACCAGTGGCCGCGAAAGTGGCACTCCTTTTTGCCGTGGGCAGAATTTTGGTACAACACCACATTCCACGTCTCCACCGGAATGACTCCGTTCCAAGCTTTGTATGGAAGACCACCTCCAGCCATGCCCATGTATCAACTTGGTTCCTCGCCGGTGCATGAGGTTGATCAAGCCTTATATTCACGTGATTAACTGCTCTTACAATTAAAGAAAAACTTAGCCACAGCAGCTAACAGAATGAAGCAAATAGCTGACAAGGGTCGCCGGGACGTTGAGTTCAAACATGGAGATATGGTGTTATTAAGGTTGCAGCCCTATCGGCAGACTTCAGTTTTCAAAAGGGCACATCAGAAATTAGCTTGCAGGTACTTTGGGCCGTATTTAGTTCTTCGCAAAGTTGGAGCCGTTGCCTACGAACTATAATTACCAGAGAATGCTCGAATACACCCGGTGTTCCACGTCTCTTTACTTAAGAAAGCCGTATGTGATTTCCTTAGCAACGATATCGATTTACCACCTGTGGATGATGAAGGCGCGGTGATCATGGACCCTGAAGCTATCCTTGACACACGTTGGGTGAAGAAAGGAGGTAAAGTGATCGAGTAGAATCTAGTTCGTTGGAAAAAAATGATGGCTGAAGACGCAACCTGGGAGGATGCCACAATGCTGCGCCAACAATTCCCTCATCAGACCCTTGAGGACAAGGGTATTGTTTGTGGCGGAGGCAATGATACAAAGCACATGCAGAAGCCACGAAGATCTGGTAGAATGCCAAAGCCAAACCATAAGTATAATACGTGAGAGCATGAGTTGACTCCCATGCAGGCCATGCATGACACATGCATGTGCAGTTTCACGTGCGGATATTGTGAAGATGAGTACTGGAGCCGTGATCTTGGGATGACCTTATCACAGAAGATGCTTTTGGGATAACCTTATCAAGTTGCTTCGACTATCATTCTGTTACGAAATATTAGCTAAGTAGTTATTTTAATAATTGTTTTATTGATTTCAGCCGAGATTGTTGGTTGAAAATTAAAGTCTTATTATTATAAATTAGCTCTAGAATATGAATAAAATCATCAAGAATTCAAACTACAATTATTTGGTTATTTCTCACCATAAGCAGAAAAATACCACTAGCATTACTCGTGATCGTCTGCTGCCTCTGATTGGGACCTAACATATCTGTGCTTGGATTCAATATCATTGTTTTTGCTACGAAAAATGAGTTTTCATCTTTTGTTTGCTGATGTCCAATATTATTGAGAAAATTCGACTATGTCTTTAATTAAAAAAAAATTAACAAACATAATTATTTTTCTCTTCGAACAAGGCATTATTGAAAAACAGAGCAAGAAGGAAATCCAAGAACAGGCAGCTACTTAGTGTTGAACAACAACAGCTTCTTTCCGGTCAAACATTAACATTAAAAGCAATTTTAGAGGGTTTCCACTTTATAAAGCTCCTTTATTGTTTTTCTAAGTCGTTCTTTTGTTGGAAAAGAACCCTAAAACCAAACAGACAGATTAAAAGAACAACCATCACTAGACTAAAGAATATAATAACAACCCATTTCTTTCTAGAAGCTTGTTTGTGCGTTGTGAATGCTTCGCAAGATGGCCACCCTTTAACATTGCCACACAATCCTGTGTTCCCTTCCATCTGAGCATCTTTGAATGTTGTGCTATTAGGAATTGGTCCATGTAACTCATTATAGGACATGTCAATGCGTGACAAGCTGTACATTCCTTCAAAGCATTTTGGAATGAAACCAGAGAGGTTATTGTGACAGAGGTTCAACTTCTCCAAGCTTTTCATATTGCAAATTTGGAACGGTATCTCTTCGCCAAGAAAGTTATAACTCATATCTAACTCTGAAAGATGAATCAACTTTTCCAATTCAATTGGAATTTTATGGCCGAATTGATTATTGCTCAAATTCAAGTAGCGTAGCTTCAACAAGTTGCCTATGCTTTTTGGAATCGAGCTCCTGAGTTTGTTTGCGGACAAATCGAGGTATTGAAGTTCAGCTAGTGAGCCAAGTTCAAGAGGTATGCCTCCGGAAAGTTGATTAAAATTCAGAATTAGTCTGTTTAGAGAAAATAACTTCCCCAATTGCACTGGAATTTCACCAACAATGTGATTTGAAGAAAGGTCAAGAATTTGTAATTTAGATGAGTCTCCAATCTCAAGCGGTATGTTCCCAGAAATATTATTCATGGAAACAATGAAAGTGGCTAAGTTTGGAAAGTTTCTCCAATTAAATAAGATTTCTCCATAAAAATTGTTTTGGCTGAGATCTAAGAAAGTTAGGTTTGGATGATGACCGAAAGCTTCATACACTTCTCCGAAGAGATTGTTTTGGTTAAAACGTACTCGATCTAGGCTTGTCAAATTTCTCAAACTTTTAGGGATTGAACCAAAAAAATGGTTTTCACAGATGTTTACCAAAACCAACTCGGTTAGATTACCAATTGAATGAGGAATAAGCCCACTAAGACGATTTGTGCATAGCTCTAATTCAGAAAGAGACTTCAAGTATCCGATTTCCTTAGGAACAAAACCATAAAGCTCATTGCTGTAAAGGTATAAAGTTTTTAAAGAACTAAGATTACCAATTGAAGGAGGAATAAAACCATTGAGTTGATTTATGTGTAGCCCTAGTGCTGAAAGAGACTTTAAGTTTCCTAGAATGGGAGGGATAGAACCAGAAAGCGAATTATTAAATAAAGACATCATTGTCAAGCTACTTAAATTACCAAGGGATACGGGGATTGAACCAGTAAGTTGATTTTCACTCAAGTCTAGTTGGAGAAGAGACTTTAAGCTTCCTATAATTGAAGGAATAGAACCAGAAAATGAATTCGAATAAAGATACAATATATCCAAGTTGCTTAAGTTGCCTAAAACAAATGGGATTGAGCCGCTGAGTTGATTTTGGCTCAAGTCCAGAGTGGAAAGAGATTTTAAATTTCCTAAAACTAAAGGAATAGAGTCAAAAAGGGAATTATTATTAAGATAAAAATTAGCCAAGTTGCTTAGGTTGCCGAGAGAAGAAGGAATGGAACCATACAAATTATTATGACACAAGGCAAGCATATTAATAAGACTTAACTGACCTATTTCTTGTGGAATTGAGCCATGCAACTGATTCACATCAATGTAAAGTGTCCTCAACTGATTTAGATGACCAATTTCTGGTGGTATCACCCCAGATAATTGATTACTGCCTAGATCAAGATGCTGAAGCTCGGAGAGGTTGCCGACTTGAGGCGGGATGATACCAAAGAATAAATTGAAGCTAAGGTTAAGATGCACGAGACGAGGAAAAGATGAGAATGCAAATTCTTGAAGCGCGCCATTTAAACCCATAGAGCTGAGGTCAATGCTGATGACTCGTCCAGCTTGGTTGCAAGAAATTCCAACCCAACCACAAGGGCTAATTTCGGTTTTTGAGTGTGAAGGAACATTGCTTGCATTATCAGGATGAAGTGTCCATGATGACAGCAAAGATATATTTTTGTTTTGAAGGCTTCTTTTCCATTTGAGAAGAGCAAATGTTTCTTTAGAAGAATCAGAAGCCATGCTATGGGTGAAAATTAACAGAATGGAAAGAAGGATCAGTGTATTCTGGATTGGCAGTCCCATTGTTTTTGTGGAATTATGTTTTGCATTTCATAACCACAACTTGACCTATATACAGGAGGAAATAAGACTTTTTATGGTCAACCGCTAGCTGGAACAAACATTTGGAATCCAAAATAGAACAATAACAATTTACACACCAACACAGTTTGAGGAGTCCAATTTTTAAGAGCAACGAACTAAGTTTTCTTTTCAAAATAAAGAGTGGTTACAGTCTACCTATAAATTAACGTATCTTTGTAGTATAGTTCGGATCTGAAGCCCCACCCGTGCAGACTTCTGAGGTATAAATCCAATGTAATGCAGTGATGTCAGATGCTATCTGAAACCAAACCATCAGGATTTGGTTTTCTAAAATAAAAATGTTTCAGTTCAAAATTTTAAAGTGTGGAAAAATTTTAAAAATTACATTAACTTTATAGTTTAAATATTTTAAATTTTAAGTTTTTATAACTCCACGGTTTTATATTTATGTCTATAGGGATTCGTTGCCATGCGAATTCTCAAGGCCTTCTGCTGCTGCAAATCAATCACGAGTGCTTCTTTCCTAATGAATGCTGCATCCAATTTTAACGTTTAAATTTTCTAAGCCAAGATAAAAGCCAAAACTAAATCAAAACCTAGTGGAAAAACATTTACAATTTCAATTACCCAAAAAATAACAAGAGAGAGAGATACACGACAAACTTCAACTTGTAATAAAATGTCATGATATTCGTCGTCCTCAGTTCGGTCCCTTTCTGTAGACTTTCAATTTAATGTAATTGTCATAAGTCACGACATTGAAATATGTATGTTATAAAATTTTCTAAAAATTTTCCACGAGAATGGTACTAAATTCAAAAAAATTATCCTAAATAATATCACATTTGTCAGTTGGTACCACCGGAGGCAGCCGTCACTTCCGACTTTTCTCAGCCGTCACCGTCACTCCGTCGTGTCAACAATCACTCGATTTCACTGTTTAAATTGATTTGTCCCGCCACAATATTCTTGAGGGACCTTGCTACGTTACAGATTCTGTTACTTACGCACCCAATGGGAAGCAGCACACGTGTCCTGAGGAGAGAGAAAAACCGTGGAAATACAGACTGTGGAAGTTGCCCTGTTGACGAGAAAAACATTGCCAAGCCACTTTCCAGCACGCCAATTTTGACTTTCTTTTGTCGGCCACTTTGGGAATTTTACGGTGTCCTTTATTGCTCTTGAAGGATCTTATTATACATATATCATGCATGCGAGGAAAGCAGAAATAATAATTATATAGGCCTCAAATTTTTAAAATAGTATAATGATTTTTTTTATTATAATAATTTTAGATAATAATTTAAAAATTATTTTTTAAAATTTTTAATAAATATTAATATAATTTAAATAGTTTAATTTATTTAATAGATTAATGATATTTAAATTTTATTAATTTATATAATAATTTTAAAATGTAAATTATTATATGTATTTTAACAATATATTTATATTTATTGTAAAAATTTTAAATAAATTCTTTGGTTAAATAGATTTTATAATTAATAAAATATATTTAATGAATTAACAATATTAAAATTATTTTACATAATATTAAAAATAATATAAATTTTTATATATTTATTTTATTATTAAATTTATTCATTAAAAAATTTAATTTAATATTGCATACAAATAAACACATATGACATTCAGAATTGAATTATAAATATTGAGCAAAATAATTGGACGTTCAACAGTTGGATATTGGTCGTCCTCTTTCGGTAGACTTCGGACTTGTCATGAGTCACGACGTTGAAGTATGCTTTAAACTATTCCGCAATCGGCAACCACGGAGAAAGTGAATGACTTTTGTTAGATAATCTTTAGTTTCTGAAAATCAACCTAGAAATATATTAAGAGTAAATGGAAGATTTATTTCATAATATTGGAAAAAATATATATATATACTCAGTGTTTTATTTATAAAATTATATATAGCTTTATAATTTTAATAGTGTAAGTGTGTAAAATATTGGAACATATATATATTTTTTATTATATTGATATATAGTATTATTTTCATGTATGTATAATTAAAACTTTAATAATGTAAATGTGTAATATTTTGGAGTGTGTGTGTGTGTGAATGTGTAACATTTGTTAAATATATAGATATTAAACAAGTTATTGAGTAAAATAAAAAATATTTAATGAATATTATAAATAAAAAATGGGCGAACAGGATCATGTTCGCCATTTTTAATGTCCTAAAAAGAAATTTAAAGTTGCAACTAGTCAACCAGGCCCAAAAATTTAATAATATAAACATTTTAATATTTGTTATTTATACCAACATTTAATATTTTATTATTTATACCAACATTTAATATTTTACAATAATTTTAAAAATTAAATTAAAATTAAAATGGGAAATGGGGAGGGGATGTGAATTCTACCTCATCTTCTTCCCGTCCTCGAATAAGAAGTTCGGTAAAAAATCATTTTCGTTCTTTCCCCAAATAAAAAATTAAATATAAAATCATTCTTATACCCTCTCCGAATAGGGAAAATCCTCGAGGGTCCCTATCCATGTCAGAATTTCTGCCATCCTTACACGAAACTGACACGACACGAACATGACCAAACGACCCGTTTTGCCAGCTCTACCGCCGGTAGGAGCCATCACTTCCGATCCCTGCCATCTCCGTCGTCAATCTGTTGCAACAAGCCAACAATCACTCGACGAAAAGAATCTTAATTTGAATTCTAAATAGACCTTACTGTTTGAAGGAACCCCACGGGCCACTGATGATGAGGAAAACATGATTGTTGACGAAGAAATGCATTGCCAAATTACTTTCGTTAGTTTGACTGGAAATTGGAAATTGGAAATTGGAGCTTTAGCATATTGCCAACACGCCACTTTTGAACTTTTTCTTTTTTTTGGTTGGCCGGGACTATTGTGCCGGAATTTAAGATCGTTGCGTGATAGACGGGCTAATTTGAAAAGAAGTTATGATAGTACAAATTGATTTGGAATAAATTTATTGGTAGTATAAAAATAAAAATAAATCATGTCAAAATTATAATATTTATTTAGAAATTTTCAGTCAGTTTTATTACTAACGGGTGGGTTATTTCTATAATAGCATGGCACACAAGAATATATGTTGGAGGACTTGGACCTAAAATATCTAGATATTCAACCAAAAAACTATCTTATTAAGTGGAGTAACTCCTTTTTATAACAACTTTAAATCATTAGATTTAACAAAAATGAGTACTGAGGCTTTATTAATTTCATTAATATTTTTTTTCTCTTTCCTCATTAATACTCTATTTCTCTTTTCTCCTTCCACCGAATTTGTTCTCTCTCTCTCTCTCTCTCTCGCCTAGTTCTTCACTTACCATGGAGAGAAATGAACAGAAACGCCAAATAACTGAATCACTTTTTCTTTTGAAATGACAAATCTTTTATCCAAAGAGCTCATTCACAGCACAACACTTAAGTACTGATTAATTTGACTATCAAATCTAAGGCATACGGAAAGCATGAATAAGGGGAATAGCTAAAGAATTTGTCACCTCTTCTTCACGAATCCCATTCTTATATATTATGACCATTAATGTGTCTTTACAAAATCAGCATTGGCTTTGCTGTTGTTTTTTCTAAGCAGATAAAAGTGAAAAACTTGGTATGATTTTAAGATTTTGAATTAAAATCTGTAATTATTTTGAGTGATATCAACTATATTGTTATAGAGAAAAATATAAATGGATTTGGATTCAATAATGAAGAGGATAGAGAGAAAAGAAATTTGGTTGAGGAGAAGAGAAGGATAGAGTATTATGGACGAAAGAGAGAAAAATATTAATGAAATTAATAAAGTCGTGTCATCTAATTTTCATCATTCATTTTTGTTAAATCAAATGATTTAAAATTGCTGTAAAAAGTGTCTCTTGAATCTGTCCCAATTATAAATAAGTGTGATTTTTATGGGAATCCAAATAGTAATATTACATTTAATTATATTAAATTGTGCTTTAAATGTAAAATACAAATTATTTATAAAAAAAAAAAAAAAAAAAACTTAGCCGCTCTTCTCCTCTATCTCTTGTTCTTCTACTCTCCACACTTATCTTTTCCGGTGGCAAAAGAGCAATCCCGCGGACTCCTCTATTTCCTATATTTTTCTCATTTTTCTCATCTTTTAATTCTTCCAATACTTCTCATTGAGATAGTTGGCTCATGGATTCTGTTCAATTAAGATCCTTAGATTTCGATTTTTGGGACTTTTATGTTTGTTTTCTTATGTGATTTTTATTTCTAATTTCCATGCTTTCGGGTTTTAGAATTGGAAAATAAAAAAGCCTATCTATCACTATATTAAAAAAGAAGAAGAAGAAGAAGAATCATTCAATTTACTTATTGCCACATACCACAAAATCCTCAGAAGGTTTAGAAAAATAAAAATGGGAGACGATCAAAGTCCTTTATGCATAACCAGCTAGGTGGACATAATGTTACCCCTTCAAATCTAAGACTTGAATTAATAAAAAAGAAAGCTCTAGCAACAAGCTAAACTAGCAAAAGTACAAAAGCATGCGGTAGCAAACATCGTTACACAAGACACTAGCAATGTCATTGTAGAGTAAGAGAAATCCAAGTCAAACTCCACAGAATCAATCAAGGAATGAAAATTAATAAAACGATTTCTTAGAACCGAAGGAGGATCCAGCTTTGGATTGTCAAATAAATGAAGAACCAACATAGAGTAAGTTTCAAGCCATAACGTATTCTGACCATAATCAGCTGATGCTTCAATGGCTGAGATCGCAGCAAGTATCTCAGCATAATAACCAATATGATGACCAAAGCCCTCCAAGATGAAAGCCATGAGCGTCCCTAAAGATAGTCAGACAAGCAGAATCCCCAAAACTACTTTTTAAAAGACCATCAGCATTCACCTTAATCAACTAGCCTGAGGTGGATGCCAATTCATCTAATGAAAATTTTTAGAGCACCGGCATAGTTAGCAGCCACAATGAGAGAGCATAAGATCTCTCTAATTCAAATGATCAAATCCATATTTATTTCAACTATAAAATATTTTACATTCACTACAGGTTTCAAAACTGTCATACGAATAGTGACAAATAATCAGAAACAGACTAGGAAAAAAAATGACTTGGCAGATTTATTTGCATAATAAATTGCAGACTTTTTCCATGGTTGGTCCAGCTTCTGGACTCTCATCTAAGCATAAAATGGCAACCTCCATAATCGATATCAGCTTGTCCATAACTCCAGGGGACGGAGTTGGAAGCCGAGGATCCAAAATTTGATTAACTTCCATGATCATATTGGAAAATGAAGAAAAGTTTATGGAAAAAAAATCTCTTGGATGATTTCCCTTGATCACTTCGAATACTAACACTCCAAAACTATACACATCGTATTTTTCAGTAGCCCTCATTGTGTAAGCAATCTCTTCAAGTTGATAGACAATAATATCATAAAGTGTAGCATCAATAACTAATTAATGATTGTTTATCTCAAATAAGCGAATAATATATGCTTGGGCAAGGCCACACGATAGCAAGATGGAACTAGACTTTCTTTGCATTCTTTTTTTTTTTTTCTCCACATGTTATAAGATGTTTAAAATTAAAACTGTAGTTCACAAAATATTCTAACATATTAATCTTTTACTAAAAAAGAAAAGAAAAAAGATATTGATACCTTCCATGATTTTGATTATAGAGTGGTCCTGAAGACCTTATTTTCATAAATGATCATGCAAATCTCTCTTTAGGATGTATAACCCTGTTTTGTGTTTCAAACTAGTAAAGCAGACCTCCTTATGGGCTGTAGGTCTGAAAAGAGTATGTATGAACAATTTTAAAAATAATGTGGTTTCCATGACTATTTTGTCAAACCAGGAGATGTTCATATTTTTTTCCCAAAGAAATATATACAAGGGCTGAAAAACACATA
Source organism: Atalantia buxifolia (assembly GCA_030444775.1). Taxonomy (NCBI): domain Eukaryota; kingdom Viridiplantae; phylum Streptophyta; class Magnoliopsida; order Sapindales; family Rutaceae; genus Atalantia; species Atalantia buxifolia. Next base: position 30,142,933 of record CM059832.1, on the reverse strand, counting down.
CCTGGAGCAGCATATCCAAATGTGCCTGCAAATTCAGTCCAGTTGGACGAGTATGGCTCGACAAACTTGGCAATTCCAAAATCTGAAACATGGGCTTCAAATTCTGAATCAAGCAACACATTCTTACTTGATATGTCTCGATGAATAATCGATGGGAGACAATCATGATGCAAGTAGGACAAAGCATTAGCAACTCCTTTAATCACATTTATTCTCCGATTCCAGCCCAATTCTTTTGCTGTTGCATCATTACCAAGGATTCTAGCCAAGCTACCCCTTTGAAGATATTCAGAAACTAAAAATGAGTGTCGGGCGTTAGAACAAAATCCATAGAATTTTACAATATTTCGATGTCGTATCTCATTCAATGCCAAAACTTCATTCAAGAATTAATCCTGATCGGCCATATTACCGGAAAGCAACTGCGAGTTGAATTTTTTAACTGCTACGATATCCCCAGAGGGTAGCTCAGCTTTATACACACCTCCTTGTCCACCTTTTCCAATGCAAAATTTCTCATCAAAATCATCTGTTGCTTTAATGATTTCTTCGTGCATAATTTTCCCATCAAAATTTAATACCGAAAGCAATCTCAAACGATTCACAGAGTTACTCTGTTTTTCTTGTGAGACCTTCCTTTGTCGAAAAAAGAAGAAGAATACAGTCAAACCAATCAAAAGCACAACCATTCCTAGGATAGGGAACACAATTACAACCCCTTTCTTTTTCGAAGTTTGTTTGTGAGACGTGAAAGCATCACAAGATGGTAACGCCTCAAAATTGCCACACAATCCTTTGTTCCCTTCCATCAAACCGTCGTTGAACCCTGTGCTATTAGGAATTGGTCCCTGTAACTCATTATAGGATATGTCAATGCATGACAAGCCGCGCATTTCTTCAAAGCATCTTGGAATGAAACCAGAGAGGTTATTGTGGGAGAGATTCAGCTTCTCCAGGCTTTCCATACTACAGACTTGAGGTGGTATCTCTTCATGGAGAATGTTATGACTCAAATCTAACTCTGAAAGACGAATCAACTTCTCAAATTCAGTTGGAATTTTATGGCTAAATTGATTGTTGCTCAGATTCAAGTAGTGCAGGTTCAACAAGTTGCCTATACTTTTTGGAATCGAGCTGCTCAATTTTTTTGCAGACAAGTCGAGGTATTGAAGTCCAATTAGTGAGCCAAATTCTAGAGGCACGCCTCCAGAGAGTTTATTCAAATTCAGAATTAGTTTGTTTAGAGAAAATAACTTTTCCAATTGCACTGGAATTTTACCAACAATGTGATTTGAAGAAAGGTCAAGAACTTGTAATTTGGATGAGTCTCCAATCTCAAGCGGTATGCTCCCAGAAATATTATTCATGGAAACAATGAAGGTACCTAATTTTGGAAGATTTCTCCAATTAAATGAGATTTCACCATAAAAATTATTTTGGCTGAGATCCAGGAAAGTTAGATTTGGATGATCACCAAAAGCTTCATACACTTTTCCAGCAAGATTGTTTTGATTAAAGCGTACTCTCTCTAGGCTTGTCAAATTTTCAAACTTTTAGGGATTGGACCAAAAAGATGGTTTTCACACATGTTTAATAAAACCAACCCAGTAAGATTACCAACTGAATGAGGTATAACCCCACTAAGATGATTTGTGCAAAGCTCTAATTCAGAGAGAGATTTCAAGTATCCTATTTCATGAGGAATAAAACCGTAAAGCCCATTTTTGAAAAGGGATAAGTTTCTTAGAGAGCTAAGATTACCAATTGAAGGAGGAATGACACCTTTGAGTTGATTTATGTGCAACTCTAGTGCCGAAAGAGACTTCAAGTTTTCTAGAACGGGAGGGATGGAACTAGAAAGTGAATTACTAAAAAGAGACACCACAGTCAAGCTGCTTAAATTACCCAAAGAAAGAGGGATTGAACCACTAAGCTGATTTTCGCTCAAGTGTAGTTGGAGAAGAGACTTCAAATTTCCTATAACCAAAGGAATAGGACCAGAAAGTAAATTTGAATAAAGATACAATATATCTAAGTTGCTTAAGTTACCTAAAGAAAAAGGGATTGAACCATTAAATTGATTTTTGCTCAAGTCCAGAGTGGAAAGAGATTTTAAATTTCCCAAAGCCAAAGGAATGGAATCAAAAAGTGAATTATTATTAAGATAGAAATTAACCAAGTTGCTTAAGCTACCCAATGAAGAAGGGATAGAACCATGCAAATTGTTATGACACAAGACAATCTCATTAATAAGACTTAACTGACCTATTTCTGGTGGAATTGTGCCATGCAACTGATTCACGTCCAGGTAAAGCATCCTCAACTGATTTAGCTTGCCAATTTCTGGTGGTATTACCCCAGATAATTGATTATTGCCAAGATCAAGATCCTGAAGCTTGGAGAGGTTACCGATTTGAGGGGGGATGTTTCCGAAGAGTAAATTGAAGCCTAGGTTAAGCCTCACAAGATGAGAATGAAAAATACTGAAACGTACCATTTAAACCCAAAGTGCTCAGGTTTATACGAGTGACTCTGCTTCTTGCAAGGTTACAAGAAATTCCAAACCAAGAACATGGGCTTATTTTGGTTGCATTAGCAGGATAAAGTGTCCATGATGAAAACAAAGAGATGTTAAGGTTTTGATTTTGAAGGCTTGTTTTCCAATTGAGAAGAGCATACGCTTCTTCACTAGAATCAGAAGTCACGTTCTGTGAAAAATTTAACAAAAGAAATAGGATCACAATAATGAAGATTGGCAATCTCATGTTGTTTATGTTATTGTCTTTTGCATGCATATCATGAACGAGAACTTGACATATATATGCACATACACACACCAGCAACCGAGACTCGAGGAAGACTTTTAATTCTTTAGTATGAGTTTAACGTAGGGATATCTTTCGAAATTGTTGACGAGAAAAATGCTGGAAAGAAATACATTTAAGTCGAGAACAACTGTCTTTAGAATCTTTCCAACACTTCATAAGAAAATTTCCAACAACTTGGGACTAAGTCATTTATCGAATTATTAACTTCAGCATGTTGGTTCAAAGTTAAATTTATAAGATAATATCTTATGCAGTAATTTAAATTTATAAGAGTATAATCCTACTTAGACAGAAAAATTAAATAGAAGGAAAGCAAAGTTATTAATTTTTACACCATACAGATAAAGGAGAAAAAATAATCAATTAACATAATAACGCCATATGGTGTTATAGTTCTTCATGTCTCCCTTTTGTATCTGTAACAATTTTTCTTTATAAGATAATTCTTTCTTTATGTTCTCAGTTCTCATGTATTTTTTCTATCCTTTTTAGAATTTATTCTCCCTTTATTTTAGTGCTTTGCATGAACATATTGAAGGGTAAAGTTCACTCCTTCCCTCCCAACTAGGTGTATTTTTTATTTCTTTAATTAATAAACTCCTCTCCTACCGTCGAGGATCGTCAAAAAAAATAAAAAAATTATAAGATAACATGCTATGGCAAAATATTTGTTGTTTCACGTTGGCACCACTTAGTGACAAATATTTCTGGAAATATATTCAACTAGCTAGGCTCCCAGTCTCAGAAGAATGATTAAGAAAATCATAAGCTGTAAAATACAGGCAGATCAAAAGGCATTCATTTACGTGTTGGCTGTGGCATTGAATAAAAATATTTTTCTCCGTCAAGTTTTAGTCTAGCTTGATTAATCTCTATCAAAACTGAGGAAAAGGGGAATATTCCACAGCGTTATTAGTACGAGTACGACTGTGATATATCGGAGATTTTCGTTCTAAATTTATTTATTTTTGAAAATAAGAACTCATCTGAATACACACCATGATCAATCAATCACGATTGCACATCCACTTTCTAGTCAAGCCTTATAAGAAGGATTGAGGAAGAAATTAATTTACCACGTCTTATAACCTTAAGCTGGATCAAATGAAGAATTAATTTTTAAGAAAGATTTGTAAATATATAACCAATAATTAATTTTGGATGATATATGTCTATTTATTTTTTATAAATTGTTATTAATATTCATAGACTTTATAGTCAATGATTATCGTTTTCAATTTGGAGTACAGCTTCGTGTAGTAATAAATCTAAGTAATAAATCTTATCTAAGTAGAACTTTTACGACTAGAGTTTTTTGTTGAAAAGAAATTTAGTTTATTAGTTGGTAGTCAATGAGAGCTTTTATCAAAAATTGTAAAGTTACTTTAATAAACAAGTATTTTAAAGTTATATTATGAAATGAATGAAATAAGATAGTAAAAAAATTTAAAAGCATTTTAGATAATTTAAATTTAAAAAGAAAAAAAAACTCTGCAATCTCTACTCCCAAAAGTTTAAAATTTGAGTTTTCACCAATAGAGACAAAATAACTTATTTAATCACCAAAAGTTCTACTTAAAAACACAACCAAACAATATGAAAATTTTAAAAAAAAGCTTTTAATAATTAAATAAGTATTTTTAGTTATTAAATAAGTCATATCAAACAAAAACTAAGACACGTCTTAGGTCCGCATTGCTTTTTGCTCTTGACATTCATGGACTTTCTAGTCAGTGATTATTTTTTTTCATATAGAACACTTATGTCCTATTATTAATGGACTTTTTACACTCTTCTTTAGGGATGGGCAAAAAAACCGTAGTCTTAAAAAAACCGAACTGAACCGCCAGTTTTTTCTAATTCGGATCGGTTTTAATTTTTTTTTTAAAATTGAAATATATAATTTGTAAAAAAACCAAAATGTCGGTTCGGTATTCGGTTCACTCAGCTAAACCGAAAAACCGAATTATTTTTTATGAAGATAGGAGAATGTTGTTAGCGTTTGTTTGTAATTTTTTTTTTTTTGGTTAAGATGGGAGAATGTTGTTGGCGTTTGTTTCTAAATTTTTTTTTATTTTGTGTTGTAAGTTGTAATTGTTGTTATTTTTATTTGTCTTTACAACATTATGATTATGTTTATGTAGATAGAGTATTGAAGTTTGGTTATGTATTTTGAAATTTTAATATTTCATATTTTGTGAGTACCTTATTAGTAGTTAGTAAGATATTAGTGATAAAATGTGTTTTGAACACTTTGTATTTATTGTTAATATTTGTAATGAAATTAAGATGAACTAGTTGTTGAAAAAAATTATTACATTCATGAGGCCTAATGGGCTAAAAATTTAAAAATTCAAAATAAGCCCAATAGGCTTAGAACCGAAAAAACCAAACCGAACCGAACCAATCCGTTTGAGTTCGGTTCTTATTCGGTTCTTTTTATAAAATAACCGATTTAAATTAGTTCTACTTAATTTCGATCCGAACCGAACCGTGTCCACCCCTACTCTTCTTTGGAATATCCATGTAAAATAATTCAATATACGGTATAGCTACATAATTATGAAACTATTAGGGGACTTGCAATTAAAAATCCCTCTGGGTACCAGAGTTGCTCAGAGTTTTTTTTTTTCCTCATTAGAGGAAATGAATGTTTGATTGAGCATTTCTGTGTCGAAAAGGAAATTCCGAACGGAAATTAATTATAGGTGGGAAGCCAAGTTCTCAGAAATGGGCCAAAAGAATTGGAATAAAAATTAAAGTTGAATGAGAATCAAACACCAGGTCGTAGTTCTAATAGTGTTAGGAAATTGGTGGGTGAAAGCGACTCTTGACTAAAGTAAAATTGAAAATAATGAGACAATAAAATCACACAGGGACACCAGGAATTACGTGGTTCGGCTTTTAGCCTACGTCCACGGGCGAAGACAGAAGGAAAATATTTTACTAGTGAAAAGGAGTTACAAGTATTGTAGTATTTTAGCTCACTACCCAAAACCCCAATACACCCAACTCTCAAATCACTATAACTAGAGCTTTATTATTTAAGCTCTACAAAATTCTCTGCTCTCTTAAATGCAGGAATTGAGCACAAATTGGAATGCAGAAGCTCTTCATTTTGCACTTCTATTTATAGCAAAATCATGGCCAAGAAAGTCAAACAAACGTGCCAAAAATTCAAACCACCAGCTAATAAGCTTTTCCTCCACCACTAAGCACACGGATTTGGTGCTTAAAAAGTCATATGCCACCAACCAATTTTTTTCCTTTTTCAAATTTTTGCTTTTGACCATCTAGAAGATCTTTGCAACTTTGACATTCTCCCACTTGGAGATTAGATTGAAAACCAATCAATCTCCACACCATGCTTTCGCTTTGCCATAATCATGTCGCCTACGTTTACGCTAGGCGAGGAAGAGGATCTACTCCAGATAAACTTGTCAGCATTGATCGGCTTGGTCAAAACATCTGCTAGGTTCTCCTTGGTATGGATTTTCTGCAAATCGACACTTCCATCTTCCACTACTTCTCGAACGAAGTGATACTGAACTCCTATGTGCTTTGTCCTGGAATGAAAGGCTGGATTCCTTGCAATATGTAGGGCACTCTGACTGTCACAAAACACGGGAATTTTCTGTTTTTTGTGCCCGAGCTCCTCCAATAACTTTTGTATCCATATAGCTTCCTTGCAAGCTTGTGTAGCTGCCATGTATTCTGTACATTGTAGATAAGGCCACAACGGTCTGCGGTTTGATACCGAGTTGCTCCATGCAAGTGTAAACACATAGCGATGAGTGGATTTCCTTTTATCAAGGTCTCTGCAAAATCTGAATCCACATATGCGATAAACTCGATCCTCCATAACATAATGCAACATCGAGGTTCCTTTGATGTAAGAATCCTCTTCATGACTATCCAATGCTCTCTCACAGGATTCGCCATGTATAGTTGACCGCTCCTTTGCTTGTGCAATGTCGGTCTAGTACATATCATTGAACATTAAACTTCCCACTTTGAAATTTTCGAGACATCTCTTTCCTCTCTGCTTCATTCTTAGGACACATACTTGAGGATAATTTGAAATTAAAGGAAGTGGGGTAGAAATTGACTTACAATCTTGCATGTTGAAGCGTCGCAAGATTTTCTTCAAGTAAATGAAAGCCAAATCTTCTGTTATTTTGTCTCGGTGAATTTGCATCCCTAGAATCTTGTTTCTTTGGTCCCAAGTCCTTCATTTCGAACTCCTAGCCAATTGTGCCTTCAATTCTTGGACTCGATCTTTGTTGGGGCTCTTTACCAACATGTCATCCCCACAATGAAATGAGAATGATGACATCATTATCTTCAAACCTCTTGTAATATGCACAATGGTCTGAATTAAGTCTGTTGTATCCAAGGCCCATGATGAAAGAATTAAATCTCTTATACGAATACCTAAGTGCTTATTTAAGATCGTATAGAGATTTGTTCAACCTGCAAACCAAGTTCTCCTTTCTCTTTTCAGCAAAACCTTCTGGTTGGAGCCTATAAAGTTCTTCTTCAAGTTCTCCACAAAGAAATGCTGTTTTTACATCTAACTGCTCTAGTATAGGTTAAATGTAGCATACATTACCAAGACTACTCTAACTGTTATGAGTCGAACCACCAGAGAAAATATCTCGTTAAAGTCAATACCTTCTTTTTGAGCATATCCTTTTACCACTAATCTTGCACGATACAGCTCCACTAGGTCATTGCCATCACGTTTGATCTTATAGACCCATTTATTTACAATGGCTTTTCTTCCATGTGGTAGTGGTATAAGTTCCCATATTTTATTCTTGTGTAGAGCTTGATTTCTTCTGCATTCTTTGTCATCCACAAAGCAACATAAAAAATTTAAAGCTTCATGGAAAGTTGATGGCTCTCCATCCTCTGTTAGAAGAGGTATGCAACATTGATCTCGTGACATATTTAGGAGTGCCAAGTTGATACACGGAAAGTTGGTTAAAAGTTTTTCGAAGAATCAATCTTCGGATTATTTTTGAGAGTCTCGACTTTTTTTTTTACAGTGCCATCATCTCCATCTTTCCTGCGGTTGATCTTCGCAAAGATCACATCTCTGGCGATGACGATCTTGTGGGCGGTGGGGTCCCCCTGACGATACCCCTTAACTCCATCAGCATATCCCAAGAAGATACATCTTCTAGATTTTGGATCCAGCTTTGTTCTTTCTTGGGCATTGTACATCACATATACAGGACATCCGAATGCATGTAGGTAGGAGTAATCAGCTGGCTTTCCAGTCCACATCTCCATCTTTTGTCTGTGGATTCTTTGTGGATGGCGGCCGATTTACTATATAAGGCGGTTTTGACATTACGCTAAAAATGAATTAGGTAGAATTTTTTCAACATAGCTCTTATCCTTTCGTAAGAGTTACGTTTCATCCGCCTGCCGCCACCCCATTTTGTTGAGGAGTGTATGCTGCCCGTGAAGAGCGCCTCTGAATACCTTCTGCTTGAAAGCAAGAAATTCACCATCTGTATACTCTCCACCATTATCCGTCCTCAAGCACTTGATCCTTTTGATTCAAGTTCAATATCTTGTTTAAACACTAAAAATACATCGACTTTTTCTTAATTGGATACACCCAACATCTCCGGAATAATCATCAATGAAAGTCACCATGTACTTTGCACCTCCATGGATATGTCCGGTGATTCCCAAACATCGAGTGTACTAAGTCTAGAATGCATTTACTTCTAGCAACAGATCTACTGAACTTTAATCTATGCTGCTTACTTGTAACACAATGCTCGCAAAATGGTAAACATACCGATTTGAGCTCCGGAAGTAATTTTCGCTCAGAGAGAATCTTCAAACCTTGTTCCGACATGTGGCCGAGTTTGAGATGCCACATCATCGTTGATTCCTCTCTGTTTGATGCAACACACGATCCGCTCCTGTAGTGTTTCTCCTTTAAGCATGAATAGATTAGCACCGATCTTTTCTGCCTTCATCAATACAAGCGCGCCTCTAGTAATCTTCATAATCCCATTTTCAACATGAGTTTTGCACCCATGACTATCTATTTGTCCCAAGGACAATAGATTTTCTTGAGCCGTTGACATGTCGTACCTCCCCAATTGTGCGAATTGTACCATCAAACATTTTAATTTTGATAGTACCAATACCAGCGATCTCCAAGGCACGATCATTTCCCATATAAACAGATCCTCCTGAGATAGGTTCGTATGTGTGGAACCATTCTCTCTGAGAGGTCATGTGCCGAGTGGCTCCGAGTCTATAAGCCGGACGTCGGATAGTCGTTTTACGCCATACAAAGCTTGATTATTGCCTCATTTGTAGAGTATTTCGCCATCATCGAGGTACTTGCTTTACACATCCCCGAGCATTTGATGACTCGGGTTCTTTGCCCTCTCTTCTCTTACGGTTGTTCCAACACTCTTTCTTGATGTTGTTGTAGCATTTAATATTCTTCTTACTTTGATTTTGACCTACCATGATTGTGACTCCCACTTTGGGGCCAATTGAAAAGCGCCTCCGCTTCTTTGCGAACTTGCTTGTCTGTTTTCCTTATTTTTTCGCGCTGCTCTCCTCATTTAATTAGGCTGCAACATATCGAAAACTAGATGTCCATTTGGATTGTTGTTCGTCGGGTTGATGATGAGTTGATCATACGAATCGGTAAACTTTGAAGTAGAAGCTCTGATTGCGTTCATTTTCCTCTATTTTATGACCCAACGATGTGAGTTGTGAAAATAGAGTCTTCAAGGTGTTGATATGGTCAGTCACCGTTGTAGATTCCGCCATTCGAAGAGTATAGAGTTTCCTCTTCAAGAAGATTTTGTTGTGTAGTGACTTGGCCTCGTACAATTTTGTGAGAGTATCCCATATTTCCTTTTATTTTCTCCTCTATACTGGATAACACCCCGTCCGCAAGTGCCAAGTGTAGATCAGAAATGGCGTTGCCATCTATCTCGTTCCACTTGTCGTCAGTTATCTCCATAGGCCTTTCTCCAATTGCTGCCAAGCAATTATTTTTCCTCTAATTGCCCTCATCTTCATTTTCCACAACGAGAAATTGTTCCCGTTGAACTTCTCAATTTCATACTTTGCCGCCATTTTGTTGATAAATACCGCACACAAATTAGTGTACCACCTGAATAGTTGTGAGTATGTGTGAGAATGCACACCAGGAAAGTTCCCAGGAAAGACTGGAGGGGTCACAAACGGTCCCACTTAAAACCCAGACTCCTTAGGCTCTTATCGCCTTTGATGAACTTTCCTAGACATGTACAAAACCACACGCGATTCTTTACTCACACCACTACTCCCCGCTTTGCACCGCAAAATTCTTGGATCGCTCCCACTGCGTTTTCGTGAGCAACAGTATCGTGAGCGGTGAAAGCGATACGTATACAAGTGAAGTACCCTTACGTGATTGCGACTCCAAAAATACAACCAATAGCTACGATACCACTTTGTTAGGAAATTGGTGGGTGTGCATTGACTAAAGTAAAATTGAAAATAATGAGACAATAAAAATCACGGGGACACGGGAATTACGTGGTTCGGCTTTTAGCCTACGTCCCACGGGCGAAGAGAGAAGGAAAATATTTTACTAGTGAAAAGGAGTTACAAGTATTGTAGTATTTTAGCTCACTACCCAAAACCCCAATACACCCAACTCTCAAATCACTATAACTAGAGCTTTATTATTTAAGCTCTACAAAATTCTCTGCTCTCTTAAATGCGGGAATTGAGCACAAATTGGAATACACAAGCTCTTCATTTTGCACTTCTATTTATAGCAAAATCATGGCCAAGAAAGTCACAAACGTGCAAAAATTCAAACCACCAGCTAATAAGCTTTTCCTCCACCAGCTAAGCACACGGATTTGGTGCTTAAAAAGTCATATGCCACCAACCAATTTTTTTCCTTTTTCAAATTTGCTGCTTTTGACCATCTAGAAGATGCTGCAACTTTGACAAATAGAATATATATTTGTGTGTTATTGGAAAATAAATAATAATTATAATCTTATTTGTCCCAAGTGCAGTGATGCGTCTTATTTATGTATTGATTTTTAAAAAAAGTATGATTAGTAATTATTGAATAAAAATATATTAATAATTAAAATTTAACTGTGTATTGAGAGCCTGTATTTTTGCATAACCTTAAACAAACACCTACTGCTAATCATAGTAATTTTTTTTATTAATTTTTTTTCTCCAAAGAGAGTCCTTAACGTATTTGGCCTCTAATTTCTATAGCTTCCACAGGCTACCATGAACAATAGAAATTAAGCTAGTAGTTGCCTTTGATGTGATGTTGAGAACGGAAAAATCAGAGATATGAAACGCAGCGTTTTAGGGTTGATTTTGATCACTTGAATAGGAATGGTAATAGTATCTGCAAACCTGCCCAAACCTATCCACCAAACCCGTCGTCCACTGTAGATAATTTTGTGGGTTGTGGGAGGATTTGACATTATAAATTGAAATCCGTACTAAGTTGCAGGTAGATTTGGTATTAGTTAAATCTCAAGTGGATACCTGCATGGGTATCTGCTAAGCTGTAGCTTTTTTAAATATTTTAATTTAATTTTAATTGAAAAATATTTAAATCTAAAAACTTATAAAGTAAATAATGTAAAGTGCAAATTTGTGTGCAAGTCGCAACGTGCCTAATAGGTTTTAACTTAATGCTTGATTATTATATACTTATTATAATTTTATATGAACTATTATTCTTTATCTTAATGCATGGATTATTTCATTATTATAATTTTGTTTTTCGAATTACTATTTAAAAAGTATTATTCTCTAGAAAATATGAATCTTAATCATTATTGTACGAATCGTGTTGGATGGGTGCTAATAGTGGTAAATAAAATGAAGATGTTCTCTTAAATCTTGTGTTGAATGATAACACGAAATGATAATTGTTATTTTTAGATACTAGTTTATGATTTTTTTTTTTTATGGATTCATGTATTTTATACTTAAATTTGAGAATTTTGGTTTGATTGTTATTGAAATTTTAATTTTTTATTTACATTAGTTAAATTTAGAATTGAATATGTTATGTGGAATTTTAGGTCATTATTATAAATTTACATATTGAATATTTGTGATTTTAAATATGAAAACCCACAAAAAATCCGCTAAGTAGCATTACGAGTTAGGTAATTGTTAAAACCTACAGCAGGTGGGCTTTCTTAAAAAAATTAAAACCAGCTGCGAGTTGTGTGTGGGTTTGGTAATTTAAATTTTATGCGGATTTGAAATACTTTTTAAATACTAAATTATATTTTTAGACACCTACGCTGGGCTTCAAAAGCCCAGCACTAGGCTAGGTTTTTTAATCTGCATTTTTATGCCTGGATTTTATATTTTATAATATTATATATGTACTTTTTTAAATTTTTTAAATTTCATAATTTTTAAATTTCTTTTAATAAAATTGGACATAAAAATATGAATTTTAAATGTTTAAAATTTTACATATATATAATAGATTGATCAAATAAATATAATTATTCGTAATAATATGTATATATATATATTATAATTTTTTAATAAAATTCAAATTTTAAGTCAAACTTCAAGCTTTTGCTTGGGCTGGCCCGGATGATACCCGGGCCGCATTGCTTGGATCCAGACAAGGTGGATATTTTTGACACCCCAAATTTGGACTCAAGAAAATTGCAGCTCAAAGACCTTTTGTTTGCTTTACCATTTTTAGATTTCATTTTAAAGTGTAGGCGAATGGGTAAAATCTAAATTGATTTTTAGTCTTTATTTCTCTTAAAATTTGACCTCAAACAGTCATCTGAAATAAAATGACTTGAAACATTCGATGAAGCCTTGAGAACTCATTCTCTTCAACTAAAATGATAACTAATAATTATTAAAGATGCAATTGAAAATGCTTTTAACATGTTAAATTGCTTTCAAACTGTTTATAAATGCTCATGTTAGTTACAGCGATTAATTGCAAATGGACTGGATGGAAATCACTTGACGATGAGATGAAAAACAACATGCATTTTGGGTAAAGTGTTTTCAGATTAAATACAGCACTTTAAATACTTCAAAAAGCATTTCACGAGATCTATTTTCCATTTTTTTTTCTTCCGATTGAAAAATGCACTTTACGTGCGAGCGTATGCTGTAAATATGAGCAATTTAAGAGATCTAAATGTCATTCTCTCTTTAGTTATTTATTATTATTATTATTATGTTTTAGAAGATTCTCTCTTTAGTTAAATCAAGTAATGATGACGATGATTTTGTAGAAATAGCCTTATGGGCCCTAGCACATTGCAGCCCAAAGTCCAATTCAGAAGCCCAAATGCAGAGGCCCAATATTGTGCCATCGCCCACTCTTTTAGTCTTATTAAAGAAACTTTTCAGATAAGCTATGTCAAAAAGGCATAATTTTTATAAGGAGCGCCTATCTTACATTTAAGCGTATCATACATTTTTTGTCTTTTTTTATTTGGTCAATTTCATTTAGATCCGTATAATTTATTTTATCTTTAATTTTTATTGTTGTGGATTTATCTATCTTCTTCCATCCCTTCTACATCTATTTTTTATTTTCTCTAATGTTTTTCTTATTTCTTTAAACATTAATAAGTGATTATCAAACTCATATAAATTTACAAGTTCAGAATAGATTTCTGGTCCTACGTTTATTAGACCAATTCTTTCTTGTTCTAACATATATATTTTTTGATTAATTAGATTTATATATGTGGTTACTATATTTTCCCATCCTAACCACATGTTATCTATACAGTCTGATAATTGATGTATTGTATTAAGTGCTTGATTCATAATGCCTCTTTTTTATACCAATAAATTAGGAATTTTATAAATTCATCTATAAATTTCATTTTCTTTTCTATTAAAAATTCTCCTCCTGTTGTATCCATATTTTTTTCTCTTAATTCTTCTGTTAATTCGAGATCTATATTTCTTATGTTATTTTTATCTGTTTTTATAGCTTCTATTAAATTTTTTATCTCTTCTTTTTTATATACTCTCAATGTATATAAACTATTTACTATTGATTGTATCGGATCTGCTATTTGTTTTAGTTTTTATTGTAATATTTAACCTTTTATTAATTTTTCTAATAATTCTACTGGATTATATTGCCTTGGCTCTGATACCATTTCTCGCCTGGGCGCAAAAATTAACTAAAATACAAATTAACTAAAATACAGATATAACTAATTAAAATATTAAATAATACAAAAATAAAATTGCTATTCTGTACTTTTATATTTCAAACAAAATAAAATACAGAAAAAACAGATTAAACTACAAATAATTAATATTATATCAAAAAGTATTACATTTATTTTCAATCTTAGTATTATTAAAAAATCCATGTATTCAATTGATATATGCTTATTGATGTATTGATATAAATTTTTATGATTAATATAGAAAAATACGTGGCGTTGTTATACCAGGATGATGAGATCCTTGGCAAAGCCAAGATATTTAAATCTCCTTTGGACCAATAGCCCGCACATCTTGGTTTCCAGCCTATATACTTTTCTTCTATTTATTGAATTATATTTCAAATTCTTCATTATCTGAATTATGGGTATATGAAGGTCCTTCCGTATATACTTTCTGTTCTAGATATGCTTTTGCTATATCGATTTCTTCTTCTACTGTCAACATAATTATATTATGTTTTAAATTACTAATTTCAATGAATTTTATTATTTTTTGTTTTATTTCCTGTGGTAAATCTAATGAATAAACTGCTAACAGATCTTCAATTCTAACTAATTCTTGTTTACTAAACATGTATGAACTTTGTTTGAATGAACCTATATTATAATCTATTATCATCATATAATCATTATATGTTATTTTCATAGTTCGGTCTATTATATGTTCTTTGGATTCTCCTAAATAAATTTGATTGTTCATATCTGAATTAAACTTTTAACCATTTCAATAGTTTTTTTATATTTTTTTTTATAATATTTCCTTCCAGATTTTCTATATTCTTTTTAAAGTTATTATATTTTTATTTTTTTTATGTCTTTTTTCTCTCTTATGGAATCTCTTTTTTCTTTTATAAGGGTTATAACAATCCCATTGAGTTGGCATTTCTGTTTTTTGACAACATATTTCTGTTATATTTCTACTCTTCTTTATTAAACTTCTCTGAATACATATTTCACTTAATCTTGTATTTAAAAATCTTATTCTAGATCCTAACGTATCAGGATATCTATTAATAATATTATTTTTCTCATATTCATTTATAAAGTATCCATTCCAGGGATAAGGTAGTTTAGAATAATATAAATTTTTATAGACATTTTGATCTTCGCTACTAAAAAATTGTGTATAGTAATATTTTTTGAATTCACAAGTATATTCTTTTACATAACACATGTTACAAATTGTTAAATTTATTAATTTCATTATGGCTTCTAACTTATCTCTTTTTATTTCTGCTGCAGTATCTTCTAACCAGTTTTCTCCTAAAAATTCGTTAGCAATGTGTTCAATTATTCTTTCAATCCCTAATGCTTTACTTCTTGTGAAAGCTATTTTTGTTGAGCCTTTTATTATTTTCTGTGTTTCTTCACTTAATCCTTTCCACCAGTTAAATACATTTCTTATAAAACTGGCTATTAAGATCTCAGCAAATATATTTATTTTTTCTTCTTCTGTATCTACATTCCAATCATCATTTGAACCATTATATGTAAAAAATAATCTCATTTGCATTCCCCATTCAACTAAAGTTTTTCGGGGGCCTATTTTACAGTCCAAATCTAAAAATGTTCCTGCATTACTTATAGGTATCAATTTATCACTGTTATGTTGATATTCTTTTTTCCAAGGAGTATTCTTAATTGGAGGGTAATATTCAAAAAATGGTTTATTTTTTCTTTTATTTTCATACCTATGACTAGGTTCTGCTACATTAGGTTTCATTTCTGGACCACCAACAGTATTCATTTTTATTTGATATTCTTTTTCAAAATCTTCTAGATCGCTTAAATTTATATCACTAAATTTTTCCGTTAAACTTTCTAAATCAGTCTCCATTAATCTGATCCACTAAGCACTTCTTCTTTTATTTCCAATTTTTCTTTTCCTTTTTCTTTATTTTTTAATTTTGCTTTTAATTTTTCCGCTTCTTCAAGTATTTTTGGGTATTGGGTTTTCATAAACCAATCATCGTAACTTCCTACTTGAGGCTTTTGTGTAGATTCTTTAAAATTTGTTGCAATTATTCCTGATTTTATTATATCAAAATTTTCTAATTTTTTATTTTTCTTTTTGCTTAACTGAATTACTGATAATTCTATCTTTTTTTTTCCAATTTCTTGTTTTATATCTTTTATTTCTTCTTTTACATTTAAAAGTAATTCTTTTAACTCTATTAGTGTAGTTTTCATGAATTTTAGGGGGGTTTGGTGATATTTTTTCCTCTGAATGTATGTTACAATCAACGTAACATAGAGTTAGCCTTTTTATAAAGAACCTATGTGTGATTTTCCTTTAAAATCAATTACACAAATAATTATCAGAGGAACAAAGGGACGTCCTTAGCCACTATTACAAACACTAGATGTAAATTTTAAAATAAAGCCAATTACATATAGCCACGTGTCGCTCTCAGCTCAAGCAAATCAGTCTCCGTACGAGGATGTCTGTCCTGTCCTGGAAACGTACCAAAACAAACGTTGATTCTTCATATACCCCTCCTTCGCTTTACCAAAAGACAACTTTACCCTCATTACAATTTTGGCTTTTAAGTGGTAGCCATAGTAATTCCACAACTCCTCTGAGGCTAAAAGCGTAAATAAAGAGTTCTTCTGTTGCTATAAAGAGAGTGTTTTCATGTCAACATTTTGGTGAGACCTCTCTTTGTGTTTGTTTCCAAAACAAAAATGACTGCTTTGAAGTCGGCTTTGATAGCCAAAAAAATGGACGCTTTTGTGCTCATTTTGATGCTTGTTTTGTTGCCATTAGTCCACTCCTCTAGTTAAGCAAGCAAAACGGCCTCTCTCTTTTTCTTCTTCTTCTTCTTTCTTTTTTTTTTTTTTAATTCTTAATCTCTTTTTGAAAAATAAAAATGCTAACTTTGTTTCTTATTCTTGCCATTTTCAGGCTTTGAACACACAAGCACAGCCACTCAGGTAACATATTTTCACAACCCATATATTAAAAAAAAAACATTTTTTTTCTCTCAAATGGGTATTTTTGTTTTTATTTATTGGGTTTAAATCTTTTGTTTCTGAGTAGGACTTTGAAGCAAAAGATGGAGATTCTTCAACAAATTTCACCAATGTTGTTGTAGAAGATTCAGCAAGAGAAGTGCCAACAGGACCTGACCCTCTTCATCACAATAAAAATCCCGCTGGTCCTTGAAGCTATATGTAGCTAGTTTGCTTGCTCTCTCTTTTTAATTAATCTTGTGGCTCTTTAATATTGTGCAAAGTTTTTGTTCGTAAAAAAATGGTTGCTTGATAGCTCTTTTAATTTTATAAAAAATACTAATCTTTTTCTTTGCTTTTGTTCTATATAAATTCTAGAATGATTGTTATTTTTTCCTATATTGCCAAAATTAACTAATTACCCACATGATTATTGAGAAATTTTGGATGATGATTTTGCAATATATATATATATATATTGGTGTCACGTTTCTTTATTGGTCTTAGAATCAGACTGTACAATTTGTGTTGTACTGTAGTACAGCTCCCTAGCTGGCCAATTTTGTGTGTGCGCTGATGCTTTCTGAAACTGAAACAATGCTGTGGCTTGCTGCTTTGTTTTGTTTTGCTTATTTTTGTTGCCACGCTTTTTGCAGCAGCTTGCTTGATAAATATGGCCAAATTATTCACCTTTTTTTTATGATATGTCTCATCTTAGTAGAATCATGTAACGGTTATATAGACAGATAATTGCTTTTAACCGTTAGATCTAACTATAGTTGTCATCATAAGTTGAATCTAACGGTTAAAAGCAACAGTTATATCATATAACTGTTGCGTCATAGCCGGATCCCTCATCTTAAGCATCATGTCATGTTACTTTGAACTCATGGTTTACCATTGAAATTTCGATTTCTCTAAACTTGGATTCCGTAGTCTGTTTCATTGAATTACTCTCTATTTATTTATCTTTTTTTTTTCAAATGAAATATCTACTCATAAATAACCAAAACCTACCATATTGCCATATATAAAAATGAAAAATAATTCAGGAAATATAGACTAATCGGTTTTTTTTTATAATTAATTCATACATATTCCAAGATTGTATTGATTTTATAAAACTGATAACATAAGCCAAAATGATCAAACTGAAATTGAAGGAAGAGAGACAGAGAATGAGAAACAATTATATCTTTTTGTGAAATATTAACGTTTATTATGCCTAAATAAACCACCTTATTTCAGATACAACACGGAAATCCTATTTCCAGAAACAAGGAAAAAAAAAAAGAAAGTTCATAAGATAGTTAAAACCTCAAAAACAACAAACACAGAGCTTTAATTTTATTCATAAATATTAAAATGGTGGATTAATTCATTTGCTCCTCTGTCTCCATTTCTTGATGCCTCCATCACTTTGGATTCTTAGCTTGCTTCACCAGCTGATAATTTACAGATAAATAGAGTAATTATCAGAATGTGTATGATTTATATAATTAATCACATGATTCAGCAAGAATTATTAATTAAGTAAATTAATAACACATCAATAATACCTCAAAGTAAGAGTCAAGCTTAGCCTTGAGATTGCCCTGCTCCATTTTCACTTTTTCAAAAGCTGCTTTGGCACTGTTAATATTTTATAAGTTTGCACTCAGTTAATTAATTTGCATTTTTTATTTTATATTTAAAATCTAGAAAAACAATAAAATTAATTATTAATAAGAAAATTAATCACCCTTCAATATCCCCATTCCTGCAACATGCTATCACCGCATTCACTTCATTTTTCACTTTGTTGGCACCAACACTAAAAATATTCAAGTTATAAAACTAACGTAATAATTAATTGAAATAAATTACAAAATAACACTAAATTATGTGAATATCATAAAAAAAAATTATTTCAATAACATAAATATCTAGGCTAATATATATATTTTTCCTTAGTTACCTCGCACAGCTTCCTTTAAACCTGTGAAGGATCCTCTCCATTTCACTTCCATTAATGGGATTTTTTCCCCTGCACATTTATGCATTTATAAAAATACATTATTGTTGTTATTATTATTATTATTAGAGAAATTGATGAATTTACTGACAATAGCTCGTCAATCATAGGTAGCAGTTCGTTTGACTCCTCAAAATACACATTAATTGTATCCTCAACAAAGTTTGGGTCCTCATCAGATGCTAAAGCTAAACCTTCCAACTCAATAAATTGCTCGTCGAGAGTTTCCTATAGAAGATATATATATATATATAATCAGCAAAAAGTAATGAAAATTAATTAATCTTTTATCCCCCAAAAAAAAAAAATAACCTCATCTAATAAGTGTTGCCTCATTGTGGCAATTTGTTGATGCAGTGGACTGCTTTCCATTTTCGAACAGAAAAAAAAAATGAAATCAAGAAGTTAAAATTTTCTTCAACAAAAAGCAACTTTAATTAAAAGCAAAGTACTCAATGGGCAAGAAATGGAAAAATTTAACAGCAAAACGGCTTTGTGGAAATCGAAGAATATATACGCAAAAAGCAAAAAATAACTCGTGAAGATTGGATTTTTCATGACAAGAATTTTCACAATAAACAAAGTGGGCAAACAATTTTTTTTTTTAATTTTTTTTCATGAAAATTACTTTGTGATTTGTTTAAACATAGATTGCGCATGAAGATTATGCTGAAGGTGAACTATTCATAGATAGTGTGAAGCACTAAAGGTGAATGAAAGTAAAAGATTTAGAAACTAGATTATTGTATTTTGTTAAAATTTAATGCAATTTGATCTAATCTTGAAATTGGAATCTAATTCTATCCAATCAGTTTTGCTATGAGTCTTGAATAAAATATATTGAATCGTTGCTAATAATTGACGAAGTGAAATCTGAAGAGGAAAAGATAAAAAGTTTTCCAATTGAAAAACTTTTAGGTTGGTTTGATGAATTACAAATGGAAAGAATATATCTTAATTAGTTTTGTTGAACAAATGAGAAATGTTTATAATCCTTCTAAAATTTTATAAAATCGTAAGAAAATTATTTTTCCCATCCGGAATTGTTAACTTTTGTGACATTTACAAAAGAAAAAAATACATATTTGATAATGCCATATATAGAGATTTAAGATATAATAAAATGGGTACTCCACAAAATGCACATAATTAAAATGTAGGCATCTCGGCGCTAAACCATTGAAATCTGTGTTTGCTTATTTATGTTGATTTCTTGTTTTTGTTTGCTGTGATTGATCAGAATCTTGATTAGGGTTTCATAGATATTGAATATTTATTGATCAATTATATGCCTCGTCAGTGTTTGATTGAGTTTTATTATTGGATTAAACACAATAGTACACCTTTTTTCCCCCTTTTTTTTCTTTTTTTTAATTAAACATAGTTTCAATTTCTCAAATTATTGCAAGATTCATAGGACAATTAGGGCTTGTTTGGTTGGAGGATTAAAAGTGGGGATTGGACTCTTTTTTTAAATTTTATCCTAGTCTCATGTTTAGTGCAGTCAAGAGTATAGGAATTTGGTTATCTTGGGCCCACAATATAATCTTAATTTTGTAAAGGAAATTATCTCAAGGGGGGCCATGGGCTTTGTTAGTATTTGATTATATTGATCACTCAATTAAACATAATAATTTATAAATATTAAAATTATAGTAATATGTGATTAATGTAATAAAAAATATTGATTTTAATAATGTAAATAATAAATTATACTAAAAATCATTATTAATTTCACATTAAATTAAAATTCTATTTTAATTTATTTAATTAGTAAATGTTTTTTTAATTTCAAAATTACATTATAAATGAATTATTAAATTAATATTCAAAAATATAAATTTTTATAAAATAATAGATTATTGAATAAAAATAAAAATTATTTAAATTATGATTTATATTTCATTAATATCATTGAGGTTGATTTTTATAATTAGTAATACAAAATTTTAGATGATGATGATAATAATAATAATAATAATAATAATAATAATAATAATAATAATAATAACTTATAAATTGTAATATTATCATATAAGACATGATTAACTATAGTCAAATCCAATATTGTACCAAACACAACATAGTATATATAATCTAGTATTATCTAATCAAATCCTATCTTATCCAATCCGATTCAATCCAATTCAATTCAATTCGGCATACCAAACGAGCAGAAATAACAAATTAATTATTCAATTTGGGCCAAAATGACCATCTGGAGAAGAAGTCAATGGGAACACTCTTATCCTTCCCCATGCGACACCCAACCAGCCAGCAATAGTCATTGTTTAAAAACCATACATAACAAATAAATAAACAAGATGAGCATAAGCATTTTTATAAGAACAAAGAAATAAAGAAACCAACACCAATTTGTCAATATAGAATAACAAGGGAACACTTACAGCTGATGGTGCATAACTGGGAGAAATTGATGGAATAGGCCTTCCTTCAGTGCTTATTGCCAGCAGAAGTAAAGCCATGACGAAAAAATTGAGACTCTTTGACATTTTTAAACTTTTAAATTCTAAAAACAACTTAGAAATAAAAAGACAGGTTTAAGAATAAAAAAGAAATGAGACTATATTCATAATAGTATGAATATTATGAAACCAGCCCTAATTGTCATATATATATATATATATATATATGAATATGGCACAACTCCACACCTAAGAGAATTATTTTACCCATCCGGAATTGTTTATTTAAGTGAAATATTAAGTGGTGTTTGTGACATTTTTGGAAAAAAAAAATTTGATAATGCCGAACATACGAATCTGGGATATTAATTTAAAAAAAAGGGTATTACGTTCCTTTAAATGCGATGTATGTATCTATCTCGACACTTGGACCATTTAAATTTTTTTTTTTATCTTTCTTTTGATTTAATTTCTTGTTTCCGTATGCCGTGATTGATCATTTTCTTGATTAAGGCTTCATAGATTGAATATTTAGTGATCAATTAATTAAGGTTTTGAGAGTGTTTGATTCAAGTGTTATCATTCAATTTTAAACACAATAAAACATTTTTTTAATTAAAATATAGTTTCAATTTCTCTATCATTGTTCATTGATAGTTATTACAGAACGCCTATGAAATAAGAGAAATTTTTCAACAATAATTTGACAACCAAGAAAAGAAATAAAGAAACCAACACCAATTTGACAATAATGCATTACAATGAATACTTACAGGTGATTGTGAGAATTTGATGGAATATGCCTGCCTTCCGTGTTTATTGCCGGTAGAAGCAAAGTCATGACCAAAAAAACTGAGATTTTCCGACAATTTTTTTAATTTTTAAAATATAGAAAACAACTTAGAAATAGAAAGATAAATGTAAGAATTAAAAAGGCTTGAGACTATATATATGAAAATAAATAAATAATTGAATATTGAGAAACGAACGAAGTGGGATTAAAGCTTCCATTACACCCATTTATTTAATGTAGTTACTATTAAAATTTGAAAATTAAATTTATACTCTATACAGTCTATACACCTCTCCAAATGCCAAAAACATTCTTGTAAAATCTTTATATATAAATACATATATGCATGTATATATTTATTTATATATTTCCTTTTAAAGGTAGAGGGATAAACAAAATTTAAATTAATTTTTAACCTCTATTTTTTTTAGGATTCAAACTCGGGTGATTAACTAAATAAAATTACTTGAAAACCACTTTGCCAAACACCAAGTGGCTTAAAAATAATTCATATGTTAATAATAATTTTCTACGCAAACTCATAACAGTTATTTACAAACACTAATAATTAAGAACAAAAAAATAAAATTTTAGTTATGATTCAAAAAAAAAAAATTTAGTTATGATTGATTAAACAAACTTGATTTTTGTAATTTGTTTAACCGTGTTGGGATTAATTTCATCAATCAAACAAAAATCTATATAAATGTGCTAATATGCATGGCATCTAACAAAAAATTAGCATAACATTGTATAGTAGATTAGTAGTTAAAGAAATATTAGGATTTAGGAAGAAAGCTTTCTCTTTCTGAAAAAAAAAAAAATTCTTTGCAATTGAAGCGTTCATTTCCACTAACTTAAATTACAAAATAAAATAGAAAGCAAAAAGTTGATTATACATAGGTTGCATGTGATAAAAAATTATAAAGTAATTGATATGCTATAGCAATTTTTTTTTTTTTTTTTTTAGAAGGATATGCTATAGCAATTTATATTAATCAAGTGCAGACATAGCCTTCATGCCTGATGTCTCCATTGCAATTGGTTTTGGGTCTTTATTTTTGCAAAGAGATTTTGAGTTAAAAAAATGAAATATTTAACCCAAAAAAACCTAATTTCCATGGACGAAAGGAAAATAGTTGATAAGAAAACAAAGCAAGCTAACAATTAACAAAAAAAGAAAAGAGAGAGAGAGAGAGATTGTTTAATTTGGTTAAAACAACAATTTTTGAAAGGTCATTGATGAAAACATAAGTTATCCTAATATTTATAATCAAATCATAAATTAAAAGAATTGTATGGTTCCAAATATGAAATTTGCAAAAAATTTTGGGGGTACGGTATTCATCGTTGATGCTCGATTTGCTTGTTGTAGTGGGAACTAAGTTACTTTCAGGTGTAAGATTTAAATTAACACGTTAATTACATTGAATCAGCAAATAAATTAACAGAGTAATTATCAAAATTCATTTTATTTATAATCAAACAATAATGTAAGAATAATATAAATAAATAACTCAATACTGGGAAGTTACAGACAAGCTAGCCTCGAGCCTTTCTTGCTCAATTTTCAAATTTTCGTAAGCAGCTTTTGCTTTGCTAATATGTAATTTTGTAGTCAATGACAACAAAAATGTTAAATTTTAGTAAAGTTTTTATTGGATGAGATTAATTTTTTTTTCCTTCTTTAAATGATTCAATTGGTTAATTATATGATAGGTCATCATCTACATTCTAGATTTATAAGTAATGGAATACATACATATATACATGCATACATTTTATATATATATATATATATATATATATATATATATATATATATTTCCGACATATCTTCTATATGATAGATATATGAATGGCAAGTCCTATAATATCTTACAACATGTCATCTATATTGAAAATATAAATAATTTGTCATACTATTTATGTAAATTGTATAAGATGTCATCGATGTATAAATGAATAAATGATAAATCATACATTTGTAGCTCCAGAGTAAAAATCTAATGACAAGCAACTTGTCATACATAATGTATGTACATTTACAGCATGTCCTCTATATGATAAATTTTGTTAACGTCAACCAATTTAACACGGATAAAGGAAATTGCATACTATTATTCTAAAGAATAGACCTCCGGGAAAGAAAATTCATTTTCATCTTTTTTCTTTGAAGACAATTAAAAGAGATATTTGATATCTGATCGAGCAAGTTTATATGTGTTATGGGTATATTTTCACATGACAAGTCTTACACTAAGTTGAATAAAATATTTATTTGTTAATTATTATTATTAATAAAATAATTTTAAGTATCTAATCACTATTAAACTGATATAATCTATTAATCTATTAGTCCAGTCTAACCATGTATTATCATTCAAGACAAAACAGAATATAATCTAATTAATTCAGTCCAAAGTATACCGAACATACTCTCAGATTATTAACTATTTATTTGCTAACCAAAATCCAACTAATTAACCTTAACTCTGAAAATCAGGGTCTTATTAATGATAACCAACAGACTCCTAAATGAACAAAATAAGAAAACAACAACTACTTAAATCACTCTTATCTATCAAAATACGCAAAAAGAATCACAATCACAATTTTCAATTTTTCATATCAAAAGTTCTAGAAAAGTCTAAAAATTAAGATCTGAAAAAATATATATATATCTTACTCACCCACGCACCAAAAATTCAAGCTTTTTTCAAATATCTCCTTCATTATTTAACAATCATCATCAATCATTGTACAAGGTCATATCAAATATTTCAGTTGATATCATAACTACCGCCCTCGTTTCCTCCAATTATAAAAATAGGATCCATTCTCCCTATATCGGCGTCAAATATTTATAAATTTGTAGGTCCAATAATCAATCGCTGGTTCTGATACAATAATGCAAACGTTTTATTTTGTTCTTGTCATTAAGTTATTGGCTTTTTTTTTTTCTTTGGGAACAATTTGATAAAATTTCAATTAATCGAACAATTTCTATTGAGAAAAAAAAGGAGAGAAAGCAAGAGGAAGTTGTCTTTCAATAAAATTGTGTCCCTGAATGAAGTTTTATAATTTCAATATAATCCATCATATACTGAAATTACAAATAATTATAATAATAATAGTAGTAAAATTATTAAATCTTCATCT
Source organism: Atalantia buxifolia (assembly GCA_030444775.1). Classification (NCBI taxonomy): domain Eukaryota; kingdom Viridiplantae; phylum Streptophyta; class Magnoliopsida; order Sapindales; family Rutaceae; genus Atalantia; species Atalantia buxifolia. The sequence continues at coordinate 30,117,491 of CM059832.1, read as the reverse complement.
GACAAAAAAGAGAACAACACTGTTTTGATAAATAAACTTCCATATGTTGATTTGCTACCCAAAGAGATAATATAAAAGTGAAATCACATTAAAATAAAAGAAAGGAGAGAATTTATTTCATATAAATTTCAAGTTTATTATCCTAAATAAATACTAAAACCTCAATATTAATCCGCCTTATTTCAGATACCACAACAACGAAAAAAGAGCTCATAAGATAATTAAAACCTCAAAATCAGCAAACACGAGGTTTATTTTATTTTTAATTATTAATATTAAGATGGTGGATTCATTTATTTGGTCCTCTGTCCCGAGGAATTCCCTCATTCCTCCATCACTTTGAATCCTTAGCTTGCTTCACCAGCTGGTAATTAACAAATAAACACACTGATTACCAAAATATTTTTGTTTTATATTCAAATAATTAGGCTAAAAATAAAGTAAATTAATAACAAATATACCTGAAAGTAAGAATCAAGCTTAGCCTTGAGAGTTTCTTGCTCCACTTTCACTTTTACCAAAGCAGCTTTGCCTCTGTAAATACATGTATAATTTTGCGCTCAGATGATGATGAAAATTTTAACTTCTATTTTTACATTGTAAAATAACAAGATTTAGGTAAACTAAATGAAATAATTTTAAAAAAAATTACCCTCCTATGTTCCCATTATTGCAGCATGCTCTTGCCTTATTCACTTCAATGAGGACTTTGCTGGCACCAATGCTGAAAATATTTAAATAAAAAAAATCATGATGATTCCAATAAATTGTAGAACATTTTAAATTATGCAGCTACAATATTTATTGCATTAACAGTAACATTATGAATATTTTTAGATTTTTTCCCCCTGTACCTCACACATAATCCTTTGAAGTCATGAAGACACTTCTCCAATGCATTGTAATCAATGGGGTCTTTGACGCTTTAAAATAAAAAAGAAATTTGTTAATTCTTTTTAATATTAACCATTGAGATTTATTGTATATATGGAGAAAATTTTATTTTATTTTTAACTTACAATTCCTCCTCAAGGGTAGCTATTATTTTGGTGGTTTCTTGAAAATACAAATTAGTTGTATCCTCAGCAAAGGCAGGATCATCTTCAGTAGCCATATTTTCCAATTGCATAAATTGATCGTTAAGAATTTCCTACGATGATCAACAAATATTTTTGCCAATAATATATTAAACAATAAGCAAAGAGTAATTAAATTTGAAGAATACATTATATATCCCAAGAGAATTGAACAAAATTAATTACCTCATCCAAGAAGCTTTGCCTCATTGTGGCAAGTTGTTGATGCAAAGGATTGCTTTCCATTTTCAGAAAAACAAACAACACAATCAAGAAGTTGATTCCACTAAAAGCAGTTTAAAAAGCACTTTGCTAAATTGGGAATAAATGCAAAACGTGGGAGCAAAGTGTATTATGGAATTGAAATACATATATTATATATACCAACAAAAGGGGAAAAAAATTAAATTAAATCAACTAACATATCATGAAAACTGTATTTTACATGACAAAAATTATCACACAAGATGAGAACCAAAAAGAAAATTATCAATTCTTGTGAAGTTTGTGAATATTTTAAAAATATTTTATTTAAAGATGAATATTTTGTATAAAAATCATATATCCAACTTCTTTTACAACGACAACTCCACTTGACCTCAACTCTCATTATCTAGAATAAAAAGCACAATATTAATGTTATCAATCATTTTTCAAACGGAAGTTTTGAGAATGACAATTAACTTTCTAGGTGTTTTACCCGTTTCTATTTAACATATACATCAAGTGCATTTTATTATGTTTGATCTTTTAAAAACTAATTTGAAAAAAAAAACTCCTGTAATTTCTCTACTTATATTTAAGAAAAAATATTTTTATTTTCAAAATAAATTAAAAAAAATAATTATTAGAAAGAAAGGACACACCTTCAGAAAATTAGTTGAGCATACTCATTCCACGTTCATAATCTTAACACCATGAAGATAAGCAATAGCATCACGTTCACAATTTTCACAAATGTTCTAGAAAATCCCAGAAAGTACCGAAAAATATCTTACGTACCCATCACAAAACAGGAGCTTTAAAAATATCTCTCTCTCTCTCTCATCAATCATAATAACTAACTAACTGCCATTTCAAATATCTCAAAATATCATTGTCACCCCCTCAAGTTCCTCTTATCTCACTCTCACTTTGTCCAAATACTATCTCTGGTCGGTTAAGTTAATGAGATAGTAAAGAGCTGAGTGATAAGATTTTCGGGTCGCGCGGCACAAATTTACATCTTTACCCTCATCAGTCATGAAAATAACTCAAGTAAGTATCTAAACAAATATCTCCGTTAATATCACAACTACCCCTTCAAGTACTCCAATGATTAAAATAGGACCTCTCTTCCAATCATTCTCTCTCTTTGTCCCCCTTATAAATATCTCACTCCCCAGTCGCTCGCTGTCACTCGCTTCAATTTTCGAACTTTCAATTTCTTGCAATTTAGTCCAAAAATTTTCACGCGTACACGCGTCCACTCGACAAACTAATGGACGAGCTCTTGACGCCGATCATGGACGAGGAGTCGCCAAGGCTCCTGCAGACCATTTCGGAGCACGGCGGATACGTCTACGTCGGCATGGCGGCTCAGGCGGCGGCGGACATACGCGCGGCGGAGGCGGCGCGTGACTTGGCGTGGGAGCAGCTGCATTCGGGGCCGTGGCACTCGGTGCTACCGGTGTGGCGCGACGCGTACTCGATGGCTTGCTTGCACGTGGCGAAGTACCATTATCGGAACGGCGAGCTTAAGGAGGCGCTTAGGGTTTTGGATATGGGAGTGATCATGGGCGGGCCGGTTTTGCGAAAGGATTTGGATTCTGCTATCGAAACCTTGTCGTTCAAATGTAGAGAAGGTGAAAATGAGCGTTTTGGTGAGAGAGAAGCCAATCGATTAGTCTCTGAGGAGTTTAATACAGCTAAGGTGAGGTTCGTTTTCTTAAAAAAAAAAGAAAGGAAATTCAATCTTTCATATGTTTAATTTAATAATGCACTATGATTGTGTATGTTATCTGGAGATACATTGAGCTTAGAGATAGCTTTCCTGTAATTCAATTGAAGCAATGCTTACAATTGCTGTGTGATTTTGCTTAATTTCGAATATTATATGACTCATTCCAGTTTAACCTTTCATGGGTGGCACTTAATAATGCTGAAATTTATTTGACAGAATAGAGGTTTTGAAGGATATGAACTCAAGAAGTCTTGATCAAATAGTATTAAAAAGCTTCTACGTTTGTAATTAATTTACCCAGCTGATTTCTATTTTTGCCATGAAGATCAGCGCTTTATAAGAGCCTGTCTTTTTATCTGGTTTGCTTTGTGAATGGGATTGTTTTGGCTTGTTGCATGTTGCTGGGAGAGAAACTAACCATTGATGGTGCTTCTTTTGAACTCGTAGGTGCTTCAGGTTTTGCCAAATAGGTCTCTATCTTGTAAGCTTGTGGTGAAGAGGTCTGCTTTATCGCTGGAGGGATTTTTAAGTGAATATTTCCTATCAGGTTCTCCGGTTATAATTACTGATTGTATGGCACACTGGCCAGCTAGGACAAAGTGGAATGACTTGGATTACCTTAAAAGAGTTGCTGGTGACCGCACAGTTCCAGTTGAGGTAATTAATCTTTCTGTACTTTTAATAAATTTCAGAAGAGTCAATAAATTGCTAAGGATGAGCTTTACTTTTAGTTTTGGCTATTAATTGTCTGTGTAGTAATCTAATTCAATGTGTTAATTTTCATATGTTACCAATTCACTTAGAGAGCAACATGATATTAGTTCCTTCATAAGTTTAACAGAGAATGAATTGTACAGCTTATCTTTAGAGCCATGTGATAAGTGAGGGTTATTAGACTAAGTTGAAAATACAAGCTTTGAGCAAGATGTGTGAGGAAACTTAAGGAGATGATGATTAGATGTAATTTAAACTATTTTAGTAGTGTAAATTCCAGGATTTTAGCATATGAAAGCCATCAAAATGGGAGGAAGTGTTAAATTTCCAGGTGATGAGTTATAATTTTTTAGACAAGGCTTGTTAGGCTATTGAACGGGCATAATTAAACACTGATAAGTCTAGCAAGTATTGGTAAACAATAGGAGTCTGGTATAGAGTGAATGGTGATGACCACCACAAACCTACTAAAATCAGATGAGCCATAGATCATTATCTTCCCCATTGAATTATGTTGATAAACACTGAATTGTTCTTTTTAGATTAAAATGTGCCATGAGGTCTCAAAAACTTCCATATCCTTTGTCGCTAACTTAGTCAGATATCCATGGTATGTTGAATGCAGTTTCCTCTTTCATTGTCTCTCTGTCTCTCTTTTAATTTTTTTTTCTTTTTCAATTTCTACTTTTTTCTGGCAAAAGAGCTTTTTGCAGTTGCCTTTTTACTTCACTAAATGCTTGATTTGATCACCTTCTTCTTCCTTTTTTTTTAATTAACTGAAAACTGGTAAAGTTGAAATGCTTTACAGGTTGGTAAAAATTATTTGTGCCAAGATTGGAAGCAAGAACTGATCCCCTTCTCCCAATTTCTGGAGAGGATTCAATCAAATGGCAGTTCTGCTAGTGTCCCTACTTATCTTGCTCAGCATCAATTATTTGATCAGGTATGCATTCATCTGATCAAATATTACAGCGGGGAATTAGTACATCTAAAGTTCTTCAATGGAGAAATTTAACTCATTGATGATTTACTCAAACGGCAGATTAACGAACTACGGAATGACATTTGTATTCCTGACTATTGTTTTGTTGGTGGTGGGGAGTTGAGGTCTCTTAATGCTTGGTTTGGTCCAGCCGGAACTGTGACGCCCTTGCATCACGATCCACACCATAATATACTTGCTCAGGTATCTCTGTATTGTGCATTATCTCAACGTACATCTAGCTTTAGGAGGTTGTGGTTAAACTCTTTACTCCTGGTCTTCCGTTATTATCTCTGCCATTATGATTTCAAATATTGCTAAACTCTCTAACTTTTTTGCAGTACCTGTGTGACAACTTGTCATTCTTTTCATAGATTAAGTGGCCAATGCCTGAGATCAAATATAAGCACGTATTCGTATTCAATCAGTCAGTGGATTCTTGTTCTTTTTCCTATACTTTCTCTCCTCTCCCCCAACCCACACCCGCGGCGGGGGCCAAAATATATTCACCCTTTCATCAAACCCCGTGGCCACACTATTGTCCCCTTAGATATGGATAGATTAACTGCTGCTGGATCAGACGGCTGTGGACAGCGAATTATATAATTATCTTGTTAGTACTAATTCGTGTTTATTCACATCCCTTGGACAGGTGCTACAGCTTCATTTTTTTCGAATTTTATGTGTTTCATAAATCCAAAGATATGCTAGGTCTATGATTAGTTTTCTTAATGAATATCATTTACTGGATAAGTTCCATTCCTGAATATGCCTATCTGGTGTTTCTTGCATACTTCATTCGTAGACACATATGGATACTTGTGGTTTGTTTACATGATTACCATATCTACTGATTCAGGCTTTTTGTGGCTGAAACAATCCATTCCTTTGCCTCTTCATTTTCAGGTTGTTGGTAAAAAGTATATTAGACTTTACCCAGCTTCACTGTCAGAGGAACTTTATCCATACTCTGAAACCATGCTTTGCAATTCCAGCCAGGTAGCTATTAACTTGAATTGTAAGACTTGTTCTGCGGCAATATGCCTGTTCTTTTATACTAGTGCTGTAATTGTGAATCTAAAAAATATCCTCCTGCTCTATTTGAAGGTTGATCTAGACAACATAGATGAGACAAAGTTTCCAAAGGTGCGTGACCTAGAGTTTTTTGACTGTATATTAGACGAAGGTGAAATGCTTTACATCCCACCCAAATGGTGGCACTACGTACGCTCTCTTTCTATAAGTTTTTCAGTTAGCTTTTGGTGGAGTGATGGTGGAAGTTCAACTGCGTACTCATAACAAATCATTTATATGCGTGCTAAGTTGTTTCTGGTAGAGATCTGGGTACAACAATATTAGATATAATCTTTATACAAACAAAAGGAACAGAATTCTGTAATGGTTTAGAGTGTATTATCATCATCTTATATAGGAGCATTTTGATTTTTAGTTCATTATAATCAACTACGAGATATTTGTATTGTTGAACTCTATAACATTTTCAAATATCATTTCAGCTTTGCTGGTCCGGACTTTACCATTTATATTTTCCAGTTTTAACGACGATAATGTTTTGACATTGCTTGAGAATGCTTGATCATTAACAAATGCTTTGAACTGATGTTTGCAATCATGCTCTCAAAGCTAAAAGTGGATGCTGTCAAATGAATATTCATCGTTCTGATGATTGTGATACGGGTATTTTTTGATAAATTTCTTGGAATTGTGATGGGTTGCCTGATTGCTTCGATTATGATTGTGAAAATGGTGAAATGTGATGGTGAAGTTAAAAAAGCGTGATGGAGTTGCCTTTATTATTATAAATTAAAAAGATTGAATTACACCCATGATCGAGAAACTTGGAGTGTTATGTGGGGCTGTAACTTCATGTCTTCCGAAGTTTCAATGAATCTTCTTTAACTGTAAAATCTTATATTCAGCATCATCAACTCCACCAGTGACTACTTTACTTTACAGTCTGAACATTTTAAACAATTTTGTTGACTTTCTAATGATCTGATGGTCGATATTCCTAGCAGTATCGTAGCATTGATGTTGCTTATGTAAGTCAGAAAAGAAAGGAAGGGAACTTCAAAGTCCAATCGCCCTTCTGGAAGAACAAGAAAAAGTGAAAGCCCACCTACCCATTACGTTTGTAGGACTAGAATTTACATATACAAGGGCCAATAAAATAAATTGGTAAAAAATTGTACATTCGGACTATCTATATGGATCATGTATATATAATACAGCTTTATTAGGTCGCGTCCAATAAACCAAAATCAAAAGAAGCTGTTTGTGCACGGCATTAGCTCTATTTCTAGAAGTTGACGAAAGCCAAAGTTTCTTTGGTATAATCTTGGTCTGGTCGTTTGTTTTATTTTATTTTATCTTAATTATTATATTATAATCTATTGATTTTAAAATCAGTAGCCTACTCTTATATATTTGATTTGTCAAGCAAAACTCAAAAATTTACACCAAATATAATGTATAACTATTCCACGCTTATATTAATTAATACGAGAGGATTAGTCTTCATGATTTGTCTCAATCATGGTGAAGAAAACAAAATTTAAATGAAATTTCAAAGTTGGAAGAATGGTAAAGTTCAGTGGATATGACTTAAAAGTGAAAGGGACAATTGCATGACTTAATGCAATTTGCAATCAAAAATAGTAAAACCCCATAATAGAGCTAGAAAATATAACACGTCAATCTGCAATCACTAGTCACTAGTAGCTATTAATGAAAAAAAAAAGGTGAATTTTACATTACGCTCTAGTTCCAAGTTAGCAAAAAGCAATTTGCATCAAACGATCATAATCTGGATTTGCTCAACTTCGAATTTCTATAGAGTGCTTTTTCTCCTTTAGATGAAAATGTAATATATGTATCTAAACTGTAATATATATGTTGAATACAACAATTTAAAAAAAAAAAAGGTACATGCATCAAGATGCAGTGACTTCTCAATAAACAAGAAAACAAACTATATTTGCTTTATAACCTTGAAGATTTTAGCATACTAAACGATAAAGCTACATAGCTCAAGCCTCAAGCTCCATTGTTGACTCTTCCATTGGTCTTGACCTTCATTGATGTTGCAGCGCTGAGAAAATCATCCATGGCTTTGACTGAAGATCCCTTGTAACCTTCTTCATCTTTCATGGCATTCTTGATCATCTCCCTAACTTCAGAAACTTTTCTTCTAATTTCTTTCCCTTTGTCTGTTTCATTCATCACCAGTTCAATTTTTGCAACCACATCTTCATGTTTTACTGCACAAGTCTTCCCTCTAGCAACCTCCACACAAACCCCCATCTCTTGTTCTAAAAACTTGGCATTGAAAAATTGCTCAGCAGCCATAGGCCATCCAATTATTGGCACCCCATGAATCAAAGCTTCAAGTACTGAGTTCCATCCACAATGACTCAAAAATGCACATGTAGCTCTGTGTGACAAAACCTCCAATTGTGGTGCCCAATTTTTCATCAAAAGACCCCTTTTTGAATCTCTAATTCTCTCCTCAAACCCTTCAGGTAACCATTCACTGGCTCTAAATTCTGAATTTATGTCAAATCCAATTGGTGGCCTAACGACCCAAATGAAGTTTTTCCCACTAGCCTCCAATGCCATAGCCAGTTGCATCATTTGTGATGCACTAATAGTGTTCATTGACCCAAAAGATATATACAAAACTGAATTCTCATCCTTTGAATCAAGCCATTCCTTGCAAAACTTTATGGATGTTCCGCCTTCTTTGCCTGCTTTTGCTCTATTTTCCAATGATAGCAAGATTGGCCCCACTGGCCAAACTGACAAGCCTAGCTTTCTCTTCAAGTACATGAATCCAATCTGATCAAACTCTTCAATGGTATTACACAAAATCCCATTAGAATTCACCCACGCAGGAAAATTTTCACCTTGAAACAAAGACCAAGAATCTGTCCCATCAGCCTCTAACATATTCAAAGCCAATTGGGATTTATGAATCCTTGAAGCCTCTTCAAAATCTGGCAACATAAACTCATCTGAAGTAACTTTGTTGTGTGGAAGATTTGTCCAAAAGGAATAGTAACAAGCCAAGCCATAGCTACCAGAACCACTAAAAATTGTATGAAACACATTAAGCTCCTTGGCAACACCACAAGTCCACCCAAAGAAAATATCAGCAATGATGCAAAGTGGAGGCTGGCCTTGATTTATGAGACTAGAAATCACTTCTTTAAAAGCAGGTTTCAAAGAAGTTGAAGCTCTAAGGAGATGAATGACAAGATTGTAAGGAAGGACATCACAATTTTCAGAATTTGGAGGAAGGCCATGAGATGAGCTATTGAAAGGAATTTCATGCAAGTTAATGGAGGAATATGGAGGGAGAGATGATTTAAGTTTCTTGATGTTTAAAGGGGTGCTGACAAAGGTTATGCTGTAATTTTTGTGTCTTTGTTCTATGTGAAGGGCCAAGGCTAGAAAGGGAATGATATGGCCTTGTGCCATGAATGGAAACATTACAATATTTTCTTTGCTTTGCGCCATTGTTGAATGATGATGATGCTGAAGAGAAGTTTGGAGAAGGAGAATCGAGTTGAATAATTTGAATGAGGCTTTTAGATTACTATAAGGTTGAAATTTCCATATCTGCCGTAATGACACATGGATCCTTGAGCAATCACATTTTCACAAATGAGGAAAGGGCTTTCTTATGCGTATAAAATATGTCCCCGAACTTATTGCATACATAAAGTACCCTTTGTTGCTCTGTTACCAACTTTTGTATTGTGATTGCCAAAGACTAAAAAAATTCAGTGTATGTAATTGATCATTTTAATAGGGACTACCGGACCAGGACCTGTATTACATAAATGAAAAATTTATATCATTTTTGTGCAATAATTAAAGATTACTGATTTAGATATTTTATTACTGAGTTCCAAATTTTGTAGGACTTGACGTTGAAAAAGGAGCAACAAATGCTGATTTTCAGGCTAGAGTCCTGGTGGGGGAATAAAAAGTGGTTCAATGTGAAGTTTACTGGTCAACATGCGATCACTGACATTAGAACAATTATGGAAATGAGGCCAACTTTAGGGTGTCTTTGATATAATTTTTGTAAAACTTTGGAAAAATTGTCACTTTAATTTGGAAAATAAAAATAGACAGTTCAAAATTTTGAAGATAATACTTTCCTTTTACATAATGTTTTAGTAGGCCACCAACGACATTGTGATCCCATTTTCATAGCCTGATTTATAAAAGCTGTCACCTCAAAGATACATTTTGTTTTTGGAAATATTATCAATTTAACCAATTGCCTTATCAAATTCATATCGTGCTGAAAAGACCACTTAAACCACAACTACCATAAGACATACGCTGCGAGTAGAATGCTGAATTGTGACTTGAAGGGCTCACTTTTTTCTTCATGTGTTGCCTGTCCTGCATTATAGGGGAGCGATTGCATTATAGCGGCTAATTTTTGAGCTAACACTTGACGATGGTTGTAATACTGATTTTAAGTTAAGGAATAAAATATGCAATCCATGCGTTGAGTTTTTTTGGAGTAAGCTTATTGTAGCTTTTGTGGAGGCCACAAAATTGGTAACATGGAAGAGGTAAAGATATGTCATACCCATTTAGACAAAACATAATTGGTCAAGAGTGTGGACGAGTGGTTTTTAATTAATTTTATTTAGCGGCCATCCAAATCTAAATTTTTTAAAAAATAAGGGACTAAAAATTAACTTAAGCTTTATTCATCCCTCATCATTTAAAAAATATAATAAAATAAATTATTTTCATTTCTTCGTGACGATGTTGAGGATCGTCCATGACCAAATGGCGGACCCAATTCGTGTTTGGACGCTTTCAGTGGGCTTTCCCCGTGAAGCGAGAAAAGTCGTAGTAGGTTTTTAAGTCGGGAAAATTTAATGAGCATCTGCCCCTCGAACACACACCTGTATTAGTGTATCGTTTTTTTTTTTTTTTTTAACAGGAAATGTATTAGTGTATCGTTGGATGTTAATACAGCCGTATATTTTTTTTTCCTTAATAGAAGATATTTATTGACACCAGTTAAATCGTTTGTTTTGCAGTCCCATCATTTTTTTTAATACTACGTACCAACTAATTTCTAGAGAGAAGGAAATTGAGAGTCCATAATTGGAACTCAAATTGGCCACACATCCTGCTAAAATTATTCTTATTGTACATAACAATTTAGACCAAACTTGATAATTATTAGAGAATGGAATGTAATCTTTAAACATACCATTAATGAGTCCCCATAACATACGTCAAACCTGATGATTATTTGATCAATCCTCATCCTTCTGAGCCTTCCTCGTCATCAATGTAGCATCCAAGAATTGTTCCATGGCTTTTACAGAAGACCCCTTAAACTTTTCTTCATTTCTAACAGCATTCTTAATAATCATCTTAACCTCAGAAGCTTTCTTTCTCAAGTCCATTCCTTTCTCAGTCTCATTCATCACCAACTCAAATTTTGCACTTAAGTTCTCTTTCGAAACCTCACAATTCATCCCTCTAGCAACCTCCACACAAACCCCAATCACTTCTTCAAGCAACTTAGAATTATAAAACTGCTCTGCTGCCAACGGCCACCCAATTATCGGCACCCCATGACTCAAAGCTTCAAGCACAGAGTTCCATCCGCAATGACTCAAAAATGCAGATATTGACTTGTGAGACAAAATCTCCACTTGAGGTGCCCATTTGTGGACCACTAGCCCTTGTCCTGAATCTTTGATTCTTTCTTCAAATCCTTCAGGCAGCCACTCATTGGCTCTAAATTCAGAGTTCATGTCAAAACCAAGTGGTGGCTTAACAACCCAAATGAAGTTCTTGCCACAAGCCTCTAAAGCCATTGCCAATTGCATCATTTGTGATGCAGCTATTGTGTTTTGTGAACCAAATGACACATAAATCACTGAATTGCATGGCTTGGTGTCAAGCCAATTTTTACACAAGTCTGTGGAGATTCCGTACTCTTTTCCTGCCCCAGCTCTGCTCCCGGTTGACAAAAGCAGGGGCCCAACTGGCCAGACCGGTCGGCCAAGCTTTCTACTGAAATACATTAGACCAATCTTGTCAACCTCCTCTATTGTGTTAAACAAGATTCCATCGGCATTCATCCACTGAGGAAGCACTTTCTGAAAAAATGCTGAAAGTGAACCACTACCATCAGCTAGTCTTAAAAAATTTGTCATCTGGGTTACATGAATTCTCGAAGCTTCAGGAAAATCCGGCAAGAGAAATTCATCGGAATCCGAGTTCCGATGGGGTAGGTTTAGCCACAAAGAGTAGAAACAAGCAAAGCCAAAACTACCACCTCCTACAAATAGAGCATTAAAAATACCATATTCTTGTGCTATCTCTGCACTCCATGCAAAGAACATATCTGCAATGATGCAAACCGGTTTATGACCATTTTGTTCATCAATAAGATCATTGATGAGTTTTCTGAGATGGGGTTTAAATGATAAAGTGGATTCAAAGAAATTTGGAAAGAGATGAAAAGGAAGAGAATCACTGTTTTCAGTACAAGGAGGGAGGTCATGAGCTGTGCCATTGAAGGGAATTTCACGAAGGTGAATGGAGGAGTTTTGAGGGAGAGATGATTTGAGCTTCTTGAGGTTGGAAGGGGTGTTAACAAAAGTTATAGTGTATCTGTTTGTATTCTCCAGGTGAAGGGCTAATGCAAGGAATGGGATTATATGGCCTTGTGCCATGAGCGGGAACATCACTATGTTCTCTTTTCTATGTGCCATTTTTGTTAAAAGGAAAAAAGAGAGGTGGGTACAGGATGATGTAAAGAAGATGTGTGGGGTGTGTGATATACACACACACGACTTTTATAACAGTTGGAAGAATTTCGTGTACGATAAGAATTAATCGTAAGCTATTACTATTGGTTGAAACAGGTACATATAATAAAGAGAAAATTTAAAAAAAAAATTAATAATAGCATTTTTGTTAATGATAATAATAATAATAATAATGCAGACAGGAACACTAAAAAATTTTCCTAAGCGAAGTGTTAAAAATTTGACCGTATTACTCCACCCATCGACCCCAACCAATCCAAGGTTAGTGTGAGGAGAATTCAAACTTTTAATCTCTTTGAATTCAATAAAATAATCTCTTTGTTCTTTGAATTCAATAAAATCAACTGAGTCGTCAGACATTTTCTCCAAATTGTTTATTCAACTGAGTCCTCTTGACCTCTTCGATAATTATGGTATACAAATTGATTTGCTGAACTCTGTTTGTTTTATCTTTCTATTTCTATTCTTATGTCAGCTAACAAACAGGGATGGTGCTGCTGATGCCATTAAAGGGCCAACTGCAGGACACCTCACTCGCACTATTTTCCAACCCACTTACTCACACTTTTTCAGAAAAGCTAAGATGGAAAACAAAAGGTCCAGTCTTTCTAACTTACTGTGTAGGAAATTGCATGGAAATGATTAAATTGTTCAATAATTCTTCATAGACCTCTTAACTTTCCTCCAGAAAAATTTAAGAATCATACCCCACTCCCCTTCTCTACCACCTAATCCTCCACTTTTTCTCCTTCTGATCCTCATCAACAATAATGGCACAGAGGAAAGAAACCATAGTTTTGTTTCCATTCATGGCACAAGGCCATATAATCCCTTTCCTGGCATTAGCCCTTCACTTAGAGAAAACAAATAAATACGCCATAACTTTTGTTAACACCCCTTTGAACCTCAGGAAACTCAAATCTTCTCTCCCTCAAAACTCCTCCATCAACCTCCTTGAAATTCCCTTCAATAGCATAGATCATAATCTCCCTCCTTGCACTGAGAACACAGACTCTGTTCCATATCATCTAGTTTCCAAACTCATTGAAGCTACTTTATCGTTTAAGCCCCATTTCAAGAAACTCGTCAATGATCTTATTGATGAGCAAAATGGCTATAAACCACTTTGTATCATCACAGATATGTTCTTTGGTTGGTGCAAAGAGATAGCACAAGAATATGGTATTTTTCATGCGATATTTATAGGAGGTGGTGGATTTGGCTTTGCATGTTACTACTCTCTGTGGGTAAACTTGCCTCATCGGAACACAGATTCTGATGAATTTGTATTGCCTGATTTTCCTGAAGCTTCTACAATTCATGCAACTCAGCTGGCAGATTATCTAAGAGTTGCGGATGGAAGTGATTCCTTTTCAGCGATTCTACAGAAAGTGCTTCCTCAGTGGATGAATGCCGATGGAATTTTGATTAACACAGTTGAGGAACTTGACAAGATTGGACTGATGTATTTCAAGAGAAAATTCGGCCGGCCGGTTTGGCCAATAGGGCCTGTTCTTTTGTCTACGGAAAGCAGAGCTGGGGCCGGAAAAGAGTACGGAATCTCCACAGAGTTGTGTAGAAAATGGCTTGATACCAAGCCGTGCAGTTCAGTTCTGTATGTATCATTTGGTTCACAAAACACAATAGCCGCATCACAAATGATGCAATTGGCAATGGCTTTAGAGGCTAGTGGCAAGAATTTCATTTGGGTTGTCAGGCCTCCCATTGGCTTTGACATAAATTCTGAGTTTAAAGCCAAAGAATGGCTGCCTCGAGGATTCGAAGAAAGAATCAAATGTTCAGGACAAGGGCTAGTGGTACACAAATGGGCACCTCAGGTGGAGATTTTATCTCATAGGTCTGTATCTGTATTTTTGAGTCACTGCGGATGGAACTCTGTGCTTGAAGCTTTGAGTCATGGGGTGCCGATAATTGGGTGGCCATTGGCAGCAGAGCAGTTTTACAATTCTAAGCTGTTGGAAGAAGAGATTGGGGTTTGTGTGGAGGTTGCTAGAGGGAAGAACAGCGAGGTTCTGAAAAAAGACATAGCGGCAAAAATTGAGTTGGTGATGAATGAGACTGAGAAAGGAATAGAGTTGAGAAAGAATGCTTATGAGGTTAGGGAGATTGTTAAGAATGCCGTTAAAAGTGAAGAAAATTTTCAGGGTTCTTCAGTGAAAGCCATGAATCAATTCCTGAATGCTGCATCGATGGTGAAGGAGACAATTAATTGATCAAAGAATGAAGTTTTTGATGCATGAACCTAGCCATTTTAATGGTGTTACTTAGAAAATGACGCATCTTTTTTTTTTTTTCTTTTTTTGGGTTAAGCCAATCTTATAATATTTGGTGGCCGGCATTCCTCATTATCCGAACTCTCTTTTTTTTGCTATTAGATTAGTTTAACGTGGATGTGTCGGTAACTTTTTTAATGTTTGAATAATTTTCAAAACTTCTATTTGATATCCAAAAGTTTTGTATTAAATTTTTAGTGGTTCTTTTTCTAAAACTTGTAAAAATATTTTTATTGCTTAATTTCTTCTTTCACCTACTCTAATTTCTTCTTTCAACTACTAAAGTAAAGACCTTGACAATATGGGAAAAGCCACTTTTTGAAATTATATATTCCAATGTGTGCAGTATTATTATTATTTACCCTTGAATCATATACAAAAAAACATATGAAAAAATGCTAGTGTCTCTTCCTTTGTCAATTTCTTTACTACATATTAATTAAACAATTAAGGAGATTTTTGCCTGTACAATTTCTGAAAGCTTGCTTACTTATTGTATGCTAATGTTGAAGCAACTGAAATTCTTATTGCTCAGCGTGATTCATGAATCTTAGAGGCTAGAAAAATCAAATATTCTTGGTGATTCAACATTCACGTTCACTTTCTATAACGCCAATCAATAGCTGTCAACTATTGCTTAATTACACTGTGTTGTTTGGTTTTGCTTTCCAAATGATGTTTTTGTATTTATTTTGTAATAGAGAGATGATTAGTTTTTTGTGAATTTTAAAAATTCGTTTGGTAGTTTGTTTTTATAATAGTACTTAAAAATGTAAAAATAGAAATAAATTTGGTTATTTATTTGAAAAAATAGTAATAATGAAAATGAAAGGGAGTGGAAAAAAAGTTATATAATAATGAAAGATGTTGGAAAAAATAATTTCAAAAGTTGCTGTTAAAATAAGAAATATATTTATTAATATATTTTAAAAATAATGTAGTTAAATTAATTAATAAATATTTAAGTTGGCAGGTCCTCCAACCATAAAGAGACAACTTCAGCCATAAACAAACAACACATAAATGACAGTTTCGATGGCCTTTCATAAACAAAAAAATGTAGAACAAATTTTAAAAAATTTATTGTTTTCTATTTTCATGAAAGGAAGATACAAAATGAGAATGATTTGTTGTCAAAAGAATCCAAACATTGTTGGAAAACGGGGCCACAAGACAAGTTTTCCATTGTTTTATTTTTGAAAAACAGAAAAGACCAATTTGGAAACAGTACCAAACAGCCTTTTGAAGTTCTTGAATTATGATTTAGGATGGGGGTTTTGTTTGATTTTGAATGAATTATATGATAATTCAAGAATATTACCTCTAGCTATTTGCATGTGGAAGTATGACAATAAAATGATTCTTCCAACCAAAATAAGCCATGTGTCAATGGTGCAACAAAATTACCAAATAAATTTTTAAATTTGATTTTTAGTTTTTAAATTATGTAGAAACCCACTAAACTACTCATTAAACCATTTACTAGATAAACTCACCCCCATATTTTGAAATTTAAAATTTTACTCAATAAACTCACCTAAATACTCAATAAACCATTACTAAACTCAAATTATATAATAATAGTATATTTATTCACTAAACCCATTAAATTCATTTATGAATCCTTAATGAATGTTTCACTGAATTTCTTATGTAGTTATTAAAAACTTAGAAAATTCCAGTAGCTTATCAACCACTAAGTATACACTCATGTTGGCAATGCCATGATCAAGTAAGAAGACGATCCATTCACCTCAAAATCAAAATATCACCTTCTCGAGGAAGCCAAATGATTAATGTTTAAGAAAAGGACCACAAACCAAAGAAATAAAAGAGCAACGTTTTTCATTTTCAGCCAAGTAGTTTACAAAAACAAAAAGACTAGAAGGTGGAAAGTACTTAGACAAGTACGTTTTTCATTTTGTAGTATACTTAGTACAAGTGGCCCAAAAAAAATCATGCTTTAGTTGATCAGGGTTCAACAAAAGTACATTGAATGTGAATATGGGTTCAGACTGAATAAAAAATAGGGGATGCCGAAAGTCAAACTGAATCATTCGGTCGTTGAAAAAAATCAAAATTACCAAAATGACCCCACTTCCCTTCCTCATCACTTGTTCCTCTGCTTTTTCTCCCCCTAATGATCCTCATCAACAGCAATGGCGCAAAGAAAAGAGAATATAGTCATGTTCCCATTCATGGCACAGGGCCATATAATCCCCTTCCTAGCATTAGCCCGTCGCTTGGAAGAAACAAACGAATACACCATAACTCTTGTTAACACGCCTTTAAACCTTAAGAAGCTCAAATCATCTCTCCCTCAAAATTCCTCCATTCACCTTCTTGAAATTCCTTTCAATAGCGTAGAGCATGACCTCCCTCCATGCACTGAAAACACAGACTCTATTCCGTACCATCTCTTTCCAAAATTCCTTCAAGCATCAGCATCGCTCGAACCCCACTTCAAGAAACTAATCTCGGAACTTGTCAATGAACAAAATGGCCAAAAACCACTTTGTATCATCACTGATACGTTCTTAGGTTGGTGTAAAGAGACAGCACAGGAGTATGGTATTTTTCATGCTATATTCATAGGAGGTGGTGGCTTTGGCTTTGCTTGTTTGTACTCGATGTTGCTAAACCTACCTCACCGCAGCACGGATTCTGATGAATTTCTGTTGCCGGATTTTCCAGAAGCTTCAACACTTCATGTAACACAGATATCTCCTTACTTACGTGCTACCGATGGAAGTGATTCTTTTTCAGTGTTTTATAAGAAGTTGCTTCTTCTATGGAAGGATGCAGATGGAATTTTGGTTAACACGGTTGAGGAACTTGACAAGATTGGACTGATGTATTTCAAGAGAAAATTTGGCAGGCCGGTTTGGCCAATAGGGCCTGTTCTTTTGTCCACGGAAAGCAGAGCTGGGGCCAGAAAAGAGTACGGAATCTCCACAGAGTTGTGTAAAAAATGGCTTGATACAAAGCCGTACAGTTCAGTTCTGTATGTATCATTTGGTTCACAAAACACAATAGCTGCATCACAAATGATGCAATTGGCAATGGCTTTAGAGGCTAGTTGCAAGAATTTCATTTGGGTTGTCAGGCCTCCGATTGGCTTTGACATAAATTCTGAGTTTAAAGCCAACAAGTGGCTGCCTCGAGGATTCGAAGAAAGAATCAAAGGTTCAGGACAAGGGCTAGTGGTACACAAATGGGCACCTCAGGTGGAGATTTTATCTCATAGGTCTGTATCTGCATTTTTGAGTCACTGCGGATGGAACTCTGTGCTTGAAGCTTTGAGTCATGGGGTGCCCATAATTGGGTGGCCATTGGCAGCAGAGCAGTTTTATAATTCTAAACTGTTAGAAGAAGAGATTGGGGTTTGTGTGGAGATAGCAAGAGGGATGAGTTGTGAGGTTTTGAAACAGGACTTAAGTGCAAAAATTGAGTTAGTGATGAATGAGACTGAGAAAGGAACAGACTTGAGAAACAAAGCTAATGAGGTCAAGGTGATTATTAAGGATGCTGTGAGAAATGAAACAAATTTTAAGGGGTCTTCTGCGAAAGCCATGGATCAATTCTTGAATGCTGCATTGATAATGAGACAGATGGAAAAGGGAGCATCAAAGGATGAGGTTTGATTTTGCGTGGAAGTCTCCATTGCCATTTCTGTCAATGAAAAATAATGTAATCTTTTAACGAGACAGTTTTGCGAAATTCTTGAAGTAATGTTATCTTTGTATTAATTTTCGATCAATAATATGAAATTTAATTTCATATAAACTAATCCCATAACAAAGAGCCACCTCTGTTTTTTGTGACTACATCTATCAAGAGTTTGAGTTCAAAGCTTGTTCTTTCCGAAGGGGATCAAGAATTTATAGAGCATAATTCCTTAGTTTTGTTTTGTTTTTGTTTTTTTTTTTAGAGCATAATTCCTTAGTATTTAATGTTTTCAATAAATGAGATCAAGATTGGGCCACGATCCACATCAAGGCCAACCCAGACCATATCATTTGGGCTGGTTTGATAAGGGAAACTCAAGCTATTATAAACTTCGGTAGGGATTGGGCTGATGATTTTCACAAAATAATTTCTAAAATGATAAATCGATAAATTACTGTTAAAAAAATAATAATAAAAGGTAGAAATCTGCATCTCTTGATTTATCAATGGCACCATCATCGTCAATGACCAAGCTTCTGATCGTGGCTATAACGATATTTATAAATTTCGGCTAAATCGGATTGCCACCATTAAATTTTTTAGTTATTTGCATCTTAGATTTTTCTAAGATCATAATATGTTAAAATGAATTATTGAATCTAAAAGAAAAAAAAAATTGAACTAGCTATAATTTTTTTTAATGGAAATGCATTTTGATTACAGTTTGTTAAAACGTTAATAGAAAGAATAAATATAACTTTTCATATAAAATTTTAGTTCAATCACATGCCGTAAATTTTAAGTTTTTGAAGCAAAAAGGTAATGAGAGATTTTTCTAAATATGTGCATTGAGATCTCCTTCTTACCATTCCTTAAATATTTTTTATTGTTGGATGAAATTGAATTAAAATTATTCATAGCATTAGATGCAGATTGAGATTTTATAACCAAATGTTGGATGGTGATTGGAGAAAAGAGATATTGCAAATGGCGACGCTGATCGGAGAAAATAAAAATACCCTAAAGTATATAAACGATTGGTTTGGCAATGTATATTGTCTGATTTATTGAAATTTGTTTTAAAGTATACTCTAATTTACTGGATTGCTTGAAAAATAAAGTGTAATGTTAATCGCATCTTGTAGATTTGTATGCAAAATAAATTGTAATATAATATTTTAATTAAATTAAAATAACAATAACGTTCCATTAGAATAATAAATCGTCTTTAATTTTTCATGAAGACAAAATTTAGGCTATTTTCATATTGAAAGCACATATACTCTTTGTCTGCAGGGGAGACCCTCCAAAACTAACAATAGTGATAACTGGTAAGTATTTAGTCTTAGTGCTTGTTTGGTATGACTTATTTAATGGCTATAAATACTTATTTAATCCTATAAGTACTTATTTAATCCCATAAGCACTTATCATAATTTTTGTTGTTGTTTGGTTGATTTTTTAATAGAGTTTTTGAAGCTTAAATAAGCTATTTTATCTCTACTAAAAACTCAAATTTTGAGCTTTTGTAAGTAGAGGTTGGAAAACTTTTTTTAAATGTCAAAATATCTAAAATATCATCTACTTATTTAACAATCTTATTTATTATTTTCATAATATAACTTTAAAAATTTTACCTATTTAAGTAATTTCATAAATTTTTAATAAAAACTTTTATTGATAACCAAACAACTAAACTTTTTTTAGTAAAAGTTCTATTTACAAAAGCTCTACTAACAAAAGTTCTGTTAACAAAAGCTCCACTTAAATAAGCTCTACTTGAAAAATGATATCAAACGGAGCCTTAGTGCCTATTTGATATGCCTTATTTAATGGTCATAAGTGCTTATTTAATCTCATAAGCTCTTATCATAATTTTTGTTATTATTTGATTGTTTTTCTAATAGACCTTTGTAAGCTTAAATAAACTATTTTGTACTTAAAGTTATATTATTTTGCACTTATCCACCACTGTGTCGTTGTGAAATAATGATTTTACCCTTATGATGTTAGCGAAGTTATAACGGTCTTCAAACGAAAATGAAAAAATGAAAAGAAATGTAACTTCAGGTGGATTCCAACAAAAAAAAAAATTGTGTATTTTGGAAAAACGGTGAAAAAACAGATGGACGGTGGATAATTTTTCTTTTTTTAATATTAAAATATCTAAAATATCTCATACTTATTTGACAATCTTATTTTATTCTTTTCAAAATATAACTTTAAAAAATATGCCTATTAAACTAATTTTATAAATTTTTAATAAAATTATTTATGGACAACCAAATAACTAAAATTTTTATAGTAAAAACTCTATTTATAAAAGCTCTACTTAAATAATCTCTAATTAAAAAGTTGTACCAAATAGAATCTTAAACTGAGATCATCTAAAACTTGACTCAACAACTCTGCATCGTACATATATTAACAAAAGATTTTTAAAATTAGTCTTAAAAAATGCGAAAGCTTTGGCTGTCCAATTAATGCACCCACCTCTGCTTTTCCCCTACGTATTAGCCTGCGTATTGATGTTGGATGAATGTTGTACATGCCTTCGCTACAAAATTAGACAATTTTAAAATTTTTGGTGATTATGGTCCTGTTTGAGACTGCTTTGCTGTTATTTTTAAATTATAATTACTGTGAAAAAAATGTATAATTATAAAATGAAAATAAATAATATATATTAAATATAATTTTTAATTAATAATTTTACCAAAATTACTAAAAATATATTAAATTTTTCATCATACAAATATAAAATCAAATTAAATTAGCTTCTAAATTATAACAGTTAGTGTTTACCAACCATTTTAATACTATAAATTTTAAGTTACAGTAACTCAACCTTAATACCAAATAGAGCCTATATTTATTTGGAACTTGTTCAAATTACTAACTAGTTATGCGTTAATTTTTTGTTTACTGACTAGAATTCAGTAATTCACTTATTATTAATTTTTTGTTTTAGTCTCTAGACCATCTTTCGCCCATAAAAACTGTTTTATTACATACCAAAACTGTTAAAATCAAGGACGGAAGCAGCATGGTGCTACTGGGATCAGCTGTCCCCACTTACTTAAAAAAAAGTATTTAGCTTTCTATTTTATGCTTAATTCTCACCCTGCAATCGTTATTGGTGTGCCCTCTTGATTTCATTGTTCAACCCATTTATCTTTTAAAATTATTTGAACAAACTCAGTAACTTGAAATTAAAAGCCTAATAGCCTTAATTCCAGTATGTTGTGAAATTTTTTAAATAGTATTGATAATAAAACTATTGAGCAACGTTATCAATTCATGAAAATAAGTCATCAACAATTGTAAATAATGCTAACAGAATATATATATTATGAGTGAAAGATATAAACTTTATATTTATTATTATTTTTTAAAAATTACCCCCTATAGAATAAATTTCTAACTTCATCCATCCTTTAAGTAACTCATGTTATTTCAATGAACGCCAAAGATAAATAGATATAACCAATTACTTTAAATTTTTTTATTAAAACTTAGCAGTTGGAGAAATTTTTATTAAATATGAAATAAGAAATGAAATACCAAATCTGGAGAATTTAATTACATTATTTTTTCCTAGTTGGAAATATGTTGGAAAGAAATACCTTTAAAATCTGCCATTAAAATAAGAAATATGTTTATTAATATAATTTAAAAGATAATGTAATTAAATTGATTAATAAATATTTGATTTGGTTGGTCTTTTAACCATAGAGTGACTGTCTGTTCAGTGTGGAGCCCATTCTAAACACAAAAGATATAGAAAAAAACTTTATGCTGCGTTTACTAAACTTTATGCTGCGTTTACTAAACTAATAATATTAATATTAATTAATTAATTATAATAATATATTAATTATTGTGATTATTCATTCAAAAATTATAATCATTAATAAAAATGTTAAAAATATATTAATATTTTAATTAGTAGTAATAATTATATTATTTAACTAATTAATAATAATATATTAATTAATTATAATATTAATATATTAATATATTAATTAATTACAATAATAATATTTTAATTATTCTGATTATTTACTCGAGAACTATAATTATTAATATATTATTGTTAATAATATATTATTATATTATGTAATAACTATTATTATATTAATTAATAATAATATATGAATTAATTATAATAATTATATTAATAATTATTATAATAATATATTAATTAATTAATTACAATAATAATATATTAATTATTGTGATTATTTATTAAAAATTATAATTATTAATAATTATTGTTAATAACATATTAATTAGTAGTAATAAATATATTAATTATAATATATGAATTAATTATAATAATTATATTAATAATTATTATAACAGTATATTAATTAATTAATTATAACAACAATAACAATAAATTAATTATTGTGATTGTTTATTCAAAAACTATATTTATTAATAATTATTGTTAATAATATTTTAATATATTAATTATATTAATTAATTAATAATTATATTAATAATTATTATAACAGTTAATTAATTAATTAATTAAAATAACAATAACAATCAATTAATTATTGTGATTATTTATTCAAAAATTATAATTATTAATAATTATATGTTAATATATTAATTAAAAGTAATAATTATATTAATTAATTAATAATAATATATGAGTTAATTATAGTAATAATATTAATAATTACTGTAATAGCATATTAATTAATAAATTATAATAATAATATATTAATTATTGTGATTATTTATTCAAGAATTATAATTATTAATAATTATAGTTCATAATATATTAATATATTAATTAATCATAATAATTAGTTAATTAATTATAATAATATATTAATTAATTATAACTTAAGACAAAATAGGCATTTTTAATTTTGAGGGAGGGCAAAATGGAAATTCCCGGGAAATTCCTAGCACTAGTCCATCACTTAGAAAGCACAAAGAACTACACCGTAGCTTTTGGTAACACCCACTTAAACATCAAGAAACTCAAATCATCTCTCCTTCAAAGCTCCCCCATTCACTTTCTTGAAATTCCCTCCAACAGCATAGATCCTTGTACTGAAAACACGGATTCTCTTCCATTTCATGTTGCTGGAAAACTCCTTGAAGCTACTTTATCCATTAAACCACATTTCAAGAAACTCATTATTGATCTTATTGATGAAAAAAATGGCCACAAACCTCTTTGTATCATCACAGATATGTTCTTGGGTTGGTGCAAAGGGATAGCACAAGAGTATGGTATTTTTCATGCTATATTTATAGCAGGTGCTGGCTTTGGCTTCGCATGTTACTACTCTTTGTGGGTAAACTTGCCTCATCGGAACACAGATTCCGATGAATTTTTGTTGCCGGATTTTCCTGAAGCTTTAACAATTCATGTAAACCAGCTAGAGTTGGTGATGGAAGTGATTCTATTTCAACGGTTCCACAGAAATTGCTTCCTGAATGGACTAATGCTGATGGAATTTTGGTTAACACAATGGAGGAACTTGACAAGATTGGACTAATGTATTTCAAGAGAAAATTTGACCGACCAGTTTGGCCAATAGGGCCTGTTCTTCGGTCTACAGGAAGCAAAGCTGGAGCCGGCAAAGAACAAGGAATCTCCGCAGAGTTGTGTAAAAATTGGCTCGATACAAAGCCATGCAGATCAGTTCTTTATGTGTCATTCGGTTCACAAAACACAATAGCTGTTTCGCAAACGATGCAATTGGTAATGGCTTTAGAGGCTAGCGGCAAGAACTTCATTTGGATTGTTAGACATCCGATTGGCTTTGACATAAATTCTGAGTTTAAAGCCAACGAGTGGCTCCCTGGAGGATTTGATGAAAGAGTCAAAGGTTCAGGACAAGGGCTAGTGGTACACAAACGGGCACCTCAGGTGGAAATTTAATCTCATAAATTTTATTATTATATTATTTAATAGATAAATATTGTATATATTAATTGAGACTTAAATTAGAGACTCCATACTATTGAAATCCCAAACATTATTCTTTAATTAAATACATGGGTTCCTACTTGCATTGCACACTAGGGTGATACGGGCAAGGCACCATACCCCAGGGACCAGTGATGAGTTGAGACTCGAGAGTTGAGGACATTAATCTTCAGTTCCCTCACCGATGGCACGCAACAAATTATCGATTCGTAACTGCGGTGGGTGAACTGAATATACCTCTCGTATATCAGTGAGAACATGTATTTTTCTAAACATGAGGCCGAGGTCTTACTTAATAGATAAATTTTATCTGCATTTTTGAGTCATTGTGGATGGAACTCTGTTCTTGAAGCTTTGAGTCATGGGGTGCCCATAATTGGGTGGCCATTGGCAGCAGAGCAGTTTTACAATTCTAAGTTGCTTGGAAAAGAGGTTGGGGTTTGTGTGGAGATTGCAAGAGGGATGAATTTTGCCGTTTTGAAAATTGAACTAGTAATGAATGAGACTGAGAAAGGAAAAGTAATGAGAATGAATGCTTCAGAAGTTAAGGAGATTATTGACAATGCCTCTAGAAATGAAGAAAATTTTATGGGGTCTTTGTCTTCTGTGAAAGCCATGGATGGATTCTTGAGTGCAGCATCGATAATGAGGGAGATGAAATAGAGAGGATCAAAGAATGAGGTTTGCTGGATGCATGTTGAGTGCTTCTTGCTTTCTTTTGGCGTTTCTATATCTTTTAATGAGACAGTTTTCGGAAAAATCACGAGTAATCGTTGTTGTTTTTCTGTTTTTTTTTTTAAATTTTTTAAATTTTATCTTTTTGCTGCGTGTTGTGTTTTTTAGTAAATCGTGAAAATATTCTCACACATTATAGAAAGTGAATAAAAATGAAGCAATGCTTCTGACGCATATTGATTTTATGGTTGCTCTTAGACACTTTTTAAGATTTGATTTGCTATTTTGGTACGTAATGGAAATTTATCAACACTTAATTCTGATAACAGAGTCCATATATATTAATGTTGCAGTCACCTCCTTTTTTTTTTTTCCCCGTATTAGCCTGTGTATTTGTGAACAATGTTGTTTTTTTTTTTTTTAAATATACCCTTTGCCACAAAATTAGGCCCTAAACTTTTTGGTAACTTATATTTATCAAGAATTTGAATTACTTTAGGAGCGGTAATATTTGACCCCTTTAATTTCTCTCACCAAAACTCATTTTTTTTAATTAATCTCATTTATTTTTTAAATTACCCTTATTGAAAATTAAAAATATAATTAAAAAAATAAAAAATATTTTTTTAATTAATGTCATCATGGATCACCACCATTGAATTTTTTAGTTATTTTTAACTTAATTTTTTTCCTACGAGGATAATACACTAAAAATTATTGAGTTTAAAAGAAAGAAAGTGAACTTATTTTATTTATTTCCTTTATCGTTTATATATACATTTTAATAGAAGTGTTTTAAAAGTCAGTTCAAATATTAGTTTTCGTGAAATTTTGGTTCAATCACATGCCGTAAATTTCATTTTGTGAAGCACAATGTTTATGGGAGATTTTTTTTATCCCTCAAAGTGTCACAATTTTATATCTCTAACACATGCAATATATGAAAACAAAATTCATAAAAATGTACTTTTCCAAAACATATGTATTTAGATATCCATTATTGTCAATTTTTAATGATTTTTCCTATTTATTTATTTAATATTGTGTTTCAAGTTCGCTTAAATGTTATAGGAGATATTAATATACGCACAATAATATCAAATTGTCGAAGGAAATGAAATTTAAATTATTGGACAAGTGAGAGTTATTTCCTATAATTGACTTTGGGTGGAAGCCGCAAGATCGGATGTCAATGTTGTTTAAAGAAATACGTTTCATCCATTAGAACAATGCTCTCCAAATGTATAAAGGACACTATAATTTGAATACTGGACATGCAGTTAGATTCCATTGTGAAACCATTTTAGCCTTCTAGTGCTAAAATGGTTTGAGAAATCTTAACATGACATTACCCAGTAAAGGATAAAACATATATGAAATGTTATTAATCTACTAAGATACTTAAAAACTAATCCATTGTATAATGTTAATCCCATTTTGTTTGTTCAAAATAAGCAACAAAGTACGTCCTTTAAATTAAATAAATAAAATGGTATTTTTCTATTGGAATAATAAACTGTCTTCGTCTATATATCGACGAGATTTATTTTTTCTCTAGAAGACCGTCCAAAACTAACACAGACTCAACAACTCTACGTCCTACGTTCCCAAAAGATTTGCAAAATTAGTGTTAAGAAGTTACGCAACGTGAAGTCAACTTGAAGTTATGCATGATTAGATATTAAAAATTCTTGTTGATTACACCGGTCGTCTTGAATTTGAAGTTCGAATTGCCAACTAGTTATGAGTTGGGTCACGAATTTCTTGGAGTTTGGGTTTGGGCCAAAAACCTGTGTGGCAGCCCAAATCATATCAACATTTACATTTTTTTTTTTTTTCATTCCTAAAGTGTGGATAGACCTATAGTCAATATGCGACGGCTACTACATTAAGGTGAAGAAGGAGAATTATTTTCTTTGTTATTCTCGATTAGGTGGGTTAGCTCACATCAAAATCAATACATTGCTTCACAATTTTATGACGTTAGAAATTTCTATTAGAAATTGTATAATTCAATCATTTAACTAAAGAAAAATCTTATATAGGATTCCAATTCTATCACTTCAAAATTCCACCTAATCCCCTAACAACTACAAGTCAATTTATGCAAGCAATAAAAATAAAAAAAATAAACCCCATCTGACAATTTATTGAAACATCAATTTCACATACAGTTTCAAACATTCTTGGCTCTTCATTTAGGCTGCTGATTTATACCTGCAAAGAACCTTACATCTTAGAACCCTATCTTGAACATAAAACCCAGGCATCACCATGATTTTAACCCGGCTCGAACAGTGTGACTTTTGCCTATCCATCAACATATCTTCCATGTAATGTGCATCAAAGCTTCTATTCTCTTCAACCCTCAAGATTCCCAATGGTGGATTGAATGAAAATGCGAGCAAATGAAGTAACCAAATACATTTAGCAGCAACAAAGAAAGCCTGCAGCAGTTGCTCAGGCCACGGCCTAGTCCAATTCAACGTTGTGATAATGCAACTCATTTTTTGGTCACAGAACTTGCTAAATTCTTCACTATAGAATTTAGTCCCCTTCCTCAACACTTCATTCCAGCTTAGATTTCTTAGTGAAACAAACGACGCAAACCGTGCTTGGCGATCTTGCTGGGGATCTAAAATCTTCGGTGAGCCATTTTTTTGAAACACACAATTCTCAAAGTCTTGGTAGAGTGATTGGTTTATCACAGCTTCCAAGTGGTACAAAACAGCCTTGGAGTATTTTGAACTTAGCGACAATTTATGCGGTTGAAGCAGCACATTCAAACTATCCATTAGAGTGTGGTCCGTCTCCTCAATCTGTGCAACAAGTGTCTTGCAAAATTGCTTCACCGACAATCTTGCTTCCGAAACAATTTGCAGGAAACCTTCCACCATTGCTTCTTCACTAACCGGCATAAAACTCTCTCCGTTTCCATCGATAGACTTCCCTCTTCGGGGAAGATTCCCAAGCTTTTCACTAACTTGACGGGAGTCCTTTGCATGTGTTGCTGCTTGTCTTAAGGCTTTCTTCAGCTCTTCACAATAAGCCTCCAAATACTCCAGCTTTTGCCTTAGCTCCCCAAATGAAGATCTCATCTCTGAAACTTCCATTAATGCTGCGTCTCTACTCTCATTTGCTTCCATAAGCTCCCTCTTCAACGTTTCTATTGACAATATCCCCAAGTCCTTAAAAACCTGTGAAACTTCCTCGGATTCTGTCCTGTTAGGGGAGTTTTCACTCTTGTGCTTCTTCTTTAACCGTGGAAACAACCATGACAGCACTCCCCCACGACTCTTAGGCTGCGAGTGAACCATTGAATGAGAGTCTGTCAAGGGCACAACAATGTTAGAACTCCTGATGCTTCTAACGACATTTTCGGATTCACTTGTTATAACTGCTGGCTTGCATCTATTGCAAGAGGATACCGATTTGAAGTCCCCCAAGCTGTTTCTTCTGCTTGACTTGTAAACTTCAGTTCCTGGTGATGTTTGTAGCACAGTGATGTGGTTTGTGCAGGAACCAGTAACTGATTTTTGGTCATCAGCTGGGCAGAAATGGGACTCGAAACTGGCCAAACCAGAAAGCAATCCTTTCTTTGAAGATAAAATTTCTTTCTTATAATCAGATAAGGTTGATTCATTGCCATTGCCTCCATCCAATGCATACTCATCCCAGGTTGCCGATGGATTCTTTGAGTGAATCTGATGATACCCGGTTACTGGTTCATCTTCATAACTCTGTCAAAAATTCCCCAAAATCTCAATATAAAATCCAATTACATGAGAAAAGCTAGAACAAAATTGAAAGCATAGCATGTTAAAAAATGGCCTATATTATCCCCTCACGGTAAAAAATCAAGAAAATGCATGGGACTAAAATTGAAATAAGAAAAAATTTAAAAGAATGAGCATATAAGTTTATATAGAATACAATATACATTGACAAAAACAAAGGGCATATTAATATCACAACAAAACAAATTTCTGGTTTTTATTTATTCAATCGCTGCCAACTACTCAAGTACCTAAAAAATTCCTTTTGTTACAGAATATTATCAAAATATCAGACCACAAATGGAGTAGCAACAACAGAAAAAACATTCCGTTTCAATAAATAACATATAGGTAATTAAAAAAGATTACAACTTGTTTTAAAAAAATAAGAAAAAGACAAAACTTACGGGAGTGAAAACAGGGTAATCATGAGCAGAGAACTGAGAAACAGGGCGAGAAACCGGGGAAGTAGAAGAAGAATTGAATCTGTTATTAGCGGCAGGGCTATTTCCTTGCATCAAAGCTGCATGAAGGGCTCTAAGCTCCACTGCTTTGGCAATGGCAGCTTGTATTTCTTGTCTGCTAACTTCATTATTATTGTTGTTTTTGTTGCCACCGTCGTGATTTTGAAAGATTTGTGTAGCAGTAGTTGCCGCAGCCATGAACAGAGCATAAAACAGAGTTGCACATAAACAAAATAATACACAACAGAGAATAGAACTGAGTATGCGACTGGATATTGTTGTAAAATTTGGGTATCCAACGGTTGGATTTGATTCGCAGAGATTAAGATGATATCCAGTGTTAGAATCTTGGAGAGCCAGAAAATTGTAAGAGATGGGGAAATGAATAAGAAAATGGAAACGAAAATGAATGTGAGGTATATATGTAAACTCCAATGAGCTTTTCTTTTGTCTTTGTCTTCAAGGAATTAATAGAATGAGGGCATGTGAGTAAGAAAGAGAAAGAAGCTTCAAATGGATTAATAGAATGACAGCATGTGAAGCAAAAGAGTGAGGGAACAATTCATACCTTTGCCAGTTTCCTAAAATGCCCATGAATTTTTCTAAAACTAAATTTCTTGGACCACCCTAGCCTTTTAAGAAATATCGAGGGGTTTCAAAACTTTTTGATTATAAGTTGTGATATGACCGTGAATTGAATCCCAAACTTTTTGTAGTACCTAAAAAGGAAAAAGTTCTTGTAGATAGACAGTTATGTGCATTCGGGGTTTCGCAGACTCACAATTTTGAAGAAATCTTATTAGTAAAACAAATCTTTTTACACTCACCATTAATGATAATAAAAAAAATGATCATTTTCAAATAGCAACAAGAAGTGATGGCGGTACCACTTAGAAACATGATTGCTTAAGTATTATCACAAGATGGTTCCACTATAAAATCATTATTTATATCAATAGTTTTTTGTTGGTGGTGTTGTTCTCATTATTGCATTGATTTGAAGTTGTTATCATACATGTGTAATCATCATAATTGATCATATAAGTATGCTGCCATCTGAGGGCACGCTTTAGCCCCACATTGATTAGACTATTTGTTTAGAAATACTAAATGAGCACGATATTATTTCCATTGTAAAAAGTTGTGTTGACAATCATAGTCTTCACTTCAATTTTCTTTCCTTCCTCTGCATTTTCAAAGGAGTCTAAGCTGTAAATCCATATGAAGAATAGAAAAATGCGGATCACAAGTAAAAAAGAAAACATTTGACTGATGTGTTAAGCTTTGACATTAATTTTAATGTTGAATAACATTGTATTAGAATCATAATTCTGTGCTTAAATTCTTTCAACTCATTCAATTTATTAATGACTTCATCTCAGTTTCATTGATTTTAAATCAGATTTCATTGAATTCGCAACATTTTTCTTGATTCTACCTAAGGTTTTGATAGCGGCTGCTTCTCAATTGCAATTTCAAAACCAAACTTTGAATTAACACTAACATAGTGCATGCTCCTGTGGAAAATTCACGCAGTTGACTTCAAACTGGTTAAAAGCAATCCAACTGAAGTTCACTGTGAAGCACTTCGTTAGCTCTTGAGCTAAATTTATTGTTTAAAAATTTTCAAAATCTAATAAATAAAAGGTTCACTTTTTTATTAACCAAAGAAGAAAAGAAAAGCAAAGAAAAAGTTGCTATAATTACTCCATTACATTGGACCTTAGAAGGTAGAATTTAGGGGTTCTTAGGGCAGTTTTGTCCAAAGAAAAATACAGAGTTGCCCCAAGTTTGCAGACTTGTGGATTCTGCCGAAAGGAAATCAGGTGGGGGACAGACATGTCCGATAGCTTCCACATACTCACTGTCTTTCCCTTTTCTCTGAGTTGTGAATCTAGTGAGAAATAATGCCATTGTGGGGACCATAAAAATTAATCTTAGTATAATTTTTTTTTTTTTTGGTTTTAATTTAGCTTAACGGTTGTAACTAACATAAACTTTGACCACTTATACTGCGCTGCGTGTCAGCAAAAGCACTATAGATTTATAGACTCCGGATATGCACAGTAAATTAATAAAAAATTACTAGATTTAATTAAAAAAAAAAGCAAAAGAACAGCTAAGATGAGATTTAATCAGTCACAGCTGAAAGTTTTTATAAATAGAAATATTGAATTATTTGAAAGGGATTTGATTATAAATTCTCATGTTCATTCTCCCTAATTAAGATCACTTTTTTTTTATATTTTCTAAAGAACTATTTACTAACTTGAGCGTCGAAATTTTTTTAATAGGTACCGAATTAACACTAGAAGTTGTGGGAGCTTGAAGACAAGGATAAAATTATCATTTTTTTATATTGAAGGAATTTTGCTTCTTCAACAGTAATCTAATCCCCTTCCATCTATATGAGCATAGTTGAAGTATCATACTTCTTATTTTCAATACAAAATTTTAACAACTTGATTGATTGACACTCCTTAATTTTTAGTATAAATTGAGCACATAAATGCTTCATGATCGGCTCTATGTAAATTTTCAAAAGATCAATACAATCATAATTTATCAAATAATGATCTTTCCTAATTTGAGGTTTGAGTTTTTAAAGATTTTATGTTATGTGGGCATTATTATCTGCATATTTATCAAATTAACTTCCCTAATTACTTTTTATTTTGTATGCTAACCGTCGTTCACGTGAATTTAAGTGTAGATATGACTTAAAAGTAGACAAACATGACTCAAAATTATAACTGAATATTAGTAATTCAAAAAAAAAAAAAAAAAGAGGTTTCACCTAGTTAGCTACTTTCAGTGACGTTAAAACTTAGATGAGAATTCCAATCCAAGTAAAATTGGGGGTTAAATGGAGATTATTGAAAGAAGTGGGGCTTTTTTGAAGTAACCTACTATGTATTAAATATTTCAACTATGTAATAGTTTTTGTTGTTTGTTTATTTCAAATGGAATTCCAGGTAGGATTGTTGAAATGTTAATTTAGTATATGAAGTTTGTTTTCCCCCATCATCGCTCTTGTTTCTTTAAAAAAATATTAATAATAAAAGCCATTATAATATTGAGATTAATTTTCCGATCCAACCACCCCATCAAAAAGCTTAGTAGGTTACCAAGGTTTTGTCAACATCCACATGCAAAAAGTGCTGTTAATTTCTTGTTTAATCGATAAGATAATGACTGTAGTGTGTCTAAATTAAGCTTATTGATCATAGCAGGTTTGATGTTGCGCAAAGTTTAGAATCTAAGTGGCTATAAGCTATCTAGTAATTAGCCATGACTCATGCAAAGATAAGGTTTGGAACCTAACAAAAGAATTAGGTTCCATTCTTTTGACGATTTATGAAAAAAAAAGTCAAGAAATAAAATCTTTAGTATTTATGTTGTTCGGTGAAAATTTCGTTCATATCAAATTTTATTTTATTATGATCAGATCAAAGAGATGAATCAAAATTATTACTGAGTATTGAATTAATAATTTGTATTTTTTTGAATTTTTTTAAATTCTTTTACCTCACGACTGTTAATTCAGAGCTCAATAGGAAATTTTTATTCTTGAAATATTTGTAATGTTATTAACATGCAATATTATGCTTGTGATATCTGATGTTTTACTAATCAAATTAAGACCGAACTTAATGTTGAATCTAAAAACTAGAAAGAAGAATAATTCATTTCATATATTACTTTAACAATTTGATATAGACCGTATTAATGGTTCAGGGTAGGGCCTCACAATCATTTGTCCAATTCATTTCTCGGAATCAAAGGCTTCTTAGAGAACACGCTTGACTCTTCATAGTTCATGCTGCAAAAGTGATTTGAGGGTAGAGCTTACACAGTATCACATCTTGATCCTTGAGAATTTAGAGCATGAAAATAAAGTATATATCTTTTTCCGTGATTGGTTACTAATAAAAATTTAAAAACAATTAATATTAATCATAATGTAATAATGATAGTTATGAGAAAATCGAGATCTCCATGATAACAAGCTTCTTACCTCAATACTATAGCGAAAATGCAAAACCCAATAATCAGGCAGTCCTTAGATGGATATTTCTCTTCCTTTATGAGAAAATGATTAATTTAGATTCAAATTTGATATTTTTGTAATATTGTAACTAACATTTATTGGGTGAGTCTGTCTACAGTGAAGCATCTTCAATGTAGAGCAGCCACATCAACTATTGGATGCATATTATTACAATTTTTTCAAATTTTATAACATGCATCTAACCGTTGATGTGGTTACTTTACATTGGAGATACTCTAATGTAGCCACAGTCTTATTGGATAAAAAAATAATATTTAATTAAATATAACCTATAAACCACTACAAATATATATGTGACAAATAATTAAAAAAAAAAAAAACCCAGCTCATATCTTTAATACTTTTAGAAGAATATCACCTACGTTGAAAAAAGGCAAATGAAGTAGACATGATAAGAAAAATAGGCTTAAATCTCTGAGTTATGTTATAATAAAATTAATTCTGGTCCAGCTGCCAAATATCAACATATTAACGTTATTATTTTATTGAAAAAAAGACAATATTTTCTTTCCGAGATTGGGGCCCTTAGAAGCAAACGAACATTGCCATCATCACTTGTTTTTTTGCCTCGTGTCTTCCAATTGACGCTGATCATACATTATTGTACTACAAAAATCCTACAAAAGTTAAGAACAATCTCCAATCTTTGGTTAATATTTTGTTCAATCCCTTTTTTTTAAAAAGAAAAAAATTTGCCCAAGAGAATATTTATATTTACATGATTGTAGCTTTATGTTTGTGTGCATATAAATAGTGAATGCTCATCATTTTCATTTTACAGCTTTATGATTTTGGACAGAGATTGATGAGTATCCGTCTCTTTCTTTCGTACCAAAGAGAATAAAGCAGCGAAAATACTGCCACAAAATCCAGGCAAAAATACTGCAAAGCATGAAGCGTGCATCTTTTATTTTCTTGCGTTATTATTGCGGAGTTTTTCTTTGCCAATTTAGGATTTTTTTTTAAAGTGAAAATAGAAAGAATGAAGACTCATGCATGCTTGGCTTACTCCTCGTATAACGTTTGGATTTTGGCTTGGCTTGGCTTGGTTGTTTGCTCATGCTAAAAGATTATTCCTCTTGTTAAATGTATGTGTATGCTATTGCGTATGAAGAGTCAGATTCAATACCCACGAAAGTAACGATAGAGGCATTTTCAATAAATACAATGACTAAATAGATCATTATCTTAAATTTTCGGGACTAAAGAATATTTACTTAATATTTGTGACAGCATACCACATCTTTTTTTTTTTCTTATACCCCCATTGTCGTCGTTTCATATTAGTTGAAATAGACTTCATGCTCAAGTTGAGACAAATGAGAGCCAACTGTCGTTAGAACATTCGCGTTCTTTTGAGTTCATCTTGTAATATATATTAATTGTTTTTGTAACGAACGTCGTTATGAGTCTGCTCTTCAATTCATAATGAGCTATAATATTCGAGTTACCTAATACGACCGAAGTAATCTAAATAGAATCCCTCGAGCAAAACTAATTAAATTTTAGTACTCTAGAAACAGAACCCAATAAATTGTAAGAGGAATGTGTGTCCCATAAAACAGCAGCACAGATAATTAGTAATACGGTATTCGAGAACGATATTTTCTTTTGAAATATCAAAGCTCTTAAACCCATTAATGCATGACAAAATTGACATCCATGTTTTAGCCCATGGACTAATTTAAGTCGATAAATCATGTCACAATTAGAGGCCTTCTCCTTCCCCACTTTTCGACAACAATATTTTTCGGTTGCTTCAAGAAGTGTGGGGAGGAGTTTTTTTTTGGGATTGTTGAACCCAAGAAGAATGTCGAGTTATATCATGTTTCATATCTCTTCCATATCAACTTATGTAATTTCAAAAACATGCATGCTTACAGTTTGTCATGCTTAATTTTCCGAAAGAATATCATTTCCAACATCCTTGAGGGTGATTACTAAGTATTGGATTTGATTGGCGATGTTAAGATTTATTTTTAGTACCGCTGTCGGACTCTACAACTATACTCCTTAGTTTATAGTTATCCTCACCTCTTCATCTCATCGCTAAGGTTGAGGGTTTGAATTAGTTTACATCGAGGCAGTTCAAAACAAACTTCATGCTCAGGCTTCAAAGTGAGACACGACTCTCCTTAATATGAAAATAGATTTTCGAATTGATTTACTTACTCTTGATTTGAACTTCAACTGAACCACATCAAGGCAGGGGGCTAGAGTCTCCTTTATTAAGCATACTCCCGAATAAAATTTCAATTGCGCTACATCGTTAGAATCCCAACATATTTAATACAACCATTGGTAGACTACTGGACTTGTAATATGCATGGAAACGGAGAAACTATATATTAAAACTATCACCTCAAGCTTTTAGATCCGACACTTCCTTTAACGCATAGACCATTTATATTTATTTAGAAGGCTAATGCCTGGTCTGTTTGGGTACCGTGATTGGACGCTCGAGGTTGACTAGTTGCTGCTTGATACAAATTAATTATTTCATTGTCGTTTTGGAGCCTACTTGTGTGTGTTAGGACATTCGAATAGGACAAATATATCATATTCAATGAACCCCAAGGAAGCAGAGCCAGTGATACAAAAATTAAATATGAATATTATACGTTTTTATTTTTAAATAGAGATTATCCTTCTGCCGCTTACAACAATATAGAAAATGTAAATAGTAATTATAAATTTTTTATGATATCTTAAAACTACCTTAAACTTTAATTTTAATTCAACCAATTGTTTTTTCATTAATTACATTAGTCACTATTAAAGAATTTAAGATAAACAATTAATTTTAAATCATCCTCTTAAAATATTATTTTATCTTCTTAAATAAATGTAGGAGCAGAATAGTCTATTGCTCAAAGACAAGAGCAAATCCGACGTTCTCCAGCATTTGAAGATAAGAACCCCTTCATTATGTAATAAAACTACTTAAAAAATTTTATAATAATTTCAATCTATCATTAAAATATTTTTTTTCCCTTCTGATTCAGTTATAAACTAATTATCGATTGTTTATTGAATTTTCGTTCAAGGGTAGGAACTAGGAATCTAAATGATAATTTTTTTTTTTTAAATTTTTTGTCTGACATGGATGATAAAATGACAAATTAATTGGGTCCATGACGATAAGATGTTAACTCACGAGTGTTGCAAAACAGCAACCTCTCTAAAATTTTGACTTTTGTCAAAAGTGTGTTCCGTGTGGGACCGGGGGCGATAATGTCTCTTGCTGCAACTCATCTGTAACGTACTAAATTACTAAATTACCCGAATATTTCAACCAATTTGCAAGTTTGCCAATCCAAATACGCAATGCAGCGCCCAATAGAGAAAGAAAAAGACCGGTTGCTGTTTGCAATTAGCCAATATTCAAAAGAATTATAAAATTGAATTAATAATTCCAAAAATTGTTTGCTAATTAATTTACACAGAAAATTCAATAAGGAACGATGGTCTCGAAACAGTTGACCCCATCGAGCTCCAGTGCAAACCTCGGCAGCTTCGTCTTGGTTTGTTTCTGCTGCGTCATCATGTTAACGTCATTCGCCGTCGGTTTCCGTGGCGTCGACGTTGATCTGCTACTCTCTTCGTTTTTCTTCTTGATACGATCATTAACAACGTTGTTGCCGCTGTCTTTTGGCTTAGAAAGCTTAAGTTTCTGGCCGTACGATTCGGGGAAGAAAGCATAGAACGAGCTGAAAATCGACATCATCGTCGTTTAATTAACTTTGATGAGAGAAACTACTGAATGATTTGCCTTGGATTTGTATTTTTATAGATTTTGAAATCTCCGAATCCGATGATGAAAAGATTTCCAAAGAGTGGCGGGTATTTATATCTCAGAATCAATCATATAATTCGTAGCGGAGGGAAAATAACTGGAAACAACTGGAAGGACGGTGAGCTTACGGGAAGCGAACTGGAAGGTGCGGAATGTGGAATACGTGTCATGTTATTATTGGAGATTTTATTCGACGTGGCGGCAAGTCAATTGTGGATGGACCGGGAGGGACTCTGTCAGCGCATTTCTTTGACTAAAGCTTTCGGAAACAACTTTAATTGAATGTATTAGCCTGAGCAAGTGGTACTCGTGGACTCCGTTGAATTGCCAAATTGTAATCGTTTTCCTTGTTGAGTAATTTGATATTTATATTTTTGGGATTTATAGTGTGTATTGCAGCATTCAACCAAAACTTAATCACATTAATCAAGGGTGTGGTTCGGTTCGGTTTGATTTAGTTTTGTTAAAAAATTAAATCGAACCAAACCGTTCAAAAATGCATGAATCGAGTACGAACTGAACTTCTTTTTTTTAAGTCAGATTTGATTGAGGTTGGAACGGTTTTAAATAATTCGGTTCATGAAATTTAATATTTTATTTTTTTATTAACTAATTTTTTATACTTTTTACCTAAATTTAATTATTTTTTAGTTCAATTTAATTGTAATCACTAATCGTATATGTTTTATGTAAAAATACTAATAAAAAAATATTATTGTACATATAAATTAAATTTTTTTTAATTTTAACACTGGTCCGTGATCAATTTGGTTCGGTTGAAAACTAAAACCTGATCGATTCGCATTTCTTGGATTATTCGGTTTTGTCTGACTAAACCGAATGCTCACCCTAGTGAAACAGCACTATGGTCTATGGATTTCTTAAAATTTTGATCCACTGCGGTGCCAAAAAAAATTCAATCAAAGCCTTTCAAAACCGTCATGGGCTAAAAGCGAGATGCCAAAAAAACCCAAGCAGTTCGACTACACCCAATTTCTTGATAAGCTCCAAGGGGGACGTTGGGTTAATTTTGGTGTATTTAGTAATATAGTTGGGTACATTTAGTTGAGAAGTGGTAACAAACTTGGTGTCGGCCTAAATTTGAAAATTCGCAAAATCTAAAAACCTCAGAGTACCGCCAAAAAATTTCACACGGATTACGATCCGCGTCAATCTTTAATAAAAGATTCTCACCCGTAGATTGGAATTAAATCCACGGACCAAAACTCATCGTCTCCAGAACCCCGGAAAACTGAAAGGAACAAGCGCAAAATTTTTTTAGTTTCCCTCCTCTTCACATTTTTCCCTTATAAATTACCATCAACTATCTCTTACCCACATCTCAATCGCCTCAAATTTTCCAGAGAAACGAACAGACTTTCCACTCTTCAAATTTCAGAAAATGGCTCGTACCAAGCAGACGGCAAGGAAGTCCACGGGAGGGAAGGCGCCACGTAAGCAGTTGGCGACAAAGGCGGCTCGGAAGTCAGCTCCAGCGACGGGAGGAGTGAAGAAGCCTCACCGTTTCAGGCCAGGGACCGTGGCTTTAAGAGAGATTAGGAAGTACCAGAAGAGCACTGAGCTTTTGATACGGAAGCTTCCGTTCCAGAGGCTTGTGAGAGAAATAGCTCAGGATTTTAAGACCGATCTGAGGTTCCAGAGCAGCGCCGTTGCGGCTCTTCAAGAAGCTGCTGAGGCTTATCTTGTAGGTCTCTTTGAAGATACCAATCTCTGCGCCATTCATGCTAAGAGGGTCACTATTATGCCCAAAGATATTCAGCTTGCTAGGAGGATCAGAGGAGAGAGAGCTTAGTCGATTAATTGATTTGTATCTAGATCTGATTTGGGTTTTAGGGTTTCAGTTTTTCAGAAATGGGTATGCAAAATTGTTTTGGAATCTAATGGAAAGCGTGAAACTTTTTGTTAAATTTGCTGGATTCGGGTTTTGCAGTCCATATGTCCGTTAAAAGTCTTAGCTTTATAAATTAGCGGATTTAAGTCTTTTTGCAGTATTATCGTTGAATTTAAACGGTTCTCATATTTGATTTCTTGATTATGAATCTGATATGGGATGATGTTTAATTCTTGCAGAATGAAGATATTGAAATTTTGTAGTTGCATTTGCTGGATCTGGGTTTTGCATTCCAAATGTTTGTCAAAAGTCTTGTTGAGAGTTGCTCTTTGCTATCTGCTGGCTATGCATTTAACAAATTTTGATGATATTACCTATAGCACACTTTTGAGCATATAAGAAAAAAATGATCCGAGAATGGTCATGCTAATGTATTTGTCTAATGCACGCACTTCATCGCTTCCTTTTCCACAATCCAAAAACAAATTATAAATGAGAAAATTCAAGTAAATTACAATAACACAAACTGTATACACTCGCTAACAATGTCTTGAGATTGGTTCAGAAAATACCAAAAATGTATTCTTGTAGAAACATTTGCATTGCAAATACGAAAGATTTCCGCCATCTCACTTATTTGTTAAAAGTTCCGTTACACTTGATCTAATCTAGCTATTTTACTGTATATTGCGTTGAAGATTACTAAATTGATGACAATCCGTTGAGTCAGTATTTGTCTATTTAAAAAATAAACTGCCTACACGGATTCAATCAGCAGCATAATTAATTGGAAGGCGAATTTTCTCCTTTTTTTTTAATTTTTTTAATTATTGAAGAAACTTTCACTTCTCTTATATCCCTGCAAAATTCCTTGTGCTAGGCGTTAGACACATGATGTCTGCACTGCGTATTGGCATGCACCAAGAGTCCAAGAGGTCTTTGCATAAAAGCTAACCATCGATGGATTGGCTAAGGATTTAGCAACTTGTGTTTTAGAGGCTTTAATGGTGCTTTCTGCGTTGTTTTGTTTTGCCTCTTGGATACCAAACTTCTTTGTACATTAAGATTTTTGCGGTAGTTAAAAGTTTTTGAACTTGCGGTTTCAATGGGATTCTGGAAAAAAACATGTTTTGAATGAATATCACAAAAACCAACCATCCCTAACGAATAAAATTCGAAAGCAAACAATTGTCCATTGTCCATTGACATCAACCGGGGTCTTGATGATACAATTTTTTTACAAAACAAGACACTGATGAAGAGCTGACCTTATAACTTCTGCAACACGTGTAAATCAGATCAGAGCAATCCTTCCCCTGCTTTCTTCATTTTCAATTCCAGAACACTACTTAAGCCCTCCGCCTGTCTTCTGGACCTCTCATTACGATGGTAAAATATTGCATCCTCTATTTGCTTCTTATCTTCCTCTAATTGCTTCTTACGTTGCTCTAGTTCTGCAGTAAGTTTA
This sequence comes from Atalantia buxifolia, assembly GCA_030444775.1. Lineage (NCBI taxonomy): Eukaryota > Viridiplantae > Streptophyta > Magnoliopsida > Sapindales > Rutaceae > Atalantia > Atalantia buxifolia. The sequence goes on along the minus strand of CM059832.1, from coordinate 30,076,905 downwards.
TCAATCGCTCGAATATGTTGAGCTTTCTTCTCATGGAGCTTGTAAATGGGGCTGTCCTTGTAACTTTCATCATCAATTGTTGTGTAACGAGCATGCACAATACTCTTCAAATGACTAAAGCCAAAATCAGTTCTAATCCCTCCGTGCTGCACAAATTAGAGTCGGTACCACCAACCGGATATTAAGTCATCCGAAATTTCCATAACCATAGTGTCACACATGCCCTGCACAACCCAAAATAAAGCGAGAGAGAAACGAGACATTGAATTCCAATTTGGACTGAAAGCACAATTGGCAAAAATATCCTCATATTTGTGTAACAACTTTTTGAGAACTGGACCCAACTCCTTAGAGATTTTGAAGTCGCCAACAGTGTCAACCTCATCATCTAAATCCCAGCCCGTCGGCGACATGGTCCAATAATAAAAAGAACTAGGTTCGAGCTTCAGCATTAACTGTAACAAAATATCATCCGATAAAGAAGACTTTTCTGAGAAGTTACTGTTAATTACACTGTTAGTCAAAGATAACGTCCAACTGCTAACTTCTTCCATTTCCCTTCTTCTGTTTTTTTTTTTTTTTCCTGAACCACTGGGTGGTTGTAGTCCTTAATTGTGGGAGGTATCTTTAAGCTCGTACCACAACTCAGACCAATTTTCGCTCGCATCGAATCGCCTTAATTGTGGGAGGTACCTTTAAACCCGTACCACAACTCAGACTAATCTCCGCTCGCACCGGATCAACCCGTAAGGGATAAAGTGCTGGCCAAAGTGGTGACTCTATATAAAAGCGGGACTTGAATCCTGACATCTCTTAAGAAATGAGAGTGCCGAACCACTCACACCAACCAACTTTGTTTTCCATTTCCCTTTCAATCTCCTCTAGATCTGTTTTATAGTGGTTTTTGTCGGCCTTCTATCAGATTTTCTGTTCGAATATTATTGCCATTAATATTATTCGAATAATAATGCACATATACAATAGGCCTACCTTAGCTCTCACGGAGCCAAATTCTGCGACAAAGTCACATTGTGCACGATAATAAACGCGTTCTTGTCTGTCTCTTTTCTCTTCGCAACTGTCACAAACCTCCTCTTCATAATCTTTATCAACCAAATCATCCATGAGATTAAAGGGAATGATATTGATGACTCTCATGGTTTATTGTATCTGATAACGAAACACACCAGAGATGGATGGTAAAGTCACATTTCACACAACGCAAATAGCTCCCTTGCCAACTTAAAACAGGATTTATGAAGATAACATGATTCGCAGGAATTACAAATATATGCTGGCCTGGCTTCAGCTTGGATAAGTTTGTTGCATGCATAGCAAAATTTATCATCACCATTAGTCTTCTCCTCATTATTGTCACATAGAACCAACGGATGCGGGTGGCTGGATGTTCGATCACTTAAATTCCTTTAGGAATTGCTTTTCATTAGCAAGCAGAGCAAGAACCAGAGGCTATTGTGAAAATGATTTTTCTTACTTCGGAAAGGTTTACAAGCAAATGTTTATATACACATAAAAGAACAGAAAATGACAGCTAGCTAATGATAACAATATCAGAAGAGAACAAAATGATCCGTTAATCATTAGCCAATGATATATTGCTTCTAGAACCTCCATCACTCATTCCCATGTGCTGACATTCCTCTACGTAATTATTTTGCCACCTCACTGCATTCATCTCATTTCTCTCATTAGCCAACTGTAAATGGGTGTGGCATATGTGGCATGCCAAAGTGTCACCGAGGGTGTCTTTGTTGATCGGTCGTAGCTTTGTTTTCAACATCCTCTCTCAAACTCAAGGTCTTGTCAAATACCTTGAGTTTGCTTCTGAAGCAGCTAAATTTGTAATAAGGCAATGGTTTGGTCAAAACATCAGCTATCTGATCTCTCCCTGCAATGAAGTTAATTTCCAGTTCACCTCACAGCTACCTTATCCACGATAAAGTGTAGGTCTATCTCAAAGTGTTTAGTTTTTGAGTGAAAGACAGGATTGGTAGCTATTGCATTTGCACTTGTCTTTGTCACTCGAAATTGTTGGGGTTCTTTCCATCTCATCTTGACTCACTTAGTAAGGAGCAAATCCATGTAAGTTACAGAAGTGCATAGAGCCATTGCTCGTATTACGATTGCAAGTAGATCTTGCAACTAAACCTTGTTTTCTTGAACTCAAGCAATGAGATTTCCACCGGAAAAACACAATAGCCACTGATTGACCTCCTGTCATCCAAATCATTTGCCCAATCTGCATCTGTATAGGCTACTAAATCAAGGTACTCTGATTTCTTGAATTTCAAACACATGTTCATGGTGCTTTTGAGATACCTTAGTACTCTTTTGCATGCTACCCAGTGAGGTTGCCTGGGATCAGACATGAATTGACTGAGCTTATTAACTGAATAGGCAAGCTCAGGCCTTGTGAGTATTGCATACTGTAGACTGCCTATAACACTTCGGTACAGTGTGGGGTCATGAAACTTTTCTCCTTCATCCTTCTTCAATTTTTCTGTTGTACTGAAAGGTGACTCAATTCCTTTACAGTTGCTCATTTCTGTTTTGGCAAGTAAATCTTGTATATACTTGGTTTGAGGCAATGAGAATAGTGTTTTGATTTCTTTACGGATTCCCGAGAAAAAAGTTTAGTTCTCTAGATCCTTGAGGCAAAAGCCTTGTTCAAATTCTTTGACTAGCTCTTCAATAAAACGCTATTGCCGGTGATAATAATGTCGTCAACATAAATCGCCAGTATCACTATTTCAGTTTTAGTTCTTCTGAAAAACAAAGAGGTATCACACTTAGAGTTTTCAAATCCCCATGAGTTAAAGGCACCTTTCAACTTTTCAAACCATGCCCTGGGGGCTTGTCTCAATCCATACAATGCTTTCTTTAATCTGCATATGTGATTTGGTTTGCTTTTGTCTACAAAGCCTTCAGGCTGTGGCATGTAAACCATTTCTGTCAACTCACCATTCAAGAAAGCATTATTTATATCTACCTGCCTTAGTGTCCAGTCATTGTTTACTGCCAAAGTGAGGATGATTCTAATTGTGGCTGCCTTAACAACTGGGCTGAAAGTCTCTGTGAAGTCAATGCCTGGAGTCTGCAGAAACCCCTTCACCACTAATCTTGCTTTGTACTTGTTTATGGTTCCATCTGGATTCTCTTTCACTCTGTACACCCACTTGCTTCCAATTAACTTGTGGCTTGAGTCATTTGGTATTAAGGTCCATGTTTCATTTTTCATCAAGGCATTGTACTCATCTTCCATTGCCTTTTTCCAGCTTGGTTCTTTTAAGGCTTCTGAGGTGTTTGAGGGTAATGTTATCTGTGGTTGAGTGGAGATTTGGTACAATTTTGGTTTAAAAATCCCTGCCTTGGATCTAGTTACCATAGGGTGTGATGGTACTGCTTCCTTCGTGATAGGGGATGAGGATTGGTCATTTGATTGAAGCTGGTGATTTGAACAGGGTGAAGATAACTGATTATTTGATATTATGTCAGTGTTCAAATTCTGTTGTGCCTTACCTTGGTCAAGGTTCTGGGATTGTTCTGAAGTTTCAGAAGTTTCAGAAGAGTGGCTTTCATCAACTGCTGAGTGAGTGTTTTGAGCAGTATCAAGAGAGAATGACACAACCTGAAACTTTTCTAAGCGAGTAGTGAAATCACTCTGATTTGTTGAATCTTGTCTACTGAATTTGGAATCATTAGAGAAAGGAAATGAGCTTTCATTGAACCTGACACTAGCAGAGATATATGTTCTACCTGAGTGATGCATGCAAACATATCCTTTGTGAGTTATACTTATCCCTAGCAGTGTACACTTGTCAGTATGGAAATCAAACTTATGCTTGTTGTATGGTCTCAAAAATGGGTAACATTCACACCCAAAAACTTTGATTTGTGAATAATTTGGTTTGTAATGGTAAAGGAGTTCAAATGGGGTTTTATTTCCTATAGTAGGTGAGGCCAGTCTGTTGATAATGTAGGTAGCATAAGTGAAAGCTTCTTGCCAGAATCTTAATGGCATTTTAGCTTGTGCTAGTAATGTGAGACCAGTTTCCACCACATGTCTGTGTTTTCTCTCAACCTTGCCATTTTGTTCATGTAGATAAGCACACGATTGTCTTAATATTATTCCCTCTTGGTCAAGAAATTGCTTAAATGGTTTGAACTCTCCTCCCATGTCAGTCTGTAAAGCTTTAATTTTCAGATTCAATTGGTTTTCAATTTGACTTTTGAAGGTGATGAATGTATTGAGAGCTTGGGATTTTGATGTCAAGGGAAACAGCCAGGTATATCTTGTCATATCATCTACAAAGGATATGTAATATCTCGTGTCCATGACTTGAGGGAATTGGTGCCGGTCCCCATAGGTCAGCATGAATCAATTCTAAAGCTTTGTTGGTTTTAGTTTCTGTGCCTTTGAAGCTTTGTTTAGATTGTTTTCCATACTGACATGCACAAAAAATGAAGGGGAGAAATTCTTATTTAACAGGAATCGATTACAAGACAATAAAGTGCTTTTCAAGGCGAGACTCATTTGGATGCCCTGTCGAGATGCCGAGAGATCAATGTCTCTCAAAGTATCATTGCTTGGTTTATCGGCCAAATGCAGACTCAACACCTTGACATTATCTAACTTGACACTATTCAAATTGAACGACAACATAGACCTTTGGATTCTTTGATGCAATTCATAGATTTAGGCTTAAAAGATGAAGATAAAACAGCAACATAAGGATTTTTGCTCCCACTCAGGTGAGTAGGTAAGCACCACAGCTCATAAAGCCCTCTTTAGCCACTCCTTTCACCAGAATTTTCCCTTGTCTCTTGTCCTTGATAAAACACACAGATTTTTGAAATTCAACATTAATATCATTATCATGCAGTAATCTGGAGATGCTGATGAGATTTTTAGTGATGCTTGGCACATATAATATGTCATTCAAGGCAATGTGTTTGTGTGGAGTTGAAGTGGAAAGCTTAGAGTTACCAATATGAGAGATTAAGAGTTTTTCACCATTTCCTACAGCTAGTTTTTCATTACCTTGATACTCAGAGTTGATGTTTATGTTACCAAGAGCATTTGTAACATGGTTGGTGGCACTTTTTGTCCAAGTACCGTGCTCCATTTTGCTTTGACCATCGATTGCAGCCACATATGCACCTCTTGACTCTCTCCTTCGGCTTGGTTGGTACATAGTTCTTTTTGAATCTGTGCCAACACTCGGCTTTGTGTGTCCCATTTTCACAAATTTGACATGGCCCCTTTGAGTCTGAGCCATCATCATTAGCCATAGCTTTGCCTTTCCCTTTGTCCTGAGAATTCTGATTTCCTTGACCATTACGAGATCCATTTCGGGGGTTGAAAACTATGCCAGTTGGTGTTGATTTCGATCTGTCATGATTGTTCCAGTTTCTTCTTCCATTTCTCATTTGTGCATAGTTTGCCTCTACAGTTCCTGAGCTCAGGTTGTGTTACATTACATTTTCTTGCCGAGAAGCATGCCATAAACTTGAGTGTGAGGACTTTCTGCATTGAATTTATGCTAGCTACAACTGAGTCATATTCTGATCCTAAACCAGCAAATACACACATGATGAAGTCATCATCACTCATGTTACTTCCTGCAACCCTAAGTGCATTTAATATAGATTTCATTCTTGAGTAATACTCATGAATGGTTAATGAGCCCTTTTTGGTAGTCTGGATTTGTGTTCTGAGATGTAATATTCTAGCTCTAGTTCTTGCACCGAATTGATTTGATAGAGTTGTCCAAACCTCAAAGGAGGTAGAACAATCCACCACAGTGCCTAAAACTTCCTCACTGAGTGAAGACAGCAACCAACTCAGGAGAATGTGGTCTTGTTTCTTCCAAACTTGGTATTCTGGGTTAGGTGTGGTGATTACTGTTTGATCTTGTCCTAGGTTTATAAAGACTCTAGGAGGGCAGATATGACTGCCATCTATGAAACCCTCAAGCTCATTTGCTCTTCTTTGGATATCACTTGTGATCTCCAGAGCATGAAATTGTTTTGGTTTAGCTTGATGGGAGTAGTGAAAACATAGGTGCTGCTAGTGATGTGTTGAGTGGGTGAGTGAGAATTGTGACCCAAGTTTTGTTCAATATTTTGAGAGGTGTTTTGGTTTAAGTTGCCCATCTGATCATTTTGGTTCACGTTTGCTTGTGTGCTGCTGCTGCTTGCCATAGCTTAAAGAAGGCTCTGATACCAACTTAAATTCCTTTAGGAATTGCTTTTCATTAGCAAGCAGAGCAAGAACCAGAGGCTATTGTGAAAATGATTTTTCTTACTTCGGAAAGGTTTACAAGCAAATGTTTATATACACATAAAAGAACAGAAAATGACAGCTAGCTAATGATAACAATATCAGAAGAGAACAAAATGATCCGTTAATCATTAGCCAATGATATATTGCTTCTAGAACCTCCATCACTCATTCCCATGTGCTGACATTCCTCTACGTAATTATTTTGCCACCTCACTGCATTCATCTCATTTCTCTCATTAGCCAACTGTAAATGGGTGTGGCATATGTGGCATGCCAAAGTGTCACTGAGGTGTGCTGTTGACTGGTCGTAGCTGCTGTTTTCAACACGATCACCTCTCTGTCACTAAAGATATCCCATTCCTCATAAAAATTGAGGTCAAATTCTACACAACGTAGAAAGGGAGCAACTTGATAATCAATATCAAAGCCAAATGCACCGCACCTGCATGCCAATTGTCTCCTTTGGGAAGACATATCCATATCGACCTTATGATCTATTCGGTTAACAAGATGGTTAGGACCACTGCACTTTATGTTTGGTGCCAGAGAGGCACATTTAATATGCAACCCGAATGCACAACTATAACAGTGATACATGTTTCCATCTCTCGGGAAACCACGGGCTTGACGGTAAGGAATTTCTTCATCAATATTAGGTATTCTTTCGGTTCTGAGTTCCAAAACATGGAAGGGGTGAAAAGCAATGGCCAGATTATATTGTTAGTAGATCCATTAAATGTGAGGAAGCAAACTGGAATTTTTTGGGATACTTTTGTTTTGCATGAAAGACAAGTTCCAAGAAATGCCACTAAATGTTGAGAAATGGAGAGCTCTGTTGACAGAAGCATCCACATGATGGACTTTCAAGGAGTATAGGTTACTCTTTAGTCGTGTTTGATATTGAGGAGAAGTATTTGGTAAATATCAGCGGTTATGAATTAAAAATTAATTAAGTTAATTTAATTCATCATTGGTATAATAAAAACGTATATAACATTTTTACTATTTTTATCAAAATTATTTTAAAAGTTATATTTATTATACACTACTAATTTTTATTTTATAATCACAATTTTTTTCCACATAATCTCAAACCAAACAAAGTTTTAATCTTTTTAAGTGTGAGTTTGATAATGTTATAATTATTTTTAAAAATAATTGTAGTTAGTTTTGCTATACAGATAATCAATAATAAAAAAATTAATAAAACATTTAATAAATTTTACTTTGAATAGTTCAACAAGTTTTAAGTTTTAAAATTATGCTTATGACTATTGAGTAGTCTGTTTTGAGCTTGTCAAGGGGCAGTCTACGCGTGTTATGTATTAAAATAGTGATTTGGAAAATGATGAACTCGTTCTCAAATTCGTTCTCAGACTTCGGCTTAGTATGTATCTTTATTTTAAAACATAAAAAAATATAGTTTAAAGAATAAATTAAAAATTTGGTTTTTGTTCGGCCTGGCCCGACCTTGTTGCCATCTCTAATTTCTTTACTTGCATATTTACGACATATATGCATTTTATATTTCAGTGATGTGATGTCACACACACGTAATCGAATATCGTCACCACCGTTGTCAACCCCTAATTGTTCATGGAGATCTAAAAGCAAGCAGTTAATGTTGTGCTTGGATAAATTTCATGCAAACATCGTTTTGAAAGAGAGTTAAGTGATGACTGTGGCTGAAATGTAGCCGTTTCTCTGACGATGTGATTCACTCGTACGACGTCGTCATCAGTGACTACGCAACACGCGTGAGCTTTGCAGTCACATTCAGAATCAGAACAAGAATAGAAAGGATACTTTGGATTAATTGTTTCTTTCTTGCAATTGTCACTTTGGATTAATTGTTTCTTTCTTGGACATGTCACAGTATAATATCACGAGTGTTTGTGAGTGTCTACTAAAGTAAGTAAGAAGATGTTGATGATGAGCTTCGTACTTTAAGTTTGGCTTCGGAGATGCAAATTCAACATATGCATCCTAAAGTCACAGCCCCTTTGATCACATTTATAGAAGATGAAATCCGCTTTGTATCCACAGACTCTTACAGTTTGGAAATTCAAACAAGACTGCTGTTTTATCGAGTGTCAAATGATGGCTAGGTTGAAACAAGTGGTGAATTTTTTGTGGCAACTCACCACATGATTTATGGATATGAAACTCATGATTGAAAAAAAAAAAACTTAGCCTGGTCAGTACCACAGAGGGCCGGAATGATCACCAACTAAGTTCGATGACATCTCTCCCTGATGCACACGATCTCCCGTATCTCCCGTATCTCTCGGTTATCTCTTTTTTCTGTATCATCTCTCTTTATCTCGTTTTGTTGCCGATTCTGTTTTCGTTTTTTCACTTAATTTGATCAATGGCTGTTTCTTTTTACTCATATATATTCAATATATTCAATTGGGATCGATAATATTCATTTATTAAACTCATTATTTCCTTTGCTGATGCTTCCTGGAAGCTCACCCCTAAACCAACTTTAATTGACATTAATAATTTTTTAGTGACAATTTCAAATTTAAGTGGAAGGTTATTTTGGCCGACAGAGGGCGTATACGTGGTACATATTAATCATTATTTTTTTTTTGAAGGGGCAAAGTTAACACAACACAAGCTAACTCTTATTGAGTTTGTTGATATCTCCTTTGTGAAAATTAAAACTTCTATAATTTTGAAAGTAATATTAAAAACAAAAAATACTTGACTTTGGGATTTTGATCGTGTATTAATAAATATGTTTTCGTTTATTTAATTAAATTTATATGTAAATTAGAATAAATACAAATATAGGATTATGATATATATGTAGATGAATTAATTAATTATTTGTGCAGTGCTGATGTCCATATGTGTGTGTGTGCGTAGAGTGCCGATAGAATTTGGGGCTATGTTAAAGTTCAAAAAAACTATTAAGCCATATGATTTAATAGTATAATAACATTATACTTTTAAACTATATGGTTTAATAGCTTTTCCAAAATTTAACAAATTTATGATATATATATATATAGTAGTTTTGTGATCTGAAATCTTAGAGTGTGAGAAAAGTCCAGAAAAATTTTAAAACTGTAGAATTTTAAAGATTTAAAACTTAAAACGCTTAAACTGCATAATTTATGCATTTTCCCGAACGTTACCGCATTTTAAAATTCTGCATATATATTTATCTACACACACACACACTTTGAAGCAAACAATGTTCACAATAAATAATAAAAAATGCAAAAATCCATTAATACATTTTATTTTATTGTAACGATAATCTAGTATTGCTTTAGTAAGCTATCTGATAGGGAAATCATGCCTACACTTACTAAACTCAATTAATTGATAGATTGTTTATTTTAATGTAGAAACATGATAAATAATTATTGTTATCTTTTAGGGTCAAAATTTGTTAAAAGACTTTCATTGGGAAGATTAATAAGAAATTTTAATTAAGTGTATAACAATTGCTTCAATTTACATATTTTTCATATTAAAGAGCCACCATTAGAGATCACTAGATTAAAAAATATTTTGTTTTTATCTTTAAAGAAGCTCATCAAATAAAATGTCCAATATATATACTTTTCGAAGGGAGTATCACCGTATCCTGAAGTCGATGTATATATAATTTTATTATTGAACTAACAATGAAGCCTGTAGGAAAATTTATCTTAAATTTTTCCTTTCTGACTCAATAGTTGGCTTTTTTTTATTTTGAATAATACACATATTATATCCTATATTTTTAATTGCATGCCTCAAAAAATAATGTTATCTCAATGAAATCTAATATTATTAAGTGCATGTAAATATCAAACAATATATATCTTGATTTAACATTTTGTCCAATATAGTCATTTATATTTTTACAGCAGTTTAATACTAAGATTTATGAAACACATACAATTACTTTTAAAACTCAGAACACTTTAAAAAATAAATTTTATCAAACGTTTAATTAATTCTCTTCATAGTCGATTATATTTATAACGTGATAACAATAATTATTTTGAAAGGTACAATATTACCAATGTGGCCCATAATCCACAAGCATGGTATCTATTGAGTTTCAAGTCAATGTCCATATTCCTTCTTTCTCTTCTTGTTTATGTCCATCACGTTGGGCACTTTTGAGCTCTTGAATTTATCTTTGGTTCAATCCTTAAAATTAAATTTGAGCACATTTTAAATAATATTCTATTAGGTCTTATTTCTGGGGAAAAACTAGACCCAATTAATTTGATAAAATAAGTCCAATTTATCATAAAAAATTCTTGAGCCAAATAAATTTTATTATTGTAACCAAATTTTCATTTATATTATCCAATTTAAAAAATTTCAAAATGGGTTGGGGTACTATATAAATAAATTTAGAAAAATAATTACCATTAGAATTATCAAATTTCTATTTATATTATCTAATTAATAACAAAAAAAAGCTTGAATATAGTATAAATAAAATTTGAATTTTTCTGCCCAAAATATAAATACTTTGATTAAAAATGTAAACATTTAAAAAGTTAGGGTGCTAAATGGTATAAACCCAAAACCCTAATCCACATACTTTCCTTCTTTGAGACTTGAGAGTTGAGAGACCACATCCGGAATGCACTGAATATTTTCTGGACTAAGATGAAACAGATTTACAGCATGTAGCATAACTGAAATATCAATAAGACCATAGGTTGTCTCATGAAAAAGGCCAAAAGAGAAACGGTAATCCCATCTTCATGCTTCGGCCCGCCCGTGCAGAATCAAACTTAACCTACTGCTTCTCTTCGCCGTCATCAACTTTTTTTTTTTTTGGGTTTTTGCGTATGTTCTTCGATTTCCCGAAACTTATCCAAAGGCAATAATTGCATAGATCTAAGCCTCAATACACATCTGCTCTCAAGAATCACTGTCTCTATCAGAAAATTAATCTCTAAAATTTCCGCCATGGCTTCAGCTTTATCATCATCTTCTACCAACTACGATGTCTTCATCAGCTTTAGAGGAGAGGATACTCGCGATAACTTCACTAGCCATCTGTTTGCCGCCCTAGGTCGCCGAAATGTAAAAATCTTCGATGATAGAGAAATGAGGAGAGGAGATGTGATATCTCCTACCCTTTCGAATGCAATTGAAGCATCAAAAATTTCGGTAATCATTTTCTCAGAAGACTATGCTTCTTCGAAATGGTGCTTGAACGAACTTCTCCAAATTCTTGAATGCAAGGAAAAAAATGGCCAGATCGTTATACCAGTTTTCTACAAGGTAGATCCATCAGATGTGAGCAATCAAAGTGGAAGTTTCGGGGATGCTTTTGTTAGGTGTGAAAGACAGGAGCTGCCACAAAATGTTGAGAAATGGAGGGGTGGGCTGACAAAAGCATCCCGTCTACCTGGATTGGATTCCAAGGAATTCAGGTAACTCTTAATCTTTTTTAGTGCGAGTTTGATAATATTGCAGTTAGTAGTTAATTTTTAAAATAATTATTATTAGTTATGCAATAAAAATAATTAATCATGAATAAAATTAATAAAGAAGTTAGTAAAGGGTTGAATTATTGGCTTCCCTCTCAAATTCTCTTGGGACTCCTGATGAAAAAAAAAAATTATACCTCATGCCAAAAAATACTTTATGTCGAAAGATGAAAATATGTGGAAGATTTTCATCGTGGGAGAGATGATGTCGAAAGATGAAAATATGTGTAATTCGTTGGTCGAATTATTATAAATTTATTAATATCAATTTGATGGTCGAATTATTATTAACTTAGTTGCCTATGTTTTCCCCTAAAATCTAAAGAAATCCAGGCAGCACAGCCGGAGCCAGAATTTCAAAATTTCTGGCGTGGATTGATCTCTTCTTACAACTGATGGCTGATATGTTTCTCGTTTTCCTTATTCTATAGATGTATTATTTAATTCTTGGTCAGGATTTTGCATCATCTAAATATTTTTTAGAAAATTCTGTCATGCTACCATACTTCCCATGTGCCCTAGGGTCGTCATTCGTCAAACAGAGCAAAACATAGCATGTGGTGCATTGTACGTACCACATGTTTTGTAGTCTCATTTATGGTTGTGTTGACTGCCTTCTTCTTTCTCAGTATCGTTTGGATATCATTATAATTATACAAGGTTCTCTGTTCTCTGAGTTTTAGGCCCCATATTACTGAGTGGCCAAAATTGAGTTTTGAATCCCAGATCACCTCTAGGCTGCCCCTATCAAATTGCTTATACTGAAAACCAATTTCGTGGTTTGAGGGATCGGATTAAAATGTGTATAAAACATGGTTCTTTTATTTGTTTGATAGCCTGGCAACTGTAGTATGCAGTGGAGCATATTTTTACTTCAAAATTTGAAATATAAGGCACTTTAACGTAGGATTCAATTAAATGGAAAGTCTTAAATTTATTCTTAGTATAAAGCATTTTGGATTTTAATTTATAATTTTGGCATTAGAAAAGATAATGATTGTGACATGTAATGGTTAGGAACGATCGGGATGAGACCAGCAGTACAAGCTGTAATCAATTTTGCTTAATTTTGTAGATTATCTTATAATTTGATGACGACAACTGAGTTAAATGGAAATAAGTTTAATTATGTTAGTTTATTTTGATGTTTTTGTATTGGTAATACGATTTTATATTTTTAATTAATATGATTAAAATAAGTTGGGAAAGTAAAAATATCAATTGTAAGTTTATGTTAGTTTAGTTAGAATGAATATGTACACGTAAGTTGCGGTTCTCAAGCGATGTGATATTTGACGTATAAGTGGTATAAGATTCTCACATTAACGGCGGATAATAGAATCAACTAACACTAGGATTGCAAAAATCTACAGGGGGGTGGAGGCCTTGAGGGATTTTTAGTAGGAGAACAATTTTATATTTTAATTCAGGGAAGGAAAGAAGATAATTTAATAGCTAATATTTTAGGGAACGGTGGAATCTCTGTTCTCTCTCCATTTCCCCATTTTTACTTTTATTTTTTATTTTTTATTTTTATTTCTTTTAGAGCTTGTAGTGAGTTGTTTAAATTTTAGATTGTAGGGATATGGATGTAAAGAACAAATATCACAATATTTATAGAACTAACATAAATGACAACTATTATACACATTTGAAGATTGACAAAGATTATTTTGTGAATGATTTATACTGTGCGACTTTTATAGATGTGTTCAACTTTGAAGCTGTACTTTTATTTAATTTTATAGATTATCTTATAATTTGATGACGTCGACCGAGTTAAATGGAAATAAGTTTAATTACATTAGTTTATTTTGATGTTTTTGTATTGGTAATAGGATTTTATATTTTTAATTAATATAATTAAAATAAGTTGGGAAAGTAAAATTATCAATTATTCGGGACTCTCATTTGTTCCCCACTGCCATCCCTAGCTAACATACACATGTCAAAAAATGATTGGTCACACAATACTTTGAGATACAAATTATATTTTTAGATATGTAAAACAGTAAAAAAATGTAGCTTTAGATTTTATCTGGCTTAACTTATTCAGTGTCTCATTAAAAAAAAAAAAAGAAAAAGAAAAAGTTTAGGATCTAAAACTCATCAGGGAAAAAAAATTGTCGAAATGATTTCTTTTCCAACTTTGTTCTCATTATAATTTCTTCAAATTTTCTGTTACAAAGGCGAATTTTTTTTTTTTTTGGGTCTGTATATTGTCAAGTGTTCTGGTGTTGTTAAATGCAGTCACTATTAAATTAGGATCTAATTATAAAATTCCTTTTATACCAAAATAGGAAAATAGAAAGATTTTAATGTTAATTCCTTTGGGTTACTTTTCTTATTTGTGAGTTGAATCTTTTGATATATATACGTGTGTCTGCATGTTAAAATATTTACTTTAATGTAATTCTAATTATTATTATTGGTGTTTCAGGCTTGATTGCTCCAATTTATCTCATTGCTTTTCATCTTCTCATCTTGTAGGTCCGAGGCGCAACTCGTGGACAAAATTGTTGAAGATATTGTGAAGAAATTGAATATTTTAACCGTCTCATTTGACTTTCAAGACCTTTTGGTGGCGGCTAAGTTTTTTATTTTTTTTTTCATTAAATTGAAACTATTCACTGGGCGGCATTGTCCGGTCAGGGCTTGTCATTCGATTATCATCTCTCTTCCTTTTACTCCTTTTCTTAAAGCGGTCTGCGTCGGCCTGTCTCCATCATCAACGTTGTTTATCATCTATGACATGGAGAAGTCTATGTTACAGATTCTGTAACATCCATCCCCCACTCCATGCACTCCACGTGTCCCCGCATGTGGAAACAAAGCAAGCAAATGGCACCCTTGGGGAGCTGGCTAACCTGGTCTGTAAGGTACAGAACCTGTGCCGTAGCCAGCTCCCTATTATATGGTCAAAACTCCGTCACTTATTGTAATTTTCAATTTTTATATTGTGATTTGACCAAGATGCACATTAATTTGAGATTATGAGCCTGTTTATTATATATCTTTAATTTGCATGTACTGTACCTTGTCGTGCTTTGTGTATAAGTGCTGGCTAGATGCGGTTGGGCATCTGATACGACACTCTTTGAGCGAGTCCAGACTCCGTTCGGTTTGGAAGAAGATTTGAGGAAAGAAAATTGAAACAGGGGAATTGCAGAGAAATGAAGGAGACGAAGTTGAGAAGAAGACAAATGATATTCCTTTTTTTCCTTGAATGGCCTCACGTTTTGGTGGATGATACAATTATATTCTCGCCTTCCCAAAACACCCACGCACCTTTAACTAACTAATGGAATAAAATGCAAATACCCACAAAATAATAATTGAAAACAAAACAATATTTGTTATTCTCATATTTCAAGCATTCTCGCACATTCCTCAAACGACAAAGTCTTTGAGCCATCCTGCTTTTCTTTCTTTTCTTGCCCCGGGTGCTCTCTAGCTTAAGTCTCGTTCAAGAGTTGAGCTTCTTCCATTTCTATAGGTGGATCTCTTCCCTTTGTCTCATTAAGCTCGATCCGATTCACAACAATGGGCCAAGTTGTATCATTACCTCGATCCTTGAAAGCTTACCTTGTCCTCAAGGTGTAGTGCAGGATAGAGTTTACAGAAGTCCTCAAAGTCCTCCTAAGTTGAATTTTCTGGTGAGCTATTAGACCATTGCACCAAAATTTGTGGAATTTCTTTGCCTTGTCGAAGTATCTTTCGCTCAAAGACATACAAAGAATTGGCAATGAAAGGGGCTTGTTATCCACACTTCCTAGAGGTAGTGAAAGAACATCAATAGAGGAGTTTCCCACAAATGGTTTGAGTAAGAAAATATGAAACACCGGGTGAATTTTACATTCTGTGGGTAAATCTAACTTGTAAGCAACGGGTCCAATATGCTCTACCACTGTGAATGGTCCATAATAGCGCCTTGCCAGCTTGTGAGATGAGCTTTTAAAGAATCGATGTCTCGCGATATGGTCAAGGTGCACCAAAGCTCACTTTATCCCCCCACCGCAATGGTTGCCGATGTAAATTAGCCTTTTGAGCCATTCGATGCTGAGCTTGTCGTAAGTTCTCTTTCAAGGAGCAAAGCATTGCATCCCTCTCAATTAACATGTCTTCTAAAGCTTGGATTGAGTAACTTGAAATTGTAGGAGGAAGTGCGACCATAAAGGGCTTGAAAGGAGTTTATCCGTGATAACTCCCACTATCTCCGAATAATTAATTGAATGTGAAGTAAAATTCTTAGTAAAGACCAAAAAAAAAAGGCAAATAAACCTTCAAGTTAGACATTAGCATATTGAATCGAATGAGGCCACTTTATCCCCACTTGCAATGAGTTTTCGGCGATGTAAATTAGCCTTTGAACCATTCGATCTTGAGCTTGTCGTAAGTTCTCTTTCAAGGAGCAAAGCATTGCATCCTCTCAATTAACATATCTTCTAAAGCTTGGATTCAAGTAGAGCCCTTTGAGTAACTTGAAATTGTAGAAGGAAGACGGCCATAAAGGGCTTGAAAGGAAGTCATACGCAAGCTGTTGTGATAACTCGGTGCGAAGAATAATTAATTGAATGCACTATCAAGTGCCACCCGAATAATTAATTGAATGCACTATGAATGCCTCCATAAAATTAGGGTTAGCAAAGGCAAGAAAAACGGCAAAGAAACCTTTAAGTTAGACATGAGTAAGGTATATGATAGAATCGAATGAGGTTTTTTGACGGCTACAATGACGAGATTGGAATTTATGGATAGTTGGATAGAATTAATTTTAAATTGCATCACTACTGCACCTTTTTCTGTGGTTATCAATTGAACTACAAAGGAATTAGTTCTACCTCAGAGAGGACTTCGACAAGGCTATCCTCTCTCCTCCTAATTATTTATTTTATGTGCAGAAGCCTTCTCCAATATGGTGCTGCAGGCAGAAAAAAGAAAGCTAATCCAAGGCTTAAAGTTCAGCAAAGAATTAACCATTTCTCACTTACTATTTGCGGACGACAACCTGATTTTTGCAAAGGCATCAGTTGAAAGTTGCAAGCATCTCAAAGTCGTTTTTGAATGCTATGTTTCAGCCTCAAGACAAATGTTCAACTATGATAAGTCCTCCATGTTTTTCAGAGTCAAGATCCCGGAAAGACAAGTTGCAGCCATCAAAGACATTTTCCAGCTCAAAATGGTGTCTAGATATGAGAAGTATCTTGGTCTTCCCTCTATGGTGGGGAAGAGAAAAACATATTTTTTTTCCGTGAAGTGAAGCTCCGGGTAGTAAGTAAAATTTCAAAGTAGCAGCATAGGTTTTTCTCTAGTGGAGGCAAGGAGGTGCTTATTAAGGCAGTGGCACAAGCTATTCCAACTTATGCCATAAGTGTGTTTAGGATTCCAGCAGGTTTGTGTGATGATATCCAGAGGGCAGTGGCAAGATTCTGGTGGGGCTCCAAAGAAGACAAAAGAGGCATTCACTGGGCACGATAGAAGAAGCTGAGCTTTGCAAAAAGTAGAGGGGGCTTGGGTTTTAAAGATCTTATTTGCTTTAATCAAGCCTTGGTTGCTAAGCAAAGATGGAGGCTGTTGCAGTATCTGAATTCACTAATAGCCAGAGTTATGCAAGCAAGATACTACAAGCATTCTGAATTCCTTCACGCCAAGGCTGGCTGTAATCCTTCCTTTATATGGTGGAGCATATTGTGGGGGAGACATATTTTGCAAAAAGGAAGTAGATAGAGAATTGGAAATGGTGATAGAGTGCAGATTTTCAAAGATAATTGGATCCCTCGGCCAGCGGATTTTAAACCAATCTTTCCATCAAATTTACACAAGGATGCTAGAGTGGCTGAAATAATTGGCTCTGAGAATCAATGGGAGGAAGGTCTAATCCGGCAAAGCTTCAAGGAAGAGGATGCTGAGGCAATCATTAAAATTCCATTACCGAAAGCAAAAAAAGATGATGAAGTGTTGTGGCACTTCGACAAAAAAGGGCAATACTCGGTTAAAAGTGGTTATCAAATTGCCTTTCAATTAAAGTATCCTGACACTCCAAGTTACTTTAGTGACGTATCTAAATGCTGGAAGGATCTGTGAACTCTAAACCTTCTGGAGAATATTAAAATTTTTCTTTGGAGAGCTGTTAGAAATCTTCTCCCCACAGCTAAAACTTGTGGAGAAAAAAGATCCTACCAACTTCAATTTGCCGATTATGCAATAAAGAGGTGGAAACCATAGCTCACTCACTGTTATACTGTAAAAGCTCCCAGAAAATTTGGAGGCAAGTCCCTTTTGCAGTAGAGCTCCATGGCGCATAAATTAGGATATGTTGAGTTCGACGCAGGATTTGTACAAGAAGCTGACCAAATCTCAAACAGAGCTGGTAGTAGCTTATTGGTGGGCTGCCTGGAATGCTAGAAACAAGAAGATTTTTTAAGGCAAAAAGGTGAACCAACTGGTGTCTGCAGCTAAAGAGAAGCTGGTGTTGGAGCTTTTAAGAGAGTGAGAGAGGATGGAGATACTACCATTAAGTCAAGGGCTGAGAATTTTAAAACGCATTGGGAACCTCCTCCAATTGGAACTTATAAGATAAATGTTGATGCAGTTATTCATGTTAGATCGCAAACAGCCAGGCTGGGAGTTGTGGCCAGAGGGTTTGATGGCACAATAGTGATGGCAGCTGTCAAAATTGTACCATTTAGAGGAGAAGCAAGGTACGCAGAAGCAAAAGCTGTGGAATGGGGTGTTCAAATTGCAACAGAAGCAAAATTACATTCGGTGATTGTAGAAACAGACTGTCTGGAAGTGACTAATTTAGTCAACAACAAACAAGGTTGCAGGACTGAAATTTTCTAGGTAATTTCAGAGATTCAAAGCATGTGTAGGCAGCTTGATTTTGTAAGGGTTAAGCATGCTCCCAAAACTTGTAATTTAGAAGCTCACTATATTTCGAAATTTGCCATATACTTTAAGGAGACATTTGTATGGGCCAATGAAATTCCTCAGGTCGTTTTGGATGTATTCACAAAGTTGAAGCAATGAAAGTTTACTTTCCTTTTCAAAAAAAAAAGTACCACCCGTTTGCTAGCAGCGTTTCTCCTTTCAATATTTTGGCTGTAAGTAAAGAAATTGAGATTTATGATACAGATAAAATAAACTTCATTTTTGCCGATAATAATACGTAGAAATACAACTCGCATATTTGAATAATTAACTGCTCTAAGTACAAGAAGTCAATTTGTTATAAGCTCTTTAATTATGTTGCAAGGTAATAATTTGAGGATAAGAAGAGACTATATATGTTGCAAAGTAATAATCAGAAAATTATAATTCGAGATAGGAGAAATCTTTGTCACAAAAGAGAACAACATGCAAAGAATTACATTATTGGAAATTCATAATATGATCTAATTAAAAACAATCCTTCAAACTAGATTTAATATTTGATAGCAAAGTTTTATTTCAAGAACAAAATTAGTATTTTATTAGTTAACTAATAGAGCCAACATAAATTTAGTAAAATTAATTAAAACTTTATAAAAATATAATAATAAAAACGGACAAAACTTATAATCATTGAAGGCATGTTCGGTATCATTTTCAGAGTCCAAGTATAATACGTGTTCAGTGAGCCTGAAATTAAAAAAAATTACAAAACAAATAAAACTGAGGAAACAAAAAGACATCTACACCCCCAATGTTTAGCAATAATGGTCATACAGAACCTCTAGTTTTAAAAAAGAAACATCTACACCCAAGGTGGGTTTTAGAATAATAATGCTTTCCCCAGTACAAAATTTTTTCCATTTGATGAAGAATATGTTTATATTTATAAGGTTAGGATGTAGAGTTTGTATCACAAATAATGTGAAATATGTTCACAATTACTGTTCGTTCGCATCAAAAATATTAATTTTCCAAAAATATAATAAAATGCAGAAAATAAATGACACGGAAATTTTTGCGTTGTTCGGATTAATCAATCCTACATCTACGAGGCCACGCCCGAATGATAATTCACTACGTTGAGATATTACAACCTATGGATTTACCAAACTTAAAATATCAAGTCTATCACCAAAAGACAAATAAGAGTTTTCTTTTTTGCTACCCCTCTTGATCTAAAATCGCAAAGTTCAATAGTAATTCTTCAATTCTTCAACGAATCCAAGATAGGATTCTCCACAGAAATGAAAAGAAGATAATGACACTTTAAAATTATTTGATTTTGCTTCTCTGCTTTATGTTTTGCGTTGTGTGTCACTTCAATTGTGAAATACCTCTCTTTATATAGACACTAAGGTTTCCACCAAAATAACAAGTCTCAAAAGATAAATAAAAGTTTTTTTTTTCTCTTAAAATTTCCATAAATCTGAATAGGAATAAATCTGATCTTCTTGCCTTACTTATCTCCCAAGAAATATCTAGAACATTTAATGAACTTCCTGTTTGAACAAACTTTTTGCTCTAAATAGATCTCATGCGCCAATTATAGAATCTCATCATTAATTGACAATTTAAATTAGACATCTAATTAAATTAGGAAACAAATATTACTAATAAATTTGAATCCACTAAATTAGAGAATTAATAAATTAATCCATATTACAAGATATACAATAAATAAATTTTTAATTTAACTAGACTTGTCATAAAATACCAACTCTATAAATAACGGACTTAACAACTTTTTTTTATTTCTAAGTTGAGTCTTTTGGTATTAGAAGAAAACGTTCTTAAAATATTTACTTTAGCGTAATTCTAATTATTATTATTATTGGTGTTTCATGCTTACTTAGTCCAATTTATCTCATCTCGTAGGCCTGGGGCCAACTCGTAGGTGAAATTGTTGTCGATATTGCGAAGAAATTGAATATTTTAACTTCTCATTTTGACATTAAACATCTTTTTGTGGCTTTTTCGGCTGAGGTTTTTGTTTTTTTCTCTCGCTCTCAGGAATAGAGAAGAACTTCCATAGGAAACTGCATGGAAAATTGGAAACATCCTTTTGTTAAAGCTGTCGGCCTGCTGCCAATGGGCTACAAGCCTACAAACCATGTGCCCAAGAACTTTGAGCATAGGTTTGAGTTTCAGCCATTCTCTCTTAGTAATGGTTTGTCTTTCTCTTCGTATTTCGAGTAAAATCAATCTCCCTTGATTATTAAGTGACTGAAGGTGGACCTTCCCATTGTATTATATTAGAAATATTAAGGAGAATTCTTACCGATCTCTGATTGTATGGGGTTGATTTTCAGGTTGCCATATTAAAAATATTAAGGAGAGTTTCGACCACTCTCTAATTATAAATATTAATAAAATTTTGATTGTAATATATCACTATATATATAAAAAAAAAAAAAACTGTCATCTTGCCCCCATCATCAACGTCATTTGTCTCTCTTAATTTTTCCAACTTTGTACATGGTAACTTGAACAAGATGCACATCAATTTGAGATTTTTTTTTTTCTTAAATGACATTAATTTGAGATTATGTAGTGTGTTTATTATATATTTTTAATTTATAAGTACTGTACCTTGTTTTGCTTTATGTATTAGAGCTTGCTGGTTGCGCTTTTGACCTTGAGTATAATGCCGACAAAGTTATCAATTTAATACTTCACTGGAGCACAAGTTCGTGTTGAGAAAAGTTAATTGAATGCACTATCAAGTACCACCCCACCCATTTGCTAGCAGCATTTCTGCTCTCAATATTTGGGTTGCAAATTAAAAAAAAAAATTGAGATATGTGATATGGAGAAAATAAACTTCATGATTGCCGATAATAATATGGAGAAAATAAAAATCGTATATTTGAATAACTAGCTACTCCAAATACAAGAAGTCGATCAGTGATAAATTCTTTAATTAGAGTTTTTCGACATTGGTTTAAAATTTACATTGTATGTAATTTTATGTTCCTGATTTGATAGTTTAGTTTAATTGATCTCCTGAAGTAGAAGTACAAGGTAAAATTGTTCAAATTTAAGGGAATGCATATAATTTGAGGATCAGAAGAGATTATATATGTTTCAAGATATTAATAGGAAAATTACAATTTGAGATAGGAGAAATTTTTTGTCACAAAAAAGAATAACATACAAAGAATTACATTATTGGAAATTCACGATATGATCTAATTAAAAATAATCCTTAAAAGCCTTTGGATTTAATATTTGATAGCAACATGTTATTTCAAGGATAAAATTAGACAAAATTAGTATTTTATTAGTTAACTAACACAGTTAACAAAAATTTAGTAAAATTAATGAAATTTTTTAAAAAAAATTAAAAATAATAAATATCAATACTTCTTATAGTTATTTAAGCATGTTCGATATCATCTTCTGGGCCATGTTTTCATTTTTCATTTTTAGAGTTTAGGTGCAATGCATGTTCGGTGGCCCTTAATAAAAAAAAAAGTTATAAAATAAATTCAGCTTTGTTGTAATAGAATTTAGTGAAAAAAATATCTATATCCCCATAGTTTAGGGGAGTAGTCGAACAGACCCTTAAGTTAAAAGAGACATTAAGACTCATTTTTTTACCATAATACATTTTGAATATAGTAACTAAAAAATTGACTCTAAACTTTTTAATACATACAAATATAATATGAACAATATAATATGATTAATAATATTAAAATCTTTTAATATTTAAATAAGTTAAATATATAAATTATTACATTTATTTTAATAATATATTTGCATTTATTGTACAGATTTTAAATAAATATTTGGATTGAATACATTTTACAAATTAAAGAAAAAATCTCATGAACTAACAATGTTTGAATTATTATTTTATATAATATTTAAAATAATTTAAATTTAAAATATTTATTTTGATATTCTGTTTTATTTATTATAAAATTTACTCTATTGTAATAAAATATGTGTAATAGATTGTAAACATTAAAGTATTTTTAAAATTTTAAATTATTTTAAAATGTATATATTATTACATTTATTTAAATATTATATTTTAATTTATCGTAAAAATTAGAGTCATTTTTTTAGATTAATAAAGCTAAAGAACTTTTTTAATTATTTTTCTAAATTTTGACAGTATAAATATAATTTTTTCTAACATTGAGAGATCGTGTTATATGGGTGATAGTCGTCGAACCGAATCGACCCTAAATTTTTATTCATTTTTGGTTGATTTCGATTGTATTATTTTAATACGAATGTATTGTATTATGATGTATTGACATTAGATTGTATTATAACAATTCTGATAAATTTGGTTACTAATTGTATTGTATTAATTTTAATTATATTATGTTTGGTGTTGGACTATACTGTATTAATTTTTTTATGATTAATTTAAATTATATATTTAAAAAATAATATTTATTAATACTTAAAAACCTAAATATGGAGGTCTTAAATTTTAGAAATTTAATAATTTTTTTTATTTTAAATGTTAAGTTTTATTGAGAAATGATGAAAACTATTATCTTTTTTTTAAACAAAGTTCTAAACTCAAATTTAGTTATGAATAAGAGTTGTACAACAATTGTCTTTTTATAAACAAAATTCTTAAAAAAAAATTAATTACCAATACTAATTCCCACAGCACAATAAAATAAAAATTTTGTGAAGGCATTCAATCTCATCTCAAACAAATCTCATCCATCATTGTCGTCTTTAACCAATCTACAAAATCAAATCCCCTGAATCAAACATAGAAAAGAACTGAGGGAGGTAGCGACGGCTATTAGTGGTTATATGAAGATGAAGAAATGGAGGAGAAGATGACAAACAAAAACCTGAGAAGAAGAAGAAGAAACAGAGAAGACGAAAAAGAAGAGGGGAAAAGGAAAAAATAAAAATAAAAGAAAAATGAGAGAGAGAAACAGATATGACAAAGAAGAAGAGGGGAAAAGGGAAAAAGAAAAAAGAAAAAAGAGAGAGAGTGAGAATCAGAGAAGACGAAGAAGAATAGGGGAAAAGGAATAAAAATTAAAACAAAAAAAAGAGAGAGTAACAGGGAAGAAGAAAAGGAAGAGGGGAAAAGGAAAAAAAAGAAAAAAGAAAGAGAGAGAAATAGAGAAGACGAAGAAGAAGAAGCTAATACAGTATAAACCCAAGTCTCACTCGGGTTTCCGTTATGCGGGGTTTTCCACATTAATTTTTTTCTTAATGCAATACCAGAGAAGTGACAAACATCGTATTGTCATATTTTAATGCAATGCAGAGCGCTAATACAGTGTAATGCGGCATGCCAAACAGGCCGTAAAGTTTTATTCATTTTTGGTTGATTTCGAGTTGATCCCAACCGAACGGTTTAAATGTTGGAAACCGATTGGTTTTGTAATTCGGTTTGGGTTACAATAATTTATAAAACAAATTTTTATACCTTTCCCAATCCATATCCACTGCTTCCCTCTCCTAAAGTCAAACCTTATCGCCGATCTGATCTTCTCTTCTGTTTCCGTTGGATCTGAACCCACAACTCTTGTTCATGACTTTTGCTCTTCTTTTTTGACGAATATTCACCATCACTGAATATTGAATAAGCTCGTTGTTGCTGCTTTCTCTACCAGGAAATTAATCTCTAAAATTTCCGTCATGGCTTTAGCTTCTTCATCATCTTCTTGCAAATACGATGTCTTCATCAGCTTTAGAGCGGAGGATACTCGTGATAACTTTACTAGCCATCTGTTTGCCGCTCTGCGTCATAATAAAATAGAAACCTTCACTGATGAAGAAAGTATGAGAGGAGATGGGAAATGTCCTGCCATTTCGAATGCAATTGAAGCATCAAAGATTTCAGTAATCATTTTCTCAAAAGACTATGCTTCTTCGATATGCTGCTTGGAAGGACTTGTTAAAATCCTTGAATGCAAGAAAAACAATGGCCAGATTGTTATACCAGTTTTCTACAAAGTAGATCCGTCAGATGTAAGGAAGCAAACTGGAAGTTTTGTGGATGCCTTTGTTCTGCATGAAAGAGAGTTCCAGGAGCTCCCACAAAATGTTGAGAAATGGAGGGATGGGCTGACAGAAGCATCCCATTTAGCTGGATGGACTTCCATGGAATTCAGGTAACTCTTAATCTTTTTAAGTGCGAGCTTGAAATATTGTAGTTATACGTAATTTTAAAATAATTATTGGTAGTTATGAGGTAAAAATAATTAATCATTAAAAAATTAATAAAAAATTCTCTTGGTACTCAACAAACATCTTTTTCGTCTGGAATTTTGTTTCGGTTTATCTGTCATATAAATACTGAACAAATATATGTATATCTGTGATAACATTTATAAGAAATCGAAGAAACATATATGTACCCATAAAATGGAAATAAATTGTTATACAAATCTCTTGCGGGCGCCACCAAATCGAAACATTTCCCAGAAGCCCAATTGCAATTTGAAGTAGATGTTCTTCTCCGGTCAATCTATGAATCCGGCTGTGATAGGGGGTTGCATACTTGCATCGCCTGGAATAGTTGTTCATCTATAATGAAAAGAAGAAAAGAGATAAAGAAAAAAGAAAATTAAAAAAAAATCATATATGTGCTAGCAAAATAATGGCTCCAGCTAAGTTGGATCATCTCCAACTTGAGCCAACTAACAGAAATCGTTGGATCCCTACACTATTTTTCAACTGTTAAGATTATTAATATAAATGTTAGGTGACCAAGTAAAACAGTTGTTCTTCCACCTCCTCATCTTCATCCTCCTCCTCCCCATCTTTACTATTCCTATTTTGTCCCCAACTTTCTGTCGATTCCCCAACATGCCCTCACCACTTCTCGTCATTGACAAGCTCACCGACAAAAATCCACATCCGCCACTGATGAACAAAACGCAGGGTTTGATTAAGAGGATTGTCTATATCAATTGAACTTTTGACTGGCCTTGTTTTGTTGAATTTGGGAGATTGCAAAAATATTGAGAGCCCTTCCAAGTACTATTAATGGTCTGATGTCTGATTTGATCAAATGGGTGGCAGTGCTGTTGTTTGGTCAAGACACAAGCCGCCGAATTCAAACTGGCGATGATCATGATTAGAGGGTAGCTCTGATTTGATCAGGTGGGTGGCTAGGTTAAGGCTCAAAGAATGATTTTGGCTGTACATTGCAACAGTTGGTAGTAGTTGGTGATGCGTATTGTTCTAAAACAAGAAGAAGTAACAACATGAGATGATGGGTGGGATTATACAATATAGGAGAAACAGATGTGTGAAGAAGAAGAAACAAGGGAGAATTTTGGAATATGAAATATGTTTTATTTTATTTGATTTGATTTTTTTAAAGTCAATTATATGTGAGAATGAGAATGTTGTTGGTGTCAATGCAATTTTAGAAAGAAGACGCTTTGTTGTTGGTGCGACCATCGTGTTCACCATGCCAACAAGCTCATCTATAAACATCAACGCTTCTCTCTTCTTCACCCTTCTCTATTTATCGGAATGAAACCCATAACTTTTGTATGGGTGTCACGTTTCCATTGATGTAGATTTCCTGAATATGTAATCTTCACCCTTACTTTAAAATCAACCATCCAACGGCTACAGTAAGTAGGCTCCAAGTTGGAGATGATCCAATTTAGCCGGAGTCCAAAATAATTAAAGGAGAGTTCTTTTTTTTTTTTTAATTAGATTGAAGAGAGAAAATATAAGCTTTAAATGTGATTTTAATAAAATGTAGTTTTTATAAGATTAATGGAGGGTTGCCAATAGTTCACCTATTTAGTAAATTTTATTTTTGAAGTAACACATTGGTTAGCCCAAAAGTGGGATTTGCTAACTTGGGCCTGGCTCGGCTCAATTGCTGTGTCTAATATTCTACTCTTACATGGTTAGAATATGTATATGTAGCTTGCAATTCTCAAGCGACGTGATATTTGACGTATAAGTGGTATAAGATTCTCACATTAACAGCAGATAATAAAATCAACTAACACTAGGTTTGCAAAAATCTGCACGGGGGTGGAAGCCTTGTGGAGAACAATTTTATATTTTAATTCAGGGAAGGAACAAAGATAATTTAATACATAATATTTTATTTGGGGAGGGAACAGGGGCTCGGCGGAATCTGCATTCTCTACCCCCATTTCTCCATTTCCATTTCCACTTTTATTTTTTATTTTTATCTCTTTTAGAACTTGTAGTAAATTCGTTTAAATTTTAGATTGTAGCGATATGGATGTAAATAACAAACATCGTAATATTTATACACTTGAAGATTGACGAAGATTATTTTGTTAATGATTTATACTGTGCGACTTTTATAGATGTGTCCAACTTTGAAGCTCTAATTTTGCTTAATTTTGTAGATTATCTTATAATTTGATGACGACAACTGAGTTAAATGGAAATAAGTTTAATTATGTTAGTTTATTTTGATGTTTTTGTATTGGTAATACGATTTTATATTTTTAATTAATATGATTAAAATAAGTTGGGAAAGTAAAAATATCAATTGTAAGTTTATGTTAGTTTAGTTAGAATGAATAGGTATACGTAGGTTGCGGTTCTCAAGCGATGTGATATTTGACGTATAAGTGGTATAAGATTCTCACATTAACGGCAGATAATAGAATCAACTAACACTAGGATTGCAAAAATCTACAGGGGGGTGGAGGCCTTGAGGGATTTTTAGTAGGAGAACAATTTTATATTTTAATTCAGGGAAGGAAAGAAGATAATTTAATAGCTAATATGTTAGGAAACGGTGGAATCTCTGTTCTCTCTCCATTTCCCCATTTCTACTTTTATTTTTTATTTTTATTTCTTTTAGAGCTTGTAGTGAGTTGTTTAAATTTTAGATTGGAGCGATATGGATGTAAATAACAAATATCGCAATATTTATAGAACTAACATAAATGACAACTATTATATACACTTGAAGATTGACAAAGATTATTTTGTTAATGATTTATACTGTGCGACTTTTATAGATGTGTTCAACTTTGAAGTTCTACTTTTACTTAATTTTATAGATTATCTTATAATTTGATGACATCGACTGAGTTAAATGGAAATAAGTTTAATTACATTAGTTTATTTTGATGTTTTTGTATTGGTAATAGGATTTTATATTTTTAATTAATATGATTAAAATAAGTTGGGAAAGTAAAATTATCAATTATTCGGGACTCTCCTTTGGTCCCCACTGCCATCCCTAGCTAACATACACATTTCAAAAAATGATTGGTCACACAATACTTTGAGATACAAATTATATTTTTAGATATGTAAAAACAGTAAAAAATGGTAGGTTTAGATTTTATCTGGCTTAACTTATTCAGTGTCTTATTAAAAAGAAAAAAGAAAAAGAAAAAGATTAGGATCTAAAACTCATCAGGGAAAAAAATTGTCGAAATGATTTCTTTTCCAGCTTTGTTCTCATTATAATTCTTCAAATTTTCTGTTACAAAGGCGAATTTTTTTTTTTTTTGGGTCTGTATATTGTCAAGTGTTCTGATGTTGTTAAATGCAGTCACTATTAAATTAGGATCTAATTATAAAATTCCTTTTATACCAAAAACAGGAAAATAGAAAGATTTTAATGTTAATTCCTTTGGGTTACTTTTTTTTTTTTCGTGAGTTGAATCTTTTGATATATATGCGTGTGTATGCATGTTAAAATATTTACTTGAATGTAATTCTAATTATTATTATTGGTGTGTCGGGCTTGATTGCTCCAATTTATGTCCTTGCTTGTCATCTTCTCATCTTGTAGGTCCGAGGCGCAACTCGTGGACAAAATTGTTGAAGATATTGTGAAGAAATTGAATATTTTAACCGTCTCATTTGACTTTCAAGACCTTCTGGTGGCGGCTAAGTTTTTTTTTTTTTGCATTAAATTGAAACTGCTCCCTTAAAGGGCTGCATTCGATTAGCTTCTCTGTTCCTTTTTGTCCTTTTCTTAAAGCGGTCTGCGTCTGCCTGTCTCCATCATCAACGTCGTTTATCATCATACATCCGCCACGTTCCCCGCTCCATGCACTCCACGTGTCCCTGCATGTGGAAACAAAGCAAGCAAATGGCACCTTGGGGGGCTGGCTAACCTGGCCTGTAAGGCACAGAATCTGTACCGTAGCCAGCCCCCTATTATATGGTCAAAACTCCGTCACTTATTGTAATTTTCAATTTTTATATTGTCATTTGACCAAGATGCACATTAATTTGAGATTATGAGCCTGTTTATTATATATCTTTAATTTACATGTACTGTACCTTGTCGTGCTTTGTGTATAAGTGCTGGCCAGATGCGGTTGGGCATCTGATACGACACTCTTTGAGCGAGTCCAGACTCCGTTCGGTTTGGAAGAAGATTTGAGGAAAAGAAAATTGAAACAGGGGAATTGCAGAGAAATGAAGGAGACGAAGTTGAGAAGAAGACAAATGATATTCCTTTTTTCCTTGAATGGCCTCACGTTTCTCGTGACTGTACAATTATATTCTCGCCTTCCCAAAACACCCACGCACCACCCTTAACTAACTAATGGAATAAAATGTAAATACCCGCAAAATAATAATTGAAAACAGAACAATATTTGTTACTCTCATATTTCAAGCATTCTCGCACATTCCTCAAACGACAAAGTCTTTGAGCCATCCTGGTTTCTTTCTTCCAATTTGGACACTCCGTCCTGGGCTGCTCTCTAGCTTGAGTCTCGTTCAAGAGTTGAGCTTCTTCCATTTCTATAGGCTGGATCTCTTCCCTTGCTGTCTCATTAAGCTCGATCTGATTCACAACAATGGGCCAAGTTGTATCATTCCTCAGTCCTTGAAAGCTTACCTTGTCCTCAAGGTGTAGTGCAGGATAGAGTTTACAGAAGTCCTCAAAGTCCTCCTAAGTTGAATTTTCTGGTGAGCTATTAGACCATTGCACCAAAATTTGTGGAATTTCTTTGCCTTGTCGAAGTATCTTTCGCTCAGCACATACAGCAATTGGCAATGAAAGGGGCTTGTTATCCACACTTCCTAGAGGTAGTGAAAGAACATCAATAGAGGAGTTTCCCACAAATGGTTTGAGTAAGAAAATATGAAACACCGGGTGAATTTTACATTCTGTGGGTAAATCTAACTTGTAAGCAACGGGTCCAATATGCTCTACCACTGTGAATGGTCCATAATAGCGCCTTGCCAGCTTGTGAGATGAGCTTTTAGCAACTGATGTCTGGCGATATGGCTGAAGGTGCACCAGCACTTTATCCCCCACCTGCAATTGAGTTTCTCGGCGATGTAAATTAGCCTTTTGAGCCATTCGATGCTGAGCTTGTCGTAAGTTCTCTTTCAAGGAGCAAAGCATTGCATCCCTCTCAATTAACATGTCTTCTAAAGCTTGGATTGAGTAACTTGAAATTGTAGGAGGAAGACGACCATAAAGGGCTTGAAAGGGAGTCATACGCAAGCTGCTGTGATAACTCCATGTGAAGAATAATTAATTGAATGCACTATCAAGTACCACCCGAATAATTAATTGAATGCACTGTGAATGCTTCCGTAAAATTAGGCTTAGTAAAGACCAAAAAAAAAAAAGGCAAATAAACCTTCAAGTTAGACATAAGTAAGGCATATGATAGAATCGAATGAGGTTTTTTAGCAACTGATGTCTGGCGATATGGCTGAAGGTGCACCAGTACTTTATCCCCCACTTGCAATTGAGTTTCTCGGCGATGTAAATTAGCCTTTTGAACCATTCGATGCTGAGCTTGTCGTAAGTTCTCTTTCAAGGAGCAAAGCATTGCATCCCTCTCAATTAACATATCTTCTAAAGCTTGGATTGAAGTAGAGCCCTTTGAGTAACTTGAAATTGTAGAAGGAAGACGGCCATAAAGGGCTTGAAAGGAAGTCATACGCAAGCTGTTGTGATAACTCGGTGCGAAGAATAATTAATTGAATGCACTATCAAGTACCACCCTAATAATTAATTGAATGCACTGTGAATGCTTCCGTAAAATTAAGCTTAGTAAAGACCAAAAAAAAAAAAAGGCAAAGAAACCTTCAAGTTAGACATAAGTAAGACATATGATAGAATTGAATGAGGTTTTTTGAAGGCTACAATGATGAGATTGTGATTTATGACGAGATTAAGATTTATGGATAGGTGGACAAAATTAATTCTAAATTGCATCACTACTGTATCCTTTTCTGTGCTTATCACTGGAACTGCAAAGTGATTAATTCTATCTCAGAGAGGACTTCGACAAGGCTATCCCCTCTCCCCCTAATTATTTATTTTATGTGTAGAAACCTTCTCCAATATGTTGCTGCAAGCAGAAAAAAGAAAGCTAATCCAAGGCTTAAAGTTCAGCAAAGAATTAACCATTTCTCACTTACTATTTGCGGACGACAGCCTGATTTTTGCAAAGGCATCAGTTGAAAGTTGCAAGCATCTCAAAGCCATTTTTGAATGCTATGCTTCAGCCTCAAGACAAATGTTCAACTATGATAAGTCCTCCATGTTTTTCAGAGTCAAGATCCCGGAAAGACAAGTTGCAGCCATCAAAGACATTTTCCAACTCAAAGTGGTGTCTAGATATGAGAAGTATCTTGGTCTTCCCTCTATGGTGGGCAAGAGAAAAATAGATTTTTTTTCCATGAAGTGAAGCTCCGGGTAGTAAGCAAAATTTCAAAGTGGCAGCATAGGTTTTTCTCTAGTGGAAGCAAGGAGGTGCTTATTAAGGCAGTGGCACAAGCTATTTCAGCTTATGCCATAAGTGTGTTTAGGATTCCAGGGGGTTTGTGCGATGATATCCAAAGGGCAGCGGCAAGATTCTGGTGGGGCTCCAAAGAAGACAAAAGAGGCATTCACTAGGCACGATAGAAGAAGCTGAGCTTTGCAAAAAGTAGAGGGGGCTTGGGTTTTAAAGATCTTATTTGCTTTAATCAAGCCTTGGTTGCTAAGCAAAGATAGAGGCTGTTGCAGTATCTGAATTCACTAATAGCCAGAGTTATGCAAGTAAGATACTACAAGCATTCTGAATTCCTTCACGGCAAGGCTGACTGTAATCCTTCCTTTATATGGCAGAGCGTATTGTGAGGGAGACATATTTTGCAAAAAGAAAGTAGATGGAGAATTGGAAATGGTGATAGGGTGTAGATTTTCAAAGATAATTGGATCCCTCAGGCAGCGACTTTTAAACCAATCTTTCCATCAAATTTA
Organism: Atalantia buxifolia; assembly: GCA_030444775.1. NCBI lineage: Eukaryota > Viridiplantae > Streptophyta > Magnoliopsida > Sapindales > Rutaceae > Atalantia > Atalantia buxifolia. The sequence continues at coordinate 30,045,014 of CM059832.1, read as the reverse complement.
CACAAGGGTGCTAGAGTGGCTGAAATAATTGGCTCTGAGAATCAATGGGAGGAAGGTTTAATCAGGCAAAGCTTCTGGGAAGAGGATGCTGAGGCAATCATTAAAATTCCATTATCGAAAGCAAAAAAAGATGATGAAGTGTTGTGACACTTCGACAAAAAAGGGCAATACTCGGTTAAAAATGGTTATCAAATTGCCTTTCAATTAAAGTATCCTGACACTCCAAGTTACTTTAGTGACGTATCTAAATGCTGGAAGGATCTGTGAACTCTAAACCTTCTGGAGAATATTAAAATTTTTCTTTGGAGAGCTGTTAGAAATCTTCTCCCCACAGCTGAAAACTTGTGGAGAAAAAAGATCCTACCAACTTCAATTTGCCGATTATGCAATAAAGAGGTGGAAACCATAGCTGACTCACTGTTATACTGTAAAAGCTCCTAGAAAATTTGGAGGCAAGCCCCTTTTGTAGTAGAGCTCCATGGCGGTATAAATTAGGATATGTTGAGTTCGATGCAGGATTTGTACAAGAAGCTGACCAAATCTCAAATGAAGCTGGTAATGGCTTATTGGTGGGCTGCATGGAATGCTAGAAACAAGAAGATTTTTGAAGGCTAAAAGGTGAACCAATTGGTGTCTGCAGCTAAAGCAAAAGCTGTTGTAGGAGCTTTTAAGAGAGTGAGAGAGGATGGAGATACTACCATTAAGTCAAGGGCTGAGAATTTTAAAACACATTGGGAACCTTCTCCAGTTGAAACTTATAAGATAAATGTTGATGCAGTTATTCATGTTGAATAACAAACAACCGGGTTGGGAGCTGTGGTCAGAGGGTTTGATGGCACAATAATGATGGCAGTTGTCAAAATTGTACCATTTAGAGGATAAGCAAGGTACGCATAAGCAAAAGCTGTGGAATGGGGTGTTCAAATTGCAACAGAAGCAAAATTACATTCGGTGATTGTAGAAACAGATTGTCTGGAAGTGACTAATTTAGTCAACAACAAGCAAGGTTGCAGGACTGAAATTTTCTAGGTAATTTCAGAGATTCAAAGCATGCGTAGGCAGCTTGACTTTGTAAGGGTTAAGCATGTTCCCAGAACTTGTAATCTAGAAGCTCACTATATGGCGAAATTTGCCATAGACTTTAAGGAGACAGTTGTATGGGCCAATGAAATTCCTCAGGTCGTTTTGGATGTACTCATAAAGTTGAAGCAATGAAAGTGTTACTTTCCTTTTCAAAAAAAAAAAGTACCACCCATTTGCTAGCAGCGTTTCTGCTTTCAATATTTTGGTTGTAAGTAAAGAAACTGAGATATATGATATAGATAAAATAAACTTCATTTTTGCCGATAATAATACGTAGAAATACAACTCGCATATTTGAATAATTAACTGCTCTAAGTACAAGAAGTCAATTTGTTATAAGCTCTTTAATTATGTTGCAAGGTAATAATTTGAGGATGAGAAGAGATTATATATGTTGCAAGGTAATAATCAGAAAATTATAATTCCAGATAGGAGAACTCTTTGTCACAAAAGAGAACAACATGCAAAGAATTACATTATTGGAAATTCAAAATATGATCTAATTAAAAACAATCCTTCAAACTAGATTTAATATTTGACAGCAAAGTTTTATTTTAAGGACAAAATTAGTATTTTATTAGTTAACTAATAAAGCCAACATAAATTTAGTAAAATTAATTAAAACTTTATAAAAATATAATAATAAAATAGCGGACATCAATACCTCTTATAATCATTGAAGGCATGTTCAGTATTATTTTTAGAGTCCAAGTGTAATACGTGTTCAGTGAGCCTGAAATTAAAAAAAATTACAGAACAAATAAAACTGAGAAAACAAAAAGACACTACACCCCAATGTTTAGCAATAATGGTCATGCAGAACCTCCAGTTTTAAAAAAGAAACATCTACACCCAAGGTGGGTTTTAGAATAATGATGCTTTCCGAAGGACAAAATTTTTTCCATTTGATGAAGAAGATGTTTATGTTTATAAGGTTAGGATATAGAGTTTGTATCACAAATAATGTGAAATATGTTTACAATTACTGTTCGTCCGTATAAAAAATATTAATTTTCTAAAAACATAATAAAATGCAGAAAATAAATGACACGGAAATTTTTACGTGGTTTGGATTAATCAATCCTACATCCACGAGGCCACGCCTGGATGATAATTCACTAAGTTAAGATGTTACAACCTATGGATTTACCAAACTTAAGACTCTCACTTACAGTTTATCACCATACAGTTTACTCAACCTGAGACAGAATCTGTTTCTCTTGAATAATTGCTACCCCTCTTGATCTACGATCCTCAAGGCCCTTCGCAAAGTGATCAATAGTAATTCTTCAATTCTTCAACGTCTAGTGATCCAAGATCCACATAGATTCTCCACAGAAATGAAAAGAAGATAAGAAAATAAATCAACACAACATGACACTTTAAATCCGGATTATTTAGGGAGGAGGCCGAATTTTGCTTCTTTGCTTTATGTTTTGCGTTGCGTGTCACTTCAATTGTGAAATACCTCTCTTTATATAGGTATTAGGGTTTCCACCAAAATATCAAGTCTTAAAAGACAAATAAGAGTTTGTTTTTTTTTCTCTTAAAATTCCCATGAATCTGAATAGGAATAAATCTGATCTTCTTGTCTTACTTATCTCCTAAGAAATATTCAGAGCATTTAATGAATTTCCTGTTTGAACTAACTTCTTGCTCTAAATAGATCTCATGCGCCAAGTATAGAATCTCATCATTAATTGACTTTCTAAATTAGACATCTAATTAAATTATAAAACAAATATTACTAATAAATTTGCATCTCACTAAATTAAAGAATTAATAAATTAATCCATATTACAATATATGCAATAAATAAACTTTCAATTTAACTAGACTTGTTATAAAATACTAACTTTATAAATAATAGACTTAACAACTTTTTTTATTTCTAAGTTGAGTCTTTTGGTATTAGAAGTAAACGTTCTTAAAATATTTACTTTAGTGTAATTCTAATTATTATTATTATTGGTGTTTCATGCTTACTTAATCCAATTTATCTCATCTCGTAGGCCTGCGGCCAACTCGTAGATGAAATTGTTGTCGATATTGCGAAGAAATTGAATATTTTAACTTCTCATTTTGACATTAAACATCTTTTTGTAGCTTTTTCGGCTGAGGTTTTTGTTTTTTTCTGTCGCTCTCAGGAATAGGGAAGAACTTCCATAGGAAACTGCATGGAAAATTGGAAACATCCTTTTGTTAAAGCTGTCGGCGCTGCCGCCAATGGGCTACAAGCCTACAAACCATGTGCCCAAGAACTTTGAGCATATGTTTGAGTTTCAGCCATTCTCTCTTAGTAATGGTTTATCTTTCTCCTCGTATTTCGAGTAAAATCGATCTCCCTTCATTATTAAGTGAAGGACTGAAGGTCGACTTTCGTATTGTATTATATTAAAAATATTAAGGAGAATTCTTACCGATCTCTAATTATAAATATTAAGTGGGGATTAATCTTCAAGTTGCCATATTAAAAATATTAAGGAGAGTTCTGACCGTTCTTTAATTATAAATATTAATAAAATTTTGATTATAATATATCACTATATAAAAAAAAAAAAAAACTGTCATCTTGCCCCCATCATCAACGTCATTTGTCTCTCTTTATTTTTCCAACTTTGTACATGGTAACTTGAACAAGATGCAAATTAATTTGAGATTTTTTTTTCTTAAATGGCATTAATTTGAGATTATGTAGTGTGTTTATTATATATTTTTAATTTATAAGCACTGTACCTTGTTTTGCTTTATGTATTAGAGCTAGCTGGTTGCGCTTTGAGACCTTGAGTATAATGCTGACAAAGTTATCAATTTAATACTTCACTGGAGCTCAAGTTCGTGTTGAGAAAAGTTAATTGAATGCACTATCAAGTACCACCCATTTGCTAGCAGCATTTCTGCTCTCAATATTTGGGTTGTAAATAAAAAAAAAAAATTGAGATATGTGATATGGAGAAAATAAACTTCATGATTGCCGATAATAATATGGAGAAAATAAAAATTGTATATTTGAATAACTAGCTACTCCAAATACAAGAAGTCGATCAGTGATAAATTCTTTAATTAGAGTTTTTCGACATTGGTTTAAAGTTTACATTGTATGTAATTTGATGTTCCTGATTTGATAGTTTAGTTTAATTGATCTCCTGAAGTAGAAGTACAAGGTAAAATTGTTCAAATTTAAGGGAATGCGTATAATTTGAGGATCATAAGAGATTATATATGTTTCAAGATATTAATAGGAAAATTACAATTTGAGAGAGGAGAAATTTTTTGTCACAAAAAAGAATAACATACAAAGAATTACATTATTGGAAATTCAAGATATGATCTAATTAAAAATAATCCTTAAAAGCCTTTGGATTTAATATTTGATAGCAAAATGTTATTTCAAGGTTAAAATTAGATAAAATTAGTATTTTATTAGTCAACTAACACAGTTAACAAAAATTTAGTAAAATTAATGAATTTTTTTTTAAAAAAATTAAAAATAATAAATATCAATATTTCTTATCGTCATTTAAGCATGTTCGATATCATCTTCTGGGCCATGTTTTCATTTTTCATTTTTAGAGTCTAGGTGTAATGCATGTTCAGTGACCCTTAATAAAAAAAAAGTTATAAAACAAATTCAGCTTTGTTGTAATAGAATTGAGTGAAAAGAATATCTATATCCCCAAAGTTTAGGGGAGTACTCGAACAGACCCTTAAGTTAAAAGAGACATTAAGACTCATTTTTTTTACCATAATAAATTTTGAATATAGTAACTAAAAAATTTACTCTAAACTTTTTGATACATACAAATATAATATAAACAATATAATATGACTAATAATATTAAAATATTTTAATATTTAAATAAAGTTAAATATATAAATTATTACATTTATTGTAGAGATTTTAAATAAATATTTGGATTGAATACATTTTACAAATTAAAGAAAAAATCTCATGAACTAACAATGTTTGAATTATTATTTTACATAATATTCAAAATAATTTAAATTTAAAATATTTATTTTGATATTCTATTTTATTTATTATAAAATTTACTCTATTGTAATAAAATATGTGTAATAGATTGTAAACATTAAAGTATTTTTAAAATTTTAAATTATTTTAAAATGTATATATTATTACATTTATTTGAATATTATATTTTAATTTATCGTAAAATTAGAGTCATTTTTTTAGATTAATAAAGTTAAAGAACTTTTTTAATTATTTTTCTAAATTTTGACAGTATAAATATAATTTTTTCTAACATTGAGAGATCATGTTATATGGGTGATAGTCGTCGAACCAAATCGACCCTAAGGGTGCGTTTGACACACTGTATTGTATTATGCTGTATTGTATTATTTTAATACAGATGTATTGTATTATGATGTATTGCATTAGCATTGTATTATAACAATACTGTACAATGTTTGGTTCTACACTGTATTGTATTAATTTTAATTATATTATGTTTGGTGTTGGACTATACTGTATTAATTTTTTTATGATTAATTTAAATTATATATTTAAAAAATAATATTTATTAATACTTAAAAACCTAAATATGGAGGTCTTAAATTTTAGAAATTTAATAATTTTTTTTATTTTAAATGTTAAGTTTTATTGAGAAATGATGAAAACTATTATCTTTTTTTTAAACAAAGTTCTAAACTCAAATTTAGTTATGAATAAGAGTTGTACAACAATTGTCTTTTTATAAACAAAATTCTTAAAAAAAAATTAATTACCAATACTAATTCCCACAGCACAATAAAATAAAAATTTTGTGAAGGCATTCAATCTCATCTCAAACAAATCTCATCCATCATTGTCGTCTTTAACCAATCTACAAAATCAAATCCCTGAATCAAACATAGAAAAGAACTGAGGGAGGTAGCGACGGCTATTAGTGGTTATATGAAGATGAAGAAATGGAGGAGAAGATGACAAACAAAAACCTGAGAAGAAGAAGAAGAAACAGAGAAGACGAAAAAGAAGAGGGGAAAAGGAAAAAATAAAAATAAAAGAAAAATGAGAGAGAGAAACAGATATGACAAAGAAGAAGAGGGGAAAAGGGAAAAAGAAAAAAGAAAAAAGAGAGAGAGTGAGAATCAGAGAAGACGAAGAAGAATAGGGGAAAAGGAATAAAAATTAAAACAAAAAAAAGAGAGAGTAACAGGGAAGAAGAAAAGGAAGAGGGGAAAAGGAAAAAAAAGAAAAAAGAAAGAGAGAAATAGAGAAGACGAAGAAGAAGAAGCTAATACAGTATAAACCCAAGTCTCACTCGGGTTTCCGTTATGCGGGGTTTTCCACATTAATTTTTTTCTTAATGCAATACCAGAGAAGTGACAAACATCGTATTGTCATATTTTAATGCAATGCAGAGCGCTAATACAGTGTAATGCGGCATGCCAAACAGGCCGTAAAGTTTTATTCATTTTTGGTTGATTTCGAGTTGATCCCAACCGAACGGTTTAAATGTTGGAAACCGATTGGTTTTGTAATTCGGTTTGGGTTACAATAATTTATAAAACAAATTTTTATACCTTTCCCAATCCATATCCACTGCTTCCCTCTCCTAAAGTCAAACCTTATCGCCGATCTGATCTTCTCTTCTGTTTCCGTTGGATCTGAACCCACAACTCTTGTTCATGACTTTTGCTCTTCTTTTTTGACGAATATTCACCATCACTGAATATTGAATAAGCTCGTTGTTGCTGCTTTCTCTACCAGGAAATTAATCTCTAAAATTTCCGTCATGGCTTTAGCTTCTTCATCATCTTCTTGCAAATACGATGTCTTCATCAGCTTTAGAGCGGAGGATACTCGTGATAACTTTACTAGCCATCTGTTTGCCGCTCTGCGTCATAATAAAATAGAAACCTTCACTGATGAAGAAAGTATGAGAGGAGATGGGAAATGTCCTGCCATTTCGAATGCAATTGAAGCATCAAAGATTTCAGTAATCATTTTCTCAAAAGACTATGCTTCTTCGATATGCTGCTTGGAAGGACTTGTTAAAATCCTTGAATGCAAGAAAAACAATGGCCAGATTGTTATACCAGTTTTCTACAAAGTAGATCCGTCAGATGTAAGGAAGCAAACTGGAAGTTTTGTGGATGCCTTTGTTCTGCATGAAAGAGAGTTCCAGGAGCTCCCACAAAATGTTGAGAAATGGAGGGATGGGCTGACAGAAGCATCCCATTTAGCTGGATGGACTTCCATGGAATTCAGGTAACTCTTAATCTTTTTAAGTGCGAGCTTGAAATATTGTAGTTATACGTAATTTTAAAATAATTATTGGTAGTTATGAGGTAAAAATAATTAATCATTAAAAAATTAATAAAAAATTCTCTTGGTACTCAACAAACATCTTTTTCGTCTGGAATTTTGTTTCGGTTTATCTGTCATATAAATACTGAACAAATATATGTATATCTGTGATAACATTTATAAGAAATCGAAGAAACATATATGTACCCATAAAATGGAAATAAATTGTTATACAAATCTCTTGCGGGCGCCACCAAATCGAAACATTTCCCAGAAGCCCAATTGCAATTTGAAGTAGATGTTCTTCTCCGGTCAATCTATGAATCCGGCTGTGATAGGGGTTGCATACTTGCATCGCCTGGAATAGTTGTTCATCTATAATGAAAAGAAGAAAAGAGATAAAGAAAAAAGAAAATTAAAAAAAAATCATATATGTGCTAGCAAAATAATGGCTCCAGCTAAGTTGGATCATCTCCAACTTGAGCCAACTAACAGAAATCGTTGGATCCCTACACTATTTTTCAACTGTTAAGATTATTAATATAAATGTTAGGTGACCAAGTAAAACAGTTGTTCTTCCACCTCCTCATCTTCATCCTCCTCCTCCCCATCTTTACTATTCCTATTTTGTCCCCAACTTTCTGTCGATTCCCCAACATGCCCTCACCACTTCTCGTCATTGACAAGCTCACCGACAAAAATCCACATCCGCCACTGATGAACAAAACGCAGGGTTTGATTAAGAGGATTGTCTATATCAATTGAACTTTTGACTGGCCTTGTTTTGTTGAATTTGGGAGATTGCAAAAATATTGAGAGCCCTTCCAAGTACTATTAATGGTCTGATGTCTGATTTGATCAAATGGGTGGCAGTGCTGTTGTTTGGTCAAGACACAAGCCGCCGAATTCAAACTGGCGATGATCATGATTAGAGGGTAGCTCTGATTTGATCAGGTGGGTGGCTAGGTTAAGGCTCAAAGAATGATTTTGGCTGTACATTGCAACAGTTGGTAGTAGTTGGTGATGCGTATTGTTCTAAAACAAGAAGAAGTAACAACATGAGATGATGGGTGGGATTATACAATATAGGAGAAACAGATGTGTGAAGAAGAAGAAACAAGGGAGAATTTTGGAATATGAAATATGTTTTATTTTATTTGATTTGATTTTTTAAATCAGTTATGTGTGAGAATGAGAGTGTTGTTAGTGTCAATGCAATTTCAGAAAGAAGACGATTTGTTGTTGGTGCGACCACCGTGTTCACCAGGCCAACAAGCTCGCATGTAAACATCAACGCTTCTCTCTTCTTCATCCTTCTCTATTTACCGGAATGAAACCCATAACTTTTGTAGAGGTGTCATGCTCCCATTGGACGTAGGTTTCCCGAATATGTAATCTTTACCCTTACTTTAAAATCGACTACCCAACGGCTGCGGTTAGTTGGGTCGAAGTTGGAGATGATCCAACTTAGCCGGAGTCCAAAATAATTAAAGGAGAGTTCTTTTTTTTTTTTTAATTAGATTGAAGAGAGAAAATATAAGCTTTAAATGTGATTTTAATAAAATGTAGTTTTTATAAGATTAATGGAGGGTTGCCAATAGTTCACCTATTTAGTAAATTTTATTTTGAAGTAACACATTGGTTAGCCCAAAAGTGGGATTTGCTAACTTGGGCGTGGCTCGGCTCAATTGCTGTGTCTAATATTCTACTCTTACATGGTTAGAATATGTATATGTAGCTTGCAATTCTCAAGCGACGTGATATTTGACGTATAAGTGGTATAAGATTCTCACATTAACAGCAGATAATAAAATCAACTAACACTAGGTTTGCAAAAATCTGCACGGGGTGGAAGCCTTGTGGAGAACAATTTTATATTTTAATTCGGGGAAGGAACAAAGATAATTTAATACATAATATTTTATTTGGGGAGGGAACAGGGGCTCGGCGGAATCTGCATTCTCTACCCCCATTTCTCCATTTCCATTTCCACTTTTATTTTTTATTTTTATCTCTTTTAGAACTTGTAGTAAATTCGTTTAAATTTTAGATTGTAGCGATATGGATGTAAATAACAAACATCGTAATATTTATACACTTGAAGATTGACGAAGATTATTTTGTTAATGATTTATACTGTGCGACTTTTATAGATGTGTCCAACTTTGAAGCTCTAATTTTGCTTAATTTTGTAGATTATCTTATAATTTGATGACGACAACTGAGTTAAATGGAAATAAGTTTAATTATGTTAGTTTATTTTGATGTTTTTGTATTGGTAATACGATTTTATATTTTTAATTAATATGATTAAAATAAGTTGGGAAAGTAAAAATATCAATTGCAAGTTTATGTTAGTTTAGTTAGAATGAATATGTATACGTAAGTTGCGGTTCTCAAGCGATGTGATATTTGACGTATAAGTGGTATAAGATTCTCACATTAACGGCAGATAATAGAATCAACTAACACTAGGATTGCAAAAATCTACAGGGGGGTGGAGGCCTTGAGGGATTTTTAGTAGGAGAATAATTTTATATTTTAATTCAGGGAAGGAAAGAAGATAATTTAATAGCTAATATTTTAGGGAACGGTGGAATCTCTGTTCTCTCTCCATTTCTCCATTTCTACTTTTTTTTTTTTTAATTTCTTTTAGAGCTTGTGGTGAGTTGTTTAAATTTTAGATTGTAGCGATAAGGATATAAATAACAAATATCGCAATATTTATAGAACTAACATAAATGACAACTAGTATATACACTTGAAGATTGATAAAGATTATTTTGTTAATGATTTATATTGTGCGACTTTTATAGATGTGTTCAATTTTGAAGCTCTACTTTTACTTAATTTCATAGATTATCTTATAATTTGATGACGTCGACCGAGTTAAATGAAAATAAGTTTAATTACTTTAGTTTATTTTGATGTTTTTGTATTGGTAATAGGATTTTATATTTTTAATTAATATGATTAAAATAAGTTGGGAAAGTAAAATTATCAATTATTCGGGACTCTCCTTTGGTCCCCACTGCCATCCCTAGCTAACATACACATTTCAAAAAATGATTGGTCACACAATACTTTGAGATACAAATTATATTTTTAGATATGTAAAAACAGTAAAAAATGGTAGGTTTAGATTTTATCTGGCTTAACTTATTCAGTGTCTTATTAAAAAGAAAAAAGAAAAAGAAAAAGATTAGGATCTAAAACTCATCAGGGAAAAAAATTGTCGAAATGATTTCTTTTCCAGCTTTGTTCTCATTATAATTCTTCAAATTTTCTGTTACAAAGGCGAATTTTTTTTTTTTTTTGGGTCTGTATATTGTCAAGTGTTCTGATGTTGTTAAATGCAGTCACTATTAAATTAGGATCTAATTATAAAATTCCTTTTATACCAAAAACAGGAAAATAGAAAGATTTTAATGTTAATTCCTTTGGGTTACTTTTTTTTTTTCGTGAGTTGAATCTTTTGATATATATGCGTGTGTATGCATGTTAAAATATTTACTTGAATGTAATTCTAATTATTATTATTGGTGTGTCGGGCTTGATTGCTCCAATTTATGTCCTTGCTTGTCATCTTCTCATCTTGTAGGTCCGAGGCGCAACTCGTGGACAAAATTGTTGAAGATATTGTGAAGAAATTGAATATTTTAACCGTCTCATTTGACTTTCAAGACCTTCTGGTGGCGGCTAAGTTTTTTTTTTTTGCATTAAATTGAAACTGCTCCCTTAAAGGGCTGCATTCGATTAGCTTCTCTGTTCCTTTTTGTCCTTTTCTTAAAGCGGTCTGCGTCTGCCTGTCTCCATCATCAACGTCGTTTATCATCATACATCCGCCACTCCATGCAGTCCACGTGTCCCCGCATGTGGAAACAAAGCAAGCAAATGGCACCCTTGGGGAGCTGGCTAACATGGTCTGTAAGGTACAGAATCTGTACCGTAGCCAGCTCCCTATTATATGGTCAAAACTCCGTCACTTATTGTAATTTTCAATTTTTATATTGTGATTTGAACAAGATGCACATTAATTTGAGATTATGAGCGTGTTTATTATATATCTTTAATTTACATGTACTGTACCTTGTCGCGCTTTGTGTATAAGTGCTGGCTAGATGCGGTTGGGCATCTGATACGACACTCTTTGAGCGAGTCCAGACTCCGTTCGGTTTGGAAGAAGATTTGAGGAAAGAAAATTGAAACAGGGGAATTGCAGAGAAATGAAGGAGACGAAGTTGAGAAGAAGACAAATGATATTCCTTTTTTCCTTGAATGGCCTCACGTTTCTCGTGACTGTACAATTATATTCTCGCCTTCCCAAAACACCCACGCACCACCCTTAACTAACTAATGGAATAAAATGTAAATACCCGCAAAATAATAATTGAAAACAGAACAATATTTGTTACTCTCATATTTCAAGCATTCTCGCACATTCCTCAAACGACAAAGTCTTTGAGCCATCCTGGTTTCTTTCTTCCACGAGCTGGACCTGTCCTGGGCTGCTCTCTAGCTTGAGTCTCGTTCAAGAGTTGAGCTTCTTCCATTTCTATAGGCTGGATCTCTTCCCTTGCTGTCTCATTAAGCTCGATCTGATTCACAACAATGGGCCAAGTTGTATCAGCATCAATTCTGACAAAGTAATAAATTTTGTACTTCACTGCATGAAAGAGAGTTCCAGGAGCTCCCACAAAGTAATAAATTTACCAGATGATAAAGCCAAATGATCACCTAAAGAAAGACAAACAGCTTTATAAGCTCTGTTGTGAAGACTGCAGTTTCAGGATTGGCTATGGATGTGCTGTAAAGCTCATCAAGTGCCATTAAGATCGAGAACATATCGAACATAGCTGTCACCACCATCCCTTGACCATCATCAATAGGCCTTGCAAATGCAGGCTATGTGAGTTTTATGTCCATAAGTCATGTTTTGAATTGCCGTCCCTAATCAGACATCCTTTTCACCAATTCCATGCTTTGGAAGTCGGAGATCGGGAAGAAACTATTCCTTATTGCCAAGCCTGTGGTTCCCTTAGTGATACGGGAGACATGTACCAGTGTCATCGTTGTGCATTTGGCTTTGGCTTGCATATTGAATGCAGCTCTCTGGCACCAAACATAAACTACAGTAGTCACAACCAGCATCTTGTTAATCGAATAGATCATGTCGATGTGTCTTCCTAAAGGAGAACAAAATGGGCATGCAATGTATGTGCTTTTGATATTCAGGTTGATCCTTTCACCTTTGTGTGGAATGTAACCTCAGTTTTCATGAGGAATGCGACGTCGGTGACGGAGGGCTGATCAACATTTCAGCCACCGGCATGCCTTGGTTCTATTTGATCACAGCAATGAGGAGAACGAAGATAAATTTTGTGATGAATGCTAAAAACTCATCTAAGTTGATGCTGGGCCAGCATATATTTGTAATTCCTGCGAATCATGTTATCTTCACAAATCCTGTTTTGAGTTGCCAAGAGAGATCCAACACCGCTTCCACGGACATGCTCTTACTCTGATTCATTCTGCAACAAGCCGAGAATGCAATGCTTGTTGTAAATATTTCACTGGCTAACTTCAGCATTTGCAATTTCTACCTGGATCTTGACTGCATTCCGCCATGACCTCTACTAATATTCAAAGGTCATGAGCACAAGCTTACCCTCTTTGACAAGTAATATGGCAATGCAAGATGCGAAGCCAGCCGCAACTTTACCTCCCCCAGCGCCTACTATTTACGTTGTGTGAAATGTGATTTTCCCATCCATCTATGGTGTATCCCATTGCCAGAGACTATTAACCACGGGAGTCATCAGTATCATTCCCTTACTCTCATGGATGATGCGGTTGACAAAGATTATGAAGAGGAGGCTTGTGATATTTGCGAGGGGCAAAGAGATCGACGATAATGCGTTTATTATTGTGCAGAATGTGACTTTGTTGCAGAATTTAAATGTATGATTTATGAGGTATGTACGTGGGCCATTTATATTTGTACATCAATAATTAATATTATGACTTGTGAGCATGCATCATATTGATCTGTGTATCCAATTAGCTGATGATTTACCTGATTATTTGATTTATTGTTACTTTAATATTTATCATAGATATTACTTTCTTTGAGGGGAAAGCGTGGAGATGTTCCGTTAAGAGTTGTCAGTAAAAACGCACGCGGGACCGTGAAAGATATTTTTGAATCTTTAATTGAAGAGGGGAGAAAAAGAAAATAAAGGGAATTATTGAGGATATTGATAAGGAAATGGAACAATTTAGTTGGGACGTTATCTCTGAGTACTTAATTGAGGTGAAATTAAGAGTAACTTTCCAGCTTCGGATGAGACTTTGTTACAGTTAATGGTGCCTCAAACCCACTTATTACAGCAATAACATGTCAGCAGCGATGGCGTGGAATTTAGCTGATGAAAATGATGAGGTGGTGATGACGCCCAAACCCAGTGATTGCAGCGTATCAGCTCTATTGGCATGGGAGCCAGATGATCAAGGTTGCTAATGTTGGGGACTACAAAATCTCTAAGAAGTTGGCTCCAGTTCTCAAAAAGTTGTTGGGCAAATATGAGCATATTTGTGCCAATTGCGCTCTCAGTACAGCTTTAAAGAACTTTTTCTTTCTCTTTTTATGTGAGGTTGTGCAGAGGATGTGCAACATTGTGATTATGAACGTCCAGGATGACTTAATGTTCGATTGGTGGTCCAAACTCAAATTTGTGCAGGGCGGAGGGATTAGAACGAATTTTGCCTTTCAACATTTGCAGAGTATAGTGCATGCTCATTACACAACAATTGATGATGAAAGTTACTGGGACAGCAAATTTTACATGCTCCATGAGAAGTAGGCTCAACATATCAAAGAGATGGATGAACTAGAAACAAAACTGGTGGAATGTAGGAATCAAAAAGAGGCAGATAAGAAGCAGATAGAGGATGTAATATCCAGTCGAAAGCTTAAAGTAATGCTCTGATGACAGGCAGAAAGCTTAAAGTAATGCTCTGGAATTGAAATTGAAGAAAGCAGGGGAAGGATTGCTCAAATAATTTGAAATTACATGTAGTTAAATTGTTGGTTTATTTTGAATAATCTGTTATGTCAAACCCACGCGCTGGATTTGAGAATTTAATAGCGCTTACTATTCACGAATTTAAGAAACATTGCGTTCTACTAATGGTAGAGCGTGAACAAGGATTTTAAGAGTGATTTGTTATATAAATTTTTTTTTTTGAGGGGGAGACGAAAATTTATTTTTTGGTCTCTTAATTCTCAAAAATTTAAATTCTACGTAATCAGTCAAATAAAGTATTTGAAAATTATTCAGTAAAAACAAATTTATTATATATATTTATTAAACCTATTTTTAATTCCGTTTGACACCCTTAACTCTTCTTAGTTCTTTTCCATATTCCATATTGTGAATGCTCCAACACCTTCAAACTTTATAGAAAGTGAAAATATATGATTACGAAGTCTATCAATTTTTACAATTCAAAATTTTTTTTCATAAACAAAGTCCTTGAAAGGCTTGAAAAATATCATTTGTTTAAAGTGAACATTTCCACCTTCAACCTTTAATCAGGTAATTACTTCAAGGTCCTTTTTTTTTTCAAACTTTAATAAATACCAAGTTTATAGAATTAAACAATTAAATATTATGTATGAAATATTAATTTCTCTTTTATCCTTTATATCTCCAATTTTCTTGGACTGTTAAGGTTGCTTTAATTAAAAAAATACTATAACTATTTACTTTTATAATATAAAATAATTAAAATTCTTTTAAAAAAGGTGTTTTAAATTAGGTCAAATATGGAAGGAATCATTAAAATAACTTCATATATAGGCGAATAGGCAACTTGGTCTTTGGGGTTTGCATTCCATGTGTTTGTTAAAATTTCTATTACATTTGCTCTTTGCCAGCTGGCTATTAAATAAACATTAATATACCTATGGCACGCTTCTGAGCATAAAAAACAAAATCAAGCACCTACCATGAAAATGCATATAATTGTCAAATTTCATCACCTTCTTTTCCACAATCCATAAAAAATTATAAATGAGAATATGTCTGCTCTAGTTCTACAGCTCTACTATATTTTTTCATTACAAACACACAACATGAGAACAAACAAGAAATAGCGTAACACAAAGCACATTAAAGATGCCGGTTTCTCCCAGAAGAGTAACGGCGCCACTTGTTGTCTCCAAAGTGCGCTACAAAGAACAACAATAAGGACATGACCGGGGCGAGGTTCTATGGAAGCAACAATGGCTTGATCATACCTGCACCATAGATTAATGGGTTGGTGCACTTTCGAAAATTTTCCTTCTTGGCCTGTGACAGGATGGAAAAGTCAAATATTCCTTAGATCATCTGCAAAGATTAAGAACCCGTTTGAAGTAGCTAGCCAGTTGTTGCGTGGTAATGGCAGCTTGATTTGATATCTATTCCGAGCAAAAATGTTTTCCTAAAATGATCTTAAATTAATGAACATTCTGGATCAAGTAGAATGAAATAAGATAACTATGGCATCACCCTTGTTAGGACATTTTAACATGTTTTATCGCAAGTCATTTCTTTAAGACTTAAAAGATGTCATTAATAAATTGTCTGAACTCAAAAATACTTATTTATGACATATCCATGAGATTTAGCAAGATAATTAATCTTGATTTGCAACTTTGTAATTAAAGAATATTCAGTGATACCTGAAGTTGCCAATAATAGCAATTATGGTTGTAATTATGGCGACTACTACCACCTCTTTCTCCTTTTTGCATCTTTGCTTTGCAAACAAAACCGCGTCGAATTAGGGTTTGTAATGCTTATATATTTGATTATGCAAATCCATTTTTGAAATCATGGAGTATCAAGTGATTTTAATACCAAAAGATAATAGATGATCATGCGATTTGTAACTGTATAAAGAACATTTATTGATACCTGAAGTCGATAATAATTACAATCGTAGATGTAAATTATACCAATTAGCGCCGCCTACCTCTCATTTTTGTATCTCTATTACAAACAGCCTCATCAAGTTGGGGTTTGTAATGGTTATATATGTATGCTTTAATAAGCGCATCAACTTATGAAAACTAGTCAAAGAATTGTGAGTGTCAATTTTTAGTATCTTCATTATAACAAATAATTCACTAGTTGTCTTATTGAGATAGGTCTTAGTAGCTGAAAAAGGTATACAGACAAAATCCATTCACATGATTTATTCTTATAGGCAAGTTACAGATTATTTTACAAGATGAGAAGATGAGCCCAGGTAGTGTGCTTAACCTTTCGTTTATGTCCACAATTCCACAGTACGTTGTTGTGTTTTACTATCAGAGTTATATTAGAGCCAGTTGCGTTAGTGTATAATTGTGACAAAGTTATCGCTTTGGTACTTCACTAGAATATAAATTTCGGCCTATTTTGAGGGGGTTTTACTTAATTTCACCAATCAATAGGACAGTGACACTCAATTTCCCTAAAGAAAAATTATCTGAATGTACTACGTATGTACCCATTCGCCAGCAGCATTTCTGCTTTGAATATTTTGGTCGTGAATAAAAGAAGTTGAGCGATAATACAAAGAAAATAAACTTCACTGTAACAATAGCCTGGTTGCTGTCAAATAATTAATTGCACTAAATTAATATTGCATTGTGCATATAATCAGCTTTGGAAAATAATCTTTTTTCTTTCGGGTCAAAATCAACTTGCAAGTGTTTATCAAATATACTGGCAGCCTAGCTTTGATAATTTTGCAGTTGTACAGCTAAAACAAACGGTGCTATAAAATGCATTAGTTAACTGCTTGACCCTATAAACTACCATTATATAATCAATTTTTAGTCAATATCCTGTTCTCTGTATGGTATAGTCGTGCGAATTTTAATTCATACTCATTTTAGCCCCTTCTTTGGGTCATCGAATCTATATTTAAGGAGTGTGAGAACCCTTTTTTTGGGGGTTGAGTACTTATTTTGGGTCAAGGCTCAAGCGACAGGATAATGATGCTAGATTATGATTGGCTTTCGCCTTAAATATGACTCAATGCCCCAGAACGTTATATCGGTGGCGGTATTTGGAAAGAGACTCCACCACTCAAGTTTTTTCTTTTTTTTTTTAAATCTCTACCTAAAGAAGATATCTACTTTCACTAAGAGATCTATTGAGTCCGATATTGTTAGAAATTTGATGGGTAAAGAAAGGAGGGCCACAACTAAAATGAGATTGAAAAAAATAAATAACAACACACAAAAAAGACTGTAGAAATTACGTGGTTCGACTTTTAACCTATGTCTTCAAGTGAAGATAGAAGAATAAAATTTTATTAGTCAAATGAAGATTACAAATATTATATATATATATATATATATATATAATCCTAGTAAACTCAATCTCTCAAATTGCTAAATTTTAAGGAGTTTTATAATTTAACCTCTCAAAATTTTCTACTCTTTAAATAATGAATTGATTCTCACAAAATGAAATGTTGAGAGGAGAAGTGAAACCTTTTATTTACAGGCTTTATTTCCTATATTTTCTAATTATTATATTTTATTTTTTATTATTTTAATAATTTAAAATTCAAATTTGGTGCCGCATTTGCATTTTCAACAATTATAGCATCGAATTTGGTGATGCCATTGTTGACACATATGACAACTAGAACCATTAATGAGGGCAACAGCCCCCTACTCCAGAAAAAGCCAAGTGGCAACGCCAAAGTTAGTTCAAGAGCACAAGTTGGTGAGAAATTTTATAGTACATTATAAGTATTATGTCAGTTATATAATAAGTAAATAATAATATGATATATGCGTATTTATTTTAAAAAATTATTGTATAAGTGATGATCATATTAAATTTAATAACATATGTCATACATGTATTAGTTGATTATATTATCTCTTATGTATTATATAATTCATCATGGTTGAGAGGAAAATGAGAAAAAATTTATAATATATTAGAGGTATCATGTCAGTTATACAATAAATAAATGATATTATAATATGCGTATATTTATTTGAAAAATCATTATGCAAGTGGCAGTCATACTAAATTTAATGATATATGTTATGTATGTATTAATTGATTGTATTATGTTTAATGTATTATAAAATTTCTCAGAAAATGAAATGGCTTTTATGAAGCTTCTAGGCGGTAGGCAGTAGATAAGGTATAGCTTTTTGGATTCTAAGTGGAAATTTTCACAAACGAACTAGAGTAATTAATTGCAATTGATTGTCAAGGAACCCACAACACCTGTCAAATTTGTCCATTAACATATTTTCCCTTTGGCGTGCCGATGCTGGCAAAGAAAAATTAAACCGTTTGATTTCAATTCAAAAGAAAATATCTTTTGGTTTGATTCTCCCAGGCAGATGCAATGAAGGAAAATAAAATAGATCATTTGATTTCAAGCTTAATTGTTTTGAGTATGGAACTCAAAAGTATGAACTTGAGTTAATTAGTCTGTGAGATAGTGAAAGAAAATCATTTGGATAAATGAATTTAAGAGAAGAATTTGTCTTTGTTGAAAAATGGTGATGGTGATAAGTCAATTAACATTGATGATTTGAAAGAAAAAGAAAAAATCTCACAGTACATATACCAAAAAATATACGAAAAATAAAATAAAACTAAATAATAGAAATGATATTCTAGAAATCTGTTTGTATCTTGAGATAGAAAGCCGCGAATCTTTTGAGGAGGCTCTTGCCAGCCTCCGGGTAAAACCCCAGCGAAGCAAACCTAAATTGTGAGACAATCTGCAAGATTGTTATTCTCAGTGTGAGTACAACAAAAATTCATACTAACAAGTAGATATTTGTATGATTTTAAAGTAAATTTTGAATTTAAACTTAATGTACTTAACTGATTCAATGGTGGCAAATTTATAATTTAAATTTTTTTGCTAGAATTTTCGGACTGAGCGTTAGTCCGAAATTAGGATTTTTTTCTGGATTGTCAAATATATAATTTGAATAGGTTGCAATGGCGGAGCCACTACTGCACGACAGTTTGGAATGAGGATTTTGTTCATGGGTTGACGTGGACAATTACACTTTCTCGGTTAGTCATGGACTTGAACAATTTTGTTAATGACACAATGCAATGTAGTCTGATATCACTCTCAAAAGACTAAACCAACCTGGAAACCTGCATTCATATTTTCTGCTTTAAAAACCCATCACATGAACATCAAACTATCATCCATACCACTCACATTACATCACTCTTATCATCAAACTCTCCAAACATGCTTACTTCCATTTCCATTACCTGCCTTGCCACTTTCATATTCAGCTTCAGCTTGTTGCTTCTTTCTCAAAGCTTTTCTGCCCATACAAACGAGACAGATCGCCTTGCACTGCTTGCAATAAAGTTGCAGCTCCATGATCCATTAGGAGTTACAAGTTCATGGAATAATTCTATGAACTTGTGCCAATGGGCAGGCATGACGTGCGGTCATCGGCATCGGAGGGTAACTGAGTTAGATCTGAGACACCAAAACATAGGTTGTTCCTTATCTCCATATGTTGGGAATCTCAGCTTCCTCAGGTATATCAACCTCGCAACCAACAACTTTCATGGTGCAATTCCAAACGAAATTGGTTTCCTATTCAGGCTTGAAACTCTAGTACTAGCTAACAATTCATTTTCAGGTAAAATACCAACCAATCAGTCCAGTTGCTCTAACCTCTTGTCCTTCGCTGCCTATAGAAACAACCTTGTGGGAGAAATTCCAGAAGATATTGGCTATAGCTGGTTCAAGCTTGAGAAGCTTTCCCTTGGTGACAATCATCTAACAGGAATGCTTCCAGTTTCCATTGGGAATCTTTCAATAAATTATCTTCATGTAGGGGAAAATCAATTCTCCGGCATAGTTCCTCCTTCAATTTATAACATGTCTTCACTGGAAGAGATTCTCCTCGACGTAAATAGATTCACTGGAAATTTACCACCAGACATAGGTGTAACTCTTCCAAACCTTCGAGTATTTGCAATTGGGGATAACTATTTTTCAGGTTCTATCCCAGAGTCATTCTCCAATGCTTCGAATACTGAGATACTTGACCTTCCCATAAATCATTTTACCGGAAAAGTGTCGATTAATTTTGGTAGACTTAAAAATTTCTCGTCTCTAGCTTTGGGAAGAAATAATCTGGGAAACGGCGGAGCGAATGATCTTGATTTTGTAACCATTCTAACCAACTGCAGCAAATTGAAAGTTCTTGATTTCGAGGGAAATTGGTTCGGAGGAGTTCTGCGACATTCTATGTCCAACCTCTCCACAACGATGACTGACATCTTCGTGGGAATTAATCAAATATCTGGAACCATACCATCTGGGATAAGAAACTTTGTCAATCTAAATTTACTTGCTATAGAGTTTAACCAACCAACTGGTAATATACGTCATGAAATTGGTCAGCTTAAAAACTTACAGTCAATAAGCCTAGGATCAAACTTTTTACAAGGTAAAATTCCCTCATCTCTAGGAAATTTAACACTTCTGACCGATCTTGTATTGAGTTCTAATCACTTGCAAGGCAACATACCCCCTTCTCTAGGAAATTGCAAGAATTTGGTATCCTTGAACCTCTCTGACAATAGGCTCACTGGTGCTTTGCCCCAGCAAATTCTCAGCATAACAACTCTGTTGAAACTAAACCAGATTAAGCACCGATTTAGCCTCCCCAAGATCGACCTTTATAAACTCAAGATTCCAGAATATACTTAGCTTTAATGGCTGATGAATTAAATGCAACTCAAACAAGAAACTCAAAGAAAAACAGAGACAAGACGCGCACACACTTGACACCAATGACTTATAGTGGTTCGGCCACAAAGTGAGCCTACATCCACTGTGAAGGAGAAGAAGAATTTCACCATCTGAGCTTATTGAAGATACAAAGTTCTTGAGAAAGTGTTACAGAATCACAAACTTGCGAGATCTCAACCAGAAGGCATATATATAGCAAGGTAAGGATCTAGAAAGACCCTGCACCAGTCAGCTGCTAACGCCACCTGGGTTTGTTGTGATAAAACCCAGTTTTTGCCCGCGGGATAACAGCCGTTAACGGCCTTTTGAACCTCTGGTAGCCACGTGTTATGCCTTCATAAGTTCCTGGGCACAAAACGGCACAAGCCCCTGTCGTTTGGATAAGTAATACACGCGTTGCATCACGTGTGTTACTTATTTGTTTTACCGACAGAGCAAGAATGTCATCCAGCTCCCTGAACCTCTATGACTGACATATCATATTCAATCCAAAGATCAATGTGACGTGTCGTATGCGTTCTAGAGTTTCAGATTTGAGCTTCATTTCTAACAAACTCTTTCACGTTACCTAGATTTGGGTAATAACCATCTCAACGGCTCTCTTCCTCTAGAAGTGGGCAACTTAAAGAATCTCATTGCATTGTCTATATCTAGTAAATAGTTCTCTGGTGAGATTCCTGTTACTCTAAGTGGTTGTACAGGCTTAGAAATATTTCATATGCAAGGCAATTCATTTAGGGGAAGTATTTCTCTTTCTTTGAGATCCTTGAAAAGCATTAAAGAGTTAGATTTTTCATGCAATAATTTGTCTAAAGGTAATTCCGGTGACCTTCAGTAGATCACCTCGACCAGAAAGTAATTATGGCAATCTTGATAGATCATATCAACTCAGGAGATAATTTTAGTAATTTGAGTAGACCACCTCAACCAGCAGGTAATTTTAACTATCTCTAGCAGATAGGTTTGGGGAGACATTTGACTAAGTCAGAAGAAAGACTTAGTCAAAGAACCACTACTTATCTTGTCTTAGTCAAGCAACCTGATGATCAATATCAAAACCACATGCACTGCATGCCCATTCTCTGCTCTGGGAAGACTTATCCACATCGACATGATCTGTTCGAATAACAAGATGCTGATTATGACCAGCGTACTTCATGTTTGGCGCCAGCCAGGCGCATTCAATATGCAAGGAAAATGCACAATAAGCAGAACACCGGTACCTGAATCCCCGAGGTACGGAACCACAGGCTTGACAATAAGTAATATTTTCGGGATCAAATCTTTTCGTTTCGAGAACCAAAAGATGGGATGGATGTAAATGATGCCTAAATTGGTGCGGCATTTCAAAACATAACTTATGGACCACATGGGATGCCGCCATAGCCATAGGTAGGACCGCGAATGATAACATCGCATAGCTTGCACGGCCCATAATCTTCCTTCATCATGATGAGGGTCAAAGGATGCTCGTGACAGATATGTTTGATATGTTCTTGATTACCTTCTTGGCACTGCATGAGTATTGCAGCCGATCCATAACCAATCTCGAAACTGCACTCTTCACAAAAGAACTCATAGATCTGTTTTTCGTTCTTCTGATCACTTGGCTTAATCATCATATCGTAAAGACTGGATTTTTCTGCAAGGTGGAGGGAGGCGTGTGGATAAAAGCTAATTTGGATCTCATGACGTAGTTCGGCGCATGATTGGTGGAAAACAGGTGTTTCTGGCCAGCATTGTTTGCAGATATAATAACCGCCCCAGGCCGAGGCCGACGAGGAGTATAAGTTATTGCCACAAGCAGAGCAGCCTGAAGGACAGAACTTACAGTTGCGACAACTGAAGTATTCATCCGGGAAAGAGTCGCCACACCCATGGCAATGAAAATTTTCACCTTCCTTCACATTCTCGCACAGTGTTAACGGATGCTCGTGCAGTATAAAGCTTTTAATCTCCTTTTTCCTCCTCCCGCCAGTAGGAAGTATCACTGGAATTCAGATAATGTGTCAATGGAATGGAAAGCATATACTATGATAGTTTCTTTTCTCATATTACTGATTGAATTTATCAATATCACAACATATAAAATCTATGAGAAACAATTCTATGTTATTTTCTTTCTCATATAAAAATCTCATTAATGATTGTATGGAAAATCAACTATTATCAGACAAACGACAGTTATTGATTGATGTCATTTTGTATCATAACTTTGCATGAATATCGTTAGTGAAGATTCATCTGTTCTAAAAAATTAAGATACCCTGTTTAACGGCCAATTCCTCCTCAATTGCTGGCGACATATCATCCAATTTTTTTCCGCCCTCTTCAGTGGAATCTGATATGTCTTTTATGCTTAAGCCTTTACTGATCGCCTTATCAACAATTGATCTCTTGATAGTTCTTAGTTGTACGCCTTCGAACTCTCCTTTCAAGGAACCAATTACCTAAGAAACAACCAAGGGAAAAAAAAATTTAAATAGAAGCATTTATGACTTAATTATGAGATGGAAGTACACAACAGTTTACTAATTTATAAGATTTTAGCTATCACTAGAACCGCACATATTATATGTATAACGTTTCAAAAATCAGAATTAAAAAAACTATATAGATTATTCTTTTCAAATGCAATAGGCGTACGTGCGTGTGTTCGTACCTCACTAATGACGCAGTTCAATTCTACCATAAAATGACATGCTGCACAATAGTAGCAAACACATGCTGGAGGGTCTCTTTCTTCCCTGCAAACATCACAACTATAAAGCTCGTCTTGAAAATCATCTACTTGTTCGACAAGGGTGAGTGAATGGTGGTGATTCTGATGTTGAATAGTTTGTGGTAAGGGCAAGCACATGAGATGTAAGTAGCAAATCACACAACGTAAAAGGGGCCGACGCAAGAGGTAGCGAAATTGCAGGCAACAATGCAACACATTTTGGTGTAAAATATAATTTCTTAAAGAGAGTAAGAGGGTGCTCATGATGACCTCGGTAACTTATTGAACAAGAATAGAAAGGAGAGTACGTGTGAACACACACATATAGTGCATTGTAGTCACATTCAGAATCAGAACAAGAATAGAAAGGATACTTTTGATTAATTGTTCCTTAATTGCACACGTCACAGTACAATATCAGAGACAGAGAATAATTATCACCATCATCATTAAGATTGGAGGCGGAGGTGCGTATCATGAGAGGATGCTGTTGGTGATGTTCATGGACAATAATAGTCTCTGGTAGCGAGACCAAGCTGCTGTTGCCACACTGAAGATGAAATCTGATGTTACATTCAACACAACAAACATTAAAAAGACTCTTGATCTCAGAATTACATGCTTTGCATGTGTTTGTGTATCTGTGATTATCTACCAAAGTAAGAAGATGTTGCTGATGAGCTTCGTGCTTTATGTTGGGCTTCAGATATGCACATTCTACATGCATCCTAAAGTCACAGTTCCATGCATCACATTTGTAGAAGATGAAATCCAGATGGTATCCACAGACTTTACAGTTTCCAGATTCACACAAGATTCTTGATTTATCGATTGTCAATTGATGGCCAGGGTGAAACGAATGGTGGATTTTTTTCTGCAGCTTAATACATGATTTATGGATATGAAACTCACAATTCCGAAAAACCTCATGGTCAGTACCACTGGCGAAAAAGTAGCTCGGATCACCATGCATGCTTTGGTTGCACAACCAGCAGTTCCCGTAGCCTTACTTACAAAGGGATAAGGGACAGGGGAACCAATAACGTTCGATGATATCTCTCCCTGATTCACACGTTCTCTTATATCTCTCGATCATCTCTTTTTGCTCCATGATCTCTCTTTATCTCGTTGTGTTGCCGATTTTGTTTTTGTTAATTTTTTTTTTCACTTAATTTGATTTATGGCCGTTTCTTTTTACTCTTATATATTCAATATATGCAATTGGGATATATAATATTCATTAATTAAACTCATTATTTCCTTTGCTGATGCTTCCTGGAAAGTCACCCCTCAACCAACTTTAATTTGACATTAATGATTTTTAAGTGACAATTTTCAATTGAAGTGGAAAGTTGTTTCGGCCAATACAGGGAGCATACATCATCTATATTGATAATTGTTTTGGCCGACACAGGGAGTATACATCGTCTATATTGGTAATTTTTTTTTTCGAAGGGGCAAAGTTAACGCAGCACAAGCAACTCCTTGAGTTGGTTGCTACCTCCTTTATCAAAAGTAGAATTTTCCACGATTTTGCAAGTAATATTAAAAATGGGAAAATACTTGACTTTGGGATTCTAATCGACTATTAAAATATGTGTGTTTGGGGAGAAATAGGAAATGTAGCCGAACACCACGTGTCGACGAGCGGAATAACTCCAGCTTAATTCAAGGTATCTGGCATAAATCGAGGTACCCCACATAACTTGAATATAATTAAAGGTACCCCATATAACTCGGGAATAACTCGAGGTACCCCGCATAACTCGGGAATAACTCGAGGTACCCCGCATAACTCGGGAATAACTCGAGGTACCTCGCATAACTCGGGAGTAACTTGGGGTACCCCACACAGCTGGAGGTACCCTGTATAATTTGGGGTACCCGGCAGATCGGATTCAAGGAAATCCTTTAAAAAGTCCGCCATGAGAAATGTCTCCATATCTTGAAGGATAATATTTGATTTTACTAAAATTAAATATCAAATGTCGTACTGAAAAGGGTGGGGGACAACCGCCTGCCACCTCTGCCAAAAGTGAAGGACACTGTCCCCAGGACAGTGGTTCTCAGCCGTCTTACCCGACTACCACTGTAGAGGTACCCTAGGACCACTCTCTAGCACGCGCCACATTTTCAAAGGATAAGATACACCTTGAACGCCTTCTTAATTCCTAAGCATGCTCCCCAAATGGCCCAAAATAAGAAAAAGGTAAAAGGACAGCCAAGAACCATTGGAAACATGCCACGTGGCAGCTGAGGTATTCATGTATAAAGATGCCTAGGTTTTATTCTTCATTATGATTCATTCACTCATCAACACTCACACTCCACAAAACAAGTTTTCTTCAACCTTAAACCCTAATTTAGAGAGTGCTGGCAAGCTCTCTTTACCATAAAAGCTTGAGTTGCTAACTTGAGCGTCGGAGTGTGAACGCAGGGGTACTCCGGCTTCACCTCTAACCTCGATTTCACTATTTTGCAGGTGTGAAGCTCATTTCGAGGGACATTTTTCTTAGTTCAAACCTCTCACCATTGTTACCACTTCTCTCATCCCTTCTCACCTCCCCCAAATACCAAAAATATCACACACAATAAACTAGTGAGGTACCCCGTCTCCCCTAAAAATATAAATTCATTGTTCTAGATAGATTTATCTTTTTCTACCCCCAAAATCTGTCGAAAACAATGTGTTAGGTTATTTAATCAAATTTATATATGAACTAGAATAAGTATAAATATAGGATTACGATATAGGGATGAATTAATTAGGTATTTGTGTGGGTGTTGATGTCCATATGGAGATATATTAATTCTTAGGTGTGAACGCCTTCATTTTTTTAATGTGGATACGCTCAAAAAATGAGGACACCCACAATATATATATGTGTGTGTGTGTGTGTGAGGGTATCCTCACTTTAACAAGTAAAAAATAAAAAAAATACAAATTTCAATACACTCTCTAGAGGCTACTCTATAGCATAATTTAATATAAAATAACTACTTAGTACTTAGAAAATTTACAATTTTTAATGATGAAAAAAAAACTACCTAGCACTTGTAAGTTTCCATTAATTAGTATCTGAACTTAAAAAAAATTACGACAAAGATATGTGGGTAAAAAATGTCCTTTTCATCTAAAAGGTTTGAGCCTATTAATGAATTGGTGTTTTTATTTTGAATATTGTCCATATTACCTCTTTCACTATTGTTTCAAAGGTGAGAGAATATTTTTATTATGGTATGTTAAAAATTCAAACACACACTAGCTGACCAGCATATACCAAGACTTACAATGTAAAAGCACAGAAAAGTTATTTTGTGCAAACGATTTTAAAATATAAGAACTAAAAAAAAAGTAATGTAAAAGGAAAAAAGCTAATTTTGTACTAATTATTTTAAAATACAAGTAACTTTGTACAAGTGATTTTAACAGTCACTTAACACTTATTTGTTAAATATCTGAAATTTAAAATTTTATTAATTTTAAACATATTTTTAAATTTTTTTGTTTAATTTTTTGGTAACTTATCTTATTTTTAAACATTTATATCTAAATTAAAAAAATTGTTAAAAAATAAGCCCTTAGTTTATTGTGACTTTCCTTTCAATTTCCACTATCTTTTTGCTGAAGAAATTTCAAGGAAGCCTAAAGAAGCCAAGCAAGTCAAAGTCTGGTGAGAAGAAAGTAGATGCAAGCTCTCAATACACATCTACCCTCAAGAATCACCGTTTCAATCAGAAAATTAATCTCTAACATTTCCCGTCATGGCTTCAGCTTTATCGTCATCTTCTTGCAAATACGATGTCTTCATCAACTTTAGAGGTGGGGATACTCGCGATAACTTCACTAGCCATCTCGTTGCCGCTCTACGTGACAGAAATGTAAAAACCTTCATTGATGAAGAAATTAGGAGAGGAGATGAGATATCTACTGCCATTTCGGATGCAATTGAAGCATCAAAGATTTCAGTAGTCATTTTCTCAAAAGACTATGCTTCTTCGAAATGGTGCTTGAACGAACTTGTCAAAATTCTTGAATGCAGGAAAAACAATGGCCAGATTGTTATACCAGTTTTCTACAATGTAGATCCATCAGATGTGCGCTATCAAAGTGGAAGTTTCAGGGATGCATGCTTTTGTTATGCATGCATGAAGGACAGGTCCAGGAGCATCCAGAAAATGTACAGAAATGGAGGGATGGGCTGACAGAAGCATCCCTTATTGTTGGATTGGACTCCATGGAATTCAGGTAGCTCCTTAATCTCTTTATGTGCGAGTTTAATAATGTCGTAGTTTTAGTTAATTTTTAAAATAATTATTATTAGTTATACGATAGAAATAATCAATCATGAACAAAATTAATAAAGAATTTAGTAAAGAGCTGAACTGTTGGCATTCCTCTCAAATTCTCTTAGAACTCATGTTGAAGAAAAAAGAAAAAAGAAAAAAAATAAAATATTCTATGTCAAAAATATCTTTTTTTTTTCTAAAAAAACTTATCCTTCATCTGTAATTTTTTCTCTGTTTAGCAGTCATATAAATAATGAATAAATATACGTATATCTGTGAGTGTACATCTGTGATTACTTTGTAAGAAATCGATGAAACAGATATGTACCCACAAAATGGAAATAAATTATTATAAAATTCTCTTGTGGGCACTTGCAAATCGAAACATTTCCCAGAAGCCCAAACGCAATCGCAAGTAGATGTTCTTCTCTACTCAATCTATGAATCCGGCTGTGGCAGGGGTTTGCATAGCCGAATAATTGGTCATCTATAATGAAAAAGAGAAGAAATACAAAGGCAAAAAACGAGAAACATTTGTGTGTTGGTAAAATAAATTAAACAGAGCTTCTCCACGCCCCCGACCCCCCAAACCAAAACCCCCAAATTTGATTGAAGAGAGAATATAAGCTCCAAATGTAATTTTAATAAAAATATGCACTCAGTTTTCTCCACCATCTTTTGGGATTTTTTTAAAGACGCGTTCTGACTTAGTGACTCCATGTGGTCCTTCTCACATTAAACTCTTTTCTCTTAGTAGTAAAATGTCTTTTTTTTTTTTTAAAGCCGTCTGCCACTCCCCGTCATCAACGTCGCTTATCGTCTCTCTTCTCCTCCTTGTTGTTATTTTACAAATAGAACATTAATTCGGAACAGGACTGGGTGAAAGTTTCCTTTGCCTTTCAATTGCCATTTCACCCGGAACAGGACTCAAACGTAAAAATTTGAAACCTATGCTTCCTTTTTAATTTTACCAAAAAATATTAAGCGTTGCCGCATAATTAAACCAAAAAAGGACAAAAATAATAACATACAAAAATATCGTTGTTGTTGCCGCTTTCTCTCGATTGCTACTGCTGCTCTCTCTGCTGCTGCTGCTCCTCCTCTGTCTCTGTGTTGTTGTTCTGCATTTGAATTTAATACATTCAATTTCAAACGATGAGATTGCTCGTTAAATATTTTATATATGTTATTTATTTTAAAATTTTTAACAGCAAGATATGGATCCCTGAGACGTTGATGGTGAGGATAAGGCTGATTGGTCTACTAGACAATATTTAAAATCAACTTAAAACAAAATTATGTTTCGAAGGTACTTTAACAGTGGCCTTTCAGCATTTAGTGTATATTAACTTCAAATTAGTGGATTCTCAAGTCTTTCTTCATTATTATTGTTGCGTTTGATTTTTTCTTTTTTTATCTTATTTGATTTCGTCTGCAAACAATATAAGATGCTGTCCCAACTCCAGCATAACGAACTTTGTTGTTGCATGTGTTAGATCTGGGATTTGCATTCCATTTGTTTGTTAAAAGTCCTGTCACAGTTGCTATTTGCTAGCTGCTGGACATACCTCATATCACGCTTTTGAGCATATACATGAAAGAAAATGAAACAGCCCAAGAATTACCATGAAAATGTATCCATGACTTGTTTTGATTACAATCACATAACATTAGAACAAAGAGGAAATAGCATAACATAAAGCCAACAAAATCAAGCTTCTTCAAAGCCAGATATTGTACCATAGAGGATCTTATTTTTCTCCACAACAAAACTAGAAACCCTCGTTGACCATATCCGTGCCCTCATTTTGATGTAAGATATTTTACGCTAGCCAGTTGTTGCATGGATCGGGCAGCTTGGTTTGATATTTATTTTGAGAAAATATGTCATAGAAGTTACATGATGATTTTCTTGCCCTTGATATGATAGAGCTCAAGAGTGGAGGCTGAGATTACATGAACCAATGTTTGGTTTCTTAGAAACTTTTCCCCCATTCGCTGCAAACTTGACCAGAGGAGAGTAAATCTCCAATGGTCAATTTAGTGGAAATAAGATTCGGAAGGCCTCTTGGAAGATCAGTCCACCGGGGGCAGCCATTGGATTTCTCCTTTCCGATGCCTTTTTTTGAATTTGTGCCTGAATTGAGGGAAGTGTAGATGTTAAATTAATGAACAGAATGATAAATAAAGAATTTAAATTAATAGAAAAAAGTAAGTATTATACATCAGTCTAGGCACCAATGAACATTCTATATCAAGCATAAGAATGAATGAAAAAATTCAGGGCACTATCTCAGTTAGGACATTTTAAGATGTTTTACCGGTTTTTTTTTTTTTTTCATAAGTCTTGAATCTTTTTATTTTGTTTAGATAAAAGATATCGTAAGTCTTACAACTTGTGTTAAGCTAGTTCTTGGGGGAAAAAAAAAATATACAGGTAGATACAAATTGCCTTCATTTAATGATTTTTTTTTTTTTATGAAATATCCTATGAAGTTAAGCTAGATCCCCGAATAAAATATATAGGAAGGAGTCCTTGTGGGTCCCCAAATAGCTTATCAGTTTTTTTCTAAACTTTAAAAGGACAAATTATAAAAGGTAGGGGTTCGAAAAAAACCCAAATGAATTTTTTAACCCGCTTTCTCTTAAGATTTAAATTTAGATGGTCAGTTAAATAAAATTGTTTGAAAACTATTCAGTTAATTGTGAAATTTATTTTAAACTTAATTAGTTAATAATTAATAACACAAAATAAATTAGAGTCCTTAGAAATAATCTATATCTATCAATGATAAGGTGGTAACGATAACTGCTTATGTATTTGGGAAAAAGTATCAATATTTGAAACCATAAAATATTGAGTAATTTAATATAACAAGAGTAAATGATCATGATTTGCACCTGAAGTTGATGATAATTGCAGTTGTGGTCGTAGATTAAAGCGAAAACTACCATCTCTCTCGTTTTTGCATCTTTGTTACAAACAATCTCATCAAATTAGAGTTTTTACTGCTTGCATATTTGGGTAAGTATATCAATCTTGAAATCATAGAGTACCAGGCAATTTAATACCATCAAATAGATGATCATGAATTCCAACCACATTATGAACATTCAATTATACCTGAAATTGCTGATAATTGTAATTGTGGTCACAAATTATAACTATTGCTACCGCCTTTCTCTCGTTTTTGCATCTAAATTATATACAAACTCATCAAATTAGGTTTTATAAGGCTTATATACCTAAGCATGCTTATCAACTTATGAAACTTGTCAAAGAGTTGGGTGTTAATTTTTAGCTTCTTTATTATTTCAAATAATTTAATGCATATAGTTGTCAAACTGAGACATGTCTTACTAGCTACGAAAACAAAATCAATTCACATTGTTTATACGTTATCTATTAGACAAACTTGAGAGCAAGTTTGGGATCGCATTAGTTTCTCAAAAAGTGAATAATTATTTGACATTCTTATACCCAAAAGGTGTTGGTAAACACACTTCAAATATAACTATGAAAAAAACTAATTCTCAAATAACAAGATTTTTTTTTTTTCCAATCAACTTTTAAAAGCAAGTTCGGGTAGCGTTTTACAAGTTGAGTATTTAAAAATTGATTTTGTAAGGTACAATACCAAAATTGCTCAACCAGAAAAAGTAAAGGTACGATTTATGGATGGGTCAGATTTTGACGAGCGGCTTCTTCTAGTTTTGACGGGGGTGGATATCAACGGAAAAGATGAAGAATGATGGCGATAGCGACTGTTTGTGACCCAAAGGGAATAATAAAAAATATTATTAATGAAAAACTTGAAGGTCTTACCATAAATTATGAATAACGTGCATATATATTCTAGTAGCTATGAGTGTTGTTTTTGTGAACTTACTTGGAGTTGTGAAACCTGCATTTATCTAACACAAATTTTAGCACATTAAGCATGGAAGCTGTAATGAAGCTAATAACAATTTTTTTGGGCTTTTTTTTTTCTTTAATTCAATACTTTTTTATTGTACAAAAAACTTTATTAATAAGAAATTGAAGGCACACCTAATAAGGGGAGACTACATATTGAGTCTTGCCTTTCAAAATATTTGTTCTAAACATATTTTTGTTATTTAGACAATATATTTATCCTTCAAATTTATGATGAACTCAGACAAAAATTTGATGATAGTTGAAAAAGCGATATAATTAATTAATATAAAAATTCTTGTATAGGTTTCAATAAGAATAATTTATAAATAAATTAAAGGATTAATTTTGATTTACCCCAAATAAATTAACTACCTTTAAAATGTCCCAAACTATTATAAGGGCCCGTTTGGAATTGCAGTTGAAATTCAATAAGCTGCTTATTTCATAATTTTTGATGAAAATAGTGTTGGGTAAATTTTGTAAAAGCAACTTATTTCATAATTTTCTCCATTTTGTCAGTAGTTTTTAAAAGCAGGTAAAATTCCTATTAT
The DNA here is from genome assembly GCA_030444775.1 of Atalantia buxifolia. Lineage (NCBI taxonomy): Eukaryota > Viridiplantae > Streptophyta > Magnoliopsida > Sapindales > Rutaceae > Atalantia > Atalantia buxifolia. The sequence continues at coordinate 30,012,360 of CM059832.1, read as the reverse complement.
AACCCTAGATTTTAATAAAATGATAATTATATCTTATCTATCCATAAACCTTAATATATAAATCATACCTTTACCTTTATCATATTTTATGTAACAGATTATAAAATTCTTTAGATTTTTTTAATTGAGTTTTTTAATGTAATTTTACATATTTAAGAAAAAAAAAGATATGTCTAAACAATTTTATTAAACATACTCTAAAAATAAGAAGTAATAAAAACGTATGTCTATTTTAGTCATTATATAATAAAATAGCACTTTTGTAATAAAATTTATCAAACACATATACTCTACTTTTCAAACTCATAGCAACTGCAACAATACAGTTTACCAAACGTCAAGCTACTTTTTGAATCAACAGCTTATTTTATCTGCACAGCACAAGCAGCTTATTTCATCAACCTTCGCAATTCTAAATTGGCCCTAAGTCTCAACTTATCCCAAAGGCTATTGTCTCTCAATCAAATTTTTACAGCTGAAAGGACAAATAGGTATTTGTACATTCTCAAAGTGGTCAATTAACAAAAGAAAGTCAAACTTCTATATAGGTTAATTTTTATCTGACCCAAACCTTTTAAAAAATAATAGCACAACCCAATTGCTTTAAAAATATTCATCTTGCACCTATATCTTTATTTTTTTAAAACTGATTAATTTTAGTATAATAATTTTTACATTTAAAAAATATTATTTAGATGAACAAGTCAAATTGTCCGTTAACATATTTTCCCTTTGTCGTGTCAAGGAATCCACCAACCCGAATCAAATTTGTCCATTAACATAACATATTTTCCCTTTGTCGTGTGACTCGTGTCAAGGAATCCACCAACCCTAGTAAAATTTGTCCATTAACACATATATTTTCCCTTTGTTCTGTCGATGCTGTTGGCAAAGAAAAATTAAACCGTTTGATTTCAATTCAAAAGAAAATATCTTTTGGTTTGATTCTCACAAGCAGATGCAATGAAGGAAAACCAAATAGATCATTTGATTTCAAGCTTAATTGTTTCAAGCTTAATTGTTTTGAGCATGGACCTCAAAAGTATGAACTTGAATTAACTAGTCTGTGACATTGTAAAAGGAAATCATTTGGATAAATGAATTTTAGAGAAGAGTTTGTCTTTCTTGAAAAATGGTGATAGTCATAAGTCAATTACCATTGATGATTTGAAAGAAAAACAAAATCTCACTGTGCATATACTAAACAATATACAAAAAAAATAAATAAAAACTAACTAATAGAAATGATATTCTAGAAATCTATTTGTATCTTGAGATAGAAAGCCACGAATCTTTTCGAAGAGGCTCTTGCCACCAAGTAAAACCCGAGTAAACCAAACCTAAATTGTGAGACAATCTGCAGGATTGTTATTATCCAGTGTGAGTACAACAAAAATTCATACTAACAAGTAAATGTTTAAATTTTGAATTTAAATTTAATGTACTTAATTAATTCAAAGGTGGCAAATTTATAATTTAAATTTTTTTCCTTGATTTTTTGGACTGAGCGTTTGTCCGAAATTAGTATCTTTATCGGATTGTCAAATTTATAATTTGAATAGGTTGCAATGGCGGAGCCACTGCTGCACGACAGTCTTGAATTAGGATTTTGTTCATGAGTTGACGTGGACAGGTACACTTTGTCGGTTAGTCATGGACTTGAATAATTTTGTTAATGACACAGTGCAATGTAGTCTGATATCACTCTCAATAGACTAAACCAACCTGGAAACCTGCATTCATATTTTCTGCCTTAAAAACCCATCACATGAACTTCAAACTATCATCCATGCCACTCAAATTACATCACTCTTATCATCAAACTCTCCAAACATGCTTACTTCCATTTCCATTACCTGCCTTGCCACTTTCATATTCAGCTTCAGCTTGTTGCTTCATTCTCAAAGCTTTTCTGCCCATAAAAACGAGACAGATCGCCTTGCACTGCTTGCAATAAAGTCGCAGCTTCATGATCCATTAGGAGTTACAAGTTCATGGAATAATTCTATGAACTTGTGCCAGTGGGAAGGCGTGACGTGCGGTCATCGGCATCAGAGGGTAACTGAGTTAGATCTGAGACACCAAAACATAGATGGTTCCTTATCTACATATGTTGGGAATCTCAGCTTCCTCAGGTATATCAACCTCGCAACCAACAACTTTCACGGTGAAATTCCGAACGAAATTGGTTTCCTATTCAGGCTTGAAATTCTAGTACTAGCTAACAATTCATTTTCAGGTAAAATACCAACCAATCTGTCCAGTTGCTCTAACCTCTTATCCTTTCTTGCCTATGCAAACAACCTTGTGGGAGAAATTCCAGAAGATATTGGCTATGGCTGGTCGAAGCTTGTGAAACTTTCCCTTGCTGCCAATCATCTAACAGGAATGCTCCCAGCTTCCATTGGGAATCTTTCAACTCTTAAAAATCTCTATCTAGGAGAAAATCAATTCTCCGGCATAGTTCCTCCTTCAATTTATAACATGTCTTCACTTGAAAAGATTTTCCTCGACGTAAATATATTCACTGGAAATTTACCACTAGACATTGGTGTAACTCTTCCAAACCTTCGAGTATTTGCAATTGGGGATAACTATTTTTCAGGTTCTATACCAGAGTCATTCTCCAATGCTTCGAATATTGAGGTACTTGACCTTCCCATAAATTATTTTACCGGAAAAGTGTCGATTAATTTTGGTAGACTTAAAAATTTCTCGTCTCTAGCTTTGGGAAGAAATAATCTGGGAAGCGGAGGAGCGAATGATCTTGATTTTGTAACCATTCTAACCAACTGCAGCAAATTGAAAGTTCTTGCTTTCGAGGGAAATAGGTTTGGAGGAGTTCTGCCACATTCTATAGCCAACCTCTCAACAACAATCACCGACATCCTCATGGGAAATAATCAAATATCTGGAACCATACCTTCTGGGATAGGAAACCTTGTAAATCTAAATTTACTGGCTATAGAGTTTAACCATCTAACTGGTAATATACCTCATGAAATTGGTCAGCTTAAAAACTTACAGTCAATAAGCTTAGGATCAAACTTTTTACAAGGTAACATTCCCTCATCTCTAGGAAATTTAACACTTTTGACCGATCTTGTATTGAGTTCTAATCACTTGCAAGGCAACATACCCCCTTCTCTAGGAAATTGCAAGAATTTGGTATCCTTGAACCTCTCTGACAATAAACTCATTGGTGCTTTGCCCCAGCAAATTCTCACCATAACAACTCTTTCACGTTTCCTAGATCTGGGTAATAACCATCTCAACGGCTCTCTTCCTCTAGAAGTGGGCAACTTAATGAATCTCATTGCATTGTATATATTTGGTAATCAGTTCTCTGGTGAGATTCCTGTTACTCTAAGTGGTTGTACAGGCTTAGAAATTTTTCATATGCAAGGCAATTTATTTAGGGGAAGTATTCCTCTGTCTTTGAGATCCTTGAAAAGCATTAAAGAGTTAGATCTTTCATGCAACAATTTGTCTGGTCAGATTCCAGAATTTCTTGAAAATTTATCTTTCTTGGAATACTTGAATCTCTCATACAATCATTTTGGTGGCGAAGTACCAACAAAAGGAGTTTTCAGCAATAAAACAAGAGTGCAACTTGTTGGGAATGAGAAGCTTTGTGGAGGTTTAAATGAATTACATTTACCATCCTGTCCCTCTAAAAGATCGAGAAAATCAACTGTCTTTCTTCTCATTAAAGTGGGGATTCCGATGATAGTATCATGTTTGATCTTATCAACATGCTTTATTATTGTTTATGCTCGAAGAAGGAGATCAAAACAAGAATCTTCTATTTCGGTGCCGATGGAACAATACTTTCCAATGGTTTCTTATTCAGAGTTGAGCGAGGCAACTAATGAATTTTCATCATCAAACATGATTGGTCAAGGAAGTTTTGGCTCTGTGTATAAAGGGATTTTGGGTGAAAATGGAACATTTGTTGCAGTGAAGATCCTTAATCTTATGCACAAAGGGGCCTTGAAGAGTTTTGTAGCTGAATGTGGAGTGTTAAGAAATACCCGCCATCGAAATCTCATCAAAATCATCACTGTTTGCTCTAGCATAGATTTCAAAGGGGTTGATTTCAAAGCTCTTGTTTATGAGTACATGCAAAATGGAAGTTTAGAGGAGTGGCTACACCAAAGTAACGGTCAACCCGAAGTGTGCAATTTAAGTCTTACTCAAAGACTTAACATAGCGATTGATGTCGCTTCCGCAGTCGAGTATCTTCACCACCATTGTCAACCCCCAATTGTTCATGGAGATTTAAAACCAAGCAACGTTCTGCTTGATCATGACGCGGTTGCCCATGTGAGTGACTTTGGGCTTGCAAGATTTCTATTCGCTCGCCCATTTGATACTTCGATGGAAACTCAATCAAGCTCAATTGGGATAAAAGGAACTGTTGGCTACGTTCCTCCAGGCAAGTTTTTTTAGGACTGATATTCAATGATTTATCATTGTAAATGTTTTATTCATTTAATAGATGTCAACATTGATCATATAGCATAGCTAAGATGTTGAATCATCTGCCATGTTTAGAGTATGGCATGGGCAGCGAAGCATCCGTGACCGGAGATGTGTACAGCTTTGGAGTTATGTTGCTTGAGATGTTTACAAGAAGGCGACCAACGAATTGCATGTTCCAGGGAGGCTTGACTCTCCATGAATTTTGCAAGATGGCTTTGCCGGAAAAAGTAATGGAGACGGTTGATCCTTCACTGCTGTTAGCTTGGAGCGATGGACGCAGAGAAGTTAAAGTCGAGGAGTGCTTGGTTACTGTCATTAGAATTGGCGTTGCATGCTCAATGGAATCTCCAATTGAGCGAATGGTGATGAGAGATGTTTTGGCAAAGTTATGTGCTGCGAGGCAGACTCTTGTTGGCATGGTAGTTTGATGTAAAATAATGATTTTTTTTTTTTCATTTGTTAGATCTGCGATTTGCATTCCATGTGTTTGTTAAAAGTCCTGTTACCATTGCTCTTTGCGAGCTGCTGGATATACCCGGTATCACGCTTTTGAGCATATGAAACAAAATGAAACATCACAAGAATTACCATGGAAATGTATCAATGACATGTTTTAATTACAATCACATAACATTAGAACAAAGAAGAAAGAGCATCACATAAAGCCAACAAAATAAAGCTTCTTCAAAGCCAAATACTGTACCATAAAGGCTCCTCTACAACAAAACTAGAAACCTTCGCTGACCATATCCGTGCCCTGATATTGGCGCAGAAAGTACCAAAAATTCATCCGCGGAGACGCATTCTCCGGACAAATAGGAATGCCTGTCACTATCTCACCATTTAGAGAGAGCGCCCAATAAGATTTCGAAATGAATGGAAGGTGATAGACAAAGTTGCCTCTTCCTCCCCACTGAGTCGCGTCGCACAATCTTGAGCTCATCTTATAGGTTATGAACAAAGATTCATCACCCAAGTCATCCATCTCAATCCATTCGTTCTCCGAATGATCTATGCAGTAAACATTAGTACGGGGCAAGCCCGTAATCAACCACCAACAACCTATCTTGAATAATTGGCGTGCAATTTCGGGGTGTGATTCAGTTTAAGGAACGTCAAATCACAGGTTCTTAAATGAAACAACCCAATTTGAAAATTACTCATCAAGGCGAAAATCTTGCTTTGGAAGATAACAACGTCAAGAATGATCCTGGGGTTTCTCCGAGAAGAGTAACGACGCCACTTGTTGCCTCCACTTATGCAGTAACACAAGTTCGAATTACAAAGTGCTCGAGAGATCACGACAATGAGGACATGACCAGGACGGGATGCAATGGAAGCAACAATGGCTTGATCATACCTGTACCGTTGGTGAATGGGCTTGGGCACATTTGAGAATTTTATTTGCTGGCCTGTGACAGGATGTAAAAGCAAGATATTCCTGTGATTATCTACAAAGATCAAGAACCCACTTGAAGAACCTAGCCAGTTGTTGCATGCATATGGCAGCTTGGTTTGATATTTATTTTGAGAAAATATGTCATAGAAATGACATGATGATTTTCTTGCCCTTGATATGATATAGCTCAAGAGTGGAGGCTGAGATTCCATGAACCGATGTTTGGTGTCTTGGAAACTTTTCCTCCACTCTCTACAAACATGACCAAAGGAGAGAAAATCTCCAATCGTCAGTTTAGTGGAAATAAAATTCCGAAGGCCTCTTGGAAGATCAGTCCATTGGGGACGGCCATTGGATTTCTTCTTCTTTCTGATGCCTATTTTTGAATTTGTGGCTGAATTGATGGAATGGAAGTGTAAATGCTAAATTAATAAACAGAATGATAAATAAAGAATTTAAATTAATAGACAGTTAGAATATTTTAAGATGTTTTACTGCATTTTTTTTTTTTTGGTAAGACTTGAATTTTTTTATTTTGTTTAGATATTGTAAGACCTTTTTTTTTTTATATAAAAGATATTGTAAGACTACAACTTATGTTAAGCTAGTTCTTGGAACAAATTAAACAACTAGAAATAAATTGTCTTAATTTGATATTTTTTTTATTAGATATCCAATGAAGTTTAGCTAGATCCTTAAATACAATATATAGGAAGAAATCCTTGTGGGTCCCCAAATAATCTATCAATTTTTCTCCTGAACTTAAAAAAAAAAATTATAAAAAGCAGGGGTTTGAAAAAAACTCAAATGAAAATTTTAACCCGCTATCCGTCAAGATTCGAAGTCGAATAGTTAGTTAAATAAAATTATTTGAAAATTACTTAACTATGTCTTTAGAGACTTGTTTTAAACTTAATTAGTTAATGATTAATAAGTAGTACAAAATAAATTAGAGCCCTTAAAAATAATCTTTGTGAAACTATGATATGGTGATAACGATCAATGCTTTATATATTTGTGTGAAGATGTGATTAACTGCATTTGGGGTCTAAATGGCATCGAGTAAGAGTTGTGTGGTCATAGGGCAGATAGCATTCAGTTAAGGGGTGCTTGGTGAAAATTTCTGCTGACGTGGCCCAAGTTTGTTAAGTTCGTTATATGGTTTCTGGAATTTCCAGAAACGTGCAGCTGGTTTGCGACATCTGATATAAGAGCTTTCTCTCTCTCATTTCTGATTCGAATTGAGTGATTCTTCTTTTTGTGTGATTCTTGTAATCTCTTCTTCATCTGTAATCAGTTTGTACTTAGTTGTGATGAATGAAAGTGTGTGCATTTTTTCCTGCAACCCTGTTATCTCGTTCTCTTTAAACCAATTCTGTTTTCTTTGATTCTTTGCTCTGATCTTAATTAATCCTGTTTTCATATTGATCTTGATTGATTAAAAGACTGTCAAAACAACTTCGTTCTTGTTAGTTAGCCATTCCAAAAAAAATATAACAATTTGGAAAAAAATTATCGATATTTGAAATCATAAAATATTGAGTAATTTAATACCACAAGAGTAAATGATAATGATTTGCGCCTGAAGTTGATGATAACTGCAATTGCACGTGGTCGCAGATTATAGCGAAAATTGCCACCTCTCTCTCGTTTTTGCATCTCTGTTACAATCAATCTTATCAAATTAGGGTTCTTACGGCTTACATATTTGGGTAAGTATATCAATTTCGAATCCATAGATTACTCAATAATCAAATCCCACCAGATAGATGATCATGGATTGCAACTACATAGTGAACATTCAATTATACCTGAAATTGTTGATAATTGTATTTGTGGTCGCAAATTATACTGATTACTGCTGCCTCTCTCTCTTGTTTTTGCATCTATATCATAAACAGACTCATCAAATTAGGGTTTGTAATGTTTATATACTCAAGCAAGCATATCAAATTGTGAAACTTGTCAGAGTTGGGAGTGGTAATTTTTAGTTTCTCTATTATATCAAATAATTTAATGCATATAGTTGTCAAATTGAGATATGTCTTACTAGCTATGTAAAGAAAATTAATTCACATTATTTATATATTATCTATTAAACAACCTTGAGAGCATGTTTGGGATTGTGTTAGTTTGCCAAAAAAGTGAATAATTATTTGACATTCTTACGCCGAAAGGTGTTACTAAACACACTGTAAATATAATTATCAAAGAATCTAGTTCTCAAATAACAAGATTTTTTTGTTGAATTTTAAAAGCAAGTTAGGGTAGCTTTTCTACAAGTTGATTATTTAAAAATTAGATTTTGTAAGCTACAATACCAAAATTGCTCTACGCGAAAATATGAATTTCTAAAAATACCCTTGTTGGTTTTCCACAAACAAAATATTCATAATTTTAATTTTTTAAATTAGAATTTCCAAAATTTTACTCAAAATTATTCCTATGGTTTGTTGACAATACTCTTTAGCAAAAGAAATAAAGTGAAACATCCCAAGAATTACCAAGCAAACATATCTAAATAGGCATTCACAACCTTCTTTGCCCAGTATAGAAACAGCTGAAAATGAGAATTTGCAAATTAGTGAAACTACTTTATGATTACAAATTTCAATTACGTAAAATGATAAACGCAGACAAAGCAAACGTAAATTAAAAGCATTTTGAAATAGCTATGACGATTTTTTTTTTCCCCCTAGAAATGGGTATGTAAATCATTTTGGAATTTAATGGAAAGTTTGGTTCTTTTGTTGGTTTTGCAATTTGCATTTGGCATTTTATATTGTGTTGACGATAATTTCTAAATTGATGGCAATCCATAGAGTTAATTTTTGTCAATTTAGAAGGCAAACTGCTTACATTGATTCAAAAATAAGCAACTTAACTGGAATGCAAATTTTGTCTAGTTTGTTTACTGAAGAAAGTTTAATCTTCCCAAAAGATACAAAAGTGGCAAAAATAATTAAGCAATTAAACTATATTTTTGCTTCAAGTGGGACTATTGACACCCCTCCAAGTACTCTTAAAATCTCTTTAATTGTTTCATAGTTCTAACTTTTATTAAAATTGTATAATAAGACAATTTCTAATTAAACTCCCACTCAAAAGTCAATTATTTTTTTTTCCTTCAAAAATCTAACATTTTAGAAATTAAAAAGATTATTTTTTAGTGGAAGAAATCCAACAGTTGCTACAATGAAGAGAAGAAAACCATCGTTTTTTTTTTTAATGAAAAAAATCATGTTGTTAAAATGGAGTTTAATAATAAAAAAATTTGGAGAATGTGATTTACACTAATAAGTTTTAATTAAGGATATTTTTTGTTATTGATAGAGGTATTAAAAGAATTTTATAATTTTTAAAACATTTTAGTGGTTAATAATGAAAAGGGGTGTTAAGAAGTATCCGGAGAGGTGTAGTCCTTAAGTTCCGAGTTCCCCTAATTATTTTAAAGCTCTTTCCATATGATGAGCTCTTGGATTTGTCTTCTTTTTGGGCCAATTATAAATGTCCAAGGGCTGACCCATAATGTTCACAGCCTCGGCCTCGGCCTCGGCCTAATGCAAATAATTTGGGGACAACAAACTTCAAATCTACAAAAACGTTAAGGAGTTTCTAGTGTGTGTGTGTGTATGGTGGTGATATCTAACCCTCTCAAAAAATCTCACCAACCCCCATTTATCAATTAACCCATCCAAATTTTTTTAAAAAAATATTTTTTCTCTCAATATAGCCCATATAATCCCCAATTTATCCTTGTTATTATTTTTCACACACTTCACCGAATTTAACTCCAAAACTCCACTCCATAACCATAATCTAATCTAAGCATAATTGAATATTTCTTTAAGCGCTGGGTGCTGGGTGCTGGGTGCTCGCCATCAACAAAAAAGGGTTCAATGTTGGTCAGTTTAGTGTTCCTCATATTGGTGTAAGATTTGCCCGCTTAAGTTTCAAGCCACCAAACTCACACTCCTTTTTATGGTCGGCTGACCAATTGCTAAAGATCTACTAATTGAGGGATTGGAAGTTTTTTTTATTTATTTAGAGGGATTGGAAGTTTATTGGAAGGAAAGATTGACAAAGAGATATATCTATTTTAGTAATTTTATCTAAGGACAATATAGGAACTCAAATAAAATAAACTATTGAGGAATGCTGAGAGATATTAAAAGAGTTAAATATCACCACTTATTTGTATATATATATATTTTGGTCCATCAATAATCATTCAAATCTTTTTTATAAATCTGTTTGAGATTAAAATTAGATAGTTAAATTATATTATTAAAGTACATAATAAATATTAATTGTTGTATTTTAAAAAATAAATAAATTTAATTTTATACTTATATAATAATAATTTATTATTTTTTATAAATTTTACTAAAATTATTTATATATATATATATATAAATATTACATATTATTAATTTTTATTTTATAATTATTATTTATTAACTTAAAAATTACTAAACTTCAATATTAAAAAAAACCTGCAAATAATAAAGTTTGGCTTTTTAGAAACCGACCTAGAATCGTTAGTACCAAAGCATTGAATAATAATTGAACAATTAAATACAACATCGAATCATTGGATAAAAAAACCTCCACCAATAGAACATTTTGAGAGGGGGAACCACTTATGTCCCATCAAGATCCCTCTCCTTGGTTTAAAATCTCTTCGATCTTGCCAAAGCCACGATTTGCAGCCGCACCAATTACAAGCCATTTTACGACTTGAGTATATGTTAACACGGAGACATATATTAATTCTTTAATTTAAACCCCCCCAAAAAAAAAATGTTCACTAACAATCACCAACCAATTAATTAATTAATTAATGCGATACTTTAAGAAAGTAGTATCCTCATAGGAGAAAATATATTCAGCTAGCAGCAAGCCACGTTGAAACGGAGCGCTTTGGAGTATCTTCATAGGAGGGTTAACGTTGTTTTAATTAAATTAAAATTTAGAGAGGGAAAACGATGTGTATTAATTTTATATGAATGTTAAACAAAAAAAAAAAAAAACTTTTGTGAGAGACTAATTCTGAGCGGTTGCAATAATTGAATAACCCCAATGCTCCTTTCATTATTTACATCTTTCATTCAAGTACTCCACCATAATTAAAGTAGAGAACAGCGAGACAACCGATTTAAAAATAAAATTCTTCAACGGCTCCGATTTGTTTTGACGTCTATAATAATACAATTGTATTTTTCTAATATTTTGTTCAAAAATATTGAAACTTCAAGCGGATCATTCTGCAATAGCATTACAAAATTTATACTTTTTCAAATATTTTACAAAACTATTTGGAATTTTGGCGCACAAACACAATTGACTGACCTTGTCGTCGTTCCGTCTATTTTGACATCTCAAATGGCGGAAAAGTGTGAGCCACGAGCCCCGACAGCGAGTGTGAGTCATCAAAGACATAAACAGAACGAACTTGTCATTCACCAAGACACGTACGCACTTTTCTCGATTCCACTCCCCATCTGCCCCACTAGAAAAGCAACAATCCACTTCCACCCAATAGGAGCCCGCCACGTTTGATAAAGAATCTTTCGAAGGATTTGCCGCCACCTTCTCTTCTCCCATTGGCGACTTCGTCAACCTATCGTGTAACCCTCAAATCTTGATCTTCTTTTGATGCGGCCCCACCAAAATGAAACCCCTCAGATGTTGTTGTTATCATCATATTCAAAGTTTTGGTCTGTACACGTGGCCCCTCCATAGGGAGCCAGCACTTGCTGATAGATACTGTTACCGATATGATTATCCTTCCCTTCTCATTCGAGGAAAGAATAATAGAGACTATTTAGAGAGAGAGAGATAAGAGAAATTCGGAAAATAAGTTTAATAAGAGATTAAGAGGTGGCGACGCACTGATGCTTTGCTTTGTTACAGGTCCTTGAGAGAAGGAAAAGCTGATTTTGATCGTACGGCTGTGATGGGGCTGAGTGGGGCCCACATCCCCATGTGCTTCAACATATTGGACGGGTGTGATGCGTCAGAACTCAGAGGGAACAGCGGCGTGTCGAGGGTGACAATACGCGTGCATGCCAAAGAAACAAAAGAAGGCTATGAGCTGTACGGACGTGATTCACGTGAAACAACTGTGGAGGAGTTGCATGGATACGGAAGAAAACACTAAATCTAAACGACGGCGTTTAAACTACACTCGCCCTCTCTCCACGACCAGCCACACCATGTTAGTTGGCACTCCAAATTTGAAAACAATCAATCAAATAATTTTTTTAAAATACATATTTTTTACGATTGTTTTCAAATTTGGAGAGTGGAAGGAGTTTTAAAAAAGAAGTGTGTGTGTGCGTGCGTGTGTATATATATATAAGCATCATATTCTATAATATGAACATTAAATATTTAAATTTTATTAATTATTTAATTATTATTTGATAGAGCTCAAATTTTGATGACATCAAATTGTGAGATTCAATATCTCAAAATTCTGTACTCGATCATATATCTTCAAATTAAAGTGTTATGAAATTTTACTACGAAAAAATTATTATTTTTTTTAAAATTATTATTCATGATATTTTATATTTATATATATATATTAAATTTTGTTTATATTAATTTTAATATGATAATATTTAAATTTTAATTTTTTTAAATATTTAAAAAATATTAAATTTTTATTTTAAAAAAAAATATTACCTTCACTCAAATTTTAAAATTTTAAAAAAAATTAAAAAAAAATTAAAATAAATCCTTACTACGAGAGCTTGAATCTCTTTCCATATTTATGAGCGGAAATGGCTCTAGCCAAACCCAAGTGGGTAAAAAATTGCTCTTCTTGGAACTGGCATTATTGGCATAATATAGATTATAATAATTTTGTAAAAGCATAAAACGAATGATTAGGGCTTTAATTCCTGAGATGGGATTGGATAATAACAAAAGCTTTTGACGAAACGAGACGCAAACAATCCATCCTCCTCTCAAAATCTAATGACGCTGCAAAATCTCGCAATAAATCCACGTCTCCATCAGACCATCCACGCGTCCTCATCGTACCATCACGTCTTCATGAGAGAAATGTTGATCCCCAATCTCAGCCAAGAACGTGAGTCCCAAACATCAATGGACACTCAGAGACGTGGTGTTGTTGACGTGCCCGAAAGAGCGTGGAATGAGTTTATAAAAAGTGGTCTCGGCTGTTGCGAACCAAATTTTACATGTTCTGTGCTAATCGAAATGAACCACGTGTGAACTATCTCGAACCTGCCTAAATATCTTTTTGTCCTTTTTATCCCTTTATTCTCTAGGTAAAGGACACGTGTTCCTACCTTTCGGCAGTGCTGAACACGCTGTAGCTTCCGACTGGCTGAATCCGTGGGGTCAGCCCCCCAGACGATCAATTACGCAGGGTACACTACTTTTTGAGTGGGACCCGTGTGATAGTAGAAAAAAAATTCGACCAATCAGGTTGTACCACTGTTTCAAATGTTAGCCCTAGACACGTGTTGGTTTTTCACCAAATGACCCTGTACTGCTTCTAAGATTATCGCCTGAATTATCTCGGGGGGAGAGAGTGTGTGTGTGAGTGTTGTTTTATCGTTTCAAAAAAAAGAAGAAAGTAAAATAGAAGACAGAGGGATAGCTCCGGCACCGTTTCATGATATGGACAGTGGTAAGGCTAAAGAAGGGTGGTGCATGCTAAGATACGCCGGTGGTGTGCAGAATAGTGATAACGAGATAATCAATCGTACAATGCTCAGATTCCGTCCGATTGCACCGAAACCCGTGTCAAGCGGCACCGTTTCAGGTAACTTGTTAGTTGATAGGTTTACTAGCAAAAGATCTAAGAGAAAGTACGTTCGGGTTCGCAAAAATAATGGGTACAAGAGAAAGAATAATAATAATAGTAATATTAATAATGATCATGATGAAGAAGAAGAAGATGGATTAAACAAGAACGTTAACGTTGTTACGACGCTACAGTTGTTGCCTGAGACACCTACTACGAAAGATCAAGAATCTTTTTCTTGGTGCAATAATAATGTTAAAAAGAATGATCCTGATTTGATGATGGGTTCAAAAGTTGACGATAATCGTCAGGATCTGAGGGCTGCTGCTGCTATCTGGCTGAACATGAAGGGGAAAGATTTGATGATCAACGGTGTTGGTGGGGGTGGGTTTGGTGTGTCAGATCAGACGGTGGTGGAAGTTCGTCGGAGGACGGTGGTGGAATCTTGGGTGACTGTGGAGAGCGTGACTGCAGACACATGCATGGATATATTAGGACGTCGTTTGGACGTTGAGAGAGTGAAGACTGATCTTGATAAGGACACGTGTCCAGGGTTCATATCAGATGGTTTGAACCGGGTTCTGTGGGTTAACAAAGCTTACAAGAAGATGGCGGTGAATGGCGACGGCTGCTGGCCGGAGATAGAGATAATGGTTTGGTTGGTCATTAACGAGAAGTTGCCGAGTTTGGATTACTCTTTGTTTGCGAGTCAAGTGAGGCTGCAGTACACGTGGCAGAATGAGAAGTACTCGAAGATGGTACCGTGTGATGCGTTCAGAATGGACGGTGGAGGGTTTGCATGGAGACTCGACGTTGAAGCTGCCCTCAGTTTGGGCCGTTGATATAAGAAAATCAGAAAAAGAACTTCATCAAATGAAGTTTCAAATCAACGAGTAAAATAATCAGGTAACATTAGAATATATATCTTGCCAATTGTATATGTATATACTGAACTATATAGTTAAATTATAATATATGGGTAGATATCAAAACACCACACGGTAAAAATGGTCGTGGCTTACGGAGGAATAGGAGCCTCTAAAAGTCTAAATGTTTCTAAAGAAGTGTGCTAGGTTGGCAACATAGCATTAGCTATATCTATCGAGTGGGAGGGGGCAAATGAAAGCGAAAACAAGAAACAAGAAGCAAAAACGAAAACGAAAACGAAAACACATAAAGCAACAAAAACAACAAACCAGAATGACAGCAAAGACAAGAAGGGACAGGTGGAGGGTCTTTTGGTACTACACAACGCAGAACATCACTACTGCAAAGAAAACTATGTAATGAATCAACGTTAAATTTTATAATACATTCACTAGGTTTCCAGCACAACATGTACTCTTTGTATGATTAATAATACTGACGTGCTGTTTTGTGTTCTTTGTTGCCAGGTAAGATAGGAGAGTTGGGAGTTGGAAGTTGGGACACGTGTCCTTATCTTGCATTTGGCTTATTATATATGGTGGTATCTTATGCTTTCTAGAACAAAGTTGATGTTTATCTATATTACTACCATATATATATGTACATGTGTTTGTGTAAACTTGAATAACGTGTGACACAAGCAAATGCTGTTTGCTCACTGTTTATGTATAGAAGATAGCATCTTTTCTTCAGTTAAATCACTACTAATTTGTAATTAACTATTTATTTAACCAATAAAAAGATGCTTTTCCTTCCAAAATAAAAATGCAAAAATTTTATTAAATTAAACATCAATATGTAATCTATATATTATACAGAAAAGGTCTAACATTCTTTCCTATGATATATACAAACACTCTAGCTAGTTCCAAAACTATCTAAATCTCATTGGTCTAAAACTTCCTCACCTTTCTCCTACTGCACAATGACAAAACACTAGCTACATTCAAAACTATCTAAAACTCGTTGATATGAAACTTCCTTACCTTTCTCCTACCGTACAATGTATATTTCCTATTCCTGAAATTATTAATATATTATGAAGTCTATGGTATACAAAGTCTCTAAATCCTAATGCTTGGTGGACTTCTATCATTTAAAATTCATGTCGTCCTAATGAATGACCCTATTACCGTTTGAGTAGTGGTGATCGATCTATTTAATAAAAGGTATCTAATTATATATTATTTAATAAAATAAAAATTTAGATAATTAGATAATAAAATCCCATTCATAATAGTGGACCCAAACAGTTTCCTTATTCTCCTTGCATATATACTAGTTCTCTTAATCCCTATGATTACTTGTGGCACAAGGTTTTTCCTCGCACACTATCCTTTTTACATACCTTCTTGTTTGTCCAAATCTCTATTGTGTTTCTTTTCTCATGCATTTTTCAATTCACATGCATAATAGCGAACCTTTAAGTATCCTCAACACATTACAATTGATGCAATACTCTTTTCTTATATTGTCGTTGTTTAATTACTTTCTTGTAGTACATTAGAACTATAATTATTGGTCTTGGCACTAATCAAATATATATACGCTAGTATACATTTGATGCTATTGTTGCTTTTATTAGAAGGAGATAGAGCAAGAAATAGATTAGGAAGTTGGTGGAGACAAAAAAGACGATAGTGCTTCAAACATGAGACTTAGGCTTTGCATCATCTTCTGGTAAATCATTTGACTTAAAAACTTTCTCTTATTACACATCAAGGACTAACATTAACATATATTCAAGTTGATTTGACAGTCCTCATCATATGAAACCATTTTGTCATCACGTAGTGAATGGTAGATATTAAAGAACTCATGACATCTTAATATTTCATAGGTTCCATTAAAAAAAAAAAAATTTACTCCTTTTCTTGAAAATCTGCCACCTGGCTAAGTATTTATCACTTTTTCACTTCGTCTTTTAGGTTGAAGATTCAAGTCTATGTACACGATGAAGTAGACTTTCGATTAACTAGGTTAGAAACCTCACTCTTTGGAGTAGATTCATGAGCTACTTAAGGTCCAAGTGGGTATAGATGGACTTTAATAAAATTAAGCAGGTCCCTGTAGATATTTTATGAGACGTATCATAAAATAACTAAAAAAGGGGTGCACCTTTCTTTACAAATATGGGGATGATCTGCATATGGTTTTGATCTAGGTGGTTATAGATGCATTTAATCTAAGGCAATTGCTAGCCCGCATGATTTTTTTATTGTAAATTACACAAATTGTAACCTAGCAAGAGCCTTAATCTAAAGTCTTTGACGGATAACTGTTAACAATAAGAAAAGCTGATTCTAGTTTTCCAGTGATATGCTGATTATCATATGAGATTACACCTACTGACCTTCAAGTAGTCCAATCAAATCTTGCCAGCTAACAATTTGAAATCGGAAACTTTAGCCTTCTTTTAGTGACTTGATCTTGAAATATGATCTATGTTGCTAGACTTACTGACAGTGAAATTGTGTTGATATAAATCTCTGTGGTTATATGATTAGAATAATGTTGTTTTCATATCAGTATTATAATTATGTTTATTGTTTATAAAATTAATGTAAAACAATTTACCTCAAGCATTGTTATTACTTAAAATTACCACTTTCACGTCATGCATGCATGTCAATTTAACAATTTCTTTTTTGTATGTAATTTTCAGAAATAATATGTTACAATATGGTATAATACATATGATATCAAAAAGTTTTTGACCACAACCACTAGGTTTTTTGAATCTTCACCAAACTTCAGCACTGCATATCTATTTGTATGTATATAAAAATGAAAGGGTCAGTAATGCCCCTAGTTGTGGCTCAGTCACTTTCTTACACGCAGAAAAATCCTGACGTGCCAACTTTATCTGGAGATTTAACTCATGAGTCATGACTATCGAATTGCGAAGCTTTTTCATTAAAGAAACATTTGGAATTTTTTTTTTTCCTTTGTTGGGCATATATAACGAAAGTCTTTTCAGCTTGTCTTATGTCCTGTTGTGGTATGTTTTATTATGATTGAATTGAATAGATATTTTGTATACATCAAATACGGTGGAAAGTTGTTTTGGGCTGCTTCCGTGTGTGAATTAATATAGATTGATTTTTTTTCCTAAATATATATTTTGGAGTAATTCAACTTATTTTGGGTTAAAAGATTCAGACTATATCATCACAAAGCTATTAATTTGTGAGGTTTGGTTAGATTTTCAGTTGGAATAGTAAGTAGATTCGTGATGGTGTACTGAAAAAAATGGATGTCATATATTAGAAAAATATTTGTAGTGTAATTTGAACAAACATTGAATTGATAAGTACTTTATGATAAAGTGCTTTTGGTTGTTCAAATAGGCATGCTTTCACGGGCGCGCCCACACAAAAAGAAACCAGACAATTTGATTGATTTCAATGTTGATTAGGTGATAAAAATATTGTCATGTTTACTCTTATAAGTTAGATTGTGTATATATTAAAAAAATTTGTTCATGCGACAGGTTCTTATTATTAATTAAAGCAGCTTTTGAGTGAGACCCGGCAAGGGGAAGGAGCAGAATGCTGATGAAGATGATGGACAAGTCTAGACAAAAAAAAAGTGTATATAAAATATAAATATATATAAAACAAGCATTATTCGGCTGACTATAAATACTAGTAAGTGTATATATAATAATTAAGTCTCGGATAAAGCCATTTCCGGTGGTGAGCAGCCAATCGATCAACGAAACCTTGGCAACTACAAGAGGTGAAGACTTTATGGATTCAGGTTTCTGATTGATGATCGATCAAAACTTCAACAAGTTTATTAGGTGTGGCTAATTTTGCAATAAATATATTGTCGTGAGCATGTCATTTTCCGAGAAGAATCTCTCGGAAATGAATGATTGTGTCACTTAATTTCTGATAATAAAATTAGGACATGGCATATATTTAGTTTCTACCTGTTGGTGGTTGGTAATTTAATTTTCCTGGTCACCGTGTATAAGAAGAATTTAGAGTCTCTCTAGATGTGATTTGTGGGTGAGTTTCAATTTGAATTCTGAAAATGTTTTACAAGGGGTGAAAGTGATATTTTGGTCCTTTTTAGATCTCGTTTTTAATGTTTTGGTGTTTGCATGAGTAACAAGAAAAACATTGTAGTCGTAATGCGATTTTTTTCACATTAAATTTGATTTTCTGAGGTCGCTGTCAATTAAACTAGTTGATTCAATAGTTCAAAGGTCATATTTATTCTTGTACGTTGTGGTTTTTTTTTTTTTATAGAAGAAATAGGATACTGAAATTTTATTAAGAACCTAAGTGGCAAATAAAATATATTTGAGAGGGAATAAAGTGACGTTCCTCTCCGAACAATGTGGTGAATTAGTTCAAAAATAATTATTAACTTACCTAATTAATTATTGTAAACATTTACGTAAGATATCTGAGCATTGCATATAAAGCAAAAGTATCAAATTATTTTATTATAAATTTTGTACAATGATACCTTAACTTGTGGCATAAGAACCCAATAAAGTGAAGGACACCTGGTTGGCAGGGCACTTTGCTTGTTAATTAATATATATTCCCATCTTGTGGGACAGCCGGACCTACTGAAAATTATATGTTTACTTTTTCTATTTTTGAAGAGCTTGTTGATTGGTTCAATTTTAAATCTTAAAAAGGTGTCCGATGGACTGTGTTACGCGTGGTGCATTTTTTAATTTTTTAAATTCTTCTGAATTATTATATCAAAATTTAATATTATCATAAACAATATTTATCAAGACTATATAATAGCGTAATGTGGCATACCGCTAAAAATTCCGAGGCAAAGTGGTTGAGTACACAAACCAAGATGTGATCACTTGATTTTATAGAAAGTTTTATCTCTAACAATCTTTTATCACTTTCTCTTCACTTGTAAATACTTACTGATTCTCTATGGAGTGGTAGAATGTGGATCCTCTAGCACGTTGTACAAAGAAATCATTAGAACTTGATAGAGGTATAAATTTAATCGGCTATAAGAAATCTCTAGATATAAAAGGTTCTAAAACTATGCCAGCCGCTTGGCACTCGTCATTTTATTTATTTTTTTGTTTTTTCAATTATGTTATACACAAGATTGATACTAATATTTCATTAAATATTACAACTGATATTTATAAATCAAATTATACAATTAAAATCTACTCATGGCATGTATAATGATCCTCTGAAGTACTGTCTAAATTCTTTAAATCCTCTCTAATATTCAGGAGTGTCTACTCTACTCTCATTTTGTAAGGGAGAGTATATTTCCACTCAATTATTTGATATTTAAAAGATTATTAAAACTAATCCTATAATGTTTTTATAGAGGTTCGAACCCTTACTTTCATCATTGTAAGTGCAAGGGTTCTCCAACTTAGTCAAAGGCTTATTGGTTCTCGTCATTTTATTTGATCAACAAGCAAGCAGGCTAGTAAGCAACTCAAAGCAAGCTCTCAAAACTCTCTTGTGCACACATACTTGTGAAAAGAAAATATTCTTTTTGGCTTAATTGCTTACTCTCTTCTCTAGTTTTTCTACAAGCATCTTAGTTTAACTAGTCAAGAAACTCAAAACTTACTTAACAACTTTTAGGTAAGAGTTGTCTAAGTATTACACGAGTGTTGGGACACAGAATACTAATCTTATGACAAGAGCCTTGGAGTCTAGACTAAGTGTAGTTCGAAATCTATATGACTACGATTAAGATGGAACATAGATAACTTAAAAATTTATGTAATTAAAAACAAAATTTATTCCAATTTATTATAACATAAAGAAACCAAGGTAGGGTTGGCAAAATCCCAGGGCGGGTCTGGGTATTGCAATGACCAGACCCTACCCGGATACAACCAGTTTGGGTCTTGGTCCGGGTTGGGTTTTAATTCGAATATCCGAATTTTATATTTTTTAATATTATATATGTATATATTTTTTATTTTTTGGTAATTTTATAAGTTTTAAATTTATTTCAATAAAATTTGATATGAAATATAAACTTTAAGTGTTTAAAATTTTATACATGTATAATAAATGAGTCAAATAAATATAAATATTTAAAATAATATATATTTTATAATATTTTTTTAATAAAATTTGAGTTTTGGATTTATCAAGTGATACCCAAGACCGACCCGACTTTATACCCACAACACCTAGGTACGGTCTAGGTCTAGACCAGACTTGTATTTTTGCCACCTCTAAACCAAGGAATTGTAATCTTTTTTTTTTCGCCTCCCCCGACTTGTAGAAATTTGAACTCTAATGGGTTTTTAAAGTAATTAAACTAATTTATGTAACTTAATTAAACTAATTAAAGGGAAATTTTAGATTAAGTTCCACTAATAAAATGGCTTTTAAAGTTTTCCCTAACCGTGCTTTTTAGCGCCCAAAAAAAAAAATCCTATTGGTTACAAGAGCACAAGGATCACGATCCGAGTTCTTGCTGTCCAAGGACTCCGACCCGTCGATATCTAAAGTATTTTAAACCAATCAAACGGTCAAAATTACGCCATTCATAAAAGAATTCCATTGGTCACTTTCTATTTCACACGGATTGACGAATCAGCATATACTCTCGAAATATTCACCATTGATCACTGTCAAATCTACGGTCCAAATGGACACCTTCAAATCTCTCAAAGTAACTCAAAATTTTCGAACTTCCCTCCTCCAAAAATAACTTTCCCTATAAGTACCGCCACTTCCTCGCCTTCATTCGCTAATTCATCTTCAACAACTCAAATTTTGTTCCACTTTCTCAAGAAACAAACACTCATTTCATCTGCCAATCTCACAAATGGCCCGCACAAAGCAAACCGCTAGGAAATCAACCGGAGGAAAGGCACCACGCAAGCAGCTTGCAACAAAGGCGGCACGGAAGTCGGCTCCAGCGACGGGAGGAGTGAAGAAGCCTCACCGTTTTAGGCCAGGAACCGTTGCTCTGAGAGAGATCAGGAAGTACCAGAAGAGCACTGAGCTTTTGATCAGGAAGCTTCCGTTCCAAAGACTCGTTAGGGAAATCGCTCAGGACTTTAAAACCGATCTGAGGTTCCAAAGCAGCGCCGTCGCGGCTCTTCAAGAAGCTGCCGAGGCTTATCTAGTCGGTCTCTTTGAAGATACTAACCTCTGCGCCATTCATGCCAAGAGAGTTACCATTATGCCCAAGGATATTCAGCTCGCTAGGAGAATTAGAGGCGAGAGAGCTTAATTGAGTTCCTATGATTGTAAATCTTGGACTGTAATGTTGAATCTAGATTTTATTTGCTATCAATTGAAATGGAAAAAATGTTGCTCTGCTTAATCTCTTGTTTGGCTAATTTTTCGGTCCAATTTTGATTTCCGGTCCAAACCGGGTTCGCAACAATCCGCCTAGTTTATAAATCGCAATGTGCCTAAGCGTACGATAACAGAAATGATTCTGGCGGGAGTAGTGAGCGTAGTAAGCTATCTGTTGTCATTCTAATGGAAAAATACTTAGTTTCTCGCGAATCCGTACCTGAAAACCCTAAACGATGCAATTCAAGGTTTAAAAAAAAAATTATAACTCTTAAGAACATTTAACTGCATTATCCATTATTCTTAAATTCATAGTTTTATGTCTTTTTTTTAAAGTAAAAGCAATCGTTGGAAGAGGAGTGTGGTTGAATTGAACGGCAGATTTGAGCCCAAGTACCGACATGACTTGTCTGCTTTGCTTATGCAGTCCTATTCTCAGGTGACCTAATTACTTTTTTGTCTTTTCATTAGTTTGGATTTTGGGTTTTAATTTGTTTATTTATTTTTATTTTTATGTTACGGAAAGATTGGGGTATTTCCTCATTTGTATCATGTTGATAGAGTGCTGTGTCCGACCCACGAAGGCATTGTCATTGCACAGGTATTGCTTCTGTTTCCCATTTTTGTTTGGTTACTTGGTAGCCTTCTTCATTTTGCGCATGCAGTTGGGTTGAATTTTTACATTTTACAGAGAAGTCGGGCTGGTGATGCTGCAATGATTGATCACCGAGGGTCATTTGGAAAGTGGGTATTGCCTTCTCTTTGTGTTGTCTTTTCTTGTTGTTGAGCTTTGAGTGTGGTTAGATGATTAAAATGTACTGATTATGGTTACGATTTTTTTTTTTCCGGTACTCAGACCAGGCATCTCTGCACTGGACTTTGACTGCAAGGTGAAGTGTCAAATTTGTTGTCTGTAGAACTATAATTTCTGAAAATTTGACAACTTCAAAATGCCTGTGGCTGTCGTGTTTCGTGGTTGTTTATAATGTGTTCACGTCTTTTTCATTGGTATCTTTTTTATTTGGTTTTATATTGATATGGTTCTTCCATCACCTACAATTGGTCCATCAAAGGTTCTTTCTAGATATTATTACATTTTCAATAACCTTGAAACAAGGTCTGAAGATATCCAGTAATTCTTTATTTTAGAAGGAAAACAGTGTTTGAACTTATATGGTCAATTCCTTGGAACTTTTAGCCTTCCTTTTTTATTGAATGTAGACTTTGTTTGGAGAAACATTGTGGAATGATACTTAGATAGTCAAGTTCTTTGAACTTTTAGCCTTATCTTTTTCTTTTAACTGCTTGTGCTGTCAAATACTTTTTGGTTTTGGTCTTCGTTTTCAAGCTTGGCTTTTACTTTAGTTGCTGCAATATTTGTTCAGGGGATTTACTTGGTTTCTGCTACAAGATCTGGGTGCTTAACAGTGCATGACTTTGAATCTCTATATTACCAATGTAATGGAACTTTACCAGGTTAGTGCCTCAACTCTAACTTCACAAAACTACGACTAGGAAAACTATATGGACCAGAACTAGAGTAACTGTAACTTAGTAAAACTGCAGCAAGGAAGTTCTAAAGAAAGAAATATAGCTATTTCTAGTAGAAAACTAGCATTACCATCCACTCCACATCTCAAACTCTAGTTAGCGAAGGAGAAGCGAGCTTAAATTTTGGAGACCAATTGTATAGCTGACTCCATTTACCTGTGACTGAAGAGTAGAGTAGAAAGTTCTAGTAAAAATGGTTTATCTAGCACACATTTTGAAATAAGTACAAATTTTATTCAGTTGGTGGATTCTAGCATCTCAGTACTTGGGTGGTTCTAAATTTTCAGTATTACATAATTTCTATTCTAATTTTGTTTATTGTTTCGTTAGGGGTGGGCTTGAAGGAAGACCAGAGTAAACACTTACTGCACATTCCTTTGCCTCAACAACTTGATGCTGTTAGATGGAATCTGGCTAATCAAGATGAGGTTCAGCTTACATGTGTACTCGCTGTATATTTAGATTATTATGCTGATCCATTTGTTTGAGCTGGGGATAATTATAGATAGATAATCATGTAGAAATTTACCAATTTTTTTGTCCTAGAATGCAACATAAAAGTCTTCATTGCACTAAAAATTTTCTAATTAGTTCTCTCAGTCAGATAAAGTTTAATATGTATATGTCTAAAAATTTATGGTTACTTGTGTTCATTGCAGTTCTAACTATATTA
Source organism: Atalantia buxifolia (assembly GCA_030444775.1). Classification (NCBI taxonomy): domain Eukaryota; kingdom Viridiplantae; phylum Streptophyta; class Magnoliopsida; order Sapindales; family Rutaceae; genus Atalantia; species Atalantia buxifolia. Next base: position 29,988,253 of record CM059832.1, on the reverse strand, counting down.
AATTTGGTTATGCAATGTGCATTGTAGTTCAATTTTGTCATTTTTAGAGATGTAGAAAACATAGTTTCTTACCTCGTCAATCGTTCTATTTGGAATACTTTTGTGTCACGGTGAAAGCTTGTTCTCTTTCTTTACCATTAATTATGCTACTTAATATGTCATTTGCTTCTAGTTTAGAAATCTTTTAAAATTTTCTGACACCTTTGCTTGTGGGATCACTAATTTGCTGTCCAAAAAAATGTCATTTGCTTCTACAATTTTGTCATTTTTAGAGATGTAGAAAACATAATTTCTTACCTGCTGAATCATTCTATTTGGAATATTTTTGTGTCAGGGTGAAAACTTGTTCTCTTTCTTTACCATTAATTATGCTACTAAATATGTAATTTGCTTCTAGTTTAGAAATTTTTTAAAATTTTCTGACGCATTTGCTTGTGGGATCGCTAATTTGCTGTCCTCATTTAAAATTAATTTTCATAGTGAATTTCTGATCTAAACATATTTTCATTTTTTTGGTTTATTCAGGTTGCTTGTGCTTCTACAAGAAGTAATGTAGTAAGCATCTATGACATTGGTTATATATCAGACGAACCAGTCGAAGTAAGTTGACTTTTCCATCTTCTTATCTGGCTTTGCCAGTATATTGGAAGTAATAGTTAGTTGTTTTCTTCTACTAATCAATACTAATGACCTCATTTTCCACTTGAATTTCTATAAACTCCCTCTCCAGCTTCCTTATCACTTGTAGCATATGCCTGTTCCTTAATAAAGAATGTTTACAAAAAGTATTTGACAATAAAATAGACAGTTGGCAGTTTAAACACTTTATTTTTCATTGAAAATTAAGTTGAGTTATTCTTCTAGAACATGGTCCTGAATTTTCAACTATCATGATGACAGGTTTTTCTTATTTTTATTTTTACCTTGATGTAGGTCTTAAAAACAAGACGTTCTGTCACCGTTGTTGGGTCTGATGTCCAGAAAGGTCTATCTGATATTGCTTTTAGTGCAGTTAATACATCAAGGTACAAAAATGATTGAACTTTGTTAGGAATACCAAATTCATTCAATGAATGGACTACTCATTAAGGTGCATATGATTGTATTTGTTAAATAAACTGTTGACACCGAAGGTGCCACCTAGGTGGTAAATTTATACCAGAATGTACACTAGTTGCTAGTGATTGCAGTGATTAATGGTGGGTAAACTATTCCTTGGGTAAAATTCTTGTTACCAAAAAGAGAAAAACCCCTTGTCGTCCTCTATTGTGTAAAGCTTAGTAACAAAGAATGAAACATTTCCCAGATATTTTGTAAGTATTGAATAAAGTGAAAGCCTTTTTTGTTAGGGTTGTCAACTGTTTGGCCTGCAATATGTTTTCTGCATGAATGATCCTAGTAGGACCATGCAGATTTGTAGGAGAGAAATGCTGATAAAAGAAATGTGTACAATATGATTGAAGTTAAACATATCAGGAACTGCTATAGCAATTATGTGTTTATTATCATCCAAGTTAAACATATCAAGAACTGCTCTAGCAATTATGTGTTTATTAACTCTAAGGGAGTGAGGAAAATCCTGTTAAACATTAATACTGAGCTGATGGCCTCAAATGCAACACTGGATGACTTTTTATTTTGGTAGAATTGATGCTGAGGTTTCATTTTTGTGCTTATTGAGTTATATATCATGCATAAACCATGATATTTTAAAAGTTTATTTCTAGTTTTCCCCCAAAATTGTTTATGCTTAACAAGAATGGGAAATCTTTGGGCACAATATAGTGTGATGCCTTTATTGATTCTTGATAGTTTTGAATATATCTATAATGATGTGAATGAGGTACATGGATATTACTTGGCTGCCATTTTGATAAATTGAGTGATAAGGATTAGAGTCTCTGAATTTCTACTATAAAAGATGAGGAATGTTACATGTAATGATTTATAGAAACATTAAATGTGTACTTCTACTTCCCCCACCCTCCTCTCTCTCTCCCCCTTCTAATATAGATGAGCTCATAAACCATTGTAGACCATTGCATCACTGAATAATCATTTGAGTTATCACTTTTGAATATTTAAAAGTCCTAACAAAATCATTTCATATGGAGGTTAAATTAAGCTCTTCTTTCCCTGTGTAGCCTTTGGTGATTTCAGTTTTCAATTTAACTGATCCATTCATGTCATATAACTACTGTCTGGTTTTAGTGTACTTATCTAATCCTTTCATTATGAGAAATAGGATTCTTATTGATCTTCTGCCCTAACATTTTTTAACTGAAGTCAATGACTGAGGATAATGGGAGGTGATGAGACGTACCTATGCAACAAGCTTTTTGCTATTTTGGCTTGTTGACAATAATTATTTTCCCACTTGATGATTGATTTTTGTAGGTTAATTGCTTCTGATACACATGGTGTAGTAAATATATGGGATAGAAGAGTTGGTGTTCTTCCAAGTCTTGAGCTTTCAACTGGTTCCCATAGCACTCTTAATAGCATTCAATTACATGCTGAAAATCAGGTTAATTTATTGAATCTGAATATCCTTTAATTTATTGTAAATTTCACTTGTTTGTTTCTAAAAATGTGCAAACTTTTGATTTTTTTCACAATTGTGAATGTAAAATTTCGTTGCATTAAGATGTTGTCCCACCATTCATGTGTGCAACATTTCAGAGCCATCTCATGTAACAGTTTTTCAATAAATCGCAGTCAGTCTTTAGATGAGTATGCCTATTTTATAGTTTACAAATGGATTGCTCAAGCTTGCATTAAAAGTGCTATGCCATTTCTGGGATGAAAATTGCCAATATATGTCCCACCATTCATATGGCACCCTTATATATATGCCGTGCCGTGGTCCTATCAACATAGTGCTTCTTAGGTCAGCTTTTTCAAACTACAATAACAATAATGAATTAGGCAGTTGGATTTTAGTGGTTAAGTATACTTCAAGTTTTTTCTTGTAATATCATCCATCACTTTCCTAGAGCCCTAATTACAAAAGTTCATTTACTTCAGATTATTTTTGCTGCTGGTAAGCATGGGAGCATTTATTTGTGGGATCTTCGAAGTGGAAGAACATCTGCTCCTTTTCAGAATCATAAGGAGGTTGGTGGTGTATATATATGTATCTTTTTCCTTTATCTTGCAATGTGATAACTCAAATGAAGCTGCGAAACAACTGCAAGCAGTTACCACAAAAATAAGGACAATCATATTGTGAATATTTGCTTATTGATCCCATGAGCACTAGCACTGATGTCTAAAACTTTCTTGTTAAAAATTGTCTCATGGTTAGCTTTATTGGTGTGCCTGTGACAAATTAGTCAATGATATTTTGATAAGCGTTTGGGTTAATGTATCTTATGTAGTTGATAATATGGTTGTTCTGCATAATTGATCTCTCTCTCTCTCTCCCCGTTCAGATATGTCATTTACCTCTAACATCTCTGAAGTTAGCATCAATGCTGGAAAAAATTGGGACTTTGAAGGTATGTAACTATGCACAAACGTTCTGATGCTGTCTTCAATTATTTTCGTTAAGTTTACTATTGTGGATGGCAGCGCAGTGTTAATAAACTAAGTATTACTGCTGTTCCCATTCTGCCTATTATTAAGGCAAAGAAATCACCATCTTATTAGCTTTATGGCAGGATCAGACTTCAGAAATGTAACTTAGAACATTCTTTTTTGGAAAGTTTGAGAATCCTTGGTTTATTTTTTCTCTAATCTGAAAAATTAACGTTAACAATAATGTAATTGAGACTAGAAATATGGAGTTTTGTAATGGCTTTACTTATTACAAGATGTATTTTGTTTGACAATAAATTGATGGACTTAGAGGGAAGCCAATTGCCATTTCCTTACAAAGCTAATCCATATAAATTTTATTCGAGAGTATTTTTCTATATACAAATATTTTTATAGATCTATGTATGCCGTTTTGCAAATGATTTTAATTAGTCTATATTTTCTCATTTCTTATAAAAATAAAAATGTTGACATAGTTATTAATGATAGAAAGTTGGGTTATTGTATAGAAATTAATGCTGAAAACTTTTCAAATGTGAAAGGTGCTTTTTGTTGTTTCTGAATTGTGCATAATCCATTATTTGTGTTTATTGCACAGGCACAATCAAAAATTGTTCCACAGGAAATACACTCAATTGATCTTGATCCATCTTGCTCATACCAATTGGCATTCCACCTTGATGATGGCTGGTAAGTTGTGAAATGAATGTGTTTTCTTTGACTTTAATAAAGTTAGAGATTAGTTAAAAAAAAAAAAAAAAGATTTTAATACACTACATGACAAAATACAGTGCATTGGAGTCTATATTTATTTTGTCTTTTAGCTAATCCCTAACTTTATTAAAATTAGGGATCCTTGATTGGAAAACTACGTGTGTGTATATATATATATGTATGTATGTATGTATGTTTGTATGTATTCTGAACACATTTGTTCATATCTTAACACTGCATCATGCTTTGCCAAATTAACACTTAATTCTCTTAGCAGTTTGAAAATTCAATAATTCATTTACAATGAATTATACAATTAAAAGACAATGTATTGCTACAGGCTGACTCACTACTAGGATTTGGAAATCAAAGTACGTTATAAAAGACTACCTGAATTAGTGAATTGTAGAGGTTAATGCTGCCCAACAAGAAATCATATATTTGCTAGAATCTTTCTGCAATTCTGAGGTTTTAGAATTTTCTTTTTCTTCAGCTTCTTGAAACGTAAAAGAACATGTTGATCCGGAATGAGCTATAGAGGATGGTAAAAATTGATTGCTCCCTGTGGCTGGAGAATATCTAACTAGGAAATTATTCATAATTTTTTGTTGGCGTGTCAAGCATTTCTGACTTATTTAGCAATCAGGCACACATATAGTTCTTGTTTTTAACTGTTTTTTCAAACTCTTGAAACATTTGCTGACAACTTCAACATTCTTTGTAATCTAACATTTTGACTATGTCATGCCAGTGATAAAGGTGGAGAGACAAATTGGCATTATCTTATACTGTCTCTTTTTCATAGCCAGTATAATCATGCAATACTCTTTAACTTCTTGACGTTTCAAAGTTTGATTGTTCATATGTACAAGTCTTAAACTTTTCCCTATGATTAACTATCAATGTTTGACATGTTTATCAAAGGTTCTGCTTGTTTCTTATCTATATAATTGGATTTATCACAATGGTTGACTTAAGTTGTTAACAAATGATAATATAAGATGATATGTTTCTATCATATGCTTCATTTTAATTAAAATCTCCTTGTTTACTGATTTTACATGTGACGCAGGTCCGGTGTTTTGGATGTTTACAATTCTCGAGTTAGCCATGTTCATTGCCCACCTCCAGCTTGGTTGTAAGTAGAATTCAATAACGTTTAGGATTGCCATATTTTTTCTGTAATCATTGGCAACTTTAATAATTGTGTAATTACTATCCTCGTATTTTTGGAGTAATTAGGAGTGATTCCAACAATTCAGCTGATCAATTACACTTGCGAAAGCCATCATGGTTGTCAACAAATTCTGTAAGTTTTTTTTTTAATTTATTAATGATTATTATCATTGATTTACCTTTTCTTCGGGGTTATGTTTATGCATGGTATGGGCTGATGGGCACGTGTTTTCATGGTGTTTGAGCACAGAATTTGCAAAGAAGTATGGTTAGCTTCAAGCTTAATTACAAAGCTTTTATAGGACATTGCATATATTAACATTTCTTGTCATTGGTAACTAACTAGTGTAATGTCTCCATGAAGAGAATGAAATACTCATTTCTGGTTATTAGCTGATTTTATTTAAGCTCAGCTCAAATCTCTTTTTTGTTTGTATGGAAATCAAGCTTCAATCACATTTAGTTATAACAAGCATGAAATTGAACGCTATAGAGTTTGATATATCTATATAACTGGCATACCATAAACTATTATAAATGTAAATCACTTCACCTCAATTTCAAGTTCAAATTACTTGATATCTGATCATGTCTTTTTGTGCTTAGCTTGCTCATTTTTATCACATACATGTTATCTGATCTCAACTTTATGCCCTCTTGAGGTCGAATCTTTCTTTTCATTTCAAGCTGGGCTTTGAAAGCCTATTTAGTCATCTTGACTGCTCATTGTCACCCCTATTTTCTCATTTGGGAAAGAGTCAGTTTAATTTCTTTATTAATGAAGCATTTTTAACTAAAAGAACAGCATTTCTCTTGGCAATTTGAGGTGAAGCATGGAAACAATTTTTTCATTAATTGTACACTTTGGTTGGAAACTTAGTTTTGTTATTTTGCCTTTCGTGTTTGAGGGCAAGTCATAATCCAAAGTTTTCTCGTTTTACGTTTCATCATAAATTTACAATTCTAGTCATTTTTATAATTCCACTGGAAAATATGCTTCAATATCTCCCTTCAACCAATTATAACTTTGTTGCCTTCGAATGCAGATCTATGCGGTTGGATCATCATCTGATCATGGCATTCATCTTTTAGACTTCTTCCCAGGCTCCAGCTCTCCCAGCCACGTGGACTACAAGTAAGAAACTATGTCAAATAGCTAAATTATGTTATGTGGCAAAAAGACTACCCAGGGATTGACAACCTGATTTTAATCCTGAATGGATAAGAATACCCAGAAAAAAGTGTTCTCATTTTTCTTATTGCTTGTATCCTTCTTTCTAGTGAGGATATACAGAGCCTTTCTGAGCGAACAAAGCACAAGAAGCAAAATAGATTTGTTCCACTAGCAGAAGGTGTTACTGCATGTGTCACTCATCCTCTCAACAATACCATCGTGGCTGGAACAAAGGTTTGTGGTTTTGTAGAATATAATTTGATAATATTTCTTCCCAGGATAACAGATATGCCATTGTTGAACTCCTTAAGCAACTTCCTTAAAATTTTATGAGCTGCCATTTACATTTCACTAGTGACCAAGCGCACCATAACAATGCAGAAAAAGGCTTGCTCACTTTGTACTTGCTTAACAAAAATATTGTTGCGTGTGGTAGTAAATGTCAAGTTCCAAAGGATATGAGTGATTTACCTTCTGTTTGACGATGAATATTATCTTTAGGGTTATGCTATGAAATTTCTACAGAAAGATTGTTTTCAAGATAATGGTTCTGACACCTATAAGGGAGTGAAAGACAAAATATTAAAGAAAAGTGATATGTTGATACTTAAAACAGAGGCCTAAACTTTTGTGGATGTTTTTGGTTGCAGAATTCATCTTTGCTGGTGATATCCCAGAAACAACAGTGCACCAGTGATTCAATGCTAGAGCAATGAAGAAGCTGGAGAGCATAGATCCTACATTTCCCAAAATAAACAGCTTACTAGAAGTCTAGAAACTAACTGCAGAAGCACTTGAATCTCATATTGAGCCTACATTAGACGGTTTACCACTATTTCGGAGGCAACCACACGACAACTTAGCTTAATTGTTTGGAGAGTTGCTGGTTATAGATGTTATCAGTTTTGGGAGACCAAGCACTGCTTAAGAGTTAGTTATTGTAAATATTGCTGAAATTAGAGTGAAACAATGGCCTCTTCCTTTGTTGTCAAGTAACTTTTAAGTATGCTAATGACAAACTTAAGTACGCATTAACCATAAATGCCGGTAAGAACACGATCTTAAATGAGTTGATTTGTTTTTACTAGTACACCCATGGACCGTAATGCAGAATCTGGATTTTATTTGCCATCTATTCAAATGACGAAGTGCCATCATAACAATACACAAAAGGCATAGTTGTTTAACAAAAATGTAGTTGAATGCGGTAATAAATGTTGAGTTCCAATTGATATAAGTGATTTATTCTTTTTTTTAACGATGAACATTATCTCTTGGTTATGCTATGAAATTTCTACAGAAAGAAGGATCATTGACACCTAAAAGAGAGTTAAAGACTAAGATATTAAAGAAAAGTGATAGCCTAAACTTTTGTGAATGCATTTCTGTTGGTTGCAGAATTCATCTTTGTTGGAGGTAACCCAGAAGCAACAGTGCACCAGTGATTTAATGCTGGAATGGAACAATGAAGAAGCTGGAGAAGTGATCCTATGGTTTCCAAAATATACAGGCAGAAAGGAAACTAAATATTTCCTGAATCTTGGATTGAGCTTACACAAGAAGGTTTACCACATTTTTGGAGAATTACTGGTTGTAGATATTGTCGATCCATGTCAGTTCTAGGAGCACCAAGCACTGCTTAGAGCAATTGAAAGTGAAACAATGTCCTCCGCTTTGTAGTAATGTATGTTGAGTATATGCTAATGACAAACTCCTAATTTATTGACTGGCAATTGTAAATTGTTTTACTCTCTTCTTTATTTCCTTGTTTGATGATATTAATTAGCTTTATCTCAGTTAAAAGACAGTGATTGCTGATTTAAGAATGAAAACTTATGTCAGCTGTAAAGAAAGAACAAAAAAGCACTAAGAAAGTAAAGGGGAGATAGAAAACTGAAGAGCATTTGCTAGGTTGATAGGTATAAGAAACTTTCTTGCATTCACTTGATAGGTTTTCAATATTCATTGTGCATTTGCTACAGTAAATTAAGAATTTACAACCACAACCGGAGCATCCAATTACAAAAACATCTGGATACACATTGACTTCCTCTATTATATGTTGATTAGGTCATAAGATATTTAGCAGGATTGAGAAGAGCTACAGCACAACGTTTGTGACTTGAGAATTTTTTATTAACTCCAAGCTTTTGCTCACTTTCCGCAGCTGCCAAGTGAAAGCTTACCAAGAGCTTTGCACAATCCCTGTTACATGGAATATAACATGCGAAGTTAGAGCATATCACTTGTCTCAATTACAAATTAGAGCCATGAGCAAACACCATACCACACGAGTTTACTGATATGCACCACTTAACGCCAGAAATCAGTAACCAAATATAAAGGTTACTACAGTAAGAAGAATTACAGATAATAATGGAAAGGAGACATTACTTTAGTTGCTCTTCACTGTAGCCTGTGTGGTGCTTCAATGTCTCAGTCCAAAGAGGGCTCTTGTTAAGGGTGCAACGTGCAGCGTATACAGATGCAGCAGCAAGCATGGACGGGCAGTAACAAATGACAGTGGGATAATGGCTGATACCTAGTTCGGCTAGGAAAAATACCAGGTTCTCCATCTATGTTGGACAGAAATGTCAATCATTCAGTTTGAGTTATTGCACTATAATCAAAACAAGACCAAGATATTTGCAGCACCTCCTGATCAGGTGAGACAGAAGCCTTGACATATCGAACTAGGAACACATAAGGTGTAGGAACTGTTAAATACCACCCCAATTTCTCCAAAATTGCTTTCTCCATGACAAGTACCTCTGATCCAATGTAGGCATAGTCTGATATGCAAATGAAGTCATTGACCTGCAAAATCAAAGCCAATCAATGAGAATTTCTAAATTACTTTGAAACTAGTAGAAACAACTTAAAGAAAAAAAGAAGGAAGAGAAAAGAAACTAGTAGAAACAAAAGAAATTTCGAAAGATGATACAGAGAGAATCACTCTACCTGTGGAGCCCATATTTCTTCATACTTGCATGCAATGAGCATTGAGCTAATGCCAACTAGCTGAAGCTCCCTCCTGTTCACAGTTTTCATGGAAAGGTAGCGATCAAGTATGTTTACAGTAAGATACAGAGTTTCAGGCATTAGTTTAAACTTGTTATGAACTTCTATCAGCCAGTCGACAAGGATAGTTCTCATCTTAGCATTGATATTTGCCTGTGAGACCATGTAATCGTGCACTCGACTCTCTTCCTGCGTAAAAGTTTCCCATTATAAGAGAGAGCCCGGGACTACTGCTGAGAGTGAAAAGTATAAAAGGAACATTACTTCTGTGAGCTTGTAGAACATGTAGATATCATCAACATATTCAACAACTGCCAAATCGTCATTAACATCTGGTGCATCAATGTTTACTATCAAATCCTTTGGCTTGTCGGTGATTCCACGAGCAGCCTAATATACAAATAAATTTGGAAAAGACAAAGATAAATATCTTATTGAAGAATCTTCATAATCAACAAAATAACCCAAGAAGAACATCATCAAAACCACCTTGCTTCTAGCAGTGAGAACTGAAGTGAATGTCCGGTCATTCCTCTGTTCCCCAACAGGTTTAATATTTTCGTTTTTAGCTTCTACTTCTTTAACGTTCTCTTCTTCATCCGAGCTTATCACAACTAATTCATTGTTTGCAATTTCAGATGCCTTTTTTTGAGGTTCTGCTGGCTTCTTCACAATTCTACCTTTTTTGGTAGCTGCAGCTACAATATCATCAACCACTACAAGCTGCAAAATAAAGGCATCCAGTCCATAAAATGGTCCAATTTTTAATGCCTCCAATAACCAAGATTCTAAAGATAAAAATGGTTAATATAACTATAAATAGCTGCATATTACTACCTTGTTCTTCTCTGCTGCTGCTTGCAGTTGTGCACGAAAACTCCTTGTCATGGGGCGAGAGATCTTCCCCTCCACAACTGGAAGTGTCTCCAGATTGCCAATATCACAAAGAACTCGTCGATTCTGAACTTGTGCTGGCTCATTCTTCATCTTTCCTCTTCCTAGAACGCAAAAAAAAAAAAAAAAAAAAAAGAAGATTTTTAAACAACATTCCACTGAAATGAGACCTAAGAAAAAAAAATGCCAAGAAAAAGATAAAATCTGGTTTTAGAAACATAATGTGATCAAATAATCCCAGATGCTCTAGTAAATTCAGAATTCAGATAGAGAAGCTTCCATAATTTGGAAATTGACGAACAAAGAATCATATAAAAAAGAAACAGGATGATAATCTTAAGAACAATCTCCAAATCTTCGAAATTAAACAAGCAATAATTAAAAAATCATTTTTTTAAATAAAATCTACGTACAAACTTTACACTGAGAGAGAGAATGAAAATTGATATTAGAACAAGCAATAAACGCCTAGAACCCTAAAGAATGATACACGCTAAGGCAAACAAAAGCAGACGAAAATATTATCAACCATCATTTAAACAAAACAACTGGGGATAAAAAAGAAATGGTACCCAGAAACACATCAATACCCATTAATGAAAAATAAAATCCCTAAACTGAATCAAATTATAACGAATCACTTACCCATAAAATCCAAACAAATATAGTAACAAGCAAAAATAATGGCTTTGGGTACCATTAAAGAATCAAAAAAGAAAAATCATAACCATTAAAGGAGGAGAGGACGCAAAAGTAATTATCGAAGAAAATAAATTGAGACTAGGAGAAGAAATTAATTAACCTCTGGGTTGCCTTGCAATAACAGCACTGGCTTCCATTTTCAATTATTGGTCACAATTTCCACACTCTGTTACTTCTGCTAAGTCTTGTAAAGAATGAGGGTTTTTAACGCAAGGTGATGGCTTGTTAGTTGTTACTGAATTAAAACAACTTAGCCTTTTGAAAAAAAACTAACGGTCATATTTTCAATTTTCGAATCACCGCCGTTTGATGAGTGCTTGCCGAAGTAATCACACGGCTAATATCGTTTTTAACCATCCATGGGCCCCCAGCCCATTTAGCCCGCCCAATCCACTTTAGTGAATAGTGATAGTTATTCAAGCAATCAATATATATTTTTTTTTTTGGGGAAGTTTGATATTAAATTCCAAAATATAACAATAATTAATAAAAACATAATCTTCAAATTTTAGAATTGGAACTGTGAAAAGGCATGATTGGGTGTTGAGAAGTTTTGTTACCTTTTGTGTAATTTTGATCTTCAGAATTTTTAACTACTTGTAATTTTTTATTGATTGAATTCCCTTTATCTTTTTTAAAATACTGTTTTTTTTAGGATCCGTAGAAAAGGAAAAAACGGTATCAGTAGAAAAGGGAAAAAAAAACAATTATGTATTTTAATAATATTATTATAATTTTAGTAAGAAAAACAATTGCTGTTGTTAGATTGTTAAGTAAAAATTGATCTTAAAAGTGGTACTACTAAATATATATTCACCACTTTTATTTTTCTCAATTGTATTATCTTTAATTTCAAAATATAGGATACAAATAATTATACTAGATGCATTCTTAAATTTAAAATTTAGCAATTGTAAAATACCATTTTCATTCTGTTTCTTTTTCAAAAAACATCAATTAAAATAGAATACCAAACAGGCTCTTATTTATTTTTTTTATGTTCCATGTGAGCTAATCTAAATTAATTTTACTTAATTCACTTTTTCTTTCATCAAATAAAGTCCAAATAAATTCATTTTCATCAAATAGTAGAGAAAACCAAGGGCATGCATGTTAACTAAACTAGTCGACTAAATTAACGAAAGTTAGGAAATAATAATCACTATATGCTGTCCCAAAATAATTAATTAATGAGAAATATGAAAATTTATATAATAATCATTTAATTAGGAATTAATAACAATTTAGCTAACTCTTCTTAATTTTTCATTAGTTTAAAAATATATAATATAGGCCTCGTCACCTGCCTAGCTCCCTGATATAATATCTAATATTTTTATTTCATACGGTTAATAATATAACTTAGGTGTGCCAATGCCATCACAAGCTCGGGTATCCCTCAGCCATATTTTGTTAAAATTCATTCTGAAACACCAAATAATCGAACAGGGCCCCACCCGAAACTTAAGTCCCTGCTGTTACTAATAAGGCCCCATTTTATTTATCAAAAAGGCCCTTCATTTTATAAATAATTAAAATATTAATGAAACCCATAGCTTAATCTATTATGTATAATTATTCAAAAAAAATTAAAAATTGTTACCTGAAATCTAATAAAAACATTGCATTCTTAAAAAATTTTTTTAATATAAATTTAATGGTAATTATAAAAAGTATAACTTATATTTTTTAGCCTAAGACCTTAAACCATTGGTTACGAAACAAGATATTAAAAATGCTCGTTATTCAAAACATGATATGAAAAAAATTGAATCAAACCGATCGGTTCTTAAACCTCCACATCAAAAGTTTGAGTTTAATCGCACTACTATTTAAATTTGAATAATGATACAATTCACAAAGAATATTCTAAATCGTGTTGAACTGGCATTTATTTATTATACAATCAATTTAAAAATTTGTAAAATTATGCTGCATCCGATGGCAACAACTTTCATGACTTTTTCATTAGAATTCAAATCTTTTGTTTTATTTGTTCACTGCCAAATTAATCTTTTAACAAATATCTTATAAGAGACTCTGTTAAGAGGCGTTCACTAGCCCACCTCCCCTCCTCTCTTTTCTTTTGAATCAATTTTCACGTGTGGTACAGATTTAAACGATAATTGAACGTCTCTGATAACAAAATGCTGGCCATTCGTAGCCCATCTGCGTTTAAACGATTAATAAACAAGCTTAGGTTGTGCCACTGCTATTACTAATTATCCCCTGATCATTATAGTTTGTTAATATTCATTCTGAAACAGTAAAACAAAACGAAATTGAATGCATCAACGAGACCGCAATCATCACTTGTTTAGTTGCGGTATTTAACTTAATTTTAATCTAATATATTCTATTTGTTATTTAAACTTTTAATAATCAAATAATTTTGATTTAAAAATAAATTTATAGAAATGATTAATTATTGAAAATTCACAATGAAGAGAACATTCATCAAACACACATAGCTACTGCTTCCTCCATTGATTGCAGTGTGTGCGATGATGAGGGTTGAAGCCCCAAGCGGCTCTAAAATCCAGATAATAATTAGATCCGGGCAAACTATTCATCATTAATTGTATCAGCTAATCAGTGGGTAGACATCTCCATTGAAAATATCTCTGACATGTCGTGGACATCTCGATTGAAAATATCTCTGACATTTCACTCAACAAACTTATACGTCGGTGGTATAGATTTTTTGTATTTCATTACAAAATGCTGGCCGTTAGAACCCCATCTACATCTATTTATAAGATTTAGGGGTGCCAGCTGCAGCCATGCCATTACAAATTATCCCCTCATCAGATACTTCGTTAAAATTCATCCTGAAACACCAAAACTAAATAATCGAATATGGCTTTGCGGATCGATGATGCCAGCAGCAATGAGAGTGCAATTATCACTTGTTTAGTTTCTCTGCTTGCCGTGGTTTACTTCGCATGGAATGTGAAAAAATCAAGGAAAGCAAATGCTACGCTACCACCAGGACCTCGCGGCTTGCCTGTAGTCGGATACCTCCCATTTCTCGGAACCACTGACTTGCACAAGAAATTCACGGAATTATCCGGAGTTTATGGTCCGATCTTCAAGCTCTGGCTCGGAAATAAATTATGTGTCGTGGTGAGCTCACCTTCCCTTGTTAAACAAGTGGTTCGAGATCAAGATACAACATTCGCCAACCGGGACCCGCCGATCGCTGCACTAGCGGTCACCTATGGTGGCAATGATATTGCATGGTCCAATTATGCTCCCGAATGGAGAAAGCTGCGCAAATTTTTTGTGGGCAAGATGATGAGTAACGCAAGCCTTGATGCTTGTTATGCTCTAAGAAAGCAAGAGGTTAAAAATACTATCAGGGATTTGTACAACGACAGCAAAACTGGCAAGCCCATTGACATTGGTGAATTATCAATTTCAACCTTGATATGTGTTATTCAGAACATGCTGTGGGGTGAAGCGCTTGAAATAAGAGAGAAAAGGACCACTAATCTTGGGGCTGAGCTAAAATTTAAGCTGGCACAACTCATGGTGCTAATGGGAACACCGAATATTTCAGATATCTTACCAGTGCTTTCGTGGCTTGATATTCAAGGTATAGAGAGGAGAGCAAAGGAGATTTCTTTCTGGTTTGAAAATGTTATAAATTCTACTGTTGAACAGTACAGAAACAAGGACTTCATTGTTGAAGGTGAAGGAAGAGCAGCGAAAAATGTTGAAGGAACAAGGAACAAGGACTTCTTGCAGTTACTATTGGAGCTTCAAGAAAATGAAGACGGTGCTTCCTCAATTAGCATGAACCAATTTAAGGGCGTGCTCACGGTATGTTAAGCAACTAGCCACGAACAGTTATACAAGCACAGTTGCATATTTGCATGAGTGACGCTTTTCAACTTTTTTTTTAATTTTTTAAATTAGAGTTTTATTGTAATCTTTTGAGCAGGATATAATTACGGGTGGAACCGACACGACAACTACAATGGTGGAATGGACAATGGCAGAGTTGATGCAGCATCCACGAGTAATGAAAAAAGTTCAAGAAGAATTAGCTCAAGTTGTGGGCTTGGACAGTTGTGTTGAAGAATTTCATTTGCCTAAATTGAAATATTTAGATGCTGTGGTGAAAGAAACGTTTCGTCTGCATCCTGCATTGCCTTTATTAGTACCACGTAGAGCAAGCGAGAGTGACAGCATCGGTGGGTATACCATTCCCAAAGATACAACTCTTATGCTGAATGTTTGGGCTATCCACAGGGACCCTCACCTTTGGGATAATCCCTTAGGATTTCGACCCGAGAGGTTTCTGAATGATGGTGTCGCGAGTAAGTTCGATTACTCGGGTAACAATTTTCAGTACTTGCCATTTGGTTCTGGTAGAAGAATGTGTGCTGGGATTGCTCTAGCTGAGAGGATGCTGATGTTTGTTCTGGCTTCGTTCTTGCACTCGTTCAAGTGGGAATTGCCAACTGGCACAAAGCTAAACTTATCTGAAAAATTTGGGATTGTCATTAAGAAAAAAGAGCCTTTGGTTGCTATTCCAACACCAAGGCTATCCAATTCAGAGCTCTACCATTAAGACAAAATGGTTGTGATTATTTTGTTAATTTCCGAAGATTTGTATGTTATTTCAAGTTCAATCGTGGTAAAATATTTCAAATAAGAGTCCTCCGTTGCTATTTTTTTTTTTCAACGGCATTATCTGTCGTCAAGCTTGTATTTGGAGCTACTTTGGAATAATTATGTTTGAACTACAATTTATAAATATTTACATTTTAAAATTTTATGAGAGTCTAAATTTATACACGTTTAATAACCCGCGCTTCATATATATTTAATTATATTTATATAATACATTGTACACCAATTTGTCATAAATTACACTATTTTGTATCTCTAAATAATATTACGTATTGATGTTATAATATATATATATATGTTTATCAAAATACTATACCATTCAATATATATTGAAAAGAGAACAAAGAAGATTTTCTTATGGTTTGAAAGCATTATGAATTCTGCTGTTGAGCAGTATGGAAACAAGGTCTCTCTTGTTAAAGGTGAAGAAGCAACATTATTGAAGGAAGAAATTTCACATATTTAGTTGCTGAATTTGTCGCTGCATTCTATCGGTAGTAAAAAGATTAGAGTTTTTATTTTTCTCTATTAATGTTAAGTCAATTTTCTATAACAAATTCGGTTGAGTTTAATTGTGTTACAATATAAATTGAATGATAATAGAATTTTCAACGAATATTTCAATATTTCTATCTCGATTGTTGAAGTGCCATTTATTTGTTATACGATCGATTTTAGAATTTATAAAATTATTTGTTACTAAATTCGCAATATATCTAAATCACCTGAAACCTAATTCCATAACTAACCCTTTATTTTTAGTTCTCAAGAAATCTTGTAAGAACAAAATTCTTTTTTTTTTTTTTATTTTGGTCTTAACCAGAGATTTGCAGGTAAGGCAATCGGTGTGGGAGGGACCTTTAAACCCGCACCACAACCTGCACTATAAGTCCCTACTCGAACCGAGAGAAGACAAGTTCTCCCAACAAAGGTGACTTTCTCGCGACTAACAGTGAAAGAAAGAAACCAATCAACCATTTAAGGAGACTCCATTGTCAGTGGAGCCAACACTTTGTTGGTTAAGAACAAAATTCTTTTATAACAGAACTTTTACAACAAATTAATTTGCAACTCATTCCTGTGCGAGAATCACTCTCAATTTCCTTCAATTGCTGTTTAACAATCATCTGCTTATCAAAATTCAAGCATTATCTTTTCTTTTTTTTAATTTCTTCATCATTCTTTTGAAAAAAAATCAGGATATGCTGTTAAATTTTGAAATAAATTATCTCAAAATAATTACTAACCAGAAAAAACAAAGGGTTTAACTAGGTTATGCATACCTATGAAAATTATATGTTGATCGATAAGAATGATGATCACGATTGAGGAGTTTAATTAAAATATAGAAGATTTTAAACTTAATCCGGGTTAAATTTTGGATTTTAGAAAGAGAGGTTTTGTGAGAATGTTGAAAGGGTGTTAATAGTTCCACTTTTTTTTTAAAAACAACCATAGTCATCATTTTTCCCGATTTCTTCTTCCCATCTCCATCATATTTAGAAATTTCCCAGAGCCTTTGTTTCCCACCTTTCATTTTTCTTCTTTCTACTTTAATAATCCACCCTTCTTGTATTCAAACTAAAAAATTTAAATCTGAAAATTTAAAACCCAATATTATAGTATTATAAAAATAATTACTCACATTTTATCAAACACCTCCATTCTACCAAGGCCTTGTTTTAGTAGCAGGCTTTTATTATCTCAATAAATTTGAAAAAAATCTCAATAATATTGAAAAAAAAAACCATTCTCCATAGACCTACTTTTTAGCTTTGAATTTTGTTGGAGCCATATATAAACAGAATATGTTGAAATCAGCACCCAAAAAAAAAACTAATTATATAATTTCTGCTCCCAAGGACATTGTTGAGTGATTTTCAATAAGTTTTGTTTGGCTGACCACTTAGGTTTAAATTCTGGTGGAGAATAAGGGTTAAGAAATAAATTTGGACTTTGCACACCCCTTTAACTTTTAAAAAGATATAAAAAATAATTAATTAATCTTTATTAATTATTTTTTAAAAAGAAACAATAAATACAATTAGGCTATAATATAAAATCTGTAAAATTAATTAAAAAATAAATAATTAACTAATATTCATAGAATATTAGTAATAAGATTTTGTAGAATTTTTTTAATATTAAAATTAAGTCAATTTGTTATAACAATTTTAGTTGAGTTTAGTCGTGTTACTACATAAATTGAATAATAATAGAATTCTCGACAAATATTTCAATATTTTTATCCCAAGCGTTGGGGTGGCATTTATTTGTTATACGATCGATTTTAGAACTTATAAAATTATTCGTTACTGAGTTGCACCATATGCTGCATCACCTAGAACTTAATAAACGGAGCGTAGCATTGGCGCCGTTACCCAACATTCACTGTTACGACTTTGTAACATTAGAATTAAAATCTTTTGTACATTTAATAGGTTTACTTCCAAAATAATCTTTAATAAAATATTTTTTTTTCACATTATCATCAATGTACAAAAGTCCAACGAAAATAACCATACAAGAACACTCTATGGTAGCATTATATGCACGTTATCTACAACTTTGTCAGGATCGATCATTCTAATTTTTACGCAGAACTTTTAATCAATGGACAAACACCTCACACAGCTTGTCAGAGGCATTATTATGATGTAAAATTGACTGGGATATCTTGAATTATTGGTAGAACAGTGAAGAACCATTTGGAGCAATAAAAACAAATAACACAGATGAGAAAATGGCTAAAATTATACAAGCGGCCCCCAATATTTTTGCTATTTCCAAGAAATCCCCAATTTGAACGGACCATAGGGAGGCAAGTAAGAAATACATTTCCTTCATAGACAATGACAACGATGACATCAAGCCACGTCGGTTTCAATATTGAAATTGAGGTGCAATTATTCAGCCAAAGAGCCTTACACATCAAGATAAAAGTCAAAGAATGAAAATTTATCCCAATTACAACTTTCTGGCTGCATTTGGCTGTGTCCATTTGAAGTTAAAGACAACAACGTTTCTTTCGCTTTGAGGGCGATTCGACTGAATACGCTACGCGCCACTGGCTAGCTGGCTTCTAGTGCTAGTATGTGACAAAAGAAGGCTAATGATTTCACTTTCACATTTTTTTTTCTTTTTTCTTTTTTTTTTGGGGAATCAAAGTCAATGTCAAGAAGAATAAATGGAGAATTCAGAAAAAAAGGGTGCATAATGTGATCCTTACATAAAGAAGAGTACGTGAGTGTTGGGCAACAGTATTTTTACTTATAAAGCTCCAGTTTAATTTTGTTGTAGGAAAACAAAATTTTGTTTTCAATTCACATGGTGTGCATTCAATACAACAAACACTTTGTAAGAAATAATGTTGAGTTGTGTCCTTCATTAAGGAGAGTTACTTAAATTTATAAATAAGATAAATTACTCTATTTAATAAGTTAATATTTTTTTTCTTTTTTCTAGTTCACATATAAATTTAGTTAGATAACTTAACACATATTGTAATACTCGGTCAGAAGCCCTAAGCAGTGGTGGATCTAATAAATTAATTTACACGGAGTAATACTATAATAAAAAAATAGTGATTCATAAAATTGAACCAATGTCAAAATTTGTCTGCAAGATTACTCCCCGCTCAAAGGTAATTTTCCTAAAAATTAATAGAAAATTTAATTGTCAGTGGGGTCAAAATGCCCCCACACTCTTAAATGCAGTGTCCCCACACTCTTGAATGTAGATCCACCCGTGGCCTTGAGTCAAGCATTTTTTCCAATATATACTCCGAATGTCGGCAGAACAACCTTCCACTTTAATTTAAAATTTTCACTTAAAAAATTAATTAATGTTAATAAAGTTCGTAACGGAAATGAGGTTAACTCAAAAGTATTATAGGAGAAATTCTAATGCTTGACTTTTAATAAATTAGTTTATAAGTTTTAAAAAATTAACATATATCAAAATATTATTGATTGGTGGTGGTTCCACGTGAGATTAAGGTGTGACACCTTACTTGTGAAACTGAGACAATCGGCTTAGACTACTTCAATGGATTTGAAGCGTAGGCGGCAGGCGAAAAGGCTGATGCGATCTTTTCGTCTTTTAGTAAAGGATCCTCTAACCTGATGTAATCATGATATGATCAAATTATGAGAGAATCCTAATCTCGACAAATAGCTTCAATTAATTCTTTTGTTAAATTAAATGTTATGAAATGTTTTAGTGGTAGTGTCTTCATTTTTATTATATCTTTATAAAAAAAGATTTAAGCTTTTTAATTTATTTTTTTATTTATTTATTAACAAACAATTTTACCCTTTATGATTAAAAAAATTAATAAGATAAATTTTAATTCATATTCATAATTCTAGCAAAAAAATATGTTGGTATTTTATATCATTTTAATAAATATATTACAAATTTATTTTATAAATATGCTTCAATTTGCACCAATGTCCATCATTCTTTATCCCAATTACTACCATAATTAATAACATGCAATTGAAATAATTAATGTTAGTACTTGCCTATAAATTAAATAAAGGTATTGTACTTGAATCTTCACACAGGATCACGTCATTCCTTTATTTACTTGGGTAACACAGATTTTGAGAGACATTAAAACTAAAGAATAATTGAATATGGCTTTGGGGGTTGATGATGCCAGCAAAACCGAGATAAGAATTATTACTTGTTTCGGTGCTGTATTTGCCGTTGATTTATATTGGTAGTAATAAGATTATTGTAGAGCTTTCATTTTTTTTATATCTTGAAATTTTAAAACTAAATCGAATATGGCTTTTGGGGTCGATGATGCCAGCTCCAACGAGCGTGCAATTATCGCATGTTTAATTGCTCTATTAGCCGTGGTCTATTTCGTGTGGACAAGGAAAACGAATGCTAAACTTCCACCAGGACCTCGCGGCTTGCCTGTAATCGGATACCTCCCGTTTCTCGGAACTACTGACTTGCACAAGACATTCACGGAATTAGCTGGTGTGTATGGTCCAATCTTCAAGCTCTGGCATGGCAACAGATTGTGTGTAGTGGTGAGCTCGCCTTCCCTAGTTAAACAAGTGGTTCGTGATCAAGATATAAAATTCGCTAACCGCGAGCCACCAATCGCTGGACTCGTGGCCCCCTTTGGTGGCAATGATATTTTATTTTCCAATTATGGTCCTGAATGGAGAAAGTTGCGCAAATTATTTGTGGGCAAGTTGATGAGTAACGCAAGTCTTGACGCTTGTTATGCTCTAAGAAAACAAGGGGTTAAAAATATTATCAGGGATTTGTATAATAACAACAAAACTGGCATTGACAAGCCCATAGATGTTGGTGAGTTGTCGATCCCAACTTTTGTATGTGTTATACAGAACATGCTATGGGGTGAAGCTCTTGGATTAAGAGAGAAAGGGATCAGTAACCTTGGGGCTGAGCTAAAGTTTAAGCTAGCGGAACTCGTGGTGCTAATGGGAACACCGAATATTTCGGCTATCATTCCCGTGCTTTCATGGCTTGATATACAAGGTATAGAGAAGAGAACAAAGAACATTTCTCTATGGTTTGAAAATTTTATCGATTCTGCTGTTGAACAGTACAGAAACAAGGTCTCTGTTGTCGAAGGTGAGGGAGGAGCAGGGAACAATATTGAAGGAAGGAATAAAGACTTCTTGCGGTTACTCTTGGAGCTTCAGGAAAATGAAGACAGTGCTTCATCAATTAGCACGATCCAATTGAAGGCCTTGGTCGGGGTATGTTGCGCAACTGCCACAAACTGTTATACAAGCACAGCTGTATTAGTTGTGTGTTTTTAACTTATTTTTAATTAGAATCTTATTGTTGTCGTTTTAACAGGACATAATTTCTGGTGGAACCAACACAACAACTACAACGGTGGAATGGACAATGACAGAGTTGATGCACAATCCACAAGTAATGAAGAAGGTTCGAGGAATTAGCTCAAGTTGTGGGTATGGACAGTTGTGTTGAAGAATTTCACTTGCCTAATTTAAAGTATTTAGATGCTGTGGTGAAAGAAACATTTCGGCTGCATTCTGTACCCTATTTAGTACCACGTAGGGCAAGCCAAAGTAGCGGCATTGGTGGCTATATTATTCCTAAAGATGCAATCATTATATTGAATGTTTGGGCAATCCACAGAGATCCTCAAATTTGGGATAAGCCCTTAGAATTTGGACCAGAGAAGTTTTTGAATGATGGTATTGCGAGCAAATTTGATTACTTGGGTAACAATTTTCAGTACTTGCCATTTGGTTCTGGCAGAAGGATGTGTGCAAGGATTGCTCTGGCAGAGGGGATGCTGATGTTTGTTCTGGCTTCACTGTTGCACTCATTTGATTTGAAATCGCCTACAGCCACAAAGCTAGGCTTATCCGAAAAGTTTGGGATTTTGATTAAGAAAAAGGAGCCTTTGGTTGCTATTCCAACACCAAGACTACCCAATTCAGAGCTCTACCAATAAGACAAATGGTTGTGATGGTATTGTGTCCCACTGTATTGGAAGATTTGTATGTTATTTCAAGTTCACTCATAAAAAGCATATTAATAAATGTCTTCAGGTTGTTATTTTTTCAATGGCATAATCTATCTTCATACCCGTGTTTTGGAGCTATTTATTTATTTTTGAATTGCAATCTAAAATATATATACTTTAAAATTCTTTCAAGATTTTAAATTTATATACATCTTCAACCCAAAATCTCCCAAAAATTCTAAAATCCAAAATTTTACAAAGCATAGACCAAAATTTTTATACCAACTAATTTTTTGATCTATTCTACACTTTCTAAAAGGAGAGATATTTACTCCAATATTTGGACTACAATTATATCTAAGCTTAGGTGCCAAATAATAAATTTATAAGTAAATTGGACTTTGAACATAGAGAGAGTTGTAAAACAACTTGCTTAAAGCAAATGAACTGTCCAATTAATTCAATTTTTCAAAAACAAATCTTTAAACATTCAAGGGACATGTTCACAAGCTTCTGGAAGGCACAATCTAACACCCAACAAAGAATACAAAAAATCTTTGAACTTTTCAAAAGCTTCTTGAAGAGATGCGACGGCGCTGCTTTGGTAACTCAGAAGGCTCAGAGATCTTTGAGGATATCATTGTTCGCTTTCTTTTTTATCTTTCTTCCTAAATTATTGACTCCATGCACAATATCTATCACTGTATCAGCTGTTTTTTTTTTTTTTTTTTTTTTTTTGTGGAGCGGGCGGCAGTTTAGAAGAGCTGGAGGGTGTTGTTGACAGAGCTCAAATTTGTTGTGTGCTCGTTGAGTGGATATATCAATCAAAGATATCCCATACAGTGACATTTGTCGTGATCAAATTATTAGTAGATCAATGATTTCGACATCTGTTTACTGTAATAAAATTTGTCACTATACATTGATGAAAGTGTTTGATGTGATTTTCTAACTGCTACAGACGGGAAACAGTTAATAGGTTGATTGAATTTGTGGGATATAAATTCCACATATCTCATGACAGGATCCTGACCACTCGAATCTTGTTACATTTACCCGATTAATACACCAGCTTAGCTGTGACAGTGCCATTAAAAATTATCCTCTCATCATTTGTCTTGTTAAAATTCATTCTGAAACACTGAGACTAAATGTACGAAAATGGCTTTGTGGGTCGATGATGCAAGCCTCAAAGAGACTGCAATTATCACTTGTTTAGTTTCAGTACTCGCCGTGGTCTGTTTCGCATGGAATGTGAACAAATCAAGTAAAGCAAACGCTAAACTGCCGCCGGGACCTCGTGGCTTGCCTGTAGTCGGATGCCTCCCATTTCTCGGAAGTACTGACTTACACAAGACATTCACCGACTTATCTGGAGTCTATGGTCCGATCTTCAAGCTATGGTTTGGAAACAAACTATGTGTAGTGGTGAGCTCGCCTTCCCTAGTTAACCAAGTGGTCCATGATCAAGATCTAACATTCTCTAACCGCAGCCCATCGATCGCTGGACTT
The DNA here is from genome assembly GCA_030444775.1 of Atalantia buxifolia. NCBI lineage: Eukaryota > Viridiplantae > Streptophyta > Magnoliopsida > Sapindales > Rutaceae > Atalantia > Atalantia buxifolia. The sequence continues at coordinate 29,964,386 of CM059832.1, read as the reverse complement.
GTGAACCTATGGTGGCAATGATATTGCACTTTCCAATTATGGTCCCAAATGGAGAAAGTTGCGCAAATTATTTGTGGGCAAGTTGATGAGTAACGCAAGCCTTGACTAAGGATGGCAATGGGGAGGAGGGGAGGGGACCAATCTCCTGTACCCATCCCCGATATTTTGCATATGTCCCGGTCCCCTCCTCATCCCCGTCAGAATTACTTGAGAGAATCCTCATCCCCTCCCCGAGTAATAATAGGGGATCCCCGAGGGTCCCCAATCCCCGAATAACTAATTTTTTTTTTTCGATTTTGAGTTAATCATATTAAAATAAAAAAATTAGTAAGTAACACAGCATGTAAGGGATACAAACTTCTTTTACAACTATCGTGAACAAATTAATAGTTTAATACAAAACTGTTGCAAATAAAATGGAATTTAGATTCAAAATTAACTTTTTTAATAGTGGCATGGGCACTTTATAAATGTGGATTTTCCCTTTACAGCACAATAGTTAAGTCGGAGCAAATCAAGAGCAAATATTAAGTTAGATTAGATATTAAAATTGTGATTCGTTGTGGGCAATTATAACATCTAGAAATAAATAAAAATAGATTTAAATTTAAAATATTTAATGAATATTAAAATTAAAACAAAATTTTTGGGTTAATAGAATTTATCCGATTTTTTTAATATCCTAAATAAAAATTTAGGACTATAATTAGTAAATTAGGCCTAAAAGTTTAATAATATAAATATTTTGATATTTATTATTTTAACCAATATATATATAATTTCATAATTCAAATTTTATAATTTATTTACTAGTAATTTTAAAAAATAAAAATAAAATTAAAAATTAAAATGGGGAAATGGGTAGGGGATGTGGATTCCACCTCATCCCCGTCCCCTCCCCGAATAAGAAATTGGGTAAAAAAAATTTTCCGTCCCTTCCCCGAATAAGAAATTGGGTATGAAATTATCCCCATACCCTCCCTGAATGGAAAAAATCCCCGAGGGTACCTGTCTCCGTGGAGATTTTTGCCATCCCTAACCTTGACGTTCAGAGGCGAAGCTAAAGGAGGGCTAACCCGGGCTGCAGCCCGGGTTAGCCTTTTGAAAAAAAATTAATTATAATTTATAAATATATTTTATTAATATTCATAAAAAACAAATTTAATATTTAATAATATTTTTTTTATTTACATTGTATTTTTATAGTTTTAGAGTTAAATTTTTATTTGTATAGTGTGTTTAATTTTATTTATATAAAATAAATTTTTTGAGAAGTAAATTTTATTTTTTAAAAAAATTCTAGCCCACCTAAAAAAATAATGCTAGCTTCGTCACTGTTGACGCTTGTTATGCTCTAAGAAAACAAGAGGTTAAAAATACTATCAGGGATTTGTATAACAGCAACAGGGACAATATTGGCAGTGGCAGTGGCAAGCCCATTGACATTGGTGAATTTTCAAATTCAACTTTGGCATGTGTTATGAAGAACATGCTGTGGGGTGAAGCGCTTGAATTAAGAGAGAAAGGGATTACTAATCTTTGGGCTGAGCTAAAATTTAAGTTTGCAGAATTCATGGTGCTTCTTGGAACACCGAATATTTGAGATATCTTTCCAGTGCTTTCATGGCTTGATATACAAGGTACAGAAAGAAGAGCAAAGAAGATTTCTCTCTGGCTTGAAGATATCATAAATTCTACTGTTGAACAGTATAGAAACAAGGACTTTGTTATTGAAGGTGAAGAAAGAGCAGGGAACATATTGAAGGATCACGGAACAAGGACTTCTTGCAGTTATTATTGGAGCTTCAAGACAATGAAGACAGTGCTTACTCAATTAGCATGAACCAATTTAAGGCCTTGCTCGTGGTATGATAAACGACTAGCCACAAACAGTTATACAAGCAAAGCTGTATATTTGCATGAGTGATGTTTTGCCTCCAGAATTCTTAATTTTTATCTTATACTATGATATGTTTTTCAACTTCCTTTTTTTTTATTTAGAATTTAATTGTAATCTTTTGAACATGATATAATTACGGGTAGAACCGACACCACAACTACGATGGTGGAATGGACGATGGCAGAGTTGATGCAGCATCCACAAGTAATGAAAGAAGTTTATGAAGAATCAGCTCAAGTCGTGGGCATGGACAGTTGTGTGGAAGAGTTTCACTTGCCTAAATTAAAGTATTTAGATGTTGTGGTGAAAGAAACATTTCGTCTGCATCCTGCACAGCCCTTATTAGTACCACATAGGCCAAGCCAGAGTAGCAGCATTGGTGGCTATATCATTCCCAAAGATACAACTCTTATGTTGAATGTTTGGGCCATCCACAGGGACCCTCGACTATGGGATAATCCCTTCGAATTTCGACCTGAGAGGTTCTTGAACGATGGTATTGCAAGCAAATTCGATTACTTGGGTAACAATTTCCAGTACTTGCCATTTGGTTCTGGCAGAAGGAAGTGTGCAGGGATTGCTTTAGCTGAAAGGTTGTTGATGTTTGTTCTGGTTTCGTTGTTGCACTCGTTTGAGTGGAAATTGCCGGTAGGCACAAAGCTAGACTTATCTGAAAAGTATGGGTTTGTCACTAAGAAAAAAGAGCCTTTGATTGCAATTCCAATACCAAGACTACAAAATTCAGAGCTCTACCAGTAAGATAAAGTGATTGTGATGGTATCATGTCCCATTGTATTGGAATATTTGTATGTTATTTCAAGTTCAGTCATAATAAACATTTAATAAATGTCCTAGGCTGCTAGTTTTTCAATGGCATAATCTATCATCATATGTACTTGTGTTATCGAGCTAGTTGTGATGTGCTTATAAATTTTATATTATTTTAATGTTTACTTAACTTAATTTTATGTTAATTTTTATATTAATTTTTATTTTTTATTTTGGTATATTTTAATATTAAAGAGGAATTAAATTGAAACATTCAGGAAAAAATTTGCTTAAAGGAGTCGGAAGGAAAGAGAAAGGAATAAAGAAATTTAATTGAAATAAATCAAGCAAGATGCAATTATATAAACCATTATGCATGCATTGACGTGGAGCACTAGAAGGCAATAGATGGCACCTGGAAATTAAAAGAATTTAGTATGAGTTCAAGCTTAAAGAGTCAGTTTGTGGATCCGCAATACATAGGGTCTGTGGCTAGCAAATCCGAAGGCAGCTAGGATTTCAAATTTTCAAGGGTCACGGCCTGCAATACACGAAAAATGGCTGCTAGCATTATTAATATAAAAAGGCCACCCAATTGAAAAATTAGAGAGAGATGAGAGAAGGGCAGCAGCCTGTCACGGGATAAGTGTTTTGCACAAAGAACCCATGCAGCACTTAGACAACTCTTGCCAAAGGTTGCTAAGTAAGCCTTTGAGCTTCTAGACTAGCTAAGCCTAGAGGTTTTGAGAGAGCTAGAAAGAAGAGAGCAATGAAGCCGAATAAGGAAAATTATATTACTCGCAAGAGAGATTATAAGAGAGCTTACAAGAGTGTTTGAGTTGCTTGCTCAAACCTTAATACTCAAATGCCAAATGACATGCCCTATTTGTAGGGGAGGCTTGCCAAGCCCTAGAGTTCTAGAGAATTCTACTAACTTGCCTAGAATTCTAGATATGTACAAGCTTGAGTGGGCTAGAAATTTCCAGAATCAGGCCAAGCTAGCACTCTTGGCCTTGTCTTGGCTCTTGGCCTGGAATTGTGGGCAATTGGGCTAGCAACTTGGGCGGTCCGCAACAAGCCGCACACAACCGGAGGAAACACCCGAAAGAAAAGTAAAAAAAAAAAGAGAGAAACCGCAGCAACAAAACCAAGAGCAACAACTTGGACAAGCCTTATTGCAGATAATAGAGAGAGACAGTTTCCTGAGTTTATTCTTTTTCTTTTTTTCCCAGTTGTCTTGCTTGAATATTTCCTATCATGTTTATGGATTCTCTTAATATTTCTATGAACAACTTGGACAACCTAACTATGAAGACTAAATTCTATAAATCTGTAGTATTTTTATCTTATTATTCCATGATCGAGTGTTCATTATTGTGCTTAATGATTTTAAATATCTAACCAATATTTAAATGACTTATGGATTCATAATGAGATCGAGAGGAGATTTAATATTTTTGCTCTATGTAATGGATGCCACGAATTGAACAAAAAGCATAAATGTGCCAATGTAATTCATACAATTTCCATAAAGGTTAATAAATTTTTGCATATTTAAATTCACATAAAAATATAGTAGGTTAATTAACCTTAGTGTAAATTAAAAAATTATTTCAGAATAGGTTTCTTAAATAAATTAAAATGATATTTAACTTAATTTTAATATAATATTTCATCATTACAATTCTTAATAATCAAATAATTTTGAATAAAAAATAAATAACAGAAAATATGCTTTATTAAAAATTTTCAATTAAGAAAACACTCATCAAACACACACTACCAATGCTTAATTTTCCTATAGCAGTGTATAACATATTAAATCTCATTAAGGATGAAAATATGATTTCTTAATTCATTGGTTGAAGCCCCATGAGTGCTCTAAAATCTCATTGGATGTGATACATTAAGGATAGGTATATTATTTTTTTTATTTTTACACTTATTAAATTCCTCCAACTATCATTTGATTTTTTTTTTTTAATGATAAAGAGATCATTACAGGATAAACTATTTAAATCAAATAGTTCTACAAGAATACCCCTTTCAAAAGGAAGGTTATTCTCTCTCTCAAATTTTTTTATCATCTGCTGCATACTAAAAACTTATGCCACTTCATTAACAACTGAGATCTTTGAGGAAATCATGGTTCGCTTTCTTTTTTATCTCTCTTCCTAATCCCTTTCAAATTGTGTGAAGGCTAATATATCCATGAATCTAAATCTCTGTAAATTTCTTTTTGCTCAAATTTAGATAATAATTTACTCCACGCACAATATCTATCATTGTATCAGCTGTTTTTTTGTGGAGGAGGCGGCAGTTTAAAAGAGCTGAAGGGTGTTCTTGACAGAGGTCAAATTTGTTGTGTGCAGGTTGGGTGGATATATCAATCAAAGATATCCCATACAGTGACATTTGTCGCAATCAAATTATGATTTGGACATCTGTTTATAAAAAAATCTGTCACTACCCTACATGAATGTAGATATTTGATGCGATTTGTAATTGCTTCCGACAGGAAAACAGTCAAGAGGTCAAATGAGTTTTGTTGTATAGATTCCACATATCTCATGACAGAATGCTGTCCACTCGAACCTTATCTACCTTTACACGATTAATACACCAGCTTAGCTGTGACGATCCGTTACAAATTATCCCCTTATCATTTATTTTTGTTAAAATTCATCCTGAAACACTGAGACTAAATATTCGAAAATGGCTTTGTGGGTCAATGATGCTAGCCGCAAAGAGACTGCAATTATCACTTGTTTATTCGCTGTACTTGCCGTGGTTTATTTCGCACGGAACGTGAACAAATCAAGGAAAGCAAATGCTAAACTGCCACCAGGACCTCGGGGATTGCCTGTAATATACCTTCCATTTATCGGAACTACTGACTTACACAAGAAATTCACGGAATTATCTGGAGTTTACGGTCCGATCTCCAAGCTTTGGCTTGGAAACAAATTGTGTAGTGGTGAGCTCCCCTGCCCTAGTTAAACAAATGGTCCGAGATCAAGATATAATATTTTCTAACCGAGACCCACCGATCGCTGGGCTTGTGACCACCTACGGTGGCAATGATATTGCACTTTCCAATTATAGTTGCACAAATTATTTGTGAGCAAGATGATGAGCAACGCAAGCCTTGATGCTTGTTATGCTCTAAGAAAACAAGCGGCTAAAAATACTATCAGGGATTTGTATAACAACAAGAAGGACAATATTGGCAATGGCAATTGCAAGCCCATTGACATTGGTGAATTGTCGATTTCAATTTTGGTATGTGTTATGAAGAACATGCTGTGGGGTGAAGTGCTTGAATTAAGAGAGAAAGGGATTACTAATCTGGGGGCTGATGCTACTGGGAACACCGAATATTTCAGATATCTTTCCAGTGCTTTCATGGCTTGATATACAAGGTATAGAGAGAAGAGCGAAGAAGATTTCTCTATGGTTTGATAATATTATCAATTCTTGACACGATCCGGCCCGACCTATATGTCGGATCCGAGGCAAATCATGCGGACTAATAACTAAAATTCATGGCACAATTAATTCATGAAAATAAATATATATAAATGGTCTACGATATGAACATATAACAACCTCTCTGTCTTATCTAAAAATATACATTCAAAACTTACGCGGTTCATATCTCACTATACATACTCACACTAAAATTATATATATATAAAACATAAGCAACATAAACGTGCTCAAAATGCAAGACATTCAGCAATGCGTCTCGTGGCCCAACCTCAATTAATTAGAACTAATCTACACGAAATCCTACATAATCCTAGGAAAAAGGGGGTAAATAGGAAAATAGTGAGCTTGTGGTTCAATGAGTGGATGTAATAATAATAATAATAATAAAATAGTGTACTAGTACTTATGCATAATCATGTGACATAACTTCACACTGAATATCATACGTCAGCAGACATGGAATTCATACATACATACATGACAAAACTGCAACAAATAGTATCTAGAGGAAAATAAGTCTCAATACTCGTTGTGATCATCATCACACGAGGAGAGTGGGGAAAAGCCTCTCAATATCTAGCATAATTAAACTATCTCGCACGAGTAGAGTAACCTAACTCTCAATGCATATGCTCATAGCCTATGGGGAATGGTACATATATGGTGATTGGCAATCACATCTCATAACTCAATCAAACATATAATATGCGTACATGTAATCATAGCATGATATTAAATCATAATATCAAACATAAATACTTCGTGGAATACATAATAGTAATAATAATATCCACTCACAGATCATGTTTCAATCCAGGGTTCGTTGGGGCTCTTGTGGGTTTCTGAATTCCTGGATTTCTCTTAAAATTCAGGATTCAAAAGTTAACGGATAGAACTAATATAAAAACTTATACGTATGATGTAAATTAAATTATAATTACTTAAATTTCATAAATCTATTACCTACTGATCCTATGGATATAATTCTAACTATCCAATTTCAACTCCCGTAACTTTGTTATTTATTTTTCTTTTCCTTCCCTCTCTGCATTTCTTTCCTTTCTTCTTATTTCGTTTCTTCTTTTCTTTTCTTTTTCTTCTCTTTTCTCTCGGTTTTTTCTTCTTTTCTTCTTTTCTTTCTTTCTTTTTTTTTTTTTTTTTTTTTTTCGCTCTCAATTTGATAGAGTGAAGCAGCTCACAACAGCCACCGGCCCACCGAATCCAAGCAAGCATGTGAAAAACATAATGAAGCAGACAAGTGATTCAAATAAAGCATACAGGTGAAATCATGAAGCAGGCAACTGGCTGGTTTTAATTCAATAAGCCATGTGTGCCTCTTAATGCACAAGCGGTGCATGACAATTCTGGTGTTAAACAGTATAGAAACAAGGTCTCTGTTGTTAAAGGTGAAGAAGAAGCAGCAGGAAAGAATATTGGAGGATCAAGGAATAGTACTTCTTGCAGTTACTCTTGAAGCTTCAGGAAAATAAAGATAGTGCTTCATCAATTAGCATGAACCAATTTAAGGGCGTGCTCATGGTATGTTAAGCAACTGGCCGCAAACAGTTGTAAAAGCACAGCTATATATTTGCCTGAGTGATGTTTTGCCTCAAGAATTGTCAATTTTGTCTTATGGTGAAAAACGTTTTTCAACTTCTTTTTCATTAGAATGCTATTGTAATCTTTTTAACAGGACATAATTTCGGGTGGAACAGACACTACAAACACAATGGTGGAACGGACAATGGCAGAGTTGCAACATCCACAAGTAATGAAGAAAGTTCAGAAAGAATTAGACCAAGTCGTGGGCATGGACAGTTGTGTCGAAGAATTCCACTTACCTAAATTGAAGTATTTAGATGCTGTGGTGAAAGAAACATTTCGTCTGCATCCTGCTCTGCCCTTGTCAGTACCACGTAGGGAAAGCCAGAGTGGGCTACACCATTCCCAATGATACAACTCTTATGTTGAATGTTTGGGCAATCCACTGGGACCCCCAACTTTGGGATAATCCCTTAGAATTTCGACCTGGTAGGTTCTTGAATGATGGTATTGCAATCAAATTTGATTACTCGGGTAACAATTTTCAGTACTTGCCATTTGGTTCTAGTAGAAGGATGTGTGTTGGGGTTGCTCTAGGTGAGAAGATGTTGATGTTTGGTCTGGCTTCGTTGTTGCACTTGTTTGAGTGGAAATTGCCGACAGGCAGGAAGCTCGACTTATCCAAAAAGTTTGGGATTGTCATTAAGAAAAAAATGCCCTTGGTTGCTATTCCAACACCAAGACTACCAAATTCAGAGCTCTATCAGTAAGATCAAAATGGTTGTGATGATATTGTTTCCCATTATATTGGAAGATTTCTATGTTATTTGAAGTTCAATCATAATAAAATGTCCTTGGTCGCTAGTTTTCAATGGCATAATCTATCATCATATGTACTTGTGTTTTCGAGAAGCTAGTTGGACTAATTTATTTTTTAATTACAATCTATAAATATTTATATTTTTAATTATATTTTAAATATCAGCAGCAACGGAATAATCTGGAGTGTATGGTCTGATCTTAAAGCTCTGGCTTGAAACAAATTATGTGGAGTCGTGTGCCCGCTTTCCTTAAATAAACATGTGGCTCGTGATCAAGACACAACATTCGCTCCCCAAGACCCAACAATCGCCGCACCGGTTGCCACCTGTGGTGCCAACGATATTGCATGGTCCAATTATGGTTCCGAATGGAAAAAGTTGCGTAAATTATTTGTGGGCAAGATGGTGAGTAATGCAAGCCTCGATGCTTGTTATGGTCTAAGAAAACAAGGGGTTAAAAATATTATCAAGAGGCGTGTACAACCAACAACAAAAAAAAAAAGGGCATTGGCCAGACCATTGATATTGGCGAATTGTCGATTTCAACTTTGGCGTGTGTAATTCAGAACCTGCTGTTGGACGGCACTGGCGCGCTTGCATTAGGAGACTAGGCGACTAAACTTGGGGCTGAGCTAAAATTTAAGCTTGAAGAGGTCGTGGCGCTAATGGGAACCCCAAATATTTCGGACATCTTTCCGGAGCTTTCATGGTTTAATTCAAGGTATAGAAAGGATAACAAAGAAGGATTCTCTATGGTTTTAATATATTATAAGTTCTACCGTTGAAAGTGTAGGAACAAAGTTTGTTGTTAAAGGTGAAGAAGCAGCAGGGAACAATACTGAAGGAAGTAATAAGGACTTGTTGCAGTCACTCTTGGAGCATCAAGAAAATGAAGACAATGCTTCATTAGCTTGATCCATTTTAAGGCCCTGCGCTTGGTGATTGGGATCACCAAGAAAAAAGCGCCTCCGGTTGCTATCCCAACACCGAGACCTCCCAATTCAGAGCTCTACTGCTTACATTGTTTTGGAAGATTTTTTTTTTTCCCTAGCTATTTATATAGCAAAATTTATTTCAACGATGTGAGAGCTTTGCTTAAGCAAATGAAAGTGCCCAATAATTCAATTTTTCCAAAACAGGACATTTTCACAAGCATCTGGAAGGCACAATCTAAACGGCTAAACCCAACCTCAAAAGGAAAAAAAAAAAAATTCAGTACATTACATAAGATTCCCAAAATGACCCATTACATATCAACATCTCAAAAGCAAACCCTAATAACAATAACAACCCATTAAAATGTTTACATGTGTCATATTATTCAAGCCCTCTCGCCTCTGATTCTCCTTGCAAGCTGGATATCTTTAGGCATGATGGTGACCCTCTTAGCGTGAATAGCACAGAGATTGGTGTCTTCAAAGAGACCCACCAGATAAGCCTCAGCAGCTTCTTGAAGAGCCGCGACGGCGCTGCTTTGGAACCTCAGATCGGTCTTAAAGTCCTGAGCGATTTCCCTAACGAGCCTCTGGAACGGAAGCTTCCTTATCAGAAGCTCAGTGCTCTTCTGGTACTTCCTGATCTCTCTCAAAGCCACTGTTCCCGGCCTGAAACGGTGTGGTTTCTTCACTCCTCCCGTCGCCGGAGCGGACTTCCGAGCTGCCTTGGTGGCCAGCTGCTTACGTGGTGCCTTTCCTCCGGTGGACTTCCTTGCTGTCTGCTTCGTGCGAGCCATTTTGTGAAAGTGTTTGTTTCTCCAGAACCAGACGGAAAACTTTGAAAGGATGGCAAGTTGGCAACGTGGCGATGGAAGACAGGATTAGGGGATAGTTATTTATAGAAGACAATGAAGCGAGGCGTTTGTTTCTGTGAGTTCTGAATCTGGACCGTTCTTTTTTCTACTGGAGTAATCTACGGTACATATTGATGATCCGCATAAAATAGAAGCAACCAATGGGATTGTTTTCTGAATGTAGATTACTGGCCGTAGATTTTAATAGAAGATGGACGGTTATAAATCTTCAATAGGTGAGTGGTGGGGATTGGAATCCTCGTGCTTCCAGTCAACTGACCGATAAAGATTTAGCTTTGAAGGGGGAGACGGAGAACTTGTAATTTTTTTTTTTTGAATTACATGAGACTAATGCTCAGATTACAACTCATATTATATGAGATTTACAATTGATATTTATAATCAAACAATTATTGGGACTAGTTTACATTAATTCTCATATAGCACTGCCCAGATTTTTACCCTCTCAAATAATCGAGGGACGCCAAACTCCTATTTTAGGAGAAAGATTGCCTTCACTCGAGTTCTGAGGCTCCAAGGAAGGAAATTTAAATTAAACCCCCGCAAAAGCTCGAACCACTTCCCTCACACTTGTGAGGGAAGGCGGAGAACTTGTAATTTGATTACGAGTTCACCCACAAATCATAGCTTGAACAGTAAATTTTATCCAAAATCCAGTTTCAATCAATCCCATAACCGCATCGGGTAAAGTAAATATAATTTTAGAGTAGAACTATTGACACTCTCTAAATATTTTTAACATCTTTTTTCTTAATTAATTTAATTAAAATATTTTAAAAAATTATAAATTTCTTTTAACACCTTCATCAATAATAAAAATACTCTCAAATAAAATTTATTCTGTAAATCTCATTTTCTAATTTTATTATTAAATCACATTTCAACAATCGGATCTCTTCCATTTAAAAAAATAATAATGAGTTTTTATTTTCTCTACAGTAGTCATCGATGGTAAATTCCTCACCTGAAAATTAGAGAAAAAATATTTTTAATTTCTAAAATAGAAAAATTATTTGACTTTTGATAAGGGATTTAATTAGAAATTGTCATAATATGTAATTTTAATAAATGATAAAATTGTAAAATAATTAAAGGGTTTTTAAGAGGTATTTAGGAGGGTGCCAATAGTCCTACTCTAATTTTAAGGTTTATGATTATTTCATTATTATTATTGCTAGAAAGATACTAGGGTATATATATCACAGCCTCGACAATGAAATTACTAAACTTTTTAGGAAATTATTACTGCACCACCTCTCTTTTGTCTTATATTCATCCAACCACTACAAAATTCTAATATGTTCTTTGCACTATCTTTCTTTTTAAATTTATATCAATTAGTCACTTTTGCACTAACACTATTAAATAATTTAAACAAAATAATAATGTTACCTCTAAATAAATTAAAAGATCATTTTATTTTATAAAAGCTTTGAAAAATAAAAAATTATAATTATAAAAATACTCCTAAATTTAATATAAATAAATAAATCTCTTAACCTTCTTACTAAAATAAAAAGAAAGGTGGTGCAAATAACATATTAGAATTTTGTGATTGTTGGATGAACATAAGATTAAAGAGAGGTGGTGCAATGATAATTTCTTAACTTTTTAACTTTTTAATTATTTGATGATGTCCACTCTCCGTGGATAGTTTATTTTAGGGTTATTATCATTTTACTACTTCAAAAATTATCAAATATCAAATGACTACAACAAGTATTGTTTCCTATCATTTTGCTACTATATTTTTATAAAAATATTATTTTACTACTTTCCGTTACAACAAATATCATTTTACTACTTTTTCGTTACAACTGTTAGTTGACCAGTTAGTTGATTAATAAAATACTAAATTTACCCTTCATGATTCAAAAATAATAATAAGATAAATTTGTAATCCATATATCATAATTCTAGCAAAAAGAATTATGTTGGTATTTTATATCCATTTTAATAAATATATTACAAATTTATTTTATAAATAAGCTTTAAGTATTTTTTTTTAATCATGAAGGGTGAAATTGATATTTTGTTAGTCAACTAACTAGTCAACTAACGGTTATAATGGAAAAGTAGTAAAATGATATTTTTATAAAGATATAGTAGGGAAATGATAAAAGACAATACTTGTTGTAGTCATTTGATATTTGATAATTTTTGAAGCAGTAAAATAATAATAACCCTTTATTTTAATAGAAACAAGAGTAATGGACTACTAAAACATAACAAGGTTTTTAAAGATTTGTATAGTCATTATATTTGTCAAAATTGGTTGGAGATAAAATAGTTGTACCTCAAATTATTTCCTATCTATTCACTTGCAAGCAAGCAATTTCACATTCTCTATATCAATACTTTGGAGCTTGTACCTCTTGTGCCAACTAGAACAAAAAAATTACAAGAAGTATTTGTGTGGCTCGTGTGCATTATTTTAGTATGGTGAAGTGGTACGTTCAGTCAATAAAGATATGACATTTTAACAAGTTTAGTAGGTCTTATTGTGTGACCCACCACAACTATCGAAATAAAATTCTTATGAGTGTGGTGCACCACCTCAGATAAGTCACGCACAATTCACATAGAGTAGTGTTAGAGAGAGAGAAGCACGAGAGAAAGACGAGAGAATTTTGTTCTCTCTCTCTCTACTCACTCACTCTCTCTTTATCTATTTCTTCATTGTTTCTCTTGTCATTCTCTCGTGCTTCTCTACACCAAGCATTTTCCATTCACATAAGTTTTAATTTTCTCTAAAAAAAAAAAAAGACATTCAAATATAAATTTTACTCTTGATAAAAGTCAATCAACAGTCTTGCGGTGGACTAAGCTCAAATTAATGCCATGGCCAAAGAGCAAGTGTTAGAGCTATCAAACTCAAAAGAGACTATTGTTTGCCATCTTCAGAAAATATGTACATGTTTAGACACATGAAGAAGAAATCACTTAATGCATAAATTGAGGGAGAAAGAATCTTTAATAAAGAAAGCAATCTTTTCTACTCGGCAAATACTGAAGGAGTCTGGCATCTTTGGTTGAAGAGGCGTACTTAATTCTTAGCAATAATAAACTTCAAATATTTGTGGCACTGCCGATTTAACAAAGGAAAGAAGTGCAGACAAATGCCCATGTCCCAAATATAACAAGTAAATTATAAATAGTGTGTGAGGGGAACAAACGGCTTAGACTATTGCAACACGTTTGAAGCCTAGACGGCATCGCTTTAATTTCCACTAAGGACTATGATTCTCTATCCAAATTTTACTATAATTTAATATCACGCAATTGAAATAATATTACTACTGGCTATAAATAGAGTTCATGCAATTGAATCTTCACATCACTTCATACCTTCACTTATTTGCTTTCAATTAAAATGACCAAGCACATTTTGGTAATGAGTTTACTGGCCATAACTCCTTGTACGTGCTCATCTTGCAGCGGCTTTTGAGCCTAGTCCTCATCGGCAAGGGCTAATGGCTATGCCTGCATGGACCCAAAACTCGCTCAGACTAACCATTTTTCATTCAGCGGACTGCATGTACCAGGCAACACATCAAAACCACCTGGCTCTCGGGTAACACCAGTCGCAGCGGCACAATTACTTGGACTCAACACTCTTGGCATTTCATTGGGCTTGTATTGATTACGCACCAGGGGGAGTGGTTCCTCCTCATGTTCACCCTCGTGCCACCGAGATTCTAACGATCATCGAAGGAAGCCTTTAGGTCGGGTTCGCAACATCAAATCCAGACAACAGGCTCATCACAAATGACCTTCGAAAGGGTGATGCGTTCGTTTTCCCTGTTGGACTTGTTCACTTTCAACACAATGTGATCGTGGAAATGCCTTTCAATCTCTGGTTTGAGCAGCCAGAATCCTGGGGTCATCACTATAGCTAATGCCGTTTTGGGATCTAATTCTGCCAATGCCGATGAATTGTCAAAGGCCTTTCAGATTGACAAGTCTATTGTTGGTCAACTTCAACCAATATTTTAGATTATGCATCTTAAATTGATTCCCTGTAAACGAGATTTGAAAAATCTGTGTGCATCGTATGTGTTGCATTTTTTCTCATGATAGATATCTTAGGAATTCTATTTGTCACCCAAACAAAAAAAAAGAAGAATAAAAATATGAAAGAAGAAAGAATATCACTCCATATTACAAAGGTCTAATTACACATACATTCATACAATTACTAACAGCCAATTTTATTTAATTTCGCAAAACACACTCTATTCAGAATAGTGCTATACCTTCTATTCTAAAATTTTTAAATCTGCCTAACAGAAAAAATTAGCTAGGATTCAAAAGCAAAGACAAAATATTTCTATTTATACAGCAATAATCACAGAGTGAATTAATATGACAAGAACGTAAATCAAACCCAGTTGTTTTGAAGTGCAAAATCATGGAATCTAAAAGATACCTCCCCAGCTGTGTCGCGCTCAAGCTTGCGCTCTCTATTATTTCTTATTTCATTGTCAATTGGAACTTCAGCTGGCAGAGGTTGTATCTGATTCTCACTAGGTTGGCGTGCTAATCGAACTTCAGGCGGTAACGGCATTGTTGGCAGGGAGGCAGCCCTTAATCGAGTGCTGCTCCCACTTGTTGAAGCCAGTGCTTGGTCCCATAAGAACACATGTAAGAGAATAGGAACTTTGGCATGCCGGTGCAATGAGAGCTTCTGGCTGAGAGAAACTGTGTCGAAACATCTAACCGCTCCTGTTGAGGAAACTATCCATGGAAGAACTTTTTGGTTTGACACTCTGGAGACTACCAGCAGCTTAGAAGCACTTACTGCTTCTTTGTAAAGAATGCTGAGCCCTGACCTTGTAGAAGGTATATTTTCATCATCATCAATAACCGTGGAAATGTAGATAAATCCCTGTCAATGAACAAGAACGGTAAACAAAAGCCTTCAAAAAGGTTAATAAAGTGCAGTGAGAAATTGGAGAATCAAATAGCGTACCTCTTCAGTGCGACTAATGGCAAACCCGAGCTTGGAATCACCTTCCTTTAGTTTGATCTCAATTGCTAACTCTCCTCCAATGGGAGCATACCAAAGCCGAACAGCTCTAACGACACCGAGGTCAACACCATGATAATCCTCAAAGCCATACAGACTGGCATTTGCAAGATTAGACAAGTCAGATAATGACCCCGAATTAACAGTGGAGGAGGCTGTCTCTCCAGAGATCTGTTCCAGGAAAAAAGAAAGTTTGAAAATATAAATTTCAATTGTCCCGTTCCTCATGGAGATTTCGTAGGCTGAATAGTTACTCTCAGATGCAAATGGTCAGAAATAAGAAGAAAACACTCGGAAAAAAATATATGCTTGGACATCAATGCCATGCAATCACTATGGACACACACTTCTGAATATAAATTTTCTAAATTAGCATTAAAAGCAGTTTTTGAGAAGTTGAGTACATCTGACAATCTACAAGGACCCAATCAAACAAGTTCAATAGCTGAGCAGCCTGAGCTTCGTGGAGGCTACAGAAATTACCTTGGTAAGCAGGGACTCTGTCTGGATGTTCATGAAAACAATTGGAACCCCAGTGGCCTGAGATGCATTGAGCCAGGCATTTGCCCGGGCAAGAGTGTCTTCCACATCATTGTAGCGAGAAGCCACTACATCCGAAGCTTTTGGAAGGAGAAGCATAGAAAGAAAGCAGCTTGAATTGGGAACAGATAGAACTTCCTGCTTCCTCCTTTCCCAAGGATATGAGACATATCCTTCTTGAAGCCTAGCCCTAGCTAATGCACTTACAATCCTGGAGCTCCTTGAAGCTGAAGATTACAATTCTTTATTTCACATTGAAGCTTTGAAGATAAAACACAAAGCATAAAAAATCTTGACTCTAGCAGAATCAATCAGTAAATAAACTGCTCATTGAATATTTATATAAATCTTGAAAGCCATAATGATTAACATATAACAATACTGAAACAAACTATCATGTAGAACAAATCTCGATATCTTAACCTATACACGTTTCTAAAGAAACACAAACCAGTTTGAAATTTTGATCTGCTCTCCAGGTTAACACTTGGTGCAACTATATAAAATGCAAAAGAGATTCACCTTACGAGAAAACTATTCTGGAAGTAACTGCATCACATGATGATACAAAGGTTTTTGACACTGATTTTTATTTAAAATTTTAAACTCAGAGAGAGGAAAAGCTATTATGGTTGCACTCTTGACTCTTGGGATAGACACAGACAATAAAATACAGATGAACGGATGATTTTACAACATATCTTCAAGCAAACCATCGCATCTTATTACATCCATTTTAGTTTTTCCATTATTCAATAATATGATTGGTATTGATAAGTAGATGCCGTGTCGCCGTGGATAAATATGCAAAAGAATCGGCCGTATTTTTCACTAAAGATGGCATGTTCACACTACAGGTAATACTATGATACCATCTCAGTAAGAAATACATAAATACTTTCAGCAACATGCAACGCCATATTGAGAACATCCAATATAAATAGATAATGTAGTTTTTGGTTTTGGTTTTGGTTTTGGTTTTGGTTTACCTTTACCAATTAACATAACGTTATAAATTATTAAAAGATGTCGCTTACAAAGTCATATTTCTATTAGAAAATGAGACATTTTGCTGTCTTGAAATATCAATCTCCTAGACTTTTGCGGCTTAGTCTTCTAGAAACATGTTCTAGGAAACCCTAGACCTTGTTGTTCCAAATTTCAACCCCATGTGTGAAAAGCCAAAGCCACAATTCATGTCAATTGACATGTTGGAAATTAGGTTAACTGAGTACCATTAATGTCTCATCAACTAAGCCATCATTCATGCCAAATTCTAAAAAGGAAACTCATGATTATCACGCAGACCGCCGAAGGTCAAGATGCAAAGCATTCAAGTGACGAAAAAAAAATTCATGAATCAGGTTATGACAATGATTAAAAACTTTTTGAAATGGACCGCAAATTTTTCACTACACTTCTTAAATCTTTCTTCATTTCTAATTAAGTAAATATAAAAAATAAAAATAATAATAATAATAATAATTGCGAGGATAATAACATAAAAATGTCATTATACTCTTCATGAATATCGATTTTTTCTAAAAAGGAAGCTCCAAAAATATCAAAGTCAAGATCATGCTAATTGCCCAGTGATGGTGGAAACATGGTACATTCAATGCCCCCCAATGTCATAAAAGCACTTCTCAAAGCCGTGATACTATTATTTCAAAAGTTCCATCATTAATATGTGTGACTCGTCAATAAGGTCTGCAAGCCTCACATACCGAGAAATCATGTGCAATTGAAAGAGACAAATCATCTTTTTTATGTATTATAACAGGAAAATTGAGTAAATATTAAAGCCAAAATTAAATTGGATAAAATTAATAACTTTCTTAAGAATTTTTGGAAATTAACAGAAATAGCCTGCAAAAAAAGCATGTTTACAAAAATAGCCCACCAACTATTTTTCAAACTTTAGTAGTTAAAAATGAGCATTTTGAATGCAAAGACCCCCAAGTAATATATTGCTTTGGGTGGGCAGTGACGTGTCCACAGCTCATTCGTTAAGCGCTCAACCGGTTTAATGTGATAAATTACTTAAAATTATTTACATGGAAAATGTAAACAACAACAACAACAATAAGTTCTTTCAAACATGTTATGATTTTAGGTTATTTTCGTAAATATTCCTAAGAATTTTAAAGAAATTAACAACGAAAAAATAGTAAACACCAATGGGATTGATATTTGCACGTGTACTTGAAAAAAAAAAAAAAACACTCGAAAAAGCAATGGAATCGAAAAGTTGAAGAGTCATGGAAAAGTCAAAAAACGAACAAAACGCGGTCTCAAGGACTGAAACACGACAGACGCAAATGAGCAAAACGGACTCACCTAGCAACTCGAAGCAGTCGGCCTCGGTCCGATCAGTGAACCCGACGGCGTAATTCGGATCCGTAATGGACCTCAGCATGTAACAGTTCCTCCTCCCGCCCGACTCCGGCACGATGCACGCCTGCAGCTCGGTGAACTCTTCAGCGCCTCGCCTCACCCGGACCAGAATCGACGTCTCCTTGCTCTTGAACGAGCCGTGCAGAATCTTCTGCACTCCGCTCCTCCCGTTCTTGAACGGCGCCTTGTACGTCCGACACGAGCCGGATCCCGATCCTAAACCGGAGCCGCCTCCTATCGTGAATTCCTCGACGATGTCGCCCGTCTGGAGCATGTCGGCCGTCCACTCGTCGGCTTTTGAGGTGCCCTTGAGGCAGTCGATTGATAGAACGGTGTAGGATTTGGGGTCTCGCGTTGGAGAATCGGATTGTTGCTGTTGGTTTTTATCCATGGATGGTCGGGTCGGGTCGTAGATTCAGTGCATTTGCTAACTGAATTTTGGCACAAAGGATTTGAGAGACAATAGCGCGAGAGAGAGCGAGATGGCTTTTGAGTTATTGTCAGTTGGGGGGTTTTAATGCAAGAGGCGGCAAGGGGCAACAAGTGGAAGTGAGATTAAAAAATTTCATTTCTGATTAATTTTCGAGGAATTTGCAGACATTTAACTTGGAGAAGAAAATTTGGAATGTAAGAAATTAATAATTCGAGAGTTTTGACTTTTTACATAGGTTATGGTGATTGGAGGCCTTGGTTGACAAGTTCAATTCATGATTTAATTATTATCGTAAATACAGTATGGACCCGATAAAATTAGTGCTCCATTAATTGATAACTTAATTAAGTAATAGGTTTTGTTGTTAAGACTTGATGCTAACGTTTCTAAATTATTATTCGGTTAATTAATAATTTTCTTTCTTGGTTTGAAGGATATTTGTTGAATTGTATCCCATATTGATTAGTAAAAAAGAGTTTTTTTTTATAAATAGTAAAAAAGAGTTAGGTGGGTTGATAAATAGGATAAGTTTCTCCTCCTAATAAATTAATATTTTAGGTTGAATGTTAAGAAATTCAAGTCAACCCCCAAAGACCTATCTGTATAGATACTATCATTTACATCCAGAAAATTATATGTTTTGGAAGAAACTTGTACTGTTTGGAAAGGAGTTTCGATTGATCAAAAAGATGATTATTCAACCGATATGCCACAAATGGTATTACTGCCAAAAATTAATAACCGAAATGTCAAGGTGTATAATTCAGGTGTGTCGGTGATGAAATAAATAGGAGCGGACAGTGACTTTTTTCGAAGAGAAGATTATTGAGTTGTCTCCCATGTTAATTAGTAAAGCGAAGTTAGATTTATAAATTGTATAACTCATTCCATCCAATACACTTTCGAGTTAAAACAACTTCAACCGTATTAATAAACCGAGGTTATATTGTATTGATATTTTAATTTGATATTCATTAATGTGGAATAACAAATATATTTTTGGAGTACTATTATGTTACAAGCAGCCGTGGATTTGTGGAGGTTTTGCTTGCGTAAATCAACGAAGAGATAATTGAATTCAAAATGAGACCGCAAAAGAAAATTTACTCAATTCTATTGACTGAATTGAACCTTGGAAATGACATACTATCTTTTTTTTTTTGGTTATTTTGATAAACTGATATGTAAATTAAATAGTACGATTTGTCAATGGAATTAAATTGCAATTCAATAATTTAACATTGTTTTAATTAATAACTTTTTCTTCATCATATTCATACAGTATTGATTTATCAATTAGATTTGTATATTGCAAGTGTTACTTAAAAAAGAATGATGATGTGATTTAGCGGATGCTATTCAACGATTGAACGACATAAAGGATGGCTGAATTAAGAGTAACACTAAATCATGTCCGAGTATTAAAAGAATAAATTTATATGAGTCTGTGATGCAGTCGTCAATCGTTTAAATAAATAATTATTTATTTTCTCAAGAGCGGCATTAGAAGTTTCTATGATTGGCTGAGGTTGACCGACGAGGATTGTTGGGTGTGACACGCGCCTTAAGTGAGACTAAGCAACAAGATCGAACCATTGGCTAGGGAGTGACGTTTTCAGGCGACGCGTGTGCGACGGTTGCTTTCACCAAACTTTCCCTGCTTTGAAGGAAATCATTTGATAAATAAAAAATGGAAAATTAACATCAATCACAATTAGGAGTCTTAATTAATTAATTGAATAATAGTCAAATCCTTTTTATTCTTCATCAAAGTGGAAATTCATCTAGTGATGGATGATTAATAAATTAAAAAAATTATTATTTTTTAAAAGAGATATATTAATCTTTTTTAAAGATAAACAGACGTAAAAATATAAATTGATTATTTAGCTCACTAAATTTTTAAGATTTGAACTTGAGACGCGACACAGAATACTTACTTAAAAGCTATTTGATTAGGAAATGATTGTTGAACGAATATTATCAAAATATTGTTATTGCATTAAGTATTATGCATCAAAATCATCACAAATGGTTTGGGAAAGGGAAATTTGGTTCTTGCAGCTTATGGTGCTGTGTTTACCGGACTCTAGACTCTGGATATATGCAATTTTTAGGGCTATTGAGCTTGCAGCTTCTAAAAGAGTGATTCATCTTCTGCTTTTATCTTGTCTTATGAGCTCCAGTTTCTGTGAGTAAAGGAGTGCTTGAGAGGGCCTGGGGTCTCCCCAATCTAAAAAATATATCAACATTGAATATTGCTACAAGCTACAAGATTCAATTCCAACATCAACTTTTGGTATATCTTTAGTCAATTCTTTTTTTCTTTTTTTTTTCAGAAGATATCTTTAGTCAATTCTGAATCAGTAAAACAATTCCCAAATTTATTTTATTAGATGAAGCAAATGATAAGACAATTCAACTATATAAGGACAGAATTATTTTGATTATCTTCCGAGCTTTGACGGGACTCAGTAATTGGGAAGAATTTTGACTACAAAGATTGCCAACATCATCACCTTCCAAATCAGTATTCAATTGAATTCTCTTCCTACCTTCTAGTTTCTAGTATCCAAAAAGAGAGAGAGAGAGGGAGGGGCGGCGGTGCCTAACTGCCCATTTTGGCTAATTACAATGCCATCCCTCTTATAGTCTTATTTGCTGCAAGTTGAAAATATTAGAGACTTTTAACATATAAATCCTACATATTTCTATTTTTTACACTTGTATCCTAGACCCCAGTTGTTTATTATGAAAATTTTGATATTATTATTTGGTCATGTATTAATATCATTGGTCAATTAACTTTTTTTATTACATATTTAAATTATTTATTATAGATTTTATAGATTTTATACATAAACAGACATCAATTTTTTTTTAACACCCAACAATGAGCTACCAAAACTCACATTGTTTAGGTTTTGTTTATGATTAAGGTACTATAGCTTTTAGTTGCAACTATTGTGGGAAAAAATTATAATTATGAAATAAAAGTTAATAATATATAGTAAATTTAATTTTTAAATAATAATTTTAATAAAATTATTAAATATATAATAAATTTTTTGTTATAAAAATGTAAATCAAATTAACTTTCCAAGATACAAAAACTGGTATTTGTTAAGCACTTTATTACTTTAACTTTTTAACCTCAATCCCGGATAAGACCCTAGTTAACAATAGTTAACAATGGTTATGGCCTGTACTTGTAAAACTCGCTCCTCAAACGGTCAAACCATATCAGAATGACCCCATTTGGGTGAATCCAAAGGCAAATTGTGCGGCCCCAAGTCTAAAGCAGAGAAATTTTTACTATGTGACAGCATCAACAGAAGAACAAGCAACCAAAGATTCAAAATTGATAATTTTGATTTATATGAGGAAGCTGCCTCAAAATCTATTGCATATAAAATCTGCAGAGCTGGAAATCTAACAACAATAATGAAATTACATTCACAGCAGACCGGCTTATACATATTAGTGTGTACCAGCTGCAAAACTTTTTGGCACCATAACTTTGACAAGTTTCCTGCATTATCATTAAAAAACGAAAATGCAAAAGTAAATAAAAACAAAGTACAAGCTTGTGCAGACACCATATTCACTAAGTAACCATAACTGCATCATTTGGAGCCTATAATAACAAAAGAACTGGTACATGTATGTACTAATCTTATGTTCAAAGGTTTCCAATTCCTGTTAAAAGTAAAAAATTCTTAAGATGAAGGCAGAACATTTAGCAAAGATTATGAACTCAAAAATGATGAATACAGAAATTTAAATGCATTCCTTGCAGGGACAATTTGGTTTGACTTTGAGACATTTCAAAAAATTTAAGAGATACAGGAGAATCTGAAGGTTCAAAAAGTCTTTGGTAAAGTTTGCTCAAAAAGAAAAACCTTGTTTTTGAAGATTCCATGCCATAAATCAACAGAAACTTATAAAGAATTAACATATAGAAACTTGTTCCAATAGAATCATAAAGCAGGAGGCAATCACAAATACACAAGACTTACTATGCCCATCTTTTCGGTGGAGCTGCATCCTTTGATGCCAGCAGAGGTTGCCTTCTAGCCTTCTTGAATTCTCCTCTAACAGGAGACTGCTTCTGCCTCAAAGAAGTTGTTCTGGGCTTCTGATTTGTTGGTGTTTCTCGAAGAGGACTTGACTGAGGCTTTTTAGATCTGCCCATTGGCTTCAGCAAATAACTTGAGACTTTTGGTGATGCTGACCTCTGCCTACTTGTTGAGGCAAGTTGTCCCCTTCGAAGAGGGATGTCTTGAAATTTAGCCATGGGACTTTGAGGAGGGGAGTCTTGAAATTTAGCAGCTGAATTTCGAAGAGGGGTGTCTTGGAATTTCGCTGCTGGAACTACTGGTTGGTCAGTGGCTACTGCTCGGTCACTGGCTAATTGTCGGTCACTGGCTACTATTTGCTTGATTGCTACAAGTCGGTTCTTGGAAGGGGAATCTGAATCTGAAGAAGAAGGGCTAGTAGTACTGTCCATATCATAAATAACATTATTTACCATGGCGGGAAGTTGCCAGCAGATCGAGTCTGAGGCTGAGGTTGAGGCAGAAGAGGAAGATCTCTGTTGCCTTGTCAACTGCACTACCTGTATTTGGTGACATGATTTTTCTAAGAGCTCATTAACGAATTTCATAACATTCAAGCTGTATACATGAAAGGTTCATGAATAGATGCTATTTCTTGAAATAGAAGACTACAGAATGAGCTTCTCTTCCTAACACTCAGGGTTTGACAATTGATTTTATAAGAATTCACACTAATTTTCACTCCAGCTTCCATTTAATTTCAACTGCTAATTCCCTTACCTCTACAAATGCATTCAGTAACACTGATTTCTCACCTTTTGATCTAAGACCAACATGTCCTTCTTAAGTCTTGTGATTATAAAGTTCTTTCTACGTATGATGTCTTCCAACTCTGAGACCCTCTGTTATCGATAAAAAGAACTAAGTTAATCTTGGTCAGAAGAAAAAATCTAATATGAAATGAAAGGGATATAAATGAACTACTACCTTTGAACCTCTGACATTAGTTGACTGAACTAAGGTGGTTAGCTCTTTTACGGTGGTGTCTTTCTCTTCACACTCCTTCCTTAGATTGCAGATATCTTGTTCTATTGAAAAGTTGTTCATCTGCACAAGAATTTGAAATCACAAAAATGAAAAGTTGTTGCGATGCTTAAGCATCATCGCAGAATGGACAATAATTTGACCCTTAATGGGTACTTGAATAATCATTCAAAATGGAAACTTGCACATTTGTACTTCACAAGATTGATTCAGTGAAATTCAAGAACCAATTGACCATTAGATCAAAGTTCAAATATTGATGGATATCGACTAATCTATCTGAACGTCAATGAGAAATCCCAGATGTAAACTAAGTCTTGGGATCTTCCATTACCTGGGTTTCTGCAGTAGATATGCCACTTGATGATGCCCAGTCTGACAGGTCAGACATACGGCGCTCCTCTTGTTCTGACTCAATTGCAAGAGTCATTTTATACGGCATCATCTCATCCCCACTGGAGTTTTTTGCAGCACAACTACCCTGCTACCAAATTAATAAGGTAGCGAGAGTAAGTGTCTCATCTCAGATAACCTGTGTATGCAAGGCTAACATTCTACGGGACAATGAAGTTAAAATTTTACCGCAAATCCTGAAAGCTGGTTATGATGCTGATCACAGAGCCAACAACCACAATCAACAAAATTGATTTTGTCGCTGCCAAAAGTTTCGCTTTGGGCTGATTCTGCTTTCCCACTTAATGACATGTTGGCTATGATTCCTTGCTGGTCCTTAACGTAATACAACTGTTCACATAGGCTGTCAAGCTTCTGCTGCATGCTTGATAGCACCTGATCCTGGAAAAGCATCAGCAAAGGTAAAACAAATTAAACCGGATCATAGCAGCTTCACTGCGAAAGATCACTAACAATAATTAAATTGAAATGCAAACTATTTCTTAACGAATTGTCATACAATTCATCAAATTAACCGGATCAAATGTTAATAAAAAAATACTTTATTGATTGAAAAATAATCTTCGCCAGCAAATCATATCAAATCTAACTAAGTTTTTTATGCACAGAAAATTTTAAACGAATAAACTTTACTTGATTATTAGTTAAACAAATAAACATTCAGGCGAATTAAATACATGGAGTTGCTAAAAGAAAAATAATTATATAAACATAAAGTTGGATGTTATGTACAGGGAATTTGCGGCAGAATTTTTTGAAAAAATTTAAAAAAAAGTCATCAATTTTTTTATTTAAGGCAATTTAAAAACAAACCCATTAAAGCAGAAGAGTTAAAATCACAAACCCTAAACTCTACAGATTTTGTAAGCTGTGAAATGAGCCGATTCTTCTTCGACTCAGCAGCGGCAACGCCTATAACGGCAACAATCAGAAACCTCTGAATGGGAGAGAAGAGCTCCCAAGCCACGGCCTCCTCTCTGCTCAGCCCGCCCTTAACAGCGCGAGCTGAGCTGGCTTCCTCAGCGTTCACAAGCCGGCCTTCTAACGACACCCACGCCAGATTTCTTCTCGAGACCGGCTCGCTCGGCCTCGTGAAATTGCTCGAGAGCCGGCGAGGCGAAGGGGAAGGCATTGAACGGAATGCATTGAGAGAGACTAACGATGGCGGCGGCGGCGGGGTCTGAGCCATTTGTGCAGCCGAGAGCGAGCCGGGGCCGAAGCCGGGGTCATTGTCGGCTTCGTGCATGGGAGGTTTTGAATTTTTAAAAGAGAGTAGTAAGAACAAAAGGAGGAGCGTGATTACAGGGACATTATTGAATTGAAACTGAATTTTTTTATTTTTTTTTTGGTTTTGGGGAAATTTTATTTTGATCGGTGAGATTTGAATTGAATGAATAAGCGAGTTACTATTATTGTTTGTATTTTATTGAATTCTGTAAATTTGAATTTTTTCCATTCGAGAGGGAAAACGTCGAACTTGAAGCCACAAGACACGCGAGTTGAACGTCGAAGGTGCATCTGGGCTTTAGACACGTGTCCGCTTTCTTTTCTTTTCGCTTTATTTTTGTTGATAATTTTTGCTTTTTAATCAAATTTCCTAATTTGAAATTATTTTTTTTTCCAAAAAAATGAGATGGTACTGGAGAATAGTGGATATTGTATGGGATTAGATATGGTAATTAGTTTTAAACAAATCTTGTCCTTAGAATAATTCCACATCTATTTGTTGGCATTAAGTTAACTTCCAAATATCAACACTCAACAGATTTTCTTTGAAAATTTTCAAGAACGTTAACAAATTTATTTACTTTGGATGCCAACTTTATAGAATACTATCATTCTTTTTAAGTTGTAAATAATATTAGAATTATAACAATTTTATAAAAAGAATTAAATTTAAAAATCTACTAATAAATTCGTCAGAATTTCTTAATTAACTCTTG
Organism: Atalantia buxifolia; assembly: GCA_030444775.1. Taxonomy (NCBI): domain Eukaryota; kingdom Viridiplantae; phylum Streptophyta; class Magnoliopsida; order Sapindales; family Rutaceae; genus Atalantia; species Atalantia buxifolia. The sequence goes on along the minus strand of CM059832.1, from coordinate 29,938,195 downwards.
TAATGGTATAGTCTAAAGTTTTTACACTTATAATAGGCTGAACCTACTTCTAAATATTTGAAAGAAAATAAATAGTCACGATTCACATCAAAATATGAAATATGAAATTAACAGCTGTAAAATGAAGAAATGCTGTAGTTATCTAAGTGGAAATTTCATAATTTTTATTTTACGATCTAAGTTGTCAATTTAGATCAACGACTCAAATTTATATATCTTTAATTTTATTCTTTTGACTTAGATGTAATTAGACCTTTTTGGGTCGAACATACGATAGTTTATCGAGCATCTTTATATAAGGGTACAAGTAAACTTTAAACTTTTCTTACAAAATGATGGGGTAGGCGACAAACATGCAACTAGTTGGAACTCAACACCCACTTATATATATTCACACAAAACATGTTCCTCATATTTATATATCCTTAATTTTGTAAGTTACAGTATTTAACTTTTCCTTCACAATGAGTGTAGAAAGTGTGTGAAAACTTTTAAAATTCATTGAAATATGTCTCCTTAAATATTAATACGTTAAATATATTTTTAAATAAGAATAAAAAAAATTAAACCAAGTCATAACAGAAATCAACAATCATCTACAATGATTCTAGTAAGGCCCTGAGTTGAAATATCATTCGAATTGGACTTAAGGATGTATTTGGGTTAACGATGGACTTGGATTCCAATGGCGGCCTAAAGCCTAGTAAACAAAGTAGGAGAAATTGTGATATTTAACCCCCTAGCTGCATCTCATTACTCTCCACTAATCACTTTTATATTAATACTTATTATCATTTTATGAAATGACTTAAAAAGGTAAATAACTTTTAAGTCCGCCTACATAATCATTCCTATTAATATCTAATTTAGCTATTTAATTTCTTAAACCTTAATTTCTTTTAACTTTTTAAAATTATTATCTCTTCTTGAATAATGTATGCTTTAATTTTGTGACTATGGAAGAAAATAATTTTTAGTACTAAATAGAAGATGATGAAAAACTATAAATATTTTTTAATGGTTATAGCAAGTTAGAAACGATGGATAAAACCTTTTAAAAAGAGAGAGAGAGAGATTATAGTGATTGTGAGAGTTTCTTTTAATAAATTTTCTAAATTTTTTATGGTAGGTACTTGGAAAAAGGATAAAAATTATAATGACGGCAAATTCACGATTAAGTGAGATATGTTGAGAGATAAATATTAAGTTAAATTTTTTAATAGAGTTAATTGAAAAGTGAAAACCGGTGAGATGTAATAAGAAGGTCAAATTAAAAGGGTTGGCAATGGGACGAGATGAGATGGGATAGGATTTACTAATCCCAGTCCCGTCCTGTATATGCAAGTGAGATGAAAAAATGTTCAATTTCCGTCTTTATTTTTTTTTGGGACAAAAATATATCCTGATTCCATTCCAAAAGAGATGGGATCTTACAGAATCTCATCCTAATTGAAAAAATTCTTATTCTTAGTCGGCAATGAGACGGGATAAAACGAAATTTGTCAATCCCACTCACGTCCCGTATATGCAAGTGGGATAAAAAAAATCTCACTCTCATACTTAATTTTTTAATGAGATAAATATATATATCAATTTTATCCCAAATAAAATAAGGTCCCGCAAAATCTCATCCCATCGGAAAAAATTGTCATCCCTCAAATATCACCACTCAAGATAAGAGCGAGAGACAGACCGGGGCTTTGGACTTTGGTTGGCCCAACACTTTCAGCTTCACATTGCTCTTTTATTTGCCCCCATCCAGAGAAGCTTCACGATTCTAAGAAAAGTCCCCACTTAGAGAATAAAAAAGTAATATTTTCTTGTATCACGGGTATGCTTTGCCCCAGCTCTGCTGAATTAATTAAGAGTCAAATTAAAAAAAATGTTGTATTACCTTGTGTCAATTTGTTCACCGAACTAACATGAGCAATGTTGCTCACCAAAAATAACAAACAGACAGAAACCCTTCTCTTTTTGTTAAGATTATAGGAGAATTCCAATTATTAGGCCAATAATATTTAATATTAACCGATAAGAAATATATTTTATCACTAAATGAAAATTATTTTAGATTTATTAATGGGTTATTAACCTTTGCTTTTTGAATATGTTGGTTCGAGTTTTAGCATTCTCTATCTAATAAAATTAAGTGCAAGTAAAATTTTTCTCCCACTAATATGAATAGAGTAGATATGAGAGTAAAAATTCAAGTTGTGTTATGATAAACTTATCAAAGACAGTCTTAATAAATTTTTTATTACAAATATAAATAAAATTGTAATTGTAATATATATGTGTATCGATAAATTATTTGTCATCCGTTAAATATGGATGACATCATGAATGACATGGCAAACACTTCCTACAGAATTGGGGTCCAATAAGAAAGTGACTCATCTATTGAGTCTATCGGTAGCAGTGTCCCACTAGGGCACGAGCCAATCTACCCTTTCACCAAAACGTTAAAAACATTTTGAGATCATCTTCAAATCATCATCAAGCTCATCAATTCAATCAATCCTTAAAGTGCTGACAGCAAAGATCTTATCATTTTCCCTTTCTTTTTCTTTTCGGCACACGTTCCCTTTTCGAAGCATTTACATGAAAGTAGGAGTTTACAACCAAAACGTGCTACTATACATAGAATTATCCCATCTTTGTGGCTAAAAAGAGAGAGTTAGTGATCATTCTTTAAGGATGAGAAATTGACGATGGCACAATCTCATTTTGGCTTATGTTTTTTCATAGAGAAAGTAAGGTGATAATTGTTCAATCTCTTCACCATTTACTTTATGCTCCATTTACTTTTTACAAACTTTATATCTCTAATGATGTATTATTACGAGTGATTTTATAAGTTGAATCAACTACCATTCATATTAAAATATAAAATATAATATTCATGTACCATCTTAATATGAGAAATCTAATTTATGAAAAATCATATTAAGAAATTTTTAAAAATTTTAAGATACATCTTGAAAGATTTAAGAAAACATTTTCAAGCAAATGTTGAGCAGTCTAAAACCAAAAAGAGCATGTATAATAATAGGAAGTCGATAGCCCTAATCTAAAAGTGAGATCTTTAATAATCACATAACATTTCACACCCAACTAAGCACTTGATTGACCTACATCGACCAATGCGCTTTAGCATTTACTTTCATTTAAGGCAAAAAGAAAAATGGAGTGGGGCTAATTTAGCACTCAATTTAAGATCCAATTTTGGCAACAAATTCCATCTTGTGGGGTTTTGTGGAATTATCTCTTTCAAAAGGAAACCAGTTTCAATTACGTGATGCACAGATGGTAGCCCCCACGTGGCCCATGCTCTTTAATGGGATAACAACCCTTGATAGCAAAGTGTACGGTGGAGCTTAGCCCCCCGCACATATCTCTTCACTCACAGCAACATAAATTATCTGAACATGGTTGAAAATTATGCTAAAGTACTTATTTAAAAGAGCAATTAAACTATACAAAAACTAGCTACATGAGCAGCATTTTTTTTTTCTCTTTTCTGTTCTTTCTAATTTTTCTCTTCACACCCCACAGCATAATATATAATAGAAATAAATAGCTAGCTCACTACATACTAATCACTACCATCTTCATATTTTTCAGTGCAAAAAAGAACCCACAGCCAAGCTTTATATCTTCCTTTTCCCAGCTCTTCTTCGCTTCTGTACATAATCCCAGGCCTTTTCTTCTATTGCTGCTCTTGCTTTGCACATGTACACTTTGCACGATTATCCGAGAGTGCCTTATTTTTTTAATTAAAAAAAACAGATGCAATCAGCGTAGTGTTTAATTTTGGGTTAAGATAGCAAGATTGCTTGGCTTGTAATGTACCTTCACTTGGTTTTGAAGTTCTTTAACGTAATCAACAGCCAAATCTAGCATGTCTGCTGTGTTTGTTTGCTGCAAATTGTGGGGAAAAAAGAAAATGGATAGAAAAAGTCACATTAGTTAAGAGTCTCCATGGACAAAATTAGGAAACACAAATTAATGCCAAGAGAAGGAAATTATCGTACTTTGTCCATGTTGGGTACCAGTTCTTGCAGCTTCCTCATGCGCTCACTAATTTTGGTTCTTCTCACCTGAAATTAAAATTGAAATATACAGTAAACATAATGTATGATCAAGACTGCAGCAAATGAAATGTAACCATCAACATAAGATTTATATATATTACCCGTTCGGCAATGCTTCTGGGATGGGTCGCACAGCCCCTTTTGGCTCGGATTTTGCACGGCACTGAATCTTGATAGTGAAGCAGCTTTTCAATTGTAGCTATGTCTTTCGGCAAACTCAAGTGATGAGCTAAGAGAGGAGGCCGGGTTCCGGGATCAATACTCTGTTGATGAAACAAGTAGCAATAAATCATTAATATACCGTTAGATCAAAATTTGATGTAACAAATAGAATAACTTAAAAAGTGCTTGATACCTGAGTTTCAGTTGCACTCAACCCAGAAAGAGTCCTATCATCTTCTCTGAGTCTATTAACCTCACCGATAATATTTTCCGGCATCATTGAAGAATCATCCCAAGAATCCATAGGAAAGCCTGTTGAATAATTGCTGTTATGGCCTTCTTTGAACCCGGCATTGCTGGTTTTATTATCAACCTCCACAATAGGACTCATCGGCTTTGCACCAGTAGGTGGCTTCCCTGAAGAAGCATATGATGTTGATTCTCTTTTGATAGCGTTATTTCCACCACCATAATCTCCCATGCCTTTCATCATCACATAACCTATCCCCCACGAGAGAAAAATAAGTAAATAAATAAAAAATCCCAAATCATCGAGCAAGAAACTAATTGATCTATTTCAGTAGTTTATTTATTTTATTTAATTTTTTATGTCCTAGTTGCTTATTAAAAATTTCATTGGAAAATCAAAAAACTACAAAATTAAATCTACAAACTACATTAATTGGTTTGTAGAGATGCTGAGGAAAAAGAGTGAAACATTTATTATCTAGAAACATAGCCTTAAAAAGAAACTTTCCAAAATTTTCTATTTCTTTATATAAATTCTTTCCAAGAAACCAAACAAACTCAACAGAGGGTGTTGTTGAAAAAAAAAAATATACCATTTTCAATAGCGATGTTACTGAAAAGTCCAGCAGGTGAGCTGCTATGGCGAATAAGATTTGAATTATTACCACCAGCACCAGCACCAGCACCAGCACCAGCACCACTCATCTTCATCGGCTGAGTTGAAAATCGATCCATGCCAACATTTTGACTCTGAAAATTCTGTTGCTGCAGCTGAGGCTGAGGAGGCTGAGTTTGATAATAGCTCTGCTGCTGCTGCTGCTGCTGCTGTTGCTGTTGTTGCAATTGCATAAGCTGTTGTTGTTGCTGTTGTTGATCAGATTGAATGATCTTTTGCTCAGGGATGATGCTGTTGCTCGTGTTTTCAGTGTTGTCAGTGTTGCCAGCAGCATTTGACAAGAATCTTGCAAAGATGCGCTCTGTCTCGGGACTCGAAGGCCTCATGAGGAAATCTTCAAAGGCATCTCTGTCCAGAACGCTTGAGAAATACGAGCTTGGAGCTGATTGGTAACGTGTCAAGCCTGAGTTTAGCTGCTTCTGATGGTGCTGAATTTGATGATCGTGAAGAAAATGATGATGGTGTTGTTGAAGATCTGACTCCATTTTCACCTTGCTATTTCTTGTTAATAATAATAATAATAATGCTCAAAAAAGTTGATTTTTTTCAAACCCTTTCGGTTTTTCTTTGGTTGTTTCAATATCAGATCAAACTTGAAGCTTCTTCTTCATTGGGATCTAATTTCTGAAAAATTGGAACAACTTTCGGTCAGAAAACAAGCTTTAAAAAAAAAACAGAGGAAACAGAAAAACAGTGGAAACGGAGAGCATAAAAGTGAAATTTTCGATCAGAGGAAGGGGATGGACATCAAATCTGACAGCAACCCAGTTTCATATTCTTGAATCTGAATCACTCAAGGAAAAATGATAGCCAAAAAAAACCGATGAACAGTGACCACTAAAAAAGGGCTGGATATGTTATATCACAAGCAGAGGAAACAAAAAATAATAAAAAAAACACAAAAACACCCTCGCAACAACAACAATAAACTCACTTAGTAAATCACTTTCTCTCTGCTACTGCTGAGTTGATTGAGCAAAAAGCTGAAAGTGTTTTCGTTGTTGCCAGTGAGAAAGTGAAATCTTGAGGCTGCGAAAAAAAAGAAGAAATGGAAAATGAAGTCAAAATATAATTTTTTAAATATAGTTTTATATTTATGATGATGATGATTGATGAGTTTCAGGAGGTGGGAAATAACAGGAACCAGAAATATAAATATAGTGGGGGTTTTCTATTTTGGTTTGTTTATCTAATTTTCTTCTGGACATAAATACCCTTCGTGTTTTCTTTATTTATGACATAAGTGGCATAATTGAAGAGCCTAAATGGCTAGCAATGTATACACGTCACTGTACATACGTACAGGATTGAAATTATGTGTGAAATGCAAGAAAAAGGACAATTTCTAGTTCTTTCTTTAGAACTAAGCATAAAGCTAAAGATTTGATTACTGGAGCACTCCGTGCGTGCAAATGACGATGTTGTCCTTGTTAAAAACTAATAATTGTTCTGAGAAAGATTTGTTTGATCTTTTTTTTGATGTTTTTTTTTTAGAGCCATAGAAAATCATGATCCCAATTTTAAAAGTTTGTATTTTATTATCAAGGTTTTGATGGAATCAAATAAAAATAACATGAAAATAAAATAATTTACCTCAAATATATATTCATCTAGTTTTTTTTATCGAACATTATGCTTTCTTGATCGAACATTAGAGCCATAGAAAATCATGATCCCAATTTTAAAAGTTTGTATTTTATTATCAAGGTTTTGATGGAATCAAATAAAAATAACATGAAAATAAAATGATTTACCTCAAATATATATTCATCTAATTTGGGTGCTCAAGTTTTCATATTTTAAAAAATAATTCGGACGGAGTTAAAATATAAAAAGAAATACAAAGAATTCAATACATCATTTATTTCTCTTTCAATAACAAACATTTAAAAATTTATGTTTTTATCTTTTAATTTTATCCACATGAATGCGACGCTTACATTAGTTCATGACTCATCGTCTCATATTATTGAAAGAAAAAAATTTTGCCCTCGAAACCCTTTTTCGCTTGAATTTTTTTTTCCCTTTGATTTAATAGTATAAGTTTTATTTATTTCCTTTCACCTTCTTTCAGACCAAGGAAAATCAGTCTCCCACAGCATAATAAATGCAGAAACTTCCACGCACCGCCTTTGAATTTTAGAACCATTTACCCATAATTGAAGGACTAAATCGTCTTTTTAACAAGCAACAAAATTGGTTGGCGAAATGCAGCAGTGCGGCCTTTGAATGTGCAAAACGATAAATATTTTAATAAAATCCTCCACCAGTTCGGGAAAAATAGGACAAAAATCAATATTTTTCTAATGCGGCTACCAATTTCAGTAATTATTTTTCACATTTAAATAATATAAGTGCTAGGTTTGATGAGAATTAAATTATTAATTTCTTTTACCACGCAGCGGCACACCATTGGTGCCACGTGTGTATACATAAAACAAAATACGAAGTTTCAATTATTATTAATTTTTTAATTTTAGGTTGATAAATGTCTCAAACTTCGGCGCTGCGAGGACATTACTGGCCCTGTCAAATTATTATGTTTGTGAGTAATCAAGGATAAATTTGTCTTAAACGTAATTTTTTTATAATAAATTAATAAGTTTGTCAGCAACATAAACCGCCAAAGTCATATGAATATATAATATGCATAGATAAAAACTCTGTATTTTTCCACTACCATTGTTTTTGTACAAATTTATAATTTAATCATGCCATGATTCATGAATTTCAATAAAGAATTATTAGTTGTAAGATCTAATATTTGATTGGTTGCGACAGTTTCTATGCTTTATTTTTTTATTCTTTTTTTTTAATATTATATGAATTACGTATTCTTAATAAGCATCTCACGCAATGTCATCAAAGTCTACGAGTGATTAATATTTTTACTATTTTTGACACGGGAAATATTTATTTAATCTTTATATTTTAATTTAATTATTTATTTAACCTGCATGTGTTAAAAAATGCATCAAAACGTTACTGCAGTTAAACATATTACATTTTTATTCTTTTTTTACAATAATATCCTTTTAATAATATTCTTAATATTAATTAATTTACCAATAAAAATTTAATTAGTAGATTAACCGGTGATTATTCATTAACAAATTAATCAATAAATATCGGTACGAAAGAACTAGTATTTTTTGTACTCATTTGAAAAATCTTGCTAATAATTATTTATAAATAAATTAATATAAGCCAACTTAAAACAATGTTTAATACTCTTGCAATAATCATGCTAATAATTATTTTTATTAAAAAGTAATTTATTAAATTGGGAGATTGCCAATTTTCCCCCTACAGTAATTAACATATACCATTTCTCCTCCTGTTTTTATAATGGCCAAAAACCCCCCTATAGCATAAGTTTACAATATTACCCTTGTTTTTAACTACTCTTTTATTTATATTTATTATAAATTAAATAAATCACATGAATAGAAACCAAATAAAAATTTAACCATTAAAACAAGAAATATATGCTTTGATATGAGCAAAAAAATTAATAAGAAATTTTTTTTCTTGTACTCATTTATTTTTTGAAAATTTTCTTATAATAAATATATAAGAAAGTTGTTATAAAATGATAAAAAAATTATTATAAGAAAACTTGAATGACAAATAAAATTTATTATAAGATAAATAATAAAATATTTCCTATACTTTTTACATTTAATTTTAAAATATTACAAAATGTTTATTATAAGAAAATGTTCACAAAATAAATAATTACAAGAAAAAAATTTTATTATTAATTTTTTTGCTCATATCAAAACATATATTTCTTGTTTTTAATACTTAATTTTTTTATTTAGTTTCTATTCATGTAATTTATTTAATTTATAATAAATGTAAATAAAATAGTAGCTAAAAATAAGGGTAATATTGTAAACTTATGCTGTCAAGGGGGTTTTTGGCTATTATAAAAACAGTAAGGGTTAAATGGTATATGTTGATTACTGTAAGGGGAAAAGTGGTAATCCCTCTTATTAAATTAATTCCAAAATAAAATAATAATATAAAAGTTTGTGCAAACCTTTTATGTTACTTTTAAAGTTAATTTGATAAATTATCATTTTTCTATTCATTAACATCCATAAAAATATTATTGTAATGTTATTATTGTTAAAAAAAAAGTAAACGTAGAAATATAATATATTTAATAGTACAGGCGTCTTCAAATATTTATATAAATGTAGAATTAAATGAATACTTAATTTAAAATAAAGAGACTAAACAAGCATTTATCCTTCAACACAAAAATTAATAACTCAAAGAAAATTTGATAGGATTTTATAGTAAGAAAGAATGTCTGAAATTATGAAATTTAATTTTGAAAAAAATCAAGTTAATTTTTTTTAATTTTTTTTAATTTTTTAATGCATTTAATTGAATTATTGTGAACCAAGAAATAATGGACTAATAGGACATGTGTTTTGATAATAAGATATGATTTGATGGATTAATAATTAATCATCATATTTTTATTGCCTTTCAAAAGAAAAAGAAGAAAAAGAAAAAAATCATCATTGATGTTTCCTTTAACAAATATTGGAAACGTAGGTGGCGTTTTTTTTTTATTTGAATAATCTTAAATTAGTCTGAATTTTGAATAGAGTTGAATATCTGAGTTTGAATGACTTTTTTTTTTGTCTGAATAGTTAAAAATAAATATTAAGTTGTTTGCTTTTTTAACTAAAAAAATCTGAAAACTAATATCTTTACATTTATGCCCTTACAAATTATAATGTTAAACAAATAATAAACAACTCAAAGAATATAAATAAGGTAAAAATGATCATAACATAAATTATATTCAATTGAGTATAACTCTTTAATATTTTATATCATATATGTTAATCAATTTTATTATATTTTGTGATGTTTTTATATGAAAACTATTCATTAAAAATTATGAAGATAAATGATGCTAATTTGAACAAAATACAAAGATAAAAATAATAATAGCTACCACTATATATTATCACAAGTTATATAGAAATGGTTAATAATGCTAATTATTAAATTTTATTTAGTTAAGGATGAAAATTAATTAATTAAATAGGGATATTTTGAAAAATATCTTTTAATGATAGTATTCGTACTTTTTAGATTAAGTAAAAAGTTAAAAAATTTGCTTAATAATTTAATGGCTTAATTGCTGAAAATCTTCATTAAATTGAAAAAAAAAACAAACAGATTTTATAACTTAACTGATTAAAATTAAGTCAATTAAGTCATTAAGTCAAAAAAAAAAAGAAAAAACAATCCCGTACTCAATTAACTTAAAAATCATATGAACTTACCCATAAATAAATGAAATACAATTAAATTATACTATTCTTAAACCCTAATCTTGATGAATCCAAATAGTTGTTATCATCTATGCTTTTTCTTTCTTTCTTTTTTTTTCCCCTCATAAATTTTAAAATTGTAAAGTATCTTATAGATTGGGTGATTCCATCACCACACTTTTTTTTAAAAACATTCTCTGTCTATTTTATTATTACTATTTTTAGTGAATGGTTGGCATATTTTTAAATTTAATTTTTTTACATTGGATGCTAAAACACGTGTCAAGTCACCATAAATTTGATGAAAGCTAACAGATCAAATCACTATTATATCTACCCTTTCTTTTCTTTTTCTTTTTGTTTTTTAATTTGATGAAAGCCAACAGATCAAATCACTATTCTATCCCCCTTTTTTTTTTTTTTTCCCCCCCCCCCCCAAAAAAAAAAAAAAAAAACAACTCTATCTGCTTTGTAACCTATTAGAATCTGAAAACGTGGATAGAGATTACATTTAGTCGTCGTTTACTTGTTTAAGATATCATTTCAGGTGATCTAACGCGAAAGTGACAGAGCACTTTTGAGTGGAAGACAAGCACCATTGTATGGATTGATTTGTAACTTGTTCAAAATATTAGTGGAATATGTAATAGATAATGTTTTCTATTATCCTGTATAGGGTTTATGCTCATCTTTACTGTGATATTGTGCCAATTTTTATGACAAGTATAAATTTCATTACGACCGCAATTAAACAAATTTTTTTTTTAAAAAATAATAATAATGGGGCCTTGATTCATGCCATAAAAGATGTTGGTTACGCTAAGTTTAAATGCATGTGACACCCCCACTTTAATGTAAAGTCCTAATCAAAGTTAGGCTACCTTGTCATAATAAGAATATCAAATTTTTTTTTAAAAAAAATTGACATTAATAATTATATATTTATCGAGAAATTGCTTGACTTAAAACTATTTTAATAAAGTGATTTATATTTATAATAAGTATCATTTGATCTTATATTTAAAAATTATTTCTTTATGCATTGAAGAGACTTGAACTCATTTTGGGAGTGAGGCACTAATCAGCCAATCGATGTCTTGTTGTTCGCTTGATCTTTGTTAGATAACAAATTTCAATGATATTCAACATTTAACGTTTTGTACTTGTCATTAGTTAATACTACATATTAATAATGTTATAGGTAGGTTAAATCTTTCATTTTATACTATTATTCTAGTTACCTCAATATTTACACCTTAGAATTTATCGTTTAAAATGGGGTCACCATAGTTGCCAGGATAATTAAAGTTAATTAGTGTCACTTTCTAGCTAATGATTGATTTATGTTTACGGTGGCTAGTCTTGCCAAATGTCCAAATTAGTGTAAATTTAGAATATTTTTTTCGAGCTCTTTTTTCCTTTTCTTCTCCCCTTTTAGCACGCATGTGGGTACAAGGGCCTGAAACAATGAAATCTTTACTTTATTTACTGCCGAGATAAGAGAATTTTGTAAATAATCTGAATAAGAAGATTTTGTTGGCACCAAAAGCAACGACAATATTCCTTGTAGTACATGCTTTTAGCATTTCTTAATTGTACAACAATTGGGTATGTAACTTCTAAGCATTTGGGTTCAAATGTTGTCACATATAATATAATGGGATTAGATACCTTTTTTTTCAAGTAAAAATAGAAATGAAAGTCTAGAAAGACCTTAAAAGTGAGATCTTAAGCAATTATTATTTTATATAATGTTAGAGATAGTTTTGTTGTTTTTAAGATTCACGATTGAATTTTAAAGTTAGAATTCAAATTTTTTAAGTCTAATATATGAAAGAATAAATTTATTGTTCATTTATAGTAACATATATATGGTGCCCAGTTTGATCAAGATTGATAGACCCTAACAGCAATAAATTTCTAATAAACTTGCTCATCTCTTTCTTTTATTTTTTTTTAAAAAAATTGAAACTACTCATTTAAAATTCAAAATACTTTTATATAAAAATACAATAATTAAAAAGGAAAAAAACGATATGTTGCCTCTTGTTGTTGCATTCGCAACAAGGCGTTTGAAATTATGAATTGCTTGCACGTAATTAAAAAGAAATGAAACTTCTTATTTTCACGAATATTTTTAATTATTTATACCCAAAAAGGGGGCCAAAAAAAAAAGAATATTGGTCTACAAGGACATGTTGGTAATTGCAGGAAAGTTTTATTAAATTCGTATAATCAGATATCGGATCCTGTCGGCTTGGGACCCCACGTGAAAATTTGTCAACACCCAACATTTATAACCCGAACCGGATATGACGGGTCAAGCATTTTATAATTATCACTTAAACCGAACTTGATTAAATTTTAAACAAACCTTATTTGAAAGTTTGACAAGATTATAATACTTGTTTAGACTGTGATTTGTGTGACAACATAGTGATAATCACGTCTGCTTATAAAGAAGAGAAATTGTAGCTGTCATTAAACATAATTAATTAGTTAATGCTTACTCATTAATAACTTAATTGTGAATAATATCTCTCAGCTCTTGTTGTCGAATTGAACTTGATTGATTTTGTTTTAAAAAAGATTATCTTGATGTAATATCTTATGTGTATCTGAATTTTTAATCTACAATATTCGATCTTTGACCGCACGTTCAATTTTATTGTAAAATTTCAAAGTTTTTAGCTTATATAGAATTATAGTTTTGTGTACTGAATTAGATTTTAATCAATATTATTATGTATTAAACGGTTAGGTTACCAAAATGAATTGCTAGTCTATCAATTATTTTGATATGTTGTTTTGTCATCAACAAAAGTTTTTGATTTTTTATCCACCGATAATGCTGACTTATTTAATCAATGAAAACAAATGTTATAATAAACAGTCAACAGTATGATTGACCAGGATGTTCATGTGATTCATAATGTCTACTATTGATGCAACACACATCATCCCATATCCGTGACGTTCATATTATTTTCTTTTTTACTTTATTCTCAATTAATATCAAATAAATGTACTTTTCAATGTTAATCAAAATCTTTACTTTCTGTGGGTGTCACTATTTTGCACTGTAAGCACAATTTATCACTTTAAGACTCTAATTAAGGTGATAATTTTGACGTGGCTCGAATTTATTACGTGCACATTAAAACTTATCAAAGCAAATCTTAAAAACAATATTTTTGATGTGCCATCGTCCTCTCAATTCTTCAACAAAATTAAAACAGTGTAACGAGTTGTTTCTTATAGTAAATTTTTATAATTGATCTTCGTATTTGTGTTTGGTTTAATGAAACTCTACTTAAAAAAAAAATCAAATATAAAAGGACACCTAACTACTGCCTACTAGCTACCATACAATGATACAATATATATATATTTTTTACATGAGACTATTATTTAAGAGTACAACTCATATTATATAAGATTACAATTGATATTTACAAATCAGACTATTATTGAAATTAATTTACATCAATTCTTATGAACCCTGTCCAGATTTTTACTTTTTTTAATATTTGAGGGACGTCAACTCTATTCATATTTGAAAAGAAAAAAGACTATCTTCACACAAATTGAGGAAAGAAAACTGCCATAATATATTGTGGGGGCTGGAACCCATAACTGTAATAAATTCTCTCTCTCTCTCTTTATTTTTGTTTGGGTGCAAATGGACAAGTATGCAACAAGCAAAGCCATAATAATAAGACATGTTTTAGAATTTAGTAAAAGGATAATTACACATAGTACAATAATTTCATATATATATATATATATAGAAGTACATGCTAAAAATTATTTATTGGTTTTGGCCTTTGGGCTCAATAATGAGATGTCACATGAGAGTGGAAGATTGTAGCAATACAAGTAATCAAAAAACATTAAATCCATAATTTGACATCAATGATATGAGTAGAAAAAGCCTTCCAATAAAGCTGGGTGGGGGTAACATGGATACCAAAACAAGAGAACATTCGTATGCAACACCTTTTTAATTCCTTCCTCATATAATTGAAGACATAGATAAGATTCTTAACCAAAACTGTGAAAGACAACAAAACCAAAATATTTTCCACTTTTGGAATCAAATCTTAAATTCAAATTTTCACAGCATGGAAGTGTCCTTTTTCTTTTTGGTAGAGACTCAGGCTGCTAATGAGATTGGTTTCTTCTTCCCCACCACCACTACCACCCATCTTGTATTGTTGCCCATGTGAAGTATTGAAGAATTTCCACTATGTTTTTAGCTTTATTTAGGTGCAGTTTGGTTTAACATCATTGATTATTGATTCCAAAAGATAATTTGTTTTGTGAAGAGGTGACAAATAGGATCTAATTAGTTTGCGGTTCAAAAACAAATTAAGGAATCTAGATTAAACAAAACAGAGTTCCTATTTCCCAACAATAGTTTGGGCTTAAACTGTAATGCATGTGATGAAGTAAAAGAGAGCCAGCCCATCTAGTTTTGGGGTTTGATTGCGAAGCCCCTAACATCTTCATTGGACTTCGTTTTCCGAATTTGGGTAAATTTCAAAATAAGAGAGGGTGAATCTGTAGACCATATTTGGAATGTCCAGCATTCATTTGGGCTTGATTGTGAATGACCATATTTAATTTTCAATTAATTCACTTCAACTAAATAAACATGCTATCAATTTGATTATTCAAATTGTGTAAATGCCCTAAATTAGATTAATAAATTGGAAGTGGATTAGCGAATTTCCTAGAAATTTTAAAACAATTGTATAATAAACGAATTTATCCTTTTTTTTAAAATAAAATTAATCTTTTCTAATGTCTATTAGAAACTAAAACCCCTTCAAATCCATATGAAAAAAGAAGTGTATTGCTCTGAGTTGTTGATAGATTCACACATCTTTATTCTTAGCCATGCATGTTTACATATAGAGATGACAATTTTTCCTATTGAGATGGGATATTGCAGGATTCTGTCCAGTTTGAAATAAAATTAGACATATTTTTGTCCCAAAAAAATAAGGGTAGGGAATAAAACATTTTTTTTCCTTCCATTTGTATATACGGGACGAGACTAAGATTGGCAAATCCCATCCCATCCCATCTCATAGCCAACCCTAACTATTGATTTGATTTATTATTATGTTATTGAATTATTGGATATTTTAACATGGTTGAAGTTTATTACTGTCCAAATTTATAGTTTTTGAAGCATAAGTCTTTAATATTAATGTGCAATAGAAGCAAAAAGACAAATAAAAAATTTAGCATAAAATTATATTCGAACATGCATGTAGTCAAAATAAAACTAATATTTGATTATTCTACTTTATATTTATCCAAGATTCTTGTTATATTGAATTATGATGATCCTTAAATAAAAGTCAAAATTTATTTATTTACATTTGAGATTATTCAAGATAATGGGATGTGATGAGATATTTCACGGGACGAGAGTAGAATAAATTTTTGTCCCCAAAAAATAAAGGGACGGACCGAGACTTATTTTTTTATCCCACTTGCATAAAGGGGGCATAACTTAAATTAATAAATCTCATCCCTTCCTGTCCCATCCCATCTCATTCCCAATTGTATTTATATAATTGGTCACTCGAATTCAAAGGACAAAACCTTATTTTGATTTTGCCCATCCTATTACATCTTTTAATTGAAGAATTTTAGGAAAAGTTATTATGTTTGTATTTTATATTTATGTTTTTAAGTTTTGCTATATTTGATTTTAGGAACACCAATTCAATTAAAATATGCCACCCTAGAAGAAACAAAATAATTTTTTTTTTGGATTACATTAGATTATTGTTCAAGAGTACAACTCATATTACATGAGATTACAAATAATATTTAAAAATCAAATTATTACTAAAACTAGTTTACATTAATTCTTATGAAGCTCACCTAAATTTTTATATTCTTCGAAGGATGTTTACACTACTCACATTTCGAAAGAAAAAGACTACTTTCACTTAAATTAAAAAAAAAATTAAATTTTCATAATATATTGTGGGACTTCGAACCTATAACCTCATAATTGTGAGACACGTGTTCTAACCAATAGCCCAAAATCTAGCGGCTAGCAAAATAATTACTAACCTGCCAAATGCCTAAATTTCATATTTTTCTCATTAAATTTTTTCATTGGCAGAGCTTAAACTTTGCCTACTTGCATTTTCACTCTCAATTGTGCTACCGAAACAAACCTCCACTCTTCCCCTCAAATAACCAAAACACCGTCCAGCTGGAAACGTGTCACCACCACAAGACGCGTGGCCCTCTCTCAAAGAACAAAGCGAGTCGCAAAAACACTGATCAAATCCCCCATTCTTCTTCTCCACGGACCATACCCTGACCCGACACCAATCCCGTCTCTGTCGAAAACTCTCTTCAAAGCTAGAAAATTTATGCCTTTAATTCAAAACCCTCAATTGGGTCGTTTTTGTTTTGATGTTATTCGGCCAATTTACAGGTACTTTTTTTTTTTGGTTTTAGCTCATTTAATTTTTTTGGAAATTTTCTATCTTAATTGGTTCACTATATATATATATATTTTAATTATGCTTATTTGGGATTAATCATGTCACTCTGTCAATAGTCGAATTGTGTTAACATGAGGACAAAGGTTTTAGTCAAAGAGTTAATAGTGGCACTGACAATCATGTTGTTAGTTAATTTTAATATGAAAAGTTTGTAATTTTCACTATTTTTGGCCAAAACTTGAAGTGGCTAAAGGATTAAAAGAAGTAAGATTTGAGTATAGAACTGAAGTTTCAAAGTGAGGCTAGCGGCATGGAAATCTGAACACTACGTGGTTGACGTGTTGGATATGGTCAACAGAATCACTATCGAAGTAATGGAACTTAGTAAATGGTCAGGACTGAAAGTTGAATTGCCTGGTAGATGTTCTAAAATCTCCAAAAACAAGGATTGTATTTGTTTTGTGGTACACTGAATTGAAATGTAGTTTTGAAAAGGAGCAATCGGTGATAATGCTTACTTCATGTTAATTTACTGCTAGCGGGATGGTTGCTATTTAATATGAATGTGGTATTGTCTTGGAAATGCGAATGATAACGTTGTTTGGAGGTCGATGGTTGTTGCTAGAATATAGCCATTGGGATAAAGAAGCATTTTTTTAATCCATTGCTTAAACTCTTATCTCCAAAACCATTTAAAAGATTCTTTGCTGTCCATGTGATCAATATTTCTTCTGTCTAGTATTTTAGCTAAAAGTTTTCAGTTTTCTGTATAACAATTGATTAGTGGGACTATTGTATTGTATTCAATTGATTAACTTGTTCAGATGGTGAATCCTCACCATTAACTGCATTCCTATTTTTGTTAATTTTAAGATATTTGTAATTTTTGTGGTACAAATGGCTGTTTAAAATCAGAAAATTTGAATTCTTTTTTGTTGATTTTGATTACTAGTTACAATTATTTCTTTCTTTTAGGTACCTTCATGGGATCCCTTTGTAGAAAGAATAAAATCATCCCTACAGGAGACTTTGAAGAACTATCTATGTGATGTCACATGAAAGACATAAGACCAATGTGAGCAAAACTTGGAAAAGTGCATTTTGATTAAAACTGTATTTGACTATACCCACTGTAAGGATGGATTCCTATGACATCACTAGCAACACCATTTTGGAGCCACGTGATGATATGGAATTCGAGTCTCATGAGGCTGCGTATTCATTTTATAAAGAATATGCTAAATCTATGGGATTTGGTACTGCTAAATTGAGCAGTCGCCGGTCTAGGGCATCAAAGGAATTCATTGATGCAAAATTTTCATGTATAAGATATGGGAACAAGCAACAATCTGATGATGCCATAAATCCACGGCCATCTCCAAAAATTGGATGCAAGGCAAGCATGCATGTGAAGAGAAAGCAAAATGGAAAGTGGTTTATTTACAGCTTTGTAAAGGAGCACAATCACGAGCTTTTACCTGCTCAGGTGCATTTCTTTCGTAGTCACCGAAATGTCGATCCACTGAAGAATGATGTTAGGATAAGAAGGAGGAAGAACCTAGCTGCAGTATCTAAACTCTTCAATGCTTATCAAAATGTTGATTGTTTGGAGACTTATATGAGAAATCAGCATGATAAAGGGCGAAGCTTGGTTTTAGACCCTGCAGATTCTCAAGTATTGCTAGAATATTTTATGCAGATGCAAGAAGAAAATCCAAAATTCTTCTATGCATTTGATTTGAATGAAGAGCATCGATTGAGAAATGTGTTTTGGGTGGATGCTAAAGGCATGGAAGATTACACCAACTTCGGTGATGTAGTTTCTTTTGACTCGACGTATTTCACAAACAAGTACAAAATTCCATTGGTTCTTTTTGTTGGAGTTAACCATCATATTCAGCCCACATTGCTTGGTTGTGCATTAATTGCAGATGAAACAGTTTATACTTTTGTTTGGTTACTGCAAACTTGGTTTTTAGCAATGGGAGAGCGAGCTCCACAAGTGATACTCACTGATCAAAATAGCGCCATTAAAGCAGCTGTTGCAGCAGTTTTTCCAGAGACGCGCCATTGTTTCAGTTTGTGGAATGTACTGGAAATGATTCCTAGGCATCTCGAGTATCTAAGCCTGTGGCATGACAATTTTATGGAAAAATTTTACAAGTGTATATATAGGTCATGGACTGAGGAGCAATTTGAAAAGAGGTGGTGGAAATTAGTTGAAAAGTTTCATCTTAGAGAGGTACAATGGATTCAATCGTTGTACGAAGATCGTAAACATTGGGTTCCTACATTCATGAGAGGCATATCTTTTGCTGCATTGTCTATGCCTTCACGTTCTGAGAGTTTAAACTCTTTGTTTGACAAATATGTGTGTGGAGAAACATCGTTGAGAGAGTTTATAGAGCAATACCGAGTGATTCTTGAAGACAGGTATGAAGAGGAAGCCAAAGCAGATTTTGATGCATGGCATGAAACACCAGAGTTGAAATCTCCATCGCCATTTGAAAAGCAAATGTCACTAGTGTACACACATGAAATTTTCAAGAAGTTCCAAGTTGAGGTTTTGGGAGCTGCTGCTTGTCATCTTAAAAAGGAAAATGAATTTGAGACGACTACAACATATGAAGTTAAAGACTTTGAAGATAATCAGAATTTTATGGTGGAATGGAATGAGTCAAAATCGGACATATATTGTTCATGTCGTTCATTTGAGTATAAAGGTTATCTCTGTAGACATGCTATCATTGTTATGCAGATGTCTGGTGTTTTCAGCATCCCATCTAAATACATATTGCAAAGATGGACAAATGCTGCTAAGAGCAGGCATGCCATTAGTGAAAGACTAGATGAGATACAATCTAAGGTACGTCGGTACAATGATCTATGCCGGCGTGCCATCATATTGGGTGAAGAAGGGTCTATCTCACAAGAGAGTTATAATATCGCACTGTCTGCCATCCAAGAAGCTTTGAAGCAATGTGCAAGTCTGAATATTTCTGTTGAAAGCAATGCCAGGCCTATCACCTCAGATGTTCTTTCTGTATGTGGCACCGAGGAAGAAAATCAATTTGGTAATACATCTAAAGACAAGGTTCCCTATCCTTTAGTGGTCAACACCAATGGTAATCCTAGCAGAGCTGATACTGGAAGGGGAAGGGGACTAATATAAGTAACACTGCTAAAAAAGGAAAGGTTAGTAGAGATCTTGATGGTTAATGTTGCAGTTTTTTAGTTATTTTGCTGTTATAATGCTGTTTTGTGGTTCAAGAAAAAAATTCATTGAAATTTGATTCGACTTATGCAGCAGGCAACTCAACAACTGACCTGGAATGTTGGGACTCAAGATGGCTGTCACCAAATGGTTTGTCTCACTCTCATCTCTATGCTACTTTAAATTAGGAGATTAGTTCTTATCCTGGCATAATCTTAGATCTGAAATAGAAGACTATAACCTTAGTGTGGTTGGAACCTTACATCATATAGCATGGAATTTTACCTGAATTTGTTGCTTCCACTGAAATTATGTGATACAATGTCTAATTGGTTGACTATAATGCTTCATGTTTGTATAGAATGCATCCAAGGTTGTCTGCTTATCTACATGAAGATTTTGAGACCATAGATAGAAGTGGGCTGTGCAAATGAACTATGTCTGGGTTCAGCCTCCTGGTGATCATTGTTTTGTGCTTATGTTCATAAAATATGTCACATGCTATTATGTAGTTGTCAGATTGTTACTTATACCGATTTGTTGCTGCTGATGCAGTAGTTTGTTTTATTTATAGTAAAAAAAGAGGTTATTTAATGATAATAAATTCTGCAATGTTTCACCTAGAACCTATTCTATGGCAGCTGGCTCTTTGCCATATGGGTTCATATTTCATTTCTGGAAAATGATGAGTTTGAAGTTGACTAGTTAGTTCTTGTTGGTTTTTATTTATTTCATCCTGTGAGATACACTTTGGTTCTGCATATAGCCATTGCTCTTAGTTCTTACATTGCCCTGTTTGCTTCTCATGGTAGTTAGAATTATGGTATCATGCTGGAGTTATGCAGTTGAAGCTGTGCTGTTAAAGCTTGGGCACTGACTTTGCAGTGGTGGTTGATCTTTGATTTATGCAGTTTGTTCTTATTGATTAAGTGCATGGTAAACTGCCTTTGATTGTGTCAAGCTGTAACTTAGAATTAATGCTAATGTTCTGGAGAGTTCAAACTCAATTTGGCTTCGGGTTTCAGTCACGGAATTCATTCCTGCTCATTTATCTCGTGTTTGTAACTTGTGTTTTACTTCGTTTGCATCAACTTTCTGTTTGCACAGAACTTGATAACTGTTGATGGCATGCATTTCCTATAACATTTCATTTCCTTGTGGCAGGAGCTGTCTGACACGAGGCCAACACAGCTACATAATTTTGTGCAAACGCCGTTACAAGTGTTACCAACAATGTTTCATAATGTTGCGCCAACACAGTTTCATAACATGCCTACAACGCATTTGCAGGATAGTCGACTTCCTCGGTAGTGTGAGTTTAGCTGCTTCTCTCTGGATTGACACGAATTTCCATAGAATTGGCCAGAAGAGTAGTATAGGTTGCAGTTTTACAAATTTTTTAGGTGCTAGCTGCTGACAATGGTCCAAAGTAAAGTGCTTGTTGTTAGGTTGAAGAAAAATTCTGGTCTTTTTCTTTATTCCCACCCAAAATTAGCAGTGTGGGAGATAATGTACTAATTAATATATATTGTTGTTAAAGTGAGTACGTACTGTAGGTTGTTAAATTGTCTAGTTATAAATTCATGGAAGATTGCCACTTTCACCCTAATGTTTATGATTTTTACCATGTATGTGCTTACAGTTTTCATGATAGCTTGTCATCCCGTTTGATATAAAAAATCGCTTTGTGGTTAGAAAAATGACAGAAAAATGACAGAAATAACACTTAAGTCATTTTACGGTCTTTGCTATTCGATTAAAAACACAAAATAAGTGCTTTTTATGTTTCGAGTATCACTGAAAAATGATACAGATTTCTTTTAGCTGACAACAAAAGTTTGATTTTCAATTTTCTTGTTTGTTAAAGAAATAACATTGCAATTTAGGGTTGGGTGACGTTTTCTTGTCGAAAATATTTTTTTAGCTTTTTTTTTTTGGTTGAGAAGAGGGATATTATAGCTTAGTTCTTGATTTTTGTTGATATTATAAATCCACATATTTTACAAACTTTAATTGGTAAATATCTTGAAACATCTTGGTGCGGATAGACTAGTTATGTGTTCTGGTAGGCGAAAATCCCTGCAAAAATTAAGGTGATATTGTTCCTTAAGAACATGCTGGAAGCTTCCAAATTCTTTGCAAGTCTTACAAATTTAATATTTCTTTAATGTTACTCAAATTGCACATCAAACTTCAACTAGGTCAAGGTTAATTATACTTAATTAATATTTGCTTCGTCGCTCACTGGGTTAGCCTCAATGTTTCCTTAGGCTAATCGGTCATAAAATCAACCTAATATCATAATTTCAACGAAATCTTATATTTGAAATCTCTTTACTTTTAGAAGAAAATCATACCCCTAAACAATAAGATAAACATTAGGTGACTTGAAGATGCTATCAGCGAGACCAGGAAGAGCACAAAAACAAAAACAGGCAATAGCATCGCATGTTAAAGTGGCATGTCTTATGGAAGCTGCACATGTATATGTGAAAATAATGCATAATCCCAAGTTCTTGGCTCAGTATTATGAGACTTATTTTTTGGGTCAACACGAGAAGTTTGGTTGTTGACTGCCCCAGAAAGAACCTAAATGCACACAAGAGAAGCTCAGATCTTGGCAGAATTTTTATAATAAGTTCAAATAATTTGTCTCTGATCTTGTGCTAATGCAATACACCTGTTGCACACAAATGGTTGCTTCCTTTGTTTAATTAATTTCAATGTCGGATAAATGATTTACCTGCCATGAAACTTTGACTTGTGAGACTATGATGTGGTGTCTCTTCGGTAATTTTTTTTTATTTAAATTTCTTCATGTTTTAATATTTTCTATTTTGATATGGGTATTGGGAAGTCTGTTTGGTTTTGACCAAAGATTGTCAATTTCTAATCCCCCCCCCAAAAAAAAAGAAAGATGAAAAATTGCATGTAAATATATATCCGTCTAATAATTTCTTCTTCTTTATCACTTTTTTTTTTCCCTTAACATGATGGTTTCATAAATAAAATAACACTCTTTCTTTTCTTTTCTTTTCTTTTGAAGTTATGGTTAATATTAAGTTATCTTTTTCGGTGAATTCTTAATATTATTATTATTAGGTGAATTATTTCAAACCAAGACCAACAACAAGAAGAAAGACTGTAAGACATTTTTTTTTTTATCTCAAATCAGCCAAAACATAACCTAAAATTAAGCTGAAAAATCAAAAGCTCAAGCTTGTGGTCTAATCAGAGTATAAATTATGAAAACCTTTTCTTCTATGGACGTATTTGCTGGGACAGTCATGTTGCGCATGTGCAACATTATTTTAGTACCAATCATGCATGTAACAATTAACAAAAAGGGTATGATTGATTCTTAATTTCTTGTTAAGTATGTTTAGTTTTTTTTAACCCTTTTGTATGCCAGCTAATTGGCAGATCTGCTACAAAATCTTAGCAGAAAAAAAAATCAAATTAATATTTTTTATTAACTTCCCTTTGCAAGAGACCATGTTTCTTGAGACTCTTCGACTTTTCAATTTTAATTTTTGGTTTCTGTTCTGATATCACTGACTATTTTCAGGGCAGCTAGTTTCACATATCAAGGGATTTTATTATTATGTTACAAGCTAGCTAGAGTTGTTTGAGATCCTCTGATAAATCTTAACGGAAACGACTCTTAATTTATTTTTTAATATTTTGTATTTCTTTATTTATTTTATTTCTTGTTTTTCAAAATGAGATCCAGAATCTTGTGGTTGTGGATAACCTTCTTGTAGCATTATTGCCATTGCCTTGTCGGATACTGCCCCTTGCAAATTAGAGTTTCTTGCTCAATAATTAAGAAATAATCATGCGAGTTTGTTCTCAAAATTGGTCATCGAATGAAAATCATTATTAAAAAGGAAACGATTAGGCTACTGAAATATTTGTTGTATGATCACTAGATTGAAAATCAAATAAAGATTTAATTAATAACTATAATAGAAATGGCCGAATAAGAAATTTTCTAATAAAACAACTAGGGCATGAAGCATTTTTTTCCCCCTCCTAAATACAAAACCCAAATTACATCAAAATCACTATATAAAAAAAGAAAAAGAAAAAGAAAAAGAAAAAGAAAAAGAAAAAGAGCACATAAATTAAAGAAAAATATATATGTTTTTCTTTTTTTCAGTGCATTAAACTATTTTGCAGATCAGAACACTATATCGTGCCTCACTAATTGATTCGAACCAAGAGACTAGGGTGGTAAAGCTTTCCCAACAAATATTTAACGCAGTTATATTCCAAGTCTCGAACAGAGGACCTTCGTTAAATTAGAACAACCTTATGTTAGCTGATCTACACGCTTATAATTTTTTCTTTTGTTTTATTGGCATGCAATAAAGTGAAAACCAAAAGAGCATGGACCCTTTTCCTATTTCCTATTTCATTTTCAGATCTTGATATGGATGAGTTTTGAATTCGAGCACGCAAAAAGTTTGAATTATTATTATGATGGACTTTCAAGATATTACAACCATAATCAAACGGAAATTTGTTTCTTTTATTTAGTTTCTTTGCTCTTGCAGATACCAGACGTCCTCACTTTATTAGGTACAAAAGATACGTGCCATATAATTGTTTTGAGCAATATAACATTATTTTGCAGCTAAACATTATTAAATTACTCAAAATTATACTTTTATTACTGCAAAATTATACATAAAAATTAAAGTACAGATGAGTGATGACTGTATTTGATAATTATCAATTACACTAAATAGCATATATACAAAATATTTTGAGTTTTCTCATCAAAAAAATACGTGATGACTAATATTTTCTCTTGAAATCTGTAAAATGTAAATCTGTTTTGTATTAGCATGGAGTTTTATCTTCTTTAAAACCCACATAAAATGACCAAACGAGACCGATGGCTTGTGATTCATACAAGATCTTCTTCAATAATATCAATGACCCACAAACAAACACGACCGTCAACATCTTGAATGGGCCCAGTTTCCACAATCTACGGTGGATGATGAGCCAAGCGAACGGTGGAGATTACTCGTTCATGAGATGTATTGCTGCCGCTGCATTAATTATAATAGACTGGTTCCTAAGCAGCACATTGATGATTCCTATTAAGGAGACAAAGATTCATATCCTCATGGGTCAATCAAGAACGATGCCGACATTTACTGGACCCTCTATATATATATATATATATATATATTTTTTTTTTTTTTTTTGACATTGCATATGCTTTGCTACTCGCTTTGAACGTGCCCTCAATTATTTGTCCAAAATTATGGACAAAAAAATTTTGATTTGCAAAATATTCATGTTTTGGCACTACATATATCTTACTAGTGCAATAATGAATTAAAATGTACATATATATAATGAGCTATTCTATTCTGCGCTGAAGACATTTATCTGTCATAAAGCTTGAATTTAACATTATACAATTATTTTTTGACCTCGTATACTACATACTATTCATTATTTGTATAATTACTTGAACTCGATTATTGACTGCAGACATAAATCATTTTTATAGTCAGCCAAGTGTTCTCAGGGACTGCTGTACAATAATGCTAGATGCTAAAAATTAATGTATTATGTTGTCGAAATTTTAATTCGATTTATAAAACATGTAAATTAAATGTCAGTAAAGTGGGAAAAAAAAATACTTGTAAACTTTCCATGCCAAAAATGAATCCTTTCTTAAATTGTAGAATTAATAACCAATCCTTGTGATATTGCATTATTTTTGTAAACAGAAATATTTTTGATTGCGGCTTTTCAAAGATATCTTTAATTGAGTTTATATATTTGCAGTCTTGCAGTTGCAGACATTCATCCTGCAAAGAACCATCAATATTAAAAAATTATACTGTCGTATTAATGAATAATGGACCTGAAATCCCATGTATATAATATAGCCATGATGCTTCGTTCACCCAAATCAATTAAAACTCTTTTGTTTGGTACTTTCATCCCTCACTTGAAGCTTATCCATATTGAGTTGTTCTTATTCTATTATTGGTGGTCTCACTTCCAATTTGCATTATGCACAAATGGTAAGAAAATGATAGATGAAAAAAAATAATCATTGCAACTCTCACACTCATAGGATTTCATTGAAACTGATGGTCCGAATATTTTCAATGTTTTATAAAGTGATCGACCTTGATGTAATTTATATGCCTATGGCTTGAAAATAATTGATCGTGATGTTTGCTTTATATATATATAAACAATCTCATAATAATGAAATTTGAACCAATTAGATTATATCTATTTAATGAATTAAAAACTTAAAAAAATAGTATTGACTTTATAATAAAAGTTGATGTTATAATTACATATTTTATTACAAAATTAAATTAAGAAATAATGATAGTACTATCTTTAATGCTATCAAACTAATCGACTTGTTAAATTTATTAACTGTGAGGAACAAATTTATGCATAATTTAAAAACACACACACACACACATATATATCAAACTACCAGTTTTTTAATTTTTTTTATTTAGATGTTTAAAAAAAAATAAATATGTTATTTAGATATTTCCATTCAGGTCTCTTCAGACTTTAATTAAATTTAAATCTATATATATTTCAAACAAACAAACAAACGTAATTAATCAAGGACTTAGATCGTGCTTGAATCATATCTGTTTTAAGCACAATTCGAATATGTGGATTCAAAATAAACCGAGTTTGGATTCAAAATTATGGAAAATTCTTCTTCTATACACATGAAAATTGAGCATCTTTTTCTTGAAATGAGTTACCGCTGGACCGCATTGGCTGTATATATAATTTCACCAATCGCGTGCAAGTTTATCAATTGCGAAGGCCAAAAGTAAGAAATATTGTCATTGCAATTTTTGTACCAAAAACAAAAGGAAAATAAAATAAAATTGGGTGACACGTGGCGTGCACACAATTAGAAGCCTCGTCAGGGGCAAAATAGTCACAAAATGATCACCGCTATATAAAATTATAAATAACTATGTATTCTCTTTCCATGCCCATGCTCAAAACTCAATCCACTTCACTTCCCAACGTAAGCCCGAAACTCATCGTTTCGGATCAAGCATAAAACAACATGGGTGGCGGTGTCGCGTTTTACACTGCACAGCTTCTTCTAATCTTCCTCGCCGTTAGTTCTTCCGTCGTTAACTGTTGCCCGCCGTCAGAGCGGGCAGCACTCTTAGCCTTTAAAGCTGCCCTCCACGAGCCTTACTTGGGCATCTTCAACTCCTGGACCGGCAACGACTGTTGCCACAACTGGTACGGTGTTAGCTGTGACCAGGAAACTCACCGGGTAGCTGACATTAACCTACGTGGCGAGTCCGAGGACCCGATATTCCAGCGGGCCCACCGAACCGGGTACATGACCGGGTATATCTCACCCGCTGTCTGTAAACTCACGGGTCTCTCCAGTTTCACGCTGGCTGACTGGAAAGGCATCAGCGGGGAAATCCCACGTTGCATTTCTTCAATTCATTTTCTCCGCCTTCTTGATTTGATCGGAAATAAGTTGTCGGGCGACATTCCCCGAGATATTGGCCGGCTTCACAGACTTACTGTCTTAAATATCGCCGATAACAACATATCGGGTACGATTCCCCCTTCCATTGCTAATCTTTCCAGCTTGATGCATCTTGACTTGCGTAACAACAGAATTTCGGGCCCGATTCCGGGAAGTGTCGGGCGACTCCGAATGATGAGCCGGGCTTTGCTGTCTCGGAATCAGATTTCGGGAACAATCCCGAGTTCTATTTCGAGGATTTATCGTCTTGCCGATTTGGACTTGTCGATGAACCAAATATCGGGTGTGATACCGGCTTCGCTGGGGAAAATGGCGGTATTGGCAACTCTTAATCTTGATTTTAACAAGTTATCGGGTCCCGTACCGGCGAGTTTAATGACCTCTGGGATCAGTAATTTAAATCTCAGTAGAAACATGCTCGAAGGAAAAATACCGGATATTTTCGGACCCAGATCATATTTTACAGTGATTGATTTAGCGTATAACAAATTGAGCGGGCCGATTCCGAGAACCTTGTCGGCTGCGTCGTATATCGGGCATTTAGATTTCAGTCATAACTATCTTTGCGGGAGGATTCCGGATGGTTCACCGTTTGATCATCTTGAAGGTTCATCGTTTGCTTACAATAAATGTCTATGCGGGAAGCCGCTTAGGGCTTGTTAAGATAATGTATCGGCCGAGGCAGGGTTTGGTTTATCGGCCTTGATCCCGATATATATATCGCCAGAATATATATTTATATGTTTGTGTAACCATTTAACATTTTCAAGAAAGGGTACTAGCTATTATATATTTGTTTTGTTAATTTAGATTTACATTGTATCCTAGTCATTACGTTATTTGATAATGA
This sequence comes from Atalantia buxifolia, assembly GCA_030444775.1. Taxonomy (NCBI): domain Eukaryota; kingdom Viridiplantae; phylum Streptophyta; class Magnoliopsida; order Sapindales; family Rutaceae; genus Atalantia; species Atalantia buxifolia. The sequence continues at coordinate 29,909,625 of CM059832.1, read as the reverse complement.
ACATGAGGTACAATGATTCTCTTAATATGAATTGTCATTAAAAAATGGATTACATTCGTCTCTAATAATTAATATAAAGATTTTTTTTTAAATATCTTAATAATACACTACTTATTCTGGTTATACTTCATAAAATCGTGATAGATTTACACAAAGAGTGAGATGAAATCTTTCATGATACACAAAAATAATTTTCATTTCTTTTATAAAATAGCATCATGCAATATAAATCACGAATTTGAACTTTTAATATTCTCAATATGAATGAGAATGAGCATTTGGTTGCAATGAATTAAAATCGAACAGATAACGATATCTTCAATATAATCTGAATTGTGAAATTTTTAAAGCCCGAACCAAAACGTTACCAATAAATCGCATGTAATTTACATTGCAGAACAAATACATAAGGCCTTGAGTTATAATATCAAATCTTGCTGGCCATAGCTGGCATCTGAGCAAAACACAATAAAGAGTGAATTAAGTAAAGACAGCACACGTGAAAAAATTAAGCGTGACAACGACTCAATCGTCGCATTGCATTGATGCCGTGGGGTCTGCTCACATAATTCTGACGGTGCAGAAAGAAATTTACTTATGTTCGCTTGTAGGCGATAGCGGCAGAGACGTAAAGCTTACCGCATGCAGGGAAAGAGGAAAAAAATGGGACAGTTAAATTCTTCTGTATGATACTTGCCTTGCTAGCGGCGGCCACCTCAAAAGTTCTTTAGCCATGTGATTTCTATATATCTTCAAGAATCAAGGATATTCTTACCGACTTATCTTGAATATTATGTAGGAATTTCACGTGTCGGTTTAAGTTTTTGGGTTAAGAGATTTTTTTTTAAATATAATATCAGAGTTAATGTCTTAAGTTCAGACGATTCTCGTTACGTTCATATTTTATCAACTATTTCCGTCAATTTACTAGCTCATTTTCAATCTCTTGTCTTGCGATCCATCTACGAGCTCTGATATATCTTAAAATTTAGTCCATATTTCATGTAAGGAGATTGTTAAAAATTGTCTTAAATACTATTATTAGACTCTTATCTATCAATTTATGCTTTTGAGGTAAAAGCAATTTCTATTGCATATATAAAGTACATGTTCGAATTAATGGTCTTACTGAACAAATAATTTGGTACGGTTATGCATGCTCATATGACATGATGATATTATATGTGTTTTTGTGTGTCAGTGAGTGTGTGTGCGGTTGATGAACTACCCAACACTTCTTAATATATACGTATAGAATGAATTAAGGATAGCTTATCAGCAAGACCAACTCATATTGAAGCAGAATCGGCGGGAGTCCTTGCGAATTGAATCCATGGTAAGTTTATGCCAGCAAACCAACACGTGCACAATATTTTCTGTATAAATTGTTTAATAAATTAAACGGTAATTAGCCAAACTTACCCCAAAAATTTAGCGTAACATAAAGTTATATATATATTTTGTTAATCGTTATTAACCGCATAACGACATAACGTAGCGGGTATTACCAAATCCTAATAAAAATTCACAACCCCATATGACGATATATGTTCCATCTATTTTAAAATTCATTCACAACTGTGTGCTAGCTTCTTGTTAGTAATTTCTGTTATCTCTTTCTCTATTATACACTATATGTATGTGCGTGTGTGAATGGGATTAATTCATAAATCAACTCATCAGAACATTAACACTTTCCGATTCTTTGTATCATATTGAGAGAATAATGAGTGGTAAAATGTTAAACATGGGAGCCGTTTTAGTTAGTCTCGTTTTTATCATAATCAATTTCTCCCCAGCAACAATTGCTGTGCGTACCAGCAATGAAAGTGACAAAGATGGATTACAAACCTACATAATTTACGTGCAAAAGCCAGAGCAAGGTGATTTGGACAGCTGGTACCGTTCATTCTTGCCAGAAACTACAATCTCGAACTCAAGCGATCACGATCGTAATCAATCATCACGGATGTTGTATTTCTATAAGAATGTGGTTTCGGGTTTTGCTGCAAGATTGACAGCAGAGGAAGTAACGGCCATGGAAACAAAGAAGGGGTTTATATCAGCCCGTGTTGAAAACACATTGCATCTACATACAACCCACACTCCCAACTTCTTGGGTTTGCATAGAAGTTCAGGATTTTGGAAAGATTCGAATTTCGGAAAAGGAGTGATTATTGGAGTTTTGGACACAGGCATAACACCTGGTCACCCTTCATTTAAAGATGAAGGCATGCCTCCACCACCAGCAAAGTGGAGAGGAAAGTGTGAATTAGTAGGGGCGACTTGTAATAATAAGCTAATTGGGGTCAGAAATTTTTTTTGTGGCAAAGATGGCTCAGCTATTGATTATTCTGGGCATGGAACCCATACGGCAAGCACGGCCGCTGGGAACTTCGTGCATGGTGCAAATATATTTGGTCAAGCCAATGGAACCGCAGTAGGCATGGCGCCTTTAGCTCACTTGGCAGTATACAAAGTTTGTAATCCCACCGTCTATTGTCCCGAGAGTGCAGTTATTGCAGGAATTGACGCTGCTATTGAAGATGGTGTTGATGTGCTTTCTCTTTCATTCGGCCTTGGTTTATCGCAATTCTATGATAACGGAATTGCAAAAGCAACATTTGCTGCAATTCGGAAAGGCATTTTTGTCAGTATTGCGGCAGGGAATTCTGGACCAAATCATTATACTTTAGTTAATGACGCTCCATGGATGCTTACTGTAGGAGCAAGCACCATTGACAGAGGCGTAACTATTTCGGTTCGGCTCGGAAATCAAGAAACATACGACGGTGAGGCACTTTGGCAGTGGACAGATATCCCTTCCAAGGAATTACCTCTTGTTTATCCTGACGCAAGGAATCATTCGACAACAACATTCTGCTCGCCGGAAACTTTAAAAAGTGTTGATGTCAAAGGCAAAGTAGTATTATGCCGAAGAGGTGCATCTGGAGATGATGTCTTGAATGCTGGTGGTGCTGCCATGATTTTAATGAATGACGAACCTTTTGGTGACTCTACTTTAATCCAACGTAATTCACTTCCAAATGTGCGTGTAAGTCATGCAGTTGCGGAGAGCATAAAAGCCTACATAAATTCAACATCGTCGCCAACTGCTGCATTAGTGATGAAAGGAACTGTAATTGGCAGAGGATCTGCTCCTCAGGTTGTTGCTTTCTCTGGAAGAGGACCCAGCAGAATAAGCCCTGGAATCTTGAAGCCAGACATTATTGGACCTGGCCTGAACATTATAGCTGCCTGGAGAACTACTGTGGACCCCCTAACAAATAGAGTATACACATTTGACATAGCTTCAGGCACATCAATGGCTTGCCCGCATCTTAGTGGTGTAGCAGCTTTGCTCAAAAGTGCTCATCCTAACTGGTCACATGCTGCTATAAAATCTGCCATGATGACTACTGCTGATACAGTAAACCTTGAAGGCAACCCAATTCTTGATTGCACTCGTCTTCCAGCTGATCTGTATGCAGTTGGTGCAGGCCATGTTAACCCATCAAAAGCAAATGATCCAGGACTTCTTTACGATATCCAGCCCGATGATTACATTCCCTATTTATGTGGCTTGAATTACACAGACGAACAGGTGCAAAGCATTGTGGATCGTGAAGTTCAATGCGCAAAAGTATCAAGCATACCAGAAGCAGAACTAAATTATCCTTCATTTTCCATCAAATTGGGGTATAGTCCTCAGACATATCATAGAACAGTGACAAACGTTGGAAAAGCTAATTCATTCTACACTCGCCAAATTGTTGCCCCTGAAGGAGTGGAGATTACTGTACAACCCAATAATATATCCTTTACAGCGAAAAATCAAAAGATGGTATACTCGGTGACATTCACTAGAACAGGAAATACTAGTGCATCTTCTGCACAAGCGTATTTGAGCTGGGTTTCTGCTAAATACACCGTGAAGAGCCCAATTGCAATCAGTTTTGAATGATGAATCCAGAGAATAGCGGCTTAGGTGATTTATTAAAAAATCACCTACATAAAACATTTTGAGCAAGGAGGGAAGGTAGTTTCGATGGTTGTGATTGTGGAACATTGACGACATTATTTCATAATTATTATAGATTTTCATGGATAATTGGCCAATAAAATTGTTGATCAAAAAGGAAAGTTGTAATGAAAATTCTTCAATAAATTATAGAATTGTTTAACCTACTATTTTTCGAGAGACGTGTACTTGTTTATTTTTCTTCACAATAGAAAACATTTAGTTGTCTTATGTATGTGCTGAGAGACTTTGGAAACTACCATTTTGTTTCTCAAAATATTATGGTTTGTATCGCAAAAGTGTAGCTCGGTTTGGCGTAAAGACTTGAGATGAACTCTCTTACAGAATTTTTTTTAAAAAGGATTTTCTCAAAATAATGAACTCTTTTTCATGATTTCTTAAGGAGCATCGCTTTGATTTGCATAGGAATCTTTTCGACTTTACAAGAAAAATCCTTGGAGCAAGTCAGTGCAAGGCAATCTTGAAACAAGATTGTTTTTCAGTACTCCATGGGCTGCTTCTGCTGTTATTTTACACTTATTCACTTTGATCTAAGGATTTGTTGATAGTTATTAGATAAAGAATTAGACAAGATGGTGACAAAAACAATCGTGATTCTTGACAAATTCAATCACTTTATTCATAGATTTGTAACATGATGGAGATTAGTGCAGAGTATTCTTTTGCTATTTTGTGGCCCCTTGTGTTTTGTTTAGTATTTTTCTTAAAGAGACATATATATGTAATTAAATCTTAACCGTGATTATCACGACTCGTATAAGTACTGAGATATAAATTCTCAATACATTAAGAAATAATAGGTTCTGTTATCCAAGTAGAGAATCTTCTTAAAAGTCTGGCTTCATCCCTGGATAAACTCTAGTCCGAACAATAGTTTGCAAATGTCAAATAAAAGAAACACTAAAATTTTCAAGCATGTGGCAGGCCCGATCACGAAGCATCAGCTAAATTCCACGTTAGGGGCAAAATCGTCCTAAAAATATCTCCATCATATAATAAGAACGTATGCTCACACTTCCATGCTCAATCCACCATCACCTCACTCCCCAACGTAACAAAACTCGCCGTTTTGGATCAAACCAAGCAACATGGCTGGTGTCGCGTTTCACTGTACAGAGCTACTGATAATCTTCCTCGCCGTTAGTTCTTTCGTCGTTAACTGCTGCCCGCCGTCGGACCGGGCAGCGCTTTTAGCCTTCAAATCTGCCCTCCACGAGCCTTACATAGGCATCTTCAAATCTTGGACGGGTAACGACTGTTGCCACAACTGGTACGGCGTTAGTTGCGACCCGGAAACACACCAGGTCGCTGAGATCACCCTACGAGGCAAGTCCGAGGATCCGATATTCCAACGGGCGCACAGAACCGGGTACATGACCGGGTTTATCTCGCCCGCTGTGTGTAAACTCCCGCACCTCTCCAGCTTAACACTCACCGACTGGGAAGGCATCTCCGGCGAAATCCCACGTTGCATTACTTCACTCCCCTTTCTCCGTATTCTTGATTTAACAGGAAACAAGATATCGGGCGAGATTCCCCGAGATATCGGGAAGCTTCACAGACTTTCTGCGTTAAATATCGCCGACAACCACGTATCGGGTCCGATTCCTCGTTCCACTGGTAATCTTTCTAGCTTGCTGCATCTAGATCTACGCAACGATAGAATTTCGGGGCCGATTCCGGGATGTTTCGGGCGACTCCATATGTTGAGCCGGGCTTTGCTGTCTGGGAATCAGATTTCGGGGACGATCCCAAGTTCCATTTCAAGAGTTTATCGTCTGACCGATTTGGACCTGTCGACCAACCAAATATCGGGGCCGATACCAGCTTCGTTAGGTAAAATGCCGGTCTTGTCAACGCTTAATCTTGATTTTAACCGATTGTCGGGCGTCATACCAGCGAGTTTATTGTCTTCTGGGGTCAGTAATCTAAATCTCAGTAAAAACTCGCTTGAAGGGAAAATACCGGACGCTTTCGGGCCGAAATCTTATTTTATGGTGCTTGATTTATCGTACAACAAATTGAGCGGGCCGATTCCGAGAACTTTGTCCGGCACATCGTATATCGGGTATTTAGATTTGAGTCATAATAATCTCTGTGGGAAGATTCCGGCCGGTTCGCCGTTCGATCACCTTGATGCATCATCTTTTGAGAGCAATAAATGTTTATGTGGGAAGCCGTTGCTTAATGCTTGTTAAGATAATAACTCGGCGGAGATAGGATTTGATCCCGAAATTTCGTCATCATATGTTTGTATAACAATGTAACATGAAAAAATGATTATATTGTTTATTTGGATTAAGATTTTTTTTTAATAATCACGAATTAGAAAGGTCTGTATTTTATTTGTAATCAAATTTGTATTTAAAATAGTTACATGTTTAATGCAGTGCACTAATTGTTGTGACTCTAATATTATATCGAACTTAATTTGTCAGCACCGTCCGGCCTAATGCTCATCTCTGCTCTCGATCACGCTCTTAAGGTTTTTACTTAGGTAATATATAAAGGGAAAATGACAACGACATCCTATGTTGTTTAACAGATAATATGGAAAGAGAGAATGACAACGATACTCTAGGTTGTATGACAGATAACATGCAAAGAGAAAATGACAATGACATCCTTATCTTGTTTAATAAATAATATATAAGAGGAAAATGATAACGTGACTCATATGATTCAATGACATGATTAAGGAGAGCTTTCTTTATTTTTCAAAATCTATCACACAAATTGCTTTTAGGATAAGTATACTATTTGATTCTAAGATCCTTCTATAGCGTGGGTGTCTGAATTTTCAAAATGTAGATTCGAGATTTTACAAGGTTGTAAAATTTCTTTTTTTATTGTATTATAAACTAATCCTTTAAGATTTTGTAACACTATAAAAATTTTAAATCTACATTTTGAAAAATGAGGGCGCTTGCGCTTGAGAATGATTAATATAACTATAACGATGCAAATGTATTTCATTTTGACATAATTGTCAAAAAAAAAAAAAATTCATTTCTCTAAACAAGGGTGTTTCCATAATAATTTTACCAAACCGTGAGAGTTTCGTTGTCTTTTTCCATATAACCATATGTAAATAATGTGAATTGATATTTTGCTAATAAGACCTATCTTAATTTGACAACTTTATGCATTGAATTATTTGTTATATAATAGAGTAACTAAAAATTAACAATCACAACTCATAGACAAGTTTCACAAGACGACACGCTTACTACAGTATGTAAACGTTACAGACCTTAATTTTGATTAGAATTTCTGTAATAGAGTTGCAAAACGAGAGAGAGGCGACTGTAATCACTATAATTTGTAACCACAATATCCTCAGCTTCAGGTATCATTGAATCTTCCTTACGTAGTTGAACATCATGATTATCTATTCTTGTGGTGTTAAATTACTTGGTACTCTATGATTTCAAAATTTGATACATTTACCCAAATTTAAAGCATGACAAAACCTAACTTGATGAGATTATTTGTAACAGAGATGCAAAAACGAGAGAGAGGTGGCAGTAATCGCTATGATCTACGACCACAATTGCAATCATCAGCAAATTCAGGTGTTGTTGAATGTTTGTTTTCTAGTCACGGACCATGATTATCTACTCTTGTTGTGTTAATTAAACTACTTAGTGTTTTATGATTTTAAAAGTTGATCTACTTATCAAATATATAAGTACGAATTGTTACCACGTGATCTTAATTTGACAGAGAATTTTGGAAGATCTTTTGTTTATTTTGATTTTTTTGTGATACTAATTAGTTGTTAAGTAATTATGTTTTTACTTAGCTTAAAAAAATATTTTTGTAATTTTTTCTTGGAAGCTTAAAATGAAGTTTATTAAATTAAGTTTGGAGCAAAATAATAAGCTATATGGGGATTGGGTATCCACAAGATATCTCCTTTAGTATGTCTAAGGGTCCTCAAACCCTTAGAATACAAATGATATATTAGTTGTATGCAATTATTTTAAATAAATTATATTTATTATTATGAGCATGTTGAAGCTTATTCATTTTAAATTACAATGTTAACCATATAATAAACGAATGGTGTTATTTTATGCATGTAATTATTTTAAAAAAACCAACTTGCAAGCGATAGAATACAAAATTCAATTATACAAACTGTACATGTATATATTAGATTATTAGTTGTATGATCTCTTTATGTATTTTAAAATTACTATCGTGAATGATTATAATGGAAATGGCGGAGGTACAAAATCCACCTAAACTTTAGGGACATGTCAAAAATAAATATTTTAAAATAAGGACAATTAATTTCTATTTGTTCAAAATTTCCTCTTAAAATAATAAATTTGAAGTCTGAAAATGAATTAAATTGCACTACATTTATTTATCTGATTCTTATGCTTGACTATAAATTTTCTTTTTTTGGGTCATTCTGTTTGTTATTTAAACATCTAATAATTATTACTGCATTAACAGCAAGCCGAAAGAGAAAATACAATGGCTGCTGTGAATGGGCCGATCTTCCAAAAGACCTTCTGTATTTCATCTGCAACAAACTTAACCTTGCCGATTTTCTGGCCTTCAGCTATGTATGCCACGAATGGAGAAAGAGTTTCCTGGGAACCAAACACATTATGGCATCACAAGCCCCATTGATGAGTTTCATTACAACAAGAGGAAGGAGTAATTTCTATCGCAACAACTGGCTTGGCGTATCAAGTGGTTTCTTGATCTTTGGAGATAATATCAGGAACATTTGGATAAAAAATCCTATCACAGGCCAAGAACTGAAATTCTCTAAAGTGCCCCAACCAATCAATCAATGGTACAGGTATGATCAAGCCATTGTTGGTTCCATTGAATCTTATCCTGGTCGTTTTCTCATTGCTGTTCTCTCTCGCACACGTTGGAGTTCCAACGTGTGTTTCTGCGTAAGTGGATACAACGCGTGGCTCAGTTGCTCTTCTGGCCCAAGTAATCCCTGGATCGTCATGGAGATTGTTATCTTCAAAGGCCGGATTTTCGCTCTAACGAGTGATTTTCGCATTGGGGTATTCGATTTAAGTTGCTGCGAATTGTTGGTTCTTAATCTGAAGGGCACCCCAGCACTGAGGATCAAACGTGCAAGACTCGGGATATCGAAAGATAAGTTGTTGATAATTGATTCCGGAAACTTTCCCGGATATAAAGTTTACTGGATAGATTTTGCAAATATGAAATGGAGGGAGATGGAGAGCTTGGGTGATGAATCTTTGTTCATGGGATATAAGATGAGTGCGAGATTGTGCAACGCGACCAAGTGGGGAAGGAGAAGCAACTTCATTTATCACCTTCCATTCATCTCAAAAACTTGTTCAGAGATATCTTTAGATGGTAAGAAAGCGGCAGACATTTCTATTTGCCCGGAGAATGTTTCTCCGAAAATGAATTTTTGGTATTTTCTGCACCACCATCAAGGCATGGATAGCGTTCGCTCGGGTTTCTAGTTTATTTGCTTATGAAGAGAATAATTTGGCTTTAACGATGCTTTAATTTGCTTTGTGTTATGCTATTAATTTCTTCTTTGTTGTTCTCAGAATATTTTCTAAAGTTATTCACTGCGCATTGACCTTTATTAAGTGATTCGATATTTAATGTACTTTGGATCTTTCTAGGCATAGTAACAATAAGAATTCGAATCAGAAGGCAATATCAACAAATATTCAGGGTGTGTGTGTGTGTGTGTATATACACACAATGCAGGGCTGTTTTTATTTGGTATAGTGGTCGCACTCTCTATTGAAAATCTCTAATTTTTCGTTTTTCTTGCAAGTTTTCTATTAATGACACCTTCAAATTTTACAATATTTTATGTAATATATCATAATGAGGGATGGAGGAACAAATCCTGAGACCGAAGTTCCTAGAGTCGATAAGATCTAAAGGTGTCGTGAGATACTCGGCTTTTTTTAAATGGTGTGTTCGCTTTGTGCAAAATTATAAAGAGCCAAATTATGTGGGTTCAATGTCACATCCCATTGTTCTAGTCCTTCCAATGAAGAGAGAAATGGTATACCCAACCAATCATGATTAATCAATTAGTTGGACGCATGGTAGATCCTATAGTGGGACAAAATTGTGAGGCAGAACTAATTTAATTTTTGAAAAAATATAATCTCACTATAGAACACAAAACCCTTCATTCTTTTTCTAAGGTTTTACGCTTTCCTAATTACATTATAAATATGTACATTGGTGACTTTCATAGAAAAGGACTAGAATGTAATAACAGTAAGTAGATAAATATGTGGTTACATTAAAATTAGATTTTATATAAAGAATTAAACATTATTTCTTTATTAACTTAATGCCCTGTCCTTAGGACAGCATTAGCAAAATTAACCTGCCTAAACTCAAAGAATATATCTGACACTACAAAAAAAATGACTATATCCTGACTCTATGATCCTGTCCCACGATCCCTTTAGGAGTAATGTTGAAACAAACAGTATCGGTTTCATCTCTAAAGATCAATAATGGTGCCAGAAGGTAATTCCTGTTTGTTCCTTTTGCCACAAAGCTGAGAGGATTACACTGATTCATTCCTTTTTGCATTATAAGGCTAGCTGCCCGTTTGAATCGAAGCCACGCTCTTGTCGGTGCGGTGAGCTTCAGGACTGTCCCCGCATTCAAGGTAACACCACTATACACGAAGCTGCCCTTACGACTTATTGACTCCAAAGATTCAGTATTGGCCCTACCATCCAATCCAGGATTTACTTGGAAAACAAAATTTCCGGGACCTTTTGAGACCACGAGGTTATAAACTGTTAGAATATGTGTTTAGGACCGCTGATGTGGAGTCATAACTGTTGCTTAGTTGAATGTTTTAAATTTTTCTCGTTTTTGGTGTTGGTTATTTTTTCTTCTTGTGATCATGGCACAATCTTTGGACCATGATTCTAGTGGGTCGTTATTTTATTTTTGGTGTGTTGTTATTTAAGCTTCAAATTGTAATGTTTTTTTGTGTGAATGAAACGTGTGATGTTCTCTTGACAATTTACGTGGCTCTTATTTTCATCTGTCAACTTTGTTTTCTTTTCTTATTTGAGTAACAACATCTGGTATCAGAGCACTCTTCTTAAGGGATCTGTGTTTGAATTTGTCAAGTCATGGAAGCTGAAGCCAGTTTCTCCGCAATTGCTCCGACGGTGTTTGACGGAAACAACTACCAGCTTTGGGCAGTACGTATGGAGACATATTTGGAAGCTTTGGATCTTTGGGAAGCAGTGGAAGAAGATTATGAAATTCCTGCTCTTCCGAACAATCCCACCATGGCACAAATAAAGACGCATAAAGAAAAGAAGACAAAGAAATCAAGGGCAAAGGCCTGTTTGTTTGCTGCAGTCTCATCCACCATCTTCACTCGCATCATGTCTTTGAAGTCAGCAAAGGAGATATGGGATTATCTCAAGAGTGAATATGAAGGAGATGAAAGAATTAAAGGTATGCAAGTCCTAAACTTGATCAGGGAGTTTGAACTTCAAAGAATGAAGGACTCCGAGACAATCAAAGATTACTCGACATGGGCTTCTTAGTATTGCAAACAAAGTGAGGCTCCTCGGATCTGAATTTACTGACTCAAGAATTGTAGAAAAAATTCTTGTTACAGCACCTGAAAGATATGAAGCAACAATCACAACCTTTGAAAATACCAAGGATCTCTCAAAGATTTCCTTAGCAGAATTGCTTAACGCATTACAAGCAAGGAACAAAGAAGACTGATGAGAGAGGATACAAAAACCGAAGGAGCTTTAGCAGCCAAACATCAAAACATGGCCAAAAATAAAAAAAAGAAGAAGTACTTTGAAGGAAATGGGGCAAGTTCAAAGATTCGAATGCAAAAGGTAAGAATGAAAATCGAAGAAATCCTATCCACCTTGCAAACATTGTGGAAAGAAGGGTCATCCTCCATTTAAATCTTTGGAGAAGACGATGCTAAGTGCACTAAATATAATCAGATGGGGCATGAAGCTATTATCTGTAAAAATGAAAATCAACATGGTGAAGAGGCAAAGGCGGCTGGTCAAGAGGAAGAGGATCACTTGTTCGTCGCTACATGTTTCTCTGGCATCGAATCAAGTGAGAGTTGGCTTATTGATAGTGGTTGTACTAATCACATGACACATAACAAGGATCTATTCAGGGAACTTAGCAACGCAAACTCATCAAAGGTTCGAGTTGGAAATGGCACGTACATATTGTGAAGGGAAAAGGCGATTGCAATCACAACTTTGTTCAGGTACAAAGTTCATTTCTGATGTGTTGTATGTCCCTGAAATTGATCAAAACTTGTTAAGTGTTGCACAACTAATTGAACAAGGTAATAAAGTTGTGTTCGAAGACAAAATTTGCTTGATTAAAGATGCAGATGGAAAAGATATTTTCAAAGTAAAAATGAAAGGGAAAAACTTTGTTCTAAATCCATTGGAGGAGGAGCAAAATGCTTTCTCGATCAAAGAAAATATCACTGAGTTATGGCACAAGAGGCTGGGGCATTATCATCATCAGGGGCTGCTGCAGATGAAATCCAAGGGGATGGCAAATGATCTTCCAGAACTTGATGACTATATTCCAAATTGCAAAGCATGTCAGTTTGGAAAGCAAAGCAGGAGACCATTTCCCAAGGCAGCATGGAGAGCAACAAAGAAGCTGCAATTAGTTCATACTGATATTACAGGCCCACAAAGAACGCCTTCTTTGAATGGTAGTCTTTATTATGTTGCATTCATTGATGATTTTACCCGTATGTGTTGGATCTTTTTTTTGAAGCACAAGTCAGAGGTGGCTCAAGTTTTTTGGAACTTTAAAGTCAGAGTTGAGAATGAGAGCGGTTGTAGAATTCAGACTCTTAGATCAGACAATGGCAAGGAGTACACCTCTGAAGCATTCAATCGCTTCTGTGAGGAGGCTGGCATCCAACATCAATTAACCACTCCATACACTCCACAACAAAATGGAGTGAGTGAGCGACGGAACAGATTTATATTGGAGATGACACGATGTATGCTACATGAGAAGAACTTACCAAAGCAAATCTGGGCTGAAGCTGCAAGCACTGTTGTTTTTTTGCAAAACAGGCTTCCCACAAGAGCAGTGAGGGATAAAACACCCTTTGAGACTTGGTATGGCTATAAACCATCTCTGAAATTCCTTAAAATTTTTGGATGTTTGTGCTTCACTCATGTTCCACAGAATAGTAGAGACAAATTAGATAAAAGAGCACTTCCAGGCATCTTTATTGGCTACAGCTTCGTTGCAAAAGCTTATAAAGTTTTCCAGCCACAAACTGGAAAAATTATTATAAGTAGGGATGTGCACTTTATGGAAGATGAAGAGTGGAATTGGGCTGATGCAAAGAAGATGGATCCAACCTTAAAAAAGCCAAAACTCAAGTTTCCTGTTATTGATACAGCAGATCAAAGCTTTGAAGATTGGGAAAATGAAACGGTGGATGACAGACCTATCAGGGGCACAAGACCACTTTCAGATGTTTATCAAAGATGCAATGTTGCTGTGTGTGAACCTACAAATTTTGAAGAAGCCAAGACGGATCAGAATTGGGTTACGGCAATGAATGAGGAGCTGTTCATGATTGAAAAGAATAAAACATGGGAGTTGGTTGATCGACCCCAAAATAGGAAGGTAATTGGAGTCAAGTGGGTGTACAAAACCAAGCTTAATGCTGATGGCTCAATCAACAAATATAAAGCTAGGCTCGTGGTCAAAGGATTTGCTCAAGTACCTGGTGTGGATTACTCAGATACCTTCGCACCAGTTGCTAGACTCGACATCATCAGGCTTTTACTAGCTATTGCAGCACAAAAAAATTGGAGGGTGTACCAGTTAGATGTCAAGTCAGCGTTTTTGAATCGTTTTCTGCAGGAGGAGATTTACGTAGAGCAACCGGAAGGCTATGTTAAGGAAGGAGAAGAAGACAAAGTGTATCTTCTTAGAAAAGCTCTTTACGGTTTGAAGCAAGCTCCAAGAGCTTAGTACAGCAGGATTGATGAATACTTGCGGAACTTGGGATTTGTTAGAAGCTTATCTGAACCAACATTATATGTCAAGCACAATGGTGTTGACATTCTTATCATCTCATTATATGTGGATGATCTGCTCGTGACAGGAAATAAAAAGTGTATTGTGGAGGAGTTTAAGCAAGAGATGATGGAGATTTTTGAGATGACAGATCTCGGATTAATGACTTTCTTTCTTGGAATGGAAATTAAACAAAATGAAAATGAAGTCTTCATCTGTCAGAAGAAATATGCTAGGGAAATTCTGAAAAAGTTTAAACTCGAAGAATGCAAAGAAATGAGCACTCCAATGAACTCAAAGGAGAAGCTCTGTAAAGAAGATGGAACAGAGAAGGTTGATCATGCATATTTCAGAAGCTTAATTGGTTGCTTGATGTATCTCACAGCAACTCGTCCTGACATTTTGAATCTTTGTAAGCATTTTGTCTCGGTTTATGCACTGTGCAAGTGAATGGCATCTCAAAGCTGCAAAGAGGGTGCTTAGATATGTGAAAGGTACATACAATTTTGGCATTAAATTTACAAGGAGCAAAGAGTTCAAATTGTTTGGTTTCTCAGATAGTGATTGGGGAGGTTCCATTGATGATATGAAAAGCACTTCGGGCTACTGTTTTACACTTGGTTCTGGTGTTTTCTCATGGAGCTCGAAAAAACAAGAAATTGTAGCTCAATCCACCTTCTTGCGAGAATTTGTTGCTGCAACGGCCGCTGTTAATCAAGCTTTGTGGCTGAGGAAGATTTTAATTGATCTTAATTTGGAGCAGGAGGAAAGTACGGAGATTCTAGTTGACAACCAAGCTGCTATTGCAATCTCTCAAAATCCTGTGTTTCATGGGAAAACTAAGCACTTTAATATTAAATTATTCTTCTTAAGAGAAGTGCAGAAAGATGGAGCTGTTGTTCTTGTCTACTGCAAAACAGAAGATCAGGTTGCAGATGTCTTCACCAAGCCACTGCCAATTAGCAAGTTTGAGTTTTTAAGAACAAAACTTGGTGTTTGCAGCTCCTAAAGCAAGGAGGAGTGTTAGAATATGTGTTTAGGACTGCTGATGTGGAGTCATAACTGTTGCTTAGTTGAATGTTTTAAATTTTTCTCGTTTTTGGTGTTGGTTATTTTTTCTTCTTGTGATCATGGCACAATCTTTGGACCATGATTCTAGTGGGTCGTTATTTTGTTTTTGGTGTGTTGTTATTTAAGCTTCAAACTGTAATGTTTTTTTTTGTGAATGAAACGTGTGATGTTCTCTTGACAATTTACGTGGCTCTTATTTTCATCTGTCAACTTTGTTTTCTTTTCTTATTTGAGTAACAACATAAACTGTTACCTTGTTGCATTAAAAGCATTCCTGGAACATCAAATGGCTCTGGCATAACTGATTTTCCGATGGCATCTTTTACAGTCGTGAAATTTGTGGGCGAAGGATCAGTTGAGATGAGTCTGAAAGTGGCATAAACACCACCACCAGAGCCAGGTTGAGGCAAGGGTACCTTTGTGATGATTGGTTTTTCATTAAGACAAAACTTGACTGCCAGTGTTGTGAGAAAGTAACAAGGACAGAATTGTATGATGCAGAGGCGGAGTAATCCATTGTGTAAGAGATTTAACCGGTCTGTCTTGATCTCAAAGTCCCCTCTAGGGTAACCGGCAAGCAAATACGGACCGTAAAATATTGCTGATGTGAGGCATACATTGGCCGATCATCTGGGAATAATAATAATAATAATGATGATGATGATGATAATAAAAGAACAGAGCATTTGTATTTTGTAGTTTGTATGGGTGAAATTTTACTGATGAAGGTACCTTTAATAGCTTTTGTCCAGAGGTTAATTGGCAGCTGAATGAATAATTTGTCAGCAGAGCTCCATGCTCTAGTAACAGAAAGATGATTGTCCGCACCAACGATGTAATTCAATAGGTGAAAATTATCCTAATGATTAAAAAAAAAAAGAGGACGTTTGAGCCATTCAATGCCTGGAGCCTCGGTGGAGGCAAATTTTGATTATTTAACGTAGCCTTGGCACCATTTGGATTTGCCCAAAATGGTATCCGCACATTCAAGAAAGATGTTACTCCTGGCCCCTGCATAAATTAGATCCAGCATGAACTAAAAATATGAAGTTTGAAGTTATTGTTGCCAATTTTCATTGGTATTTATGACGTCTGAGAAATAAGATATTTTGACTGTGATTACCTTATTGGAAGTAAAACTGTGGATACTAAACACATATATCAATCTCTGTTTAAAATTTCAGAATTTTTTAAATTCGTTTAGTACTGTAAATAATTTTGTGAATTTTGTCATTCTACCGAAGTCATAGTTTTACAGTGCAGCAGTGTTTGTTTCAAAACTACATACAAAATTGAAAACGAAATCAAATCTCATGAAACAAAATTTATTCAATAAGCCCTACATGTCTAGCTTTCAAAAAGATAAGGTTCTTAAGAACAATTGTTCAGAAAATATATGTTTAATTTCGAGATACTCATGCTGTCCAGAATTGTCCAGTGTGCTTAATGCATCAAGGATTGATTAACAAGACTCAACAATAAATCAAAGCTCTAAACAGAAGTTAAACACATCCTAAATCATGCATTATGATCTGTAACAATTTAAAATCATGCCAATTATGACCCTAAATAGAGTGATAGGAAAATTTGTGGAGAATAAGGAGAGTAAAGTCACCAACTGTTATGATTTTCTCCTAAACAAAGGTTTGAATCCTAGGGTATGAGTAAGAGCGTAATAAACAGTAGAGAAAAAAGAAGAAAAACGTTAGAGTTATGGAAGAGAGAAAAGTATGAATTTATAGAGTGTCTTAAGAAACCCTATTAAATTTAGACAAAAAGTCTTTTCCAACATATTAAACAACACAAAGCCCTTCAATATCCTTGCCGACAATGAGAGGCTACATTGAAGATGTTGTTGATATGTGTTCAAATGTATATATAGAGGAAGTGTACAGGGAGAGAAAATGGGTTTGTTAAGATGAGCGGGAAAAAAGCTGAGCCATGTTCCCAAATTTTATGCACTTGGTGAGTTTCTGAATGGGTCAAAAAAATTGTAATGGTTTATGTTTCAAAAAAAGTGTAGGAACTTCTATGGTTGCGGCTACTCATTTCTCACTTTAAGTGATAGTTAAATTATCATAAAATAAAATTAAATGGGTTGACAAATCCCTAAATGATTATAAAAATTGATTTTCAGTGTCATTTGTGTTATTAGATTTCATTTAGAGGAGCAAATAATAATTAGTGCACTTGTATAAATTCCGGGACATGGTGTCATATGGGCACGCTAGGCCGAAGGATGACCAGCTTGCTCTGTCGCTATTGCAGGTGGATTTGTTGGCCAGATTGTGCGGCAAATCTGGGTATGATTATCATTTTTTTTTTGGAAAAATTAAACCTCGTCGGTGGCTAAAGAACTAAACTCTAAGACAAACCAAGGGCGAATAGAGTCAGCTTTTCCCTTCATCAAATGCATGAAGTAAAAAAGTTCAGAAGCTCCATGTAGGGAGCTGAAAAGAAAAAATTTACAACAAAAACTAATATATTAAAGAAATAGTTAGGGAAGTTAAATCTAAAGATCTTAATTGGCTAAACTATTAGCAAGAGCATCTTTAGATAAGAAAGAAACGACAGCTACAGGAAATGGCGATCACCAAGTTAAATCTAAGCAACGAAGATTTTGATTGGCTAAACTATTAGCAAGACCGTTATTTTTTTTCTGAAAGTATATCAACATATGAAATGGGTATGACATCATTTAGTTTATATGGAGATTTCAAACCAAAATAGGGGAAAAAATAAACAATAGATCTCATACTGTTGTAAATGATATTAACTAATTCTCTATGGTTCAGTCACCTCTTTTATTTTAATGATCTTAATAAACACACCCTTTCTAGTTGATATTTGATATTGCACCACACAACTTCCATCCATTTATTTAGAGAACACAAAAAATGCACTAACAATGACTCCAAATACCATTCAAGATTCTAAATATTAATAATCATCATCAATATTAATAATCATCATCATCAAATTTCGTTCAAGATTCTAAATTCTATATGATTCCAAGTTCTATCTAAAGATATAATTAAACTGACTTCAGTTACATCAGAAACAAGACTGCCACTGCGATTCTATTCTATATTACATGCTTCATGCTCGTTTCTCAAGCTTGAATGTTGAAGTAAACAGTATAAGATTCATCTCTAAAGCTCAGTAATGGCTCCAGAAGATAGTTCCTATTAGTTCCTTTTGCCACAAAGCTAATTGGATGATACTTGCTCTTTCCTTTCTCCATTACAAAGCTGACTGCATGGTTAAATTTAGGCTTTTTCGACTTTTTGTGGCACCTGAGCGTCATGCTTTTGCCTGACTTCAGTGAATACACATAGCAACCTTTATGGCTTTTTGACTCCAAGGATACTGTATTATCCTTTCCATCCAATCCGGAAACAAGACGGAAAACGGAAGAGCCTTCAGCTCTTGAAGAATTTGTGACCACAAGTGCATGGTGTTTTCCTTTGAGCGCTACAAGCATTCCTGGATAACTAAATGGTTCTAGCATTACTGATTTGCCAATAAAATCTCTGTGTGATGAATATTTGAAGGAAGATGAATCCTCCAGGATTATGAGTCTGAAAGTTGCACGAACAGCAGTGTCAGTGCCGAATTTATGGAATTTTTCCATTGTGATAATGGATGGGTTTGAGCTTGCCAGGACAAATTTTGATTTTCTGGACTCCTTGGAAAAAGTAACCAGATGAGAATTATATGAGACAGGAATTGGAGTAATCCAGTCCGAAAGAGATTTAGCTGTCTTAGTTATGTTGCAGTCACCTTCGCTGTGACCCGCTAGCAGGTAAGGACCGTACAGAATTGCCTGAAGTGAAGCATACTTAGGCCGGTCATCTGGAGAAGAAAACATTGTCAATTGAATATCATTCATTGAGCCAAAAATTATTTTAAAAAAATGATAAAAAATGCAAGTGTTAGCATCTGATAAATACACCTTTAATAGCCTCTGTCCAAAGACTCAGAGGCAGCTGAATGGTTAATTTGTCAACAGAGCTCCATGTTTTAGTGACAGAGAGAAAATTTCCTGCATCAGGATTGCATCTGTTTGTCATTTGTCATCATAATAGAAAGCAATCAAGTACTACTAACCTGGAGAAGGAAGAGCCAAACTCTGGCCATTTAACATTGCCTTGGCACCATTTGAATTTGACCAGCTTGGTATTCGCAAATTCAAGGTTGATGCTTTACCTGCCCCCTGCATTACAATATTTAAATCAATTTCAATTAAACTAGAAAAAGTATGAAGTCACTAATTTCTGTAGCTGGTACCTTTGGCGAGAACGTCAATGTGATACGAAGATAAGGATCCGAAGAAACAACAGGATCAACTTTTTGATTTAGCGCTATCTGACCAGATTTCCAATCAAATGAGTTTGATATATACTGAATGATGTACAGACCAGGATTTTTTCCTTTCTGTTCAAAATAAATTGAATCTCCTAACTTCGAAAATGATTCAATGCCTGCAAGGCAGCAAGAATCAGATCATTCAGGAACTCACGGATTTCAGGAACACAAGAATGAAATTGCAAAATGTGCAAAGAAACCAGAGACCTGTGCCATAACAGCACCAAAACGAGTCAAATGGTGTTCCCCATCCATTATCAGTTCTTTGCTTGGAACTTCCGGGTCCTAAAGGAAGCATGTAAATCATCACTCCAGGACTTGATCCGTGTTGGATGCTGAGCACACCATTTGTCAGGGCACGTTCATAATAATCTGCATAAGCCAATTCTTTTGTCCATCTAAAAAGGTTGCGGGAAACCTACAAAATTGCAGCAGGCCTCGTGGAGTCTTATGCAAATTCAGTATAAAAACTAATGAATGGTTATAATGCAAGAATCTTGTGCCCTCAAGGCAGGAGGGTAAAATTAGAAAACCTTGAGCATGTTATAAGTTGTGCATGACTCTTCATTATTCGTCCCCAGAGTGGTTGCCAATCGATTTGGCTCCCTCCTATTCATTGATTTAGACGACAGAATGAAAGTTAGCTTGTTGATAAATTGGTACAAAAATGAAAAATGAATTGCCTTATAAAGAAGTACCAGAACTCTCCAACCGATGTTCCTCCAGTTGCATAAGTGTGTGAAGAGTTAACAAGATCCATGAAGAAAGTCCCCATTTCCTTCAGATGTACCAAAAATAAGTTGAAAATTAAAAGAATTTCATGGAACTTCATTCAACAAGAGAGTGTTCATGTTAGGCAATTTACCTTTTGAAGTAGCTCACCAGTAAGTTCATACCGCCTTTGAGTTCCAATAACAAGAGGGATATGTGTATTGACATGAAAATCAGATATGTCGTTGGACTACAAATACAACAGAGAACTTTTTATGTTGAATCTCACAATACCAGAAATGATATTTTAATAGAGGTTGTAAAAAAAAAAAAAAAGATGATTGTTACCTGTACTGCAAGCAATCCCAGAAAGCATGGTTTGTCAAACAGGTGAGCCAAAAATAAATGCTTTGGATCTTTCTGGCAAAAGTAAAAGTAAGTCATTTTAGAATACAAATTTAATAATAAATCCCAGCTCCTCACCTGTACATTAAAAAGTCTACTAGTGTGCTATGTTCAAATATGCTGATAGTGATCTCAAACAAGAAAATTTATTGAAAATTTGAAGAAGAATGCCACCTTTCTAATAATGTAAATTAAGGAACCATATAAGATTGCCTACCGTTATGCTGAATAGCCTGTAAAGGACTTCATTCATGCCACCGGGCTCCTCATTAAGATATTGCCAATGCCTTGCCACACTGTACTTTCGTATTACTTTCTGAACACGATTGTAGAAGTACTCAACCATCCGTGTTGCCATCTTCAGAGCGTGAGCATTGTCGGCGTATTTATATTGATCCAATAAGCCTGCCAAGATCTGCTAGTCACAGTGGAATAGTTATTAGAGAAAATTTCATGATTAAGACGTGTTACATAATCCTTGAACCAATCTGTGAAGCAAGTAATTTAGATTTTACCTTGTGAATGGTATAATATGGAGCCCAGACAGGCTTTAGGGCTTCTAAGTGATCAAAGTATCTAGATGGAAAAGCGGAGAGATAACCGGAACCAATTTTTTTCTGGCAGTGTGACAGAGCAGACACCACAGCAGACATTTTCTCTTTGAGAGTGTCATTGTGAGTGCTTGCCCACATATGTGCTGATGCACTCAGGTAGTGCCCTTCAGAACCCAAAAGCAGTAAGTTAGCCATTTGAAGCCATATATGAAATAAAAAATTTGGATAACTATCAGTGTGGAAACCAAAAAATAATCCATTTAATGACGCACATTCCAAAAATACAATTTCAGACACTAAAAATACCCAATCTCTTCATGGAGTAATTTAAGGCACATTTGAACATTCTTTGCATTAAGAATCTTTGGAAGGACATGAATCTAATTGAAATTCGTTTGTATGATACTGCTTATTAGTCTAAAATATATATCAAAACAAAAAAGAGCGGATGTTTGCATAATTTAAAATTTAAATATAATGCTATGGGGCATTGTAACACTAAATAGTCTGACCAGCAATAATTAATGATGTTCAGCTCTAGATATGGATTTTATAGGGCATTGTAAAATCCGGACATTTGAAACTGAGCAGACTCATAAGATCAAATCATGTAAAACACAAAAGCAGTCCCAAGTAAGAGTACTCTAAAAGTGAAACTTACACATACCTACAAAATGGCCCCGGAGCTGGGAAGTTGGATCCTCCCAACCTCCATAGGCATTTCCCTTCGTCCGCAAACCGGCTGTTTTCCGAAAACTCCAAACCAGCCTGTTCACGTCAAGCATCAACAGATACTCCAAATTCGTTTGCTGTGCTCGCCAATGCATTGAATCCTTTCCCAACCGAACATCGTGCAATGACACATCCTCGAGAAACTTATCTTCCGGAATCTTAAACTCTCCAGGATTCTTCATTTTCCCGTACATCATTGCCCAGCTAAACTCATCATCCTCTTCCTCCCTCAGGATCTTTCTCGGCAGCAAACTCGACCACGCCGAGTCATCTGACGGTGTCAGATGATAGTGATTGAGCACTTCCTGTTTCCATGTTTCATTTTTGGATGTTAAGAGGTGGTATCTGAGTTGGTGTGATTCTGGTAATTTGTTCGAACACTCCCTAGCCGAAGCTGAAATGCACGAGAGAAACACAATAAAAAGGTTAAACAATTCAAAACCCTTCATTTGATTTGTTATTTGTTGATGAATCAAAGAGATGAAATGATGAATTATCCCAAAAGCTGTGGTGATATATATATAGAAAGTGTTAATGAAGAATCATGGATATGGTATATCATATTGTGGATATAGTACAAGTTTACGTGGAACTTGTTTCTTACTGATTATGTAAAATATTATCTATTATCTATTATCTATTTATGTATATCACCTTATGGTGAGTAATACTGTGATGCGGCAAGTGATTGATTTACAACTTCAAAACTATTTATCCAGGAGTTGAATTATAGATAGGGTCTTGAAATTATTAATGAAGCTAAGGATGAGGTTATTTCAATCTACTAAAACTACTATCTCATCTTTTACTCAAAAGTCAATAATCTATCACTAAAATTTTAAAATTACTTTTCACACCTATCTAAAAATATACCAAATTTTTTGAAATAATTAATTTGAAAAGAAAAAGATTTCTCTACAAACCTCTCTCCCCAGTCAAACTATAAATAAGTTGCTATTGTAGACTACACCCATTTTGTTTGATAATTGTCGCATTTTTTTTCCCTCATTCTTTACTTTGGAGGTTATAGAAATAAAGTTTAATCTTCACTTAGCAGGTATAGACATTTGACAAATCCATTCTTAAGAGTAGGCTCCTGAAGTAGGCTAGGTTGAGAAAATCTTTTGAATATGTTGTACTATAGCATCAATACAACAGTACTGGGGCTAATGTTTTTGAATTAGCGATTCTGTTAATCGGGCTAATGTTTTTGAATTTTTGTTTCTCGTATAATAAAAGTTCTGCATTAATCCAAAAAAAAAAAAATTATAAAACATAATTAGTAAAATTGAGGTAGGCTGCCATGAATAACTATAACCCAGTTTCAGTTTTGGCAATAATTAACATTTGCATTTTGGGTAAGTTACAAGATGTGTTTATGTAAAGATGCAATCATCAACGCATCTATATAGTAATTATTACTAGAAGATGTTGATAATATTCAGATTGAGCTTATCTCTAAATACAAGTCCGATTATTATTTTTTGAGGCATGTCTTTTATCTACTTTATGTAATTTTTAGAGAGATATTTTATAATTAAGTTCTAGTAATGTTACATCCTTATCCAAACCCAAAATAAATAAATAGATAAATAAATAAATAAATAAAATATGGAAACAATATCAATTTTGATAAAAATCAAAAGAAATCAAATTCATGTGATTTCAGTTATATGTATTTTTCGGTATTAGAAATGAATATATTTAGGATTTTTCAAATTTCAACTAAAATACACCAGCCCTCATAAATTGCATTATTTACTAAAAATTTATTTGGTTTTGTTATATTAAACAAAAAATTTGGGTATACCAAATTAATTTCAGGTAGTTTCAAAATTAACCCCCAAAAAAAAAAACTGAATGCGTTTTTGTTTAGTTCTCTGTTTGTGGTTTATATTCTTATATTTGTTTTACTTATGTGTTAATTATTCAAAAAAGAAAAAAAAAAAGAAAAAGGGCTTCGGTTTGAGACTTTGGATGGTTGGGTTCAGTGTAATTGAGTTGGGCCTAATTCCTTAAACAAACCGTTTAGGTGTCGCTAGCAACTTTTAGGGGTATCTGAGAATTGTTATTTATCGAGAGGACTTCATTTTTTTAAATGTAATTTATTATTATTAGTAGCTTGTATTACTGTTATTGGGTTATTATTTTTTTACACTTTATGGTCAGTTTGCTGTTTGAAAGATTCAGTTTGGAGAGTATTTATTTGGATAAAATCTCTTTTAATCCATATATTTTGAGATTAGTACCTATTTAATCTTTATATTTTTAGAAATACTTTAAAATATCTTTGTCATTAAGTATTAATACCCTTACTGTTACTTTTTGTTATTTTTTATTTACTTTTACAATATTACCCTCATAAAATAATATTTTTTCTTTATTGAACATTAATAAAAAAAATTAAATTATCAATTTAATCCAAAAAAGTAAAATAGAAACAAAAAAATTTATATTAATTTTTTTGAATACTCCACAAGGAGTTAATATATTAATTTTTATTAATGTCCAAAAAATTAGTAATTAATTTTTTTACAATATATTTTTTTGACATAGCTTCCACAAAGATTAATATATGTTTTCTTTGTTTTTATTTTATTTTTGGGGTTAAATTAGCAATTGTATATTTTATTAATGTCCAAAAAGAAACAATATTGCAAAAAGGGTAATATTGTAAAAGTAACCTAAAAGGAATACAAAGTAATGACAAGCGTGTCAATAGTTTAATGGGACAGATGTTTTGAAATATTTTTAAAAATATAGAGACTAAACAAGCATTAACCTCAAAATATAGAGACTAAACGAGCTTTTACCCTATTTATTTCATAGCAAAAGTGTCTCACGAGAGGAGTTAAAAAGGTTGAATCTATAAAATAGATATGAGAAGATATATTATTAATTGTTTTGCTTTCTTATTTTTGTTGATAAAGAGATAAAAATCATGTGATAAAACGTTTAAAAAAATTAAATAGATAAATATGAAAAAACTTTTTATTTATCTTATTTTCTTACCTACTCTAAGATAAATATGAACAAACGTTTACAACTAATTATATGTTTATTTTCTTTTTCCAACTTCTCAACCCATCTCTTTTTTTTTTTAATTCTTGTACATTAAAAAATATCATATTTTTGAGTGGAGCTTTTGACACCTCTCTAAAATTCTTATACCACTCCTTTCTGAATTTTATTCCTAAAATGCCCCTAGCTTAATTGATTAAATATAAATTTTTAAATTACAATTGATATCTTTCAATAAAATTTTGCCATAAAAAGAACATTTATTTTAATGTTTTTATTTATACAATTCATAAAAATCACAAAATCTTAAATTGGTTTTGTTTTATTATATAATTTTTTTCTCCATAACTATAAATTCTTATAAGTTTCTCAAAGAATATTTTTTAATTAGAATTTAAAATATAACTACAAGTTATGAGATGAGATGGTCTACAAATTATGAGATGAGATGGTCTACAAATTATGAGGTCCAACTACCGTGCAAAAGTAATTTATCAAAAATAGGGTTACCGTGCACCCAGGGCACGATAGCTTCGTCCCAAATTATATTAAAAGAATAATTTATTTCAATGTTAGATTGAATTCATTTGACTATTTAGGTAATTTTAATTAAAACCAAATTTTATGAAGAGTTTTAAAAGGGTGTCAAAAGCACTGCTCAAAATTTTTATTTTTAAATAGAAAATATCCACCGTTTATCCTTTTTTTTTTAATTGTTTCAAAAATATACAATTTTTTTTTAACTGAAATCCACCTGAAGTTACATTTCTTTTACTTTTCCACTTCCGTTTGGATACCGTTAAGAAAACTAATGGAATATTATTTAAATGACTTTTTATCTTCAAATATAAAAAGATATTTTATCCACGGACCACCTGTTTTTTCATAATTTTTCAGAAATACACAATTCTTAATTTTTTATTTTTGCTGAACTTCATTTGAAGTTATATTATTTTACACATATCCACCACTGTGTCGTTGTGAAATGACGATTTTACCCGTATGATGTTAGCAAAGTTATAACGGTCTCCAAAACAAAGTAGAAAAGTAAAAAAAAATGTAACTTCAGGTGAATTTCAAAAAAAAAATTATGTATTTTAAAAAATAATAAAAAAATGGGTGGACGGTAGATACTTTTCTTTTTTAAATTTATATCTGAGCTTCAAACCTAGGCCGGGCTTTTGCTTGAAGCCTAATTTTGGTATGTAACACACAAGTCAAACCAAGTTCGGATCTTTTTGTCAACCTACTTTATGAGCGTGAATGAATGACCAATACCAAGGATTAAAATTATATTCCTCTCCTAATCACTCTTAGTTTTTCAAATCTTATTTAACAAGGCCGGCTTAATTATAAATAAAATGAAAAAGTTAGTTTGATTGTCAACATAAAAATTCAAAATTCATTCTTATCCACTCATAAAATTATGAGAGACTAGGCGAGAAAGAAAAAACTTAAAAAAAAAAATCCTTGCCCTATTATTTTATTTTTAACCAGAGGCGTTCAATTATTATTATTTTTTGGTTCATTGTTTTTTATTGTTATCATTTATATTGTTATCATCATTACACTTCATGGTTATTGTGGGTGTTTTGAAAGGGACTTGGAAAGTATTTATTTAAGGTAAAATTATTTGATGGCTCTCTCACCCGTCAACTAAATTGCATATTAGATAAGAAAAAAGGATTATGTTATTAGTTGTTTTGTTACTTTTGCTAATAAAGTAATAAAATCATGTAAATAAATGTTCAAAAAAAATTAAATAGATAATACGAACAAACTTATTATTTGTCTCATTTTCTTACCTACGTGATATTAGTTATTAAATCTTATTTAAATAGTAAATTCTTATTTAATTAATAAAATTTTATTGATAACACATCATTTGAAATACAAATTACGCATCTCATGTTTAATATACAAATATACAATCACTGAGTCACAGTAAAAGAGCGAGCAAAAGCGTCAAAGAAATGACTGAAGACTTTAACAGTATATCTATGACTGATTATATCTTTATTTTCTGTTTCAAAATTACCAAGCATAAATGAATCGACCACTGTTACTCCATACCAATATTCTCTATTTCATGGCAGGGTTTTTATATTTTTTTTGTATAACATGTATATGAATAAAGAAAGTAAATTGAATGAGTAAACAGATTTAAATTGGTAGCAAACATAATTCTCCTAAAAAACTAAAAATATCATTTTAAATTCAGACTAGATTGATTGTGATCATTCCACTTAAAAAGAGAATATTTACAAGAGTAGCTGGGATTCTTTTTCGCTGTATTTGTCAGCCATTATTGAGGAATATATACAGATACCAAATGCTATCACCATCTGGGAAAAACAAAAGATGTCTGTTCTGTTTGATTTTCAAGATTGAAAGTCGAAATAAACAGTGTAAGATTCATCTCTTAAGCTCAGCAATGGAGCCAGAAGAAAGTTCCTATTTGCTCCTTTTGCCACGAAGCTGATGGGATGATACTCACTCAATCCTTTTTCTATTACAAAGCTGGCTGCATGTTTAAATCCAGCCTCTGTTGACTGTGAAATGCAACCCAGTTTCGTGCTTTCACCCGATTGCAAGTTAACTGCAGTATACACAAAGCAGCCTTTGTAGGTTTCTGACTCCAAAGATACTGTTCTGTTCCCTCCATCCAATCCGGCAACCAGATGAAAAACACAAGAGCCTTGAGCAATAAAAGAATCTGTGACAACAAGTTCATCGTCAGTTCCATGCTGAATTACAAGCATTCCCGGAGAATCAAATGGTTCTAGCATAACTGATTTGCCAATAAAATCATTGAGTGATGAAAATTCAGAGGCAGATGAATCCTTCAAGATGAGTCTGAATGTGGCATGAAGAGCAGCATCAGTTCCAGATTTAGGAAATTTTTCCATCGTGATTGATTGGTTTGAGTTTGTTAAAACAAATTTTGTGTTTCCGTATTCTTGGGTGAAAGTAATAAGCTGAGAATTGTACGAGGCAGGAATTGGAGTTATCCAATCTGAAAGTGATGTACCAGCCTCAGTTATGTCCCAGTCTCCATCGCTATGACCCGCAAGCACATAAGGACCATAAATAATTGCCTGAATAGAAGCATACTCAGGCCGATCATCTGCGAAATAAATTAAAATTTGTCATAGATGTTACATTGAAAAATAAAGAAATAAAATAGTAAACAATAACTTCACTTGAAAGTACCTTGAATAGCCTCTGTCCTCAGAGTGAGAGGCAGCTGAATGGTTAATTTGTCATCCGAGCTCCATGTTTTAGTGATGGATAGAAAATTGCCTGCATCAGGATTATGTCTGATAGTTATTTATCCTCTTAAAAGACGAAAAAGAATAAAGCAATCTAAGAGATTATAATTGTATTCTGACCTGGAGATGGTAGAGGCAAATCCTGGCCATTTAATGTTGCCTTCGCTCCATTTGAACTCGTCCAAGTTGGTATTCGCAAATTCAAGTGAGTTGTTAGGCCTGACCCCTGCATACATCAAATTCAGGTTAAGTACTAATTTCAAATTTGTTAATACAATGTTGTAAGTAAATTAATAACTTTAACAGCCGCTACCTTTGAAGAAAAGGTCAATGTGACACAAAGATAAGGATCCCAAGAGACAACAGGATCAACTTTCTGATTCACAACAATCTGTCCGGATTTCCAATCAAGTCTGCTTGATATATACTGGATGATGTACAGACCAGGATATTTTCCTTCCTCCTCAAAATATATGGAATCTCCCAACTTTGAGAATGATTCAATTCCTATATGGCCAGTGAGAATAAAATCTATTAAATTACTAAATCTAAGAAAGCAAACTAATGAGACTTGTTAAATCGGCCCTGAATCTTAGACCTGTGCCATAACAGCACCAAAATGAATCAAATGGTGTTCCCCAATGATGATAACTTCTTTCTTTGGAGCTTCCGGGGGCTAGAGGAAGCAGATAAATCATCACTCCAGGCTCAGTTCCTCGTTGGATGCCTAGAACACCGTTTGTTAGGGAACGCTCATAATAGTCTGCATATGCAATTTCTTTTGTCCATCTAAACAGATGACGAGAGACCTACAATATTCAGATAAATATGAAATGAAAATTGGAAGAATTTATGCTGGTATAGACCAAAATTGAAATGTTATTTTCCGGGAAAGTATAGGAATAAGATAACAAATTTTCAGCCATCAATGTCAGTCCATTATTGGCTGTGATGTACTGGAAATTATTTAAAAGCATAATATGCAATTGGATTCTAGTTGATTACTGTAATTTTCAGCCATCAATAAGATGACAAATGCCAGTAATCTTCTTTAATAATATGCTCCCTTAAGATGCACATTAACACGATGCATAAAGAAATTCTCAGGCACATATGTCTGCTCTTTAACATAATGTGGGAGCAAAACCACACTGTTTTGATGAAAAGCATCATTGTATTGCTCTGTTTTATCATCGGATTAATCAATCTGCATTTTGTAGATGTCCACATATGCAGAATCCAGAAGTGAGGTTCAATACAATGTGTAGGTGCTAAACAACGGTTTGTGGTGTCCAAATCAAGATTTTACCACATGCAAACATACATGCCCCTAAGAATTCATATATAATCAAATATATGAGGGAATACAGTAGAAAACCCATTATCAATTTCAAGGGAATTTGCTTGCAATGAATATAACTCATTGAAGAAAACAACTGCAAGGTTAACGTGTTCGATAAAATCAGTTAGAAATTCAAACACTGCTGCTGGGAGGGAAATAGACAATAATCTCGTCTTGACAACAAGAATAACCAGTGACAATTCAGCGTATGCTGGATGAGAACAAGGACACTTGATGAAAAGGAAATGTAGTGTAATCTTTCCTTGTAAGGACATAAGGTTACAGGTTGATGAACTTGTGCCTATTAGATCAGTTTCAACACGGTTGTAGATAATTGATACATGTATAATTATAAGCAAAAATTTGCAAAAAGGTATGCTGATAGAAATATAAAAACATCTGTTTCCATGATATGTCCTCAGTGCATAACTAGATCTATAAAGCTTGCAATTTTATCTATCATACCTTTAACATGTTATAAGTTGTGCATGATTCTTCAGTGTTTGAATCCAGAGTGCTTGCCAGTCGCTTCGGGTCTGACCTTCTCATTCGTAAAGATGAGAATTAAGAACAATACGGAATCAGAAATGGAGCAGCACACTACCAGCAATCAGATAAAGACATTAAACTACAAAATGATAAAATTTCAGATAAAACATGGACTTCAAGCAGAAGCAAGAATGAACAAGAATTTGAAATTGAAGTGCCCAATATTAGTACCAGAACTCTCCAGCTGATGTTCCTCCTGTTGCATAGGTATGAGAAGAGTTAACAATATCCATGAAGAACATCGATATCGTCTGGTAATCCACACCAAGATTAGATGATTCAAAGATTAAAATTTTCCCAAGGACACTCTTACAAGCATAATTCAAATATCATCAAAAAGGAAAAATTACTGTCTTATAGTCAATAGATATAGTTTCTATTGAGTATGTACTTATGTTATGCAATTTACCTTGTGAAGTTGATCTCCCGTTACTTCATATCGCATTTGAGATCCAATAACAATAGGGATATGTGTATTTGAATGAAAACCAGAAATGTCATCAGCCTACAAGCACAATAAATAATTTATACGAATTAAAATCAAGAATGAGGAACAACATATTTTAGTCAGTTGGAAAAATCAAATAGGACAACATA
The DNA here is from genome assembly GCA_030444775.1 of Atalantia buxifolia. Classification (NCBI taxonomy): domain Eukaryota; kingdom Viridiplantae; phylum Streptophyta; class Magnoliopsida; order Sapindales; family Rutaceae; genus Atalantia; species Atalantia buxifolia. The sequence goes on along the minus strand of CM059832.1, from coordinate 29,878,890 downwards.
TTTTTTTCTTTTCTTCAATTTTTTTGGCACTGGTAAAATGAAATGTAAGAGCCAATAAACAGCAAAATGATGTCAGTTACCTGTAGTGCAAGTAAACCCAGAAAGCATGGTTTGTCAAAGAGATGAGCCAACATTAAGTGCTTTGGATCTTGCTGGGAAAAATGAAATAAGTCATTTTAGAAGGAAAACTTAACAATAGTACATAAATGCATGATCAATTGTACATTCGGAAAGTACCATAATTGAATCAAATGCCACCAAGATTACAAAACCAATTAACTGGAAAAATTAGGATTACCTACCGTTATGCTAAATAATTTGTACAGCACATCATTCATGCCGCCAGCTTCTTCATTAAGTGTCTGCCAGTGCCTTTCAATACTGTACTTTTTTATCACATTCTGCACTCGATTGTAGAAATACTCAACCATCCATGTTGTCATCCTCAGTGCTTCAGCGTTATCCGCATATGTATACTGATCCAGTAAGCCTGCCAAGATCTGCAAGTGAAATAGAATAAGTTTCAAGCAAATGCCAAGGCTTTAATATAGAAACAAAACATAGTCACCTTGTGAATTGTATAATATGGAGCCCAGACAGGAATTAGAGCTTCAAGGCAATCAAATTGTTCAGTTGGGAAAGCAGATAGATACCCCGAACCGATTTCTTTCTGGCAAGCTGACAGAGCAGAGACAACAGCAGACATTTTCTCTTTGAGACTTTCATTGTGAGTGCTTGCCCACATTAATGCCGATGCACTTAAGTAATGCCCTTCAAGAAGCCAAAATATAAACGTTAAGAATCATTTGCTAGCATACCCAATGAATTAACACCAGTGGTTGAGCCACAGCGGGGGCAGCTGCCCCCACTAAGTCTAATTTTTCCCAAAAAGAAATATTTAATTTCACCCAAATTTTTATTTTCTTCATAAAATTAGAGATTTCTCTTTATTGGCTTTGATCAAAATACAAGAAAGTAGGTAAAAAATTTCATTTTTATCACCAAACATCAACTTAAATTAGTACATTATACCCATTTTTTTTAATGAAGACACTTAAACAAGATTATATTCTTTAGTTTTTTTTTTTTTGAAAAGATTATATTCTTTAGTTAAAACAAGTTTTCCAATCCATAAATATCTGAAGAACCTATGACATCCCACATTGCTAGCGAGAGGGCATCTGGGCTACAAAACTGTAAACACTCCATTGAAATGAAGGCAAAATGCAATTGTACCAACAAAATGGCCACGGAGCTCGCAGGATGGTTCCTCCCAGCCGCCGTATGGCTCTCCCGGCGCCAGCAAACGGCCAGTTTTTCGAAAATTCCATACCAATTTATCAACATCAAGCATCAACAGATACTCCAAGTTCGTTTGCTGTGCACGCCAATGCATCGAATCAGAACCCAACCGAACATCATGCAGTGATACTTCCTTCAGAAACTCTCCAGATCGTTCAGGCACTTTAAACTGGCCCGGATTCTTAATCTTCCTGTACAGCATCGCCCAGCTGAACAACTCATCCTGTTCCTCCTCTCTCAGGATCTTCCTCGGCATCAAACTCAGCCACGCCGAGTCATCCGACGGCGTCAGATGATCATTATGAGAGTGAATCTGTTTTATATATGATTCATTTTTGGATGACAAGAGGTTGCTTCTGAATGTATGTGATGCTAATTCAGGATAAGCGTTTGTACACTCTTTAGCCTGAGCACCTGACACGCTGAGGAGAAAAGTGAGCAAGAATTTGAAGAACCCGATTGAACACATCCATTTTTTCATTGATTACAGAGAAGAAAATCTCTTATCTTCTTTAAAATTGAAATGGTGAACCGGTTGACTTTGTGTTTTGTTCTGTGACTGTTTTAGGGATTTGTACTAGGGCTAACGCTATGTTACGTTGAATGTAACATACATTCAAATAGAAAAATATCATTAAAACCCCTCAACTTTATGGAAACTACATCAATAGAATTAAAAGAATTGCTTTTAAACCTAAAAGAAGAAATAAAGGATATAAAACAAGAAATAGGAAAAATAAAAATAGAATTATCAGTATATCAATTAAGTAAAAAGAAAAATAAAAAATTAGAAAAATTTGATATAATAAAATCAGGAATAATTGGAACAAATTTTAAAAAACCCATACAAAAACCCCAAGCAGGAAGTTATGATGAATGGTTTATGAAAACCCAATACCCTAAAATACTTAAAGAAGCAGAAGAATTAAAAACAGAATTTGATAGGAAAAATAAAGGTAAAGAAAAATTAGAAATTAAAGAAGAAGTATTAAGTGGATCAGATTAATGGAAACTGATATAGAAGAATTAACTGAAAAATTTAGTGATATAAACTTAAGTGATTTAGAAGATTTTGAAAAAGAATATCAAATAAAAATGAATCTTTATGGGCGGTCAGGAAATGAAACCTAGTGTAGTGAGTAACCTAGCCATAAATATGAAAATAAAAGAAAGAAAAAATCATTTTTTGAATATTACCCACCAATCAAAAATACTCCATGGAAAAAAGAATATCAACCTAATGATGACAAGCTAGTGCCCATAAACAATACAGGAACATTTTTAGATTTAGATTGCAAGATAGACCCTCGAAAAACTTTAGTTGAATGGGGCATGCAAATGAGATTATTTTTTACATATAATAGTTCTAATGAAGATTGGAATGTAGATACAAATGAAGAAAAATTAAATATATTTGTTGACATCTTAATAGCCAGTTTAACAGGAGATGTATTTAACTGGTGGAAAGGATTAAACGAAGAAACACAAAGATTAATAAAAGATTCAACAAAAATAGCTTTTACAAGAAGCAAAGCATTAGGAATAGAAAGGATAATTGAATATATTGCTAATGAATTTTTAGGAGAAGATTGGTTAGAAAATAAAAGCGGAGAGGTAAAACGTGATAAAATAGAAGCCAGAATGAAATTAATAAATCTATCAATCTGTAATATGTGTTATGTAAAAGAATATACCTGTGAATTCAAAAAATATTACTATACGCAATTTATAAGTAATGAAGATCAAAATGTTTATAAAAATTTATATTATTCTAAATTACCTTATCCTTGGAATGGATACTTCATAAATGAATATGAGAGAAACAATAATATTAATAGAAATCCTGATACATTAGGATCCAGGATAAGATTTCTAAATACAAGACTAAGTGAAATCTGTATCCAGAGAAGTTTAATAAAGAAAAGTAGAAATATAACAGAAATATGTTGTGAAAAAACAGAAATGCCGACCCAATGGGGTTGTTATAATCCTTATAAAAGGAAAAAGAGATTTCATAAGAAAGAAAAGAGACATAAAAAATATAATAATTTTAAGAAGAAATATAGAAAGCCTGGAAGAAAATATTATAAAAGAAGGTATAAAAATCAGAAAGGTAAATTAGATAAATCTAAATGTAAATGTTGGAATTGCGGAGAAATGGGACATATAAGTCCTGATTGCACAAAAAAGAAAGTTAAAATATTAAGAAAAGACTTTGAAGATATAATAGATGATTTAGAAGAAATAAGTAATCCATCAGACCATGAAGGAAATGAAATTTATGTAATGATAGAATCAAATTCCGATAATGAGTCTTAAGGAAGAAAAAGAAGAAACCGATTTAGAAATAGAAGAAATAGAAAAGGAAGAAAATAAAACTGGATATAGTCTAGTAGCTACCTTTAATAAAGAAAAATACAATAAAATTTTGAAAATGAATATGAAAAAACCTGAATATGGAATAATACACAGACTCAGAGATATATTCAAAAGAAAACAAATAGTTTTGCATGAATATTATGAACAAGAAAAAGCAGTAACAGTTACACAAGCTGAAGGAAATATCAGGTTCAGTTTAATAAACAAAAGAACAATAGATTTAGCCTTAAGAAAGATAAAAAATGAATCAATAAGAGATAAAATTCAATATGCATATTTAGCAGAAATACAGATATTAGTAAAATCTCTTTTTAAAGAAGGTATAGATAGTCCAATAATCTTATCCCTACATGACCAAAGATTTAATGATCCTAATATAGGACATTTAGGAACTATAGAAGGAAATCTATGTTATACTAAACTATTATATACTTGTCACCCTAGATATTGTGTACACATTAAAGATAAAAATATAGATGAAACATTAAGTCTACATTTTAAGTTATTAAAGAAAAACTTAATGAAAGAAGGGAATAGATTAATGACAATACATTATTCAGCATTATATAGTTTCTGTAATTCAAATTATGGAGAAATATATGGAAATAAGCCTTATATAGAAATAAATAAGGAATGTGAAGAAATAGCAACATTGATAGAACCTACAATCCAAGATTATAAGATACCAATAGAATATAACCTTAATATAGATGATAGAAAACAATTCATAAACACTGAAAATGAAAATTCAATAATCCCTATAAGTTTTGCAGGAAGAACTTTAATGAGAGGAAGTTCATCTAGAAGATTAAGTACTGATAAACAGATAATCACATCATTACCGACTAATATAAAAATATTAGGACAATATTTTGATGGGATAAATTATACAAATAAAATACCTATATTAATAGATACAGGAACAAGTCATAATTATATGAACTATCTTAAAAATAAAGGACTTATTATTAAAGAAAAAGAAACTCCATATGAATATATTGATTTTAATGGAAATAAACATATATGTAAACAAGAAGTCAAAGTTCCGATAATAATAGAAGGATTAAGGATAATAGTACCCTGCTATATAGATTCATCTATGAATACTGATTTAGAAAAACATATTATATTAGGAAATAGCTTTTTAAATAATTTAGATTATTATAAAATAGAAAAAGATAAAATAACCTTACAAATCGAAGGACAAAAAATAATATGTGAGACATGTTAAATCAAACTTATGTAAAATACCCTATAAATGTCTATATACAAATAAATATTACGAGAAAGGGATATAGATACATGTGCTCTTATAGATACAGGAAGTGAAATTACTATAATGAAATCATTCTTATCAACCCAATGGAAACAAAATGGAAAATTAAAAATTATTGGAATTACAGGAGATAAACAACAAGTTAATCAATCATTACTCAACTATGAAATACTCTTAGGTAGTAAACTAATTCGTATTAATCAAGTTTTCCAATATAATGGAATGGATTGTGATATACTCTTAGGCAATGATTTCTTACAACAATTTCAATATTACCAACAAACTACTTATATGATCACCCTTAAAACTCCCTGTAACCTTATACTTCGTATCCCTCGTGAATTTAAACCTTACAGAGTTCAGCCAACCCAGCGTGGTGATACTACTAGTTATGAAAAACACTATTTAATACAGAAAGGACAAAGTTATAACATAAAATTAGAAACAATAAAATCACAACTTGAACAAGTTTACAAAGAAAACCCTTTAGCACTATGGAAACCCGAGCATCCTAGAGCAAAAATAGAATTAACCATAGATAAAATCATAAGACTTAAGCCTATGATGTACACAGAAGAGGATAGAGATGAATTTAAAATCCAAATAAAGGAATTATTAAACCTAAAATTAATAAGATATAGTAATAGTCCGCATAATAGTGACTTTTATGGTTAGAAAGAGATCAGAACAGGTGAGAGGTAAAGCAAGAATGGTAATAAATTATAAAGAATTAAATAAATATACAAAATTTGATGGGTATTATCTTCCAAATAAAGAAGTATTAATAAATCTTGTAAAAAACAAAACATATTATTCTAAATTTGATTGTAAATCAGGATTTTGGCAAATAAAAATGGAAGAAAATAGTATTTCTTATACAGCTTTTAGTACTCCACAAGGACATTATGAATGGTTAGTAATGCCTTTTGGATTAAAAAATGCACCACAAATTTTTCAGAGTAGAATGGATAAAATATTTAGAGATTATAAATATATCATAGTGTATGTAGATGATATACTAATAGCTTCAGAGACATTAGAAGAACATAGACAACATTTAAAAGAATTTGTTAATATTTGTATAAAGGAAGGAATAGTATTATCAGAAAGAAAAGCGGTTATAGAACATAAGAAAATAGAATTTTTAGGAATGATTCTTGATAAAAAGGGAATAAGACTTCAGAATCATATAGGAAAAAAGATTACAGAATTTCCAGATAAATTAGAAAGTAAACAGCAAATACAAAAGTTTTTGGGATGTCTAAATTATGCAGAAGGATTTATAAAAGACTTAGCAAAAAAGAGAAATATGCTTCAAAAATTACTTAGAAAAAATAACACTAGGGGATGGAGTGAAGAACATACAAATACGGTTAAAAATCTTAAAGAAGAATGTAAAACCCTTCCGGCATTAAGATTACCAGATGAAAAAGATAAATTAATAATACAGACAGATGCTTCTGATTTATATTGGGGAGCAATATTAAAAACAGATATAAATGAAATTTGTAAATATACAAGCGGAACATTTAACCAAGCACAAATAAATTATCCTGTACATGAAAAAGAACTCCTTGCAATATACAAAGGAATAAAAAAGTTCTCATTATTTTTACTTCAGAAACAATTTATTGTAGAAACTGATAATAACCAAGTAAGTTCACTCATAAATAGAATATTACCAAATGAACCCCAATATAGAAGGCTACATAGATGGCAAGCTTATTTGTCTTATTATAATTTTAAAATTATACATATCAAAGGGACTAACAATTTCCTTGCAGATTTTCTAAGCAGGAATATAGAATTCGGGAAATGAATACAGAGACAAATAAAATTCTCTCTGTCATAAACACAGAAATACAAAGACTCAAGGCTGAAGCATCAGATATGATCGATGCAATAAACTATTTGAAAGAAGCCTCAGAATCACATGAAAAAGGAATACATTTGTTAGAATCATATATAAATGATCTGACAAAAGGGCTTACAATAAACACCAGCCCAATAAACATAGGAAGCAGTAGTGGACCATTCCCACACCAGGAACCTGTTTCCAATTCTACTTCAAGTCACACCATATCCATAGAAGTTGATCCAGTAAAAATATCTCATGAGTCACCAAAAGCATCTTCCTCAAAAAAGTTTATCAAAATAAACACTACACCCGAAGAAGAAGAAAAACCTATTTCTTTAAATCCAAAAGAAGAAGAATATAAACAGTTTTCCACTTGGATATATTCTACCTGTTCTCATAATAATACTATCTTTAAAGCACCAGGAAAAAATATGTACCCTAGAATGATAGCTGTAAAAGGAGCCGATCCACTCCTTATAGGTAAAATAACTAAATATGGATTTTTAGATTTAATATATCCTGATATAGACTTAAGAGAAATAGCCTGTTTTGACGAGTTACTAGTCAAAGAAATTTCTAGATTTGCCCAGAAAAAATCAATATATTTAAAGTTCTATACCATTAGTCCAGAATACCACCAGAATGTAGAATATCAAGCTTTTTATATGATCTCCGTAGGTCATCTGTCAAAAAATTTCCAAATAGAAGTAGGAACTGAATATACTAATGTTCCTCAAATAAATAAGTCTTGGATTAAAACCCGTAGAGCCAGAGGAATAAAAGCAATTTGGAGCATAGCTAAAGATCTTTATAAAAGAAATTTTAGAACAATAATCCGTTTTCAAAATTATCTTCTTGTAACTTCTGAAGATGGTCATACACCTTCAAATATACTCTTGGAATTTATAAACGAAATCAGTACATTAAGATTCCCAAGCAGCAGCGAGACACTTCAGCAAGCCTATCAACTAATGGACATAAAGACGCCTGACAAGTAGAACATGTGATAGATAAGAAGATGGAGGTAGCGGATAAAAGATAGATAGCTACATGACAACTCAAGTGGCAGACAAAAGCAAAGCGCACTTGAAAAAAGAATAAAGAAAAAGAAGCGCACTCAGAAAAAGAAGAGAAGCCAGAAGACCCACGACAAAAGAAGATAAGAAAGCATATACCCTTGGACTACATAATGGCAGACAAAGAAAAAAGAAAAAGTCTTGTAATAATTTTGCTTTTGTAGTTTTGTAATAATTTTTTGAAAACGATGTAAAGTCAATAATTTGAAATAAAAAGAGAAGAGGAGACAGAAGTCTTCAGAACTCAAAAATTTCAATAATCATTCAGTCTCTGTGAAATCAGTTTACTCTCTGCAATCTCAGAAAAAAAAAAAAAAACTCTGATAAAAAATCATCATCTTTTCTTCATAAATCCAGAAGAAAAATCATTCAAAGCATGAGGAGCTAAACAGTTACTTCCTCAAACTCCAAAACCAAATTATCATTAACTAAAAACGACACATCCAGAGAAAAGGAAAAGAAACCAAAATCAACCAGACCTTCTTTAACCTGAAGATCTAAGTCCATACAGTAAAGCCGATTTCGTCCGCAGATCCCGTTAAGGCAGGCGGCCGTTGAGGGAGTTTTGGACAGCAAGGCTGCAGGTCACTGGAGTTTGGATCTGAGAGGAGAAGAAGAAAAGGAAGATTGGGTAATAATTCTTAACCTTTATCTCTTGGGAAAGTTGTTGATGGTTGTTGATAACGTGGTTTATGGAGAAAGAGGAAACTACTGAAAATGATCTTATACAAAGAATTTTCTTTGCAAAAATGAATAATCAAATATATTTAGGAGAATCTAAAGAATATATTATAGATCAGACAACAAAGATAACATATAACGATCATCATATGATTATAGACTTTAATATAGGATCTTTTAAACAAAGTTCTTATTTGTTTAATAAACAAGAATTAGTTAGAACAGAAGACCTTTTAGCAGTAAACTCGTTAGATTTACCTAAAGAATTAAAACAAAAAATAATAAATTATATTGAAATAGATAATCTAAAACATAATATAACCATGTTGACAGTAGAAGAATGGCTTGATATAGCAAAAGCATATATAACTGTTGAATACACAGGAGAACCTTCTTATACTTATAATTCTGATAATGAAGAATTTGATATATAATTCGAATATAAAGGTATATAGGATGGAAACCAAGACATGCGGACTACTGGTCCAAAGGAAAATTAAATATCTTGACTGAATTGTCAAGGATTTCATTGTCCTGATCTAACAATTCCACGTACCTTTTATTCTTATTAATAAATTAATAAAACATTTATATGGATTTTGTAATTGTCTTAAGATTAAAAATAAATGTTAATAATATTGATATAATTTTAATTATTTGCATTTTAATTCACTTAGTTTGTATATTAATCTATTTAAAATATTATTAAATGTTATAAAATCTTGTCAATATTAGCCAGTAAATGAATGTTAATTTAATTATTTTGTATTTTGATAATGTTTGTAATTTTGTTAATATTTGTTAAGATCTGTTAATATTTATTGCTCACATCAGCAAAAATGGTATCAGAGCCAGAACCCAGATTCTACAAAACAAAAAATTATACAATGAAGCTCATACTATAAGACAAACAGATGGCAGATCCAATACAATCAATAGTTAATAGTTTGTATTTATTAAAAGTATTCAGTAAGGGAGAAATAAAAAATTTAATAAAAGCGATAAAAACAGATAAAAATAATATAAGAAATATAGATCTCGAATTAATAGAAGATTTAATAGAAAGAAATATGGATACAATAGGAGCAGAAATTATAATAGAAAAGAAAATGAAATTTATAGATGAATTTATAAAATTTTTAATTTATTGGTATAAAAATGAGACATTATGAACCAAGCCTTTAATACTATACATCAATTGGTAGACTGCATAGATAATATGTGGTTAGGATGGGAAAATATAATTACCACATATATAAACCTAATTAATAAAAAAATACATATGTTAGAACAAGAAAGAACTAATTTGATAAACGCAGGACCAGAAATTTATTCTGAATTTATAGATTTATATGAGTTTGATAATCACTTATTAATGTTTAAAGAAATAAAGAAAACATTAGAGAAAATAAAAAATAGATGTAGAAGGGATGGAAAAAGACAAATAAACCCATAACAATAAAAATTAAAGATAACACAAGAACAAAGGGATCTAAGTGAAATTTACCAAGTAAGAAAAGACAAAAAACGCAAGATACGTTAATTGTAACTTAGGGGGATCCTTGTACTAGATATGCTCCTAATTTATAGTTTTTTCCATTTTTGGCGCCAAGAGTGGATTATTACATAAAAATGCTTTGATCCGTATTTTTCCTTCACGATTATCCTATAATTCATTTAAAGTTACTAAAATGCCCTTACTGACACAAACTATGCTTAATTCTTTTTTTTTTAAAATAAAAAAATTAATAAAATTCATTCAAATGGTCAAATTTGGCCAGATTGTTATAGGTCATATGAGTTCAAAAATACAATACGAATCGACACTATTTCTTTTAACTTTTCTTTAAAACCAAAATATCTTCGTGCTTCTCAACTTTAACCCCCGAATCGAGTGGGTTCAATTCTAGTCGGATCAAATTTTGGGTTGAGAATGGTTCCACGAGAAAGGGTTCATATCTCAACGTATCAACATTAAAGTTTCACCCACGAAAAGAATCGAATACATGGGGGTGGTGGTTGGGGGGTGTTTATTTTCCCTACTAAGTTATTGAAAGGAAAAAGAAATCTAATTTTGTAATTTTAGGAGTATATTTCGTTTGAAACAGACTTGTGGCTTGAGTTTTGCTAATGTGAAATGAGTAAAATTTGCTTAAAAATTTAACAATTTTAAATTAATTTCTCGAGTTGTGTTAGATAAATCTTTTTTTTTTTTTTTATGATTAGGGTTGACTAAAAAGAAAAAAATCTCAATAGGGATTCAAAATTTTGGCCTAAGCTGTACCAGATTAAGAAATAATTTTTACTGAGTTTTAAAGATAATGATTTAAAAATCTAAAGAAAGATTTTTTTTTTGGGGAAAGGAAGACAATAATTTTAAGATTATGTTATGAGAGAAATAAAATAAACTTAATAAATAAAATAAAGAATATATTAGTCAAACTAAATCTTCAGAGGAAAAAAATCAACAAACTCTATCCTCTCAAAAATTGAAAAATATGGTTTTTCATAAATTGAATAATTTTCTAATAAAAATACTTTCGTATTAATAAAATGATGTACCACTAAATATGAAAAAATTATAAATTTCAGTGCACTAAAAAAAAAATCCAATATCCTATGTATTAAAAAAATATATTTTGTGTGATTTAATGGCATTCTCACTAGAGAATGACTTCTTATGTTAAAGTCGAAATCACTTGTTAGTCCATGATTGATGGGAAAAAATATCAATTAGGAAATCAGAATAATAAGATAACTCAAAATCTTGTCGAATAGAAAAAGGTTAATTAAGGAAAATTAAAAAACATAAATAAATTAAAAAACTACAATAGTAAAAGTTTTATTTTTTGGTTGGAAATCGGAATAGATCTAAATTTAGCTGAAGTTTAAATGAATTTAAATATAAATATCTAAATAACTTGTTTGTTTTTCTTTTTCTAATTTTTGAATATAAGGGATATATTGTTTGTTTTTATAAATAAAAAAAATTTGAAACATGGTTATTTGACATTTATATCCTTATAAATCAAAACAAATAAAAGAATTGAGTATTATTATTTATAAAATAAATATATTTTAATATAGTTAGTTGACATTTGTCCTTATAATTCAAAACAAATAAAAGGATTGGGTTTTATTATTTATAAAATAAATATATTTTAAAAATAGAGTATTTGCTTCCCATTCAAACGTTTTGCTGTTTAGATAAAAATTACAAAAAAATATTTTTTTATTCAAATGCAAAATGTCTAAAGTCAGACATAATTTAAAAAACAAATAAGTAAATTAAGAAAAAAGTCTAAAATTAATAAAATTTCAGATTTCATATATTTAACAAATAAGGATCTATGTTAACAACGATAAATACAAATTCCTTATTATTCATTTAGTACAGACTTTCCAAATTCCATATTCAAAACATCACGATAAATCCCGTGTTTATCATATTGTGAACTTAGCCAAGATGAGCCATCAGAAGGCGAACATGAGTTAGCAGCTCTCCACCGTTTCTAAGGTGCTGACAGTGCTCATTCCATGTACAGTGAGATGTTGCATACGCCAACATTTCAACCCACACTTCACTTATCATTTCCCACTTTCTTCCGTTGCTCCAATCTACTTCTGATTCCTGCTCCTACAATTGCTTGCCAAGCTGACGTCCAGGTTTTGAAGCTGATTGAGGGTTTTCCATGAACTTTTGACTCTCTGTCCTCAACAAATGCCGACGAGCTTCAATAATTTTAGGGATGGCAATAGGGAGGGGAGGGGAGGGGTGGAGAGGGGACCGACATCCTCGCATCCATCCCCGATATTCTCCATATAACTCCATCCCCTCCCCGTCCCCATCAGAATTGCTTGAGGTGATTCCCATTCCCTCCTCGAATAATAAGAGGGGATCCCTGATCCTCGAATAACTGATATGTTTTTAATTTCTGAACTTGATTTAATCACATTAAAATAAAAATTTAAACAAAAGTAAGGTTTGACAGTATATCATTATTATCGTACATTAACATTAATCCATTATAAAAATCATACTACAAAATACAAATCATCAGAATAATTATCTTCGTCAATCTTCATAATCCTATAATAAAAAAGAAATTATTTTTATATCAATAATGAAATAAATAAAATGGGTATAGATACTGAAATTAATATTTTTTAATAAAAATATTTACTCTTATACCCCATTGCTTCTCCTGTTCTTACTCAAGGAATGTGACAAATTGAAAGATAGCATCGTGTTTCAAATCTAAAATAATAAAAATAATATATGCGATATGACTCATAATCTAAAATAGTTTTGGGCCATGACCTTTAGAATCAGGTTTGGTCGAATATAATTTATGACTACAACTTGTTAAGTAAGCTCAAAATTTTAATAGTAGATTTGTATAAATATTTTAATATTTATTATTTATACTAATATTTAATATTTTATAATTTAAATTTCATTATTCTTTTATTAATAATTGTAAAAAATAAAATCAAAATTAAAAATTAATACAAGAAAATGGGAAAATGGGTACGGGATGTGAATTCCACTTCATCTTCGTCCCTTCCCCGAATAAGAAATTGGGTATAAAATTATCTTCATACCCTCCCCAAATAGGGAAATCCCCAATGGTACCCATCCCTGTGAGGATTTTTGCCATTCCTAAATACTTTTACTCTGTTAAAACATGAAAAGTAATTAGTAATCTAGCTAGCTGGGATATTGATGAGAAGTTGGAAGGTAGTTGCGCTCGATTTGTTTTAAGAATTTGAGAAATCTAAAACAAAATTTGAGAAATCTAAAACAAAGTTGAAGCCAAGGTTTCGCTCCTGTGGTATAAGGAGTCACATTTGTAGAACTTCGTTTGTGCTTCGAACTTCAATGGTTGCGTGAGCAAATAATTAAAATTAAAAATTAAAAACATAATTAACATTATACCTCTAGTGCTTTCTATGTTCTTTGTAAATGTAGAATTCTAGATGGATTGAATTTAAGCCAAAAAAAAAAATCAGAAATGTAAAAGAAAATGAATTCAAAGCAAAAAAAAAAAAAATTTCCAGAAAACAACTCTGTTTTCAACTTTAAATTACCTTAGGCACCTGGGTCACCTTATCCAACGGGCTTATCAGGGGCCAAGCACCGTAATCGTCGATGATATCTTGATAGGTAATTGTATATCCTGAGTCCATAAAATTCTCTTCAAGCATCAGAGATGGACATACTACTAGAAGATACAACATATAATATGCCAAGTAAGGAGGCTATAGCCGTAACGTTCTGAAGCTATTAACCACGTCGTAAGATCAAGGCCGTACCTTTTTTCAAGCACATAATCTACTTTCCCAGTCATTATACTTAGATCTTCTGCAGTCGAGCAAAATGGTTCAGGTCTTGTATAATTGGCAACTTTCTCTTTTAGCTCTCTGCAGATCAGTTCCTCCAACTCATCACTGACGTCTGCCAAGTCACGTACCATTGATTCTCCAAATTAACTAAAGTTTTGATGGTCGCAAGTAACTTACCAACTGCAGCAGATTTGGCCGTTATCGTCTCGTCTTTGACGCAATAGCTTATTAAGTTAAGCTGTCCCATCGATCTGCTCCACCTCTTGTGATTGCCCAAGAGTGGATGAGAATAAAAGGTAGCACCAAAAATATCAGTGAGATTACTATCAGTGTACCGTTTCCTTTCCAGCGTGAACTCTGTCCAATCAGAGAAGAGATGGAGGATGAATCCGTACATGTCCGTTAAAATAGCACCAATTAGCAGTAAGTGATGATGATGTCAACCAATGGGTATGCTGGAATATCAATGAAGATTGAGAAGAGCACTAATGCTATAACAGAGGATAAGAAGCTAAAGCAGCACGCCGAGATTCCGAATACAGAATAAATAATTTTTGCCTTTGTGTAGAGCAAATCGTACATGAACCCCAACTCAAATGCTACTAAATTGAAGCAATCTTTCTCCGACATTCTTCCGAAGATTTGAAGGCTCGCCCGTTCTTCTTGATCGTCCAGAATTTTGCTGGAAATAAAACGTGCACAATTTTAAAGTATGTAGCAAACAACATCAAAAGGATTTGGGAGACCATGACGATTTGTGGAGTTAGATGGTACGACAAAAAAATTCAGGATGTCTGTATGGTTCTGAATAGGAGGGAAAAGATCTTTCAGGAAGAATTTTTTGCAATTCACTTTGCTTGAAGAATAAAGTACGATAGCCCTCTCTGCGTACTTAATAGTTCTAGCAACCAAAATTGGAGTGGCAGTAAATGTAAGCATATCGGTTCTCTAGAATCGTAGATACACAATAATGGCCCCAAGACCTTGAGTAATAAGCGAAGGAAATTGTCTCAGCCCGAGCTCATTGTCTTCTAAAGTGTAATGTAATGGACCGCCCAAGTTACTAGCCTAATTGCCTAACATTTCGGGCTAGAGAGCCCAAGACAAGGCCAAGAGTGCTAGCTTTGCCCGATTCCAAAAAATTCTAGGCAACTCTAGCACATTTGAGCTTGTAAATACTCTAGAATACTCCACACATTTCCAGCACATGTAAATATCTAGAATTCTAGGTGTGTGGTAGAATTCTCTAGAATTTCAAGAGCTTGGCAAGCCTCTCCTGTGAATAGGGTATGGCATTTAGCATTTGAGCAACAAGCTTAGAGTAAGCAACTCAAGCATTGTAAACTCTCTCTTGTAATCTTTTTTTCAAGCAATACAAGTTTTCTTATTCGGCTCCATTGCTCTCTTCTCTTTAGCTCTTCGAAAACCTCTAAGGCTTAGCTAGTCGAAAAGGTCAAGGCTTACTTAGCAACAATCGGCAAAGGTTGTCTAAGTGCCGCACGGGTTCGTTGCGCAAAACACTCATCATGTGACAAGTGGTATCAGAGCAAAGGTTTGCACCCACGTAAATTAGCTCACGAGCAACGCCCAACCCTTCAACATAAGAGGGCGTTATTGGTGTGGATGTTCCCCCGGAACCAAGCCACGACCGTGATGGAGATCGCGCCCAAGGCAAGACTCGTGGCAAGTCCAAGGCCCCATCCGTTGATGTGTTGGAGCCTCGGGTAGCCACTCTCGAAATCGCATTGTCCGCCGCTCAAGAGAGCCTCGAGGGACTAGAGGAAAGAGTGGACGGTCTCGAGGGAGAATACGCCCAGTTCACGGTGGCAACAAAAGCCCTCATCCAAGATCAAGTGAACACTGTTCGAGGTGAGGTTCGATCTTTTCATGATGAGTTGCTAAAACTTCGTAGCTTTGTTCAAGATGAACTACGCATTGTCCGTACGAAAGTGGAGGAAGTCCGCTCGGATTGGGCATGGCACAAGTGCACACTATTAGCTAGTCCAGCTTCCGCATGTACGAGTGACGTGCGATGCATTGACGTGCGAAGCCCGACACTTATGACGACACACGCAATGCCACCGTCGTGGACAATTTTCTTTTCGGGCTAAACCAATACTTCGATGCCATGGGTGTGCAAGATGAGGCGTCGAAAGTGGATACAACACCCACCTATCTTAGAGGCGTTGCATAACTATGGTGGCGTTGGAAGCATGGCGAGATGGGCAAAGGCATTTGCAACATCGATACTTGGGCCGACTTCAAGTAAGAACTCCGAAAGCAATTTGCCCCAAGCAATGCGAAAAAGGAAGTGCGAGCACGCCTATGTCGCCTCAAGCAATCGGGTAGCATTAGTGACTACATCAACGAGTTCACTACCCTCATACTCAAGATAAGCGACATGTCCGACAAGAATTCTCTCTTCTACTTCCCTCTTCTAAATAGATAAATGATAAAACCTCCGTAGTATATTATTCGCATGTATCGTACTCCAATAGGTCTCTACTAGACGCTGGTTTTTTTGGTTCCGTTATGCCATTCTGTTGTGCTGTATTGGCACAAATAAACTAATGTCATATCTTATAGTCTTGAAGATACTAAGAGAACTCATGCGATGTATTTTCCTCCATTATCTGTTCATAAACAGCAAACCTTCTTCCCTACTTCTCCTTTAGCTATGTCTCCGAACTCTTTAAACTTTAAACAAGTATCAAATTTTTCTTTCATAAAGAAGACCCCATACATACCTAGAGAAGTCATTGACGAATGTGAGCATGCATCGCATGCCACTGATAGAAGGTTGCTTGACTGGCCCAAACACGTCAGAGTGTATTAGCTCTAATGGTTCTTCTGCTCTGAACTTCGACTCCTCATATGAGAGTTGGTGAGACTTGCCATATTGACACCTTGACACCCTGCACACACATTGTCTATTCTCAAATCAAGATTAGATGAGCTTTAAGAATTAAAAAAAGCATATGTATAATCATTTATGAAATTAAAGGATCTATGCAGTTGTTTAAGCAAATTTATTCCATGGTAGCTTTTTTCTTATTACTTACTTTAGAGGAGGTTTAGGAATATTCAATACTAGCTTTATTCTTAATACGTAGCTTTAGATGAGGTTTAAGAATATTCAATGCTTTATTCTTAAAACTCTTCACCCGAAATTTACGGCGTCAACATATTTGAACATTTTGAGATCCACAGAAAAGCTTAAAGCATTTCATCAACTGATGGGAATCAAGTTTTACTTGCTATGAGGTTTAAGAATGTCTAGCTTACTCTGTGAGAAAAATATTTAAAAGCCCTTAGACGAGGAGCGGAGTGGCAAATTAAGTCACCCCACTTGTCCGCATGGACGTATGATTTCTGAACAAAATGTCCGTTTGCACATAGAGTATAAGAAATGGAATTTCCCGGATCCCATTATTGAATTTGAGGTTTGGTAGATTGTATGTGGTTATGTAACTTACATTTGCAGTCAAATAACTCCAAACATATTGATAATAAAACAAAACTTAAATTTTTAGATGCTATTAGATGATATAAGTTATATTTAATATAACATTGACCCAGGCTTTTGCTTGACCCTAATACAAACTTGACATTAAACACACAATTCAGATGACTGAAAACAGAATCTGAGCAAATCCAGAAAATGATTGGCTGCTAACAAGTGGACATCCAACAAATTCTTGTGTATTGGGAGAAGAAGAAGAACAACTTTCCTGAACCAATGGGTAACTAGCCACCGTAGGTTTTTGTTTTGGCTAGGTTAAACAAGTTTTGAGAATGAAGAGTTGAATTAAGCTGATTATTTCAAGCAGCCACAAGTCACACACACCACATTGATATAGCCAAGGTTTTTTAAATGGATTAAAATCCAACGATGCGCTGAGTTTTCAATTTCTTTTTAAAAAATATTATTGATCAATTGATGTTATGAAATTTTTCCAATCAATTTTAATTTTTTATTTAAATTATTCATTGATATCAATTATATACTTTTTGAAATATGCATCTTCTTTATGGTATTTGAGTTGGGACATATGTTAATTATCTTTTTAAATATTTGAAGGAAAATTTTTTTTTATGGCATTCATGATTGGCAAAAAAAAAATCTTCATAATCATTTTTGCATGGTGTGTTTTATTCCTCTAATTTGTGAGAGCCTAAAATCAATTTGAATATGACAATTTTCATGGGCGAAAGAGAAGTATCAACATTCATTTGCAATGATACCTTTAAAATAAATAAATAAATAAATAAAGCGAACAGATTAGAAGCAGGAGAATGAGACCCGGAAGAATATTTTGGAAGAGAAAGAGGGATATGGGTTAGTAGGATAATCACATCAAATGTTATTTTGACAATTAAAAAATTGACCGATTAACAATATCAATTCATAATAAAAGATAAAAAAATGATGATTATTATTATATTTTTATTCTTCTATTCAATCCGAAAAACACCAAATTAAATCATCTCTTCCCAAGGACAAAAACAATATAATCTCATAAAGAATAAAAAAAATCCAGAATTGTTTGGATTATGTTGCGGACACTTGGTATTATATGAATTAATTAATTTAAAAAATGTACTTCTAATGGATTGAATTTATAAGGAGAGAGGAAAATTCTTACTGCGGTAAGTATTGATAATCTGGAATTAAGCCAAGATGTGCCACAAGAAGGCGAACATGAGTTAGTAGCTCCCCACCTTTTCTAAGGTGCTGGCCATGCTCATTCCACGTGCCGTGAGATGCTGCATGTGCCAACATATCAACCCATACTTCGCTTATCATTTCCCATTTTCTACCGTTATTCCAATCTTGGTTTGATTGCAGCGACTGCAAATGGTAGCTAAGCCAAAGTCCAGGCTTTTTTGCAGATGCAATTTTCTTTGTCCATTCTTGCATCTCTTCAGGTGTCATTACTGTAGGAGGTTCCTCCAGCAGACCGGAGAAATGCTCCATTTGGCGACAGGTCTCCATATATATTGTCTCCAATAAATTGTCTTCGGGCATCAGAGATGGACACACTAGTAGAAGATACAACATGTAATCCGACAAGCGTTTGCTAATTTTGCAACTCCGATGAAGTGCATTAGCATTTCCATTGCAAAGTTTGTGGAGATCATCACGGTAACAGAGGTCCGTTGCAATATGCCATGCAAGAAGGTTAAAGTCATAAGATCTTGAAGCTGTGCATTTAAGTAACCATGACGTATTATACCTTTGTTCAAGCACATAATAACCTCTCCCAGCCATTGTCCTTTGACCCGTTGCGGTCGAACCAAGTTGTTCTTCAGGTTCTGTATTTGAGGTAATTTTCTCTTTCAGCTCTCTGAAGATCAGGTTCTCCAAATCATTGCTCACATCTGCCCGAGTCACGTACCATTGATTCTCCAAAGTTTTGTTGATGGCAAGTAACTTACCAACTGCAGCAGAAGGTGTCGTTATTTCGTCTTTGACGCAGTAGCTTAGTAAGTTAAGCTGTCCCATCGATCTGCACCACCGCTTGTGATTGCCCAATAGTGGATGAGAAAAGAAGGTAGCATCATAAGTACTACTATCAGGGTGGCTTCCGTTTCTGCGCTTGGACAGATAAAACTTCGTCCAATCGGAGAAGAGATGTAGCATGAATCCGTATAGGTCCGTAAAAATAGTACAAATTAGCAATATGTAAGTGATGATGATGTCGGCCAATGGGTGCGCGGGACTATGAATGAAGATTGAGAAGAACACTAACGCAGTAACAGAGGATAATAAGCTAAAGCAGCGTGCCGAGATTCCGAATCCAGAATAAATCATCTTTGCCTTGGTGTAGAGCAAATCGTACATGAACCCCAGCTCAATTGCTGTTATTTTGAAGATTTCTTCTGCTGACTTTTCCTTTATCCTTTCTTCTTCTTCTCCTAGTAAGATCATGCGGTCATTTTGTCGATCTCCATACTCCAAAACTTGGCCGGTAAATAGACGTGCACAGTTCTCAATTAAAGTGCAAACTTCAAGAAGCCGGCGATTAGTTTCTCTTATTTCTCCGATCCATCTCCCGTGGATGACTTGTAAGAGATTGAATTTTTTTAACCTCTCTTTGGTTGAAGAATAAAGCACGAAAACTCTCTCTCCGTACTTAAAAGCTCCAACAATAAAAATGGTAGTGGCTATATACGTAAGCACACTGGTGCTCCAGAATCGTACATACACATAAATTGCCACCCCAACTTGAACAACAAGCGAAAGTAAATGCCTTAGCCACAGCTCATTGTCTTGTAAAGCGTAGGCTGTGATGGTATCAGGGCCGCCAAGGTGGATCAGGAGAAACGGTGCCCAAAATGCCTGGAGCTGGATTTCGCCATTTGCCTTCGGAAATATGTCTTCACGAGCAGTGTCACTCCTCGCAAGGTTTCCAAGAGCAACAGTTGCCACCCAATCTGCTGACAAGTACGATGACCAAACAAGAGCTCGTATCCAAAATTTTGCAGTGAATTTTCTTCTGGAACCAAATATGCTGAGGATTGTCTGGAAAGTAAGGCTAAGTAAAACCAATAATCGTATTTGCCATTGGTTCCAAAAAGTTATTGCTTCCTCAGGAAAAGATTGCATGGCCTTATTATTTTTTTTAAAATTTATTTTCTTTGTCCTGCGGGAAACTCCATAGATAAGGAAGAAAAAATTAAAAACTTTTGACATACTAATTAAGTAAATAAATACTGATAATGGAGGAAAGCTAGAATAACTGAAAAGGAATATATTTGGTTCTTAAGAGAATTTGGCTAAAGAGAGCTGATAGATACTTAATGCATACAAGAGAATTTAACAAGAAACTCCACGGGTGGCTATTTACACCAAATAATAATAATAATAATAAATTTGAGACCTTTTTACTATGAACGCGGTCTAATAAATCATCTTTAAAATAACAACTTATTACTTTACGCACTTTTTTAAATGTTAAAATAGCACTCATTTAATCTGTTACTAAATATCTTACTGTACGGATGCATTGGTCTGCATAGCATAAAATATCATCACATTCGGAGCTAATACATATTCTTAGATACTAATTAAAATTTTGTACCCCCTCGTTATATGTTCTATTTATTGGCGATAAAACTCCTGGCTCTAAAGGTCATTTATTAAAAAAAAATTAGAATTAATTTTTCGGAATAAGTAAAGAGTATAATAATATTATTTTAGACATTATATGATTATTTATTACATTGTTTAAAATTAATTTTGTTGTTATCATCAAAGAGTAAAACATTCCAAACGAGATCAATGTGACTATTTAAATAAACCCGATTGCTTTTTCCCTTTAATATAAGATAATTGTGAAAAAAAAACCACCCACATCCAATGGTTTATTTAAATAATCATGTAAAACCTATTGATTTTATAAGTTGTTACACATACCATTTTATCACTTGTATGCCCTTTGATTGTAAGAATCCAAAAATTGACTTTAAATAAAAAATTTTAATAATCACAAATATGATGTAAAATAATGTAATATATAAAACAGTATAATTTTATTTTCTTTGGCATATTGAACAAAATTATATTAATATTATTTATCCATTAGATAATATTTTAATATTAATAAAATTTATTTGACAGAAAAATAATAAAATAACTGTATTTAAAAATTAGGTATCAATTACTCATTTAACGTCACTTAAGCAACAATCACTACAGAATACAGATAGTAAGCCTGCCTTATTGGCATAACTACTTGAGTTCCTAACAAAAATTTTTATTTTGTCACTTCAAATTTCCTGGCCGAAAACTAAGTTCATTGCCTTGTCATTGATTTTAATCTAACAATTTAGTCCCCAAAACCCACAAAAAAAAAAATTGAAAAAAAAGTCGGGGGCACAGAGATAAAGAAGAGCGTACCTTAACTGTGTTATAATAATTTATACACTTAAAATCTATTTTTGGTCGAGTTGAGAGTCCATTAGTAGCATTCCCCGTCGTCGTCAAAGAATAATTAAAAACATTAAGATAGAAAAAATAAAAAGACCAAGCAAACCTTAAAGGAAAGGATAAATTTATCTATCACAAAAGAATTTTTGAGAGGTTTGTTCTTTAATGTGAAGAAACAGTAGGGAGCGAATGAGCTATTTATTTAGCAAAGAAACTTAAACAAGAGCGATAGTCAGATGGGGCGTATTAAAGGGTAAATCTTCTTTGTGGCATATGTTTTATACTTCTAGATTTTTTCCCTAGCAATCAAAACCGAAACGAGCCTGCTCCATGTTTTTTTTTTACACACACACATACTTTAGCTGAGATTTAAGAATATAAAATGCTTTATTCTGAAAACTCTTCGCCCAGAATCTATCTGTACGTTTTGAGATTTACGAAAAAGCTTAAAGCATTTTCAATCAAGTGATGGGAATCAAGTTTCGCTTGCTCTGAGGCAATGAGCTTTAAGAAATTCTCTTTAAGTTTCACTTGCTATGAGCTTTAATAATTTATCTTTTTATCTCCATAAAATTAAAGAGATTCTTATTGTCGGCCTGTAAAATTGAAGGATATTTTTTTTTGGCCCACCGGCTTCTTTTATGGACTTTTTTTTTTTTAAGAGACTATTGCTCATGATATTTACAATCATACATATGGCCGTTTACATTAATTACGATATAGATCGCTCAGATTTTTAACCCTCTCAAATATTCGAGGACGCCAACTCCTCCCTGGGAAAGATCGCTCACTCAGCCTTCCTCCCAAGAAGAAAGAAATTTAAATTAAACCCCTGCAATACGTCTGCGGGGGCTCGAACCCCTTCCCTCACATTTGTGAGGGAGGGATTCTGGCCATTTTTATGGACTTAATCCGGCTAATTTACACAGTTTTTCATATTACTTTTCTTTGGGGTGCCGATAGGGTGCTAAAAGATAATGAGAAATGCTTAGTGTCTACTGTCTAGAACCCTGAGAGGAGTGAGAGAAACGGCAGCTTGTGCTGCCGTCTTGCCTCTCTCTCTCTCTCTCTCAAGGTTCTACACATTTTTTAATATATAAAATGTTAAAAAAACAGGGGAAAAGTTGCTGGGGAGAGAAAAAAGTAGAAAAGCTGATGGGATCACTTTAATTCCTCTGAGATGACATGCATCACCCTCTCCTTCACTCAAGCTCATTTTCTCTCCTTTACTTATCCTCACTCACACTCCTCCTTTACTCATCTCCGGCATCCACAGCCAACATCACACTTCACGCAAACAAGGAAAGTGCATTTTGCTTAATACTCCTGGAAGCAATTCTACAGAAATTCTTCCAGAACCTGGTCTAGATCCGGAAGTAGGACCCAAAATTATCGACAGCAACCATTTTCCATCCGAGAATGCACAAAAACAAAACACAAAAACTTATCATTTTCTTTGATCACTGACCATAAAACGGGTGTCGGTTGGGCTCTTCCTTGGCAGCGGACTCAACAACCTTGGTAGTGGACGTGATGGGGATTACTCTGATGGGAATTGAATTTGGGGATGAGTGGTAGCCGGAGGAGAGAGTGGGAGAAGTCGAGAGACAGAGCGATGGAGAGGAGTGTCCTGCTAGTTGTTTTCTGCGTTTTTTTAAAATTTTTTTTTTATCTTTTTAATGATTAAAAAACTCTAGAAGAGGGATAGTGTCATAGTGATGACCGATGCACTTGAACGAGTATTGCTAATTGTCCCCATCACGCTTTCTTTTTAATAATAAAAAAGTATTTTAATAATAAAACACTGAGAGGAGAGAGGTGAAACGGCAGCACAAACCGCCGTTTCTCTCACCCTTCTCTCAGGGTTCAAGACCATAGCACAAAACTTAATCCCCCTGAACAGTTCCAAGAGAACCAAACGTGTGTCTGCATTGTTTTCCAATCCCAAGCCGAGAACTCACGATCCTGTACTTTTGGCAAACCAGATAGCCCTAGCTGAAACCTCAAATCAGCAGCCATGTAATCAAATATAGAAGCCACGCAAAACAAATCGATAACAGCCAGCCGTAAACCGTACAATAAGAGTAGCATGATCAACATCAACAATACCGACATGTAGGAAAAGCCACACGCATCGCGTGAAATAAAAGCTGCAACAGCCAAGGGAGTAGCATTCTACCAAGCAAGATTTGAGCAATACAAACCCATTTTAGCAAGACCACCAACGACCGAGTTAGCTTCCTTATGAAATACTAGCTATGTAATCTAAGTGGGTGATGAATTGAGTTTCTAAAAATATGAAGTAATCAAAACAAAAATTAATGTAAATATCTAATAAAATTAAATAAATAATAAGTAAATAAATATCAATAATCAAAATATAAAGAGAGGAGGGAAAGAGAATCGAACAAGTGATTTTTACGTGGTTCGACGAACTCCACCTATATTCACGCGTCGAAGCTCACTGGACTTGAGGATTTCATCATCCAAACCTTACACCTTAAGGCTTTAAAATCTTTACAATTGATTTCTGTCAATCAACTTCTATGATATGAGATTATCTCAAACCTCTTAACGCAAGGGTTTCCCACTCTCTCAAACACTCACTTTGATGTTTAAGAATTGAAAATTGCACAAACTTCTTTCACGCACTATATGTGTTTATAAATGAAAGCTCAAAGTGTGTTTTGATGATGGAACAATCAAGTTTTAAGCACAAGAGAGATTTAATGCACAATAACAAGCTTAATGATGATTGTTGAATCTCCTCACATTTAAATTTGATTGAGACTTTTTATAGTTAGAAAAAAAATTAGTCATTGTTGACTTTTTGAGAATAATCAGATCACTGTCTACTGCTTTCGGATCACCATTTTGACTTTGTGTAAGTTACCGTTATGCAAAATTTTGAATAATCGATTCACCACTAGTTGCAAACTAATTCCTCTTTAGAATTTATCGGTTGGTCATTATCAGTAAATGGTTTACTAATTCCAAAGAATTTGCTCTCTGGAATTTATCAATTAATCGTTTTCTAATAAACAGTTCACTGTTATCTTCTAGAATTAAAATTATAAAACTTTCTTCAAAAAACGATTTGCCGACTTATGATTAACGGTTATCCGTTTATTTTTAGAATCTTATTCATATCTAAAACAATTTCATACGGCTTAAAAATAATCAGTTTTAAAGGCTCTAACTTATTTATCCAGTCTGTTATCATCAAAATCAATATTATACAAATATGCATGTTAACACTTATAGGGTTGAGGACCAAAATTCAACAATTAGACCATCTATTACGAAGCTAAGGCACTAGGATTACCCTATGAAAGGTCAGTATTAACCTTGACCAAACCAATCTCAGGCGGACGCCACTTTAAAATCAGAACTCTTGGAGCTCTCTCTAAAGAAAAAGGTAACCCCAAACCAGTCAAAATATCCCGATCATTAACCGTTCACCAAGGACCGAACCAAAGCAATCAAAATATCTTGGACGAAAACGATTATGTTTATTAATTCTTACAAACATATTTAATCTTTATCCCTATCTATTTGTAAAAACTCCTCTGACGCCTCATTTTTGTCAATTATATATATCCTAATATCCAAGTTTTGAGACACTGAATTCCTCAAAATTTGAGTCATATATATGAACCATAATTTCATCAAAAACTCTATTGATAACAATAAAGGAAAATTAAATGATGTTGCTCATTTAAATAATTTCCCCCGGGTCTTCTTCTTAATTAATCCCAAACGAAATACACAACAAAAAATCCAAACCTTAGGAAATAAAATCATATCCAATTACTTCTTCCCGAGGACAAAAACAATATAATCTCACAGAAAAAATGGGGCATTAGCGTAAAGATATTGTGAACTTAAGCCAAGATGAGCCATAAGAAGGCGAACTTTAGTTAGCAGCTCTCCACCTTTTCCAAGGTGCTGACTATGCTCATTCCATGTACTGTGAGATGCTGCATATGCCAAAATCTCAACCCATATACTTCACTTATCATTTCCCACTTTTTATCGTAATTCCAATCTTCCTTTAGTTCCAGCGACTGCAATTGCTGGCCAAGCCAACGTCCAGGCATTGTCGCTGATCGAACATACTGTGACTCTTCTTGCAACTCTTCAGCTGTAATCTATAGTGGAGGAAAACACCGCCAAGCTTCACTCAGACTTCTCTGCTGATTATAGTAATGATAGATGATGTCGCGACAGGTATGCTTGTATATTGTCTCCATTGAATTCGTCTCTTCGGGCATCAGAGATGGGCACACTACTAGAAGATACAGCATGTAATCCGACAAGCATTTGCTAATTTTGCAACTCCGGTGGAGCGTATCAGGATTTCCATTGCAATGTATGTGGAGATCTTCACTGTAACAGAGTTCCGTTGCAATATGCCAAGAAAGAAGGCTATAGCCATACGGTTTTGAAGCTGTAAATGTAATTAACCGTGACGTATTATGCCTTTTTTTCTATTGTATGCGGAATGCAGAATCAAGCACACTAAATAATCACAGAAAAATAAAGGACACAAGAATTACGTGGTTCAAATATGCCTACGTCCATCGGAGCAAGAGAAAAAATAATTGTATCACTAACAATTATTAGAGTATAAATTTGAGTAGAGAAACTTTACTTTTCTAAAATTCAAATACACCCAGTACTCTCACACACTCTCTAATTACTCACACTCTCAGAACTTTAGAATTGCTTCACTTGCAATTTCTCTTAAATTCTCAAATTTGGAATGCAATTCATGCTCTCATCACCTCTCTATTTATAGCCTAAAGAATGGCCAAAATTCAACACAGCAATTTGCCCATTTGTGCTAGCTTGCATGCCAGCTATATGTTTGTTGAAATTTCCAAGCTTTAGTGCCAAATTTCAACACGTTTTGGCCAATTTTGTCAAGCTTTTATCATAAAGCTTTTCTTTGTCAAAAAGCTTAGTTTGACTTTCACATCTTCAAATACATAATCACCTCTCCCAGCCATTATCCTTTGACCCTCAGCAGTCGAAGTGTCGAACACAATGGTTCATAAGATTGTTTATCAACCTTACCTACTTTCTCTTTGAGCTCTCTGTAGATCAGATCCTCTAAATCATCACTGACATCTGCCCAAGTCACGTACCATTGATTCTCTAAATTTTCCTTGATGGAAAGTAACTTGCCAACTGCGGCAGAAGCTGCCGTTATCTCATCTTTGATGCAGTAGCTTATTAAGTTAAGCTGTCCCATCGATCTGCACCACCTCTTGTGATTGCCCAATAGTGGATGAGCAAAAAAGGTAGCATCCAAAGTATCATCAAGGCTTCCGGTTCTGTACTTGGACAGATACAACTTTGTCCAATCAGAGAAGACATGTAGGATGAATCCGTATAGGTCCGTAAAAATAGCACCAATTAGCAATAAGTAAGAGATGATGATGTCCGCATTAAAAAAAAAAAAAGAGATGATGATGTCAGCCAATGGGAGTGCGGGAATATCAATGAAGATTGAGAACAACACTGCTGCAGTAACAAAGGATGATAAGCTAAAGCAGCGTGCCGAGATGCCGAATCCAGAATAAATCATCTTCGCCTTGGTGTAGAGAAAATCGTACATGAATCCCAGCTCAAATGCCGTTATTTTAATCTGAAGATATCTTTTCCTGACCTCTCTTCTAGAATTCTGCGGCTAAACCATTGTACTTCACCGTCCAAAAATTCGCCCGTAGATAGACGTGCACATTTGTCAAGTAAAAAGCAAACGTCAACAAGAGGACTTGCTTCCCATTCCATCCAGACTTTATAACGGTCCAAACCATGGATAAAATCTGGGAGCGATAATTTTGTTAACCTCTCTTTGCCTGACGAATAAAGTACGAAAACCCTCTCTCCGTACTTTAAAGCTCCAACAATAAAAATTGGAGTGGCTATATATGTAAGAACATTGGTCCTCCAGAATCGAACATGCACATGAATGGCCACCCCAACTTGAACGACAAACGAAAGGAAATGCCTTAGCCACAGCTCATTGTCTTCTAAAGAGAAAGCTGTGATGGTGTCGGGGCCCCCCAGGTGAATCATAAGAAACGGTGCCCAAAATGCCTGGAGTTCGGCATTTGATTTCGAAGATTTGTCTTCAGGATCAGTACCGTCACTTCCCCCAAGGTTGCCAAGGGCAGCAGTTGCCACCCAATCTGCTGACAAATACGATGACCAAACAAGAAATTTATCCAAACTTTTGCCGTGAATTTTCTTCTGGAACCAAATATCGTGAGGATTGTCTGGAAAGAAAGGCTAAGTATAACCATCATTCGTATTTGCCATTGGTGCCAAAAAGTTTTTGCTTCCTCTGGAAAAGATTTCATTTGCTCTACGATCGTTTATTTTATCTTTTTTTCTGCACGAAACTAAAAATTTAAGGAAGAAAAATTTTAAAACTTGAGTTATTAATTAAGTAAATAAGTACTAAAAAAGCAAGGGAGCCATCGGGATAGAATAATTAAAAAGGATAGAATTTGCCTATTTGTTTATAAGGAGAATTTGGCTAAGGGTGGAAATAGAGCTGAGAGATATTTAACAAATAGAAGAGAATTTAACTAGTGTGTAGAGATATTTCCATCCAACTTTTTCCGTTATAACACCCCAGTTCAAATATATCCCTTCAATACGGAATTGACCCTAGAATAACAAATTTCTTCAATTTACACTTTTTATTTCACACACATAATTGCTTTCCAAATTGTAAAAGGACGCAGCACGATGTAATTTCATGGCAAAAGCAAAGCGACAGGGAGAAAGATGTCATTCGATGTTGAAATGTGGTGATGGAGAACCGTTAGGAAACTACTGCAACACAATCTAATTATATTGATTAGATAGCGAAGGAGAATTTGACAGTTGTAATCAAAGATTTTATCGTGAAAGCAAATGTGATAATATCCTCTACTTAATTATAGGATTTATTTTCTTGTTTAATATTTCTACTTTATGCGTATTCTGTAATCTTCCTATTTTATATTTTCTTTGTAATCCATCTATGAATATACAGTTTCTTGAGTCTTCCCATTGTTGAAGACCATTCAATATTTCTTTGTCTCAATTTTCTTTCTCTAGATTTTAACAGATTTCAAGAACATAAAATAAAAGAAAAGCTGCAATAGATTGGTGGGGGAGAAATTGACTTCAAGAACAGCAGTGGCTCTTATAATAGTCTTAAACTTTTCATTTACACCATTAGTAGTGAAGCAATTCAATGAAAGAGAATGATGCAGTTGTTGAGGATAGAATTGTAATTTCAGCACAAAAATTTATAAATGGGGAGTTATCCGCAAAAAAATGAGGTGGAATTATATTACACCCCCAAGTAGCGATTCTTTATTTATTTATTTTAAAATTTTGTGATTATCTTGTAACTTTTTACTTCGAATTTCCTCTTCGGAAATAAAGTTCTTTGCCTTGTAATTGATTTTTAATCTAATAATTTAGACCCGATTAAAATTTTTTTTAAAAAAAAAGTCGGGAGACAGAAAGAAAGCAGAACGTACCTTATCTGTGTTATAAATACACTTGAAAAACTATTTCTGGTCCAGTTGATAATTCTATTAGTATTTCCTTTCGTCATCAAAGAAAAATTAAAAACATTAAGACGGGAAAAATAAAAAATGAAGCAAACGCTAAAGAAAGTAGAAATTAAACAATCACTTGATATTAGAAAAGAAGTTACAATAGATATCAAGTGAGATAATTTATGAGAGGTTTACCAGAGATTGTTCTGTAAGGTGTAGGAACAACGGGGGAGCCACTGAGCTATATATTTATTTAACAAAGAAACATAAACAAGAGCAATAGACAGATGGTATGCATTAAAGGGTGAATCTTCTTTGCGGTTTATGTTTTATGCTTTAGATTTCTTCGTAGCAATCAAAAGCAAAACGAGCTTGCTCCACGTTTTACTTACTTTAGATGAGGTTTAAGAATATGAAATGCTTTATTTTTAAAACTCTTGGCCTGGAATTTACCGTGTTAAAATATATATTTGCACAATTTGACATTACAAAAAAGCTTAAAGCGTTTTATCAATTGATGGGAATCAAGTCTTACTTTAGATGAGGTTTAAGAGTACTAAATGCTCTATAGTAAACTTCAATTCATCTCTAAAAGTGTGAAAATCTTTAATTTACCCTCATTTTTGTTCAGAAAATGAGGGCAAACTGGAGCATGTTGATGAATTTTTTATTTTTTTTTTTGTCTTTTTAATAGAAAATGAGGGTAAATTGGTATTCTCATATTTTTGAGAATAGATTGAAGATTGTCATTCTAAATAAGGGATAAATTAAAGTTTACCCAATATTATTATTCTTAAAACTCTTCGGCTGAATTTACCCTATCGGCATATTTTTACAAACGACATAGAAAAATATATTTTGCTCTAAGATAATAAGATGATGAAAGTTTTGAAGAAGGAAATATGCTTCAAGGAATTACGTCCTGCTTTTGTTCAGTGGGAAAGCCAGAATATTGATCTATTGGGGACAAACTTTTAATAAAATTAAAAGATAACTGTTTTAAAAAAATTAGATACTAAGTTAGTAATTTTTGAAAAACTAGATTTTTTAATTTAGGTTAGTAACTTGAATTTTATGTTTGTATTGTAAGGATTACTGTATCATAAAACATCATCACTTGCAAATTTTCAGCGACCACATAAAAATAATTACTACAGCGATACTATAATTAATCCAAGAATCAAATTATCGAAAATCATAATGGAAACATTAGATCCCCACGTATGTATATAAATAATTGCTATTGATTCATGGATGAAAAAAGAAAAGATAAATTCAAATGCTATTTGATTAATAAATCTCTAATTGTATAATTATTAAATATACAAATAATTTATATTTTGATAATTAAGAAAATATAATTAAGGAGTACTCAAATATTTAATCCCTTTGTTAATTCCCTCGCAATGTTACTTTCAATTTAAATAAACATTCTTTTTAAGGAAAATTGAGTTAAGTTACTAATTCTATGCATATTTAATGAATGGAATATTTGTAATAAACACTCTCCCATCAGTCAGCTAAATTTTGTAACCATAAACCCAGAATTTTCCTGCTTATGTAACAGAACATAACAACCTCAGAGCCACGTGTTTGCTCCATGTTTGATGAAGATTCTAAAACGACAAATCTCTAAGTCGTTTGGATAAGTGAAAGCATGTGATAATTACGTGCTTTACTTATGAACAAATAGATGACCAAATTATATTGTCATACGACCTAGAATAACCACAACCGACATGTCATATTCTATTACAATCTCGAATTGACATGACGTATGACTCTCTGGAAAACAGTTTCAGAGGTCACACTTCAACATTCTCCACCTTGATCTTGAAACCCTCATGAATCCTGCTACTCTTCTCTTTAACTACTTGTCACTTATTTGTGACAGACTCTTGTTAATTCTAAACAAAGCTTGAATTTAGCAGTTGTAACTGGTTTAGTCAGCATATCTGCAACATTCTTGTCTGTATGGATCTTCTACAGCTTCATTGTTGCTTTTAATACTTCCAGCCTTATGAAATGCAGCTTGGCATCGATGTGCTTGGTCCTTTCATGATGTGTTTGATTTTTACTTAAACATATAGCACTTTGGCTATCACAGTTTATTATTATTGAACTCTGATCAACACCAAGCTCCTTAAGCATTCCTTTTAGCCAGATGGTTTCTTTAACTGCTTCTGCAGCTGCTGTGTATTCAGCTTCTGTTGTTGAAAGTGCCACAACACTCTACAGTTGAGCCTTCTGATTAACAGTACAATTGTTGAATGTGAACAAGTATCCTGTAAGTGATCTTCTTCTGTCCAGATCCCCAGCATAATCTGCATCCACATAACCAATAATCTGACTGTCATCTTGTCTTTATCCTCCATACATCAATCCATATGTTGTTGTCCTATTTAAGTACCTGAGAATCCATTTTAAGGCCCTACAGTGTTCCTTACCAAGATTTACCATATACCTGCTTACAACACTCACAGCATAGGATAAATCAGACCTAGTTAAGACCATAGCATACATCAGGCAGTCTACAGCACTTGCATAAGGTACATTCATCATCTCAGACACTTCATCTTCTGCTATTGGGCACAACTGTTCAGATAGTCTGAAATGAGGTGCTAAAGGTGTTTGAACTGGCTTTGAGCTTGTCATTCCAAACTTATCAAGTACCTTTCTGATGTATTCTTCCTGACTAAGAAAAAAAGTTCCAGAGCTCCTGTCTCTGTGTAATTGTATTCCCAGAATTTTCTTTACTGGACCGAGATCCTTCATTTCAAACTCTCCCCTTAAGCTTCTGTTTCAGGTCTTCAATTAAGCTCATGCTAACAATGGCTATGAGCATATCATCTACATACAATACCAGATAAACCATCACTCCTGAGTCCTCTCTGAAATAAACATAACAATCCAAGTTACACCTTTGAAATTTCTACTTCAACATAAAGCTGTCAAATCTGAGGTACCACTGCCTTGGGGACTGTTTAAGTCCATACAGAGACTTTTTCAAATGACAAACCCAGTCAACTTTTGATTTATTTATAAAGCCTTCAGACTGTGCCATTACAATAAGTTCTTGTAACTCCCCATGTAAGAATGTTGTTTTCACATTTATTTGCTCTAAGTGTATATTGTTTACAACCACTAGTGCCAGGATGATTCTTATTGAGGCATGCCTCACTACAAGTGAAAATACGTCAGTAAGTCAATACCCTCATTTTGTGTGAATCCCTTTGCAATAAGTTTGGTTTTGAATCTTACTGGTTCCACTCCTAAGATGCCCTACTTGAGTTTGTACACCCATTTACAGCCTATTACTTTTTTCTTGTCTAGTTTTCTCACAAGTACCTAGGTTTCATTCTTTTACAAAGAATCCATTTCTTCCTTCATGGCTTTCACCCACTGGTCTGCATTATTCCTTGAAACAGCTTCTTTATAGGTCTCAGGTTCATCACAGTCCAGTTTATGAGCTGCTGTTAGTGCATATGCAATCAGGTCTGCATAGTGCATACTTCTTTGGTGCCTTTATAACTCTCCTTTCTCTATCCCTGGCTAGCTGATAATCATGCAATGTTGTTTGACTCTCTGAGGTTTCATCAGAACCATTTGCATCTCTACTCTCATCTTCTGCTGTCTCATATGATGTTGTATTTCCAGATTTTCCAGAAAGCTCTACCTTAAACTGATCATTAAGTAACTTAGTGTTTTTGTTTGAGTCTTCAAGCTTCTGTGTATGGCTTTTAAGCATTTCTTGTTCATTGAAGACCACATCTCTACTTACTATACACTTGGGTGGCTTTAAATCAGTACACCAGAGTCTATAACCCTTTCACACCTTCTGGATATCTAAGAAAAACACATTTCAGAGCCCTAGGCTCAAGTTTTCCTTGCTTCACATGTGCAAATGCAGGGCAATCAAATATCTTTAGATCAGAATAATTTGTAGCTCTGCCAGTCCACATTTCTACAGGTGTTTTAAAGTCTATGCCACTGGATGGACTTCTGTTGACTAGGTAGCAAGCTGTTATCAAAGTTTCAGCCATAAAGACTGAGGAAGTTTCGAGTGGATTTGCAAGCACCTTACTTTGTCCATGAGAGTCCTATTCATCCTCTCAATAAGTCCATTTTGCTGTGGAGTATGCCTTATTGTCTTGTGTCTTACAACTCCATTCTGAGCACAGAAATCATCAAACTGTTGATTGCAGAATTCTAAGCCATTATCAGTTCTTAGCCTCTTGACTTTTTTACATGTTTGTGTTTCTACCAGTGCTTTCCACTGCTTAAACTTTTCAAAGACTTCATTTTTCCCCTTCAAGACATACACCCAAACCATTTTAGAATAGTCATTAATCAAGGATAGGAAGTATTTTGCTCCACCTAAAGAAATTGTCTGTGCTGGCCCCCACAGATCAGAGTGGATGTAATCTAAGGTCCCTTTAGTCTATTCTGGAGGATTTACCTAGGACACATACCTCACAAAACTCTACAGGACCTAACTTATCATCCCCTAAAACTCCTTATCTTTCTAAGATCTTCATCCCCTTCTTACTCATATGCCCCAATCTTATGTGCCACATAAGTGTTTTGTTTAGATTTTGACTTGTTGAGACATTAACCTCCCTTGTAACAGCTGTCCCTTGCAGCACATACAAGCCATTAATTTTAGCCCCTTTCATTATCACAATAGACCCTTTAATTATCTTCATAACACCAGATTCCATTTTAATGATACAGCCCATTTGATTAAGAATTCCTAGGGATATTAAGTTTCTTTTAAGATCAGGAACATGCCCAACTTCACTTAACTCCCTAATCACCCCATCAAACATCTTAACTCTAATGGTTCCAAGACCAACTACTTTGCAAAGTGAGTTGTTTCCCATCATGACTTCCCCATTATTAAAAAGCCTATAACTGGTAAAAAGATTTTTATCAGGCACATATGATAAGTGCATCCAGAATCTAACACCCACTTATTATTGGTTTGAGTTCCTGAAGCCAGAAGTACCCCAGCTGAGTCATAGCCATCATCATTGTTTTCTTCTGATTCAACAGCAGCATCTCCATTCTTCTTGGGCCCATATTTTCCCTTGTTCTTTCTCTCTGGATAGTCTTTCTTGAAATGTCCCTCTTTGTGGTACTGGAAACATTTCAGATTTTTATTCTTTGACTTAGACTTGCTGCATTTTCTGTTCTTGTTGTTGTAATCCTTTTTCTCTGATCTACCCCTTGCTGTTAAGCCTTCTACATCCTGTGTTTCTGACTTTTTTGTAACTTCTTTAGAGCTGACAGAATCCTTTACATCAGCCATTGTTATTGATTACCTTCCATATAGCAATGTATCTACAAAATGTTCATAGGAAAGTGGGAGAGATGATAGCAAGATTATTGCCTTGTCTTCATCTTCCAGTTTCACATTGATATCTTCAAGATCAAGAATGATCCTATTGAAGTTATCAATATGGTTTGCCATAGAGCTTCCCTCCTCCATCTGCAGTGTATACAGCCTCTTCTTGGTGCATAGTCTCTTGGTTAGAGACTTCTTAGTATATAGTCTTCTAATTTCTTCCAGAGGCCTGCAGTAGTTGTTTGATCCCCCACTTCCCTCAGAACTCCATCTCCCAGACTCAAGATTAGGGTGCTATGAGCCTTGTCCAATGCAACTTGTATTGCATCATCACTGAGCTTGCTGGGCTTCTTTCCAGATCTTGAATCCCCCAGTGTTTCTTCAAACCCCTGGTGAACCAACAATGCTCTCATCTTAAGCTGCCATAAGTGGAAATCATTCTCTCCAATAAATTTCTCTACTTCAAACTTGGAGGTTGCCATTTCTTGAATCAAAGATCAGAGATATTAAGCTCTGATACCAATTTGTTGAGCCTTGATCAAAATTAATCAATCAAGAATCCTCAAGACCAGCTAAACTCTCTGATATTTAATAAAGAAATTCTAAGTAAACACAAAAAAAACAGAAGCAAAACTAAAAAACAACAATTAAAGAAGAGCAGGATTATAGTGGTTCGGCCTGGAGATGGCCTACATCCACTGAAGAACAGAGCAGCACACTTTATTCAATCACCAGATTCAAGATACAAGATTATTGACGGAGTTACAAGCAACACCCACACTTATCACTTTTCTCCTAAGGCTTTATATATAAGCCCTAGAGCATCCAGAAAACTCTCCCATCAGTCAGCTAAATTCTGTAACCATAAACCAGAATTTTCCCGCCTATGTAACATAACATAACAACCTTAGAGCCACGTGTTTGCTCCATGTTTGATTAAGATTCTAAAACGACAAATCACTAAGTCGTTTGGATAAGTGAAAGCATGTGATAATCCCGTGCTTTACTTATGAACAAATAGATGACCAAATTATATTGTCACACGACCTAGAATAACCACAACCGACATGTCATATTCTATTACAATCTCGAATTGACATGACATATGACTCTTTAGAAAACAGTTTCAGAGCTCACACTTCAACAGTAGTAAGTGCCGATTTTCTCAGGAAATATCCATTATATTGCCAGTGTCCACTGCATATTCAATCCTGATGCAGGAAACTTTCCAAAGATGTTGGAAACATAACTTTTTTCAAATCAATCTATTGAAATTGATTAATCTCCTAAATGAGGCACTGATGCTGCTGGTCAAGCTATTTTCAAACTCAAGATAATTATCGATCTTCCATTAATATTTCATTACTGAAACATAGACTTCTCCAGGAACGCCTATACTACAAGGAACAAATCCCAAACTTGTTTTCACAAGTTCTCTAGTACTCGGCTGCTGCTCTCACATTCCAGTCCCCATATTGAAACATGGGACTTAATTTATCCCTCACTTATAGAATAATTGAGTAAGAAGTAGTGTTCTTCCTTACTAAATATAAGTAGACATTTATTGAATATTAGTGAGGTAAATTTTTTAGTAGTGCTTCATAAGATTTAATGTAAATTATTTTTAATAATTATCTGATTATAAATATCAATAATAATATAATTATAATATCCATGTTAAAAAAAATTATTCTAGTGATTAATGCTCCATCATCTTTCACCTTGTTGCCAGATGGGATGGAAGAGTTGAAAAAGTATCCTCGGCGCCTGTAAGCCATCAAAGTTGCTTTATTTGTCAGCGCTGATAGAGTCAAGCCCCGAAGCTTTCATAAAACGACGCCATTTGTGGATTTTTTTGTTTCAATTTTTTGTAAAACAACGCCGTTTTGCTTAAGCATTACAGCTCTGTCTCGAACTCATCTTTCTCTTTTAATTTTTGTTTCACTCCAGAACAAACTACATAACCCCATCTGCAGAACCCCTTAAGCCGGTATCTTCCTTCCGCAGAACCCATCTTTCTCTTTCAATTTTGTTATGCCAAAACACTTGGAAGAAATATAATATACCTGCAGAATTGAATAAATAATTGAACAAGGGAGGCTGGCAGATTTAGTTAAAGCGTAAATGTCCAAAGTGACAGTTCCGCATATGGCAAACCTTCCCAAAGGATTGCCAGTTCCATCCCATTATAATTTGTAAACAATGATTACATAGTTGAAAACAGATTTAGTTTTTATATAATATGTTGAGTCGAGAATTTCAATTTTTTACTTACAATTACTAATCTCTGTCACTGGTGGCAGTGGTGATGGTAGCGGCGGTGGTTGGCTGTCGGTGGTGGCAATTGCAGTGGCTGCGTACGTGTGGATTCTGGATGGTGGATTAATGGATTTTGAATGGCTGTGCTGCAGTTGATGAATGAAGGAAAGGGGCTTGGCAAAACGGTGCGTTTTGCTGGTTAATCAAAACGGTGTGTTTCATTTTCGTGGTTTGACCTAGCGTAAATATCATTTTTGTATCTCTACATATGTTTTTACAAACATGGGATACAGAATTTGTTTTTAACATGTTTTTACAATGTGAAATAGAACATAATAATCAATAATGTGTCTAAAAATTAATATTTTTTATTTTATTTTATTTAATATTATGTAATCATAGGTTTATTATTATATTTATTTTTTAAAAGCTTAATAAAATAAAATAAAATAATTAATATCGAGTCTTAAAAAATAAATATTATTTTTAAAATTATTTTATTTAAAATTATTTTAAAATTATTTATTTTATTTTATTTAATATTATTTAGTCATAAGCTTATTATTATATTTATTATTTTAAAAAGTTAAGTAATATTAAATAAAATAAAATAAAATTTTAAAAGATCACCAACCAAAACACATAAATTTAAAAATAAATAAAAATAAAAATAAATAAAAGATTAAATAAAATTTAACATCATAAAAGACAAAAATCCGTGGTCCTTGCTGCGAGATCGTTGAGTCCATTAATGGAACCCAAAGATAATTTTATTTTTTGTAATTTTAGTCCTTAATCATTAGATTTAATGAAAAGAAAAATAAAAGATTAAAATAAAAGAAAAATAAGGGGTTACATAAAATTTAACATTAACATCAGACAAAAATCCGTGGTACTTGCAGCAAGGTTGCTGAGTCCATTAATGGAACCCAAAAGCCACTCGTCTCTACCAAAATTAAATTCAACCATTAATGAGTTCTGTCCATAATGTAATATTTCCTTAATCTCACGCCGAAGCTCGACCAGGACCGCTCAAGTTACTGTCACTTCATGCAACACGTTAACAACCAAACCACGTGCCTACATTATTCATTCTGCCTCACGTTGCTTTAATGCTTTTCTCCTACTGTTGTAATGTTTCCTCTTCCAATCAAAGATGAGTGTTTGAACTGGTTTCCTTTTCTTTCCTTCATTTTTCTTACTTATTTAATTTACTCATGTTGACCTAGCATGGTTTATTTTTAAAATTGAATATTTTCTATGTAGTTATATATGCTTCCATTTTGGAAAGGGTATCTTTTCTTCCCCCTTCTTTATACTTGAGTCTGTAATATTTTGGAGGAAGATTACTCACCTTGAAAATGCATTTTGTTGCCAATTAAATTAGACTAAAATGATTTCTTATCCATTTTTTAAAAAATATAATCTCTAAATTTCTTTCTTCAAACATAGATAAAATTCTGTGACTATGATTTTAGCACACTACATATATGTTTAACAGAAGGACATCATTATAATAATAAAAAAAGGGAACGATAAGAAAGTGAAAGAACGTTAGGAATCAGAAATGAAAATCAATATTATATTGCGTTAATATTATAATGCGTTTTCTAACGTAGAATCAAAACAAGCTAAAGTTTTTAGGAAGTTCAAAAGTAATTTTAAAGAGTTAAAGCTAATTTCGGTGGTTGGTAAATTTTTTAAAAAAATTAATTTTCTCAAAATCACTCATTCTATAGTAAATTTTGGAAAATAGGGAAAGATTAACTTATCAAAATCTTATTTTGAGAATTAGTTATATATTTAATACAATTCCATATATATCCTCATATAGGTTATATATCCGTATTAATTAGGAAATAAAATTATTAACTTTAAAGAGATTATTATTATTATTATCAATTATATCATGATAAAAAATAAAAAAATAGAATTAATAATATAAAATTTTTATTTTAGTTACCATTTATGATATATACACAATAAAAAATATATTATATACATGTTAATTAATGCGTAAATAAATTTTATTTAACATTATGTCTAATTCAGTCATCAATATTCTTATAGTAATTTAATAGTAAGATTTACCTAACACATACAACTACTTTTAAGAGTGACGACGCTCTTTAAAATAAATATTACCAAATATGTAATTGATTTTCTTCATAACTGAATATATTTATAGTGCAGCTAACAATAATTATTTAAAAAAGTACATCGTTACCAAACTGGCCGTCAATAATTGAAAACCTAATTGTACCATTAACTGACACTACATTCACCAACCTTTATTTATCTTTGATTTTCCTATAGTCTATATTACCCAAAATGTTAAAGATTAAACCAGCATACAAGAAGCAACTAGAAGAAACTAAACGATATGATCACTGACGATCACCATTCATGATCATTGATTTATGAGATTGTGCAAGACAGTGGTGGATTTCCTTCACAGGTGCAATCTGAACAACGGCCACAGGTGCAATATGAACAGCGACCACAAGTGCAATCTGTACAGCGACCTGCGCAATAAACTCTATTATGGCAGCTACCACCCCAGCTCTCATACACTAGCCTTGTATAGCACCAATAACAATGCCTCTCTTGCCCCAAGCCAAGCTGGTGACACGGTCCCCAACCATGACCCTCAGAACATTGCGTGCAACATACCCTAACCGGTGGTTTTGGGTTTTCCCCATCCGACTGTGGTGGTCTTTGGTTAGGCTTTTTATCAGGTTTCAGTTCAATACTCTTGATTACACCTTCTCCTTTGCAACATAGCTTGTCTCTGATCTCTTCAGGACTGCAGCACACTACTTTTATTGTCACCTCATTCGTCTTCTCATCGAAAAGCTGGTCTTGTATTTCTTTGGTCAAAAAGTTCAAACACAATATCTTAGCCCACCATCCGCCAGCCATTTTTTTATTTGCAAACATAAAATAAACAATTCTACTTGCGCCTCACCAAATAACGTGCGAATTCAGAATTTTATGTCATTATAAAACATTTTACGAAACCATAATATATAATATATGTAAATGGACACGGCCAGCGATCAGAGAGACACTTACGCGGGAATTTGCACAGTAGTCTCTTGACTTTCTTGTAGCACTTTGAGCATTGAAGGTTAACCTTCAGCACCATTATTGTAACCTTCTGTAAACAATAGTACACAGATTATACAGAAGTATTTTACTGCAGGCTAATTAATTAGAGATAAAAGGGAGACATTTAATTAATTTCTGACATGAAAGAATCAACAAGGTAACCATATATCTGTGTGTATATGTATACACTATAAGCTATCATCACGAAAGATCGATCGATGCACAGCACAAACTTAACCAAAAGGGGAATTACAAACCTTCTCTCCCATGACTGCTCAGATCTGAACCTCAGAAAATTAGACACTGATTATTTGAAGTGTTAATGTGACACCAGGTATGGAAAAGGGTCTTATAAATAAGTGCGCCAATTTGAAGCTTGTTTAAGAAGGGGAGGAAAAGTAAGCGCCAGTATTCCGTACATTACATATACCAATTATCTGCCGACACGTCTTATTGGATGACGTCGAATTTCTTGATATCATCAAGATTGTCGTTATCTCCGTACATAGTAAGTGTTTCTCCTCATTTATGAATGATTGCTGACTCACCCTTCTTCCATTGCATTTGCTTGTGCTGCCATTTGATTGATTGCCCTTTTCTCAATTTTTTTTTTGCTTTGCTTTTTTTTTTATTTTATGTCTAAAGGAAAATTTTATGTCTTTTTCATTTGAGCAATAGTCATATTTCTTTAACTAATTGAAAAATAAAAATAAATAAGGGAAAATGAACTCTAATTGAACACTGATGTGAGATCTAGGTATAGAAATTTACATTCACCAACTCTTCCTAACCGTCAAATTTGATGCATATTTTGAACCCAGGACCTTGTGCCATGGATCAAGTATTCATTCTACAAACAGAGTAATTGATGAAATAATTTAATCGAGCTGTTGGAAGTTTCACCAACTAAAGTAATCATAGTCCTTAACCCATTAACAAAGGGCCCAATGATCAATTAATATAA
Organism: Atalantia buxifolia; assembly: GCA_030444775.1. Lineage (NCBI taxonomy): Eukaryota > Viridiplantae > Streptophyta > Magnoliopsida > Sapindales > Rutaceae > Atalantia > Atalantia buxifolia. The sequence continues at coordinate 29,837,787 of CM059832.1, read as the reverse complement.
GCTTTTGGAAGTTCAAGTAATCCACATCCACATAAGTAGGGATGGCAAAAATCCCCACGGGAACGGGACACTTGGGATTTTTTCCATTCGGGGAGGATATGAGGATGATTTTATACCCAATTTCTTATTCGGGGAAGGGACGGGGATAATTTTTTACCTAATTTCTTATTCGGGGAAGGAATGAAGATGAGGTGGAATCCCTATCCCCTACCCATTTCCCCATTTCCTTGTATTAATTTTAAATTTTGATTTTATTTTTTAGAATTATTAATAAATGAATAATGAAATTTAAATTATAAAATATTAAATATTAGTATAAATAACAAATATCAAAATATTTATATAAATCTGTTATAAAAATTTCAAGCCTACTTAACTAGTTGTAGTCCTGAATTACTATTCAATCATACCTTATTCTAAAGGACTTAACTCAAAACTATTTTAGATTATCAATCATTTTGCATATATTATTTTTATTGTTTTAGATTTGAAACTTGATACTATCTTTCAATTTGTCACATTCTTTGAGGAAGAATAAGAGGAGCATGAGGTGTAAGAGTAAATGCTTTTATTAAAAATATTAATTTTAGTGTTTATACCAATTTCATTTATTTCATTATTGATATAAAAATAATTTTTTTATTATAGGATTATAAAAATTGACCAAGATAATTATTCTGATGATTTGTATTTTGCAGTGTGATTTTTGTAATAGTTTAATGTTAGTATAAAATATATTGTCAAATCTTACTTTTGTTTAAAATTTTATTTTAATATGATTAAATTAAGTTCAAAAATTAAAAATGTATCCATTATTCAGGGATCCCCTCTTATTATTTGGGGAGGGGACGGAGATCCCCTCAAGCAATTCTGATGGGGACGGGGAGGGGATTGGGGTATGTGGAAAATATCGGGGATGGGTGTGGGGATGTCAGTCCCCTCCCCTCCCCTCCCCATTGCCATCCCTACACATAAGGGTCGTTTGGGATTGAGATTGGACAACTGTAACTTAAAAGTTATAGTAGTAAAGTATTTGGTAAACACTAAATGATGTAGTTTGAAAGATATGTTGATATGATTTTTCACTTGTATAACGGAGAATATATTATACTTTTAATAATTTTGTTAAAATTATTATTTAAAATTTATATTTATTATATATTATTAATTTTTATTTCATATTTATAGTTACCGCAATCTCAAACACACTCTAAATATACTGTCAACGCTAAGTTAGCTATTATTGTCCTGTGAGACCCATATACTTAATGCCTAAGTTAGGTGTCACATCACTAATTTAATTTTAGATTGGCCACACACCATGTAATTAAAAAAGGGCAAACTCTAAGTTACATTTTATGTACTTTATACTCACTCACATGAATAATGAGTGGGTCTCACACCACACACTATTTATGTGAGTGGATGTAAGGTACATGAAATATAAGTTAGGGGATCCTTAAAAACGATAATGTTATTAATTTACCAAAAGCAGTTGTGACGCCTTGGCAGCCACCTCCGCTTGGCCATTTTAAATTAAATGTTGATGCAGTCATGGTCCTCATGGAGGATGGTGGTGTGGAGGCTGTCGAGTGGGTTATCCTTTGGAATTGAGGCAGGACCGACCTTGTTCAGAGATTATTTCATTTTTAGCTTCGTGGTTTATGTTATCCAACGCTATCTCACCATTGTTATTTAAGATTATTTTCTGAGATAGTATCTCACCTATATTATTGTTCAAAAAGAAATTAAAGTAAAAAACAGATGGCCAATTTATCTCTTGTATCAATTCTTCTATTCCTCTTCTTCATTTATGGTAAAAATAACCATTTTTCTTAAGTGGTTTATGTAGCATTTTTGTAATTAATTTCTGCAATGCTATAAAAGATCAAATTTGATGTTTAAAGAATTATTATTATTATTATTATTATTATTATTATTATTATTATTATTATTATTATTCATATCAGGAACTGGGAAGATAATTGCTGAGACTAGGGAGATAGAGCTCTGCAAAACAGCTATTATGTCCCAAAAAGAATTTTGCTTTTGAAGCATCATTTTCCCAAAAGAAATTCCAAAAATTATGTCCAATTAAAATCTTTTAGAATCTCCCCAAGGTTTGATTGAATGGTTTTTAAGCAGTTATAAGTGGTTTTCAAGAAATTGTATTTGACTAGTCAACTAAGGTAGCGTTTGTTTTTTTATCTGAAATCTAAATGGATCTGAATTTTTCTAAAGTCTGAATGGGTCTGAATACGAAAATCTGAATGACATGTTTGTTTTTTTTTTAAAATATCTGAATTTAAGTGGTATCTTGTTTGTTTTTACAATAAAAAACATCTTAAATTTGGTTATTTGACATTTATGTCCTTATAAATTAAAATAAAAAAGGAGGATTAGATTTTATAGTTTAGAAAATAAGTTATTTTACAGAGATATTTTTGGAATATAATATTTAGTTGTCATTCAGACCTTTTTTCATTCAGATAAAAGTCACAAAAGTTTACTTTTTCTATTCAGACGTAAATGTCTGAAAATCAGACATAAGTTCCAAAAAACAAACAAACAAATTTTAGAAAATGGCTGAAATTAACAAAATTTCAGACTTCAGACATTTAACAAACAACCCCTAAGTTTGAATCCTAAGTAAGTTTGAGTTAAAAAAATTGATTTGGACTTAATGAACTCCCTTATGTTTAAGAGAAAATGTATCCTGCAAAATTCGAAAGAAATAATTAAAAAAGATAAAACAAGGGAATAATTCAGAAAGAGAAAATAAGAAAGCGTAAGTAAAAAGTATTTTTCTAATGAATTTATTTCAATTTTTTATTTTATAAATAAAAACTCAAGGGTGAAAAATTTTAATGAGTAAGGGTTGTTATATATTTAACAATGAAATTGAAAGAAAATAGTGTAAATGGAAAAAAAAAATTACAGAAGCGATGAGAGTGGTTCTGAGAAGAGTTAGGGATTATTGTGGGTCATCTATGGTATGGAGTAGGAAGATAAAGTTAAATAAATTATTTTGATTTAGCTGATAAATAAATTATTTTCATTATAAAAAAGAATTTACTCAATGGTAAAGTACTGGATAGATGTTTTGGTATTATATAAATTTATTAGAAGAGATGAATATAAGGAGTATGGAGTATTTTTATCACATTCAAAAAGCTCACCCAAATTTTAATCATAAATTTTCACTTGTAATCAAATTTTCTACCATAAAGAATCAGCAATTTAAAAAAGGTAAACATTTAACTAATTTGTGACGTGAAAGAATCAGCAAGGTAACTCCATACACACACACACACACACACACTATAAGCTATCATCATGAGAGATCGATCGATGCACGCACCGCACAAATTTAACCAAAAGGGCAATTTACAAACCTTCTCTCCCATATCTGCTTCTGTCTGAACCTCAGAAAACGAGAACTGATTATCTGAAGAATTAGTTCTCTGAAAAATTAATGGTCCATTTACTTACCGGATTGGAGAATCAGAATCCGGAATTGGAATGATTGACGCGTTTACTTCACAAAAATGAAGCGGGAATCAGAATCGGAATGGTGGGGCCCACAACTATTTGGGAATGAGGAATGGGAGATTGATTCCCATGGGGGAGGTGGGAATCAATCTCCCATTCCCGGGAATTTCCATTTTGCCCTCCCTCAAAACAAAAAATACCCACTTTGTTCTAAGTTCTATTTAATTAATATGTTATTATAATTAATTAATAAATATATTATTATAATTAATTAATTAATTACTTATTATGATTAATTAATATATTAATATAATATTAAATATAATTATTAATAATTATAGTTCTTGAACAAATAATCACAATAATTAATATATTATTATTATAGTTTATTAATTAATATGTTATTATAGCAATTATTAATATTATTACTATAATAAATTCATATATTATTATTAATTAATTAATATAATTATTACTTTAATTAGTATATTAACATATAATTATAAATAATTATAATTTTTGAATAAATAATCACAATAATTAATTTATTGTTATTATTGTTATAATTAATTAATTAATTGTTATAATAATTATTAATATAATTATTATAATTAATTCATATATTATTATTAATTAATTAATATAATTATTACTATTAATTAATATATTAACTTATTAAACAATCACAATAATTAATTTATTGTTATTGTTATTATAATTAATTAATTAATATACTGTTATAATAATTATTAATATAATAATTAATTCATGTATTATAATTAATTAAATAATATAATTATTACTACTAATTAATATATTATTAACAATAATTATTAATAATTATAATTTTTGAATAAATAATCACAATAATTAATATATTATTATTGTAATTAATTAATTAATATATTATTATAATAATTATTAATATAATTATTATAATTAATTCATATATTATTATTAATTAATATAATAATTATTAAATAATATAATAATATATTATTAACAATAATATATTAATAATTATAGTTCTGAAGTAAATAATCACAATAATTAATATATTATTGTTTTAATTAATTAATATATTATTATAATTAATTAATTAATATTAAAATTATTAATAATATACTTTTATAATAATTGTTAATATAATTATAATAATTAAATAATAAAATTTTACAATTAATTAATTTATTAGTTAATAATAATTATTATTATTATGACAATAATCCATTAAGTACTTTTTAATAATTTGTTACAATCTAACTCATTCCGATTCCGATTCAATACAAAGTAAACACATTAATGGCAATTCAACTCATTCCCATTTCGATTCCTATAGTTCAAGTAAACAACTTAATTTGATTCCCATTCCTTATTCCCATTCCAGCTTATTCCCATTCCTGTCCATTCCGATTTCAGACCATTCCGATTCCAGTTTAGTAAATGCAGTATTAATGTGAAAGCACGTAGGGAAAAGGGTCTTATAAATAAGCAAGCCAATTTGAAGTTTATTAAGAAGGGAGGAAAATGTTAGAGTTTGAATTCCGTACAATATATATTACCAATTATCTGCCCGCACGTCCTATGGGACGACGTTGATTTTCATGTTGTCATCCAAGATTGTGACAATGCGGAAATGATAAACTACGCAGAAACAAAATTTTTTAAATAATTAAAATATTATTGATACTTTGAATGAATAAAACTAGAGTATTTCAACAAATTTGCAATTTTGCCACTGCAATGCAATGCACAATAGAGAATAATATCATACTCATCCTATGTAATCATCCTGTATCATTCATGATATCATTAAGATTGTCGTTGTGTCCATACGTTGAAAGTGTTGTTTCTCATTTATGAATGATTGCTGACTCTAGCTCCAATCTTCTGTTGCGTTTGCATGTGTTGCCCTTTGATTGATTGCCTCTTCTCATTTTTTGGCTTGCCTTTATTTTTTCTGTTTTGTCTAAAGGAAAATGTTACGTCTTTTTCATTTGACCAATAGTCATATTTCTCTACTTTTATATTTGCACTGTTATTTCAGCATATAATTACACATATTGAGATTCCAATTTTACATACATTAAATTTTATGAAACACTTATATTCAAGGGATGGCAAGAGAGAAAAAAAGATTAAAATTTAGGATGACAATAAAATCTGGATCCAGCCCACATTCGCCAGGATCCGGAAGTGAAAAGTTGAGATTCGCAAGGAAACTAGATATTCAAATCTGGTTGAATTTTATTTTAAATTAAAAATTAAATTTAAGATATATATTAAAAATTAAATTTAAAATATATATTAAAAATTAAATTTCAAATTTAAAAATTAAAAATTATTTGTGAATTTATGATGTTGTTATATGTTATTCATTTTAAATTACTAATTGTCGAATTATAATTGAATTTTGTTTGATATTATCAATAAATTGTGAATTTTTAAATTATATATTAAATTATTAAATTTTAATTTTTGCGGATCCAGATCCAGATATTTAAAAAATTCACCCGCATCTGGATCCATAATTTTTTTTACGAATTCAAATATGAAAATATAAATACATATCCAAATATACATACATTCGAATTTAGATTTTGTCAACTTTATTACAATTAACTCGACTCAATCATTCTTAATTGAGAGATAGTGACTAGGGTTGAAGGTAGCATGATTCTTGCTGATGAGGGCTGTGGTGCGTAATTCACGAGGTGTGGCGTTGTAATGAAACTTATGCTGACGCATTAGCATTCGATTTGGATAGTAATTGAGCAGGACAGAAGCGACTAGTGTTGATCATTGAGTCAGACTCCGTACGTGTGTTTCGACTTGCGACTCAGAAAGTGCCAAATCATAATGAGTTTTTTTTGGATAATTTAACATGTGTTTCGACTTGTGACTCAGAAAGTGCCAAATCATAAGGAGATTTTTATTTTTTCTGACATTGTAATTTGACTTTTGGTCTTGATGAATATGCTTTCTTTTTCGAAAAAAATAAAAATAAAAATTGCAACAGCTTTGAGGAAATTAAGGTTTCAAAATCTTCTAAATTAATTTCATCACTAACAACATATTATTTCACTATCATTTCAAGCTCACTACAACAAAAAAAGGGTTTTAGCGACTAATAGTTTCGTCACTAAAGTTTATAGCGACTAAAAATTTTTCGTTGCCATTTCGTAGTCATAGGAGTGTCGCGTTAGGTTTTTGACATCAAATTTTCAAATTTCTTAGCTAAAAGTATTTTTAGCGATGAAAAAAGTTTTCGTCGCGAAAAATACTTTTAGCGACGAAGTAAGAGTACTTTTAGCGATGAATCAAGTTTTGCTGTCAAAAGAACTTTTAACGACGAATACTTTTGCGTCGCTAAAAGTACACATTCAACGATAAATATTAATCTTCCTAGCTAAAAGTACTTTTAGCAACGAAAACTATTTCGTCGCTAAAATATATCTTCTTTTTCATTTATTTATTATTACTATTGTTAAAATATTATTATTTTTAATATTAAATTACAATGACAATTAACACCATAACGATAAAAAAATAATTAATTAATTTAAAAACAATTATTATTATTGATGAACAATACAAAATTTATTATCTATTTTTTGAAAGAAAATTGTTGCAAATGAATATAAATTTCTTAGTTTTCTTCATCATGATGTAATTGGTCTTCAATATTCCCTACAAATATACATACAATAATTAGTTAACATAATAAACACAAATTTAATAATAATATAAGTTAGAATAAATAAGATTAGTAAAAAACAATTACACCATGTTCAAAATAAAAAGAGAAAAGAAGTAGAGATTAAATTAGAAAATGAGAATTATACATTTAGAGATGAGAGAATCAAAGAATAAAGGTAAGGGAATGAGAGAATGAGAGAATGAGAGAATGAGAGAATGAGAGAATGAAAGAAAGAATGAAAAAAAATGAAGTAAATAGAACATAAATAGGTTACAGGAGTTTTTAGCAATGAAATTTAAAATTTGTCGTTAAAACTTAATTTTGGTGGAAAAGAACCCGGTAAAATTTTTAAAATTTTGAAATTATTTTAGCGACGAAATAAAAGTGATTTTTGTTGCTAAAAGCGCACATTTAGCGGCAAATTTCTATTTCATCGCTAAAGGTCTAAATTTTGGCGGAAAATCATCTGCCAATTTTTTTAAAATTTTCACAATTTTTAGGGACAATTTTTTTTTTTTTTTGGCTAAAACATGGCCATTTAAGATATCAAAGAGTTTTAGCAACCAATTCTATTCGTCGCTAAAACTATTTGTTGCGACGAAATATATTTTCGTCGCTAAAACATGATCTTTTGACATATCAAATAGTTTTGGCGACGAATAAATTTCGTCGCTAAAGCTATTTTTAGTGATGAAATTTATTTGTCGCTAAAGCTATTTTTAGCGAGTATATTTTCATCGCCAAAACAAGCTCTTTTGGCATCAAAGAGTTTTAGCAATGAATATATTTCATCGCTAAAATAATTTTTAAACATGTTCTTTTGGCATATCAAAGAGTTTTAGTGACAAAATTTATTCGTAACTAAAACTACTTTTGGCTAAAGGTTTGGGCGTCAACATTTTTTTTGCCGCTTAATTTTTTGGTGACAAAACTAATTTTTGGTCTCTATATATCCTATTTAGTGACAAATTTTTCATTGCTACAAGTGATAATTAAATATTGTTTTTTCTAATATGAATTTAGCGACAAAAGTTCTTTTTCGTTGCTAAAAAGTACTTGCAGCGACGAAAATAGTTTCATCGCTAAAGACCAATATTCTTGTAGTGAAGTTTTTGTGCTAGCTTCTCATCTACATATTTAGATTAATTCTAAAACACTTTCTCACAAACATCATTGTGCAAAAATAAAGAGAAAAAAAAAAAGCAAATGGCCAACTCCTCTCTTGCATCGATTCTTCTAGTCTTCTTCATCTTCGGTGCTGGTAAATTACCATTTTTTTTAAGTGTATTTACCACTTTTGCCAGGATAATACTACATGTACAAACGATTGTGACGAAAAAGCAATTTTGATTGCAATAATACCCTAAACTGTACTTCCAATTTTGATTTAGATCATTCTTGTCCTTTGGGTTTCTTTAGCATTTCTATGAGTGAGTGAAGTGAATAAACATAAGGTCATATAAGATTGTTGTTGGAATGTTCAAAAGGATTTTTAGTATTTAATATTGTTTTTAAAAAATCATATGGAAAAATCACTTCATTTACAATAAATTTTAAAAAGCCGAGAAAAAATAACTTTGATAAAATAAATAAATAAATAAACACAACCACCAAAAAAATTTGTATTATCTGTGCACCAACTTTTATTTGCAACTTGTATCAACCTGCAGCTGTTTTTCAATTAAATTGTTGGTAAAAAGTGAAATAGTTATTTTGATTGTCCAAGCTAAGGTGGTGTTTGTTTTTTATTTGAAGTCTAAATACAGTATAACCTCTATAAATTAATAATGTCAGGACCATAGAAATTTATTAATTTAGAGAGATATTAATTAATCGATAAATTAATAATTTATTAATTTATAGAGTGTGTTTACGTACAAAGAACTAACATTTAATTGACCGAAAATTCATTGTATTTTACAAATATAATCAATAGAATTTAAATAAATTCATCAAATAAATAATGTATACTTGATTAAATAAATTCATGAATTTTACTAAATGTATTCAATGAACTAAACTAAATTTTATTTATTAAATTGTATAAATTGAATTAGAACTAATCTAATGTACCTATCTACTTGATTAACTAAATTCATGTATTTACATAAATTTATCTAAATGTATTCAATGAACTAAACTAAATGTTAGTTATTAAATTTTATTAATTGAATTTGAACTAATTCATCTAATGTGCCTATCAACTTGATTAACTAATTTATCTAAATGTATTCAATGAACTAAACTAAATGTCAATTACCTCTTGGATTACCCTAATGAAAATAATGAAAATTCAAAGGTCCAAAGTTTAGAAGAAATTGTTGCTAACATCACTAAAGATCATACTGAAGATGAAGTTGAGGATGACACAGTACCTTTAAAGCCTATTTCGCACACCGAAGCACTCAAGTCATCAACAACACTTCATAATTTTTTTTATTGCAAGCATTGAATATTCAACGCCAGAACTTTTAGATGCAATAAGAAAAATTAGAGATGAGATTCAACTAGATTTAAACTTCAAGAAAAAACAAGTTACAATAGACTCATATTTTAATAAATTAATATAGTCAGTTACATTTGTAATTTCACAGTATTTGTAATTTCTACAAATATTAATTTATGATATAAATGGGACCACAGAGTTATATAGGAGTTTTTAGAAAAATTATTATTTTATTAATTTATCGAAATTATTAATTTAGCTTCAGGGCCCAAGGCGGGACTGCAAAAATTATTCTATTATAGAGATTATTAATTTATCGAGTATTAATTTATATCGGTTATACTGTAGACCTGAATTAATTTGAATTATGGTAGACCTAAATGTCTGAATCTGAATAATATATTTTTTTGTTTGAATATCTGAAAATAAGTATTAAATTATTTCTTTTTTCAACTTAAAAAATTAGAAACATGTACTTTTACATTTGTATCCTTATTAAAGAACATAACTAATATAATACTTTAGCATATATGAGCAAAACCATGTTCAAGTGAATACATAATGATTTTAGGGGTAAAGTGGTCCTTCTACAAAAAAAAATTGGTATTTACATGTATGTTCGACCAACAATTTCCCAAAATGTTCTATTTTTTAATATTACTAAATTTATAGATTTTTGGTGAGCTAAAATTAGTTAGTTTCTCTACAAATGGTAAGATAAACAGATAATTTAAAAAACAATACAATAATCATTTTCTATGCTTATCAAGTATCATCTATATTTTAAGATTATTTTCTGAAACGCTATCTCACCGATATTATTGTTCAAAAAGAAATTAAAGTAAAAACAAAACATATGACCAATTTATTTCTTGTATCAATTCTTTTATTCCTCTTCTTCATTGACGGTAAAAATAACCATTTTTTTTTCAAGTGTTCTATGTAGCACTTTTTTGACTTAATTTATGCAATGCTATATAAGATCAAGTTTGAATTTTAAAGAACTATTACATGATTATTATCATTATTATTATTATAAAAAGATGAGGTATTTTACTTAGGGTGTTGGAAAAATATGCTCTTTAAAGCATATTTACATATTTATTGTAATAAACAATTTTTCTGATTAATAAAATAAATGAAGTATTTTATTCAAGTATCTTAATTGCATTAATATTTTGAGTAAAGAACAATTCACCAAGGGTGAAAGATTTTAATAAATAAGGGGTTAGGGATGGCTGTAATAAATTCATTGAATTTTTCTTTTGTATGGATGGGATCTTACAGATCCCATCCTAAATTTGAGATGAGATTGAACATATATTTTACATCCCAAATTAACTTGTGGTCAAGGGATGGGACAAAGATAAAAATAAGTTCTTCTTTTATTTTGGGACTTTGGGAGGAGGACCAACTATAAAATCTCGTATCCCATCTTGTATATCCCATTAATATTATAATTTTAAAACTTAGTTTAAATTTTTAATTATTTTATAATTTTAACTTAAGTAACGTTCAAAGTTGAAACCTAAAGGCTAAATTAAATAATAAAAGTAATATAATTAGAAAGTGAAGTTTTAGCTAAAAGCCACAATCAAAATTAACAAGTCAACTTTTGGAAGTTTTTGTTAACTTTTTATTTTTGCTGTAAAAAGATAAACTTTGGAACCCAGATTGATTTGGTTTAGTGTTGATACTTTGAACTTTTGGTTTTTCTTTTGTTATTGGTTTGGTTTATCATTATCTTGATGAATTATTGAATATTTTAACATAGCTGAAGTTGGTTATTGTCAAAATGTATAGCTTTTTGAGCGTAAGCCTTAATATCAATGTGCAATTGAAGCAAATAGGCAATTAAAAAATGTTAGTATAAAATTGTATTCGAGCATGCATGTAGTCAAAATAAAACTACTATTTGATTATTCTATTTTGTATTTATTCAAGATTTTTTCTATATTCAATTATGATGATCCTTAAAAGAAAAATATCTTTTGGAAATTTATTTATTTATATTTGGAATTGTTTAGTGGATAATGGGATGAGATAAGATATTTAACATAGGATATGATTATGACAAATTTTTGTCAAAAAAAATAATGGGACAAGAATGAGAGATTTTTTTTTATCCCATTCTATTTTGTATTTATTCAAGACAAATGATGATCCTTAAAAGAAAAATATCGAAATTTATTTATTTATATTTGGAATTGTTCAGGATAATTGATATTTAAAAATTATGACAAATTTTTGTCCAAAAAAATAATGGGACAAGAATGAGAGATCATCTATCTGTCTCAACTTATATTAAATATTAAATGAAAGTAAATAGTGTGAAAGGAAACAAAATTACAGAAAAGATTGAGAGTGGTTGAGAAGACTTAGGGTTTGTTATGGGTACAGCAGAGCAGGAAGATAAAGTTAAGTTTAATTTATCTAATAAATATATTATTTTCATTATGAAAATAAGTTTACTTGATGGTAAAATACTATATAGATGTTTTGGTATTATATAAATTTAGGTGAATGTAAAGAGTTTTTTTTTTATGGCATTCAAATAACCTACCCAGATTTTAATTATAAATTTTCGCTTGTAATCAATTTTTCTACCTAGAGGCCGAGCTAGAATTAATAGAGGTAGATGTTTAGGGTCAAAGTCTAAAAAGAGTAATTATTTAGGTAAAATGTCAAGATAAATTAAAGTATTGGGGCGACCTCTCTCAATTTCTTCATTAAGGGAAATAATACTTTCATGTACTGTTAAGGGAGGTAATGAGGTTTGGTGTGTTGGACTTTTCTAATATTCTAAAATTTTATTTCAAATTTTATCATAAATCACATGACATGTGATGTGTCATTTATAGTAATTGATATTTTTTCACACAGTTCTAAGTAAATTAATGTACATGCATTATTGTTAAAGGACACGTTGAAAGATATTGCGGAACATTTATATATAACCGATTAAAAATTATACAAAATTGAATATAAAATTACGAGAGCTTCTTTGCATCTTAATTTAATCAATCTAACAAGGAGTTAATTAATTAAGACTTCATGCGTATAACAAAGGGGAATTACAAGTTGTAAAAAGGAGAAAAATAATAAAATAAAAGTACTGACAATTTTCCATTATAGATTCTAAATTTTAATAGTCATCTAATTTATCAACAAAGATGTTTGATCTTTTTAAGACTGAATGTTGAAATAAACAGTGTAAGATTCATCTCTTATGCTTATTAATGGAACCAGATGAAATTCCTCTTTGCTTCCTTTGCAACAAAGCTGATAGGACGATACTCACTCAATCCTTTTTTTATTGCAAAGCTTGCTGCATCGTTAAATCCAGCCTTTTTTGACTCCGTATTGCAACTGACCTTCATGCTTTCACTTTAGAAATTGGAAGACAATTTTCGCACGGTATAATTTGTATGACTCGAATTTTGTTGTTAGGCAATAAGAACGAAAGTGTGGAATACTTAATGCAGAAAGTTTTTGTTGAACCAAGAACCAGTAAAGTACTGGATTTGGCTCCCCAAGATCCACTCAACTCAGTTCTTGATACTTGAAACAGCAATTAACCAAGTTAATCTGTATGTTTACAAACAGAATCAACCAAGGTGATTAAGAAGAATTAACAAGAGAATCAAAACAGATCAGCAACACAAGGCAAATTTTAAGTGGTTCGGCTACTAAGGAGCCTACGTCCACTGTGAAAAGATGAATCAAGGTTTCACTGAATCTGAGTTTACAAGATATAGAGTTGCAGAGAAGATGTCACTGAACCCACACACCACATACCAGATTACAGGACTAAATATACACAACGAGACTAATCTAGAAAAGTCCCTCACATGTCAGCATATAACCCCTGAGTTTCATAACAAACCCAGCTGCTTCCCGCGTTTGTAACAACCTTCAACAGCCTTTTGAAACTGATTCTGACCACTTGTCTACGATTCATTAATCCTTCTTGTTAAAACGCCAACCTTAGCTGCCGTTTTGGTTAAATGATTCACATCTTTAATCACGTGACAACAAATGCACGTAGCCGACGCCACATAATTGTCATATGGCCTCTTCGAAGTCTACATCCGACATGTCAGTGTGACTCTGAGTTTCTAATCGACTTGTCTGACTCGATTAGAAACAAGATTTGACGTTCAATCTTCAACAGTTTTGCAGTTTTCACTCTTTTACCATGAAAATATTTTAGTTTAACTTGGGAAATTCCTAACACTTTTGGCCTCATATAATTGCTTGAAAACTATATATCTCTCTCAAGTTCGTGTGCTATCCTTCCCTTCTCCTCCAACTCTCCTACACATATAAAGGTTCTCAAAGACAAAAGAATATGCTACTGAAGTACCCAACTAGTGTGGAGACTTAACTTCTTCTAAACTCTATCCCTATTAGGTATTTTTGTGCTTTATTAGAACCAGAGTTCAAAGAAGACGATAGGATCGCCTATGAGGGGAGAGCTTAGAAGGAGTTGGGTTCGCTCCCCCAAAAATCTTATCATGGTACTAACTGGGTAACTTTTGCAATCAAGCAGGTCCATAAGATGCTTTGTGCAATAGATAGCAGACAAGTCTGTAGAGTCTTAACTGGCAAAGCTATTCTTGTTGATGCAAATTTTTGCTCAATGTATCATGATTGATTTGTGTTTCGGACTTTCTTCTAAATCGAGTTTTGTGGCTTATTTTTTCCTTGAGGCGAATGTCTCAAATCACATGCCTCATTGTGGTTAATTATTCTGCAAAAAGAAACAATTATCAAAGGGTGCCGGGGTTGCTGACGATAACTCTCTAACCCTCAAGTCAGCCTTTCAAATTTGATTATAGAGAGAGAATCTAAAGAGAGAATGACAACATTTCTTTACCCTTTTTTCTCTTGCCTTCAAATGAGGAGTCTTGGCCTTAATATAAGCAACTTATAGTTAATTGTAGATGTTATGTGGCATTTTTCTTGTGACAAATGTCAGCTAAATCCCATGCATGGAGACACATATTCATATGTGTCAATACTTGTTCACGACAAGTAATCTTTGGACATTTGTCATGTTTTTGGGCACTTAACTTTTAATGGACTTTAGCTTAAATTCGGCACTTATATTGGTTTCTTACAAAGATGATTGATTTTTCAACATTTTGCTCGTAAGCACATTCCATAGAATGTTTGTTAACCTGTGGACTTGTTTTGTAAAATGTCTATTGGCCTATTAGTGTATCCCTTAGAACACATATATTTGCCTGTAGGCGTATCTTGTAGAAGGTATATTTACCCGTAGGCACATTCTATAGAATGTGTATTTATTCGTAAGCGTATTTCGTAGAATATGTATTTACCCGGAAGTTCATTCCGTAGAATGTGTATTTGCCCAGAGACCCATTCCGTAAAATGTGTATTTGCCTATAGATACATTCCGTAAAATGTATATTTGCTCGTAGACGCATTCCGTAGAATGTATATTTACCCATAGACACATTCTGTAGAATGTGTATTTGTTCATAGGTGCATTCCGTAGAATATTTATTTGCCCGGAAGCTCATTCCGTAGAATGTGTATTTGCCCGGAGGCTCATTCCATAAAATGTGTATTTACCCGTAGATGCACTCTGTAGAATACTTTGTAGCTCATGTGCTTTTATTTACAATTATTTTCTAAGTGCCTGGGTTATTCTTTGTGAGGAATGGACCTAGGTCATCTTTGTAAAGAATGAACTTAGGTTATTTTTTGTTGAATCATTTTAGCCTTTTGTCGAAGACTTGCCTTTTAGGCATTTTATCTAGAAATATTTTCTAAATGTCTAGGTCGTTCTTTGTGAAGAATGGACCTAAGTGATCCTTTGTTAGGAATGGACCTAGTTCGTTCTTTGTTAGGAATAGAACTAAGTCGTTCTTTGTAAGTAATAGATCTAGGTTGTTCTTTGTAAAGAATGAACTTAGGTTGTTCTTTGTTAAATCTTGTTGTTGGCACTTTATCGAATACTCGTCCTTTAGGTGTTTTACTTAGAAATATTTTCTAAGTTCCTAAGTCATTCTTTATTCTTTGTAAAAAATGGACCTAGGTCATTCTTTGTAAAGAAAGGACCTAGGTCTTTCCTTGATGAATCACACTTTTGATATTTTGTCGTATCTTGCATTAGATACTTTTGTTAGAATCGTAAGTATCTTGCCCGTTCTTATAGAGAATAAGCCTATATTATTTTATGTACAATATTTTTATTGGGCCTATATTTTTCATGGGTTCTAGGCCTTTCATAATTTGGTCTAACAATTTTGATTATACTTCAGTCAATTTAATTATGTTGTTAATTTTCCATAAGCTCAACTCCTTTTGGAGCTGTTATGGCATAGATTTGGGATTCTTTCCTTTCTATAGGTTGAACATCACTCGACATTTTTTTTATCTTGTGATTTTTTTTTCTCATTTTTATGTGGTTGTCACCAAGAACTTGCTATGCCACAAGCCACTAGGCATTTCTTGCCAGATTTTTTTCTTGTATCCTTTGATGTTAGATAAATCTCTTCCATTGCTCCGGCCAAGAGATAGTTCTCTTCCTGTGACCGTGTAGGAATTAAATCATTCTTAAAGTTATGAGATTCCATATACTTTAAAGAGAAAGGAAACATTCTTGGTCTTTACATCATGCAGTATATATCCAGCTCACCTGACTGGAAATCCGGACATATTGTGTTGAAAATAAAAAAGTCTCTTGGTATCTTTACCTTGGAATGGCCGTGAAATTATCTTCAAAGGAGGTAATATTCGCATTCATTTAACATATATACGTGGAAAAAATATTACTCCTGAATTTAATCTCCAATATCTTATATTAGACAAATAAGATCTGAATTGTCTGATGGCTTTGGGAATGACCTTGGGTGCCAAAGAGATGTCAAACAAATTTGAAGACTGTCCAGATAGGAAATTGATAAGAAGGGAATAATTGACATGAGGGGTCCTGGGGATGTGGACCTTGTTTGACACTTTGTGGTTTCGCTTGATTACAAGCAAATTTCAGAATGGGATATTATTGCCGATATACTTTTATTTCTGGAAACAAAAAAAGTTACTGGTGAATCTAATCTCCAGTCATCTTGTTTCCCAGTGCTATCTTAATTTTCCGGTGGGAGGAAATTGGTGATGAAGAGTGAAAATTGACTTGTGGGGATGCATAATTTGTTTGATATATCCTGAATTTCTTGATTAGAATTAAAGTAAAGAACTGAGGCTAGTATCTCTATTTGAGGGTAATTTAATGATCACATATGTCAGTTTTAGTTTAGAAGCACAAAAAAAGAACAAAGAGAGTAATTTTGTGGCACTTTTCTTCATCCTGAATTATTAAGTTGATTAAAGAAATACAACTAAAAAAAGAACTTGCTTGGATCTGATACATGCAGGAGGTAGGCCAATTATCTTCCTTGAATTTGCGGATGCCAGTTTATACACATTCGAATGTGCCCAGGCATCACCATATGGCCAGAATTTACCACTTCCCGCACCATGTGTGAAATACAATTATTAACTCAGAGACCTCACCGTTTATTCATACTATATATTTTTTCTATCATTTTTCTTCAAGGCCATTCGTTCTTCGTATCTTTTCACTCCTCTCACAGTATTTGCCTTAAAATGAGACATTCCCGGTGCAGGTAATTTCTTGTCAGCCACTGAGAAACGGAGCTACAATGACAAGTTAACCATTCGGCTGCCTCTTAGAGTAAGGACAGAGGCTATGCAGGGTATAATGACCCTTTTCGTAGCTTTATCATTACAAAAATATGCTTGGTCACAGTTTTATTTTATTCTTTCACTTTTGTTCTCTAGTACATGATCTTCGATTGACAAAGTTTTCATGTCCAGATGACCGGCCTGAATATGCATCTATCCATGCAATACTTATGGCCCTTATCTACTAGCTAGTTATACCAGTGGGGACTGGGACTTCAAGACTGGGTCAGCTCGATCTCTTTCAGCATTCATTACTCCAATTCCTGCATCATATAATGTTCAGCTGGTTACTTTAGCCCAAGAGTCCGAAAACTCGGCTTTTTTCATGTAACTCAAACCAATAAATCACAATGGAAGAATCCCCGGTATCTGTCATAGACATTGCTCTTCGTGCTACCTTCAGACAGGATGCATCTTTGTCCAATTTTTCATCACTCAACAATGTCGTAGGAAAATCAGTCATGCTAGAACCATTTAATTTTCTAGGCATGCTTGTGCAGCAAGGAACTGAAGAGGAACTTCTTGACTTGGATTCTCCAAAGGAAGGGGTCAAGGGGTCTATTCCGCATTCTGTTTAGTTGCTGGGTTGGATAAAATGAATGAAACTTTATCCTTTGAGGCTGAGTACCGAATGAGTATCTTTGTGACTAGTGATGAACTTCAAGCCGGGTGCAAGCCTGAAGCTACTCTGCAGTACAGTCACTGGACGCTGGATTTAATCAGGCAGCCAGTTTCATGATCGAAATATGAATCAGCGAGTGTTATTCTATCAGCTTTGTGGCAAGAAGAGCAAGGAAGAATTTTCTTCTGGCACCACTATTAAGCTTTAGGGATGAAACTTATACAGTTTATTTCAATTTTTAGGATTAGAAAGTAATCTAGTTGTATGCAGATGGGTATTCTCAGACTTAGCTTACCTGTTAAAGCTAGACCAGAAAATGTAGGGAAACAATAAAATATGGTATCAAGAAGAAATAGGCTGTGACAGAATCCTAGAGCTTGCCATCACATTTGCTTTAGTTTACTTTAATCTTGGGTTATAATATATCCTTGGCATTATTCTGTTCTGGTTGTTTTTATTAGTGATTTGCTGCAACTAATCTATGAGGCAATTTAGCTGCGGTTTGTTTGTTTCACTTTGAATGCTGAATTTTAACATTTGAACCTTGAGTGATTTATTTTGTGGGAGCATGTAGTAGTAAGTGGATATTTTATCAGGAAATATCCATTATATTGCCATGTTTCCACTGCAAATACAGTCCTGATGCAGTAAATTTTCCAAAGAGTCTGGAAACAACATTTTTCTTGACAAACTCAAATCAATCTATCAAAATCGAATAATCTCCTATATCAGGCACTGATGCTGCTCTTCAATCTACTTTCAAACTCAAGATAATGATCAATCTTCCATTGAATTTTCATCATTGAAACATAGACTTCTCCAGGAATGGTTGTACTGCAAAGAGCAGATCACGAACTTGTTTTCACAGATTCTTCTAGTGCTCAATGCTCCTCCATTTTTCGCCTTGTTGCTGGATTGCGTGGAAGGGCTGAAACAATATCCTTGAAGCCTGTAAGCCATAAGATTTGCTTTATTTCTATACATATTTACAAACTTGGGTTACAAAGTCCGTATCCCAAATGACATGCATAGTCACTGATCACTCAATACCGTGTGTTTAGTAATAGTTCACTTTATAATAAAGAATGAATGACCCCGTCAAGTCCTAATTTTGTGAACTTATCATTGCTCTTTATTTTTTCACAGTGTCAAGCAAATTCAGTTAAAAGATTTTTTGATAACTAATCTATGACCCTCAACCCATAACAGACGCAAGGAAACAAGATTCAGCTACAAACAATAACAATAACCAAGAACAGAGCTTCTTTCTGTCCTTTGATTAGAGAAAATAAAATAGGATTACAAAGGGCCGCCAAAAAAATACAAAACTCTGTGTTCCTAAAACTTTTTGAGTTATTACACGTGCACCCAACAAGTTTAGAAAGCTTGCAAACATACCCTTATAATCTAGGCGTAGCAAAAAAACACGAGCCAGCCTGACAAGCTGAGGCCTGGCCCCTGCACGAGGGCCTGGACATTGGGCAAAAAAAAATCAAACCCTCTACAAAAGGTCTGGATAATGACTTAAGAAAAAAAGCCCTAACTAAGTTTAGTCCTTTACCTATTTTAAAACAATTGAATTTAAATTTATAAATTAAAAAGTAAATTAATTTCCAATCATTTCATATTCCTCTATCAAGTTTAATTATTCAAAGGTCAATTAATTTAAGACCTTTAGACTTTAGGTAGCCTTATTATTATTATTTTTTTGATAGGAAGTAGCATTAATTAATTAAGAATATGCTTGAATTAGTATTCAACTCTAACAAATTAAATCTGTTAACTTTTATTTTCTTTACTTATTATTTTATTTTGAGCCAATCATTTCTTTAATTTATTGTTGATTAAACAATTTATTAATGATTACCGGATTACAAATTTATAATAATTATAAAAAACTATTTAAAAAATATGTTGACACCCAGGCCCAACTCTCCTAACTTGAATGGCTTTTTAAAGAGTCTAAACCTATTTTCCATAACAAAGGCTTGGAAAAGCCCAGCCCAACCCATCAATTTGCCACCCCCTATTATTAACAAATTTTGAGACATATTCAACAAACCCGCATAACCTTTTTCTGCCGATTTTAGTGGTGTGTTGTGTTTTTCTCCATTCATTTAATAAATTTCGGGTCAACAATGGCTGCCACTTGATATGGGATCTTTTGATGAGGGCTCCGGTGATGGAGAAGCTGGTGCTAATGATTCCGAGTAAGAAGGCTGAGATGCAGGTGATCATTCATTTGAATCAAGGCTTCTAATTTCTCGTATTAGTATTTTACTATTCTAGGTGAAAATAAGGGATTGACACCACAAGTTGTGCGACAATATTATCCCGGTCAATTAGTTCGATTATTTTACTTTTGCTTTGAACTAGTATATCATCTGCAATTGAACAATAGATTTACTTATTATGGTGTTTCATATTGTTAGTTTGCATCTTGGCTCATGACAAGATTACAAAATAAATAAATAAATAATAATTGCATATGCTTGGGATAGCTGTAAAGAATGATTCCCCACTTAATTTATGTAAGTTGAGCAATATTCTGTGACATCCTTGCGGGAACAAATATACTTTGCAATTCTTCAATGTAATGTCATCTTTTTCCAATTTGTTGAATTGACTGCTAATGGATGCACATATTCACACAAGCATTTGAAGACAGATGTATACTCCTTAAAACTGCCAATTTACTTTTTTCCGACGTGGTGATCTAACTGCACACTCCAACTTCAAGTTTGGGTCACCATACATTTGATATTCAATTAATAGCATAATATTGAATTCTTATCTCATGTTCCTCCTTTCTTTTAAAATCGAATGTTTTCTAAGTGATGGATCATTTTATATTAGAAATTTTTCAGTTGGTGTTCCTAGCCAAAATACCCTTTGTTATGGGATCGGAGTCCGGCATATTTGCTGAACCTTATAGAATTTTGTTTTCACTTCAAATTCATTTGATTGGCAGAATTCTGATGGTTTATACTATAAATGGAATTATAATTTACTTAACCCTTCGATTGTTTGTTTATTTATTGATGTCTACTGAAGCTCGAAGCTCGACCAGGACAAACGAAGCCTAATTCGTCACCAAACAAGTTACTGTCACTTGATATAACACCGACCAAACTATGTGCCAACATTATTCATTCAACCCCACATTGCTTTAATGCTTTTCCTCTCCTGGTGTGATGTTTCCTTTTCTTGTCAGAAATGAGTGCTTGAAAGGATTTCTTTTTCTTTCCTTCAGTTTATATTTAAAATTGA
Organism: Atalantia buxifolia; assembly: GCA_030444775.1. Classification (NCBI taxonomy): domain Eukaryota; kingdom Viridiplantae; phylum Streptophyta; class Magnoliopsida; order Sapindales; family Rutaceae; genus Atalantia; species Atalantia buxifolia. The sequence goes on along the minus strand of CM059832.1, from coordinate 29,816,520 downwards.
ATATCTTCAATGTGGTTATATATGTTTCCATTTTTTAAAAAAAAAAAAGTTTCTTTTTTCCCCCTTATACTTGACCAATCTTTGTTATTCGGAGAAAGAAATTCAAACATAATTAAAATCCATATTGTTGCGGATTAAATTTGACCAAAATGCATTTGTTATTAATTTTTTAGAAAACCTATAGCCTCTAAATTTCTTTCTACGAACAATAAGTACTCACATTAAAGACACCCTTCAAAAAAGCATACATAAAATTCTATGACTATGGCTCTGGCGCACTACATATATCTTTAATAGAAGGACCACCAAAATTGTAAGACAGGCCACGATGAGAAAGAGAAAGAAAGTTAGGAATTGGAAATGCACCATTGATTGAAAAACAAATTAATATTATAGTGTGTTTTCTAACTTAGAATAAAATGTGACGGAATCGAAATGGAGAATAAAAATGAATATATTATTGAGTTGAGCTTCACAAAATTAAAAATAAGTTGTTTAATGAAACCTCTTATTAAATAACTGAAAAACTAATTATATCATCAACAAACCCCGCATCCACCAACGTTTATTTATCTATGATTTTCCTATAGAGCCAATAACAGCGAAAATGTTAATGATTATATCAACATACAAGAGGCAACTAGAAGAAATTAAACGGCATGATCACTGACGATCACCATTCATGATCATTGATTTTACATGATTGTGCACGGCGCTGCTGGATTTTCTTCACAGATGTAATCTGAACAGCGACCTCTGTAATAAACTCTGTTATCGCAGCCACCACCCCAACTCTCATACACTGGCTTTCCATAGCACCAATCATACTGCCTCTCTCTCCAGTAGCCAAGCTGATAACACGGTCCCCCACCACGCCCCTCAGAACATTCCCTGCAACATGTCCTAACAGGTGAGTAACACGGTCCCCCACCACGCCCCTCAGAACATTCCCTGCAACATGTCCTAACAGGTGAGTAACACGGTCCCCCACCACGCCCCTCATAACATTCCCTGCAACATACCCTAACAGGTGGGTAACACGGAACTGGCTCCCGCGTCGGTGCCGGCGGTGGTGGGGCTGGTAACGGTTTTGGTTCCGGAGGCGGTGCCGGGGGTGGTGGCGATGGTGATGGTTTCGGTGGTGGTGGTGACTGTTTTGGTTCCGGAGGCGGTGCCGGGGGTGCTGGCGATGGTTTTGGTTGTGGTTTTGGTTTGGGCTGCGCCGGTGGCGGCGGCGGCTTTGGTTCCAGGATTTCAATAGTCTTGATTGAACCTTCACCTTTGCAGCATAGCTTGTCTCTGATCTCTTCAGGACTGCAGCACACTACTTTTATTGTCACCGTATTCGTCTTCTCATCGAAAAACTGCTCTTGTATTTCTTTGGTCAAACAGTTCAAACACAATATCTTAGCCCACCATCCGTCAGCCATTTTTTTTTTTATTTACAGACACAAAATAAACAATTCTACTTGCGCCTCACCAAATAACATGCGAATTCAGAATTTTATGTCATTATAAAACATTTTACGAAACCATGATATATAATATATGTAAATGGACATGGACATGGCCAGCGATCAGAGAGACACTTACGTGGGAATTTGCACAGTACTTTCTTGACTTTCTTGTAGCACTTTGAGCATTGAAGGTTAACCTTCAGCACCATTATTGTAACCTTCTGTAAACAATAGTACACAGATTATACAGAAGTATTTTACTGCAGGCTGATTAATTAGAGATAAAAGGGAGACATTTAATTAATTTCTGACATGAAAGAATCAGCAAGGTAACCATATATCTGTGTGTGTGTGTGTATATACACTATAAGCTATCCTCAGAAAAGATCGATCGATGCACAGCACAAACTTAACGAAAAGGGAGATTACAAACCTTCTCTCCCATAGCTGCTCGGATCTGCACCTCAGAAAACCAGACACTGATTATTTGAAGTGTTAATGTGACAGCAGGTATGGAAAAGGGTCCTATAAATAAGTGCGCCAATTGGTAGCTTGTTTAAGAAGGGGAGGAAAAGTAAGAGCCTGTATTCCGTACATTATATATAACCAATTATCTGCCGAAACGTCTCATTGGATGACGTCGAATTTTATGATATCATCAAGATTGTCGTTATCTCCGTACACAGTAAGTCTTTCTTCTCCTTTATGTATGATTGCTGACTCTCCCTGTCTCCCATCATCCACTGCATTTGCATGTGCTGCCTTGTGATTGATTGCTCTTTTCTCATATTTTTTCGCTTTTCTTTTTTTTCCTTTAGACTTTATTTTCCTTTTTCTAAAGGAAATTTTTTTGTCTTTTTCATTTGAGCAATAGTCATATTTCTCTACCTAATGGAAAAATAAAAATAAAAAATAAGGGAAAATGAACTTAATTGAACCACTAATGTGAGATCTAGTTATAGAAATTTACATTCACCAACTCTTCCTAATCGTCAAATTTGATGCATTTTTTGAACCCAGCACCTTGTGCCTGGATCGAGTATTCATTCTACAAACAGAATAATTGATGAAATAATTTAATCGATCTATTGGAAGTTTCACCAACTGAAGTAATCATAGTCCTTAACCCATAAACAATGGGCCCAATTATCAATTAATGTGAGCTTTCGGGAGTTCCAAGCAATCCCCGTAAAGACAGCTCCAACGCTAACCTAGCTACTATGGGCATGTGGGACTCACAAACTTAATGCCTAAGTTAGGTGTTACCTCACTGATTTAAAGTTACATCACTAATTTAGTTTTAGATTGGCCACACACAAAAATAATTAAAAAAGATAAATGTTATTAATTTACCAAGAAGCAGGTGTGACGCCGTGGCAGCCACCTTAGCTTGGCCATTTTAAATTAAATGTCGATGCAGTTATGGGGGTTGGTGGTGTGGTGTGGGGCTGTCGATTGGGTTATCGGTTGCAATTGAGGCAGGACTGATCGATTGGGTTATCCCTTGTATCAATTCTTCTATTCCTCTTCTTCATTTATGGTAAAAATAACCATTTTTCTTAGCGTTTTTGTACTTAATTTATGCAAATGCTATATAAGATCAAATTTGAATTTTAAAGCAATATTATTATTATTATTATTATTATTATTATTATTATTAATAAATATCAGGAACAGTGAAGATAATTGCCGAGACTTGGGAGATAGAGCACTGCAAGATAGATATTATGTCCCAAAAAGAAATTTGCTTTTGAAGCATCATTTTCCCAAAAGAAATTCCAAAAATTATGTCCAATTAATATCTTTTAGAATCTCCCCAAGGTCTGATTACTGAGTTTGAATCCTGAGGAAGTATTGAGTTAAAAATTTAATTTGGACTTAACTCATTCCCTTATCTTTTTAAAAAAATGTATCTTCCAGAGTTCGAAAGAAATAATTAAAAAAAATAAAATAAGGAAATAATTAATAAAGACAAAATAAGAAAACGCATGTAAAAAGTATTTTTCTAATGTAGTACTATTTATTTCAAATATTTTATTTTATAAATAAAAACTCAAGGGTGAAAGATTTTAATGAGTAAGGGTTGTTATATTTAATGATGAAATTGAAAGAAAATAGTGTAAATGGAAAAAAAAAATTACAGAAGAGATGAGAGTGGTTTTGAGGAGAGTTAGGGATTATTGTCGGTCGTCTGTGGTATCAAGTAGGAAGATAAAGTTAAGTTTGATTTATCTAATAAATAAATTATTTTCATTATAAAAAGAATTTACTTAATGGTAAAGTACTGTATAGATGTTTTGGTATTTTATAAATTTATTAGAAGAGATTTATATAAGAAGTATTTTAATCGCATTCAATTAGCCCACCCAAATTTTAATCATAAATTTTCACTTGTAATCAATTTTTCTACGAGGGATCCCCGAGGTCCCCGATCCCGAATAACTAATATATTTTTGTTTTCGATTTTGAATTAATCATATTAAATAAAAATTTTCATATGATTTTGGTCCCTATGGGCAGAAGAATTTAAAAGTGGCCAAAATCATAGAGGTAAACGTTTAGGGGTTAAAGTCTAAAAAGAGTAAATTATTTAGGTAAAATATCAAGATAAATCTAAAAATAAATAAAAAATAGATTTAAGTTTAAAATATTTAATGTTTAAGATCCACCTGTCCTAAATAAAAATTTTCTTTATTTTTAGCCATAAATAATATTTTCAATATTTATCATTTTATAATTCAAAATTTATAATTTATTTATAGTAATTTAAAAAAATAAAAATAAAATTAAAAATTAAAATGGGGGAGGTCTGATGTGATGACTTTTTTAATATTTAAATTTTCTGATAAATAATGTGATATGTGATGTATCATTTATAAGAGATATGATTTTTCTACAGAAGAATTTAAAATATATAAACGTTTAGGGGTTAAAGTCTAAAAAAGAGTAAATTAAATATAAGCCAAATAATATTTTATGTATGATGATGACTTTTTAATATTTATTTGTGATATTTGATATAACCCGGAGAAAATATGAATGATGATTTTTTAAAATAAATGTACATATATTATAGTATGATTTGCTTATTATATGATTAGCATTTCTGATTTATTCTAGAATTTCTCACATGATTAATAATTTTTCACAAAGTTCTAAATAAATTAATGTACAAGCATTACTATTGAAGAAATGTTGAAAGATATTGTGGAATATTTATATATAACTGATTTGAAATTATACAAAATTGCAGATAAAATTACGGGAGCTTCTTTTCACTTTAAATTAATCAATCTAACAAGAATTTAATTAAGGCTTTATGCATATAACAAAGGGAAAGTATAAGTTGTAAAAAGGCCAAAAAAAAAAATAATGAATGTGTTAACAATTTTCCATTCTAGATTCTAAACTTCAATAAACATCTAATTTATCAACAAGCATGTTCGTTTTTTTATGATTGAATGTTGAAATAAACAGTGTAAGATCCATCTCTTATGCTTAGTGATGGCACCAAAAGAAAATTCTTCTTTGCTCCCTTTGCGACAAAACTGATAGAATGATAATTCTTTTTCCATTGCGAAGCTAGCTGCGATGGTTAAATCCAACCTCTGTTGACTCTGTGTTGCAACTGAGCTTCATGCTTTCACTGGATTTCAAGTTAACACTAGTAGAAACGAAGCAACCCTTTTGGGTTACTGACTCAAGGATAATGTTTCAGCCTTTCCATCCCATCCGGTAACAAGGCGAGAAATGGAGGAGCCATGAACACTGCAAGAGTCTGTGTCAACAAGCTCATCATCTGTTCCTTGCAGTACAAGCACTCCTGGCGAAGCAAATAGTTCTAGCATGACTGATCTGCCCACTACATCGCTGAGGGATGAAAATTCAGAGGAACGTTTATCTTTTAAGATGAATCTGAAAGTGGATTGAAGGGCAATATCAGTGCCAGATTTAGGGGATTCTGCCATTGGGATGGATTGTCAACACAAAAGTTGAGTTTCTGGAAACTTTGGAAAATGTGACCAGCTGAAATTATATGATGCAGGAATTGGAGCAACAATTTCGGAAAGAGATGTAGCTGATTCAGTCCTGATGTCGGCGTCCCCATTGCTGTAACTCGTAGGCAGATAAAACCGTGGTGAATGGGAGATCAACTGAAGAAGAAGAAATCTTTTTCAATCAAAGATTTTTCATTGATAACAGAAATTGTAAACAAAGCAATTCGTGAAGATGCCATCGATAGGCTCTGTCCTTGGAATAAGAGGCAGCTGAATGGTTAATTTGTCATCAGATGTCCATGCTGTGGTGATACTTAGGAAATTTCGTGCACCAGGAATGTAACTGTTTGTTACATGTCTTTATAAAAGATGAAACCCCACTTTTAATTTTTCTATCTGAAATAAAAAAGTGAAAAAACAATCAAAGATATTATAATTCAGCACCTGCAGATGGTAGAGGAAAATCCTGGCCATTAAATTTTGCCTTTGCTCCAGTAATATTTGTCCAGCTCGATATTCTGAAACCAAAGGATAATGGTCGAGCTGCTCCCTGGATATTTGTCAAATCCGGAATGTATGATGGATGAACTTCTCATTACAATGTTAAAAAATAATCACCAAGTTTGATATCCAGTACCTTAGGAAGAAATGTGAATGTGATAAGAAGATAAGGATCCGAAGAAACAACAGGATCAACATTCTGGTTCAGCAGAATATGTCCAGATTGCCAATCAAGTGAGCTTGATATGTACTGAATGATGTAAAGACCAGAATATAATCCATCCTCTTCAAAGTAAATTGAATATCCTAAATTTGCGAATGACTCAATTCCTACATGGGAAACGAATAAAATCTAGTAAACCAATTGGCGAAAATTGTGCAAAATTTAGAAAGCAACTCATGAGATTCAAGAACATTGAGAGTAAAGTGAAAAAGAGGCAATGAATACCAGACATGTGCCATAACAGCAACAGAATGAATCAAATGGTGTGCCTCAGTCCTTGGTATTTCTAGAAGCTCGAGGAAGCCTGTAAATCATTACAGCAGGGCTGGTGCCCTTTGGATTCCAAGCACCCCATTTGTTAAGGCACGCTCACAATAATCTGCATAGGCCATTTCTTTTGTCCATCGAAACAGGTTGCGGGAGATCTACAAAATAAAAGATTATGCTATAAAGTTATAACATATAGCTAGTAGTCTAATGAAACAGGGATATCAATATTGACAATTTTTAGCCATTGAAATCAGTAAAGAACCTGTTGATTAAAAGTTCTCAAATATTGTCATATTACTTTGAGCATGACATAAGTCCGCATGATTCTTCATTCTCTGTCCCTAGAGTGGTTGCTAGTCGCTTTTGAGCACTCCTACTAGTTGATAAATGAAGTAACTAAGTAAAGGACTTGCATAAAGCTATGAATTAATTGCAAATTTATGATAAAAACTCAAAAACAGCCCATGTACTTCAAGCCAGAGCAAAAGCTTATCGATGAAAGACAAGAACTTGAAATTGGAATGATGCCTAACATTAGTACCAGAACTACCCAACTGATGTTCCTCCAGTTGCATAAGTATGAGAAGCATTAACAATATCCATAAAGAATGCTGATATTTCCTGGCAATACATACAAAAATTAGATGATCAAATAATATTCAAAATTTTCCCAATGGAACTTTTTATAAGCATATTTGTAGGTTCTATTAAGCCTTTAATTAATTTGACAGTAAACTAATATTAAGGAATTTACCCTGTGAAGTTGATCACCACTTCACCAGTGACTTCACATGGATTTGTGTTTTGGAATGGAAACTGGATATGTCATCAGCCTACAAGCAGAAAAGAGAATTTTTTTTTTCTTAAATTTTCAATGCGGAAATAATATCTAAGCGCCAAAAATTAGCAAAATGATGTTACTTGTACTGCAAGCAATCCCAGAAAGCATGGTTTGTCAAAGAGGTGAACCAATATCAGATGCTTTAGATCTTGCTAGGAATATTAACAGTAAAATTTTGTTTCAGAGCTTCTCAATTATACATCTAAGAACTAAGATAATTAAAGTTACCTACCGTTATGGTGAATAACATGACAGGATATCATTCATGCCCCCAGTTTCTTCATTAGGCGAATTCAATGCCATGCCACTGTACTTCAGTATTACATTCTGAACTTGACATTTAAATTACTCAACCATCCATGTTGTCTTCTTCAAAGCTTCAGCATTACCAGCATATGCGTATTCATCCAACAAGCCCGCCAGGATCTGCAGCTCAAAGAGCACAAGATTAGTTAAAGCCAGTTATACAACTTCTGAAAGACCTAATGAATTAAGGGTTTTAATAGCTTGTGAAACAAACAGGGCAGACTTTACCTTGTGAATGGTGTAATATGGAGCCCAACAGTCTTTATCTTCAACACATTCAAATAGCTCCATTGGAAATGCAGAAAGATACCCAGTTTCGATTTGATTCTGGCATTTGGACAGAGCAGACACCAGAGCAGGCATTTTCCCTTAGAGCGTCATTGTGAGTGCTCGCCCACATCAATGCCATTGCACTTAAGTAATGCCCTAGAAGAATTCAAAAGCGGCAACTTATGATGTTGCACACTTCAATATTGCTTATAACAAGTAATCCAATTAGCAAGCAATTTTCCAAGCCCACGCGATCAAAGATCCCAACTTATAAACTGAGATAAAGATTTTCATTGGACCATCCTAATGGGACCGCCCAATGAGATGATATGCCACAAATGACGTCTTATGCCCATCTCTTCCAAAATTTGATGGTAAAGTTGGATGGACATGCATGCCACAATCATTATTTACAGACTAAACATATACACATTACCTACAAAATGACCCCCGAACTCACAAGTTGAATCTTCCCAGCCTCCGTAGGCTTTCCTGGCATTGGCAAACTGGCTGTTTTCTGGAAACTCCAAACCAAACTATCAACATCCAGCTTCAACAGATACTCCATATTCATTTGCTGTGCACGCCAATGCATTGAATCCAAACCCAACAGAACATCATGAAGTAACACCTCCTTCAAAAACTCTCCAGGTCCAGGCATTCTAACCTCACCCGGGTTTTTAATTTTCCTGTAGGACATTACCAACTAAACTCATCCCGTTCCTCCCTCAGGATCTTCCTCGGCATCACACTCAACCATGCCATGTCATCAGATGGCGTCAGATGATTATGAGAGAGCATCTCTATTTTTTATAAGGCTCATTTCTGGATGACAAAACGTTGTATCTGAACTTATGTGAAGCTAACCTTAGAAAAACCTTTTTACATTTTTTAGCTAAAGCTAAAACGCTGAAGAGAAACATAAGCAAGAATTTGAATAACACAAAACCATTCATTTCTTTTTCTCTCTTTTTCTTAATTTTTTTCTTTTTTATTGATTACAGAGATGAAAATCTTTGAAATATGTAGAGATTTTTTAACAGATAAAATGCAGAGAAGCTCCAGAGAATCATGGATATGAAGTTAGTTTTGGTTTGACTTAAAAGTAAACATCAGGTAATTAGCTTAAAATAGTTAAGGAACCCTTTCTGTCTTTTTAGAAAAAAAAAATTAAAAATTAAAATATAAACCTAATTATTTACAGCTCGTCTCTCTTATTTTTAAGGGATTAGTGCTCAACATGCTTCCAAAAAACTTTTGGGCCAACAATGGGATATTAAAAAAAACGCTTTGACCCATATTTATTACTTGATAATCCTCAAATAAATCTGCATTTACCATGTAAATTTACAATAATAATAATAACTGATTCAAATGTTAAACATCAGCAATCCAACTGAAATAAAAGAAACAGCAGCTAAATTGCCTTTACTTGCAGCAAATATTTCCAATGACGTATATAGAACTGAACAGAATTGAAATAGCGTCGGGAATATAAACTATAGAACAAGAATAAAGTAAAAATTACAGCAAACGTAATGATTAGCCCTAGGATTCTATTACCCTATTTCTTCTTGGTAGCATTTTGATTGATTCCTACATTATTTAGTCTAGCTTTACGATGTAACCTGAATCTAAGAATACCCATCTGCATATTAAAAAGTTATTCAGGACACCAGCCGGCCGCTGCCATCGAGATTAGAAAATTAAGGATGATTTATTGTCATACCGGTGCATTATTGGCCTTTCCATCTGCTAGCCAACTTTTAATCTTGAATGTTGAAATAAACTGTATAAGTTTCATCTCTAAAGCTTAGCAATGGTGCCAGAAGAAAATTCCTCCTTGCTCCTTTCGCCAAAAAGCTGATTGGATGATACTCACTTATTCCTTTTTTCATTACAAAACTAGCTGCCTCGTTAAATCCATCCTCCGATGACTCTGTGCTGCAGCTGAGCTTCAAGCTTGCACCTGAATTGAAGTTCACGCCACTATACACAAAGCAACCATTTTGATTTGCCGCCTCCAAGGATATTGTTTCATCCTTTCCATCTAACCCAGCAACCAAACGGAATACAGAAGAATCCCCTTCCTTTGGAGAATCTGAGACAACAAGTTCACCTTCTGTTCCTTGCTGCACTACAAGCATTCCTGGAAAATCAAATGGTTCTAGCATAACTGATTTGCCGATAACATCTTCGAGTGATGAAACTTCAGATGAAGATTCTTCCCTTATGATGAGTCTGAAAGTGGCATGAAGAGCAGCATCGGTGCCAGATTCAGGGAACTTTTCCATTGTAATGGATTGGTTTGAGTTTGATAGTACAAAAGCAGAGTTTCCAGACTCTTGGGCAAAAGTAACGAGCTGACCATTGTATGAGGCAGGGATTGGAGTTATCCAGTCTGAAAGAGATTTTGCGGACCCAGTCTTAATGTCCCAGTCCCCACCTGTGTGACCAGCTAGTAGATAGGGACCATAAAGTATCGCCTGAATAGATGCATAGGCAGGCCGGTCATCTGGACAAGAAAACTTTGTCAATCAAAGATCACATACAAGAGAACAAAAATATTTGATTGCGACCAAGCATATATTTGCAATGAAAAAGCTACAAGAGGGGTCACTGGACGCATGGCTTTGAAAACTATTGTTCCATGAAGATACCTTTAATAGCCTCTGTCCTTAGATTGATGGGCAGCTGAATGGTTAATTTGTCAGTTGAGCTCCATCTTTCAGTGACAGATAAAAAGTTACCTGCACTAGGAATATGTCCATAGGTCAAATGTTCGTATGTGAAAAAAGTGAAAAGATTCAAAGAACAATGTCATCAAAAAGGAAAAGGATACAAGTAATAATATAATTTGAAAATATCAGTGAAAAGGTGAGACACTTTTTCTTCCTTTCTCTGAAGTAAGACATTAACAAGAATTAAAGAAACCAGTATTGTGTTGACACCTGAAGCTGGGAGAGACAAACTCTGGCCATTTAATGTTGCCTTGGCACCATTTGAATTTGTCCAGATCGGTATCCGCAAATTCAAGGAAGATGATTGGCTTGCCTCCTACATAAATCAGATTCAAGTATGAGCTCTATTTCCAGTTGGATTTTTTTAATCAATTGAATAGTTCGGTATGAATAATGGTTAGACCCTCACTGTCATCCAAAGTTACTGTCTCATTGTTCATTTTGAGTGCTTCTAAAACAGAGGAAATGAAACAAAATACTGGAACTCAGATATACAATATACATAAACTTTTCTTTTCCTTTCATAAACCCTACAAAGAGGACAATAGTTTGTTGATAATTAAAAACATGCATAAAATTCTCTTTAAACCATTACATCGGTGCTACCGGAAACCTTACGCGAGTGGGTATTAGAACTGCAACCATCAATATCTTACCTGTTGAATCGACTAGTAATCAAAAACATAATCTACAGCTTTATTATCATCTATAACTTCTAACTATCTCACTTATGTGGTTAAGTTACTCACAACAAGAGATAATAGTCCCAATTCTTTACTTCAATCAAGCAAAACCACAAAGCATTAAACAAGATACGCATCCCTAGGACCCCACAAGTCAATTTGTACTCCATTATTATCAATTTCCTATCTCGTTAACCTTTTCAAATTTGTTTGGTATCTGTTAAGTTTCCGAAGTCATACCCTAAGCCATCAGACACAATCAGATAGTACTTGTCTAATACAAGATACTGGAGAATAGATTCGGGAGTAAATGCAGATAGTACCTGCTTTGAAGAAAATGTGAGTGTCGTTCGAAGGTAAGGATCCCAAGAGACAACAGGATCAACTTTCTGATTCAGCACAATATTTCCAGATTTCCAGTCATGTGAGCTTGATATATACTGGATGATATAAAGACCAGGAACATTTCCTTCCTCTTCAAAGTATATGGAATCTCCTAACTTCGAGAATGATTCAATTCCTACACAATCACGAAAAAAGAACTATCACATGACCAGAGCAATTGAAGCGATTTATATAACATCAATGATACCAGCAAAAAGTAGACACGAAATGCCTACTAGCAAAGCAATTTGGGGTCATAACCACATAAAAATGAGAAAAAAATCGTAAGATGTGAGTCAAGGCCGAAGGGGAAAAACAGTCAACTGCAGTTCAAGTTATCATGAAAGGGAAAGTTAAATCCAGCAAATGAATCCCAAACCTGTGCCATAACAGCACCAGAAGGAGGAGAACCTTGTTCCCCATCCATGGTAGCTTTTGGCCTTGGAATCTCCACGACCTAGTGGAAGCATGTAAATCATCACTCCAGGCTCTGTTCCTCGTTGGATGCTAAGTACACCATTTGTCAAGGCACGCTCATAATAATCTGCATATACCATTTCTTTTGTCCATCTAAACAGGTGCCGCGAGACCTACAAAATCAATTAAGTTTCCCATGTAATTACAAAGACCAGTAGCATTCATGCTGATGCAGTAATGAAAGACAGAAGGTATGATCACCGCAAAAGATGATTCCAAATGCTAGACCCATAACAGCAGAGAGTTCTCAATTATGTGATAATTTTAAAACAAAATGCGAAAACAGATAAGAAAACATTCCCCAGATGGAGTTTAAACAAAATATATAGTAGAAAATCCTTAACTTCAAGAGTTCCAGCAAATTAGCATACCTTCAGCATATTATAAGTTGTGCACGATTCTTCATTCTCTGTCCCCAGAGTGCTTGCTAATCGCTTTGGATCTGACCTACTCATGGTAGAGGCAAGGGAATCAATAAAAATACAGCAGATCACCAAGACTCAGATAAAGAATGTGCATAAGGCTATGAACTAATAGTTAGCAAGGAAATTCAGAATAGCTTGTGGAAATTCAGGCAGGAGCTTGAGCTAATTAAGGAACGAGAGGTAAATCAAATTCAAAATGCCAGATATTAATACCAAAACTCTCCAGCTGATGTTCCTCCTGTTGCATAACTATGAGAAGTGTTAACAATGTCCATAAAGAATGTTCCGATCACCTGCACCAAAATTAGATAATGAACATTAAAGTCTTTCAAAAAGAACTTTTGTAAGCATTTTTATTTATATTCTAAAACATCAGAAAACCAAAAGGTAGAACCTATGTAGTCACCACCATTTCTGAACACTTAAGATGGAAGCCAAACATTAAGCCTCTGAAGAATAAATAAATGAGATCTCTTAAAACAAAGAGCAAGCACCCCACAGTGATGATAATTTGGAAAACGCAAGCCCGGCAGGTGGAAGTGAGTGCATGATCATATAGGAGGAAACTAAGCAATTGAACTTGAACCAATACCAGGAAGCAATTTACCTTGTAGAGTGGATCACCAATGGCCTCATACCGCATTTGAGATCCAATAACAACAGGGATATGAGTATTGGCATGAAAACCAGAAATGTCATCAGCCTACAAGCAAAAGAAATAAACCATCATCAAGAACAAAGAGCAAATCAACCTTCTAATTTTTCATTTTCTTCTGAGTTTCACATGATTGCCACTCGTTTAGACTCCTATATGGAACCAGAAACTCAATTCTACTCATGCATACCTAAGATACCAAAGTTAAGTTCTCAGTTATATATATATATATATATATGTATGTATGTATGTATTTGTTTTTGAGTTCTGCACATTTATGAAACTAATCTTCATTCCAAACCAAAATTTTTCCAGGGCAACTACTTCAGCTAGAGTGCCTATGGTCAAAAGTTGACAAAAGAACCAGCAAATAATTAATTAACATAAAGAATTAGTTCCCATGTCATGTAACTCCATGCTGCAAACTATAATTTTTGTCTATTTTCGAGATTATTAGCATATTAAAACCTCTTATGAACAGCAAAGCAATTATAGTTACCTGTATTGCAAGCAATCCCAAAAAGCAGGGCTTGTCAAAAAGGTGAGCCAACAATAAATGCTTTGGATCTTGCTGAACAGGGTAACATAAAAAGCTTTAGAAAGCAAAATACAGAATATCTACAGTAAAATAATATTTCCAGAATCGCATGCTTAATTGATTGTAAACGAGCTATTTCTGCTGATATATATATACCAAGTCCACAACATAATTTCAATCGTTTTAAATATAGAGTCAAATGAGGTGATAGGGAAATTACAGGTAATAGGATACATACCGTGATGGTATATAACCTGTAAAGCACATCATTCATTCCACCAGTTTCTTCATTAAGCGAATTCCAGTGTCTTTCCACACTATACTCTGTTATAACATTCTGAACACGATTGTAAAAGTACTCAACCATCCATTTTGTCATCTTCAAAGCTTGAGTATTATCAGCAAATGTATATTGATCCAATAGACCCGCCAAGATCTGTCAAAGTAGATTAGTCTCTAGCAAATTATATAACTTTACAAGGACTAAATATATGAATTGTATCTTGCAAACAAACAAGATAAACCTTACCTTGTGAATAGTGTAGTATGGAGCCCAGACAGGTTTTAAAGCTTCAAAGCGGTCAAATTGTTCCGATGGAAAAGCAGAAAGATATCCCGATCCCATTTTATTCTGACACTCAGATAAAGCAGACACCACAGCAGTCATTTTCTCTTTGAGAGTAACATTGTGAGTACTAGCCCACATGTGTGCTGATGCACTCAAGTAATGCCCTTTAAGAAGCGAAAAACCAAGTTAGTCATTCAAATTATATCAACTAAAATTTGAATAACCCAATTAACTTGCTGCAGAGTCAAGCATCAAAACATTGTGAAAGCTGAGAAATGTTGAAATTGAAGTTGTCCACATAATTTAGTGGCTAAATTACAATGTAATTCTGCATATTTCAACTCCAGGATCCAAGATGTAAATATTTAAGAGTCCTAATCCACACAAAACCCACAGCATGACTCCAATGATTAGAAAGATTTAACTGACCATTCTTTCATGGTATTTTATACAAAGAATATAATATATAAAATTCAAAATCAACCTAAAAGTTGTCAAATTACAATCAGAGCATTATATTGCTGAATAAGCTCAATACATATTAGAAAGATGGTTCTTTCTTCATCCTTCTTTCCGTTGACATCTCAAAGACAAGAAAGTGCTTTCCCAAGCTTAGACATGTCAGAGGAGAAAAGAAAGAATCTAGAATCATAAGAAAATTAATTACAGCTACTCCACCAATAACAGTAGCACTACCAGTAAAAAAGAGTGCCGTGAATAGTGTAAAGTTGATTCATGATACCTTCTATAACTCTCTTTCAGTCCATCACATAAATTCTTAACTTAAAAGTGAATTTAGTTAATCATTTTTCAGAAACATCATTAAATTCGTCAAAGTCATAATCCGTTTGCATAGACAGTAAGGAAAACTGCAGTTTAAACTCAAACACAATGATATAGAATTACGAACTGAAATTACCTACAAAATGACCCCGAAGCTCACATGTTGGATCCTCCCAACCTTCATACGCTTTCCCTGGTGTAGGCAAACCAGCTGTTTTTCTAAAGCTCCAAACCAAACTATCCACATCCAACATCAATAGGTACTCCAAATTTGTTTGTTGTGCCCGCCAATGCAATGAACTTGGGTCCAACTTAACATCATGCAATGAAACCTCCTTAAGAAAATCACCGGCCAATTTAAACCCATCTGGATTTTTCATTTTCCTATACATCATTGTCCAACTAAATTCGTCTGTCTCACTCAACATCTTTCTTGGTAGCAAATTAGACCAAGCTGAATCATCAGTGGGTGTCAAATGGTAATGAGAGTACACCTCTTTTTTCCACGTTTCATTTTTGGATGATAAGAGTTCGTATCTAAATGTATGCGATGCTAGCTGAGGAAATGAGTTTGTACACTCCTTACACAAAGCCACCCAACAAGAGAGAAACAAAACCAACACTTTAAACACAAAATTCTTCATTTTTATCAAAAAACTCAGATTCAGAATCTCTAACTTTTAGTAAACCAAAGAACAGCGTAAAAGTGCGCACTAAACCAACAGATAGTTTATCAACAAAACAGAATCAAAATACTGCAAATTATTGAAATTCACCAATTTGAATATAATTCAAGATCAAAAGAACTCATTGTAACACCTTTTGAGCTCAAAATTTAGCACAATATAATCAAGCCATACAGTATAACCACAACCCCAGGAAGCAAAATCCTTTAACTTGACGAAATTCAGCTTAATTAAACAAAAAGCCACAGCATTCAAGTATAAAAAATACCAGAACTCAAAAAACTCAAAATTCGACGAACTTGATAACAACAAAAAACACACACTTCAAGCAAAAAGAAACTTTGAAAAGTTCAATGCAAAACTCTCACTACAAACACACATGCGAACTCTCAAAGACTAAAAGCTCCAATATTTATACACCCACGCAAATAGAGCAAGCAAGCTAAGTAAAGCAAGAATCCAAAAACTGAAGCTATCTCTTTAAAACCATCTCGTGAAAGCTAAGAATTTGTTTACGTGTAAAATAATGAAAAGGGCATTATCCAAAATGAATAAATAAATGAAATAAAATAAATTTTTAGATATTTACAGTGAAGAATCACGGATTGGGTGTCTGTTTCTGCGGAGGTTTGTTTATTTTGTTGACTCATTAGTCAGTGCGAGTGAAGCTTTTCAACAAAATGAATCTTTACAAAACAACAAAAAAATCAAATAAAATAAAATAAAAATGAAATTCACTCACTTACAATGAACCTGCAGAGGAATCAATGGTCTCTGTGCTCTCAAACAGGAAACAAGAAGTCGAGCCGTTAATTGGATAATCTATTTATCTTTAATGTAACAAGAAAACACACTGAATCTAAATCTTTTTGTAAGTGCAAGATGATTAATTATACTACTGATTTGATTAAGAAAGAAATCAAGAATCCACTCAATATAATCAATTGATCAAATGAGAATTTCAGCATGTAAGTTTTAATTTACTAAAACTTATTAAAACCGGCCAAACTGAATCATTGTTATGAACATATTATTGGTTTGCGAAAATTGATAGTATTTAAAACAATGGTTTAATTAAGAGTGGAGATATATCAACTTAATTTCTGTCACCATTTTTAAGCCAAAAAATTAAGCATTCCCCATCACTTTTAATTGCACGAGTAAAGGTGATGAATTTTGATATCATACAGGCATAATATCAGTTTTGTATCTTCAAAGGATGAAATGCAGTTATATCACATGGATAGAATTTTGAAATCAGATAATGACAATAATAGCAAAGATTAAAGATCTTAACGCCTACTTCTTTGACAAATTCTTTTTTTTTTTTTTATAAGCTTCTAAATTTTGCTTACAAACCTAATAATATTGAGTAAGACAACCATGCACTATCGAGTAATAATAAAGTTTCAAATTTTTATGTAAATTTATTTTATAGAAATTGATGTGATATAATTAAATTAGTTGGAATAAATATTTTTTGATGCATATAATTTATTTTTATTATTCTATATTTTCACTCAAATTTTAAATTTATATCATATCAATTTATACAAAAATAATTTTTTACAAAATTTTATAGTTTTACAATCATTGTTTCTATATATAAGTTTTTTTTTTTAAAAAAAAAAGCCAACTAACCAGACAATGAAATCCCCAGGGCCTTCATTTATAATTCTATTTATCATTGTCTTTGTTGAATAAAGCTCAAATAAGTGGAATTTTTAGTTCTATTATCATTGCTTTTGTTGAATAAAGCTCAAATAAGTAGAATGGTACTAATTCTTTGTAGACACGAGGCCATTTTTATCACACTGTTGAGTCACATTTTTAATTAGGTACCGCCACAGTCAAAAGTCAATTTTTTTCAATTGCTTATTTTTGTTGCACCAGAAAGAAGAAAAAATCTAACAAAACAAAGATGATATATATAATTGTTTATAGGGTTTGGCTCTGGTGCCCCTGTGACACAATACCCCAGATTTTTTCTTTTGTAAGTTAATCTCTAGCAAATTACAGGTAGCTCCTTCATCTCCCTTTCATTTACATTCTTTTTTTACCCCAACATAGTGGCAAATTGCAGTTAGGCTACTTTTCAACATGCTTTTTGCCTGATTTATAAAGCTACTTTATATAGGCATTCTTCTACACTAAAACAACTATTAAGAAGAATTTGAAGGGCAATAAATTTTACGTTCTATTAAAAGTTTAAAACCATACGTTGGCTTAAATAGATTATTTCATTAATATGCAGTCGTAGATAGACAATTTTGAATGGAACTTTTCGTAGGAAAATCAAATCCTAGTTTAATTACGCATGACACGATCACAATTCACAAATACCATTATACTCTTACCACAAATGAAACAATCATTTTGAAATTATTGCAGCTATATGTAGTTTTTGTCTCATATTCCCTAGGGAACCAAAAATTACACAAGGCCATAAAATTGACCAAAAAGAACAAATAAGCTAAGGTACGTATCAACTCTCCTTTGAAAGCTGATACTGAATAAGGTCAATCCACATAGGGACCATTCATCGCTTAAACCATATAACACATAGATGCGGAAAGGAAACATCATGTGATGTGTTGGGTCCATCGCAGCCAATGCAATTTGGGCACTGCCGTTATTAGCATGGGAGCAATTTTCTGTCATCACAGCAACTTGAATATGTGGGGCTATGATTGTAGGGATAGAATTTATTATACGCTTGTCTGTGTGGAATATTCTTACTCACGGGTATTCACTATTACATGTTATTACATATTTAATTACGAGATACGCGTGACAAAAGTTCAAGAAATGAGAAAATTTTCATTTTAAATATTTAAGGTTATGCATGTATTGGGACAATTTGACAGTAAATAACGGTGAAATATATAGGTGCTAAAAGTCATATTTGAAGAGAGTTTTGTTTAATTAATTTGGTCTCTCATTCATGTGGAATATTTTCATCAGCACAAATTTGAAATGAGACAGCTACGTAGTAAATTAATAATAAAGGTGATCACGAGAACTGGTTATTGATATGAAGAATTTTCCTCACGAGAAAGATGGCGAAACAAATTCTCCAGTGCCTTTGCTCCCAGGGTACTTGGTGGCTGAGTCGATTTACTATCTATTTCTTTTCTTTTTTTTTATTTTTTAGTTTCGTTTTATTTAGTTCTTTCTTTTTTTAACACCAACTCAGAGATACAGTCGGAATCTATTCTAATCTAAATTATATTGTGATACTATCTAAATTTTTATTTTTATATTATAATATGTATTTGCCATACTAATATTTGAAGGACGTATCAAAAGTTACCAATATATTTAAGAAAAATTATATATCCTTATTCAATTATTGGAGGAAAAAGAAAATCCTCTATGTTTGTTTTTTAAGAGAGAGGGATGCCACTCGCAGTTCAGCTTATTTAGTGCGAGTGAGCATAGTTATAATTACCAGATTGTCGTGAGAAGTACAAGCAAATTACAGGACCACAACTTACTCCCATCGTGTCAAAAAATCTGAATATTTAAGGGATACATTACAACAAATTCACCTCGAAATTCTTCATTCGGAAAAAATTAATAACTAACTGAACTGTGAGGATTTTTATTATTGACATTATTGTGTCAATGAACTTGTAATTATTTATTCTTTGTATTAAGAAATAAGAATTTGTCTAGTCTTGAGTATTTATTAGATTAGATTATGTAAAATATTAGAGTTTTTTGTGCCATAAAGAAGTATATTGGCATGTATATGAGATTACATATCAAAGAGTTTCAAATAAAGGTGATACTACATTACTAATTATATCAAGTATTTATGGAATATTAAATGCTTAAGGAAGTATATCCTAATAGTCCTCTACTAGGTTATGGGTAAAATACTGCACCTATAAAAATGGGAGTATTTCACACATTGAACAAAGAAGATGACACATCGTATTTTATATCAAAAGAAGCAGCCAAAGCAGGGAACAAGAAGAAAAATTATCTTAGCCACATATGGTGTTTCATGTCTCAATGCAGTTTTGGTGTTTGAGTCTTCTTCATATTGATGAAACGGCAAATGTCTAAAGAAGTTTGCTAGAATAAACAAAGGTTTTTGAATAATGATAAGCTTTATTGAAAAGTCCGAATGAATAAAACTAAGATTTTGAGCCCCATTTACAACAAGCCTAAATATCGCGAATTTATCAAAATAGGAAAATTCAAAATCTAATATGCTAATTAAATTCTTCTGGTCAAAATAAGAAAATGAAAACAAATGTCACTCAAATATGAGTTCTAAAAAAAGATAAAAATCCTAGAAGAATCAGGAAAAATAAGAAAGAATCTTAAAACTGAAAAACGACCAGGAAAGAAACAGAATTTTCTACTTGATCACAAGGTAAAATGACTTAGGCATTCTAGGTTTTGTTCGTTTTGTTGCAAGCTTCGAAATAGTATATTATACACCGAAAACGGACACTTGTAACCCAAGTTATAGCCTCCAAAAGGTACACTACTCGCGACACATAACACCTACATTAATCCCCCTCACTTGGAAAAGAACTCGTCCTTGAGTTTGGCTCATATAGTTCCTCATCATCTAGATGATACTCAAATAGATCAGCCACATTGAAAGTGCGAGAGATGTTTCAATTGTCCTGTAATTGAAGCACATAAGCATTATCATTGATCTTCTGGTTGGCTCGAAATGGTCCATACTTGTCCTTCTCCAATTTAGTGCAAATGTCAGGAAAACGACTTTGCCACATATATGTCATCACCAAATCTCCTCCCACAAACACTTTCTTACAACGGTGCTTGTCCACTTCAGCCTTGTACTTAGCATTGGCAACCTTCAAGTAAGCTCGTACCTTGCCATGAATCTTCAAAACCTTTTTTGCCACATTAGGAATTGCTTTACTATTTCCAACCGCAACAGCTATTGTTGGCATGACAGCCAAATCACACACATTGCGGTGGGAACAAGTATAGATAATCTTAAAATGGGTCTTGTCAGTAGATCGATTCACCATATTATTGTAGGTAAACTCAACTTGAGGTAATACAGCTTCCCAGTTCCATTGCTTGTCACCACAAACACAACACAACATGTTGCCTAAAGTTCAATTGACCACTTCCATCTGCCCATCTGTCTGTGGATAGAAAGTGCTATTAAACTGAAAATTTGTTCCAAACTTATCTTAGAAATGGCACCAGAACATGTTAATAAACTTCATGTCTCTGTCAGAAGTGATAGTTTTTGGAATACTATGCAAATGCACTACTGCTCAAAAGAACAAATGAGTGATTGAAGCATCATTTTAGTCTTCTCACAAGCAATAAAGTACGCCATCTTTGAAAATTTATCAACCACAACCAATATAGAGTCTTGACCAATCCTTGTGTGCGGCAACTCTAACACAAAATTCATGGACAGATCTAAAAAATATTTTTTGGAACAGATAATAGTAAGTATAAACCCATATTCTGTGTGTGCTCTTTGCTTTTTTGACAAACCCGACACCTTTGCACTATTTTCCGCACATTTGTACTCAATTGTGGCCAATAATAACGCTTCTTCACAAGCGCCTTGGTCTTATCCCATCCAAGATGTCTGCCCAATCCTCCTCCATGTAACTCGCGAATAATTTGTTCCCTTAAAGAACTTCTAGGCACACATAATTAGTTGGTCTTCAATAAATATCCATCCTGAATAAGGAAATCCTCTGCATTTTGATGATAGATGCAACGATCCCAGATATGCATAAAATCGTCATCCTCAGCATATAAATCTTTTGAGCACTCAAAACCAGTAACTTCATTGACTAAAGTTACCAGTAAAGTTACTCGCAAGCGCATCTGCCACTTTATTCTGCTGCCTAGATTTGTGCTTAAGAACAAAAGTGAACATCTTTGTATAACTCACTCATCTCGCGTGCATCTTGCTCAGGTTCTGCTAGTTGTTAAAGTACTTCAGTGCTTGATGGTCGTTGTAGAGCACGAACTCTTTTTAAATTAGATAATGGTCCCACGTCTTTAATGCCCTAAGGATGACATAAAACTCTTGGTCGTAAGTAGACCATTTCTGCCACGTCTCATTCAACATTTCACTCATATACTCAAATTAACTACCCTTTTTGAGAAAGAACATCCTGAATTCCCTTGTCAGAAGCATCTCACTTGACCTCAAATAACTTGTCAAAGTTTGGTAAGGCTAGCACAGGAGCAATAAACCTTTAATAAAGCAAAACTCACCTTTTATTCTCCTCCCCATTTGAACTTTCCTTTCTTTAAGTACTCCATAATAGGTGCGGCTACAGTGTTAAAACCACGAATGAATCTCCTATAAAACGTTGCCAACCTATGAAAGCGTTTAACTTTACCCACAGTCTTGGGCGTAAGCCATTCTTTAGTAGCTTGTATCTTTGACTCAATAACCCGAATCTCATCTGCACCAACTATAAAACCTAAAAACTCTACATTACTCTATACTTCTTCATATTAATGTAAAGCTTATTCCTCCATAACACCTTCATAACCATTCTTAAATTCTCTAAATACGTCACCACAACACCAAAATATCATCAAAATATAACACAACAAATTTGCAAGAAAAATGCAAATCCAAAATAGGAAAATCCAAAATCTAATATGATAATTAAATTCTTATAATCAAAATAAGAAAAGAAAAATAAACGGCACTTAAATCTGAATTCTAGAAAAAAAGATAAAAATCCTAGAAGAATCAAGAAAAATAAGAAAGAATCTTAAAATTAAAAACCTACTAGGAAAGAAATGAAATTTTCAGTTCGACCACGGGGCAAAACGATTTGGACCAATATTGAATAGCTTAAAAAGCAAGCCGAAGCCATTTCATTTTCCATAGTTGATGAATTTGACTCTATTCTCATTGATGAAGAGAGAAATCCATTATTAATAAGTGGTGAGGTAATTTAGGGTTGCTTCTTTAGTGGCCGCTCAAAGTTAATTGAAAAGTGGCAGCAAAAGCGATAATTTAAAGGGATCAAATATCACCGTTCTTCTTTTTTTATGCACAAGATGAGTGTCAAAACTTTAAGACACATGTAGCATTGTATGAAAACAAAAATATGTTGGTAAGTATTAAATATTAAATGCAACGCTCAATTTTTCGCACTCTTACTACAATTCTTCTCGTCACCAAAGATGCATTAACTCTCCAATACCTCATTCAAATCAACCAAAGAACCCCACTTGTGCATGTGAAGTATACCCTTAATCTCGGTGGTCAGTTTCTTTGGGTGGTTTGTTTAGAAGATTAAGCATTTTGTGTTTTGTTCATCTCGTTGCAAGCTTCGAAACGATACATTATATGCCGAAAACGAACACTTGTAGCCTATGTTACAACCTTTGGAAAGTACACTGCTCGCAACACACAACACCTTACATCACATATCAAGTCTTTCATTAGACATTAATAATTACTTTAGCCTCTTCGGAATGAGATAGTCATTTGTTATGTGGAAAGGATCTCAAGGAAGTAGCAAACACAATTGAAGACAAGTGTTGCTCGCTAAGCAAAGTCGACTAAATTAGATTCAACAAGGTGACTACACAAGTAAAAGAGATTGCTTAAGATTCTAATAGGTTGTAATATTTTCATTATTTAGTGAATTGCTTAATGTCTAAGTGTGGCCTTATGGAGATTGTAGAATTGTGATCGAACCATGTAAGAATCCTCTATTGCTTGACTTTCTACAATTTACTGTTTCTAATATATTTGATTGATAGATTTAAGGTGAATAAATAATAATTTGAACAATATTATGAATAGCGATGATGAATGGTAACTATGAACAGTATCTCATAGACGATATTATATAAATAGTAACTAGTGATCGTATAAATGGTAACTCATGAACATTGATTGCAAACAATATTGCATGAATAATAATATGTGAGCAGTGATCTCAGAATATTAATTAATATAATTAATTAATTCTCTAATATTTTAATTTGCTTACACTCGTTAAAATATATCTAAATTTTTGACATAAACCTTTACAATAAACATAAAATTTTTAATAAAGATGCTGATTGAGCGTCCATTTTTGTTTATCATGTAGGCCTTAGAAAATTCAATGAATGATAATCAATTGCTTCATTAATCAGTTCATCAATAATTAGTTGAAGATGAACTCTTGAAATTAATGCTAAAAGATATCATTGCAATTGTTGTGAAATCCTACCATCAACCATAATATAAAAAAAATTTTAGACATATTTTAATTGAAGTCTGCCTTTTTTATTATTCTATATCATAGAAAGGAAATTGTGATAACTGGTCTGATACTGTGTATTGTTTTGCTCTAAATCCTTTTATACTAAAACCTTACTTATGAAAAACGTAGAGGACAAAATTTGATCCTATAATATCAATCTGAAAGCTAGCAATAATTAATTAGAAGAAGCTAACTCTAATTTTCTGAAAATAAAGAAAATTTTGTTCTTGGAAATTCCTTCGTCTTATGTCCCTCATGAATAAATTAGTTGGTTTATGTTGTTTTCATGTAATAAATAAGCAAGATCAATTTATATGCAAGTGGACGGATTTCATTGCTCATCTTACCAAGTAATTCCTCTCATCATCAACTCATCACCCTAAAAGAAGCAACAAAAATTCAGCCATTGTTTTTCTTCCAAGATAAGTAGACAGACAATCAAAAACAAATACTTGTGTCCATTCCAATTTCAAGTTTCCTTTCACTCAAGCTCAATCATGGCATTTAAGACATTTCTGTCTCAATGTGATTGGGTAGGAATTGCGACAATAATAACACTACGAAACGTTAATGCCAAAGGATATGAGTTGTTGGAGAATGACGAAGTAGTAGACGTAAAGAGATAAAAGTTCCAAAGAACAATTTGGATTTATTGTATTAGGCAGTAAGAAAAAGATAAAATTCAAGTTAGCGGATTTATATCTCAACATTTGTGGAGCAGGTGAGTTCGAGTCTGTGGCATGAGAACGAGCCCTCACAGGGGCTCATTAATTTAAATCCTTATTTTAAAAAATGTGGATTAGGAGAGAGTTTTTCTTTCGATATTAATGGGAGTATATTTCTAAATTAATGCTTACCACATGTTTGGGTTGTATTATAAATGTATGTATTTATATTGAGATATGTTTATAGTTTGTAGCAATTTCAAAAAAAAAAATAATAATAACAATAACAACAAGTTGCTCCTTTTAGTCTCTTTCTATTCTAGAACTTCAATAATTATACGTCGTGACCAAGCCGAAAAACTAACAATAGAAAATGATTAATAAAAATAAGAGAAATGTAAATGAAGATGAGCATTAACAGAAAATGATAGATTGATGGAGAATTAATGGTGCAAATGTCATCTCTTCCGTGGATAGGAAATTAGTCTTTGTCATTATTCATCATCCTCACTCTCACTAATTTATTAACATTATTAACAATGGTAGACAAACTATCTAGATTATGAAAAGAGCATCATATTTGGAGGTCTCCTTCACTAATTAATTCACCAAGTTTAGTAGTCATCACAAAATATCATTTTCGGATAACTTATTATCGTCAATTCTCTTCACTAGAAAAAAAAAACATAAAATAATACTTAAGATACGTACCATTATCATTAATGATCACGCACTAGGTGATGTGCAATTTTATTATTCATCACTATATTAAAGCAACAACTATTAATAAATGATTTGTCAAATGGTACATCATGTGGGATACAAAATGTGTATCTTATTTGTAATATTACATACAGAAATGATCTCTCTCTTTTTTTGTCATGTAACAAAAAGATATTAAAAAATAGAATTATCTTAAAATATTAAAATGTAAAATTGATAGAGTTTGGTCAAGAAGCAATGCAATATAATTTTAACGATGAATAATAAAATGACGAAGTTGACCGGACTAATGATGGGATCGCCTACAGCTTGATAGCTAGGTCTATGTTTAGGGTTGCTTGAGATTGTCAAATGAGTAAATATATGATAAATGATGGGATGACTTAAAACTTCAAGCAAGCCTGAAGATCAATGGAAACTAAGCAAAATCACAGACAGCGACATTAACAAAACTCAAAACTTGGGCCTTTCGGCTTCAGGCACCAAAGAATCGTACTAAATACACTTCTTATATTCTGTCTACACCCCGATTACAGTCCATTTGCAGAAGTGTGAATTCTAAAAGCATCACCTTTCTTCCTTGCAAACCCACTTCCAAAAGAAACCATAAAAGCCGAACACAAAAGGCAATGCATAAGCAATATATTTTTGCTTTTGGGCCATGAGCAACGAAACTGACACGCGGCTCATTTTGGTCGGCAATAGATAGTTTGATACTATATTGTGTCCATAAATATTTTGAATTCAAGATAGTCTCTTATGGATTTTAATTTACGGCCAGCTTTTGTCTCTTGGTTCATTTGTCTCTTTTTCATGTTATAGACAACCCAGAAGATGTGGACCAAAGGTAGTGAGAACAACCCAATCAACTAATTTAACAAAGTCATATGGCTAAGCATACTTGTTCTTTTGTTTTTTTTCATTTATTTTATTTTTATCTTGCAAAAAAAAAAACAGTAGGAGGTTGAGCAAAGTCTAAACCAATTTCTTAGTCTTTACTCCTTTCTCAAGATTAATTTAAGCTCGGATGGTTAGTTAAAAGAAATTATTTAAAAAAACTACTTGATCAAACCTTGCGGCAAGTATACTTATCTTTTAAAACATAGTTAGCTATGTCTTAAAATTACACGAATAGTGATTACATGCCAAACCCATTTGCCTAAAATGACATTATAATACTATTCTTGACTGCTATCTAGTATTGGTGCATGATTGTGTAGTAGGCAAAAGTTGGTCCTTTGCTAACTTAACTCACTTGTCTTCAAGTAGGAGCTGCTAGCTAGCCCTGTTCATGATGCACGGGGCAAAGGGGCAAAGGGATTAATAAAACTTAACTTTCCTAATCAACTTTTTTACCGTCCCTTTTGTCGGTAGGAGGCCCTTCAATTCCTACTACTTTTCCCATTAATTTATTGATTAACAATTCTTGCCCAAATTGTGCTACAAGCAATAGACTATTAGGCGTTGAATCATTAGTCATAACTTGTAAAGATAAAATTAAATATATAAGTGGGTCCTGTCTGTAATTTTTTTAATTTGAGTTTGAAAGTAACTGAGTTGAATATGCTGTTCTAGGGGGAAAAAAATAACAGGCATTTAAATCCTTTGCTTTAGAACTTGACCCAAAAGGTGAGTTTAAGCTTTGGTCCCAGGAAATTAAGCTATCTCGGTAATCAAGAATCTTATAAACGATGACCTTGCAAGCTTTTCCTGAAAAGAATAATGTCAGATTTACAAAAAGGAGATACAAAATTCGTATTCCAGCTAATATGATATCGATATTTGACATGTATCATTTGATTGAATTATGTTACATAATTGTTACATTAATTGTGGTATAAAAAGGGCAACAACTCCTTAGCACTTGACAGTAAAGCTAACATTTTATTATCTCTAAAGAAAGTTTGTAAAAATTATTAAACCACTTCCGTTTGTTGTCGAAGACGACCTGAATAGATGCTTTTGAGTTCTCTTGACCAAATGATGGTTCCTAAGATGCATAGAAATTAACTTATAAGTGCAATGTCGTGCTTCATTGAGAAAGTGAGATGCCACGTTGAAAGAGACATTCGGCTTCCAAGGGAGAAGAATTTAAGTCAAGCAACTGGCCCCGGCGCCATTTTTTTCAAGACTTTGAGAACCGACTAAAAAGAGAAGCTCTAACTTTAGATAAAGAAACTCTACTGTCTCTGTAAGAAATCATTAAGGTGCCCAGAGATTTCAAAGTTTAAATCCTATTTATATTGTCAATCCATAAGTCTTTGAAGCCTAATACATACTTTTCTGAAAGAAATAGGAAAAATTAACGAAAACAAAAAAATCAATGATTCAATGCGTCATTGTAAAAGATATAGATGCCCATGGCAATTAATATTGAACGATAAATGATAGTTAACTGTTTATATGCTCGTTTTCAGATGTTTTCCTTTCTCGTTGCCCATTTCTAATCCCATGGCATGTGGTTGCTACATAATTCAATTAGTAAAATTTCTTAACTTAAAACAAGAGATTTAGATTTCGAACTCAGCACTTAGTAGAAAGTAAATCTAATTACTAATTATTTATGCTTAACGGAATTTATTAAACAATAAAATTCTCATACCACAACTGCGATAAAGTTCGAGAGATTGGGATGAAGTATTGTTTTGTATACGTCTAGATATGGACAAAATGGCCAACAAATATTGATTTAAATTTAAAAGAATGGGCAAATAATAACATAATGTCGCCCAGGCAGGAAAATCATATAGTACTCTTAGACATTGCACATGCAGTTTCTTGAAAAAAGGTGGAAGAAATGGTTACCATTGATAGAAATTGGCCCACATGGAGCAAAATTTTGTGCTTGTTGTGGAGCTTTCAATAGGAAATTCTGAAGCATAAGGTGAGTTCAAGAAGGGATCGACTTTCTTGGGCATGAAGTGAAATAGATCATTTCCTTGGCTTAGAAACAAAAAATCATGGGACCTTCTGTTCTTCAATAAGGGAATGTAAAGGCCATAATGTATAAAATACATGCTCACATCTCTATATAGGCAGGCCAAGTTCTTATTATGGTTTGTGGAGGGCCAGTGTGATTAAATTGCAAAAAGCCAAGAACTTGACGAGTTGAGGTGCATCGTGAATGGCAAAAGACCATTTGGTTTCCGGTACTTTGTAGGCCTGTGAGTCATAAATAGAAATTAAAATTTCTATTTACTATTTCCATTAGACAGATTTTATTATCGTCGATTTCAATTCAAGAGATTTTACCAATCCAACCAGCTAACTCATGATTTCTTATTTTGTTTAATTAAACTTATTTTCTATTAGAATTTTTGTTGCTAGTATAATTATTGGGCAAATTAATTGTTTCCAAAAGGGCATCATACATTGGTTCTTATCATTTTTGTTACATTGAGTTCTTATCATACATTTTTTTAACTTTTTTATTTTGTTTAATTAAACTTATTTTCTATTAAACAGACAAATTAATTGTTTCCAAAAGGGCATTAAAGATTTAGGAGAGATTTATAAAAGACTCTAAAGATTTAAAATAAAATAAGATGAAAAAATATTATCTTACAATAGTCGTATGTTACAATGATCGTAAATTTTTGTAAGATAGATGGACCCAATATAAGATGAGTTAAAAATATCAAATATATACATCAATTATTCGGAGGTATGTACCGAACATTCATTTTTTATATTCAACTAACATCATATTCCTAAACAATGATGTTATACTAATTTAGTTAGGATACCTAGTTTATATTCTAATTGATGTAACATGATTTGATTAACTTAAGTAATAGTTAGTTATTAAGTTTTATCATTTCTCATCAAAATAGTTAAATTTTATTAGTTACACATAAATTGAAATATAAAATAAATATCCCAACTAAATAAATATAACATTACTCATTTTTTAAGATTTTTAAGCTTTTGGAAATAACGAATATCTCCTGTTGTATATATATCATATATTAATACCCACAGAATGATAAATTTATTAAAATAAAAGAATTGCAAAGAAAACAACTCGCAGCTAGTTCGAGAAGGATCTAAGTGAGCCTTACTCTTAACAAATTAACCATTTTCAAAGCCTATACCTATTAGAAAAGACACTTAAAAATAATGAATAATCAATCAGATCTGCGGTAAGGTATATATCTCAAGATATTGTGATGTAATCAATTATGAATTTATGTTGGACTATTAATGTTGTTGTTACACTTAGGTGTTATAAAATATGTAGATATAGGCAAGCAATGACGTTGTCTAGGATTTATAACATGTACATGTGCATGAAACTTATACAAAAGAATGAAGGTGCACGAGTCATGACTTATGTTACATTAGCTGTCTGTTGCCACCAATTTTTTATTATTTATAATAATTTTATCGTTAGACTTCTCATATATTATGTAGCATATTTATTAAGTTAAATAATTTAACATACATAAGTTGTTGATGTAATAAAAAAAATTACTTTTAATAAAAATTGTATCGTGATATAATATATACTCTTATATATACGTGTGTGTATATAATTTTTCTCTTATGCGGAAATGTCGTTAAATTATATGATCTAATAAGGTGAGTGTGGATGCGCTATGAATTATGTAAAGAAAAAAAAAATTAAGACATTAGAACGTGGGAACGACTTTATTAAAAGCAATTTTCAATAAATCCACTGTGGCATGAAAGGTTATTAAACTTTCTGTATTTTTTGGCACACGGTTGGCCCTTGCACACATAATGACAAAATTATGTCAAACTTGTGTTGCTTCTTTACATTTCATCAATTCATCACCCCTACTCAATTTCGCTTTACTCGTTTTTATGGAAAAATAAATCATTTGACATCATCACAATTATTTCTACGAAGAGACTAGTGGATTAGACTACACCGGTAGTTCATTGATGAAGAGATAAATGTGAGAGGCTAAATTCAACTTTGCATAAAATGTTTTTTAAAAAATAAGAATTTATTGTACTAAACATTTTGATGTTTATTATGATCTTAAGAACAAATATATACAAACTGAGTAATATAGGTAGTCTGATTTCTCGAACAAATACAACCTAGATCATAAAAATTTATGGATCAAAATCTCTCATAATATGAGAATTAATTAAAATAGAATATAAGGAAGAGATATAAATCTTGATCATACATAAAAAATATCCAAATGCAGGCAACACTCGTGAGGCTATGAATAGTAGAGGCAAGATTGATGAGATGGAGATGGGTCCACCTTGCTCAATTAAAAAAGGTTACGCAACTATATATGTAAAATCATTTCTCAAATTAAATAAGGTCCAAGTGAATTCAAAAGCAAAATCGTGTGGTATAGACCCATATCAAACAATATCATACTCTCGTAATAGTAAGTTATCATATTAGGTAGGTTTAAATTGGGAGAAGACTTAAATAAAGAGAAGATTATGCATAAATTGTCTTAAATGAGTAGAATGCTCGAATAAAAAGAAGATCCTAAAAACCTAATTGCATGAAAATTATGCTTAATTTTGGTGGGGCTGGCCGCCTACGGTCACTATGTTTCCTTATTGCAAAGTAATTACCTTTTCTTATTTAAAATAAAAAAAAGAAAGAAAGTTATCATTATTATTAATGGGCCTAATTAGATAACAAAGATGAAAATCATGTGACACTGTTTTATAAAGTTTAAAATTTGGCAAGTAACCCTCCATAAAGCCCCCCGTAACTTTAGACCATTTTGTCTCGTAATCATAACAATTAGTCCACCTTTTTCTCTCTTTGATCTTTGTAAATTACTACAACCATCAAGAGTAATCTTCCCCCAAGTGACCTATACTATTTATTTCTTTTATATATATATATATATATATATATATATTTTCTATTAGCTGGGTTTTTAATTTCACAAGACAAACAAATTTTATTTATCTAGGTAGAGCACGTGTTGTGAAAATCTAATTTTTAATAAATAAATTATTTCTATAAAAACAGAATCAACGAAATACCACTCTTCACGGAAGAAGGATTATGATCATCAC
The DNA here is from genome assembly GCA_030444775.1 of Atalantia buxifolia. Lineage (NCBI taxonomy): Eukaryota > Viridiplantae > Streptophyta > Magnoliopsida > Sapindales > Rutaceae > Atalantia > Atalantia buxifolia. The sequence goes on along the minus strand of CM059832.1, from coordinate 29,785,050 downwards.
TATAATATTTCGATGAGACAAATGATGATTATTAATTTTAAATTCTTGAGCCCACCAAGGTCTTTTCTTCAATTGAGGATGCATGTTTTTACTATTATAATCATGACCCAAAAATATACTTTCAATTTTAAGACGATCGAATTAGCTGTAAAATTATGGACAAAGATGACATCCATTTAACTGTGAGTTACAGTAAAAAAAACCAATCTTTTGCTCGGCATGAGAATAATGAACGGCTTCGAATTGGTGGGCTGTGAAATAAACTCAGTTGACTGCATAGAAAGGAAAATAACATTTTTGTAATTTTAGAAAATGATCACGTAAACTTCCTTATTTTTAGAACTAACGTATTTTTTTTTTTGGGTTAAAAATAGTCACACATATAAAAAAATAATAATTTGTGTGCCAAAAGAAAAAATTATATGATTATTTGTAGAAACAAAAGAATTTTCATGGCCATTACGTAAATAAGCTTAGTTTTATTACGTAAAAAGGACAATAACATTTTCGTAGTTCTAGAATTTGATTACATAAACTTCCTTATTTTCAGAACCAACACTTTTTGTTTTTTTTTTTTTTTGGGGTTAAAAATAGCCACACATGCCTGTATGAGATATATCAGAAAGATAATTTGTTGTGTTTTAAAAAAACAAAAAAAAGACTTTTGTGATTATTTCTAGAAACAAAATAATTTTCATGACCATTACGTAAAATAAGTGTCGCCGTCAATGTTCCCTTAATCAGGATACACAATTGTCAAAATTGATCAAATTTTATTTTCTATTAAATACGTATGAGATAAAAACAAACGTAACAAGTACTATCAAATCAAGACTCAAGACTCATTTTGTCAAATACTCTTATTTAAAATGGTCGAATTTAGAATTTCTTTTTCTTTCATGTGAAGTTGAAAAGGACCAGATTCCTCTACAATATTGCCAAACAAAAAACAAAACAAAAAATTGCAATTCCTCGCATTTCTTGCACGCTATCTTTCCATATCGGAGCGTAAAAATCACGCGACATAACTTGGCGCGTATATTACTCAACTCAAACAAAAAAACGGTATAAACATAACCGTATATAAAAATCGTATAATACAAAATCTAAGACTATATATATATTTAGACTAACATATTCACTAACGCCGTCATTCACGTTCTACCATTATTTTTTTTTTAATTTTTCTATTTACATAAAATCAGAATTAAATCTACACTACGTCTTACACGTGTCTTCTCCCCACGCATGGGCCAGCTAATACTCTGCGAACGATCTACGAGACGGTGACGGCAACGGTGATGGCGGCATTGACGGAGGAGGAGCCCTCAGGTTTTCGAAATATTCCCTTATATCCACTCCACCACCAGACATTGCTTTCTCCGTTAAATCATTCTCCTCCCTTGACGGAATAAACGGCGGCCGTAACACATCCGTTAGTAGATCCCACCTCACGCCTTTGAAAAACACGTGCTCCTTGATCTCGCACGCGCCACGTAGATACCCCAGCCTCTTCACGGGATCCTTCTCCAGCAGCCGTTGTATCAAATCCGTCAAGTCCGTACGCTGCCCAACGAACTCCGGCGTTTTCATCAGGACGTTCCGAAACGTCTCCTTCCTATTCTTCCCGCGAAACGGCGTCGTCCCGTACAACATCTCGTACGTTAAAATTCCCAAAGCCCACCAATCAACAGCGAACTCGTGTCCGTCCCCACGTACTACCTCAGGTGACACGTACTCTTCGGTCCCGACAAACGAGTTGGACCGTTCCCCGTTGTCGAAACTCTGTTGCCGTCGACTCACTGGGCTGACTCGGGCCGATTTTGTCTTCTTCAACCCGGTTTTGTTCTCGGGTAAAGCGTGGAGCCATCGAGTTAAGATTCTACGGTGTCTTTTAGGATTCTCGGTTACTGGAAGAACCGGGAACTTATTATTATTAAGGGATTGTTTCTCAAAGGTGGTCTTCTTAACTAAGTTACGAGAGAGGTCGAAGTCCGTGAGAGTCACGTGACCCGACTGCTGGATCAAAACGTTTTCAGGTTTCAAATCTCTGTAAGCAATGCCCATGTTGTGGAGCTGCTCGATGGCGCAAATGATTTCTGACAAGTAAAAGCGGATGACGGAAGGGGAGAAAACGCGGTCGTTTTGCTTGTAACGGAGGACGTTGAGGTCGCCACCGGGGCAATAAGGGACGGCCCAGGCGAGGAACTCGTCGGTTTCTAAAGATCCGAGAAGCTTCGGGAGAAAAGGGTGGGAGAGTCGGGTCAGGACCCGAATTTCCCAGCGGGCGCGCCTTTCAGCTTCGTGTTTTGCATGGAGGGTAGATTTGTCGACAACCTTGAGAGCGAACGGGCAGCGGGCAGTTGGGTCAGCTGCCCGGTCGTGGACTAAGAAGACCGTGCCCATCGCGCCTTTGCCGAGGATTTTTAGAGCTTTGAGGTTGTCGAGGTCTAAAGACGGCGTCGTCTGCGGCTGAGGTGGTGGAGTTGGCTCCATCTTTTGAGAGAGAGAGAGAGAGAGAGAGAGAGAAATCAAGTGAGGTTTTCTTTCCAGAGAGACAGAGAGACACAAGGTTGGTTATGAGCAAGGGGGTTTGGCTTATATAGTTTGTTTTTCTGTTTCTGTTGGGTTTGTTTTTTTATGCTTTTGTTTTCAGTTTTTTTGTGTGTGTAGTGCCCCTTTTTTTTTTTTTATTTATTTTGTTGTTGCGGGTGAGATCAGAGATGTGTTAGCTTCGTTATGGGATAATAACATTGGGTACTTGTAATTTAAGATTATTATAGATACGTTCATAGCTTTCATTTTCATTGCATATAAGTCCTTATCGTCAAGTTATGATAAACGGGGTAAAATTCTCAATCAACGCATGAGAATGGAGTTCGAACATTATATTTGTTATGCCAATTTCATCTCGAGATTTGATGAATTGGAGCACATTAGCATATTATTATGTAATTATTCTTAAAGTTAATCAAATTAAGAGTATTGTTGTCTTTTTCTTGTATATATATTTATGTATATAAATAAATGTTCTAATTTAAGGTCTCGGATTTCTTAAAATCTAAAAAAATTATTAAGTCATATGAGAAAGCAACTAAACTGTATGATTTAATAGTTTTTCTAAACTTCAATAAATACTTTTTTTTTATTCCTAGAGTAAACGGAATTCCAATGGTGTAATTGGGGATCATTGGCTAGATTTTGACTTTATCTATCTTATAACCATATCAAGATAAATAATATTGGTCTAGTCTATACATTTATTCATGGCCTTAAGAAGCTGTATGAGGTGAAAATCTCATACACAATTTTGAAATAGAAATGAAAACCGTAATGTTACTACGGATATCATTATCTAACAAAATATGAGTTTTTGGGGTAAAATTTGTGATGTCAACCTAATTGATTCATCTCTAAATTTTAATAAAGTCTAAAATCCTAATTCAGATGAGTACTCTATATTTGTATACATGTTTGAAACAAATTAGTCTTTTAATCATCTATATTTGTATACATGTTTGAAACAAATTAGTCTTTTAATCATTTGGACAAATTTATCTCAGGGATATTACAATCGAATAATTAGTTTCTTTCTAAAGGATTTTGAAATCTGACAATAGGGGCTTAGTTAATAAAATTGTAAACTATGATGTTATTATTATTATTATTATTATTTGGGGACTTCTAGGATTCATTGTCACTAAATAACAACGAAGCTTATGAGAATATGACATTGTTTAAGTAATAATCTAATAAGAAAGTCTAGTAGTTAGAACTTAAATCTTACAATTATAAGATTATGGGTTCAAGCTCCTGTAATGTATTGTGGAATTTAATTTTTTTCCTCAATTTGAGTGAAAACAGTTTTTTTTCTTTCGAAATATAAATGAAATAGACGTTCCTCAAATATTAGAGAAAATAATACAAAAAAAGGGGGAATTGTGGGAGTGCCCTGTGCACCACGATCATTGGTAAAAGTCGCTTTTACTGTTTCGATAATGGCCTGCCACGTAAAGGTTTGAATGAGTATTTTTTGTTATTTACTAAAGGATTTTAAGGGAATTTTATCTCAAAAAACTCAGTTAACACAAAACTAGAGAGATTATGAAAGAGATGACATAATTCAAGTGTACTTCAGCAGAATTGAGCATGTACCTCATAAACCGAGTTAATACAAAAATAAGTCTCTTCCATAATGAGACGTTTGGATGGGAATAGAATTCATAGAATTCTCTCCTCATCTAAATTCGCTATGTTTTAAAAAATTTCTTATTATGTGTCTTTTAATATTATATGAATAAGATTTAACTTTAGTATTATTTTTATTTATTAATTATCAATTAATACTTAAATTATTTACTCAGTACATTATTAAATTAAGAGAGAATCTTGATATGCTTGGATGATATTTATAAAATCTTTGCCATTGATGAGGTAATAAAAATTTTCCACAACAATTGAAGGTTCCAAGTGATCAATACTACAATTCAATAACATATTATTATGTGTATATTCAAGGAAATACTAACTAGTTGTATATTTTTGTTAAAAAGAGATATCAAATTTCCATACAATAATTTAATAGTGATTTGTCTTATATGTATTTATGAAAACACCAATAATTGTATTTTGTTTGATAATTTAACGTTTCATCATCCAATATTAAAGAATCTACTTATTATTATTATTTAAGATTGAGTTAGGAAGGATTTCTTTTTTATCATCGCATTAAGACTATTCATAACATATCATTTTTTTTCTTCTCACGTAGGTCATATAAATTGAAGAAATAAAAACATCTAATCTTTTTATATAAAAAAAAATGCTACCAATTGTGTCACTTAATTAACCAAGCAGATTACATGAGATAATACCAAATATTACAAAATTCCCCCAAATTGCCCAAATTGAAAATGATGCAAACAACCCAATTTGTATTGTACTATTGTCCTTATTGACGCTTGTACCATTATGACAATAAATAAATAAAATTTTCTAATAAACATAATTAATGCTGCTCATATGAAGGTCTTAAGTGTAATGAGTTGGTTAATTAAAGTGAAGACCTGATTTTCATTTTTTAATAAAATCAAATTATTCGCACGTGTAATGAGTAAAGAAAGTTTTCATAGAGCCAATCAAAGACAAAAAAAGATTACGCGTACGGTATCTCACATGGGGCTCCCATAGTCCAAGGGAATTATGCGAACGTGGAAGCTTATGATACATAAATTCTAGGATTTGTTCCTCGAACGTTGCCACCTATAATTCCTTATTCCTTTCTTTTTTATTATTGTTCAATATAGTTTTGGTTCCCCATCTAATTGGTTCAAGGATTTATTTATTTTTTTTCGATTATATAAGTTTAGCATGTGACTTGCACTAAATCAAAATACTATGAATGGACTTTTGATGGGCATATTATTAATGATTTGATTATATGAAGTTATTGAAATTCAGGGCATTTTCCTATACCCTATGTATAAGTGACAATTAGGATTACTTTTTAATTCTCACAAGGGTTTTCATTCCCGGGGATTAAGGGCTATCAATCATTAATTAGTATTATAAATTATGTTATGGCTTGTTTATTCTGTTTTTGAATCCTGCCATATAAGTATTTTGATCCAATAGTAATTTGATTTTATTGTGAAATCTGTAAAACGGACCGTTTGAGTTCAAATTTCAATAATAATAGCAACGTGGGAGATGAAAAAATAGTATTAGAAAATACATATGTTAAGCAAATGCATATTTCCAAGTCAATCATTCAATAATAATAAGATTGGTACACACGTATTTTATAGTGAAAGTAACAAGGTTATAACATGATAATAAATATTCAATAAATGTTCAATGAATCTTTTTCAATAAATTAAGTAATAGTGGATGTTAGCTAGTTTAATTAGTCAAATTCCTTGAACTAAAACAAGAGATCCAGAGTTCAGGTGCAGTTCACTAAGGCATCGTAAAGAGTTTTAATTACTAGTTATAGGATGTTTAAATAAAATAATAATAATAAACAGCTAACCTAGAATTTATGCTCTAAAATTCATAAGGAAAAACAATTCTAGTCTTGAATTTTTTAGAGCATTAATTGAAAAAAGAAAAGAAAAGAAAAATAAAACTGTGTATCTCTTGGCACAAAATGGTCGACATAATGATTACAACTTTTTCAATTACATCAATAAAAAATAAAATTTTTCGATTTGCAAATCTTTTACAAGTTAAGATTATCATTAATGGTTATAAAGGTGGAATAAATTGCTAATACATTAAGATTATCTTTGAAAGGGAGATCTGATTCAAATCTCAATTAATATTGAATTAATTAGATCATGCAATGCAATTATTTAGTATAGTTGGTGATTAGCTAGGGTTCATGTTAGGTAGAATTGGTGGATCAAACCCTTGATAATGTCACCAACTAAAAGCTAATGAAAGGAATACATGGATGCTTAACTCAATTAGATGCTTACTTATATTCCTTCTTTTTTTCCAAAAAAAAAAAATTGTAATTGGTTTTTATTTTTTTGGTTCCCCAATCTTTTATTATTGTTTCAGATTGAGAATTTGAAATCATTGGTGTTCTTCTATCGGGTATAGACCAAATTCAATTGATATTTTGTGATGTATATATAGATAGAACTGTACGCTGATTACGCATTCTGCATGATTTCTATCTAACCGTTGGATCCATAAGAAGAACAACTATTGACTGGATTCAAGGTTGAATCTAATTATGGTACTGTATAACTATAATACCACAACTGTACCTGTATATATATCTATTTTAAAAAAATCTCTAGCAAAGTTTAAGCTTTCCCGGTCAGAAAAGACAAACCAAATATCATAATGTTAGGATAGAAGAAATTCCAATTTCTAATAATTAATATTTGTCCTTTTTAATGGCTTTGTCTTCTCTAAATTGTAGCCCTGCTCAACTTATCAATATATTGGATTAAAAAATCGAATGAACTGATGTTTATCGAAATTGAGGTTGACGAATTCCAAAATTGCAAGTAAATTCCCAAGAAAACGGACAAAGAGAAGCACATAGAAAAAAACGAAATTAATAACAATAAAACAAATGGGAACCATTCTCTACTGTTACGCATTTGTCTTCATTGGGATTATAATTGATGTAACAATAGCAAAATGCAAAAAATAAAAATCCTCATTTAGTCAATTATCTAGATCGTTCTTATATTTTATAAAATTATCCAAAACACTCGTATCATTATTATTATTATTATTTCGTTAGTAGTTGAATTTGAGTTTTTAAATATAAAATAATATTTCGGTATGATTATTTAAAATTTTTTAAAATAAGTTAACATGTAATAACTGAAAAATAAATGAACTAACTGAATAATTAATTTGGACCGTACGATTAAAAGAGCCTATATACCCAAAATAAACCATATATTGTAATGATGACCATGTGCAAAGCATATTTACTTTCTAGCATTAATTAAATTGAAAGGCAAACCAACCACCAAAAAACCCACTAAATTAAAGAAACGTCCCCAAATGCTGCGTTTGGCTACACAGAGGTCCGACAACAGGGATGTGTTGTAAAAGATTAGATTAATACTTTTGAAAGTGACTTGATAAACAAAAAGTTTACGCTCATATTCACATGTTGTATGCAACGTTGATTGTTACAATTCAATATCACGGATCAAAATTTGTGGTCCTAATTTGTAAAACGACACTTAAATTTAATAACGATACAAATAATCAACATTCAATATCCGTCTGATCTTTGGGTCTGTCTCTGATCTTAGTCATCAGATCTAGAAGATTTTATCAGAAAGTGAAATGGAATCTATATTTTATTCGTTTAGATTGGAAAAATCCTGCCCAATATCTAGTAATGTGACTTAATCTTCTAGAATTGAGATATAAAATTTGTATCCCATTATTAATTAATGTAACATTAATGTCATAATAGTAATGGTATAAAAAATTAATAAATTACTTAATACGTGGTAGTTATTGATAAATATTGCATTAATATTTGAGATATAAATAATCAACATCCAATATCCATATGATGATCTTAGCCATCAAATCGAGAAGATTTTATCAGAATGTGAAACGGAATCCATATTTTATTAGTTTAAATTGGAAAAATCATGCCCAATATCTAGTAATGTGACTTAAGCTTCTAGAATTGAGATATAAAATTTGTATTCTATTTAATACGATACTTTATGACACATATTATTTATAAATTAATATAATATTAATGTCATATTAATAACGGTATAAAAATTAACAAATTACTTAACATATAGTAGTTATTAATAAATATTGCATCAATATTTGAGATATAAAAAATTTCTATCTCAACTTTATATTTGTTTTAGTAAATATAGTTAGATGGTAATTATTGTAATAGATAGCTACTGCTTGCATGTGTGTTTCTGACCCCAAGGTTATACATATTAAAACAATCTCCACTAACGTAAATTAGCTATTAAATAATTTTTTGGGTCAAATTAATCTTAAGAAAATGAAAAATTGTATAATACTCTAATTCGCAATCAACAAATGAGACAAAAAGAAAAAAAAGAATATAAAAATGAAAATCGAAGAATCCGAACAAATGCAGAAAAATATAAATAAAGCGAGAGAAAGAAGAAAAAGGCAAGCAAGTATGAGGATAAAGTAAAGGTCTTGTCTATTAGCTTTGTTTCAAAGCATGTCTACATTCCATGTATTTTTGCTTATAAATTCGAGCAAAAGGATTGCTTCAAAATTAAATACGTGTTAAAAAATGCTCCAAAACAGAAACAGAGGGAAAATGACCAAAACCTCTCTTCTTTTTTGGTATAATTAACTATTTCTCCCTATTTTTTGAAACTCACCAGAATCTCCCCTCCCAGTGACACAGTGTTAAACATCTTGATACACTTTTGGAGGTCAGATTAGTTTTTCTATATTAGAAAAAAAAATGGTTAAAAAATTGAATAGACCTAAATATTAATTTTGAATTAAAATTTGTAAAGGAAATAAGGGGAAAAAACAAAAAATGCTGACACTTGGCGCATTGTTTAATGTTAGGGGAGTTTGGGTTGTTTTGAGGACATGAGTAAGGAAATGATTAATTTTACCAAATAAGGAGATTTTGGTTGTTTTTCCTTGGAAACTATATGAAAATTAAAACTATATTTAAGCTTCTCACCCTCAATGAAAATTATGGAATGATTAATATAATCAAATGTCTCATTTGGTAAGAAAGAATCATCAAGTTCCTACTTTCAAGTTTTCTTAGCCTAAAAGGTCTTCTAATAACAATTTTAGCATTTCTTTACTTCTTCAACAATTTCGATCCTGTGTAATTACTGATCATAATTGTCAATTAGCTTCTAACCGTTTGTAGGTGGTTATATATAAACATCACATACAATGATTATATCAGACTCAAAACATAAAACTACCAATAAATGGTCTACGAAATCAATGTAACATTATAGTTAGAAAAAGTTATGCTTGCATAGTTGCATTTAATTTATTAGTCCTTCCTCTCGTTAGTATAGTTCCAGTCATTTCACACGGACACATATCATGTTGAAGAAGTTGAGTAGATTTTCAAAATAAATTTGACTATGGGTGGAATTATGTTGGATGAACAAAAATTAAATTAGGACATATAAGGGATAAAATCCTAGGTATGTAGATTTTGTGATATGGCCATCGTAAGTTTAATTTGTTGTTTTTTCATTATGGCACCCATATCAAAATTCAGGTTCCGCCACTTAATATGATAGTGAAATTTATAGGAATAAATTAGTTTTATTGATAAATCTTTTGAAATAACACAAAAGATCTTGAGATATGAATTTCACACATATTACAATTGAAGTAGACCTTAAAATGTTATAAAACTATAAATGATCTTGAGCTTAGACTTCTTGTGTTTTATAAGTTAATATAAAAAGCTTTAATTATTAACTTTAATAAAGGTTAAGAAATCAAACAACTTTGGCAAGTGAATTACTCCATGCTTGTACATAGATTTTTTCTATAGTTGTATATTCTCTCATACCTCACAACAAATATTAAAGTCATTATCGAACAAGTAATTCATATTTATTTTAGTATTAAAGCCAGCAAAATTTCTATGCAATGTTTTGTTAGGCAAAGGCTATAGTTCCGCTAGCATTGCTTTACTTAATTACATGGGTTTTAGATGTTGGCATCTAGCAACAAATATAAAAGTAATTCTTTGGAAAAGGATTAACAAACTCAAACCCCATATTATCCAACTTTAGGTTACACAAAATCTTTACATTAATTTCTTTTAGCTATCTTTTAAGTCTATGTTTGGAAACATTATAACCCCACAAAGAAATTTTTTTAAGGACCTTATATATGCTTTTTTGAAGTTTCATAAAATGTTTTCCTGCCTATCATCATTTGGTGGGAGAAAATGTAAGCTTCCACCTAAGCTCAAAGTGAAAGCAAAGAAGAAAAATTATGAGTTATATTCCACCACCATGTCAAAGTTAGAGACATATGTACTTTAAAGGCAAAAAGCTAAATATACTTTTGATGATGCTCCTGTCGGCCACGATTTCACTGTTGAAAAGAAACCCTTTTGTTATATGAATTGAAAATAGCTCATTCAAAAGAAAAAAAGATTGAAAATAGCTACTTCGGATCATTGAAAGGGAAACACAAACATATTATTTATACATAGTGATGCTCTTATGTTTTTAGCTTATCTTGAGTCAATATTGGTAAACCAACTAAATGCACTATCAAATAATTTTGATCGTCACATAATTTTTTTTTTGTTGAATAGTTATAATTTACTAATATATTATAATTTACTGATATACTATAGCATGAAAGTCTACTTTCACTAACAATATAAAGGGAGAAATCTAATCCTGTGTCTCATTTTAATTGAAAGAGAAAAAAACCCCACGAGCTTGTAATCTAATGGTTATTGTTACATAAATTTACTTGAAGTTTTTTGTTTTTACAAAGAGATCTATAATTTCACAAAGTTTCCAAGAAAATATATTACTACTGATGCATTGGTATCCTTCAACGATCTGGAACATGTAATTAATGAATAGATAAATCGAAACATAAATCGTTACTTGTTCTGAGTGAGATTTCTTCTTGTCTTTAATGTTTCTTCCTCAAACCTGACTCAAGCATGTATCTACAAAGGCACTTCAACATTCTTGAAAGTTCGTGTTCTATAAATTTTTAGTAATTTCAAATTTAGTCTTCTCTTTATCTGGGGAGAGAATGACCAAAGTCATTTCCCAATCCTTTTGGCTTGTATGTATAGATTGAGAAGGAGGGACATGGCGGGAGTTTTGATTTTAGATCTAAATCTCTGTTCTCCAGTCTTTGCACTTTGTTTCCCACTGGTAGATCAGTAACCATTTTTTGCCTTATTTGAGTTTTGGGCATGTGATTTTCATTAGTAATCACATGCCTTTAATTGTTATATCTTTGGGTAAAATTAGTACCCTTTTTAGATTTTACATGATTATTATGTGCCTTCCCAAGTGGTCATATGCTGATTTTCATCTTAATTTGGATATGAAATCTTTCATTTATTCTTAAATATTATTTGGTAATATTTTTAGATACATGGCGTGGTGTAAGTGGCTATATATTTTGACATTTCCAATCATAATAACTTAAACCATGCCTATTAATTTTTCGAAATTATAATATCCAAATTTTGATTGCTTCGATTAGGCTGATATTAATTGGACCAACTTGAAGATCACTCATAAACACACGTACGCAAGAGCACATACTCATGAATTGCTTATAGTGAAGAATATTGCCAATACACTCATCAATCAATAACAAAAGAGAAATTATTATTGTATAATAACTTGTTTGGATCATTTGGAGGCTCCCTTCAATAATGGTTAAAAGTGGGCAACACGCATTTACTTTACTTTACCCTTTTTTTTCTTCCCTGCTCAAAATGGGTGCACCATATTCATGACCCACCATTTATTTGAAAGTCATTAAATTAGTGTGGGTTGTATTTTTATTTTTATTTTCTGAATCGTGGGTTGTTTTATTATCACACAGTATGATATTCTGAGACTTATATCGTTATAATTGCTTCTTCTTTTTTTTCGCAGGCATTACAAAACTGGCGATGCCACCAGGTTACAAATTAAAGGGATCAAAAAGTTGAAGAATATTACTTTTTATTATTGTGGACATTGATGACACGAATGAATTCAAGTATATTATCATTTCAAGAGCACAATGGTTAATAAATAAATAAATAAAAAGTGCAAGTGGCTGGGCTACATAGATTAAAATTATGGGCTCAAATGCATTCGTGTGATTTTGTTTTGGCATGTCATTGCAATAAACAAGCTAATAATTAGACCATTGATTATTTATTTAGCTCAAGAATATTTGATTGATAAGTCACCGGGATAAATAGGTACCAATTTTAATCAACAATTTGGAAGCCAAGCCATAATTAACTTGAAATTCCATTAGAAAATTATTCTCAAAGAGAACATAATTTATTTCACTCTCGATTTATTTATTGTTATTAAATTATTTTTTCTCTTATCGTAAATTAAATGAACCTTGAGCCATCCAAGAAGGAAAGGGATCGGAATAAAGGCAAAACAGCTTTCAATGTTTTTCCACTAAGCAAAATTATACAAGTTGTAAAAAGAATTACTTGTGCATTGACTTTTATATATTCTCCCATATTAGGCCACTTTACCACAAAAAATTTCTACCACCAAATTGAAAAATATGTCAAATATTTTTTCCATTCGTATTCTTTTTTTTTAATAATTTTCTTTTTCTGTGGCTAGAATCTTAAATTCACAACCTGAATTTATTGAACTAATGGTTTCGAAATATGAACTTTGGACCACGATGCTCAGCCCAAATCCGTGGCTTCCACAACTAATAAAAGGCCCAAAATTATTACAAAAGCTATAGTTTAGGGCTTAAGTATTGATGGGCCTCGATAGAAGCGAATCGAATAAGTTTCACATAAGACTGAAACTACTATTGACACCCCCTAAATACCCCTTACCACCCCTTTTTTAATTAACCCTATTAAAATATTTTAAAAAATGTTAAAATTCCTTTATCACCTCCATAAATAACAAAAATACTCTTAATTAAAACTTACCAGTATAAACCTCATTTTTTAATTTTTACTTATTTTTATTACTAAACTTCATTTCAATAATGGGTTCTTCCATTTAAAAGAATAAGCAATAGGTTTTTTTCTCTCCATTACAGCCAATGATGTTAAATTCTTCACTTGAAAATTAGAGAAAAATAACTTTTTTAATTTCTAAAATGTTATAATTTCAGGTACAATTCATTTCATCTCTTAATCAAAATATAAATTATAGTGTGATTTTATTTTAGTAATTAGGATCTAACTATTAAAATTAATTTTTAATTGTTGGGTCCCTATTTTGATGATTGTGTTATAATGTGTTGTTGGAATATTTCTGAAATTGGGTTTACTTAGTTGTGAAATATTTCAGGTTTTCTGATAAGTTTTGTGCGAATACTTTGATATTCATTGTTATGGATCATCATGCTTGTTTTTATTATTTTGATTTATTATATATTTCATTTAGGCATAAGAACTTGAGTAACAAACAAATTTTAAAGAGTAGTTCTTCATTATGTTAGAATTTCATTAGTATCAAGTTTAATTTGCTGCTTGCCTTCGCTTTCCTTAGTGTATAAAGAATTTTTAAGAAAAAAAAAACTATTTGACTTTTTAGTGGAATTTAATTAGAGATTGTCCTATTATGTAATTTAGTCTTTTATCAATTTCAGATGCCTATAAAAATGAGTTAATCTCTGTATGCAGAAACATAATTTTTGAGGCAGCAGGCTTTATATATATAACTACAAGCTTTTTATATTTTAGAATGGTGTGTAATATAATAATTAAAAAATAAAAAAGAACAAAAAAGAATATTCAGCTGAAGCAGGAAAACATCCATTCTCTGTTGGGTCTTGTCGCAAATTTGGATGGCGGCGGCGGCTGATGAAAGGGAAAAGTTGGTTTTTTTTTTTTACTATTTTGTAGATAATTGTTGGAAACTCTTCTTCATCTTCATTTCTAATTGTATTGATCATTATTATGCAAATTTCCTTTTTTTTTTAATTATTTGACCAACTAGTAAAATCGAGGAGGACATCCATTATTTTTTATTTTTCAGTTCAAAGTTTTTTTTTCAATTAAACTAATTCTTTGTTGACTATCATTATTTTAATTATGTGGCTTTCGAATATGCCAATTTCTTCTGTCAGAAATTAGAAAAATTATGTATATTCGTAACGGTTCTACAATGTCCACAGAAACAATGCTAAAACCATTCGTGTGGTGTTAACGTATTTTTTTTTAAAAAATTTTTCAAATAACAATAATACTTAGAGGCGGCAACATTACCTCTGTTATGGGCTCCAATTAATTCGGGTACGATATGAACCTCGAAAAAAACTTCAAAATTGAAAACGGATCTATTTTAGAGATTATCCAAACCTAAGTATATTTCGGGTTTGAGATCGGGGATTTTTCTACTACAGTATTGAGTAATTTCCTAACCATATTGTTCTAACGTTGGTTCTGTCACCATTTTAGAAAATTACTCAATACTGCAGGCTATAGCAAGCCAATAGAACGAATGTTGATGAGGTAGAGGGAGATCACGCATCAATTGATTTGGACAAGTTAGCTGATGGTCTGAATGGGAAGCTCAAGACCTTGCATCCCTTATCCGAAAAGTGTTGCATCTGCAGAGATACTAAGCCCACGCGGGATTAGCATCCAGATGATTAACTCCGCGAATGGTCTCAATTGCCCGTTTCATCACGGTAAGGCAGAGTTAAAAGCCATGGAAGAGCATAAATTAAAATACCTTTGCTCTTGGAGATCTCCAAATACAGGAGAATTTGTTAGATGTCCACTTTTCAGGAGCCGAAAATTTTCTCGATTTTTCGTAGTCTCTGTTTTCGGCCATCTCAGTTGCGTGCCCAAAGTCAATTCAAGGCTCAAAACGTACAGGGTGCAGAAGCACTTCACCAAGCTAGCGTCAAGTTTGTAATGGGATCCTGGAAATTCCATTTCCCATGTTCGATGATGAAACGGAGCGTTTATACAGAAATATTATAGCTTTCAGGAGCACGCATTGCGAGGATATATATTCGATTTTTTAATGACTACGTGTTGATGATGTTGTTCTCTTTCTACTCACTGTTACATAAACAGTTTGTTCTATCATTTTCATTGAAATAAATAAAGAGATTTGAGTTAGTCAAGAAAAAGGTTGTGTCTCCAGACTCTTTAAAGAATTTCCTGCATCAGGATTGTATATGCAGTGGAAACACGGAAAATCTGCACTTACTACTACATAACTCCCACAAAATGAATCAATCAGGTTTCAAATGTTAAAAATCAGCATTCAAAGTGAAACAAACAAACTGCACTAATTGCCTCATATTACTTGCAGCAAATCATTAAAAAAACCAACCAGAACTGAAATAATGCCAAGGACATATTATAGCCCAAGATTAAAGTAAGACTACAGCAAATGTGATGACAAGCTCTAGGATTCTGTCACACCCCTATTTCTTCTCGATACCATTTTTTATTACTTCCCCACATTTTCTAGTCCAGCTTTAAGATGTAAACTAAGTCTGAGAATACCCGTCTGCATAGAACAGGATTATTTTTCAATCCTGAATGTTGAAACAAACTGTATAAGCTTCATCCCTAAAGCTTAATAATGGTGTAACACCCACTTTTAATTATTTATTGTTTTCCTCTTTTGCCCTTATTTAATTGAGTAGGATAGTTATTATTGAGTGTTTGTGTGTGAGTAAAACTTATCAAATTGCTTTAAATAAGTTACGTAAGTTATTCTTATTTTTTTTTAAAAAAATATATAAATATTTATTAATTACCAAGTATTTAAGAAGCCATTCTTTTTTTAAGAAGCCGTCTTTTATTTTCTACACCGTTACAAACTCTAGAAAAAAAAAGAAAGAAACATAAGTCTGTGGAGAAGGAAAAGAAAGTTTTATAATTTCTTTTCTTAGTGTTTGCCTTAAGGTATTAAGTATTTCTTTGACTTATGTGATTTATTTTTATGAATTGTTTGCCTTTAATTACTTGTGGTATGATTTGGGTAATATATGAGTGTTTGTAATGTTGTTATGATATGAACAGTCTCTATTCCTTGCTCAAAATCGTTTTCTTTATTTAGAATTGCGTGAATATGCTTATATATCATGGAACTAGACATCCTAAGTTTTCCATTGATAGGTTTTGTGTTGAAATCGTCTGAGTATGCAAATTGTTATGGGTTTTCGAAGTTGGGTTACTGGTGCTGGAAAATTCCGATTTTCAGCAGCGGTTCTCAATTCTGGAAATTTTTCTATAAGGTTACACGTCCTTAAAAATTATGGCGATTTTTGTATCAACAGATCTATGTCTCCTATGCTTGTATATTTAATTTCGTAGTTTTATCCTTTATAGTTAAATTATTAAAAATTGTAACATGTGGCTGCTGCAGATCTGGAAACTGTTTTCCAGAACTGCAGAAGCTGAAACGTGTAACAGTTGGGCTAATCTATGAATATTAAATGCCATGTTAGGATTTTATAATGCAATTTCAATCTTTCTTCTGTCTTTAAAAACTAGAATCGTGATTTTTGGGCATGTAAAATAAAAGATAAGAATTTTTGAAATTCTATTTTCAAATTTGGAATTTTCTGGACGGGTTAGATGTTCTTGGAAATAAAACGTTTTAAAATAGTTTCAGGAGTCCAAAAATTATGAATTTTAATTATATGCTTTCTGAATGTGTATTCTGTAATTAGAAAGAAGAAACATATTATTTCAAGAACTGAAGAATATCTTATGAATTTTCTAAGTGGTAAAAGTCTGTTTTGGTTAATGCTGGACAGTTTTGTTACTTTGGTGAAAGGTCAATATTTTGACTCGATTTGGACTTGTGCTGATTTTGTGAAATTTTGTATGTAATGTTATGCATGTTCACAGTGTCTCTGTAAATTTTCATGGTTTTCCGACATGTGTATAGGTTATTAAAAATCAGCATGTGCAGGATACTCATAAGTATAGAATATGTCTAGAATATGTATAAGTATTAAGCTAGTATAAGTGCGTATGATTTAAGGATGATTGGGATTATGTTTAAGGTTAGAGATGATATTGATAAGAATATTTTTATGATGATTATAGGACGGGTGAGCCGTTGGTTGTTTCTCGAGGTATTGAATTAATTGCTACGAATCGAGGTAAGTAGATTCATGCATGATGCGCTTCGTAATAAATGCAATTTATGTTTAAATGAAAATTTTTACAAAATTGATTTCTAAAATATTTAAATGAATTATGTAAAATAAAAACACTTTTAAATGAATTTATATAAATGTATTTTAAAATGAATTTTCTTAAGAAATTAGTTTTCTCAAACAAAAGTTTTCTTAAAGAATTTTCTAAAAGAATTTAAATGTTCAAAGAAAGTTCTTAAATGTTTTAGAAGACTTTAAATGCTATTTATGAAAAGATGTATGGTGGATTCAAAAATGTTTTAGCTCATAGTCCGTAATAATGTATACGATGCAAATGTTATGATGTTATGAAATGTTATGGCCAGCTTGCTGGTATGATGATGAACAAAAGACCGAATGAAGAACAATGTGGGGTATAACACCCTAAATGATGAATGATAAATGATGATGACTATGAGGCATGAGCTACCAATGTTTATGTTTTTAATGTTTTTATGAATGTTTTAATGTTTTTAATACTTTTACATGAATCCACCCCTTAAGTTAAATGATGATGTTATTATAAGATGTTACAAAATGTTTAAAGGTTTAATGACAAAGGTTTTCAAACATGGTGCATGGATTTGCTTACCGAGTTGACGGCTCACCCCTCGTCTCCAATATTTTGCAGATTGATTAGAGATGTGGCTTGGGTTCTTAGATGGAGAATTTTCTTAGTGGATCTTTGAAGTTGCTTTAAGTATTAAATTTGTCTAGACCTTTTTATATTGGATTAGAGACTTTTTATTTGAGACTTTATTTCAGATGATTTATGTAAGGATTCAGTTGAAGTATGAATAATGATTGTCTCTTGAGATTTATTAATAAGAATACATGATGTGAGGCTTCATTCCAAATTTACCCTTGTGTTTTCATGGGTAATTTTTGGGGTGTTACAAATGGTGCCAGAAGAAAATTCCTCCTTGCTCCTTTTGCCACAAAGCTGATAGGATGATACTCGCAAATTCCTATTCAATCATGAAACTAGCTGCCCGGTTGAATCCAGCGTCCAGCGACTCTGTACTGCAGAGTAGCTTCAGGCTTGCACCAGGCTTGAAGTTCTCACCACTAGACACAAAGCAACCTTTTCGATTTTCAGCCTCCAAGGATACAGTTTCATTCTTTTTATCCAACCCAGCAACCAGACGGAATCCAGAAGAGTCCCTCTCCTTCGGAGACTCCGAGACAACAAGTTCGTCGTCTTTACCTTGCTGCACAAGCATTCCTGGAAAATCAAATGGTTCTAGCATAACTGATTTTCCTATGACATTGTGGAGTGATGAAAAATTGGACAAGGATGCATCCTTCGGTATGAGTCTGAAGGTGGCATGAAGAGCAGCGTCTGTGCCAGATACTGGGAATTCTTCCATTGTGATCGATTGGTTTGAGTTTGACATGACAAAAGTCGAGTTTCCAGACTCTTGGGTAAAAGTAACCAACTGAGCATTATATGATGGAGGAATTGGAGAAATCAATGCTGAAAGAGATCTGGATGACCTCGTCTTGATGTCCCACTCCCCACTGGTGTGACCAGCTAGTAGATAAGGGCCATAAAGTATCGCCTGGATAGATGCATATTCAGGCCTGTCATCTGGACATGAAAACTTTGTCAATGGAAGATCAATTACGAGAGAACAAAAGTTAAAAAACAAAACATAACTGTGACCAAACTCATTTTTGTAATGATAAAGCTACAAAAGGGGGTCATTATACCCTGAATAGCCTCTGTCCTTAGACTAAGAGGCAGCTGGGAGGTTAACTTGTCATTGTAGCTCCATCTCTCAGTGGCTGAAAAGAAATTACCTGTGCTTGGAATGTATCAATTGGTCGAGTGTCATTTTAAGACAAATTCTGCGAGAGGAGTGATAAGATTCAAAGAACAAACAGTCTTGAAGAAAAAGGATAGAAAAAACAGATTATGAAAAAATGGTGTGGTCCTTTCATTTACTCTGAAATAATAGTAGTATTTCACACCTGGCGCAGGAAGAGGCAAATTCTGGCCATTTAGTGATGCCTGAGCACCATTTAAATATGTCCAAACTGGCATCCGCAAATTCAAGGAAGATAATTGGCCTACCTCCTGCATGTATCAGATCAAAGCAAGTTCTGTTTTTGGTTGGATTTCTTTGATCAACTTAATAATTCAGGATGAAGAAAAGTACCACAAAATTACTCTCATTGTTTATTTTTTGTCCTTCTAAACTTAAACAGTAGAACTAATTGACATATGTGATCATAAATTAACCTCAAAGAGAGATACTAGCTCGAGTCCTTTACTTTCCAATCAAGAAATTCAGGATATATTGAACAAATTTTGAATCCCTGCATGCCAATTTTCACTCGTTCATCACCGATTTCATCCCACCGGAAAATTCAGATAGCACTTGAAAACCAAGATAACTGGAGATTAGATTCACCAGTAATTTTTTTTTTAACCAGAAATAAAAATACATTGGCAATAATATCCCAATTGTGAAATTTACTTGTAATCAAGCATACCAAAAAGTATAAAAAAAGATACATATCTCCAGGACCCCACAACTCAATTTGCACTCCATTCTTGTCAAATTCCTATCTGGGTAAGTTTTCATATATATATGAAATGAATGTATATATTACCTGCTTTGAAGAAAATGTCAAGGTCATTCGAAGGTGAGGATCCCAAGAGACAATAGGATCAACTTTTTGATTCAGCACAACATGTCCAGATTTCCAGTCAAATGAGCTGGATATATACTGGATGATGTAAAGACTTGGAACGTTTCCTTCCTCTTCGAAATATATGGAATCTCCTAACTTCGAGAATGATTCAATTCCTACGTAGCCACAAGAAGAGAACTATCTCATGGCCAGAGCAATGGAAGAGATATATATAACATCAAGGGTTACCAGCAAAAAATTCCTAAAAATATCCAACAAGAAATGCCTAGTGGCTTGTGGCATAGCAAGTTTTTGGTCATAACCACACAAAAATGAGAAAAACAAATCATGAGAATAAAAAGAGTCGAGTGATGTTCAACCCAGAGAAAGTAAACCTGTGCCATAACAGCACCAAAAGGAGTTGAACTTTGTTCCCCAACCATGCATGCTTCTGGCCTTGGACACTCCGCGACCTAGGGGAAGCATGTAAATCATCACTCCAGGCTCAGTTCCTCCTTGGATACTTAGCACACCATTTGTCAAGGCACGCTCATAATAATCTGCATATGCTATTTCTTTCGTCCATCTAAACAGGTGCCGTGAGACCTACAAAATTGAATGATTGTGGTATAAAATTAGGAGATCAGTGGCATTAATGCTGATGCAGTCCGAGTCAAAGTTATCAGGACAGCAAATCGGCTTACCTTCAGCATATTATAAGTTGTGCATGTTTCTTCATTCTCACTCCCTAGACTATCTGCCAGTCGCTTTGGATACCACCTACTCACAGCAAACCACCAAAAATCAGATGAGGGATTCACACAAAGCTATAAAGTCATCGTTACCAGTGAATAGTGAATTGAATTCAGGCTGGAGCTGGAGCTTTTCTAAGGACTAAAGAAAAATTCAATTCAATGTGCCCAATATCATTACCAAAACTCTCTAGCCGATGTTCCTCCTGTTGCATAACTGTGAGAAGCATTAACAATGTCCATGAAGAACGTTCCTATCAGCTGGCACACGAAAGTTAGACGCAAAATTTAAAGTTTCTAAAAGATTTTTATGGTCAATTCGTTAAAATCCTAAAACATGCATATTAAGTGACTTACCTTGTAGAGTGGATCACCAGTGACTTCATACCGCATTTGAGATCCGATAACAATAGGGATATGTGTGTTGGCATGGAATTGAGATAGGTAATCAGCCTAAAGGAAAAAGCAAGAATTTCCATTAATTATCATCATTATGCACTTCACATGATGGCTGTCCCTCTTCTACTATACTGAACCCAGAATTATGTTTTGAAATTAAAGTTCTCTGCAATATTATTATTATTATCTCTCCCGAACCATAATATTTCCTTGCTGCTGTATATAACAAGTTGTAACTGAAAACGAGATTCATGTTGAAAAATCAATGAATCTTTAATCTCATATAGTTCCCATCTCACATAACTGTAAGTTGTCAAAAAATATTATGCTCTAATGCTGAATTAACTGGCAAAGGAAAATAACATCTACGAGCTTATTAACAGTAAGACTTTAATAGTTACCTGTAGTGCAAGAAATCCTAAAAAGCAGGGTTTGTCAAAAAGATGTGCCAACAATAAGTGCTTCGGATCATGCTGGGCACAGAAATATGATATCAGAACGCAATGTTAACGATAATTCAGAAGTGCACACTTATCTAACTAAGAATACACTGATAAGAATGACACCAAGACTACAACGGCCAGCTAGCCAAGCCTGATTGAAAGCATATTATAACATAAAAACCAGATTACGTAGTTCAATAAACTCTGTTTTTTTCAGATGTAAAACTTCTTTCAAGCTAAATATTACATAACGAAATTATATTCCTAAAGATTAAAAATTTGTAAGATGCTTTCATGCCATAGATATCCAAAGGCCCAGTATCAATTACGTACCGTTATGCTATACAACCTGTACAGCACATCATTCATGCCACCAGTTTCTTCATTAAGCGAGAAACAGTGTCTTTCTACACTGTACATGTAATAACCTTCTGAACACGATTGTAGAAGTACTCCACCATCCATGTTGCCATCTTCAAAGCTTGAGCATTATCGGCAAGCACATATTGATCCAACAGTCCTGCCAAGATCTGTCAAAGAAGATTATTGACCAAATGAATCTATTTGCTTGCTTCTTGCAAAACAAACAAATTAATATTTACATTGTGAATGGTGTAGTATGGAGCCCAGACAGGTTTCAAAGCTTCAAATCGGTCAAACAGCTCCGTCGGAGAAGCAGAAAGATATCCCGTTCCTATTTTATTTTGACATTCTGATAAAGCAAACACCACAGTAGACATCTTCTCTTTGATAGTAGCATTGTGAGTGCTTGCCCACATTAGTGCTGATGCACTCAAGTAATGCCCTTCAAGACGCCAAAAGCAAGTTAAGTAATGCAATTTTTAAACTCAAACACTGATAAAAAGGAAAAAAAGAAAAAAAAATCATACCAACAAAATGACCCCGAAGCTCGCTAATTGGATTCTCCCACCCTCCATACGCCTTCCCTGGCGTTGGCAAACTAGCTGTTTTCCTGAAGCTCCAAACCAAGCTATCGACATCCAGCATCAACAAATACTCCAGATTTGTTTGTTGTGCCCGCCAAAGCTCTGAACTTTGATCTAACCAAACGTCATGCGGTGACACTTCCCTGAGAAAATTTCCCGGCAAGTCAAACCCACCAGGATTCTTGATTTTCCGGTACAACATGGCCCAACTAACTTCTTCTTTCTGATTACCCAGTATCTTGCTTGGAATCAAACTTGACCAAGCTGAATCATCAGTCGGTGTCAAATGGAAATGAGATAACACCTCTTCTTCCCAGGTCTTGTTGGTTGATGTTAGCTCATACCGAAATGTATGTGAGTCATAGGGAATCTGGTTTGTGCACTGTTTACCCAGAGCCAGCCCAAAACAGAAAAAGAAAAACAAGATAAACCCAAAATTCATCTTTCTAAGCTTTAGTCAAAAGAAACACTACACAGTGAGAACTCACAAAGTGTGATTGCATGCTTATGCTTACAACGGGGAGGATTTAGGCACAGCAGTAATATAAGACATGTGATCGCACGTGATCGAGTATTTTAGTGTTCAAAGCTTTTTGATGGAAATATTAAAAGATCTGATAGCAAAATGCAACTGGAATTTCCACTTACACTTATGTGTTGGTGTTGCTTTAAAACCACGCCGTTACACTCTTTGATTGTGAAAAAAAGTCAGTGTAAATTAAGCTAAATATTTAAATTATCCAGTAGAAACTTGAATGTTCATATCTGTAGCAATCGTTCATTTACTTCTTGAAAGTTGAATTTTTTTCGGCTCGGGTGTTTTGGTACGTGAAGTTGATTCATTGGCGTTTCAGCGCTTCCCTTTCTCCCGATACTGAAAGGCTAAAGAAAAGGGCTTAAGATAATAGACCCCTAAGCTATGACCCTACGACCTCTTATTAAAAACAAACATGGATATTAGAAATGGGTAGCAATACTAAATAGCGACACTTTAGCTGTTACAATCAGGGCAACCAGTAATGTAGTCACGTGATCGAGTATTGCTTGCTTATGCTTATAATGGGGAGGGTTTAGACACACCAGCAATGTAAGACATGTGAAAGCAAAATGCAACTGCATTTTCCACTTATATGTATGTGTTGGTGTTGCTTTAAAACTACCATTACACTCTTTGATTTCCTTTTCAGTGAAAAAATAAAGTGTAAATTAAAGTAAATAATTAAATTATGCTGTAGAAACTCGAATGTTCATATCAACAGCAATCGTTCATTTACTTCTTGAAAGTTAAATACTTGGTTTTGTTGGTACACGTTGATTCATTAATGGCGTTTCAATGCTTCCCTTTCTCCCGATTTTGAAAGGCTAAAGAGTAGATTAAGACAATGGACCTTTAACCTATGACCTCTCATTAAAAACACCCACAGATTTTAGAAATGTGTGGCAATACTAAATAGGGACTCTAGCTGTTATTTTTCTTGGCTATTATATTACAATCAGGGCAACCATAGTCTTAAATTTTTAGAATTATAACAATAATCCGAGATCTACTGAACATAGCTCAAAAATTTGTGAAGTGAAGATAAGATTTACACCTTCTTTGTTAGTTTTATCCCAAATATATTAAGTTTTATGATTAATTGCTGCCCTTGGGTCCACAATATTAAGAACGTATTAAGAAACCTATTCAATCAAAATAATTTCACTGCTACATCTTTCCCTATTTGTTATGTAATTCATTCCATAATTTTTATCTATAACGCGTAGCATAGTTCAGAGTTGCGAAGTAGAATGAATAATTCTTTATCCCCGTTGTAAACATTTAAGATTTTATATATTAAGCTTATTGCAAAAATTCTGAGGCAAAATATTCCTTGCAATAAATTTAAGACGGTTAGAATGTTGTAACTTTCGCTATATTTGATTATGGCTCCTTATTACGACACTGCCAGTTACTAGAGATAAGACAAATTTTGAGTCTGATATATATTAATATAAAGCCTAAAATTTACTTTGATGAAAAAGAGATTGAGGAAATAATACATTAACGGACAAATCTCATTAATGGTTAAATTTAATTTATGAGAAGACAAGTGGTTTTTGGATTCCATTAATAATCAAAACTTGTATCTTCATTTCAACTTTCAGTAGTGGCTACAAAATAATTAAAATATTAAATTAACAGCTACAAGCAGACCTAAGGAGAGGGTGTAATCCGAATATTATTGGCATGCTCGTATTAGCACCCTTTTGGAAATGCATATGCTGGCATATATATGTTTATTCTTTTGGCCACGAGCAACGAACTTAGGTTAAAAAATAAACCTATATAGCGTAAAAATTCAAATGTCTAATTTACAAACTATAAGAATCCAATTTCACCAAACCACAGGGACGCAAAGTGAATTAAATAGCATGTTCATATATTGCTTATAAAACAAAAACTTACACTACAATGGTATTGTAGCATAAGTCAGGTTGACTCACCAACGGTTATACTGACAACAACTGGAACACAATATTCCTGACATTTCCCCAACCTGCACAAACCCAAAGACCCTGATCGATCTCCTTCTTCCTTCACGACCTGCGCTCACAGAAACAAATCAAGTGCGTCAGTGGTTTTTCCGGCGAAAACACTCTGATGCTTAAGTCAGTGTATGAGGTTTCGGGAAAAATGTTATGTTCTTTGATTAGTGCAAGCTAATAGATAATGGATCAAAGAAATGTATTTGCTTTTAATTGAACTATGAATTGTGGAATCAAATTGCCTGAGTTTCCCCCTCTCTTTTTTTCTGTATCCCCTTTCCTTACAATTCTCGGGAATTTTATAGGCTGTTGTGCCGAATCTTTAGAACCGCTTCCCACGTCCCTGAAACTCGGGCGGTTAAGGGTCTTTATGGATTTCAACCACCAAACGTGGGCTGACGAAATTATCGCATTGATGTGAGATCATGTCCTCCTTTTGAATAACTGGTTTCCAGTCGGTACATTTCTCTAGTCGGTCATCGGGTTTAGCATAGAGAAATATTGCACCAGGGATCTGCTCTGCTCATGCCACTTAGCAGAGGCGATTTTTCCTCGGCTGGGAAATGGGGACACGTGCAGCTGGTGCTCTTTTAATTCCCAAAAAAATATCACATTAGAAAATTATTGTATATAAAAAGAGTATATAACATATATCGTAACATGCAGGACAATTGTTTGAGAGTTCTGAGAGTGTGAGCAATTGGAGAGTGTGTGTGAGAGTACTGGGTGTATTTGGGTTCTGGGAAAGTGAGATTTCTTTACTCAAATTTGTACTCAAATAATTGTCAATAATACAATTATTTTTCTCTTGCTCCCGTGGACGTAGGCATATTGCCGAACCACGTAAATTTTGTGTCCTTTATTTTTCTATAATTATTCGGTGCGCTTGATTCCGCATTCCGCGCACAACAAGTGGTATCAGAGCCGACGGTTCGTACTTGGGGGGATACGGTACTGTTCACGTATACGGTACTGTTCACGTATACGGTACTATTCCCGTATACGGTACTGTTCACGAATACGGTGGAGACGGCCATTTGTACTTGGGAGACAGTCTATTGTAAGTAGTGTGTATTTTTGCATGTCTAGGAAAGTTCTGTCAACAAGGCGATAAGAGCCTAAGGATTCTGGTTTTTAATTGGGACCGAGTTCCCGTCCAGTCTCCTGGGAACTTTCCTGGTGCATTTATTCACGCGAAATTAACATCATAGAGACTGTTTTTCAAGTGGAAATAGTTCGTTGAGAAAATGGTAGAAGGTGAAACTTAGAGGTGGGGGAGATCTACCGAGACTATTTGGGAGACACGGAGGTGGGAGGCGAGATTTGTCAAATCGCTATTCAAAGACCGCTGTTATAGGAGGCCGAAGATCGATGTTGAAAAGTTTGATGGGAAAATCAACTTCGGCATGTGGAGCGCGAAGTTATGGATGCCCTTATTCAAATCGATCTCGATGTTGTTTTGAAAAATAAAAGACACTTGTATGATGAAGAAATTTGGGATCGTATGAACAGAAAGCTTGTGGTCGATTAGATCTTGTTTGACCAAGGAGGTGAAATACTTGGTGAAAGATGAGAGTGTGCGATGACTTTGTGGCGTACATTGGAGGAGAAGTACTGCTTTGAAAAGTCTGAAAATCGCCTTCATGCAATGAGCCAAGTATATGGCTTTCGAATGAAGCCAGGATGTCAATGCACGATCATGTCTCAAGATTTGAAAAGTTCTTGGCTGATTTGAAGAATCTTGATGAAGATATTAAGGATGAAGTCAAGGCTATGATTCTGTTACACTCACTACCGAGGAATATAGCCATTTTGGACGACCTTGATATATGGAAAGAGTGTGATCGTCTTCAAAGATGTTTGTACAAAGCATTGACTAACTTGGAGATTCGGACTAATGATAAAAAGTCGAACGAGCATCGTCGAAGCTTTGGTGAGCAGAGATTGGGCGATGGAGAAAAAGAAGAAGCGTGGTGGAAAGAATTCTCGATCCAAATCGAAGCGAAATATAGCTCGAGATGAGTGTGCTTTTTGTCATGAAAAGGGCCATTGGAAGAAAGATTGTCCGAAGGCTCAAAGAGAGATGGGAAGAAACCAAGTTGACAAACATGGCACGTAAAGATGAAGACTACGATTATTCATTAAGTATTACTCCTACAAAGATAACGTGGCTAGTGCGGCGAGTGGATACTTGATCTTTGGAGCAACCTACCATTTGTGTCCTATTAAGGAATGGTTTCTGATTTTTAATCGGAATCAATGCGATCGTGATGGGAATGATCAACCTTGTCGCACAATGGGGGTAGGAACAATTCGGCTCAAAATGTTTGATGGAATGGTCGAGAACCGAAAGAGGTTAGATATGTTCCACTTTAAAGAAAAATCTAGTTTCTGTGGGTGCTCTAGAAGCTAAAGGCTACAAGGTTACCATTGAAGATGGTACAATGAAGTTTACACATGGGGCTATAGTAAGTGCAAGGGTTTGGTGTCATAATTTATACTATTTGAAAGGAGGTACAATTGATAAAGTCAATGTTTCTAAGGCGCACAATGACATCACCAAAATATAGCATGTACGACTGGGACATATTGGAGAAAAATCTCTCTAAACTTTGATGAGGCATGGACTTTTGAAAGGCACCAACACCTGTAAAATGAAGTTCTGTGAGTATTATGTGGTAGGCAAGAAAACAAGGGTCAAGTTCAGTACGGTAATCATGATACTCGTGAGATCTTTGAATATGTTCATAGTGATGTATGAGAACCAACCAAGATTGCATCAATTGATGAAAACCATTATTTTGTGCCATTTGTTGATGATTTCTCTAGTGTACACCATGCGAGCAAAGGATGAGGTTCAGAGATTTTCGTGAAATGGAAGAAAGCTGGTGGAGACTCAAACCGCGAAAAATCAAAGTATTGCGTTCTGACAATGGGGGTGAATATACTTCTGATCCATTCTTGCAAGTATGCCAGAGTGAGGGCATAAAAAGACATTTCACGGTGAGACATACTCCGCAACAAAACGGCGTGGCGGCGTATGAATCGACTTTTTGGAGAAGGTACGATGTATGTTATCTAATCTTTGGTTTAGATAAAAAATTTTGAAATTTTGAGGTTTGTGAGTTATGCAAGTCACTTGATAAATCGGTTGCCTTCTGCTGCAATTGGAGGTAAAACTCCTATGGAAATATGGTCTGGAAAGCATGCACAAGACTATGATTCCCTTCGTATATTGGTGTCAGCTTATTATCATGTCAAAGATGATAAACTGGATCCTCGTGCTAGAAAAGCTATCTTTGTGGGATTCAAAGGTGGAGTGAAAGGCTTCAAGCTTTGGGATCTCGAAGATAAAAAGATTGTGTATAGCAGAGATGTCACGTTTGATGAAGCTTCAATGATAAAAGCTTCAAGTTCTCAGCAGATGGAGAACAAGACCAGAGTATTGCAGCGGGTGGAGTTTGATGCAACTCCATATGTACCAGTTAGTTCTACATCAGAGAAGGGTTCGACTATGGAGGTGACACCTAGAGTTGAAGAAGAGGTTGTTTCTTCTGATGTCCCACAAAATGAAGAAACAACTAATGATGTAGATAATGATGATTCTATAGCAACAAGGAGGCCAAAAGAGAGATAAAAGAAACCCGGATGGCTTACTAAAGATATGGTGATAGCTTATGCACTTCCGTTATTGATGATGACATCCCCAACACTTTCGGTGAAGCATTACGCAGTAGCAAAAGTGATCAGTGGAAGTTAGCCATGGAGGAAGAGATGAAATCTCTCCATCAAAACCGAACTGGGAAATTGGAAAGTTACCAAAGGGGAAAAGGGCTATTGGCAATAAATGGGTCTACACCAAGAAGCAAGCATCTCTGAATCAAACAACTCCTCGATACAAGGCAAGGCTCGTGGCAAAAGGTTTTGCTCAGAAGGAAGGTATTGATTATAATGAAGTTTTTTCTCCAGTCGTAAAACATACTTCCATTCGTATCCTACTTGCCTTGGTAGCTGAATATGAGTTAGAGTTGGCTCAATTGGATGTTAAGACAGCGTTCTTACATGGAGATTTAGAGGAGGAAATCTACATGACTCAGCCTTGTGGTTTCAAAGTTGCTGGAAAGGAGAATCATGTGTGTAGGTTGATTAAATCTTTGTACGGACTGAAGCAATCGCCAAGGCAGTGGTACAAAAGATTTGATCAATTTATACAAGGGCAGAAATTCACCAGAAGTGAACACGATCATTGTGTTTACTTTAGAAGACTACTAGATGGAGCTTTCATCTATCTATTGCTCTATGTCGACGATATGCTTATAGCTTCGAAGAATAAAGGTGAGATTGAAAGGCTAAAGAAGCAGTTGGCTTCTGAGTTCGAAATGAAAGACTTGGGTGATGCACAGAGAATACTTGGGATGGAAATTCATAGAGACAAGAAGAATGGGAGCGTATGGTTGACTCAAAAGTCTTATTTGAAGAAAGTGCTAGAAAGATTCGGTATTGATGACAAAACTAAACCGGTATGTACACCTCTAGCTCCTCATTTCAAATTAAGCTCTTCTTCATGTCCTAGATCTCAAGAGGAGCAGGAGTACATGGCTCATATTCCATATGCTAGTCTTTGTGGGTAGTCGATGTATGCTATGGTGTGTACGAGGCCTGATATATCTCAAGCAGTGAGCATGGTTAGTAGATACATGCACAATCCGGGTAAAAATCACTGGCTTGCGGTGAAATGGATTCTCCGATATCTGCATGGGACAATTGATGTTGGGTTATTGTTTAAGAAGGATTATGGTCAACAATGTGTTGGGTATTGTGATTGATTTTTTGGAGACCTTGACAAGCGAAGATCAACAACGGGCTACGTATTCACATTGGGTGGAAGTCCGGTTATTTTGAGGTCGATTCTACAATCGACAATTGCTCTGCCCACTACAAGGCAGAGTACATGGCAAAGAATCAAGCTATAAAAGAAGCTATCTGGTTGAAAGGCTTGTTAAATGATTTGGGAGTAATCCAGGAGAACATTCGGTCTTCGTGATAATCAAAGTGCGATATTTCTTGCGAAGAATCAAACATATCACGTTTCGGACGAAGCACATAGATGTGAAATATCATTATGTGAGAGAGATTATCGAGAGCGGTGTTGTGTTGTTGAAAAGATCGATACCAAAGATAATCCATGAGATATGTTTGAAGGTAGTTTACGGAGTTAAGTTTCAACACCTTTGCTTGAAACTAATTCAAATCCTTCGATTATGTTAAGTTTTCTCCTTCGGGAATTTTGAACTACTGGTTGGCTTGATCCCAAATTTTGGGTACGAGGCGATCAGATGCAGCCAATGTGGATCCTTTTGAGGATCGTGTGAGGGATGAAGTTTGGAGGATCATTGTTAATCGGCTTAGATTTGGATAAATTTTCGCCGAGGTGGAGATTTGTTGAAAAGTCAAAGCCGTGTGGTGGCTTTGCCACACATAGACTTGCTTGCACGCGTTTTGAACGCGGTTTGGACGCGTTTTTTCTTGATGAATAGTGCCAACATTTTTCCTATAAATAGCTAAGCATTTTTCATTTGTTATCATCCCAAAAATTGTTAAGCTTATTAAGTTTTAAGCTTTTGAGAGTTCTGAGAGTGTGAGCAATTGGAGAGTGTGTGTGAGAGTACTGGATGTATTTGGGTTCTGGGAAAGTGAGATTTCTTTACTCAAATTTGTACTCAAATAATTGTTAATAATACAATTATTTTTCTCTTGCTCCCGTGGACGTAGGCATATTGCCGAACCACGTAAATTTTGTGTCCTTTATTTTTCTATAATTATTCGGTGCGCTTGATTCCGCATTCCGCGCACAACAAATTGTTGTATTTAGATCAATTTTCGTAACATGTAGTAAAATGGAATTTACAATTTATCTTTGCTACGATAATAAAACACTTTTTATAGCATATATCTTAGGAGTAATGGAATTGTAACGTATAAAATATGTAATGGAAAATAACTCATGAAAGAAATTAAAAAGTTTTTAAAAGCTTTAATCCAACAGAAGCAGCACATGCATGAAAATCTTGTATCCTTATCCGTGCCCTCACTTATAAATTTAGATTATTTCTTAAACACAACCTCACTAAAAATTCTTGTGCAAACTCAAAGGTAAAAATAAAAAAAAAAAATGGCCAATTTATCTCTTGTATCTATTCTTCTAGTCTTCTTCCTCTTCACTGCTGGTAATTTTCTTTGTCATCATTCTTTTTTTTTTTTCATTTTTAAAACGTACATATGTTCGATAAATGTTAAGTCAGTTTGTGTATATATACAGAACATCGTTTACTTATTTTAAATTAGCGTTTTCTTTTTTATTATCTATCAGGAACAACGATGCATGTCGAGGCAAAGGACGATGAGTCTATAAGAGAGCATTGCACGGAGATTGATAACTGCATTGAAGAATGCTATACATTCTGCCGGCCCGGGATTGACAGTATTAGCAGCAACTGCACAGTTCTTGGCAGCTTGACGGAGCCCGGGATTTGCTGCTGCAAATTGTATAAATCTCAAAGAAAATTATTGGAACACTTTATAAATTTTTTTTTTGAAACACACACACACAGTAGTTTTCAGTCTTGAATTTTAAAGTTCGGGAAAATCTAAGAAAGCTTTAAACCATAAGATTTAAGAAACTTAAAACTTAAAGCTCATAAACTGCACGGTTTATACATTTTCTTAGATTTTTCCCACATTTGAAAATCCTGGATTTGAACAGTTCTATATATGCATATTTTCGAAAATGAAATTCCAAAATTTTTGTCCATAATCGTTTAGAGTCGAAGATGCATATAAGTTGTTAAACAACTTTTGCAGGGAAAAAAAATGAAAATAACAAAAACGTGTTTAATTAATATACAGTATTTGTAGAATATTAATATTTTGCAAAAAGTAACTTTCTAATGTAGTAATACCTAAGTACGAATATTTTATATATATATATATATTTATATTTATATTTATAAATATATATATATTTATATTTATATTTATAAATATGATAGAAACATGCTAACTATAATTCGTTTATTGTAATAAATTTTTATCATTTTATGTTTAGTTTTGTCCAACTGAAGTTATTGTGTCGGATTAATTTTTACAAAATAGTTTGAAAAAAAAAAGTTTGTAATTCTATCATCACTTGTTTTATTTCTTTCTTTTTTTTTAATTTTTATTTTAACAGCAAACGAGAAGACGATTATTCAGGTGATACGCAAGCTCCGGACGACAAACCTCTGCCCAAATTTCATCGACTTTGATTTTTATTGTTGTCTTCAATGTCAATAAAAAGGTAATAAATAAAGACACATAGTGTTTCATAAAAAAAATGTATAACAGTGATAAGAAGTAATGGACTTTTCTGTTATAATATATAGAACTGCCTTGTTAATTTCTTTAATACCCTTATGTAGGCAACATGTCTTGATTTGATTAAATATTTATATCTTGTAATTATTTGTATATTGTTAGTGTAACAACCAGCCCACTAACAGGATATTATTTTCTTTTGGCTTCACGCAGGTGTCCTTCATCATAATGATTTTATTCATATAGTTGGGGATAGTATGTATGAGTTAAACCTATGGATTTTTATATAATATTAGTGCTTAAGTCATGTATAAGTGGGTCTAGACTATATCTGCAGTTGACAAGAAAAAATATCTCACTTATGTTGAGAATAAGTTTTTAGACTATAAATATAAGTGACGCAACCCAAAACTCTTGAAATTGAGATAATATCCCACATCGACAAAGAAAAGGTTATTGATCATCCATATTCTTGAATCAATCTTTCATAAACCAACCCCAATGTAGTTAATGTAGTTGCTTTTATGAGATTAATGACAAAGTATATGCTGATGGAGCAATCACGAAGTAATCATTGTGTGGATCAAACTAATTGACTGTTAAAAGAAAACTTAAACAAGAGCAATAGATATATAATACTAAAAGGGTAAATCGTCTTCTTGCTATATTTTTTATGCTGGTACATTTTGTTAGATTTATTTCTCACATTATGTGGACTGGCATAAATTATTTTAATTGTTTTCTATATTTTTCCGAATTAATACGTGACTGATGTCAAATATTATGGAGCAATTTTAACAGACTTATTTATTAAGTGATCAAATATTGTGTTAATGAGTCTGATTTTGACATACCCTATACATGAGTAAATTATGGACAAGTATAATCCTCAATTGTGTTATTTTAACTCATAATGGGATGGGTAATTTTGTACTAACACATGAGGGGTCCCTACGCTCAACCACTGTATTTAAGTAACTTCAGGCCATTGGAAGTTAACTGTTCACGAATTTGTGGCATGAGTGTAGTGCATCTCGCTCTCTGCTTTCCCATGTGTGCACAGTAAATTCGTGAGAATTCCGAATCTTGAGCTGAAGAAAGAATTCAGGAGCTAGATCAAGGTTGCAGCAACTCAGTAGAAGCTCCATAACAAGCTTACAAGCTTTAATTCATGGCAAATCAAGGTGAATCTCCAATTTTGATAATGTATGTGTTTATTTGGAAATGCAAGATTAAGGACAAAAAACTCGTATTTATTTCAGCAATTGGTATCAGAGCTCTTGGTTGTGTATTTCCTTGTAAACCATAGTTGATTTGTTGATGAAATCTTGCTCATGGAATTTTTCTTTTAATTTCGAATTTTTCAGATTTTTTGATTTTGGGCATATTGGAGCAAAAGGTTATTGAATAATGCATGAGTGATGAGCTTTAAGGGAAAGTGCCACTTTTGCAAGAAACCTGGGCACAAGAGAGCTAAATGCAGGGGATTCAAAGCATGGTTGGAAAAGAAAGGTATTCCTGTAGCTTTTGTAGGCTTTGAATCTAATCTTGTTGATGTCCCTTCTAATACTTGGTGGTTGGATATTGGTGCAACCATTAATATTATGAATTCCTTATAGGAATTCAGAAGTAGGAGGGAGCCCAATGAAGGAGAGTTGATAGTTCACATGGGCAATGGAGTGAAAGCCAAAGTTGAAAGCATAGGAGTTGTCAGATTACATCTAGCCACAGGCTATTTTTTGGATCTATTAGATACAGCTTATATTTCTTATATTAGGAGAAACTTGATATCTGTATCTATTTTGGATAGATGTGGCCATACCTTTCATTTTGGTGACAAAAAAATTACTTATTCCGCAATTCAGAGTTAGTTGGTTCTGGCACTCTATATGATGGCTTATATATGATTGATTTATTTCCTCGTGCTATTGAATTATCATCCAATGCTCATGTTATGAATGTTGTTAGTTCTAATTATGCCAGGGTTGATGAAAATTCCTCTATGTTGTGGCATAAACGGTTAAGTCACATTTCTAAACAGAAGATGGAAAGGCTCATTAAAGATGACATTCTTCATAATTTAGATTTCCCTGATTTTGACACTTGTGTTGATTGTATCAAAGGCAAACTTATTGCCAAAATCAGAAAAGAAAGAACTCGGAGAAGTCAACAGGTGTTGGAGTTGGTGCATACAGACATCTTTGGGCCGTTTACTCCTATTGCTATTAGAGGTTATAAGTACTTCATCATGTTCATCGATGATTTTTCTCGTTATGGTCATGTTGAACTTCTTACTGAAAAGTTTGAATCTTTGTCTGCGTTTCAAGCCTTTAAGGTTAATTTTGAGCTTCAAAAGGGCAAAAAAATTAAAGCAGTAAGATCAGACAGAGGTGGTGAGTACTATAGGCGATATGATGAAACTGGGCGTAATCTTGGACCTTTTACTCGATTTCTTCATGAATGTCGAATAGAAGCCCAATATACAATACCGATGACTCTTGAACAAAAAGGAATTACAGAAAGAAGAAATCGTACCCTTCTTGACATGGTGCAGTGTATGCTAAGTAACTCCACATTACCAGATTTTCTGTAGGGGGAAGCCTTAAAAACTGCAGCTTACATTTTGAATCAGGTACCCAGTAAGTCAGTACCCAAAACTCCTTATGAGTTGTGGTCAGGGAAGGGACCGAGCCTTCATCATTTCCATGTCTGGGGATGCGGAGCAGAAGTGAGGCTTTATAATCCATAATTAAGGAAACTTGATCCAAAAACCATTAGTGGTCATTTTATTGGCTATTGTATAGGCTCAAGGGGTTCTAGATTTTATTGTCCCTCCCACACTACTAGAATGATTGAGTCTGATTGTGCCATTTATTTCGAGGATGATCACAATGGTGAGAGTTCTGAGCCTCACAATCTTACATTGAGAGAAGAACGTGTGGTTTTGCCTATTCCATCTTTTCCGACTTCTGCAATGGGATTATCACAGATTGATGTTTCTTCTGTTGATCCTAAACCTCATCATGATATGGAGCATATGACCGTAGAGGATGATGTTATTGATGTTCAATTAAGAAGATTAGAGAGGGTCAGGAGACCTGCAATCCCTAATGATTATATTGTTTACTTGCAGGAACATGACTTTGATGCTGACTCGTTGTCTGATCCTGTTACCTTTCAGGAGACCATCAGTTGTTCAGATGAGATGGCATCTTTGTATTATAATGGGGTTTGGGATTTAGTTGAGTTGCCAGATGGATGCAGGCCAATTGGTTGCAAATGAGTTTTCAAAACCAAGAGAGATGCCAGAGGTCAGGTAGAGAGGTACAAGGCCAGGCTTGTGGCTAAGGGTTTCAGTCAAAGAGAAGATATTGATTACACTGAAACTTACTCTCCCGTTTTTACCAAAGACTCTTTTCGTATTATCATGGCATTGATAGCTCATTTCAATTTAGAATTGCATCAGATGGATGTGAAGACAGCTTTTTTTAATGGGAGCTTGTCTGAAGATGTGTACATGGTGCAACCTGATGGTTTTATTGAGTCTGGTAAAGAAAACATGGTGTGTAAACTTAAAAAGTCCATTTATGGACTTAAACAGGCATCCAGACAGTGGTATTTGAAATTTCATGATATTGTCACCTCTTATAAGTTCCAGGAGAATGTTGTTGATCAATGTATATACTTGAGGGTCAGTGGGAGCAAGTATATCATTTTGGTGCTTTATGTGGATGATATATTGCTCGCTGTTAATGACTCTAATTTTTTACTTGAGACAAAACAAATGTTGTCATACAATTTTGATATGAAGGATCTCGGTGAAGCCCATTATGTATTAGGGATAGAAATTCTCCGTGACAGATCTAGAAGAGTTCTAGAATTGTCTCAAAAGACCTATATTGATCGTATTTTGAAAATGTTCAATTTACAATCTTGTGCTCCTGGGAAAGCATCAATTTCGAAAGGTGACAAACTTTCCAAGTCTCAATGTCCAGATAATGATGTAGACAAAGCTAGAATGCAAACAGTCCCATATGCATCAGTTGTGGGTAGCTTGATGTATGCTCAAGTTTGTACTCGCCCTAATATTTCTTTTCCAGTGGGAGTACTTAGAAGATACCTGAGTAATCCTAGATATGAACACTGGAAGGCTGCAAAGAAAGTACTCAGATATTTGCAAGCCACTAAAGATTTTGCATTGGCATATCAACATTCTGACTATTTGAATATAGTTGGGTATTCTGGTGCTAATTTTGCAGGGTGTTTAGAAGACAAGAAATCCACATCTGGTTACATCTTTACGATGGCAGGAGGAGCTATATCATGGAAAAGTGCCAAGCAAACACTTATAGCTTCTTCAACAATGGAGGCAGAATATGTAGTACGTTTTGAGGCTACACAGCAAGCTTTATGGATGCAGAATTTTATCACAGGGCAAGATTTTATATTGGCTATACCGAGGCCATTAAAAATGTATTGTGATAATTCTGCAGCTGTTTCTTTCTTTCACAATACAAGAAGTTCCTCACGTTCCAAGCACATTGATGTTAAATACTTATTTGTGAGAGAGAAAATTGCTTTATCTTATGTATCAGTAGAGTATATACCTACAGAACTCATGTTAGCTGATCCACTTACTAAAGCTTTAGCTCCAAAACTATTTAGGGAGCATGTGACTCATATGGGATTGTTAGAATCTTCTTATATATATTGAGTTAGTGAGAGTTCTGGTTTGTATTATGAGTTGCAACTTAAATGAGATTATGTATTACTCGTTTTGTTATTATGCATGCATATTGTTATGTGATATTGATATGCCATATATTGTGTACACATTTAATTGCGTATGGCATTATGTATATAATGAGGATATTATGGTCCGAGACATTTTGCACAGTCTCGATATAGACACTAAAGACTGAAGTATGATGACTTGGCTTCAGTATGCTTTCCTGAGACATTTTATTTCAGTCTCATTATGGTTATAAGAAAGCACAGTTCCCTTAAGACATCTTGGTATTAGTCTCATTATGATGAAAGGGAAGTTTGCTTCTCGAGACATTTTGATAGTCTTATTATGGTTATGAAGAAGCGATGGTCTAGAAGACATATTATTTTCGTCTCATTTTGCTCGACATGTGGACTTTGTGGAAATGAGCATGTTGATCACATTGTCATGTTATTTCCATAATTATACTTGTATACTACTACATAGTCACGTGTTTATAGGTGTCATGTTATATGGAGCATCTGTCGGTGCAAATATGACTTGGTACTTATGGTATATTTTGGACTTATTTATACTTTGGGTAATTGCTCACATTTGACTTTTAGATATAGTCACATGTTGATTAATTTAATTGTTTTAAAATATTTTATTTTAATTTTTTAAAATTCATCATTAGAATGACTTCTGCCATCCAAGTGGGAGATTGTTAGATTTATTTCTCACATTATGTGGACTGGCATAAATCATTCTAATTGTTTTCTATATTTTATCGAATTAATACGTGACTGATGTCAAATATTATGGAGCAATTTTGACAGACTTATTTATTAAATGATCAAATATTATGTTAATGAGTCTAATTTTGACATACCCTATACAGTAGTATATTATGGACAAGTATAATCCTTAATTGTGTTATTTTAGCTCATAATGGGATGAACAATTTTGTACTAACACATGAGGGGTCCCTGCGTTCAACCACTGTATTTAAGTAACTTCAGCCCATTGGAAGTTCACTGTTCACGAATCTGTGGCATGAGTGCAGTGCATCTCTCTCTTTGCTTTCCCGTGTGTGCACAGTAAATTTGTGAGAATTCCGAATCTTGAGCTAAAGGAAGAATTCAGGAGCTAGATCAAGGTTGCAGCAACTCAGTAGAAGCTCCATAACAAGTTTACAAGCTTTGATTCATGGCAAATCAAGGTGAATCTCTAATTTTGATAATGTATGTGTTTATTTGAAAATGCAAGATTAAGGGAAAAAAAAACTCGTATTTATTTCAGCACATTTATCAAGCAAACATACGCAGAAAAGAACTCTGATTTACATGGTTCAGTTATGCAAGATAGCACAACGTACATCCATGGGAGAAGCCGCCAAAATCGATTTTATTGATTGATTCGAAGTGCTTTTACAGAGAATGCATCAGGGAACAAGATGATTCTTCCTCTCTCTTCTAATTCTCTCTAGATTGCGCTTCCAATCTTCCTGAAACTGCCTCAACAATCAGCTTATATAACAGCCGACAGCAAACCCAGATCGCACTAGACTCAGCGACTTGGGTAACGGCTTTGCAGCAAATTTGATTCCTCTTCTCACATGCTTCCTCACGTGCGTTACTTTAACCTCAGTTAAAACGGCTTCGTGTATTGCCGTTTTGATGTTTAAGTAAGTCACATGTTTTGATTTCAGCAATCACGTATTGCCGTTTTAATGATTCCAAGTTTTGAATTCAGCATTTTAGTCCGGATTTTAGAATGGTATGTATGCAAATTTCCCCTTTCATCTTCATTTCTATTGATAATTAATATTCTCTGTTTATTTTTTTTTAATTATTTAACTGTACGAGCTAAGGAGGACTTGTTATTATTTTTTATTTTTCAGTCCAAATTTTTTTTTGATTAAACTAATGTTTTGTTGACTATTATTTTTATTACTATTTAATCATGTGGCTTTTGGAATATGCCATTTGTTTGGTTGATTACCTAATACTGCAGGCTGCAGCAAGCGAATAGAATGAATATGGAGGACGGTGAGGGAGATCACGTATCGATTGATATGGAGAAGTTGACAGATTCTCTGGGTGGGAAATTGGAGACCTTGCATCCCTTATCCGAAGAGTGTTGCATCTATGAACGAATTTAAAGAAGGTGTTTGGTAAACTAGAAACAGTAAGAAAGTTGAGAGAAAATTATTGAAAGGAACTTTATAGAATTGAATGGAAGCTTGTAGAATGATCTTATTAACTAATTGGAATGAATACAATTTTACATATTTATAGTAAGCTGAGATTGCTGCACGGTGAGTTGTTAAACACGCGTGCTGCACTTTGTATATTCACTAGCATCCCCTCTCAAGCTGAAATGTCCAGGATGGACATTCAACTTGCTGCGCAAATAGTCAAACTGGCCATAGGTAAGAGCTTTGATCAAAATATCTACCGTTTGATCTGTACTGGGTATAAATTAAAATATCACATAAAGTGACAAGCCGATCTCCATTAGATGCGTTTTTACCTCCACAACAGTCATTTGATTTTATCAGTATAGAGAATTGGGGCTCTTAATCGCTGATCTCTCGCATGTTGGTAACACACATCAATTAACAAAAACACAAAGGCAGAACCATCAAATATTGAATTGTATATTAAATTATTGAACTAATGGCTGTCTGCCTTTTATATCATTGATTTTGGATATGATAGAGGGTGGAATAATATTTTGTTGGAAATTGATTCCATGTTGGTGGTTAATTTTCTCTTAAAATGTGCTATGTATCCTCCTTGATGTCTCATTAATTAATGGTGGAATTGCATAGCTAAACTGCCAGCTATGAATTTTCATTGCATTCATACCCACAAGGAAAATAATCTTACTGAATGTCTTGTAAATCTAGGGCATAATTAATTGCTTAGGTTTAACGTGGTGGCACATCATTATTAGAAGACAAATAAACCGAGTTAAATTTTGGACTGATTTGAGGCACTTTCATTTGTTTGAACATAATTGAGATGGAAATTAATGAAAACAAACAGACTCAATCACTTGATGGATTATTCCGAGGACTCATTCGATTATATTGTTGTGTTTCTTCCTCGGTAATAGCGGCTAGCTAAAGACACAACAATGTGAGCTTTATTTCATTTCCCAATGTTTGATGTGTTTCTGATTAATAGTGATACGTCTAACCTTGCTGCGAGCTACAACCAACAGAAAACGGATCAAACATGGATCATGCATCGATTGATATGAAGAACTTAGCAAGTTCTCTGAATGGGAAGTTGAAGAACTTGCATTATCCCTCATCCGAAGAGTGTTGTATCTACAGAGTTCCTCAGAGCATGCGGCATTCACATCCAAGTGATTACACTCCGCAAATAGTTTCAATCGGGCCGCTTCATCATGGTAACCCAGAGTTACAAACCATGGAAGAGCATAAGCTTAGATACCTGCATCACTTTCTTCAACGAACTAGGGTAAGCATGGCGCATTTTCTCGCATTTATAAAGGAAAAGGAGACAGACTTGCGCAATTGTTATGCAGAAACCATTAATAATCTTCAAAGTGATGAGTTCGTAAACATGATTTTAGTGGATGCTGTATTTCTCGTTGAGTTTTTTCTGAGATGTTATAATCCTGATTTAGTAACTAACGACGATCGATTATTCAGTAAATCAGGGATCAGATTCTTGAGTTTAGAAATGCGACATGACTTGTGTTTGCTAGAAAATCAGATTCCATTGTTTATTCTCAATGAGTTGTTTGATCTAGCCAAAACAGCAACCAATGGTGACATTTACGAGGGAATTTCCTTCGTCGCTATTGCCAGCGTATGGTTGTCCGCTGAGCTAATTCTTCCAATAGACGATAAGAATTTGATAGAGGTCAACTTTTCGGAAGCTAAACATTTTCTTGATCTGGTTATACTCTGTCTTCAGCAATCCCACACGCAGTCGTGTGCCCAAAGTGGCATCAATTATCAAAACATACCCGGTGTGAAGGAACTTGAGCAATCAGGCGTCCAGTTTAAGTTAGGGTCATCCAAAAATTTACTTGACATCAAATTCAAAAATGGGATTCTAGAAATTCCATTCCTTACGGTAACTGATAGGACAGAACGATTTTACAGAAATCTTCTAACTTTTGAGCATATGCATGGGTATT
Source organism: Atalantia buxifolia (assembly GCA_030444775.1). NCBI lineage: Eukaryota > Viridiplantae > Streptophyta > Magnoliopsida > Sapindales > Rutaceae > Atalantia > Atalantia buxifolia. The sequence continues at coordinate 29,743,742 of CM059832.1, read as the reverse complement.
CCGGATATTTTAATGACTATGTCATGATCATGCATTTCCTTGTGTACACTCCAAAAGATGCCGATTTACTCATTCAAAATGGAATTATTCGGCTGGGGGATAGTGAAAAGTTGTCGACAGTTTTTCACAGCCTTTTCAAAGATTGTCTCAAGGGTCCTGATTTATTATATCCTGATCTCGTTCAAGATATACAAGCCTTCTGCAAATCACCATGGCACAGGTGGAAGGCAAATTTGAAGCAAAATTATTTCAACACTCCATGGGCATCTATCTCCGTCATTGCTGCTGTCATTCTTCTTCTTCTCACCGTCACACAAACAGATTGTTCTGTCACGAGTTGCAGTTAATTTCTAATATTTACAAATTATTATGTGATTTAGATTCACTTGTATTGCCGGTTTAATGTTGTGTTTGGGTACCTCATCAATCACAGAAATATAATGTCTTAACATTGAGCTTTATCAGTGGAGTCGGGATCCGCGCACCAAAAAAAAAGAAAGAAAATAAATGTTCATTTAATCCTTATATTTATCAAGTGCTCTGTTTTTTAATTCTATATTTTAAAAAAATCCGCCCAAAACACTTCTGTTGTTAATTATGTTTTATCCTTACTTTAAATTTTCTTACCTTTTACAACAATTTCCCAGAAACAATCTTAGGACAATAATGAAAAGAAAATGTTAATTTACTAAATTAATCTTAAAAGTAAAATAAAAATTAGTTAATTTGTCGACAAACAATAATAGAATAGTTTCTTTCTATTCTTTTTTTTTTATTTTCATTAATATCCCTAAGATTATTATAATAATTCTATTGTAAAAGTTAAAAAAAAAAAAAAGCATCAGAGTGTAGCATAATGAAAAGCAGATGTATTTTGGGATATTTTTTAAAATTTAAGAACTAAACATATACTTAATATAAGAATTAAAGAAGCACTTGTCTATATATATATATATATATATATATAAAGAGTATTTACCCTAAGAAATAGAACAAAATATCTGCAAGACAATGCATATATTGATGCTAAAATTTCATCATTTTTATGAGAAATGCTAATACTTAATAGCTAATTATCATTTGAGCTAATTAAATATCATCCTAGTCACGTGACCAAAGTGAATTCGATGAGCAGGACTCACCGGGGACAAGAGAAGTAGAGAACTTCGTCAAGCTGGCGTCAAGTTTGAATCAAGCTCAAGACAAAATCTAATTCACATCCAATTCAATAGAGCGATTCTGGGAATTTCATTTTTAACAACCTATGGAAGAACAGAACGTTTATACAGAAATCTTCAAACTTTCGAGAATATGCATGGCTATCTCAATTGTTTTGATGACTATGTTGTATATCATGAGTTACCTTCTCCGCACTCCAAAAGATGCCGATTTACTCATTCAAAATGGGATTATTGGGTTTACTAGCAGTAAAAGATTGTCAACTGCTCCCCAAAGCCTTAGAAAAAATTGTCTGATGGGTCAATATTTCTATTATGATGATCTCATTAAAGATCTCCAGGTCTATTGCAAATCACCGTGGCACAAGTGGAAGACAAACTTGAAGCAAAATTATTTCAACACTCCATGGGCATCTATCTCTGTAGTTGCAGCCGTTGTTCCCCGTCTACTCACTGTCACACAAACAATTTGTTCTATCATTGCTTTGAAGATTAATGTCTAATATGTTCAAATTTGGCATTTTTGTACTTCTTGCACCTCAACCAAAGAATAAGAGAGGCTAATTATTTAGTTGTGATAGGTTGGTTGTGACATTGAGACATCTTATGACTTTTATATCTTTCTTTTTCCAAACATAGCAAATTAGAACAACGTATCCTCTCTTTTTTCTTCTTGACTTAAAATGAGGGAAATGACAGTAAAACAAACATTTTAATGATCAATTCAATTTAGAAAATAGTTTTCGCTCCCAATTGGCGACTTGGTGATTTTTGTATGGCAGTTATTGATTAGGGAAGACAAAGACTAAAAGATAAAACGTAAACTTTGCCTTCTATTGGTTAAGATGTTTAGAAATTAAATAGAGAGGCGACATTATTTATAGTTTTGATCGGAATTTTTGGATTAGGCTTTCATAATCCTACCCAACTCGTAATAAATTTGGGTTAGAAATTCTAAGCACACCAGAACACCATTATTACAAGTCTGGCCCAACACGTCTAATTTTGGTTTGGATTGTTACGGAGCCAGAGTTTTGGGGTTTTTTTGCCAAACCTAGTAATGTATGTGTTCAGCCCATCTTTCGTTCTAGTGGAAAGACGAACTAAAACATTTAGGAGTTGCTTTATGAAAATCATGGAAAGATACACCAATCAGATGTCGATGCCATTTTCGCTGGGTGTGATAGAAGGGGTTGTGAATGGACTAAGCAGTACATCTGAGATGATCCTCGAGCTTGAAAAGCTGCCTCGGTATGACAAGAAAAGTAAGCCGCAAGAAGGCGACCTCGGCAGTGGCCAACAACGACGCTCGAGCAGCCATATTAGTGGAGGGCCCTTAAAGAAAACATAAAGCCCAAGGAAAGTGATGAATTGAGAGAAATCGAAGTTAATTAGCTTCTCATCTTGGCTTCATTTTGACCTTTTATGCCACAATTCCATTTTTTACAGAACAGAATTAATGATACAACACACAGCGTATGTTCAGAAATCCTCCAGCCTTCGAAAATTTGCCTTTCCATCCTTGGTATCTTAATGGTTTTGTTATAATCATGAGTCACCTTGTGGATGCTCAAAAAGATGCAGATTTACTCATCCAAAATGAAATTATTGCGCTGGGAAGACTTTCAACTGCTTTTCATACCCTTATCAAAGATTGTTCTAACGAACCTTACAATCTTGTTAAAGATCTACAGAACCACAGCAAATTTCCATTGAAAAAGTGGAAGGCAAGCTTGAAGCAAAATTGTTTCAACACTCCATAGGCATCTATCTCCATCATTGCAGCTGTTATTTTCCTTATAATATTAACTGTGTCACAAACAGTTTGTGCTCTCAGGATCCCTCATAGTATTGGAGTGTTATAATACTGTGTCTGGCAATTATATTGTAATGTGGTCAAATATTTAGTTTATGCGGTCAAACCCGCATAACTTAAACCCGTGTGGGAGTCGGGTTTACGCGGGTTTGTAACTAAACTCATTTTGCACAACTGTTATTTGCAAATCAATTTCCATGACTTCTTATTTACCGAACCAACTCTTACAAATCCCTCGAATCCTCCATCAACAAAGCCTCCAAGAAACTCAAGACTATGAAAATCAAAAACCAAGCTAAATTCTCCACCAAAAAGTCCAAGACCAAAAGGATCAACCGCGTCGAGACCAGCCTCAAACAATCCAATTGCGATTTGTCCTTGTTCAGGTTCAAATCTGACGCCGTTATCGCCCTCATTCTATATCGTGTTCAAACTCTTGAAGGGAAAATTGTTGCGAAATTACCGTTCAAGCCCTTTAGGCTTGTCATGAAGATGAGCCATCGTGGGTTGCAAGGCATGATGGCGTTTTTGTATTTTTTGTGCTCGATTAGTGGCCCTGCAAGGCTACTACCCACAATGACTGATCTGTACCTACATAATGATGCAGAGACTGCATTTTAGATTCCAAAACAGTAAAGCTTTTCCTTTTTTTGTTTTTAATTTTTCTGAGGATCGGTTGGCTAAGATTCAAGCCATATGGTTTGAAAGAATTTGAAGATCACATACAGAGAGTAGAGAGAAGCTTTTTGTAACTGTTTTATTGAATAGATCTGAGATACATTGAGCTGGTATTTATAGCTGCTTAGCTCAGCTGCCAGCTTATTCATTTTCTTTTACAAATATAACAAACTTAAAGAATGTATGTTATAGACTTTTGATCACAGCCGTTCATTTGTAACTAACTCATTACATCATACAACAACCATATAGAAATCATACTCCTCAAGTGTAAAATATTGAAATCATAAACCTTAGGTGTAAAATATTTTGGGTATTTTAAAGAACTACATGCCGTTAGAGTTTCTTATGAGTATGAAAGGATATTTTGGGTCTTCTAAACATCACCAGCTTGAATATAGTTCTTTCAAAACTTTTGTTCTTCTTTTAGTTGCTTCTCTTTGTCACTTGGAATATTATGAGAAGTGTACTATTACTAATTAAATTTATCACAATATGACTTGTTATTTATTTATTTTTATTATTTTTGGTAATCTCACATTCGTTTTAAAGTTTAATTAATATATCCAACATTCGTCAACTTGGCGTTAAAGAAATGGTCCACATCAATTCCTTGGATCAATCTTTCATAAACGACAATAGTTTATTTTTTGGGATTAATGACAGTATATGCTGATGGAGCAAACACAAAGCAGTTGATGGTTTGGATCAAACTGACTGTTAAAGAAACATAAACAAGAGCAACATGCAGATAGTACTAAAGGGTAAATCTTCTTTGAGGTATATGTTTTATGCTTTTATGTTTTTCATGGCAATCAAAAGCGAAACGAACCTGCTTTAGTTTTTATATACTTAAGATGAGGTTAAGGAATATTCAATGCTTTATTCTTAAAACTCTTCGACGGAATTTATCGTGTTAATTTAATTATTTATAGCTAGCGGAGGGGTTGATGTAGCTAAGTGGATCAAGGTAGCAGATTGTGAATCCGCAAGTTCAATTCCCGTCGTTCGCTCATAGTTATTAGCTGCATTTTGTTTTTTGAGAGTCTATCAGGATCAGATACCACTCGTACTAGCCCACCTATCGAATACATGACCATACCACTCATACTAACCCACCTATTGAACATGTGACATTGAATTTCTCTAGCAAAAGAGTGTGTCCCTCCGTAGTCCTAAGGGTGGTCGCTGTCCCTCCCTAAGACCAATAAATGGGAATCAAATAAAGCAGCCTGACCTTCATAGTCCTGAGGGTGGTCGTTTCCCCCCATAAGACCAATAGACGGGAATCAAGTAAAGCAGCCTCTTGATTGATTACGTCCTGAGGCAAAGGAATTAATTACGTCTATAAAAATGAGTTGATATTTCTGCTGAAGTATAATTTTGAGGCTGCAGGAAAATCTGTGAACGGTATGTATGCAATTGCAAATTTCTCCTTTATTTTCATTTCTGTTCAGCGTTCTAGGATATTTGTGGATGCTAATTAGTTACCTTAACTAGCAAAACTTCTTGATGGTGGTGCTAAAAGATTGTGTCAAGCTTCGCTCACATGAGTGAGAAAATAGTAGATTAATTTGCCAATTCATCTTTAATGATCCTGGAAATGTATTTTGTTAATTAATTAAATCCCTTTAAATGTATCTTTATTTATCTATTCATCTATTATAATCATTCCAAATCAACTTTTTAATCCTTACCTCTCTCAAACAAGATTCAAACTTAGGTAGCCAGTAAAATAAAATTATTTGAAAATTAATCGACCAAACTCCTACAAGTATTTTAGAAATGTAAATTGATTATTCTATCGTTAGATAGAGAGAGTTTCAGTTATTGTTCCTAATGCTGTTTTGTGAATTTTCCAGTTTCATATTTTTTGTTGCTACTGCAGCGAGCGAAGGAGTGTAGATGGCAAGGACCATGCAGCGATTGATATGGAGAAGTTAGCAGATTCTTTGAGTGGTAAGTTAAAGACTTACATTATCGAGAGTGCGAAATTGAGTGACTTGACTCGGATGAATTTAAGTTGGGCTAGTTTTATTATTATTAAAAACAACGACTGTACATTGCTGAGACTCGAACTCACAACCAACTGAGTTATAAAGAAACTGCGCCTTACCCATAGGGTTGTGTTTAGTGGCGGTGCCAGAAAGTTAATTTAGGGGGAGCTAAATTTAAATAATAATATAATTTAAAAAAGTCAATAAGTAATAAATATCAAATTAAAAATTTATTAATATATTTAATTCAATATATTTATAATTGACCTCGACTTGTTTTCATATGTTAAAAAAAATTAAAGAATAACCTTATCATCAAGAATACAAAATAAATCTTTTTTTTGTATATACAATAATAATATCACTCAATCACTGATCTCGTATATGATTTCATAGATGATTTCTCACAAAATTCATAGCCAAAAATGCTTTTTTGACTATAGTGATGAGAACTAGTAAAAACAACAAATAAATTAATGAATCTAATTTATCATTTTTAGTATCAACTATTTTTCTTGTTAACTTATCAATTCCTTTCAAATTTTAAAAATTTATTATTAGAACTCACTTGTATAATATAAATATTAAGTTGGATTTTAAGTGCTATAAGACTCATTAAAGAAAAATCATTTGAATAAACTCAATGAGGTGAAATAATATTTTTTTTTGTGTGTTGAGAGTTACGGCTGGAAAAATTTCAAAATATAATATTTCTTTGTGGGTTGGAAGTATAACAATAAATGCTTAATATATTATTTATTTTTAAATTTTAATAGGAATTTTTTTAGTAAATTAAATTCAAAATGGGACAAATACCTAACTAAATTTGTAAATTTTAAAAAAACAAGGGGGGCTGCAGCCCCCCTAGCTCCAATGTGGCGCTGCCAGTGGTTGTGTTGCTTGCTTTAATAAATGAAAGGGGAAAAACAATGTATTCAATTTTACAAGAGAGCATCTATTGTTTCGTTTGTAGTGATGACTCCTTTTTTATTTTTTACTTAAATATGTTGAGAAAAGAATTTACACAAGTCATGATCAGGACTTAACCACGTGGCTAGAAGATTTTTATACCTCAATATAATATTTTCTTTTATATGTAGATAGCTAGCTAGACTGAATAAATTTCACGTGGCTAGAAGATTTTCGGTTTCTTCCATCACGGCTTCGTGGTAATGTGAGTTTTCTCATTCTTCAATCTTCGTTTTTATTAGCTTGTGGTAGTTTTATTCTTTGTGATCAATGTTTTCTAATAAATTACTGTTGGCACATTTTGAAGATGGCTAACAGCGAGCATGCATCAGTTGATGTGAGAAAAATAGCAGCTTCATTGAAAGCAAACTTGCAGACCATGCATCCCTTATCCGAAGAGTATTGCATATATAGAGTTCCTCAGAAAACACGGTGTCTAAATGAAAGTGACTTCACTCCGCAAGTGATTTCCGTTGGCGCGCTTCATCATGGTAAAGAAGAGTTAAAAGAAATGGAAGAGCATAAAAGAAGATACCTAAAACATTTTCTTCAACGAACTAAAGTAAGTATCGAGGAGCTTCTTACGCTTATAAAGGATAAGGAAGCTAAACTGCGCAGCTATTATTCAGAAAACATTGAACTTACAAATGACGCATTTGTTACGATGATTTTAGTTGATTCCATCTTCTTGATTGAGCACCTCCTCAGATTTTCTAATCGTGAGTTGGTAACTAATGATGATCGCGTATTTGGAAAACCCTATATAGATATTGACAGGGACCTGTGTTTGCTAGAAAATCAGCTTCCATTTTTTATTCTAAACGACTTGTTCATTCTAGCGAAAACCACATCACATGGTGAAGTGCTCGACGGACTTTCCTTGATTGAATTGATTATAAGTCTGATCAGTTATTTGGCTGCTGATGATCTCTTGATAGAGAAGAATATTTTACAGCAACATTTTTCGGAAGCTGAACATATTCTTGATTTGCTTAGACTCTGTCTTGAGCCGTCAGTTGAGTTGAATGATGATGATCAAGAAGATCCAATCAGAACTCAAAACATACCAAGTGTAACGGAACTTCACCAAGCCGGAGTCAAGTTTCAGTTGGGGTCAAGCAACCATCTACTCAACATCACATTCAGCAAAGGAATTCGGGAAATCCCATTATTGACAATATATGACACCACCGAAGGTTTGTTCCAAAATCTTCTTGCTTTCGAGACAGTGCATTGTGACGGCTGCTATATAAATGACTATATTATTATGATGAAGAACCTCGTTGTCACTGCAAACGATGCAGAATTACTTGTTCAAAACGGAGTTATTGATAATTGGACAGGAGATAGTCAAGCAGTGTCAAATTTTTTACGCAATCTTGACAGACAGGCAACGTTGTATGCTAATAATTTTCAGTATTCGGCTCTTGTTCAAGATCTAAAGGCCTATTGCAGATACCCTTTGCACAAGTGGAAGGCAAACTTGAAGCAAAATTATTTCAATACTCCATGGGCATCTATCTCTGTCGTTGCAGCTGTTGTTCTCCTTCTACTCACCATCACACAAACAGTTTGTTCTATCATTGCATTGTAGGAGATATCTACTGTTTTTCAAAATTCCGTGTTTTATGCTGGTGTTTATGCTTTGTTGAGCTCAATTACACAATGTAAATTAATAATAATAATAAAAGGAGTGTTTGATTTTGTAATTTTGATAATTATTTGGTTATCAATTTGTGATTAATTTTTTTTAATTTTATTTTTATGGGTCCACTTGTTTAATTACATTGCAGTTATGCAAACATAAAAGGAAAAAAGCCCTTTAAATATATACATAGTCCCTCAAGATTTCAACAATTATTACACAAACCATTTTATATTATGATAAATTGACGATGACTTTCAGTTGAAATTCCAATCAATCTAGTTTTATTTTTATTTTTTTTACATTGTTTTATAGTATTTTTTAGTGTTACAAAGTTGTACACATTTTAATTCCATAAATAATGGCCATGTTTTTCAAGTGGCCAAGCCCAAACCCGACCCAAGCACTTCTCTTGTCGTGTTGGGTTGGGCTTGGCTCAGGTTGGGCTTGGGCCTCAAAGCCTGACTTTATGTGTCATTATTTTAGCTTTTTTATTGTATTTTAAAAATTTTTAACATATAAAATTTGGTTTTATTAGACTAGAATCTAAAAATTGCCCTAAAAGGATTTAAAATTTTGAAAATGTGTTATGGCTAGGGCTAAATAAATATTAAAAGGTGTATTTTAATTAAAACAACTATTTTCTTGAGACATTTATTAAGCTTTCAGGCCAAGCTTCGGCTTTTTAGGTGAAGTCGAGCTTGGCCTGAATGGTTACAAAATATGATTGGGTTAGGCTAAGTTTGGACCGAAAACACTCAGACTAAGCACGAGCGGACTTTTCTGTCATCCTTAGTTTTTTTTAGCCCTGAAGAGCCTTCCATAATATATTAAATATATATATATATGGGCACTCGTATGTTATGAAACCATTTTTTAGATGGGTCATTATTGGTTTATGTGTCAAGAAAGGAAAAAAAATAATGGTGACATCTAAACCCCTCAATTTATCTTACCAACACTCATTTATCAATTAACCCCATCCTTTTATTTTGGGAAAAGAAAAAAGGAAAACAAATTCTCTATCAATTTGCCCCATATAATTGCCTATTTATCCTTTTATCATCTTTCTACACTTCACTAGCTTAAAACTCCAAAAATCTGCTCAATAACTCTGATCTTATCCAAGCATAGTTTAGTATTTGTTTAAGCACTTGGAGTTCCTCATCAATTAAGAATGGGTTCAGAGTTGATAGTTTGGTGTTCCTCATATTGACGAATGGTGGGAGTCATGACAATGATAAGGCCCGTTGATAGTTGTTCGTCAGCTTGGTCCAAGATTTGTCTATTCAGTTCCTTGCAACCAAAGGGCCACTTCTTATTGAAGTTGCAACAGCACTGGACCTACTGGCTGAGCTCTTAGCCCTTACCAATGTAACTATACCAGTGCTATCAATTGCTAAAAATCTATTAATCAATGCTAAACTTAAGGGATTCAAAATTTACAGAAAGCTAAGGAGAGATTGAGAACACACACACAGACACACACATATATCCATTTTAATAATTTAACTAACGAAAACATGGAAATTAACATAAAACTAGGAGCTGTGGAGAGATTAATATCACTAGTCTAAACGAAAAATTACTGGAAACTCTAATATAATTTATTTTTAAAATCTCCGGTGCTGATAGTTCCACCTTCCACATTGTGCAAACTCATTCTTAACAATTAGTTAACGAAATCATCTTTGATTTCTTTTTCTTTTTTTGTTTTTTTAATTTAAATCTCCTCACGGTTTTTCAGTTGACCACTAAGATCCTTTAATATAAATTTAATTTTCACTACCAACAAAGTATTGGCTCCACTGGTAATGGAGTTCTCTTAAGTGGCATGACTGGGTTTGCTCCCCAGTTCGAGTTGCAGGAAAGTCGCCTTTGTTGGGAGAACTCACGCTCCGATTCGGCGAAGCTTCTGCAGGTTGGCCACAGACGAGTTTAAAGGTACCTTCTACAGTTGGGGGTCGCCGGTTCGGTTCGAAGCGGGAACTTTAGTGCAGGTTGTGGTACAGAGTTTAAAGGTGCGCCTACAAAGTTAAGGTCCCACCAAGATCGCCGTGAATAAGATAAAAAAAAAATTTAATTTTCACTATTTTTTTATTTTTTAACGTAAATCAACATAACAGCCAGTAGTTTAGGTTTACGTGCACTTCCACTGAATTTTCCATGAAGAGGTCCAAAAGGAGTGACAGGTGCAGCTGTAGCCCCCAACTTTGACCGGGTTAAGACAAACAGTCGACGAAAGGTCGAAATAATTCGCATGACGAAGACCTCAATAGTTCAATGCAATTAAACAACGGCAGTCCTACTGACTTTCCTCTTTTATGTAATTCATATATAACCCTTTTCTCTTGAAATCTCACCTCCAATTTTCCAGAGAAAATCACATTTTCTCCCTATCAAAACACCCACGTCGAAAAATGAGACACATTCGACAGTGGTAAACTACAGACACAGCAGTGTGAGTTTTCATTTCATCCTAATTTTTTTGTACATGTAAGTTTCTGATCTACTCGATCTTTTAAATCTTTAAGCAAATATGCAAGTTTCTGGAAGTTGTTCTCATTAACTTTGTTGCTAAACCCCTACACAGCAACAAGCAATAGGAAATGGAAAACATGGAGCATACATTGATTGATATGGAGAAGTTAGCAGACTCTTTGAGTGAGAAGATGAAGGCCTTGCATTATCCCTCATCTGAAGAGTGTTGCATCTACAGAGTCCCTCAGCCCAGACGGTGTTTACATCCAAGTCATTACACTCCGCCAATGCTTTCAATTGGCCCTCTTCATCATACCAACCCCGAGCTACAAGCCATGGAAGAGCATAAGCTAAGATACCTGCATCACTTTCTCCGGCGAACTAAGGTAAGCACGGCGCATTTCCTTGCATTTATAAAGGTAAAGGAAGCAAAATTGCGGAACTGTTATGCAGAAACCATTCATCTTGAGAGCGACGAGTTCGTTGCCATGATTTTGGTGGATTCTGTCTTTATCATTGAATTATTTCTGAGAGATTATGACCCTAATTTCAGAACCGATGATGATCGCAAATTTGGGAAATCAGGGTTAAGTCTCTTGGGCATAGAAATGAATGATGACTTGTACCTGCTGGAAAATCAGCTTCCCTTGTTCATTCTCAATGAGTTGTTTGATCTAGCCAAAACCGCAACTTATGGTGACATTTACGAAGGAATTTCCTTCAAGACTATTACCCATGCATGGTTCAGTACTGATCCCATTCTTCCAATAAATGATATGAAAATAGAAACTCACTTTTCAAAAGCTCAACATTTTCTTGATCTGATCATACTCTGTCTCCAGCCATCCCCGCAGCCACGTGAAGACGGTGAATTCGCTGATCGAAATATTCCGGGGATAAAGGAACTTCATGAAGCTGGCGTCAGGTTTGAATCAAGGTCAAGAAAAAATCTCCTTGACATCACATTCAATAATGGGATTCTGGGAATTCCATTTTTCAAAGAATATTATTTGACAGAGCGTTTGTACAGAAATCTTTTAACTTTCGAGATTATGCACGGCTATCCCCGGTACTTTAACGACTATGTTGTGATCATGAGTTACCTTCTCCGCACTCCAAAAGATGCCGATTTGCTGATTCAAAATGGAATTATTGGGCGTACTAGTAGTGAAAGATTGTCAACGACTCTACAGAGCCTTAGAAAAAATTCTCTGGTGGGTCGTTCTTTCAGTTATGGTCGTGTCGCTAAAGATCTGCAGGCCTATTGCAAATCGCCATGGCACAGTTGGAAGGCAAACTTGAAGCAAAATTATTTCAACACTCCATGGGCGTCAATCTCTGTAATTGCAGCTGTTATTCTCATTCTACTCACGGTCACACAAACCATTTGTTCTATCATTGCATTGTAGATTAATTTCTGTTATTTTCAATATTTTTTCACTTGTATTGCTGGTTTTCCTGCTCTGTGTATCTTATTAGTCATATAATAAACGAGATTGATTCATAAGTCGTAGAGATTCTAAACAAAACTCAACCCAACACGAATTTGTTCAAAATCAACGCCAACACATTCGGTCTGGGATGGATTCAGTTTGGATAGTTCGTATTGAGTTTTTATTGCACAACCCAAGTTTCTGCTAGGATTTACATATATCATATGCTCACTGACTCTGTGTACCTGATTCTTTTAGTTCATAAAGTTCCCCTGTTCTACACTTGCAATGAGGTTCCAGCTTCCCTTGTACCATAGAGAAATTGACTATTGAGAGGCAATATCGAGAAAATAATTTTTCCTCTCTCTACACGTCACTCGACTTTTAAATTGTGTGACTAGACTAAAATGAATATAATAATTTGGCTGATTTTGGCCTATTCGATGATCTAGTTGCTAACCTGCTGCTTGCTAAATAAATGAAAGGGAAACAAAATTATTCAATTTTCCGAGAAAGCAACTTGTTTCATTTGTAGTATTAAGAAAGACTTCCGAGAAGTAAAACTCATTGAAAAACAAAAAAGAATACACACAAGTCCTGATCGAATCTAGCTACCTCAATGTATAATAATTTCTTTTATAAGTAGATGGATTTAATTCGGTCATAAACTATTCCTAACACTTGGTAACATATGATTGAATAAAAATTTGAAAATAAAAAGGCACGCATATGTAGGAAAATGACAAGTGTTATAGAGGAAATTAACTTAAGAAATGGTATAAATTCGCCCATCATATACATGTAGCAAAATGTTAAGGCAAACATTAGTTTAATTTGCACGCATGGATTCATTGCAGGCAAGTGCATGTTGTCCATGCGGTTTCAATGAAACTTGATTTCTTTTCAGTTATTTCTTTTTATATCGGTGTTGAGATAGCTGATTAAATGCAAAAGAATCAATGGATGAGAATAACTATCACATGGATTGCTGAGGTGTATGCTGAGCTGGAACCAAATTAGTTATAACTGTTACTAATAGTTTTCTATTAAGCATCTTGTAAACGTGTGTTAGTTAAGCTTTCTGTTGCTCTGCTCTGTATGTGTTAATAACAACTTTCTGTTCATTATTTGTAATTAATTCAAGTAATAACAGACTGAGATTATCTTTTCCTCTCAAACTTTTTCTCATTTTCTTGCTAAACAAACACTCAATCTTCTTAGCAATAACAAGTTCTAAGTTGGTATCAGAGCCACGATGGCTTCATCATCAAGTTCGATCCAAGCCTCTGCTTTAGTAACAACATATTCCTTCATTACACCTATAAAACTTGACAGATCTAACTATTTGATCTGGAAATCGCAAGTGATGGCGTCAATTGAAGGTAATGGCTTAGAAGGTTACATTGACGGTTCAATTAGAGCTCCAGACTTGGATCAAAGAGTTTCAAGTCGTAAATATGTGAGCTGGAATCGTACAAATAAGCAGCTTCTTGGATGGCTACTCTCGTCAATGACAGAAAGTGTTCTTGGAGTTGTACTTGGATGTAAAACCTCTTTTGAAGTCTGGAAAGCTCTAGAAAAACTTTCAGGTTCTCAAAATAAAACTAGAGCTCTGCAGCTGAGGAATCAAATGATGATGACTAAGAAGAATGATCTGAGTGTATATGACTACTTTCACAAAATGAAAGAGATTGCTGATAGTATGGCAGCAGCAGGAGCACATTTATCTGATTATGATTTCATAATGAGTGTGTTAAATGGCATTGGTTCTGATTACAATCCAGTGGCAGTATTAATTACTGGAAAAGGTCAAGATCTTGATATTTCAGAGTCACTTTCAATGCTAATGACTCATGAAGGAATGTTGGAGCAACAAGCACATGCAGAAGCAATGGAAGCAAATCTGGCTTTTGCAGCCAATTTTGCTCAGAAAGGACCAAATAAGAAGAAAGGTTTCGGTCATTTTAATCCTAAAACCCACTTTAATCAAGATGGAAATAGACCTGACAATTCTGGTTATATACAAGGAGGTTTCAAAACAAGCCAGCAAGGAGGAAATCATTTCAGAGGAAAGAAAGGTGGCAGAGGAAACAACAATGGAGGAAGGAATTGGAATCAAGGAGGAAGGCCTGGTATGTCTTCATTTCCAGGTAGTTCTTCATTTCAATATCAGCCAAAGTGTCAAGTATGCTTAAATTTTGGACACACAGCCTATGACTGCAAGGATAGGTTTAATAGAGATTTTGTGCCACAAATGAGGTATCCACATTATGGAAATAATAACAATCAGAGGCTTAATCAAAGCTATAATCAGAAGAATATGTCTGCATATATGGCTACACCTGAAACAGTTATGGATGAGGGCTGGTACTTAGACAGTGGGGCAACCCATCACCTGACAAATGATCTCAATAATCTCAGCTTCAATGAACCATATGAAGGTAATGAAAAATTAGTTATTGGAAATGGATATGGCTTATCAATTTCACACATAGGTAGCACACATTTGACTGCTGGAACACACACCTTACTGCTTAAAAATCTGCTTTATGTGCCACATATTACAAAGAATCTCTTGAGTATCTCAAAATTAACTACTGATAACCCTTTGATTGTTGAATTTTCTGGAAACTCTTGTTTTCTCAAGGACAAGAAGATGAAGAATGTTCTGCTGGAGGGTGTGGCTGTGAAGGGCCTGTATAAGCTAAAACTTGATCCTAAGAGTTTAACTCATCAAACTTTCATTTCGTCAGTTAATAAAGACTCATGTACTGCTCCTATCTCAATGATGTCCCATTGCTCAGATATGTTACAGTCTAGTTCTAAGGTTGAAACTTCAATGAATATATTACATAGACAACTAGGTGATCCTAGTTCTAAAGTCATGGGAATTGTTCTTTTTTATTGTAAACACCTGAAATTCAGCAATACAACTTCATTTCATGATTTCTGTAATGCTTGCCAATATGGTAAAATTCATAAACTTCATTTTGACATCACTGATACAAAATCTTCCACTCCTCTAGAGCTCATTTATACTGATTTATGGGGACCTGCCCCAATAACTTCTCTCAATGGCTATAGATACTATATTACCTTTGTTGATGACTTCAGTTGATTAACTTGGATTTATCCATTAAAAACTAAGTCACAGGCCTTATTTACCTTTATTCTGTATATAACACAAGTTGAAAAACAGTTTAATACAGTCATTAAGGTTCTTCAGTCAGATTGGGGAGGTGAATATAGGTCATTTGTGCCATATCTTAAGAAAAATAGAATCATCTTTAGACATTCTTGCCCTCATACTCATCATCAAAATGGCACAGTAGAAAGAAAACACAGGCATATTGTTGAGATAGGCCTAACTCTCTTAGCACAAGCTCAGTTACCTCTCAGTTTTTGGTGGGAAGCTTTTCACACCTCAACATATCTAATTAACAGACTTCCCACTCCTGTCTTGTCTTCAACCAAGTCTCCATTTGAAATTCTTTTCAAACGTAAACCTGACTATAGCTTTCTTAGATGTTTTGGCTGTTCCTGTTTTCCATATCTAAGATTCTATAGTAAACACAAGCTAAATTTTCATACTACCAAATGTATATTTCTGGGTTACAGTTCTGAGCATAAAGGCTACAAATGTCTTAGTTCTAAAGGAATCATTTATATTGCAAGGCATGTAGTCTTCAATGAGTTGGAATTTCCCTTTTCTAGTGATCCACTTTTCATAAAACAATCCTCTTCATCACACATTTCAGATTACAGACATCCTATGTTCAAAGTTTCTTCTGTGTCTGTTCCATTAATAAATTCTTCAGGATTAAGTGATAATGCTATGCACTCTTCACAAACCACATCTTCAGCGGCTTTGTCTTCACCACCTGCACCATTACATTCATCACCTGGACCTTCTTCTTCTTTACCTGTTCCTTTACAACCCTCACCTTCACCACCTGCACCATTACATTCATCACCTGGATCTTCTTCTTCTTTACCTGTTCCTTCTCTATCACCACCTTCTTCATTCTGCTCAAAGTCAGCCACTTGTTTCGCTCTCCCGCATGCCCTCCATCTCATCCAATGATTACAAGGTCTAAAATAGGTATCTTCAAGCCTAAGTTTTTTGCTTATTCCACTATTTTGGAAGAAAAGGAACCTGCAATAGTTTCACAAGCATTGGCTGCTCCTAAGTGGAAAGCAGCAATGCAAGTTGAGTATGATGCTCTTCTCGCTAATCAAACCTGGATTCTTGTTCCTGGTTCTCACGCTACTAAAGTTGTTGGCTGCAAATGGGTATTTAGAATCAAGTATCATTCAGATGGTTCTGTTTCTAAGTACAAGGCTAGGTTAGTAGCTAAAGGGTTTCATCAAACTCTTGGTATTGACTATTTTAAAACCTTTAGCCTGTTGTTAAGCAATCTACTGTCAAAGTTATATTGAGTATAGTTGTAATGAAGCATTGGACAGTAAGGCAGCTTGATATCAACAATGCTTTCCTCAATGGGGAGCTTACTGAAGATGTCTTCATGTCTCAGCCTGAAGGGTTTGTCCAGCAACCTGCTGGTCATGTCTGTAAATTAATCAAAGCTTTATATGGTCTTAAACAGGCTCCCAGGGCATGGTTTGATCGGTTGAGAAAAGCTTTGTTGCAGTGGGGGTTTCAGAACTGAAGGGCAGATTCTTCACTATTTTTTAAAAGGGAAAATGAAAGTATTATAGTGGTGCTGATATATGTTGATGATATCTTGATTACAGGAGATAATAAAGTGATCATTGACAAATTCATCAAGTATCTTGGTGATACATTTGCTTTAAAGGATCTTGGTGAATTCGATTACTTTCTTGGGATAGAAGTGACTCATGACATAGAAGGAAACTTACATCTTTCTCAAGCTAAGTATGTAAGTGATCTGTTAACCAAAACTGACATGAAAAATTGTGAAGAAGTAGATACTCCTATGAGCACTGGACAAAAGTTGAAGAAAGCTGGTAGTGAAGATAATTTGATTGCTAATGTCACTGAGTATAGGAGTATAATAGGAGCTCTGCAATATCTGGTGCTAACAAGACCAGAACTTGCTTTCTCAGTAAACAAACTAAGTTAGTTTCTTGCTGCACCTACAGAAAAGCATTGGATTGCTTGCAAAAGGATTCTTAGGTACCTTAAAACCACAAAGGATTATGGTTTATTGTTTAGAACAGGAGGAAATTTAGCCTTGACAGCTTACACAGATGCAGATTGGGCATGTGATGTAGATGATAGGAAGTCAGTGGGAGCATATTGTGTGTATCTTGGTAAGAGTCTAGTATCTTGGTCTTCAAAGAAGCAACAAGTTGTAGCTAGGTCGAGCATTGAGTCAGAGTATAGGGCTTTGTCTTCAGCTTGTGCAGAAATAATGTGGATACAAGCTCTGCTTAGTGAGCTGAAACAAGTTTGCTGTCAAACACCAGTGATTGGTGTGATAACAATGGAGCTTCAGCTTTGGCATCAAATCCAGTATATCATGCCAGAACTAAGCATATTGAACTGGATGTGCATTTCATAAGAGAGAAGGTGACAAGTAAACAGGTTGAGATTAGATATGTTCCAAGTGAGTGGAATATTGCGGATGTGCTGACAAAACCTTTGGCATACAACTGTTTTAATTTTTACAGAGACAAGCTTAATGTTGTTCCACAACCCTTAAGCTTGAGAAAGGGTGTTGAGATAGCTGATTAAATGCAAAAGAATCAATGGATGAGAATAACTATCACATAGATTGCTGAGGTGTATGCTGAGCTGGAACCAAATTAGTTATAACTGTTACTAATAGTTTTCTGTTAAGCATCTTGTAAACGTGTGTTAGTTAAGCTTTCTGTTGCTCTGCTCTATATGTGTTAATAACAACTTTCTGTTCATTATTTGTAATTAATTCAAGTAATAACAGACTGAGATTATCTTTTCCTCTCAAACTTTCTCTCATTTTCTTGCTAAACAAACACTCAATCTTCTTAGCAATAACAAGTTCTAAGTATCGGATTGGAATTTTCATGTTTCATAAATTAATTCTGTTGCTAGTGCAGCCACCAAGCCGTAGCAATATGGACAGCAATAAGGACCATGCGACAATTGATATCAAGTTAGCAGAGTCTTTGAGTAAGAAGTTCAATACCCCGCATCACCCCTCATCCGAAGAGTTTTGCATCTTCAGAGTTCCCCAGTCCCAATGGTGCTTCAATCCAAGTGATTACACTCCGCAAATTGTTTCAATCGGCCCGCTTCATCATGGTAACGCAGAGCTAAAAGCCTTGGAAGATAATAAACTAAGATACTTGCATCACTTTCTCCAACGAACTGAGGTAAGCATGCCAGAATTCGTTGCATTCATAAGGGAAAAGGAAGCAAGATTGCGCAATTGTTATGCGGAAACCATTCATCTTGAAAGTGACGAGTTGTGGCCATGATTTTAGTGGATGTTGTCTTTCTCATTGAGTTGTTTCTGAGAAAATATAACGGTGATTTCAGAACTGACGATGTTCACTTATTTGGTGAATCAGAATTGAGTTTCTTGGGTATTCAAATACGATTTGACTTGTACTTGGAGGAAAATCAGCATCCATTATTCATTCTCAGTGAGTTGTTTGATCTAGGCAAAACTGCAACTTATGGTGACATTTACTTGGAGATTTCCCTCATTACTATCATCCGTCTTTTCTTCTCCAAGGAGTCTTCCTTTCTTCCGATTGGTAATACGAATTTGATAGATACCCACTTTTCCAAAGCCAAACATTTTCTCGATCTTATAATACTGTGTCTTCGGCCATCATCCCAGTCACGTGACCAAAGTGGATTCATTTATCAAAACATACCCGGGACAAAGGAACTGTTGGGAAAATGTGCTCTTTAAAAGCATATGTGTTTATTTAATTGTAATAAATAATTTTTCTGATTAATAAAATAAATGAGGTATTTTATTCAAGTATCTTAATTACATTAATATTTTAAGTAAAGTTTATTTAATCATATTATATATATTTATGTGATCACCATGTGGATTGATAGATACCTACTTTTCCAAAGCCAAACATTTTCTCGATCTTATAATACTGTGTCTTCGGCCATCATCCCAATCACGTGACCAAAGTGGATTCATTTATCAAAACATACCTGGGACAAAGGAACTGTTGGGAAAATGTGCTCTTTAAAAGCATATGTGTTTATTTAATTGTAATAAATAATTTTTCTGATTAATAAAATAAATAAGGTATTTTATTCAAGTATATTAATTACATTAATATTTTGAATAAAGTCAATTTGATCATATTATATGTATTTATGTGAGCACTATGTGGATTCACAGAAGACATAAATACAAGTTATCTTATAATTAAATAAATTATGTTCGTAGTTGATAAATAAAGTTGGGCACTTTATTTAGGTATAGACTGTAATAAATTCATTGAATGATTTGTCTTAATCATGTATGAATTTATTAATGAATCTGACTACATTGAACAGGATCACATATAAGATTTAATTAACTGAAAACGATCGACTTATTAAATCTCATAGGCATTGATTTTACTTGTAATCTTAATCTTGAGTTAGTTATGATTTCATGATTGTAATTGTTATTCCATTTGAGTTACCAATGGGCAACATTTACACACACTTGTGGTCAAGATTACCGTATCTTAGTGGAGGCAATTATGAGTATTGAGTTATAGATTAACAATATAGAATTTGTACGACACATCTTGATGGGTTTTGATCTTGATCATAGAATTCTCTGGCAGAGAGTGTGTCAACATATGTAGTATGTTGAAAATGATCATTAGAGAAAACCAGTAAGTATCAAGGAACAAGATGTAATTAAATCGATTGGACAGTTGAGATATCGATTTAATTAATGATGTGGTACAAAGGATTATGCAGTAAAGAAATTAATGTGGCATGGGTCGAATTATTATTCGAGAACACTATCCTAGATAAAGATACTGATTATGGAGGTCGATTCAATCGTCTTTAAGTGGAGTACATTTGGAATTAAATAATTGGGCTAGTTTAATTACATGCCTAATTATTGTAACCACTATTGTATGTACCCAATTGATCCCCGGATTAGCTCATTTAATTGACTGCACCACTACTGGATTAATAAATAAGATAACTAGCAATTTGGGTTAAAAGGTAAATATATTATTTAGTGGGAGGCTTCATCAATATGCTTATGTGTAAGGGGTTTTATGTTATTTTACAAGATGGTCCCCTATAGGAAAAAGTAAGTAACCGTGTCTTTTATTTTTGGAGCCTAGGGTTTCACTAAAGGGAGACATAAAAAGGCTTATTTTCTCTATAGAAAATAGGGATAGCCACTTTATACAGATCGGAGAAAAATATTTTTTCTCTCTAATCTTAAGAAAAAAATTTTCTCTCCCCGCTAGTTATTCTTATTATTAGTAGTGATAAAGCGCCACACGCTGCGTCAGTGTAGATTAAACCGAGTCATAACCTAAAAGATCATTGGTGACGGATCGTGATCTAACAAGTGTGGTGGTGACAGATCGTGATCTAAAAGTCTAATTCACTTCGGTGGAAAAAATAAAAATTATTTATTTTCTCAGATTTTCAAAGTACAATTTTTAAAACACAAATTTTAATATATTATATAAGATTAATTCTAAAAATTTTATAAAATTTAAAAACTGATTTTCCTGACAGGAACTTCTTCAAGTTGGCGTCAAGTTTGACTGAGGGCCGTTTAGATCACAAAGTCGACTTGACATCAGATTCAATAATGGTATTCTGATAATTCCATCTTTCACATCATTTGATGGCCCCACAGATTGTCTGTACAGAAACATTCTAACTTCCGAGAATAGGCATGGCTATCCCCGCTATTTTAATGACTGTGGCACTCTGGAGTTTCCTTATCCGCACTCGAAAAGATGCCCCTTTACTCATTCAAAATGGAATCATTGGGCTGGGAGACAGTGAAAGAATGTTAAGTGTCCTCCAAAGCCTTAAAAAAAAATTGTATAATGGGTTCTGATTTCCAATATGCCGATGTCGTTACAGATTTACTGGACTACTGCAAATTAACGTGGCATAGTTTGAAGGCAAACTTGAAGCAGAATTATTTCAACACTCCATAGGCATCCATCTCTGTAATTGCAGCTGTTATTCTCCTAATACTCACCGCAGTGCAAACAATTTGCTCTCTCATTGCATTGTAGATTAATTTATACAATTTTCAAATTGGTATCTGCTTTTTGAATGATTAATTTCATTTGCATGTATAATGCATTGCCGGTATTTCTGTTTTGTGTGCCCCAATCACATAATAAGAGAGATAATCATGTAGTTATGATTGATTGTTATGTCCATGAAACGAAATCGCTATAAATTAATTGGTACAAAGAGATTTTACAATAAATTTATTGAACTACACCCACTTAATGCAAGTGTGATATGTATGTATGAATTAAATATAACTATTAATTATATAATATTTTTTTAAAAATAAATTTATATATATTACAAATAAATTAAACAGATGTACAACAACAAAGATAAATGGATGTACAGATACTTTACAGTCTCTCCTGTATGATGACAACGTATTTTTTCCTATCTTTTTATTTCTTTCTAATGGGTTGGCTGATTATTATTATATTTTTTTTCATTTCTTCCTAATGGGGAAGGCTGACTTGTCGGTGATGATGACTGATATGGTTTGCCACTCTAATAAAGTCTTTTTCCCATTCGTCGGGATTATTATTCAGTAAAAAAATATGAAGAAAGAAAATGATGCCGTTTTAATTTTATATATGTTGTCTAATGTCTATTCGTCAGTTCACTTTTAAATTGTGTGGCTTGACTTAAATGAAGTTAATTTGTGGCTGATATTTGGCCTCTTTGATGGTCCAGTTGCCAACGCGTTGCTTGCTTGAATAAATGAAAAGGAAACAAAATTATTCTTTTTTTTATTTTTTTTGATAAGGGAAACAAAATTATTCAATTATACAAGAAAGCAAATTTTTTTATTTTTAATATAAAGAAAGACTTCGGACAAGAAAAAGTCAATCACAACGACGATGCACCTGCTCTATTGATAGACCGCGTGGAATTAAATATATGCAAAAAAAAAAAACCACAGAATTTTAATAAATGTACAATCAACGGTGGACATTGAATACGAAAATTGAGGGGAACCGGGAGAGGCAAGAGGTGGTGGCCCAGTTGATGTTGCAATGAGAAAGACGAAAATGCGCCATTGATGTTGAAGCGAATTCTGGAGAACCGTAAAAAGCATCAAAAGTAAACTCGAAAAAAAGGGTAAGGACACAAAAGAGCTCTTTAACTATTCTTTATGTACATTATAGCAAACTTAACGGGAAAAAAAAAAAAAAAGGAAAGAGCGTTGCGGTGCGAATAAATTTGGCAAAATATGTGATAGATAAAGATTAACGTTATGATTACAATTTAAATAGTGATGCAGAAATAAGAATGTAAGGGAATATAAGGTAAGAGAGGGAACAAAATTATCCAATAAAGAGGTAATTATAAATTTTTTATGGAAAATAATGTAATGATAAAGATTAGGATAAGATTATTACCACTTTAAATATTATTTTGAGCAATCTATTGCTTTGTACACTCATAACTTAATTATAAAAAAATTAAACTTTACTTTGTACACTGTTTAAAATTCAAAAATATCATTACTTAAACTTTTTAAGTTACTTAACTTTATTTATTTAAAAAACTAATAAAATTATTCAACACTCTATTTTTAAGAGATTTAGCATATACTCACAATAATATAATTAAAAATTAAGTTGTAAAAAAATAATTTAACAAAATTTTAGTTACTAATTTTTTATTTAATTTATTTTCAATATTAAATTTTGCACCCAAAATAACTTGCAATGAGAACATAACAATAGAAAATTTCCATAAATACTACCCAAAAAAAAAAAAAAAGAGAGAGAAGGAGAAGAAGAAGAATGGCCAAAGGCCCCCCAAAAAAAAAAAAATCTTGTGCAATACTTTTGTTTTATTATATTTTTTTAATAAAACTTGCAATGAGAACATAACAATAGAAAATTTCCATAAATACTACCCAAAAAAAAAAAAAGAGAGAGAAGGAGAAGAAGAAGAATGGCCAAAGGCCCCCCAAAAAAAAAAAATCTTGTGCAATACTTTTGTTTTATTATATTTTTTAAAAGTAGGGAAATTATCAGCCTTATACCCTTAAATAACACCTGTATCAAACGTGCTACAATACATTTCACGTATATCACTTGTATACCATAAGTTGACAAAACATATTTTTTTATGCTGTATGAGGTTGACGACATTGATGGACTGGTTGGGGTTGGTTTATATACTTTCTTATGGGTTGAGAGCAATAGCGAATCTAAAAAAATAATTTACCGAGGATTAAATTAGATAATAGTAAAATATAAAAAACTAAAATTTTGAATATATAAAATATTTACTAATACATTTATAATTAATCTCTATACATTTTTAATGTTATGCAATAGACTCATTATTAATATTATTAAATCTATTGTTTCCTATATAAACAACTAAACTATCACTTATCTCATCCGATTCCAAATATGATTCTTCATGAGTTTTATTACCGAAAACATCTGTTCCACTATTATTACATAAATTGGAAGTATTAACTATATTTTTTAGAATAGAAAATATTTTGAGTGGTGGGTTATCATTATTTTTAATTAAAATATAAATTTTTATATTTCTTAAAAGTCAAAATTTAAATTTTATGGGGGTTTATATTTTATAGTGACTATTTTAATAAATTTAATAAAGAGCTAATTAGAAAATTAAAATATTTTTTCTTTTATTTTAAAATTTTTTCTGGACAGTGGGGGCTTGAGCCCCCACTGGTCATGTGCTGCATCCGCCCTGGTTGAGAGTATTTGCTCGGTGAGAGTGTAGAAATTGATGCCTTTGATAATTTTTTGTAGTTTTTGTGAAGGAAATATTGGAATCTATGGCCTCCATCCAAAACAAACCGTTTTGCTTTTTCTTTTTTTTTTTGTTACATAATTTTTTCATTGATTTTCCAATTAAAACAAGAAAATTACAACGCATTTTCTTAAACAAGTTAAAAAAAAACTTAAATTTTGGTCAAAATAATTCAAAATTAAAATTAAATTTCTTTCACAAATTCATTTTATTCTTATTTAATTAATTAAATAACTTATTTTATTGGAAACTTTTGGTTCTAAATTTGTGCCTTAACATTATTAGTTTACTACTTGAGACAGCGACCGTACCAGTGACATATATTATAATACCTGTAACATTATTAACATTTGCGATAATATCAGAATCAGACTAATTAAAGAACTCGTAACGCAGAGTACACAACTTGGAACCTAAACACACAAACAAGAGCTCTTGTGAATGCAACCAGAATAACCGGTCACTTTACAGTCTTTATTGCACGCATGTCAGAATTTAATTGCCTGTATGTCTTGTCACAAGGAATCATGCATACACGAGGTGCATAGTAGAAAGACTATTTTGTTTTTTTGATTGGTAGTAGAAAGACTATTTAATAAGCAACTTGTTTCGTTTTTAGTATTAAGAAAGACTTTGTTGATAACTTGTTTACATTGTTTCTCGCTGGTCAATCTTTGTCAGTTACTGTCCGCATACATTGCTCTCACGTTCAATCATTTTAATTTACTTTCTTGGCCGTCAGGGAGAAATCAAATAAATTTCAGAAAGGTGATGCCAGTGAGTAGAGATGTCAGAAAAGCCCGCCCGGATCCGGATCCGGATCGGACCAAGCGTATGCGGTTCGGGTTTTATCTGGATGATGCATAGAAAAAGCGGATTCGGGCATTGATTTGATTTTCAATGCCCGGCTGCTTCCGGGCACGGGTTTGGTCACAGTACCAAAATCTCGGAACCCGGACCCGTGCTCGGTTTTTTATTAAGTAAAAAAAAAGGAAAATATAAAACCGAAAATGCATTTTTCTTTGCTCAATTTCACCCCAAACCCAACCAGCCAACCCTAAATCGCGACTTCTACAGTTCCACTGAAATCTCAGAATCGGCACCTCCCTCCGTCTCTCCACCAGCAGCCACACCCACCGGCACCGATGCAGTGTTGACCGCGCCTCTCCCTCCACGAACCTCTTACCTTCCTCGGTTAACTCTTTTCATTTCTCGCAAAGCACAGCCATCACAGAGCTCTTCATCGTTTGGTCATCTTCTCAGCGACAGCCACCGCGCGACGGCGTCAGCCACCATAGCTGGTCTCACTCCATTGTTTTGTCACCATATCAGCTGCAACCCCGCCATCACAGCTACGACCCACGAGGTATTTTTTTTTTGGCTGTTTTTTCAAAAAAAAAAAAATGATTTGCATTAAAGGTGTTATATATATTTATTATTATTGTTAGGTGTTATATATATATATATATATATATGCTTAATTATTTTCTTCGATGCTGGAAGCCTGGAACTGTTTAGAAGCATGAATAATCCTGGAAGTTTAAATTGCTTTCAATTCTCTTTATGCACCGAAAAGGGCAGAAATTGTTCTTTAAAGATGCTTCGTTGGCACGATTGCTTCTTAACTTCATCACATTTTGCAATTTGTGTTTGTTGTTTTTATTGATCTGTCATTTCTGACTTTGCTTGGAATTGGTAGTTTGGTACATGCCTAGTAACTGTTTGGCTGAAACTACGGACGTTGCTGGCTTATTGGTTTATTTCGATTGAAATTTTGAAGATAAAAATGTTTCATGGGTGTAAAGTGTTTTCACTGAAATCAATTATGAGCGAGTTTTATCAAATATTAATTTTTTTTAAGTAATTTCAGTTATGGGTAAAAATATAAATATATATTAAGGACTTTAATAGATTCTTAAAGAGGTGCCAATAGTTCCAACTTTAATACGCTCGTCCAAATGGATATGAATTTGAATTGTTGCTTCTAATAGTTGAATTTAGATTTTAGATATGCTTAATGATAATTTTTAATACAATGTTAATTTGTTACATAATATTTGTAATTATGTAATTTTTATGATTAATTTTTATTAATAGGAGCTACATTTAGATTTAGATTGCTTTAACTTAATTTGTTGCATAACATTTAGGTTGCTTGTAAGTTAATTTTGTTATATAATATTATAACTATGTAATTTGCATGATTATTTATAATTATTCATTATTTTTTATAATATATAGCAGTGCGATGTCACAGTCACTGTCAGACAATATAATATTATAACTATGTAATTTGCATGATTATTTATAATTATTCATTATTTTTTATAATATACAGCAGTGCGATGTCACAGTCACAGTCAGACAATATAGAAATTAATTCTTCAAATGCTCCAAATTTATCTCGAAATGTTCAAGATAGCAATGATAATGGGGTTGAGGAGATTTCACTGTCAACTGTTAAAGATAAGAAGGGAAAAAAAGTCTCTACAGCTTGGGATCACTTTACAAAAGTAACCATTAATGGAGAAAAAAAGGCAAAGTGCATGCACTGTAATGCAATTTTAGAAGCCAGATACACATCAGGGACCACGAGCTTGAACAGACACGTGAAATCTTGTTTTTCGAATAGTCAACCGTAAATACAAGAAGCACTTCAAGGAAGTCTCAAAGTGCTCAAAAGAGAAGATGGGAGTTAGGACATTGGCTTTGACAGTTTCGATCCAAATGTTCTGCGGAGTTTGATTGCAAGGATGGTGGTGATGCATGAGCTTCCACTTAGATTTGTGGAATATAAAAGCTTTAGAGAAATGATGGCACATGCCAACCCCGTGGTTAAGCCAATGAGTAGAAATACATTGAAGAATGAGATTTTGAAACTGTATCATATTGAGAAGGTTACGACTTTGTATATGTTGGAGAAAAATAATGGTAGAGTGGCTATTACTACGGATTTATGGACAGCAAGTAACCAAAAAAAGGATATATGGTTGTCACAGCACATTTTATCGACAACTCTTGAAAATTGCATAGTCGAATTTTAAGGTAATTTTTAATTTGTCTATAACTTTTTATTTGATTAATTTTTCTTTTAATTTTTTATTACTTATTTTTTATTTCTTTTAAAGTTTAAATTGTTATAATATTTTAAGTTTGTGTATTTAATATTATCACTTGAATATTTGTTAGGTTTATTTATGTTCCGAGCCCTCATACTGCTGAGGCCCTTTCTAATGAGTTGGTGCAATGTCTGTTGGATTAAAACGTGGATAGAAAGTTGTCTTCAATGACCTTGGATAATTGTACCACTAATGATGCGATGGTGGAGAAATTGTTATTAAGGTTTGATCTCGGTACCTTAATTTCCAATAGTAAATTTTTTCATATGAGATGTACTGCTCATATATTGAATTTGGTTGTACGGGATGAGTTGAAAGTTATAGAAAACAGGGTTGGAAAGATTAGGGAGAGTGTTAGTTACTGGACACAAACACCAAAACGATTTGAATCTTTTGAGCTAGCTGCTAGGCAACTGAAAATTTATTGTAAAAATAAATTGAAGTTAGATTGTCCAACTCGTTGGAATTCTACTTATGCCATGCTTGATGTAGCATTGATCTATAGAAGTGTTTTTTCTCGGTTACAACAGCGTGAGTCTTAATATAAAAGCTTGCCTAGTGATAGTGAGTGGGATTTGGCAGCCACAATAGTGGAGCATTTGAAATCATTTTGCATGTTAACGAAGATATTTTCGGGTACAAAATACCCTACTGCTAATTTGTTCTTTCCGTTAATATGTAAAATGAAAATGTTAATTAACAGGTGGCGCACTTCCGATAATCTTGCTATTAGAATCATGGCTGATAAAAATGTTGATAAATTTGAAAAATATTGGAATGAAATTCATCCGATATTAGTTGTGGCTGTAGTTCTTGACCCGAGATATAAGATGTTGTTGATTGATTTTTATTTTCCAAAGATTTATGGTGATACAGCGGATGAGCATATTGAGCGTGCACATAAGCTTTGTCATGATTTAGTGAAAGAAAATGAAATGAAAGCTATGGTTTTAAGTGATAGGCAGGATGTTGGGTTGGATGATGTTCCTTTGGAATCTTTTTCGAATCCGAATAAGTATTGGGATGTAGATGAATCTGAAACATTTCGGAGTCGAAATAAGCGTGTTAAGGTGACTAAGTCGAAGTTGGATAGGTATTTAGATGATGAATTATTGGATACTGCTCCGAACTTTGATATTTTAGCTTTTTGGAAGATGCACACAGGCCAATATCCTATTTTGGGCGAGTTGGCCAAGGATATCTTAGCCATTCCTGTATCCACTGTTGCCTCTGAGTCCGCTTTTAGTATCGGGGGCAGATTTTTGAGTCATCATTGTAGTAGACTTCATCCTAACACTTTGGAATCCTTGACGTGTGCTCAAATTGGATTTGGGCTTCTTCTCGAGGTATAAAGTTATTTGAATTATGTTATAGTATTATTTGTTTGCTCAAAATGCTTTTAAATCTTAATATGTTATTTTTGTTATTAGGTGGAGTTCTAGAAAATGAGATTTTTGTTGGGGAGGAGTTAATTTCAGATGACGACGATGATGGGGCACAATTGTCGAGCTGCTTGACATGAAGTTATTATTTACATATGTTACATTACTGTATTTTAAACTTTTTTATGAATTATTTGTGTTTGATATGTTGGGATTTTTATATGTTATGTTGGTTATTGATATTGGAGTTATGATATGTATTATGTAATATGTTGGGTGTTAGTATGCTACATTTATTTAGATTTATTTGATGATTATTGTGATATTGAATTTAAATTTTTTATAGGGATTGAATGAATTTAGTTTAGAAATTGAATTGTGATATTGAATTTTTAAACTTTTTATAAAGTAGGAAATATTGAACAATTTATTATAGAATTTTTTTCCTTTTTTATTTTAAATTTAGTTTACTTAGAAGCAATTATTTTGCTTTTGGTTTCTTCAATTGTTTTGGCTATATTTTTTTTTATCAAGGGTTTTCTTTGAAAATGCGGGTAGAGAAAATTTTTTTTTTATAGAATTTCGTAGATAAAGTTTATACGTTTGAATTTTCAAAGATAATAAGAGGATTTATTAAAAAAAAGAAAAGAGAATAAGAGGAGTTTTAGTAAATCAATCAATTAGATTTGATCATGGTTTAATATTAACCCTTGTTACTTCTTTTTTTTTTTTAATCTGGTTTCTTCTTCTCTTTCTTTTTTTTTTTTTTTTTCTCCAAAGATAATAAGAGGATTTATTAAAAAAAAGAAAAGAGAATAAGAGGAGTTTTAGTAAATCAATCAATTAGATTTGATCTAATATTGGCTGTGTTTGGTCTCTTGTTTTTAAGTTTATTTTATTATAGTTATTGGGTGCTGGTCTCTCAAAGATAATAAGCTTATTTGGCTAATTTTTGTTACAATCAATTGGTTTGATGATCAAATTTTGCAAATTGATTCTGAGTTATCTAGGATTTTAAAAATCTTATGACACTTGTCCTTAAGTGTTAGTATATGATTATGATATAAGTATCTTTATTTTTTAATTCATTAACTAACAATTACTTGGTGAATTTTTTTTTTTTGAAAAACATTAGATCATGAAAGAATCATGATTTAACTACCTTAATCACAAAGTTTCAACGTTAGAAAGAAAATCTTGCTCAAAATTTATTAGGATTCAACTACCTTTATTTGAATTTAATTGAATACGTGCAAACATTAAAACAACTTATCCATCTCAACTTGTATTATTATTATTATTAAAAGCTTAAACAATAAATTTTTGGCCTAATATGAAAGAATTTTAACTAAATACTGAGTAACTTTTTTAAGTTTTGACTAACCAGACGAACTTTACTTTATTTGTTTCTATCCCTTTTACCCAAAAAAAACTTTTTCAATTTTTATTTTGGTTCATAAAAATCAAATCGGCAAAGCTATTAGAAATCTTTACGTGAATTTTATCATTATTAAACTCATTAAAAGTCTCTACAAATTTTACCAAATATACATAAAACAATAAGGAAAATAGTACTCTACCAATACTCAGCTCCATTATGTTCCCATAAAAAAACTAGAGAAATAAAAATATTTTATCATTATTAAACTCATTAAAAGTCTCTACAAATTTTACCAAATATACATAAAACGATAAGGAAAATAGTACTCTACCAATACTCAGCTCCATTATATTCCCATAAAAAAACTAGAGAAATAAAAATAGATGAATAAATCAAGAGATTTGTCTTTCTAAAGTTCATAGGCTTAATTGTATTTAAGAGGTTGTGGCTCTCATGGATGCACAACTAAATCATGCATTATAATTACCTAATATCATTAATAAAAATCATCTCAAAATTCCCTACATCTTTCTTATTCATATTATTTAATAACTTAGCCAATAAATAAAAATATTTAATAAAAGAAATAAAATAAACAACTAAGACAAAAAGAAAAAAAATGAAAATCTAAAGATTACTCACGGGTTGCATGAGAAAGAGGGATGAGGATAACTATTGATGGGGTGGGAGAGTAAAATATAATAATTATATTCTTTCTGACATTTTAAAAAAACTAGAGGGACTTCAATACTAATTACCTCAGTAACGACATCCCGCCGTTGCTTTTGCAGCACTTGGATCTAAAGACAAAAAGTCAAAAACAGGTGGCACCATAGCAGTGTAGCAACCCCCGATGCAATTAAATGCCCTTGTACCTATGGCAACTTTTTTATGCAAGAATTAATTCTTTGATTCCAATCATATGTGCGTTATTACGCTGCCACGTAATTAGATTTAGGTTTAGAATAGCAGTATAACATTGGTAAAATCCAATCTAAAAAGTAGTTGACAATTTAATATTCCACACCAAACATGAGTGAGTATCCAAATGCAGTACAGGCTATGGAGTGGGGCCTACTGTCTTGTAATCTGTGTGACGTAAGGAAAAAAATGGAAGAGAAAGGCGTCGCCTGTAAGACCGCGTCAATGTTCATGCCGGGGCCTTTTTGAGTCAATTATTGGATTTGTTCATAAATACAGGACATAAGCTACCGACAGGCCAATTGCAAGGTTCTTGTTCTTCAACTTGTGATCTCTCTGGTTTGATTACTTGGTTGTTATTATTTTGTTCATACTGCAGCAAGTGATAGAACATATGGATGAAAGCAAGCATGCATCTATTGATATGGAGAAGTTAGCAGATTCTTTGAGTGGGAAGTTCAAAACCTTGCATCCCTTATCCGAAAAGTGTTGCATCTACAGAGTTCCTCACCCCAAGCGGCGCGTTCATCCAAGCCATTACACCCCACAGATGGTTTCAATTGGCCCGCTTCACCATGGTAACCCAGAGTTAGAAGCCATGGAAGAGCATAAAATAAGATACATGGAACATTTTCTTCAACGATCTAAGGTACACATGGTACGTTTCCTTTCATTAATTAAGGAAAAGGAAGTAGAATTGCGCAATTGTTATGCAGAAACCATTAATCTTGAAAGTGAAGAGTTCACAGCAATCATATTAGTGGATGCTATCTTTCTCATCGAGTACTTTCTCAGAATAGGTAAGCATGATTTCATAACTAATGATGATCGAATATTAGGAAAACCATGGTTGTTTAAGCACATCAGACTTGACTTATTGCTGCTAGAAAATCAGATTCCACTGTTCATCCTCAGTGACTTGTTTAATCTTGCCAAAACGGCAACATATGGTGACTGCTATGAGGGGCTTTCATTGATCACTATTATCTGCAAGCCCCTACTAAATCTTTTTGAGCTACGTCTTCCCATAGGGGAGAACATGTTCCAAACCCACTTTCCAAGAGCAAAACATTTTCTTGATCTACTAAACCTGTATCTCCAACCATCCCAACCGCGCGTCCAAAGTGCATTCAAAAAGCAACGCATTCCTAGCTCAAAGGAACTTCACCAAGCTGGAGTCAAGTTTAAGTCTGCGTCAAGCAAAAATCTACTTGACATTACTTTCAATAACGGAATTTTGGAGATTCCATTTCTGACAGTGTATGATTCCACGGAGTGTCTTTTCAGGAATCTTATAGCTTTCGAGATTTTGCATGGCCATACTCGCTACCTTAATGACTATGTTGCAGTTATGAGTTTCCTCGTCGACACTCAGAAGGATGCGGAGTTCCTCATGCAGAATGAAATTATTGGATTGGGAAAAACTGGAAGATTTTTAACAACTTTTCAGAGCCTTATCCAAGACTGCGAGCATAATAAAAATTTCCATTACTCTGGTCTTACTGCAGATCTACATGCCTATTGCAAAATACCTTGTCATGAGTGGAAGGCAAATTTGAAGCAAAATTATTTCAACACTCCATGGGCGTCTATCTCTGTCATTGCAGCTGTTATTCTCCTTCTTCTCACCATTGCACAAACAGTTTGTGCTATCATCGCGTTGTAGGTTAATTTGATTCATGAATAAAAAAATAAGTATATTGTTTACGTGTCACTTGAGTTTTCAAATTGTGTGACTGGAGTTGATTAATGAATTTAATTTGGACTGGTTTTGGCCTATTCTAGGATCTAGTGTCTAACTTGTTGCTAGCTTGAACAAATGACAGGAAACAAAATTATTCAATTCTACAAGAAAGCAACTTTTTTCATTTGTAGTATAAAGAAAGACTTCGGAGAAGTAAATTAAACTCAATTATGTCTTCATTTAATAAATCAAAAATGCTCAAAAGAAAATAAAGATTACATACAAGTCAGGATCAGACTTAACTACCTCGATCTATATAATAATTTCTTTTGTAAGTGAATAGATTTAATTTCGATCTATATAATAATTTCTTTTGTAAGTGAATAGATTTAATTTTGTCATAAACTATTCCAAACACTTGGTAACATTTGATTGAACCCAATAGAATTAAAAAAGAAAAATTCTATACATAAATTCAAAGAGGAAGATTAAATCGATCACGGATTCAAGGTATGTGAGTTCTCTTAATCTTCTTCATTCTTGTTTATTCTTGTTTGCTTGTGATAGTTTTATTTGAGCATGTTTTCTAATAAGTTATTGTTGTGATTTTGTTTAGTTTGGTGCTAGAAGATGGCTAACCGCGACTCGCGAGCATGCATCAATTGATGTGAAAAATTAGCTGCTTCTTTGAGAGAAAACTTGGGGACCGTGCAATCCTTATCCGAGGAGTGTTGCATATATAGAGTTCCCCAACAAACGCGGTGTCTAAATGAAAGTACTTTTACTCCACAAGCGATTTCCATAGGCCCGCTTCATCATGGTAAGGAAGAGTTAAAAGAAATGGAAAAGCATAAAGACGAAACCTCAAGAAATTTCTTAAACGAACTAAGGTAAGTATTGAGGAATTTCTCACCCTTGTAAAGGAAAAAGAAGCTAAAATGCGCAGCTGTTATTCAGAAAACACTAAACTTACAAGTGATGAATTTGTTACAGTGATTTTAGTTGATTCAATCTTCATGATTGAGCACCTCCTCAGATTTTCTAATCGTGATTTGGTAACTGTTGACGATTGTATATTTGAAAAGCCATATATAGATATTGACAATGACTTGTGCTTGCTAGAAAATCAGCTTCCATTTTTTATTTTAAACAACTTGTTAAATCTAGCGAAAACCACAACGTGTGATGAACAATTCGAGAAAGTTTCCTTGATTAAATTGATTATAAGTCTGATCAGGGACTTGGCTGCTGATGATCTCTTGATAGAGGAGAATATTTTAGAGCAACACTTCTCGAAAGCTGAGCATATTGTTGCGGACCGCTCAAGTTGGTAGCCCAATTGCCTACAATTTCAGGCCAAGAGCCCAAAACAAGAGGAAGAGTGCTAGTTTGGCCCGATTTCGGAAATTTCTAGCCAACTCTGGCACCCTCAAGCTTGTACATATCTAGAATTCTCTACACATTTCTAGCACATGTAAATATCTAGATATCTAAGCAACTTGGTAGAATTCTTTAGAACCTTAGAACTTGGCAAGCCTCCCTATAAATAGGGCATGACATTTGAGCAAAAACCTTAGAGCAAGCAACTTAAACACTCTTGTAAGCTCTCTTGTAATCTTTCTTGCGAGCAATATAATTTTTCTCTTTCAGCTACATTGCTCTCTTCTCTCTAGCTCTCTGAAAATCTCTTGGCTTAGCTAGTTGAGAAGTTCAAAGGCTTACTTAGTAACTTTTAGCAAGAGTTGTCTAAGTGCTGCACGGGTTCATTACGCAAAACACTCACCCGGTGACAAGTAGTATTAAAGCTAAGGTTTGAACCCACGTGAGTTAGCTCACGAGCAATGGTCAACCCTCCAAACCCAGTACAAGAGGGCATCGTTGGTGTAGAAGCCCCATCGGATCCAAGCAGCGGTCGCGAGGAAGGACGCGCCCAAGGTAAGACCCACAGCAAGTCCAAGGCCCTATCCGTTGATGCCTTGGAGCCTCGCATAGCTACGCTCAAAACGGTTATGTCCGTCATTCAGGACACCCTTGATGGATTAAAGGAAAGGGCAAACAGTCTCGAGGGAGAATACGCGGAATTCAAAATGGCAACAAAGGCCCTCATCCAAGACCAAGCGAACACCCTCCAAAGGGAGTTTTGAGCCTTTCACGAAGAGTTACTGAAACTCCACAGTTTCGTTCGAGACGAATTGCGAGCTGTCCATGCGGAAGTGGAAGAAGTCCTCTTGGATTAGGCATGGCACAAGCGCACACTCTCCGCTAGCCTGGCTTTTGCAAGTACGAGTTATGTACGATGCATCGACGTACTAAAGCCCGACACCTATGATGGCACATGCAATGCCACTGTTGTGGACAACTTTCTCTTCGGGCTAGATCAATACTTCGATGCCATAGGTGTGCGAGATGAGGCACCCATCTATCTTTGAGGCGCCGCACAACTATGGTGGAATCGGAAGCATGGCAAGATGGGCAAAGACATTTGCACCATCAATACTTGGGTCGACTTCAAGCAAGAACTCAAAAAATAATTTGCCCTAAGCAATGCGAAAAAGAAAGCGCAAGCGCCCCTACATTGCCTCAAACAAATAGATAGTGTCCGCGACTACATCAACGAGTTCACTACCCTCATGCTTGAGATAAGTGACATGTCCGACGAGGATTCCCTCATCTACTTTCAAGACGGCCTCAAGGTTTGGGCCAAGATCAAGCTTGATAGGCATGGTGCTCAAACATTTGACAACGCCATCTCCATTACGGAATCGCTCACCGAATACTCCACCCAATCCAAAGACAAAAAGTCAAACCAAGGCAAAGGTATGGGAGAGAGTCGCAAGGACAAGGGCAACAATCGCAAAGATTGGGGGTAGAAAAAGCCTCATAACAATAAAAGCAGGCAAAGTAAATCAGAAGGCAAGAAGGAACGGTCGAAGCCGCGAAGCCCAAGCTTCATATACAATGGCCCTCATTAGGTACGCGACTATTCGGAAAAGAAGTTGCTCAACGCTCTTGCAGCCCAACTTAAGAGCAACCCCACAATGTTCATGGAGAAACCCTAACTCAGCATGGGTTCTCTCCAACGCCTCGACACATTTAATCGCCAACAACCCGCACTTACCAAGAAAGGGCTCTTGTACGTGAGTACGAAAATAAACGGCCAGTCCGTTCGCGCGCTGCTAGACACGAAGCAATGCATAACTTCGTGTCCGTAGATGAGGGCAAGCGTTTAGGCCTCAAGATCACCAAGGAAGAAGGCACGATGAAGGCGGTAAACCTACCCGTCAAGCCCATTGCGGATATCGCACAAGGTGTGCACATGACACTTAGGATATAGAGCGGAAAGCTTGACTTCTCCATCGTGCCCGTGGATGACTTTAAGATGGTCATCGGCATGGAATTCTTCGACCAAGTCCATGCTTTCTTACTACCCACTACAAACTCCCTAAGTATCCTCGACGGGAGTAAAGCATGTATAGTTCCCACGGAGTGCAGAAAGTCCGATGAAAAGACGCTCTCGGCCATGCAATTTAAAAGGGCTTTTAAGAAGGACCCAAGCTTCTTGGTCTCTATTCGGGAATTAAATAAGGAAGGAGATTGCAGAAACTCACCAAGCCAACTCTCTTCGCGAATACAAGCCGTCCTCAACGAGTTCAAGGACGTAATGCCTCACGAACTTCAAAAGAAGCTCCCACCTCGACGAGAGGCAAATCATGCGATCGAGCCGGAACAAGGCGCGAAGCCACCAGCCTTGGGCCTTACCACATAGAGCCACCCGAACTTGAGGAGTTGCGGAGATAACTCAAAGACTTGCTGGACGCAGGTTATATTCACCCCTCAAAGGTGAGCGCGACGAGGATGCCGCGAGCTTAGGTGGGGGAGGATGTTGCGGACCACCCAAGCTGCTAGTCTAATTGCCCAAAATTTTAGGCCAAGAGTGCTAGCTTGGCCCGATTTCAGAAATTTCTAGCCAACT
This sequence comes from Atalantia buxifolia, assembly GCA_030444775.1. Taxonomy (NCBI): domain Eukaryota; kingdom Viridiplantae; phylum Streptophyta; class Magnoliopsida; order Sapindales; family Rutaceae; genus Atalantia; species Atalantia buxifolia. The sequence goes on along the minus strand of CM059832.1, from coordinate 29,707,099 downwards.
CTAGCACCCTTAAACTTGTACATATCTAGAATTCTTTACACATTTCTAGCAAATGTAAATATCTAGATATCTAGGCAACTTGGTAGAATTCTTTAGAACCTTAGAGCTTGGCAAGCTTCCCTATAAATAGGGCATGACATTTGGTATTTGAGCAAAAAACTTAGAGCAAGCAACTTAAGTACTCTTGTAAGCTCTATTGTAATCTTTCTTACGAGTAATATAATTTCTCTCTTTCGGCTCCATTGCTCTCTTCTCTCTAGCTCTCTGAAAACCTCTTGGCTTAGCTAGTCGAGAAGTTCAAAGGCTTACTTAAAAAATTTCGGTAAGAGTTATCTACGTACCGCACGAGTTTGTTGTGTAAAACACTCACCCCGTGACAATATGCTTGATTTGCTTAGACTCTGTCTTGAGCCGCCCGGTGAGTCAGATGATGATGATGATGAAGAAAATACAGTAAAACCTCAAAACATACCTATTGTAACGGAACTTCACCAAGTTGGAGTCAAGTTTCAGTTGGGGTCAGGTAAAAATCTTCTCAACATCACATTCAATAAAGGGATTTTGGAAATTCCATTATTGACAATATATGAAACCACCGAAAGTTTGTTCCGAAATCTTCTTGCTTTCGAGACGGTGCATTGTGATAACAGCTATATAAATGACTATATTATAATGATGAGGAACCTCGTTGTCACTGCAAAAGATGCGGAAAAGCTTGTTGAAAATGGAGTTATTGATAATTGGACTAGGGAGAGTCAAGCAGTGTCAAAATTTTCTACGCAATATTGACAAACATGCTATATTGTATGCTGATGATTTTCAGTATTCGGTTCTTGTTCAAGATCTAACGGACTATTACAGATACCTTTTGCACAAGTGGAAGGCAAACTTGAAGCAAAATTATTTCAACACTCCATGGGCATCTATCTCCGTCATTGCGGTTGTGGTACTCCTCCTACTCACCATTGTGCAAACAGTTTGTTCTATCATCGCATTGTAGGAGTAGGTTAATTTCTATGAATTTTCAAATTGTATGTTTTCGGACGGATTTCATCCATTTAATATGCCAGCATTTCTGTTTTGTTTAGCTCAATCACAGAGTGTAAAAAAATAAGAGTGGTTGATTTTGTACTTGTGATTATTTGATTATGACTTTAGATCTGTAATTGTGCCAAATATTTTGACTTTAACGAAATCTTATTTGTTTTAGAAATAATAATAGATGAACTTGGTTTTGTTGAATTTGATTCGTACAATATGTAGACCAAACTTGGTTTGGTTCTGTTGACCTCGTGTGGTGAGACCACCTGGCCACTTAATAGGAGATAATGGACTCATTTATTATAAATTGACAAACTTGGTTTTGTTCATCATATAAAATGGTTTGTTCTTGTACATACGCATTGCAGACCACACACTAGAGGTGTTCAGAATCCAATCCGATCCGCACAATCCGTCCGATCCGCTCAATCCGATCCGTATAAATCTGATCCGTGGATTGGTGGATTGGATATGGATTGAAAATTTAAAAATCCGCAGTCGATGGATCGGATATGGATTTACTTCTGTAAATTCGTAGAAATCCGTGTATATATATATAATTAAAAATTATTATAAATTTAATTAAAAAATTATAAATGTAACATTACATAGTTACATAAGCACTATAACATATCTTAGCCATTACCCAAAAATAATATAAAATGAAAAATAATTAAATAATCAAATATACAAATATAACTTGTAAAAATTGCAAAACAAAATAAAAGTAAAGTCACACGCACTAGCAAAAGCAAAGTAACATAACGCCAAGTCACCAACAATTTGCAAAGTTACCCAAAAGCAAAGTAACATGATGCCAAGTCACCAACAATTTGCAAACAAAAAACCTTAAGCTTCCCCGCCGTCACACACACTAGCAACACTCAATACTGGTTGGATACGCTCTCGACACAGATTTGAAGGACATCGGCCGCACGATTCCGGCGAGAGGAAGCCATCTTCTTTCCCAAGTTCATCGAACCACTTCACATTCACTAGTTCCAGCTGAACAATTTAACTATCACAACCTTTAAGATCGCCACCCGTACGGCGTCTCCTGGTTCCCATTGTGGACGGCTCCATAATCACCACTTTTTCAACAGGCGCAACAGCCCTAGTAAAGGATCAGACTGTGTTCGGTTTCTGAAACTTCGCCATTTTAATTAATTGTGGCTTTATTTGAACAATTAATTTCGATATTATATTAACGTATTATTGTAACTTTATTTGAACAATTAAGCTTGGTGTGTTATATTTTAAAATTTTGAACGTATTATTGTAACTTTATTTGAATAGTTAGTCTCAATGTGTTATATTTTAAAACTTTAAATGTATTATTTTAGCTTTATTTAAACAATTACTTTATTTAAATTTTATTCAATTTTAAATTTAATTGGTAGCAAAATTATTTTTATATTGGATTTTTTTTATTTCATTAGTTGGAGAGAACTAAAAATTTTTAATTTAAAAACTAATGCGCAAAATGGTGGATTGGATATGGATTGAGTCAAATCCGCATCCGATCCGCAGACGTATGGATTGGATATAGATTGAGTAAAATCCGCATCCGATCCGCAGATGTATAGATTGGATTTGGATTGAATTTTATCAATCCGTGGATTGGATTGGATTGAAAAATTATAATCCGTAAAATTATGGATCGGATATGGATTGATGTCTAATCCGTAAAATCCGATCCGCGAACACCCCTACCACACACAAAGCAATTTTTGAGTTTTGTGCCTTCTAATTTTTCAGATCCATATTCTTTTGTATCTTTAATTACTCTGGAAATGGATTAGCTCCAGATAAATAGTTTCAGACTCTTTTCAATTCCAGTTTTGTTTGCTCTCAACGGTTTTTCAATCAATTCTTATTTCTCTGTTGTAGTTTTCCTTTTATTTTATAGAGTAAAGTTCGTTGTATCCCCTGATTGACTGTACTGATTTTTTTATTTTTGAAAAGTCTTCTTGCTCCGTCCAATGTATTAATAAAAAGATAAATTTATTATGCATGTGAATAATCAAAGAATAAATAAAAGTGGCAAAAACCGGTTTTTGCAACTGGTTGTGCTTTAAAATAATAAAATAATAATATAATATATATATATATATATATATGAATAGTTAAATAAAAAATAAAAAAATAACGTAATATTTAAATAATCAATATAAAAATATATACGTGAATAAAAATCTGTTTCATGTTTTATGATAGTGGTTTCTGGTTTAATGCTCGTGCTTTCATACTGCCTATACTAGATGTTATATGTTTATTAAACGATTTCAAATTATCGCTTAATGATTTTAGGTTTGACGGTAATAATTACAAGCTAATGATTAAAAGTTTCACGTAAATATGGGTTTCATATTTATTGGTATAATTGCATGTTTAATGATCAAGGTTCCAAATGTGCATTGAATGTCTCCATATTTAATGCTTTGAGGTTTCAAATTGATAGCTAATATTTCAAGTAAATGGTCAAATGTTTAAAGTTAGTATTGATTTCTTGTTTGATCAATGAAATGTAGAATTATTGCTAAGGATTTCAAGTTGTGGTTCTACATTTTGCATATATATCTTAGATAGTTTCAGGTTTAATAATTATAATTTTAAATTAATGGTTCTAAGTTTCATGTTAACATCAGTCTCTTGTATGATAGTAGAGTTTCAAGTTCGGTAAAAATGATTCAAGTAATGCATAATAATTTCAAGTTTAATGATTACAATTTTAAATTAATGGTCTTACATTTAATGTTTGCATTAGTTTCATGTTTAATAGTCAAGTTTGCAAAATCGATAGTAATGGTTTCATATGGTGTTTAATGATTTCATGTTTACTAAATATTTTGATGTTAGCATTGGTTTCATGTGTAATAGAAGAGTTTTCATGTTCAACGGTTATGTTTTCATTAATAGTCAATGATTTCATGTTAAATGATTACAATTTTAATTTAATGGTCTTAGGTTTCATGTTGGCATTAATTTCATGTTCAATAGTAGTGTTATTAAATGGTAATAGTTTCATCAAATGCTCAATAATTTTAGGTTTATTGATTGTATTTTTAATTTAATGGCCTTAAATTTCACATTAGCATTAACTTCACATTTTAAGTTAAATGATAGCAGTTTTCGATTAATGGTTGAAAGTTTCAGGTTAACTTTAGTTTCATGTTCAGTGGCATATGTTGGTTGTTTAATGAGTAAAGTTTCAGGTTCTTGGCCCTGGGTTTCGGATGCGCATTAAATACTTTAGATTTCAAGTACGAATAAAAATGTTTTAGGTTTCCCGGTACAAGTTTTTTGTCTAATGGTTGAAGTTTCAGGTCAATAGATTAGGACTTTAGGTTAAAATTTCATGTTTGTTGGTAATAGTTTTCATGAGTGCAACGAATAATTTTCCCGTTTGAGAATTTAATACTTTATTTATCGTGGACAATTAATTTTGGTATTCATTCATTGGTTGAATAAAAATACAAAATAATAAAAATAAATTATATGAGACAAGAGATATTTAATTCAACTGATTTTATCATGCCACATAAATTTATATATATTTATATTTATACAAGAATTTGTGGCTATATTATTACTTTAATATGTTTAATGGTGGTAGTTTACGTGTTTAATACTAGTAATTTCTACAGGTGCCCGGATATTCAAGTTCTCAGTCTTCTCAAATTTTTTATTTCACTTAATAATAAATTCAATCTTATTCGTTGGATTTGATATTATTGAATCCAACGGTCGGCATCTACCCTTCTATCGCACATCCACCTGTACGGTAGCCATGCCATTCAAATATGTAGAACCATTACAACGTCAATTCCTCAGAATTAATTGGGGAAATTTACAAAAATAACCATAAAACTTTTCACTTTTTTCATTTTAACCATCCAAACTAATTTCTATCAACATTAGCCAAACGCGCACTTTTCTCTCCAAATTGCCTTTATTTACAAATAAAAAATAACTTTTCTTTCTTCTCTGTTCTCAAAACAAAAGCAGCTTTACAAATCATCACCGGCGACGTCTGAAGGCAACGATAAACGCCGACGGCGAATGATAAAAGTGAAATCCAATTATAATCCATCCAGATTCAACACCAATCGGCATCAGTGAGTGGTATGAGTTATTTTTTGATCTTTTAATACAATTTCAGTTGGTTAATGCGATCGAGTTGTGGGGGACATGACTGTCGCACAAATTTTGGTGTGCGACAGTAACTCGGGCTCGCAGCTGCGCCGCTTGCCCGACAAGCGCAAGCTCGCTCCTGTCGCTGGACAGCGGTTCCCTCCTTGGTCAGCACCACTCAACTCAAAATAATACACTCCCAAAATAACAACCACCACTACAAACAATCCCACTACCACCATTCTCAAACTACAACCATTATCATTCTAAAATTTCATTTTAAATAAATAAAATATAAATAAAATAGCTAACCTAGGTTTTGAAGACTGTAGATGATAGATCGATGGTAGATCAGGTGCCGTTAATAGATGAAGCCGCCGCCGTCGAGTGCTTGAGTTGCCGCCGGTTATGGGTGTTTGTTCGGTTTGGGAGAGATGAGGGTAAAGAAAGATTGTTGGGGAAAGATATGAGAGGGATATTTTGGTCTCAAAGATTTTCTTTTGGCTAATGTTGATAGAAATTAGTTTGGGTGGTTAAAATAGAAAAAGTGAAAAGTTTTGTGGTTATTTTTATAAATTTCCCGAATTAATTAGGAAGACTTATTATTCAAATGTAGCTTGCTATGTTACAGACTCTGCATGTAACATAGCAAATGGGGAGCATCCACGCGAAAAGCTGTGGGAACTCAGCTGATACAAGGCCAGTTTGCACTGTAACGTAACTTTGTCCTTCAGATGTAATAAAGAACTCCAATAACCAAAGACAAATTGGATTCATTAACTAAAGAATAACTCAGGGCCACGTAGCATGTCAGTATATAGCCACGTAATAAGCCTAAGGACCTACTTAAAGACACATGTTTATTACTTGTAATAATTTTTTCCCCCCAAAACTACAGCGATCATTGTTTTGGGCAAATCTAAAGTGCATTAAACTTTAGTTTGTATTTTCTAAGCTTTGCACATCTTTAAGTTATGGAGGACATTTTCTGATTCTCTTAAAATTGAATATACGTTACAAAAATACTAAGAGTAAAACATAACATTTGAAATATATAACAAAAAACGTGATGTAAGATAATAATAGACGGTCTAACTCTAATAATAAAAAATATTCTTCTCAATACTCAAGTAATAAAATCGAACTTCAGTAAATACTTGAGTTACTAGAAAAATATACCCGAGGCACTGTAGTCTGATTGTCCAAAATTTTGTCTCCAGGTTTCGTCATCCGAAATGGTCATTAAAAGTTTAAACTTTAATCCTATTTAAGACAACAACAAATTAAGCAGGTAGGTCCGGGCCCTCCGACATTGGATTCTAGCCCCTTTGGTTTCGTAAAACGATAAGATGAATAATACCGAGAGACAAGGCTTTAAGTTTACATGGTATCTTTTTAAATAAAAAAGACGGGTCTTCTATGATTTTATAATTTTTTTATAATATCGTAAAAAATATATATTATTTTTTTATTACGTAAAAAATATATATTATTAGTTCTAATCAATAGTACACATATCTCTATTAATAAAAAAAATTTTAATTACCGCGGCATAGTTGGAAGACAATCTTGAAGCAGAATTATTTCAACACTCCATAGGCATCTATGTCCGCAATTGCAGTTGTTATTCTCCTAATACTCACCGTCATACAAACAGTTTGCCCTCTCATCGCATTTTAGATGAATTTATACAATTTTCGAATATGAATTTTTAGAAGGATTAATTTCATGTGCATTTATTGCCGCTTTTTCTATTCTTTGTACCTCAATCACAAAATAAGAGAGATAATCATGTAATTGTGATTGACTATTATGTTTTTGAGATGTAGTTGCTACAAATTAACTTATATAAAAAAAATTTTAAAATACGTCTATTATATTACACTTACTTAATATATGTATGACATATATATTTGATATAAATGTAACTATTAATTAAAAGGATGTACAATAAAGATACCTTAAGATCTCTCTAGTATGATATAACTTTTTACATCTTTCGTTTTTTTATCCTTTCTTTTTATTTCTTGCTAGGTAGGCTGACTTGTCGTTCTGGTATGATGACTGATATGGTTTGCCACTTTAATAAAGTTTATTTTTTTTCCGATTTGTCGTGATTATTATTCAATAAAAAATATAAAGAAAGAAAACGATACCGTTTTAATTATGTATGTAGTCTAATGGCTATTCGTCAGTTCACTTTTAAATTGTGTGACTTGACTTAAATGAATTTAATTTGTGGCTGCTTTTGGCCTATTCGGCGATCTAGTGGCCAAAGCGTTGTTTGCTTGAATAATTGAGAGGGGAAACAAAATTATTCAATTTTACAAGAAAGCAACTTGTTTCATTTTTAGCAATAAGAAAGACTTCGGAGAGGTAAAAAAAAAAAATCAGTCCTGTATTCATTTAATTTTTGCTGGTCCAATTACAGTCCACATACGTTGCTCTCACGTTCAATCACTTTAGAAACAAATATAGATTTAAAAAATGCAATGCCAGGGAGGCAGCGTTCATCTTTTTCCAAGTTGTCAGGGCCACATTTTGAAGGAAAATGCTAAGTATTAAGAAGAACGAGAGAAAGACGAGAGAATGAAGCATGTGTTGAGAGAAGAGAGAGAGAAAAAAAGTTGACAGAAGATAGAGATCAAATAAAACGACAGCTTAGATTGTAGTTTCTCTCGTCCTTCTCTCGTTCTTCTAGCCATTTAGCAACGCTCCATTTTGAATACTTTTCAACTAATTTACGAATTTTGGGTAATAATATATTTGAACAGGGAAAAGAGAGATGAAAAAAAATTAAAATTTAGGCATTAGAAAAGCAGTGGAATATTGGAATAAGTCCAATTTAGAAAGTGGTTGAAAATATAATATTCCACGCCAAACATGAATGAGTCTTGGAATTTGTGTAAAGTTAGGGGAAAAAATGAAAAACCAAAAAGTAAAAAAGAAAGTCTTTGTCTGTAAGACCGCGTCAATGTTCATGCGAGGGCCTTTTTGAGTCAATTATTGGATTTCTTCATAAATGCAGGGCATAAGCTACCGACAGGGCAATTTTAAGTTTCTTGTTATTCAACTTGAGATCACTCTGGCTTGATTACTTGGTTGTTATCTAAAGATTATTCTAGGTCTCACTATTATTTTGTTAATAATGCAGCAAGTGATAGAAAATATGGATAAAAGCGAGCAGGCATCAATTGATATGGAGAAGTTAGCAGAATCTTTGAGTGGGAAGCTCAAGACCTTGCGTTATCCCTCATCCAAAGCGAGTTGCATCTACAGAGTTCCTCAGACCAGGCGGTGTTTCCATCCAATTGATTACACTCCGCAAATTGTTTCAATCGGCCCGCTTCATCATGGTAACCCAGAGTTACAAGCAATGGAAGAGCATAAGCTAAGATACTTGCATCACTTTCTCCGACGAACTAAGGTAAGCATGGCACATTTCCTTGAATTTATAAAGAAAAAGGAGACGGAGTTGCGCAATTGTTATGCAGACACCATTGATCTTGAAAGTGATGAGTTTATAACGATGATTTTAGTGGATGCTGTCTTTCTCATTGAGTTGTTTCTTAGAGCAATTCATTTTCCTACTTTTATAACTGATGATGATATCTTATTTAAGAAACCATCAGAGTTGAGTGTCCTGGGTCTTGGAATGCGATATGACATTTACCTGCTAGAAAATCAGCTACCATTATTCATTTTCAGTGAGTTGTTTGATCTAGCCAAAACAACAACCCACAATGATGACATTTATGAGGGAATTTCCCTTATGAATCTTACCCGTTCATGGTTCTCCCGTGATCGCCATCTTCTAACAATAAACGCTGAGGATTTGATAGGAGTCCACTTTTACGAAGCTAAACACTTTCTTGATCTGATTATACTCTGTCTTCACTCTCTTCAGCCACCCCATTCACCCGCCGAAAGTGAATTCCCCTTCCGCAACATACCTGGTGCAAAGGAACTTTATCGAGCAGGCGTCAAGTTTAAATCAGGATCAAACAAAAATCTACTTGACATCAAATTCGATAAAGGGACTCTGGAAATTCCGATTTTCAGTTTGTTTGATTCCACAGAGCGTTTCTACAGAAATCTTCTAGTTTTTGAGACTATGCATGTTTATCCGGCCAAATATTTTAATGACTATGTCATAACCATGACTTACTTTCTGGTGACACCAAAAGATTCGGATCTACTCATTCAAAATGAAATTATTGGTCTAGGGGATAGTGAAAAATTGTCTACTGTTTTCCATAGCCTTATCAAAGATTGTGTCAAGGGTGCTGATTTCCAATATGCCGATGTCGCTAGAGCTCTACAGACCTATTGCAAATCACCATAGCACAGTTGGAAGGCAAATTTGAAGCAAAATTATTTCAACACTCCGTGGGCATCTATCTCTGTCATTGCAGCTGTTATTCTCCTCCTACTCACCGTCACACAAACAATTTGTTCTATCATCGCATTATAGATTAATTTCTAGAGCTTTCAAATTATGTGTTTTTCTGCTGGTGTACATCAATCACAGAATAAGAGAGATTCATTATGTAGTTGTGTTGTGTTAAGTTTGATTTTCAATAATTGTTGGGGGATAAAAAAGGAGATTAATTAATCAAGAAAATGAAATTGCTGAGGGGATTTGCTGAAGAGTTATGTGCACTCATTTTTCTCCACTACTCATCTTATTTGCAAAATGTAATGACCAAACTATCCTCACCAAAGCCTAGACATTTACTTGTGTTCAAAGGCCATTTAAGGGAGACAAGTATAAAAAATTATAAAGGATAGTGAGCAAAAGAAGGAAACGGAAAAAAAGAGGGGGGGGGGGGGGAATAAAAGGGATCAGGATTATTTCCTGATCTGATCATGTCCTGACCAAATAAATCAATTATTGATTGGTTGTTAATAAATAAAAAAAAATAAAAAAAGTTAAATTTTACACATACACAACTAAAAGACACATGACAAAAAATCCTTAAAAGCTCAGTAATGCTCAGATGAGGAGAGGATCCTCTTCCGAATAAAAGAGGGGAGTGGGGCTTTACCTAGGGAGGATTTTTATTTTTATTTATTATTTTTTTCCTCTCTTCTCCATGTCAACAACTAAAAGACACATGGTAAAAAATCCTTAAAAGGTCAGTAATGCTCAGATGAGAAGAGAATCTTCTTCCGAATAAAAGAGAGGAGTGGGGTGTTACCTAGGGAGGATTTTTATTTATTATTTATTATTTTTTTCCTCTCTTCTCCATGTCATCTCTTTCTCTCTTCTTCTCATTGAGAAATTCTTTCTTTTACACTCTACTTTATTTTTCTATAAATTACTCCAAAAGCTTTTGGTTTTAAGGCAATGTTTATTAGGACACATGAGTAGTGGCACAAGTTTTTCCTAAAGGCCCAAAAACTGACTTGAGTATTGGAGGGTTCACGCTTAGGTATTCACAGGTTAATCGTCAGTGGTCGCAGGACATCTTAACGATTGGTCAACGAATTCTCCGCCAAATAAATTTAATGTTGATGCAGAATTCTGATATTAAGTCGCTAATCGACTAGATCAGATTTGGGCATCAACAATAATTACTCCATCACCAGTAATTATAGTTTGATTTTCATTATAGCTCTCCAATAATATTTTCAAAAATATTTTATTAAAATTGAATCATTAATTTAATGTAAGGATTAAAATTTACCCCACTATCATTAATTTTATTGGAATTTTTATACAGAACCAATGAAGGAATTATTATACATCCTGTGATTGAGCTACACAAAACAGAAGCACTCCAATAATTCATTTTCAATGGGTAATTCCCCATTTTCTAGAGGGGGTACAAGATAACTCATGATCATAATGTAGTCATTAAAAAAACAGGTACAGCCATGCGTACTCTCGAAAACTAGAATATTTCTATGAAAGCTCCCTGTGGTATAATATACTATAAGAGAAGAAATTTCAAGGATCCCTTTATTAAAACTGATTTCAAGTGGAACCCAACTTAAATTTGACTCCAGGTTGGTGAACTTCTTTTCACCAGGTATTTTTAACCTCCGAATTCACTTTGGGCTCGGGACGGGGGTAGCTGAAACAGAGTCTTAGCAAATCAAGAAAATGTTTTGCTTCTGGGAGAATTTCAAGACAACTATTTCGGAACCAATGGGTACTTGTGATCGGGGAAAGTCCCTCGTAATAGTCACCATAGGTTGCTATTTTTGCAAGTTCAAACAATTCATTGAGGATGAATAACGGAAGCCGATTTTCTAGCAGCCACTATTCAGCCACATTCTTTATAAGTGTAAGAAAATCTTCAGCTCTCACATTAGTTCATTGCAGAAAGTAATGAAGTACCTTATTTTGTATTCTTCCATGGCTTTCACCTCTTCATTACCATGATAAAGTGGGCCAATTAAAACCATTTTTGGAGTGTAATCACTTGGATGTAAGCACCCTTTGGATAAGGGATGCAAGGTCGCGAGCTTCTTTCTCATATAATCCACAACATCATGGAATTATCCATCACCTAATTGTTTGCTGTGTGGCAGCAAACAAAGTAAATGAAAACAGTAATTGCATTCAGAAAAATTTTAAAAATAATAGAATTAATTGCAAAAATTTTAGTGTTTAGGATGTGAATGCATAACGCTCAAATATTAATGGTTGATTCAATGCTTAACACAAACTCATATGAGTTTAAATCTTTATCCATAAGTGTTAAATAGAAACAAATAGAAAATTGGGATGGAGGAGAACACCAACATATAAATAGTATTTTGATACAATACAGCTTAGACCTATTTCTATAATATAATATAATACAATATAATGTAATTTCAGACAAATATATATTAGTATATGTAGAAACTGAAGGCCACTTCGTTACTTAACACCTTGAGTTTCTGCCCAAGATCTTTGATCCAGACTCCTAGATGCTTCTTGTGCTGACTTGAAGAAACGTTAACCAAGAACTCAGAGTAACAGATCAACAATGGTTTAAGGATCACTAAAGATCAAAGACTTAAAGAATCAAACAATCAGAAAGAATAAAGAACAGGAGTGATTTAACGTGGTTCAGCTAATTCTCATTAGCTTACATCCACGGAGGAACAAGACAACAGGCCTTTTATTGAATGATCTTCAAGTACAGAGATTTACAGAGTATATTCGATAGAACCCTCTCCTCTACCAGAGTAATAACCCCTTATATACTCCTTAGCTCAACACCAGTTTGTTACACTAGAATCAGCCGCATCCAGCTGCTTACAACCACCTGGGAACGATTCCAGAAGCTCACGTGTGAGTCACGTTTCATTAACGGCTTATAACAACCTTACTCCTAGCTTCTTAATCGTGTGCGTCTCACGTGATTCATTAATCCTAAAACGGCAGCCAATGACATCGTTCAAGTGAGTGTTGAAGCTGAACACCTAAACGCACTCCAGAGGGTCGTTTAGAAGCCATTGAATTGATTTCATTTGTTACATTACAGTATAAAATCAGTATTTTAATGCAATATAATACAATATAATGTATGTTGTCAAACATGCCTATATGTATTCTTTTTATTCAGTATATTTATTGAAAAATAAGTGATCGTTGATTCAATGACTATTAGCTGCTAACTTGATATCAATCGATGCATGGTCCATGCTATACATATTTCTGTCGCTTGCTACGGCAGCAACACGAAATATATGAAACTTGGTGTTTTTTTTTTAAATTTAATTACAATTTTAATATATTTCGGGTTGCTGCCTTAGCAAGCGACAGAAATATGTATAGCATGGACCATGCATCGATTGATATCAAGTTAGCAGATTCTTTGAGTGTGAAGTTCAAGACCTTGCATGACCCCTCATCGGAAGAGTGTTGCATCTACAGAGTTCCTCAGTCCCGACGGTGTTTATACCCAAGAGATTACACTCCGCAGATTGTTTCAATCGGCCCGCTTCATCGTGGTAACGAAGAGCTGAAAGCCATGGAAAATAATAAAATAATATATCTGCGTTACTTTCTTGAACGAACAAAGGTAAGCATGCTGCATTTCATTGCATTTGTAAGGGAAAGGGAAGTGAAATTGCGCAATTGTTATGCAGATACCATTCGTCTTGGAAGTGATGAGTCCGTAACCATGATTTTATTAGATGCTGTCCTTCTAATTGAATTATTTCTGAGAAAATATAAGGGTAATTTCAGAACTGATGATAATCCCTTATTTAGAAAATCAGAGATGAGTTTCCTGGGCATACAAATGCGATACGACTTGTACTTAGAGGAAAATCAGCTTTCATTATTCATTCTCAGTGAGTTTTTTAATCTAGCCAAAACTGCTGACTATGGTGACGTTTGCTTTGGAATTTCCCTCATATCTATCACCCGTTCTTTTTTTTTCTCCCAAGAATCCACCTTTCTTCCAATAGGTGATATAAATTTTATAGATACCCACTTTTCCAAAGCTAAACATTTTCTTGATCTTATTATCCCCTGTCTCCAGCCATCTCAGCCACGGGACCAAGTGAATTCAATTATTAAAATATTCCCGGGGCAAAGGAACTTCGTCAAGCTGGAGTCAAGTTTGAATCAGGGCCAAGATCACAGAATCTACTTAACATCAAATTCAATAATGGGATTCTAGTAATTCCATCCTTTACAGCATTTGGTTGTCGTACAGAATGTTTATATAGAAATCTTCTAGCTTTCGAAATGTGCATGGCTGTCCCCCATATTTTAATGACTATGTTGCGATCATGTATTGTTGGGTCCATCTCATTTGGGGGCCCAAAAGCCCAAAGTCCAAATAAGTTTGTTTAGTTTGTAATTATTACTAAGTCTTGGACTTGGATGAAATTTATCATGTAATTTGGCTATAAAAGCAAGCGCTGCCCTACTGAATCGTAAGTGAAAATAGCGTGAAAAACAGCGGCAGCAGGGAAGAAAAGCCGCAAGAGAGAGAAAAGTCAGTAGAAGAGAATAGTGATTTTAATCTTTAATTGGGTGATTGGAAGGTGAAATTAACTCCGTTTTCTTTCAAATTTTAAGGGTAAGTTTCTGGCATCGCCCTCTACAATACTACTGGTCTTGATTTTTATTTTATTCTCTCCTTGGCTATTATTTGAGAAACCTACTTGTTAGAGAGACAGTTATTAGGCTGTTACTGTAAGTCAAGAATAGTGAGATTCTTGATGTTGGTAGCCTCTAGTATTATCTAGAGAAGTTTTTGTACTGTAATCCCATTAATATAGTGGAAGTTTATATTGACTACGACATACCATTCAAATGGTGGTTTTTCCCGTTTTAGGTTTTCACGTAAAATTTGTGTCTCTTGTGGTTGGTTGTTGCTTTGGATTTATTGATTTATTTTTCTATTTGTGGTGCACATCCTATTTTAATCACACAAAGAAGAAAAGAGTTTATTTCCTACTTTCCAAAAGATGACATACTCATTCAAAATGGTGGGGGTTGAAATATTGTTGCTTCAAAAGCCTTTGAAAAGATTTATTGATTTATTTTCATTGATAATATACAAAGCCTACTTTTGCTAGGGGTGGGAATAAACATTCAACGGTTCGATTCGGTTTTTGTTAAAATTTTCATAATCATTCGATTACGATTATTTTAAAATCATAATCGCGATTAATCAAATTATCGAAATAATCAAATACTCGATTAATTGAAAAAGAGATTTTTATTATGGGCTTTTTTAAATTTAAAATCTTAAATTAATAAATTAAAAAGTTAACAAACCTATGTCTCAAAGTATGTTTGTTCAAATCAAAATAAATTTTTTTTAAATTTAAAATCTTAAATTAATAAATCAAACCACAAACAAATAAGAAAAAATATTAGAATAAATACAAAAAATCAAAAAATCCTTTCCCAACATGTCAAATTTCCTACAAAAACTCTCCGCACTCCAAAAGATGACATACTCATTCAAAATGGAATTATTGGGCTGGGGGACAGTGAAATATTGTCAACTGCTCTCAAAAGCCTTAGAAAAGATACTCTGATGGATCGTGATTTCCTATATGCCCGTGGTCATTGATAATATACAGGCCTACTGCAAATCACCATGGCATAGTTGGAAAGCAAAATTGAAGCAAAATTATTTCAACACACCATGGGCATCTATCTCCGTCATTGCAGCTGTTATTCTTCTCTCCTCACCGTCGCACAAGCAGTTTGCTCTATCATCGCATTGTAGATTAATTTCACTTGTATTGCCAGTTGACTGTTTTGTGTACCTCAATCAGAAAAAAAGAGATAATCTTGTATAAATAAAATAAGAAAAAAAGTGGCAAAATACTTTAACAATCCATGGGCAACCATCGCTGTCATTAGGGCTGCCGTTAATTTGTAGTAACCATCATATGCAAACAGCTTGTCCCATGATAGCACTGTAAATTAATTTCTACTATTTCCAATAATTCGGAAAGATTTCACTTATTTTACAATTTTTTTTTGTCCTTTTTTGGCTCAATCTCAGAATATATAATAATAAAAACGGTTATCACATTCAGATGAATTTGCTAGTAACTGATCATTTTAAAATATTTCTTTAGTCTTTATAATTACGGAGTTAAAGATAAAATTAAATTTTGTATGTCCTAGTCCAACTAATGACAAGTAACAAATGGGCAACGGATCGTGCTGGGTTAAAGTCTTTTAAGAGAATGATAAGAAAATGGATCAATTTCACAATTAAAATAATTGAAGAACGATTGGACAGGGGATAGTCAAGCAGTGTCAAATTTTCTCCGCAACATTGACAAAGAAGCTATATTTTGTGCTGACGATTTGCAGTATTCGGTTCCTGTTCAAGATCTAAAGGACCATTGCAGATACCCTTTGCACAAGTGGAAGGCAAACTTGAAGCAAAATTATTTCAACACTCCATGGCCATCTATTTCTGTCATTGCGGCTGTTGTCCTCCTCCTACTGACTATTGTACAAACAGTTTGTTCTATCATCGTATCGTAGGAGTAGGATAATTTCTACTATTTTTCAAATCGTGTGTTTTCGGATGGATTTGATATTTTTAATATGCCAGTGTTTCTGTTTAGTTTAGTTCAATCACACAATGTACAAAAATGAGAGTGGTTGATTTTGTACTTGTCAATATTGGATGATGACTTAACTAAGATCTGTAATTGTGCCATGTTATATGGATCAGTGATTGCGCCAAATATATTAACTTTAACGAAATTTTATTTGTTTAAAAATAATAGTAATAATAATAATAGATGAACTAGGTTTTACATAGATCAAACTTGGTTCGGGTTTGTTGACTCGTGTATTGAGACCACGTGGCCACTTAATAAGAGATAAAGGACTCTGTTAATATAAATTGACAAGCTTGGTCTTGTTCGTCACATATATAAAAGGTTTGTTCATTATATAAATGAACTCATAACTGCTGCGGTTCCGTATGATTTGTTGCCAAAGTTCAAAAAGTTGAGGGTGTTATCTTTAGAACAATACCATGTCACTGAGTTAACTAATTCATTTGCAGAGTTGAGGCTTTTAAGGTGCCTCAACCTTGTTGGCAATACTATAAAAGCTTACACGAGTCAACAAGCTCACCATTGAACTTGAAAGTTTTGATATTAAGAGACTCTTCTTGTCTGATCAAGTTGCCAACCAAAATGAAGAACCTCAAGAAGTTGTCTAATTTTATTGTGGGCAAGTATGGCTCTGTATCTGGTTCGATATATTTGAAGAATTTAAAATTTATTCGTGGAGAACTTTGTATCTCAGGATTAGATAACGTTAATGATTCACAGGATGCAAAAGAAGCCATGTTATGTGAGAAGCAGAATCTTAAAGCTTTGTCATTAGAATGGGGGTCTCAATTTGACATCTCAAGAGACGAAGCAATAGAAGAAAATGTGCTTGACATGCTCCAACGTCAAAAAGATTTAAAAGGGCTGACAATCAGGCATTATGGTGGTGTAAGATTTCCATCTTCAGTCGCCAATCCATCATTCTCCATGATGGAGGTCCTTAACTTAGAAAATTGTAAAAATTGCACATCCTTGCTGACTCGATTGAGTTTAGTTAAACACATTGTTATTAAAGGGTTGAAGAAATTGAAAAGCATTGTTGTTGAGTTTTATGAAAAGTTGCCCAAATCTTTTTCTTTCACTCGCGACACTTAGCTTTGAGGATCCGCCAAAATGGGAGTATCGAGATACCAAATTCAATAAAAATGGTCTTGTCACAGAATTCTCTAGCCTCTGTGAACGTTTCATTATAAAATGTTCCAAATTCTGTGGAAAATTACCGGCGCATCTAGCCTCATTGGAGAAACTTATTGTTAGTAAATGTGGAGAGTTGGTAGTTTCACTCTCAAGCTTTCCGAAGCTCTGTAAATTAGAAATTGATGGATGCAAAGGACTTGTGTGCAACATGTCTCCAGTTGATGCTAAGTCTGTTGAGTGCAAGACTATTTCAAGTAGTTCATTCAAAACAGATGGATGCAAAAGGATGATATATTATGATTTTCCAGCTACTAGCTCTGTGACCGTTTCAAATCTTTTGGAGTTTGGAAAAATTTTAAAGCAAGGATTTGAGCTGGTAGAGGCTCTGTGGATCAGCGATTCTGACCAGATCGAGTCACAGCTTCGAACGGAGAAACCAGAACAAGGGCTACATGTTATCACCTTATTTGAAGAGGTATCAATTGAATAAAGTTTTCTTAAAATCCCTTTTTCTAAGATGGGCATATTCTACTCGCCTAAAGGATGCAAACGAACTTGCTCGAAGAGAAGGCATCTTACACTCTTGCTCGGAGGGCGTATATTCCTTTATTCCTCATATTCAAAAGCCCTGTTACAAGACTTTTACTTATTAAAGACTTTTTTTTTTGTCATAAGTCTTGTTTCATTTTCAGAGATCAACTTTTTTCTGAATAATTTGCGATCTCTAAGAATTGGAAAGGCCAGAATTATAAATTCCTTGCCTGAGGAAATTATAGCCAACAATTCACAACTACAAAGCTTATATATCAGTGGTTGTGATTCTCTGATTTTCATTGCAAGATGGAAGCTATCTTCATCTTTTAAAAGCCTTGAGATATGGGATTGTGAGAACTTGTAGCATTTGGTCGATGGTGAAAAGGATGATCCTTCTTTGTCTTTTTCATCTAGGACATTGAATCGCCTGAAGATAATTCATTGCCGAGAGATGACCAATTTATCATCAGGAATCCAGCTACATGAGGCACTTGAATATTTTGACATACTTGGTTGTCCAAAATTAGAGTCAAAACCCAATGGCCTAAATAATCTCAACTGTCTATAGTGTATTAAGATATATGATTGTCTAAGTCTTGTTTCATTTGCAGAAATAAGGCTTCTCGAAAGCATTTCAAGTGTTGTCATTGAAAGATGTGAGAAGTTTGAAGCCCTGCCCAATGACATGCATAAACTCAACTCTCTTCAACAATAGGTATTGTTGAATGTCCGAGAATTGGGTCATTTCCAAAAGGTGGTTTCCCACCAAGTCTAACAACACTTTATATTGCTAGAGATGTGAAAGTGTTATGTCAGGCATTTATCTAGTAAGGGTTGAACAGGCATACCTCTCTTAGACGACTCCACATCCGTTGTTGTCTTAAAGCAAAGGCTTTTTTAGACGAGGAGATGGGAATGATAATGATTTTATTATTCTTTTGTTTTATGTGGATGAATGCTACTAAGATGAATAATCTGAAAAAATAGCTTAACAAGTCTTTTGCAATGAAGGACTTGAGATCGGCAAAATAGATTCTTGACATGAAGATTTCTCGTGACAGAAAAATTAGGAAGTCATGGTTTTCCCAAGAAGCATATATTGAAAGGATTCTTGAAAGATTTATCATGGGTAATGCGAAATATGTTTGTTCTCCACTTGTAGGCCATTTTACGCTTAGTTCTGAGCATTATCCTTCTAGTGAGAAAAAGAAGCAAGAAGTGAGAGGAGTTCTTTATGCTTCAGCAGTTGACAGTTTGATCTATACCATGGTTTGTGCAAGACTAGATATTGCTCATGTGCTTGGTGTAATCAATCTGTTTCTCTCCAATCTGGGCAAAGAACTTTGGACAATAATGAAGTGGATTTTCAAACATCTTAATGGTGCTTCCAAGGCATGTTTATATTTTAGTGGTGACAAACCTTTGCTACAAGTGAACACAAATGCAGATATAGTAGGAGATGTTGATTTCAGAAAATTCTTTTCAGGATATTTGCTCACATTTACTGGAGGAGCAGTCTTATGGCAGTCCAGACTTCAGCAATGTTTCGCTTTGTCTATCACTGAAGCAGAACATTTTGCAATTACTGAAAATTTCAAAGAAACCTTGTGGATGAAGAATTTCCTACAAGAGCTGGATGTGAAACAAGATAACTATATTGTATACTGTGATAATTAGAGTGCTATTTACTTGGCAAAAAAATTGACATATCATTCGAAATCTAAGTATATTGATGAGAAATATCATTCGATAAGAGACATACTTGAGAAGAAAAAATTGTAGCTTGAAAAGATTCACACAATGGAGAATGTGTAACGCCCAAATTCCATTATTTTATTTTTTATTTTAATGAAATTTTTAAATGGCATTATTGTCCTTATAAATAGGGGTTATTCATGAGAGAATTTTTTGAAAATGGTTATTTTTCCAAAGTTATTAGGGCTTCTTAAAACTCCCTATAAATTCATATGTTTCCAATTATATAACCCTAATTCAACAACGCTCTTTTTCTTCTCTGCTGCTCTCAACGCTCTCATCAAACCGTATGGCTTTAAACGATTGTTTAGGAGAGAATTGGAGTGATTGGTATGTTATTTTTTTATTTTCCCCCTCAATACTCCTAATCACATTATCTAAGGTTTATAATGCATGATTTACATTGTGATTAGGTTTTTTTTAGGGTTTTGATTAATTAGGAGTTTGGTGAATCAACTCTTGGCATAATAAGCATGTAGGATGATTCTGGACAGCATGATATCTTGATTTTTAAACTTATATTTTGTGAACGAATTTTCTTAGGAAATTTACATTCTGAAACTAGACATGTAAAACTTCCTTAATAAATTTTATTTCATCAAATTCGATTTCGTTTTCAAATTAATATGTATTTTCAAAATAAGAACCACTGCGCTGGAAAACTGCGATTCCAGCATTCCCATTGGCTTTACGAAATTATTAGTACCACCAAATGAACTCGGAAAATTATGAAATTTTATATGGAAGTTAGTATACGTGTCTAGTAATTCCGGTTTTAATTTTATAATTTTCTGATTATTAATTTATTTTATAAAAATCCCAGAACCCGTTCTGTTTGGTAAAGGGTTATGTGAAAGCAGTTTCGAATTGGTTGAGAAATAAATAGTTTTGAAATGTTTTTGACATTGGAACCTCTCGAAAATTTTACATGGGGTACTCATGGATGTCCAGAATTGTCCCATAGAGTATTATGTCATTCTGAGTTTTAGATTAAGAGTTAAAATTCTGAGAATCCGACCTGTTTGGGAATGAATTAGAAAAGAAGATTTTTAAAATGAGTTATTGATAGTTGTATTTTGTATCTGTTTAAGGTATTGGAGGTGTTTAAGGCTCTTAGACGCTTAGAGGTGCGTAGTTCGAATTCTTTTGCCGAGGTAAGTAACTTCATTCCTAGTATATTAGATATGTATAAGTACTTTGATATTATTATAAGTATAAATGTTTTTACACTATTAAGAAAATTAAATAATTTTCGTAACAAAATTAGTTTATGAAAAAATGTTTTCAAGCCTAAATTCTTTTTAACAAAGTATTTTATAAATGCTTTTTAAATATATAAGTTATTTTGTTATATGACTATGTTTTATGATTTTATGTGTAAAATAAGTTTCAAGCCTAAATTATTTTTATGGACTTCACGAATCTGATACGAATGTTTTATACTCATGTATGATTTCAGTTATTGATGATTGTATAGGATTTCTAATGTTTTGGCTCATTGTCCATAGTTATTCTGATTCTGATTCTGATTCTGATCGTAATATATGATATATCTGTCTGGACCAGTACTGGGTTTCTGTTCTGAATGTGCACACAATATTCTAATTTTGTCTGGGCTAGGACATCAGAACTATAGCTGACACTATGTGACATGAGCTAACCTTTTGTTTTCTGCGAATGCGATATATGATTTGCTTTCGTAAGTAATCATGTTTTTGATATTCTGAATTACTATGAGTTTATGTTACTTTATCATGATATGATGTTTTTATGAAATTACGGATTATGATAGATATGTTTTTCTTATAAATAAAAAGAGGCTTACAATATTTTAGGTATCGATAGACCTAGTGTGTTAGGAATGATTTTCCTTACCGAGTTGACGATTTACCCATCGTCATTACTTTTTGCAGATTAAGTTCCTTGGAGAAGTGCGCTTAGCTTTGGAGTTAGTAATTTTCGTTTCCATTTGCCATTTGAATAAGAGGAGAAATAGACTCATGTCTCCACTTAGTTTATTTCTATTATGAACCTATAATTTGGAGTTGAGATTTTTATTATTTTTATGTTTCTGGAGAGTTTTTTTAGTGTCAGACTTTTGAACTTATGGATTTATTTGAATAAGTTTTGAGGTATTTCAGTTGGTAATTTGTGAGTAGAGATTATGATTTGTGAGTAACCTCCTTCTTCACGTGCTCTGCATGTGTTAGATTTAGGGTGTTACAAAATGAATCATATATGATGACAAAGTCATTATCTAAAGAGAAGCTAAAAAGTTGTAAGCAAAGAGCGGGCTTGGTAGTGCCCTCCACGTAATCTGGAGGAGATGATTTTTTGGGTTCATCTCATTTGAGTGACCTAAAAGCCTAAAGTCGAAAAGGCTTGCTTAATGTGTAATTATCATTAAGCATTGGACTTAAATGAAATTTGCCAAAAAAATACATAAAAGCAAATAAGTGGAAATGGCAGCAATGTGAGAGAAAAGAGAACAATGACGTGGACAAGGTTTTCAATCTTTGATTAGGTGATTAGAAGATGAATTTAACTCAACTTTCTCCTAAATTTAAAGAGTAAGTTTTTAGTATCACTCTCTGCAATCTTACTAGTTTTTATTTTTATTTTATCATTTTGTTGGCTATTATTTGAGATACCTACTTATTACAAAGACAAATATTAGGTTGTTACTGTAAGCCAAGATTGTTGAGATGCTTGATGTTGTTGGCCTCTACTATTATCTAGAGAAGAATTCGTACTGTAATCCCATTATTAATATAGTGGAAAATTGTATCGAACTACAATCCCGTTGTTTTTCATATTTTGAGTATTCTACAAAAAAATTTGTATCTCTTATAGCTGATTTATTACTTTGAATTGTGTTGGATTATTTTTCTATTTATTAATTCGTGATACACACCTCGTTTTAATTACACAGGGGAAAATAGTTTGTTTCCTTTTAATTTTGCAGCCGCTTGTGCCAGTTTCTTTCCCAATAATTCAAAAGTCAAGAAAGACCGGTGCAAAGGAACTGTACCAATCTAGAGTCAAGTTTAATGTGAGGACTAGCAAAAATCCACTTGACATCACATTTGATAAAGGAATTCTTAAATTCCATTTCTTACAATATATGAAAATATAGAGAGTTTTTGCAGAAATGTCCTTGTTTTCGAGAGAATGCATGGCTGCATATTGAGAGAATGCATACCCGATATTTGAATGACTACATAATAATCATGGTTATCTTGTACACACTCCAGAAGAAGATGGGAAATTACTAATTCAAAATGGAATTATTGGACTGGGAATAGTGAGAGATTGTCAAATGTTTTTCTCAACCTCGTCAACGAGTGTCCATTTGGGTAAATGTTTCGGGTATAGTCATCTTTTGAAGAAAAAGAGCTACTGCAGATTGCCTTAGCAAAATTGGAAGGAAAATTTGAAGCAAAAATTATTTCAATACTCCATGGGCTTCTATTCTCCGTCGCTGGAGCTGTCATTCTTCTTGTGCTCACTTTGATACAAATAGTTTGCTCTGTGATCGCATTGAAGGTTAATTTAATTTCCACTATTTTTATTTTTTTTGTTTTCAGAAGTATTTCACCTAGTTAGAATTCACAGATCTTAAGTTTGATAGTTTGTTTGGCTAGCAAGAAAAATGACGGAAAGAGGAAGAAAAGTAATTGAACCAAAGAAATCTTTATTAAACTCAATACAATGAATTACAGTCATGTTTTACAATTTATACTGATGATTAACAGTAATAACAAACTCTGATACAGCTGTAACACTTCTATTGGTTAACCTAAAACTAATTACAACAATCCTAACTAACTTCTCCAGCTCAGCTATTCAGGTCAGCAATCCTTGTCACACAAATCTTAGCCACTGATATGCTGCTGTTGATTAAACATCTCAACACCCCTCCTCAAGCTTAACGGTCGTAGAACAACATTAAGCTTGTCTCTATAGTAATTGAAAAAGGAGTAAGCCATAGGCTTTGTTAGCACATCAGCAATGTTCCATTCACTAGGCACATACTTGATTTCCACTTGTTTACTTGTCACCTTCTCTCTTATAAAATGTACATCTAATTCTATATGCTTGGTTTTAGCATGATACACTGGATTAGTTGCTAATGCAGCAGCACCATTGTTGTCACACCAGATTGTTGGTGTTTCTCTTAATCTTAAGTTCTTTAAGTAAGGCTTGAATCCAAATGATTTCTGCACATGTTGTTGATAAAGCTCTATATTCTGACTCTGTGCTGGATTTAGCTACTGTTTGTTGCTTCTTTGAAGACCATGAAATAAGATTCTATCAAAGATAAACACAGTATGCTTCAACTAATTTTCTGTCATCAACATCACTCACCCAATCTGCATCAGTATATGCACTTAAGACTATATCACCACCTGGTTTAAACAGCAAGCCATAATCTTCAGTTGCTTTTAAGTACCTTCGAATTCTTTTACAAGCATTCCCGTGCTTCTCTCAGAAAAGAAGAAATTGACTCAACTTGTTTCTTGAAAAAGCAAGTTCGGCCTTGTGAGTACCAAATACTGTAATGCACCTATTATGCTTCTATATTCAGTGATATTAACAATCAAATTATCCTCATTTCCTGCTCTTCTTAGTTTCTGTCCCGTATTCATTGGAGTATCACTTTCTCTGCAGTTTTTCATGTTAGTTCATGTGAGTAAATCTCTTAGATATTTGACTTATGAGAGATGTAAGCAGCCCTCTGTACCTTGAGTAACTTCAATGCCAATAAAGTAACTGAATACTCCAAGAACTTTTAAAGCAAAAGTATCTCCAAGATATTTAATGAAACTCTCAATCACTGTATTATTTTCTCCAGTGATTAGGATATCATCCACATATACTAAAATAATCACAATTCCTCCAAGTTCATGTTTAAAAAACAAAGATGAATCTGCTCTTGAGTTCTGAAACCCCCACTGCAACAAGACTTTCCCTAATCTATCAAACCAGGCTCTGTGAGCCACATTTGCACTCATAAAGAGCCTTAAGCAATTTACAAACATGACCAGATGGATACCAGACAAATCCCTCAGGTTGAAACATATATACATCTTCATTGAACTCCCCATTAAGGAAAGCATTGTTGATGTCAAGTTGCCGGATTTTCTAGCTCTTCATAACAGCAAGACTAAGTATAATTCGCACAGTAGATTGCTTAACCACTGGACTAAAAATCTCAAAATAATCAATACCAGGGGTTTAATGAAACCCCTTTGCAACCAAACGTGCTTTATACTTAGAGACAGAGCCATTTGCATTATGCTTAATGCGAAACACCCACTTACAACCAACAACTTTAGTAGCTTGAGAGGCTGGAACAAGAATCCAAGTTTTATTTTTCATAAGTGCATCATACTCACAGCATTCACGCTTTCCATTTAGGGTCCTGAAAGAGCTTGACAAATTTAGAAGAGTTCTATTCTTTAAGAACAGAAGAAAATGCAAGAAACTTTGGCTTAAATATACCTGCTTTTGCTCTTATAACCATTGGGTGAGTTGGCAGTGGAACATGATCAGAGACAGATGGTTGTAGATTGGGCACTATAGATGAAGATGAAGATGAGTGTGGAGAATTATAGGACATACTATGATAAGGATCAGTGAAAGATGGATTTGGAGGGAAAAATGATGAGGATGATGAAGAACTTGAAGAGGAAGAGGAAGCTGGGACTGAATCTGGCTGAAGCTGTCGTACATTATTGTCACTTGAGCCTGAAGAATCATGAAGAGGAACTAACATAGAAGAGGTTTTAAACATAGGATGTCTATACTCAGAGACAAAGGCTGAAGATTGTTGAGAAAAGAGAGGATCAGTGGAGAAAGGAAATTCAAATTCATTAAACACCACATGCCTAGCAACATAGATAACACCTTTTGGACTTAGACACTTGTGACCCTTGTGGTCTATACTATAACCAATAAACAAACACTTTGTAGTATGAAAATTTAGTTTGTGTTTGTTATAGAATCTCAAATAAGGAAAACATGAACAGCCAAAACATTTAAGAAAGGCATAGTCAGGTTTGTGTTTAAAAAGGATTTCAAAGGGTGATTTGTGTGTGGGCAGAACAGAAGTTGGCAATCTATTAATAAGAAAAGCTGACGTTGAGAATGCTTCCCACCAGAAACTTAGAGGTAATTTGGCTTGTGCAAGAAGATTTAAACCCATCTCTACAAGGTGTCTGTGTTTTCTCTCCATTGTTCCATTTTGATGGTGTGTGTGAGAACAAGAATGCCTGAATAGGATTTCATGTTTGTGAAGATAAGGTACAAATGATCTGAACTCACCCCCCAATCTGCCTGTAAGATTTAATGGCTTTGTCAAATTGTTTTTCAACCTGAGTTCGAAAAATGATGAAGACAGATAGAGCCTGGGATTTGGTTTTCAAAGGATAAACCCAAGTATATCTACTATAATCATTAACAAAGCTAATATAGTATTTGTAACCATTTAGAGAAATGATGGGTGATGGACCTCATAAGTCAGTATGTATAAGTTCTAAAAGAGAGGATGTTTTGATCTCAGTGACTCCAAAATGCAGTTTATGAATTTTTCCATATTGACAGGCATCACAAAAGTCAGGAAATGGAGTTTTATTACTGTATTGCAGATGTTTACAGTTAGTGAGTACATGTTTCAAGACCTTTGAACTAGGATGACCAAGTTGCCTATGTAAAACATTTATTGGAGTACTAGAAATTGTGCTGGAATGACATTGGATTTGAGTATCTGATCTATAATAAGACTGCAAATCATTTGAACAATGTGACATCATAAACACAGGTACTAAACATGAATCTTTGTTAGCAGTTGAAAGAAACACTTGATTAGTTTTATTTCTAGGTCAAGTTTCAGCTTATACAGACCTTTCATAGCCACACCTTCCAGCAGAACTGTCCTCTTCTTCTTGTCCTTGAGAAAGCAAGTATTTCCATAAAATTCAATGATCAAAGAATTATCAGTTGTTAGCTTAGAAATGCTTAAGAGATTTTTGGTAATGTATGGCACAAACAGAAGATTTTTAAGCAATAATTTGTTATTTCCAACTGCTAAATGAGTACTTCCTATATGAGAAATAGTAAGGCCATATCCATTTCAATTATAAGCTTTTCATTACCTTCATAAGGTTCACCGAGACCGAGATTGTTGAGATCATTAGTGAGATAATGAGTTGCTCCACCGCCAATGTACCAGACCATCATCCATTATAGTTTACGGTGTTGCCATATAGCGACATATTTCTCTCGATTATAACCTTGATTGAATCTCGGATTATAGTTTCCTTGATGTGGATACCTCATTCTTTGGAACAAAATCCTTATTGAATCGATTTTTATAGATATCGAAGTGTGTCCTATAGTAAAACACACTTGACATCTAGGTTGATACTCCGTGATAAAAATTTTCCAGGCATCGTGTTACCGCCACCTTGATTCTAAGTTCTTCTTCCATACATATTATTTCCTCTGCCACATTTCTTTCCTCCTCTGTAGTGATTTCCTCCTTGTTCATTGGTTCTAAAATTTCCTTGCATCATGTATCCAGGATTTTCAGATCTCACAACATCTTGACTAAAAGTAAATTTTGAGTTATAAGCACCTAAACCTTTCTTCTTGTTTGGTCCTTTCTGAGCAAAATTTGCAGCAAGCCAGATTTGCTTCCATAGCTTCAGCTAAAGCTTGTTGTTCCAATATTCCTTCATGTGTCATTAACATTGAGAGTGAATCCGATAGATCAAGATCTTGTCTTTTTTCGTGATCAAGCCTTCTGCACTGAGTTGAAATCGAACCAATTCCTCTTAGCACAATCATCATGAAATCATAGTCACTCATTGGTGCTCTTTCGCCGCCATGCTATCTGCTATTCCTTTCATTTTGTGAAAATAGTCATAAACATTCATATCATTCTTCTTTGTCATCATCATTTGATTCTTTAGTTGTAATGCTCTAGTTTTGTTTTGTGAGCCAGAGAGCTTTTCCAAAGCTTTCCAGACTTCAAAAGAAGTTTTACAACCAAGAACGATGCCAAGAACACTCTCAGTCATGGAAGAGAGTAACCAACCTAACAGCTGCTAATCAGTTCGCTTCCAAATCACAAATTCAGAGCTTGGAATCCTCTGATTTGTGAATGGTGCTGTGATTGAACCGTCAATATAGTCTTCTAATCCATTTTATTGAATAGATACCAACACTTGCATTCTCTAGATCAAATAATTTGATATGTCAAGCTTAATTGGCGTAGGGAAGGTATACGAAACAACTGTGGTGTGATTAGTAGTTTGATTTGAGCTTGATGATGCCATCCGGCTCTGATACCAAGTTAGAATTCACAGATCTTAAGTTTGATAGCTTGTTTGGCTAGCATGAAAAATGATGGAAAGAGGAAGAAAAGTAATTGAACCAGAGAAATCTTTATTAAACTCAATACAATGAATTACAGTCATGTTTTACAATTTATATTGATGATTAACAGTAATAACAAACTCTGATGCAGCTGTAACACTTCTATTGGTTAACTTGAAACTAATTACAACAATCCTAACTAACTTCTCCAGCTCAGCTATCCAGGTCAGTAATCCTTGTCACACAAATCTTAGCCACTAATCTGCTACTGTTGATTAAACATCTCAACTTTTTTTGTATTGTTGTTCGTACTAGCAGTGCTTTTGTATTGTGTAGCTTAATCACAGGACAGGATCGATGTTAAATAAAATAATAAGAGCGCAAGAGATTATGTTCTTCTGATTGGTTGATTATGACTTTCAGGTGAAATTGCAATCAGCTAGTCTTTATCATATGTCTTGCCTTGTGACTTTCACTAGATCCATTAAGAACATAACGTAGCTAACTCCAATAATTCTCTCGCAACCTCTTCTCTCAATATACCTCGTTTATTAATTTTACTCTTTCTAACACCACCTTCAATCCCCTTCATAAATTAATAAGAAACTGCATTTATAATCTATTTTGAAACCTTGAATTTACATATATAATCAACTCTTTGTTACTTAAGTTTTTCCTTGTTATTTTAATAGGTGCAGAGATGAGAAGTTGTATAAAAAGTGAATTGTGCAGGCCGCAGGGTTTTCAATAGATTTTTATTTGTCTTGTTAACTTTACGTGTAATTTCATGTATAGTTGTGAAAAATAAAAACAGGGTTTTAATAGGATTACTGAGGTGGTGCCAATAGTGCTTCCCAATGCGGTATCCCACATCAAGACCAATTATTTCTTTAAAACAAAAAAAAAAAACAAAAAGACCAATGGGTCAGGCAACCTGACTGTGCATGAACCCGAAGATTTCATATAAAAGTATACCCAAGTATGCATGATGGAAATAACTCTAATTTTATCCCACAAAGTTGATTAAAACTTTATCGGTGGATTTATAAACACTTAGACTCACTCTCCTTATTAGTTGGTTTTAAGAATGGGTTCTACTTCAAAGAAACCTAATAAGTTTGAGTTTTTCCATTGTAAAGAAAATAGTTCTAGTTCTAAATAAAATCCAATAACAATGTATAGACAAAAATCAGAACTAATTTTTTTATAAGAGATAAAAAAAATTGTCTCATAATCAAAATTTTTGTCTGAAACTTTTTTTTCCGATAATAATGGTGTACTAACTATAGTACTAACTTTAATAAGTATATCACTACTGAATAAAATCATTTAGGGGAAAAAAAAAACATCTTACACCGTTCTCTTCTTCCTTAGCCCTTGCTAAGTGCTCCTCCTGTACCAAAAAAAAAAAAATCATTTAAGGAAAAAAACACCGTCTTACAGATACTATAACTATGCTAATCACCGTTCGCCAATTTGTATCAATCTTTTTTAAACTAAAATTGATGGTGTGGACTGGACTGAACTAATTGATTAGTAAAGAGTTAAGTCAAACAAGAATAATTGACAGATAATATTAAAGCGTACATCTTCTTTGTGATATATATTTTAAGCTTTATTACTATTTATAACGATCAAAAGCGAAAAGAACCTGCTCTAAGTTTTACGTTTGCTTACGATCAAGTTCAAGAATATGAAATGCTTTATTCTTAAAACACATCGTATTTTATCATTTGAGGGGAATCAACTAAAGGAGCCACTTGAATAATGTACCCAAAGAGATTCAAAACAAGAGAATGGTTATGTCCCCAAGCAAGGAATTAATATTTTATCATGTCCGCATGCCTATAAAAACGAGTTAATCTGTGTGCAGAAGAACTATTTCTGAGGCCGAAGGCTTTTTATCTACGGTATGTCCACAAATTTCCTCTTTTCATCTTCACTTCTCGTGATAGTTATTATAGTGTGTTCTAGGATATCTGCGGGTGCTAGTTAATTAGCTTGAGAGATAAGATTTTTTGGACTGGTACTAGCCAACCAGAGGTACTGTTCGTGTGGGTGAGTTGCTGTGTAGCCGTGTAGGCAATTAAGTGCGTCAATTCGGTCGATTTTAACGTTGTTTTTATTGATATTTTAATCTTATTTTTTGTGGCAGTTTTAAGTTTCTCGTTCTTCAACTTGAGATCACTCTAAATAGATGCATCTTTATTACTCTGTTGTTAGTTAAAGATAGCTTCAATTTAATATTTTGGATAATATCAAGAAACTACTAGGAGTATCAAAACTTTCTTAAAACTACCCAAGTTATCCGATGATATTACCCAACTAGTTTCCTATTAGCATGTGTTAGAGAATCTTGATAAAGAGACTACCATGCCCCTGCCTCAATAGTTTCAAACAATTTTTTTTTCATTACATTTTTTTAAGGAAGAGGGGTGGGTAACTAATTTCTTTTTCCTCCTACCATCATCAAAATTTGAATTCGGGTGACTAGTCAGTTAAAGCCGTTTGAAACTTG
Organism: Atalantia buxifolia; assembly: GCA_030444775.1. NCBI lineage: Eukaryota > Viridiplantae > Streptophyta > Magnoliopsida > Sapindales > Rutaceae > Atalantia > Atalantia buxifolia. The sequence goes on along the minus strand of CM059832.1, from coordinate 29,676,540 downwards.
AGATTTTTATAGTTAACTAGTTATACAGTTTCAGTTATTTCCTTTTATGTCGCATTGGAGTTGCCTGGTCTCATATATTCTTGTAATTGCAGCAAGCAACCAAAATATGGACAACAAGGACCATGCATCCATAGATATGGAGAGCTTAGCAAGTTCCCTGAGTGGGAAGTTCCAGACCTTGCGTTATCCCTCATCCGAAGCGAGTTGCATCTACAGAGTTCCTCAGACCAGTCGGTGTTTCCATCCAATTGATTACACTCCGCATATTGTTTCAATCGGCCCGCTTCATCATGGTAACCCAGAGTTACAAGCAATGGAAGAGCATAAGCTAAGATACTTGCATCACTTTCTTCGACGAACTAAGGTAAGCATGGCACATTTCCTTGAATTTGTAAAGAAAAAGGAGACGGAGTTGCGCAATTGTTATGCAGACACCATTGATCTTGAAAGAGATGAGTTCATAACGATGATTTTAGTGGATGCTGTCTTTCTCATTGAGTTCTTTCTTAGAGCAGTTCATTTTCCTACTTTTATGACTGATGATGATATGTTACATAAGTTGAGTCTCCTGGGTATTGGAATGAAATATGACATGTACCTGCTAGAAAATCAGCTTCCATTATTTATTCTCAGTGAGTTGTTTGATCTAGCCAAAACGACAACCGACGATGATAACATTTATGAGGGAATTTCCCTCATGACTCTTGCCCGTTCATGGTTCTCCCGTGATCTCATTCTTCCAACAATGGATGCTGAGAATTTGATAGAGTCCACTTTTACAATGCTAAACACTTTCTTGATCTGATTATACTCTGTCTCCACTCTCTTCAGCCACCCCAGTCACCCGCCGAAAGTGAATTCCCTTACCGAAACATACCTGGTGCGAAGGAACTTTATCGAGCTGGCGTCGAGTTTAAATCAGGGTCACGCAAAAATCAACTTGACATCAAATTCTATGGAGGGACAAACAAAGAATTGAATTAAAAGCAAGAAATCACAGAACCCAGCTAGTTAACGTGGTTCAGTCAATTTGCATTGACCTACATCCACGGGGGAACAAATTCATCAGCTTCATTGATTTGATCAAGTCTTGTTTACAGAGATTACAAAGCACTACACAAGAACAAGAAAGCTTCTATCTCTCAAGCTTACTTTCTCTCTCTAGAATGCTCTCGTTCTCTCCTCTAAAACTCTCTCTCTGCTCAGCTGTGTATAACAGCTTTATCAACAAACCCAGAGACATTTCCCAGAAACGCTCGTGATGATCTTGTGCAGTAACGGTTTCTTAACAACTTTCTCATAGCACGTGTTTTGCATATGCTTCATTAATCCAAAAACGGCAAGGCTGCTAACAGAGTCTTAGCAAATCAAGAAAATGTTTTGCTTCTGGGAGAACTTCAAGACAACTATTTCGGAACCAACGGGTACTTGTGATCGAGGAAAGTCCCTCGTAATAGCCACCGTAGGCTGCTATTTTGGCTAGTTCAAACAATTCGAGAATTGTCCATAATGTATTAGTTCGTTGCAGAAAGTAATGAAGGTACATTATTTCATCCTCTTCCATGGCTTTCACCTCTTTATTACTATGATGAAGTGAGCCAATTGAAACCATTTTTGCACTGTAATCACCTAGATGTAAACTCCCTTTGGATAAGGGATGCAAGATCGCGAACTTTTTTCTCAAAGAATCCACAACATCACGGAATTATCCATCACCTATTTGTTTGCTGTGTGGCAGCAAACAAAGTAAATGAAAAACAGTAATTGCATACAGAAAAAAATTGAATTAATTGCAGAATTTTGAGTGTTCAGGATGTAAATGCATAATGCTTAAATATTATTAGTTAATTCAATGCTTAACACAGAACTCATAAGTATAAATCTTTATCCACAAGTGTCTAATAGAAACAAAAAGAAAATTGGGATGGAGGAGAAAATATAAATCTTTATCCATAAGTGTTAAATAGAAGCAAATAGAAAATTGGGATTGAGGAGAACACTGACATATAAATAGTATTTTAATACAATACAATCTAGACCCATTTATATGGGTTTATTTTACACACCTTTCATCGTATTAATTTCCTTTTTTTTTTTTTTGTTTAAACCACGAGTTGGTCTTGAGAAAGCTCTAATCATGGGAGATCTTTAAGCCCGTGCCACAACTCAGACTAATCCCCGCTTGCACTGAGTCGGCCCGTAAGGGGTAAAGTGCTGGCCAAAGTGGTGACTTCATACGAGAGCGGGGCTTAAACCCCTGACCTCCCTTAAGGTGTGAGAGTGCCGAACCACACACACCGACCAACTTTGGTTTATTAACCGCCTTTTTAATACAATGCAATGCAATCAGAAATTGCAGGCAAATGTGTATTAGTATAAGAGTAACTCTTGTACAAACTACAAACTGATTTGGCATTAATTCATTGGTTAAATAAAAATAAAAAATAATAAAAATAGATTATGTGGGTCAAGAGATATTTAATTCAATAAATTTTATCATGTCATATCAGTTTGTACAAAATAAATTTATACGAAAATTTGTGACTATATTATTACTCTTAGTATAAAAACAGTATTTTTATTCAATATAATACAATGTAATGTAAGTTGTCAAACATGCCCTATATGTATTCTTTTTATTGAGTATATTTATTGAAAAATAAGTGATAGTTGATTCTTTTCAGAAGTCTTTCTTTTTTCTTCAACTGAACACGTTGCTTACTTATAAAATTGAATAGTTTTGTTTCCTCTTTCTAAGTAACACGTTAACAACCAGATCACGTTCAAAAAATCGATTAAACTGAATTCGAACAATTTAAAAAAAAAATTATTTTAAAACCCAGGCTCCGGGCCCTTATGCGTCGAGAGTAGCGCTGGACCTTGGGCCTAGATTTTTGTCCATACCAAAGAGCATGTTTGATTAACTCAATAAATATGTAAGCCTGCATGTGTAAAGTTTAGAGGGAGAGTCCTGGACAGTTGTATATGTCTGAGCTAAGCCCAAACCGGGCTGGATCTGCTTTTGAACAATTGGTTAAAACATTTATACCCAAAGTTGAATAAAATTTCAACAATGTCCGCTTGAAAGGAAACTAACTATTGTAGCAAGCATGCAGTTTCACACTTCTTACTGATGCAACTTCGGTTGCGCCCACGGCTATAATCAGAACATGTCTTCATTGAATCGATAGAATCCTTCAACGTATATACTCTCGCACTTAGCCAAAATGAATAAAAAAAAAAAATGGTCTGGACAAGATTAAACTAATTGATTAGTAAAGAACTTAAACTAGAACAATTGATAGATGATATCAAAGCGTAAATCATCTTTGTGATATATGTTTTAAGCTTTATATTTTATTCTAGCAGTCAAAAGCGAAACGGACCTGCTTTTTAAGTTTTACATACTTAAGACGAAGTTTAAGAATATTTTAAATGCTTTATTCTTAAATCACATTGTCCGGAAATTACCGTACTTTATTCGTATTCTACCATTTGAGGGGAATCAACTAAAGCTGCCACTTGATTTTATCCCAGGAGATTCAAAACAAGAGAACTGTTATGTCCTGAAGCAAGGAATTAATATATTATCAATTCCGGATGTCCATGAAAACAAGTTAATCAGTATGGAGAAGAACAATTTCTGAGGCTGAAGGTTCTTTTATCTACGGCATGTAAGCAAATTTTCTCTTTCCATCTTCGCTTCTTTTGATAGTTATTATTCTACGGGTGTTCTAGGACATTGCTAGTTAATTAGCTTAACCGGTAAAATTTTTGGGATGACACTAAAAGTTTTGGTCCAAACTCTGCTCACGCGCGATGGGAGTTGCGATGACATCAGGCCTATAAAAAAATAAAAACATAATTAAGCAGAAACTAAAACAGTTATATAAAATACTATTTTATCTGTAAACTGGCTCTTTGTTGCTAGGGGTGGCAGTTTGGGATTTTAAATGAGTGGATAATTAATATTCAGGGTAAAATTCGTGCCATTAGTTTGATAATGGTGCTGAATTCGGGTTTGGATATTTGATTTCCCAATTCATTTTTAATTATATTGTAATTATTTGATTGTTAATGACAGAAGATATACAGGCCTACTGCAAATCACCATGGCGCAGTTGGAAGGCAAACTTGAAGCAAAATTATTTCATCACACCAAGGGCATCTATCTCCGTCATTGCAGCTGTTATTCTTCTTCTCCTCACCGTAACACATGCAGTTTGCTCTATCATCGCATTGTAGATTAATTTCGCTTGCATTGGCCAGTTGACTGTTTTGTGTGCCTCAATCAGAATAAAAGAGATAATCATGTATAGATAAAATAAGAAAAAAGGGGGTAAAAATACTTTAACAATCCATGGACAACCATCGTTGTCATTAGAGCTGCTGTTAATCTTGTAGTAACGATCATATGCAAACAGCTTGTCCCATGATGGCACTGTAAATTAATTTCTGCTATTTCCAATAATTCGGAAAGATTTCACTTGTTTTGCAAATTTTTTTAAGCTCAATCTCAGAATATATAATAATAAAAGTGGTTGATTAATTACTTGTGATCAGCTGGTTATGATATTCAGATGAAATTGCTAGTAACTGATCGTTTAAAAATATTTCTTTAGTCTTTGCACTTTCGGAGTTAAAGATAAAATTACACATTTTATGTCCTAGTCCAACTGATGACAAATAAGAAATGGCCAACGGATCGTGCTGGGTTAAAGTCTTTTGGGCAAATGATAAGGAAATGGATAAATTTCACCATTAAAATAATTGGGGAATAATGACTGATTATGAGAAAATTATATAGATATTGAAAGATAGAAAAGGTAATGATAAAATTAAGATAATTAAAAAATAATGATTGATTAGTCAATCAATTTTTATGTTGATTGACATATAATTTTGTCTTAATGAATAATTAAGATGGAGAAAATCAATTATTTGATCGATATAATTGATTGTTTGTTTTGTTTCTATTAATATTGTTTGATTCTTTTTCAGCACGATCTATTAGGCCAAGATCCATCTATGCTATTTACCAGCATGTACCGTCCGCCAAAATTAGACATTATTTAGTTAATCATTATGATCATTATTATTGTTGTTATTATTATTATTTTGATAATATGGCTATATATTATTGATATAATATGTTTGACACAGAAAATGATATATTATTCAGTTTACAGAATTGGGTTTATAAATTTTGAGGGCCGATAAATTCTGGTGATTTGTATTCTGCTGTAGATTTGAAAGTTGTGATGGGTATTCCAATCTTTTCTTAAGTGTTTGCCTGCAAAGAAGGATGTCGTTCATAATTGTCCTCGTTAGGGGTGTTCCCGAGAAAAGATTCTTGATCCGTAATTTTTGCCGGATTACTGATTTTTCAATCAAATCCAAATTGCCGATGGAAGAAATTATCAATTCAAAATGCAAATTTAAAATAAGGAATAATGATAGACATCTCAAAATTTTATCTCAAATTACGTGACATGTGATCTACCATTTATTGAGTGGTTTATAATTATTATAATTTTCATGTGAATTAATTGCATTATCCCACCATCAAATTGATAAATGCTACATTATTTGAGAAGGAATTTTGGAAAAAAATCGGGATATAGCACTAGTCTAACACAAATCACGCCCAATATACAACTTTGCCGATTATTAAATTTTCTGTATAATCTCATCTACAAAGTAACTAAATAACAGTATGATATATCCAATAAAAAATTACTTTAATTTGTATTAAATTCAAATTAACTAGAGTTTCATTTTAATTGTTTATCTATTTAATATTTATACAATATTATTAGATAAGATATAATATAGAAATTTTTTTGGTTTATTAAAATGCGCACACTAATGAGGCTCAAACTCAATAGCTAAGTCCTCAATAAGGTGTTCTTAACATTGAGTCTGTATGTTAGGGCGGACCTACCAAGGCCTTAGGCTATTTGTGTTTGTAATTAGCCCTTGTTAATCTATTCAAATAGTCCTTATAAACTCATAAGCCCATAAAATTTAAACCTCAACTTTAAGAATTATAAAAGCCTACACCTTAAGACTAAGGTATATCTATTAGTATATTTGTTGATGACATTAGAATTAATTCTTCCCGTTTCCACAGTGACAAATACTTCTTTAGAAGTGAAATTCATGAGAAATCAACTCTGGAATGGATAGGAGATAAATTGATGAATGATAATTTAGTTGTTTATGTAGAAAAAAAAATGTATTTAATAGTATTAATAATGAATAGTACACAATATTTGCAAAAAATGAAAATGTGTCTAAAATAATTATAAATGTATTAGTAAATATTTTATATATTGAAAGTTTCAGCTTTTACATCTTGCAATTATCTAATTTCCGGCACTATTGGTTGGCCGCTCTTAACACTGAAGTTAGACTTACCTCAGTGGATAACATTTTCACTTTATAATATTTTCTACTAGAGCCACATTTATTAATTTTTAATTTTTTTTGTTTAAAGTAGTATTTTTTCACTATAATATAATAGTTAGGTGTTGTTTATTTTTAGTATGAAATTTGAATTTAACTTTTCAGGCATTTTTTTATTTTAAGTTGTTTTTTTTTTAACTTATCACTTATTGTCGACAATTTTATCTTAATAGAAAAAGTCCACTTTTATCCAAATCAAGTCTTAATGAAAATTTTAATTTCAAATCTCAAAATACCCTTGACAATTCATGTATTTTCAATATTATGTATACATCTTATATTTTTGTATTATTCTTGAAGTTATTTTTTTAATTGCTTTAAATTTTTATTCATATGATAATAGTAACTAAACCGAAATATTGAACAAATGAAACTATGTCAATTGTGATGAATCATAAATAAAACAACAATGTTGACTTTATAATAAAATTTGATGTTATAATTACATCTTTCATTAAAAAATTAAATTAAGATCAACAATGATAGTATTTTTATGGGTAAAAGCTCATTTAGTCCCCGTATTTTAAGATTAGTGTCCATTTAGTCCTTGTAGTTTTAAAAATACCACGAAACATCCCTACAGTTAAAGTATTGATACCCCTACTGTTACTTTTTATTTTTTTAACTTACTTTTACAATATTACCCTTTTGTAATAATTTTTTTGGACATTAATAAAAAGAAAATAATTAAATTACTAATTTAAACCTAAAAATAAAAAAAAATTTATATTAATTTTTTTGCAAGATGATTTGCACAGTTGGTAGTTTGCATATAATTTTTGACAATTAAAAATTAATATAATTTTTTTTATTTTTAGGATTAAATTGATAATTCAATTATTTTCTTTTTATTAATGTCCAAACAAAAAAATTATTATAAAGGGTAATATTATAAAAATAAACCCAAAAAAATAAAAATAAAAATAACAAAAGAGGGGTATAAATACTTTAACTAGAGGATGTTTCGAGGTATTTTTAAAAATATATGACTAAATAGATACTAATCTTAAAATACAAATGACTAAATGAGCTTTTACCCTATTTTTTTAATGTTGCCAAACTAATCAACCTGTGAAAATTATAAATGAAGAATAAATATATACACTGCTTAAAAAGATAATTATGTCAAACTACTAGCTTTTAAATTTTTCTCTTCAGATGTTGAAAAAAAAAAACCAAACATGTCATTCAGACATTTTCATTTAGACCTATTCAGATTTCATTTAAATTCAGACCTATTTAGATTTGGATATAAAAACAAACGCAACCTTACTTTTTGCAAATCTGCGGGTCTGCATGGCGTAAGCAAGTCAAGACGCAACTATATAATAAGCCTAATGACTTCTTCAAAGACACATGTTTATTACTTGTTGCAACTTTTTTCCTCCTAAACTGCAGCGATCATTGTTTTGAAGAAAAGATTTGGATCTAGTCTTTGAGTTAACATTATATACTCAATTTTTATAATTTCCTACCACATTTGCATGTATAATAATATACGATTAAAGTTTAATTAGTTTTATATTCTTATTCAATAACCACCAATTGTATCTTTTTTAAAATGTCCGTTACATTTAATTCAAATCTTTAAGCAAAACTAGGTGAATAAACTCCATTAATATGTTACCAAAACTTTTTTTTTATTGTATTTTTAAGTTTTTCATTACATATTTGAAGTTATGTGTGACATTTTCTAATTCTCCTTCGTCCAAATGTAAGATATGTATATATATATATATATATATATAAGAAATGAAATAAAATATTTGAAATATGTAATGAAAAACGTGACATATTATGAGACTGAAATTAAGGTCTATCTTTTTTTTTTTTTTTGAAACAAGTTTAAGACTAAAGCATTATACTGATATTTACAATCGCTTCAGAAGAGATATTACATATTATACCGATATTTATAATCGGATTAATATAACCTGACTTATATATTACATTAAATTTTTATATGTAACATGCTCGATATTTACTCTTCACAGAGGAGATATTTCCCACTCTACTCACATTCACAAGGAAGAAGAGTTTTTATTATTTATTTAAATATTAAATAAATATTTAAATATTAACCCCTACAATATTTTTATGGGACTTCAAGGCTGCCATTTTTACGATTTACGGGACAGAGCCCACCACTGGCCAAAGGCCCAGTGGCAATTAAGATCTACCTCTATTAAGTAAAGAGCGGTCCTTTTATAGCATGGATCCTATGATCGAATTTTAATGAATACCTGAGATGACGATGAAGATGATGATAATATACCCAAAGCATTGCGGTCTGCTTTGTATAAAATTTTGTCTCATCTGCAATTTTCATTAAACATTTAAACTTTAATTCTATTTAAGACAACAAATTAGGCAGTCAATTCCTGGGCTCTTAGTGGATTTTAGCGTGCTATAGGCCCCTTTGGTCTCGTACGTAAAATTAAAGGAAAAGATTCAAGAGGAGTACTAGCGGCAGTCGCCAGCAACACTAGCTGTGTCAGTCGCTGGTCTCCTTTTTGTTTCGTGTCTATGTTTATGCTTTCCGTTTCCATACATCAGCTTTGTTATTTGAGGAAAAAAAGTCCTTCAAATTAAAATTTATTACAAATCTGCCCCCAATGCCAATTGCGAGGAGTGAGCTTCGCTTGTCTGCTCTTCAAAATAAAAGCAAACAAGGATGCAGAGAGCTTCACTCGTCTGTCTTTCAAATCCAGTGTTTCCATCACCAAGCTCCTCGTCTTCCGCTGCCGCTTCCACTTCAATTCCCTCATTCGCTTCCAGCTTCCTTCGGTGTGCAATTGCGCCTCGAATTCTATCCGGATTTACCGCCATGTCATTTTTCCTCTTTCATAGCCCCCATAATTCCACTTATGTGAAATTAAACTTTGAGTTTCTTTTCTCGAATCTAAATATGTGGTGAAATTTTCGTGCTAAACAATAAATAAGTTTTGGGAGAAGGCGGTTGAGGCAGCAAGTTTTGGAAAGAGAGACAATTGAAGAATTGGAGTTTCTAATCGAGAAAGAGAACATCTGGATTGAAGAGTAGGGTAAATCTGTAATAAATTTTAATTGAAGGGCACTTTCTTTTTTAAATTAGCTGATGTGTAAAAAACATAAATAGACACGTGATAGGGACTGACGGAAACACTGTTGCCCGCGATTGTGGCTAGCACTAGGATCAATAATAATAAAAAAGAAAGCCTGTCTCAAAAAGCAAAAAGTGATTTAAAGAAAAAAAAGACTTGTTGAAGTCAATGGTCAGTCCATTAAATGGAATTTTTTTAGGCGGGCACCTTTTTTGTGTGGTGGAAATCCACCGAAGGTTGTTACACAGTCTACATATTGATTGATTTGGGTTGCTCGTCACTGCTTAGTGGCACGAGAAAAACGTGCACAAGGGAATGTTTCAATATGACGGGCCGTTCATATATGCTTACCAAAAGACCTTTTTAATCAGGGATGACAAAAATTTTTATGGGAACGGATATTTTTGGAGATTTTTTCCATTGGAAAGGATATAGGGATAATTTCATACCCAATTTCTTATTCGGGAAGGGATGAGAAAAATTTTTACCCAATTTCTTATTCGGGGGGACGGGGATGAGATGGAATCCCCATCCTCTACCCATTTCTCCATTTTAATTTTAATTTTAATTTTTATTTTTTAAAATTACTAGTAAATAAATAATAAAATTTAAATTATAAAATTATAAATATTGGTTAAAATAACAAATATCAAAATATTTATATTATTAAACTTTTAGGTCTAATTAACTAATTATAGTCATAAATTTTTATTTAGGATATTAAAAAGATAGTTTAAGTTCTATTTCAAAAAATTTTGTTTTAATTTTAAATTCATTAAATATTTTTAACTTAAATCTATTTTTATTTATTTTTAGATGTTATGATTCTTCAAATGAATCACAATTTTAATATCTAATCTAATTTAATATTTCTTTCTTGATTTTCTCCGACTTAACTATTGTCTTTATAAAGGAAAAGTCCACATTTATAAAGTCCACGCCACCATGAAAAAGTTAATTTTGAATCTAAATTCGATTTTATTTGCAACAATTTTGTATTAGACTATTAATTTGTTCTCACGATAACTTGTAAAAAAGTTTGTATCCCTTACATCTTGTGTTAATTACTAATTTTTTATTTTAATATAAATAACTCAAAATTGATAAAAATATTAGTTATTCGGGATCGGGGACTCGGGGATCCCCGTTATTATTCGGGGAGGGGTTGAGGATTCTCTCAAGTAATTGAGCGGGAACGGAGAAGGGCGATTTTAACATATACAAAATATCGGGAATGAGTACAGAAAGATTGGTCCCCTCCCCTCCGCTCCCCATTGCCATCCTTATTTTTAATCAGCAAATGCTGTTTAAAAACGCGCACATGGGACCGTTCATAATTAGCAAATGCTGTCAAATTTTTATTGAATGAGCGCATGGATAATGTAATATATTCTTCTAACATAAGTGTATTTCTGATTGTACAGCCTACCAACAGATCAATTGTAAGTTTTCTAATTCTTGCGAATATTGTATAATCCTGGTTTATTATTCTTTTTGCCGTTAATCAGTCTCGATCACTCTGTTGTTTGCTAAAGAGAGTTTCATTAGTTTTGTTACTACTGCAGTAAGCAACTGAATGTGGATAGTAGCGTGAGGTTAGAAGATTCGTTTAGTGAGGAGTTAGAAGATCCGTGTAATCCAATGTTAGGTTCGATCTTTATAACATCTCATCACGTGATATAATAAAATAAATAGATAAAAACAATGCCTGTTTATTTATTATAGGTACTCATGCGGACTGGATACCCATAACAAGAAAAATTACTTACGAGTTCGATTAAGAGGGTTTAGTTCAAAAAAATTAATTCATTTTGAAGAAACTTGATTTTTTTCACTGATCACTTAACTCAATTGTGGTTGTAGAGATTTGAACCAAGGTTTCCAAAATCGTAAATAAAAATTTTGCCATTAAATTATAAACATTTTGTTGAATTTTAATGCGGTCAAATTCTTTTTTACTGTCTTTTTTAGAATAGGCTTTGGATATATTTAAAAGTAAAAATAATAGCCCAAAAGCGATTCAAACTCCTTCTGGACCTTGAGTAGGTTTGCCAATATAATTACTTCTCCAATAAATTAGTATTACTTTCATTTAGAACGCAAATTATATATTGACATTGTTTAACTTTATGTTGTACTACAATAAACTTAATTGTTGAGGACATAATTTAAGCCTTAAACAAATTCATGATGCAGGACAAGTTTATGCCATAATCCAAGGCTAATTTGTTTAGCTTTGTGGTCTTGGAAGATGTAAAGTGTATTCAAGGTCTATCGATTTTGTCTAGAGACCTGTATACTAGTTTGCTAAGTAAAGGTAAAATAAAAATTAGTATAAAATTAATTAGTTGGGGCCTAATGAGATAAAGGGCTCTATATCACCACCCTTATTATTGCGAATAATTTCTCCTATTACAAGACCAAGTAAAATGACTGCATGCAGGGGTACCAGGGTAAAATCGAAACTCTTATGGCTTGGCTTATACATTAACCGCCGAATCTGTTAGGACTCATGTGTGGGATATTACTAAAAATGATAAATATATTGTAAAATTCTGTTTTAAGATCAAAATTCTAATTGCACTCAATAGAAGAAAACAACATGTGACAATTATTATTAATGTTCATATGGTCGATCCTCTAAAGAGATATAATTGTTTGGCTGCTACCTACGGAACCTTTATACATATTTTGCACCTAAATAATAAGCACACCATTTTTTTCCTTCGCTAAATGCGAGGCTCTTATAAACCTTTATTTAAGCTCCCAATTCTCTTTAGTCGTTCTTTATTTGCATAGCCTGAAGAAACATCTGAGATTTCCTATCAACCCAACTCATCAACTGACCTTTTCACAAAATTCTTCATGGTTTCAGGCTTATAGAGAAAAAGCTTAGGGAAAGGAAACAAGTTTTGAAAATCTGCGAAGTGCTAATTCCACAACTCTTCACAAATTTTGCATTGGGCACTAAGTCTTCCCCAAACCACGATGGCTACGGCTGCCCCAGTACTTCCGACACAATTAGCAGCAACTACAATGCCACCACATGATGGAGGATCAAACAAGCTTAATTGTGATGCAAGGATATATTGAGTATCGTGTGGGGTGTATCGAGAGATATCAATTATTTTAATTTTTTTAGTGGAGTTGATAGAAATAGGTGTTGGTGAAATGAATGAAAAGGCCCAAATATCATTACTCTAATAATAATAATTAAAAAGAAAAATGAGTGAATATTCAATATCAGATAGAGTAGTTATTTGAACTTTTAAATTTATCCTTTCAGCCCCAATTTTTTAATTTACCCCACTTATTTCTAAAATAATCCTTTTTTTATAATTTTTTTAATTGGTCTAATTGTTCATAGATTAACCCCACGAGTGTTATACCAGCATTCACATTCCCTAAGTCGTTGCATAATTACCACAATTTGCTTATTTGTTGCACTTCTAGTCACCTGGTAGCGAAGTGTATTTTAATTACAAAGTCACTCGTATAAGAAGTAAGAAACACACAAATGGCAGGCCAACAAGAAACCCCATTATTACTGATGCAAGAAATAAATTGAATGCAAACTCTAAATACTAAAGATGAATTTGGGATTTTTTATGGGTATTTTCAAAATTTATTTTTCGTTTTTAGAAGAGTGGTGGGATGATGAGGATGAACTTGTTCTGACGAAGATAAGTGATGGTGACTACGGTGATGCCACAAAGAGAAGTGCATATGGAGAGGAAAAATGATATTTTTATAATTATTTTTATTTTTTTAACTAAAGATAATTTTAAAAATTAATGAAGTTATTACAAAAGTGAGGTTAACGAAGATCAAATATTATTACTCTTATCGAATATCCGTTGTCAGCCCATTAATTTCACATGGGAACTTTTTTGGTGGTGGAAATCCACCCAAACTAACTGTGGGCCCGCTTTGGTTTGCATGGGGACATAAAGAGCCCATATACTTATTAATTGGGAGATAAGGCCACAAAATTACGCGGTATCTTTTTAAATAAAAAAATAAAGTTAAATGGCGACTGCTTCAAGTCGGCCTTTCTGGGTCCATTATATCAATAATACAGGTATCCAGTTTCTTTCGCACGTTTCTTATCTTAATTGGTTTCTTCACGAATGCTTGTTACAGGCTATCGACGGGACAATTGTAAGTTTCTGTGTTCTTCAACTTGAGATCACTCAGAAGATGCACCTTGATTATTACTCTGTTGTCAGCTAGTCAAACATAGCTTCAGCTTTTATGCTGCACTTTTGTTTTGATGCCGTTTTCTTAATTTTTCTGGTCTCATTTTTTTGTCGCCACTGTCTGCAGCAAGCGATACTAGAAGATGGGTGATATAAAGATGTTGGCAGATTCTGTGAGAAGCAAGTTCGAGACCTTGCATCCCTTATCCAATGGGTGTTGTATCTACAGAGTTCCTCAGGGCTGGCGGTGTTTGCATCCAAATGATTACACTCCAAAAATGGTGTCAATTGGCCCACTTCATCACGCCAGTGAAGAGTTAGAAACCATGGAAGAGCATAAACTGAGGTACTTACGTTGCTTTCTCCAACGAACTAATGTGAGCATTGAATATTTTCTTACATTCATAAAGGTTAAGGAAGCGGAATTGCGCAACTGTTATGCTGAAACCATTGCATTTAACAGCGATGACTTTGCAACAATGATTTTTGTGGATGCTATCTTTCTCTTAGAGTTCTTTCTGAGAGGTTTTCGCTATGATTTTGCAACTAGTGACGATCGTATTTTTGGAAAACCAAGGCTAATTGATCAATTAATAAATGACTTGTGGCTGCTAGAAAATCAGCTTCCAATATTCATCCTCAATCAAATGTTTGATCTAGCCAAAACAGCAACCTATGGTGACTATTACGAGGGGCTTTCCTTATTCAGAATTAGCCATTGGTTCTGGAGAGATTGTCATCTTTTTTTCCCAATAGATAAGGATTTGTTAGAAGCTAAATTTTCTGAAGCAGAACATTTTCTTGATCTGCCAAGACTCTGCTTTCAGCCACCCCACTCCCGTGCCCAAATTGAATTCAGTGGTCAAAAAATGCCCGGTGCAAAAGAGCTGCACCAGTGTGCAGTCAAATTTAATGTGGGGACTAGCAAAAATCCATTTGACATCACATTTGATAAAGGAATTCTCAAAATTCCATTTCTTACAATATATGATGGTATGGAGAGCTTTTACAGAAATGTTCTAGCTTTCGAGAGAATGCACGGCTATACCCGATATTTGAATGACTACATTATAATCATGAGTTATCTTGCACACACTCCAGAAGATGCGGAATTACTCATTCGAAATGGAATTATTGGACTGGGGAATAGTGAAAGATTGTCAAATTTTTTTCTCAGCCTTATCAAAGAGTGTCCGCAGAGTAGACGTTTCGGATACACCAACCTCGTTGAAGATCTACAGAGCTATTGCAAATCGCCTTGGCACAGTTGGAAGGCAAATTTGAAGCAAAATTATTTCAACACTCCATGGGCTTCTATCTCTGTCGCTGGAGCTGTCATTCTTCTTGTACTCACTTTGATACAAACAGCTTGTTCTGTGATCGGATTGTAGGTTAATTTAATTTCCACTATTTTCAAATTGTGTGTTTTCGGAAGTATTTCACCTGTATTATTGTTCGTACTAGTAGTGCTTTTGTATTGTATAGCTCAATGATTCACAGGACAGGAGCGATGTTAAATAAAATAATAAGAGCGCGAGTGATTATGTTCTTCTGATTGGTTGACTATGACTTTCAGGTGAAATTTGCAATCACCAGCTATTCTTTAATTCTTTATCATATGTGTGAAGACGTGTACGTTGGGTCTGTGGACTGAAGTGGAGAATATAGAGAAGTTAAGAGTCATTGTGCAGATTGACTACAGTTGATGGGGTCTAATAGATATTATCTGCTGACGTGGTTATAATCTGTTATAACGTGGAGTGTTAGTATAAAAGAGTGCTGATAGTTAGTGCCTGATTCATTATCTTTTTCGTCTTCATTTGTTCATCATTTTGCATAGAATTTGTTCTATTGTGATCTGTGCAAAGTCTTCTGTAAATCCACCCACGATTGATTAGTTCTTGATCAATAACAAAGAGTAAATTTTCCTTCAAAATTTGCTGGTCTGTGCCCCTGTTTTTAGTTCTGATATTGTTTCTTTATTCTGGTATCTTGATTTGATTGTGTTCTTGGTGTTTTACTTATCAAGATTTGTGAGTCTTGTTGAGATTAAAGACTTAATAGTCTTAACAATATGTGTTGTCCTGTGACTTTCACTCGATCGATTAAGAACTTAATGCAGCTAACTCCAAAAACCTGATCATGATCAATGCAAGAAGTAGCGAATCAAGAACAATCAAAACTCAATCAAAGAAATTATTGATCTGATTATACGCAGTGAGTTGTTTGATCTGGCTAGACAAAACAACCCTTTTTTTTTTCCCTCTCTCTCTCTCTTTTAAATAAACACACTTGTTTTGTATAGCAAAACAGCAACCCACGGTGACATTGACGAGGAAATTTCCTTCAACAATATTATCCCTGGGTGGCTGTCGAATGATGATGCCACACTTCCAATAAATGATAGAATTAATTAGATAGAATTAATAATAGAGTTACAAATAATTTTGTAGAAACATGTACGTACAAATTAATATAATATGAAGAGATTAGTTGTATAAAATTATTATTAACACATAATTAAAATATATATATATTTGTTTTGCCTCCTTTCAATTAGCTGCTTTAAATTAAATCACTATACGCGATTCTGACTTGAGGGCTCGGGAGATTGGCTTGGTTCCCTTGCTTCTTTCGTACTGAATTTGATTGGTTCAATCTTGTTTTCCTCTTCTGTCTTTGTCTTCTTTTATAGCGTAAATACATGCCATCTGTCGGTGTTATGTAACGATCCTCCGATGATCACATAAAAGTTACCACTTAATTGATCTTGGTTAAACTATTCTTTAATTCTTATGGGCCACTAGTGTCAGTGAGTCTTGGTTTCAATAACATGGGAGTTGGGCCTCAAGTAATCATTTAAATGAAAGTTGGGCCTCATCTCAATGCGGTAGAGTGCCATTGGCACCCGTCAATCATTCTTTCGCAACCTCTTCTCTAAGTATACCTCGTTTAATAATTTAACTCTCTTGTAACACCACCTTCGATTCCCCTAATAAATCAATAAGAAACTGCGTTTTATAATCTATTTTGAAATGTTAAATTTACATATCTAATCAATTCTTTATTACTTAAAGCTTTTCCTCGATATCTTGAGTGGGTGTAAAGAAGAGAAGTTGTATAAAAAAAATGAATTGTGCAGGCCGCAGGGGTTCCATTAGATTTTTATTTGTCTTTTCATCTTTACATGTAATTTCATGTATGGTTGTAAGAAAAATGAAAGCGGGTTTTAATAGGACTACTCAGTTGGTGCCAATAGTTCTATTCAATGTGATATCTCTTTCACGCCACAACTATCTGTTTTTTTATAAATTCTACAGACCGATGCCGGCTGCTTCATCTGGGAGAAAAGAATCACTATAACAAGATTCCTCGTGTAACATCCGTAGCAAAACTATGAACACACTGGCAATCAAGACCTCTTTAAAAAAGAGGTCCAATGGGTCCGGCAACATGAGTACGCATGAGTATGAGGATTTCATATAAAAAATAAACCTGAGTACGCATGACGATGATGACTGTAATTTTATCTCACACTGCAAAGTTAATTAAAACTTTACTTGTGGATTGATAAACGCTTACATTCACTCTCCTCATAAGTTAGTTTTAAGAATGATTTTAAATAAGCCAAATGAGTTTGGGTTTTTCCATTGTAGAGAAAAGAGTTTAAGTTCTAAATAAAATCCAATGATAATGTATATACAACGATTAGAACTAAATTTATAAGAGATAAAAAAAAATTGTCTTATAATGATTTTTTTTTTTGTCTGGTAGTAAAAATTTTTGTCCCGCATTAGTGATGTACTAATTGTAGTACTAACTATAGTAAGTATATCATTATTGAATAAAATAATTTAAGGGGAAAAAAAAACCCACTAACTGATACTATAACTATATTTATCACCATTGCCAATTTGTATTAATCTTTCTTAAACTAAGATTGATGGTCTCGACTAGACTAGTAAAGAGTTGATCTAAAACAAGAATAATAGACAGATGATATTAAAGCTTTTTATTTTTTGTAGCAATTAAAAGCGAAACGAACCACCCATAGACTTAAGATGAAGTTTAAGAATATTCATTGCTTTATTCTTAAAACACATCGTCCGGCATTTACTTGTATTTTATCCTTTAAGGGAATCAACTAAGGTCTTGTTTGGGATTAAGGTGTTGTAACTTTTAAATTACAGTTGCTGTGGAAAAAAAATTGTAACTATGAAACAAAAATTAATATGCAGTAAATATAAATTTTAAATAATAATTTTTTGACAAAATTATTAAAGATATAATAGATTTTTTATCATACAAGTAAAAATTCATATCAACATATCTTGCAAGGTACAACAACTTGTGTTTTTACCAAATATTTTAGTACTGTACCTTAAAAATTATAGATGTTCAACCTCAATCCCAAACGCACTCTAGAGCAGACGCTTGAATATTGTGCCCAAAGAGATTCAAAACAAGAAAAATGTAATGTCCTGAAGCAAGGAATTAATACTTTATCAGTTCCGGATGTCTATAAAAACGAGTTAATCTGTGTGCGGAAGAACAATTTCTGAGGCTGAAGGCTTTCTATCTACGGTGGGTATGCAAATTTCCTCTTTCCATCTTCACTTCTCATGATAGTTATTATTCTACTGTGTTCTAGGATCTTTGCGGGTGCTAGTTTTAGAATGGTACTAACCAATGCGCGCGGGGTATTGTTCAATACAAGTGGGTCTTTTTCAGTCCATTATTTTTAGGGTTATTATCGTTTTACTACTTGAAATTATCAAATATCAAACGACTTCAAAGAAGTATTGTCTCTATCGTTTTTACTACTATATCTTTATAAAAATATCATTTTACTACTTTTCTATTATAATTGTTAGTTGACTGTTAGTTGACCGCTAGTTGACCGTTAGTTGACCAATTAGTTGACTAACAAAATACCAATTTCACCATTCATGATTAAAAAAATATATTTAAAAGTTATTTATAAATAAATTTGTAATATATTTATTAAAATAGATATAAAATACCAACATAATTTTTTTTTGTTAGAATTATGATATATGAATTACAAATTTATTTTATTATTTTTTTTAATCATTAAGGGTAAAATTGGTATTGTGTTAGTCAACTAACGGTCAACTAATGATCAACTAACAATTGTAACGGAAAAGTAGTAAAATGATATTTTTATAAAGATATAGGAGTAAAATAATAGGAGACAATACTTCTTGTAGTAATTTAATATTTGACAATTTCAAGTAAAGAAATGATAATAACCCTTATTTTTATATCTACAAAAAATGACATATAGATTAAACGCAGATAAAAATAGTATATACACTTGACCGGAGTTACTGTCTTCGTACTTAAGTTCATATATCCTGTCCATTTAAAAGTTGTTTTTATCAATTATTTATTTATTTATTTATTTATTTTTGTGGCAATTGTAAGTTTCTTGTTCTTTAACTTGAGATCACTCTAGATTAATGCATCCTGATTACTTTCTTTGTTAGTTAAAGATCGCTTCAGTTCAATATTTTTTGCAATATCAACAAACTTCTAGGAGTATCAAATCTTTCTTTAAACTACCCAAGTTATCCGATAAAAATACCCAACTAGTTTTCTATTAGCTTGTGTTAGAGAATCTTGATAAAGAGACTACTATGCCCCTGCCTCAATAGTTTCAAACATTTTTTTTTCATTATATATATTTTTTTAAAACGATGAGGGATAGGAAAATAACTTCTTTTTTTTCCCTCCTACTTCCCTCAAAACTTGCATTCGGCTGACCTGTCATATAAAGCTGCTTGAAACTTGATAATTTTGTAGTTAACTAGTTATACAGTTTCAGTTATTTCCTTTTACGTTGCATTGGAGTTGACTGGTTTCATATATTCTTGTCATTTGCAGTAAGCAACCGAAATATGGAAAGCAAGGACCATGCATCGGTTGATGTGGAGAAGTTAGCAGAATCTTTGAGTGGGAAGTTCAAGACCATGCGCTATCCCTCATCCGAATCGATTTGCATCTACAGAGTTCTCGGGCATGCGGTGTTTCCATCCAAGTGATTATACTCCAATGATAATTTCAATTGGGCGCTTCATCACGGTAACCCGAGTTACAAGCCATGGAAGAGCATAATGTTGCGGACCGCCCAAGTTGCTAGCCCAATTGCCCACCATTTCGGGCTAGAGAGCCAAGATAAGGCCAAGAGTGCTAGCTTGGCCCAATTCAGGAAGCTTCTAGGCAACTCTAGCACATTTGAGCTTGTAAATATTCTAGAATTCTCTATACATTTCCAGCACATGTAAATTCTAGATAGTTGGTAGATTTCTCTAGAATCTCTAGAGCTTGGCAAGCCTCCCTATAAATAGGGCATGGCATTTAGCATTTGAGCAACAAGCTTAGAGCAAGCAACTCAAGCATTGTAAACTCTCTCTTGTAATCTTTCCTTTGAGTAATACAATTTCTCTTATTCGGCTCCATTGCTCTCTTCTCTCTAGCTCTTTGAAAACCTCCAAGGCTTAGCTAGGCGAGAAGCTCAAAGGCTTACTTAGCAACACTCGGCAAAGGTTGTCTAAGTGCCGCACGGGTTCGTTGCGCAAAACACTCATCCCGTGACAAGTGGTATCAGAGCAAAGGTTTGCACCCACGCAACTTAGCTCACGAGCAATGGCCAATCCTTCAGCACAAGAGGGCGTTGTTGGTATGGATGTTCCACCGGAACCAAGCCGCGACTGTGATGGAGATATCGCCCAAGGCAAGACTCGTGGCAAGTCCAAGGCCCCATCCATTGATGAGTTAGAGCCTCGCGTAGCCACTCTCGAAATTGCATTATCCACTGCTCAAGACAGGCTCGAGGGACTAGAGGAAAGAGTGGACGATCTCGAGGGGGAGTACGCCGAGTTCACGGTGGCAACAAAGGCTCTCATCCAAGATCAAGCGAACACTCTTCGAGGTGAGTTTCGATCTTTTCATGATGAGTTGCTAAAACTTCGTAGCTTTGTTCAAGACGAACTACGCGCTGTCCGTGCGGAGGTGGAGGAAGTCCGCTCGGATTGGGCATGGCACAAGCGCACACTCTCCGCTAGTCCAGCTTCCGCATGTACGAGTGATGCGCGACGCATTGATGTGCCGAAGCCCGACACTTATGATGGCACACGCAATGCCACGGTCGTGGACAATTTCCTCTTCGGGCTAGACCAATACTTCGATGCCATGGGTGTGCGAGATGAGGCGTCGAAAGTAGGCACAGCACCCACCTATCTTAGAGGCGCTGCACAGCTATGGTGGCGTCGGAAGCATGGCGAGATGGGCAAGGGCATTTGCACCATCGACACTTGGGCCGACTTCAAGCAAGAACTCCGAAAGCAATTTGCCCCAAGCAATGCGGAAAAGGAAGCGCGAGCGCGCCTACGTCGCCTCAAGCAATCGGGTAGCATTCGTGACTACATCAACGAGTTCACCACCCTCATGCTCGAGATAAGCGACATGTCCGACAAGGATTCCCTCTTCTACTTCCAAGATGGCCTCAAGGATTGGGCCAAGACCGAGCTTGATAGGCGTGGCGTTCAAACACTTGACGATACCATCGCCGTTGCGGAGTCACTCACGGAATACTCCACCCAATCCAAAGACAAGAAGTCTAGCCAAGGCAAAGGTGAGGGAGAGAGTCGCAAGGACAAGGGCAACAACCGCAAGGATTGGGGGCAGAAAAAGCCTCATAGCAACAAAAGCGGGCAAGGAAAATTGGAGGGCAAGAAGGAAGCACCGAAACCGCGAAGCCCATGCTTCATATGCAACGGTCCTCATTGGGTACGCGACTGTCCGGAGAAGAAGTTGCTCAATGCTCTTGCTGCCCAACTCAAGAGCAACCCCACTATGACCACGGAAGAACCCCAACTCAGCATGGGTTCCCTCCAACGTCTTAGCGCACTCAACCGCCAACGGCCCGCACTCACGAAGAAAGGGCTTATGTATGTGAGCGCGAAAATCACGCCGGCCGATCCGCGCGCGCTGCTAGACACGGGAGCAACACATAACTTTGTGTCCGTAGATGAGGCCAAGCGCCTAGGCCTCAAGGCCACCAAGGAAGGAGGCACAATGAAGGCAGTGAACTCACCCGCCAAGCCATGTGCGGGTATTGCACAAGGTGTGCCCATGACCCTCGGTACGTGGAGCGGAAAGCTTGATTTCTCCATCGTGCCCATGGACGACTTCAAGATGGTCCTCGGCATGGAATTCTTCGACCAAGTCCATGCCTTCCCACTGCCCGCTACGAACTCCCTAAGCATCCTCGACGGGAGCAAGGCATGCATGGTGCCCACGGAGAGAGGCAAGTCCGAGGAAAAGACACTCTCGGCCATGCAATTCAAGAGGGCTTTCAAAAAGGACCCAAGCTTCTTGGTCTCCATCCGGGAACTAAATAAGCAAGGAGATTGCGGAAACAAGCCAAGCCAAGTCCCTCCGCGCATACAAGCTGTCCTCGACAAGTTTAAGGACGTGATGCCTCCCGAACTTCCGAAGAAGCTCCCACCTCGACGAGAGGTAGATCATGCAATCGAGCTGGAACAAGGCGCGAAGCCACCAGCCTTGGCGCCCTACCGCATGGCGCCGCCCGAACTTGAGGAGTTGCGGAGACAACTCAAAGACTTACTGGATGCAGGCCATGTTCGCCCTTCAAAAGCCTCATTCGGTTCACCAGTCCTCTTTCAAAAGAAAAAGGATGGATCGTTGCGGATGTGCATTGATTATAGAGTTCTCAACAAGATCACCATCAAGAACAAGTATCTGATTCCGTTGATCGCAGACTTGTTCGACCAGCTTGGCAAGGTGCGGTACTTCACCAAACTCGACTTGCACTCTGGGTACTACCAAGTGCGCATAGGCAAGGGAGATGAACCAAAGACAGCGTGCACAACAAGGTACGGTTCTTTCGAATTCCTTGTTATGTCTTTTGGTCTCACCAATGCACCCGCCACATTTTGCATGCTCATGAACAAGGTGCTCCAACCATTCCTCGACCGCTTTGTGGTCGTGTACTTGGACGACATTGTGGTGTATAGTACCACGCTCGAGAAACATGCCCAATATTTGCAACAAGTCCTCCAAGTACTCCGAGACAATGAGCTCTTCCTCAAAATGGAGAAGTGCTCATTTGCCCAACAAGAGGTGGAGTTCCTTGGCCACAAGATTGCGGGCGGGAAGCTAATGATGGAAAACGCCAAGGTGAGGGCCATCCTCGAGTGGAAACCTCCCACAAAAGTGCCAGAGCTTCGTTCATTCCTTGGGCTGGTGAACTACTACCGCCGCTTCATCAAGGGTTACTCAGCCAAGGCGGCACCCTTGACCGATTTGTTCAAGAAAAACAGAACGTGGCATTGGTCCGAAGAGTGCCAACGTGCATTCGAGGAATTGAAGAAGGCAATCTCGGAGGAACTCGTCCTCGCTCTTCCGGACCACAACAAGCCCTTCGAAGTCCAAACGGATGCCTCCGACTTTGCCATTGGTGGAGTCCTTATGCAAGAAGGCCACCCCATAGCGTTCGAGAGTCGAAAGCTAAACGATACGGAACGCCGCTACACGGTGCAAGAAAAGGAGATGACAGCCATCATCCATTGCTTAAGAGTGTGGCGACATTACTTGCTTGGCTCACACTTCACAATCATGACGGACAACGTAGCGACGAGCTACTTTCAAACGCAAAAGAAGTTGAGTCCGAAGCAAGCAAGGTGGCAAGATTTCCTAGCGGAATTCGACTATCGGCTCGAGTACAAACCGGGTAAAGCCAATGTCGTTGCGGACGCTCTAAGTCGCAAGGCTGAATTGGCAACACTTAGCATGAGCCAACCGAAGTCCGACCTTGTCTCACGCATCAAGGAAGGTCTCCAACAAGATCCGCTAGCAAAGGACTTGCTGGAGAAGGTGCTCGAGGGAAAGACAAGGCGATTTTGGCAAGAAGAAGGCATCCTCCTCACCAAGGGAGATCGGTTGTTCGTGCCAAGGTGGGGAAATTTGCGGAAGGAAGTCATCAAGGAGTGCCACGACTCCAAGTGGGCTGGTCATCCCGGAATTGAGCGCACCACCGCACTAGTCCAAGCCTCGTATTTTTGGCCGCACATGAGGGACGACATCGAGGCATATGTGCGAACTTGTCTTGTGTGCCAACAAGACAAGGTGGATCATCAACTCCCAGCGGGATTATTGGAGCCGCTACCACTCGCAACAAGGCCATGGGAAAGTGTCTCCATGGACTTCATCACATCACTGCCCAAATCCGAAGGGTGCGGCAGCATCATGGTCATTGTCGACCGTTACAGCAAGTATGCAACCTTCATTGCCGCACCAGCTGATTGCAAGGTTGACGAGGCAGCCCGACTCTTCGTCAAGCACATTGTGAAGCTTTGGGGAGTCCCGAAGAGCATTGTGAGCGACCGAGACCCTCGGTTCACTGGGCGTTTTTGGACGGAGCTCTTCAAGATGTTGGGGACGGATCTCAAGTTCTCGACAAGCTTCCACCCACAAACGGATGGGCAGACCGAGCGCATCAATGGCCTCCTCGAGATGTACTTGAGGCATTATGTGAGCGCTCATCAGCGGGATTGGGCGAAGCTACTCGACATCGCCCAATTTTCTTATAACTTGCAGCGAAGTGAGGCTACGGGCAAGAGTCCCTTCGAAATCATCATGGGGTTTCAGCCTATGACCCCCAACGCCATAGCCTCAACTTACGGAGGGAAAAGCCCCGCGGCACACAAGCTCGCCCGCGAATGGCACGAGGAAGCGGACATCACGCGAGCCTACCTCGACAAAGCCGCGAGGAAGATGAAGAAATGGGCGGATACAAGGAGACGGCATGTTGAGTACAAGGGAGGTGATCAAGTCATGATCAAACTCCTACCCCAACAATTCAAGACTTTGCGGAAAGTGCACAAGGGGTTAGTGAGGCGCTACGAGGGACCCTTCCGAGTTGTACGACGTGTGGGCAACGTCTCGTATCACCTCCAACTTCCACCAAGACTCAAAATCCATCCGGTCTTCCATGTGAGCCTCCTCAAGCCATATCACGGAGACGTGGGAGACCCAAATCGCGGAGAATCAAGGCGTGCACCAACCGCCGTTGTCACCGCGTTCGACAAAGATGTGGACTACATCATTGCGGATCGCGTGATTCGGAGAAGAGGCGTACCACCATACAACGAGTACTTGGTGAAGTGGAAAAACCTCCCCGAGAGCGAAGCCACTTGGGAACGTGAAGACGATTTGTGGCAATCGGCCACTGAGCACATCCAGAATTTCAAGCACGAAAGCGCGACGAGGGACGCCGCGAGCTTAGGTGGGGAGGATGTTGCGGACTGCCCAAGTTACTAGCCCAATTGCCCACCATTTCGGGCTAGAGAGCCAAGATAAGGCCAAGAGTCTTTGGCTTGGCCCAATTAGGAAGCTTCTAGGCAAGTCTAGCACATTTAAGCTTGTAAATATTCTAGAATTCTCTATACATTTCCAAAGACATGTAAATTCTAGATAGTTGGTAGATTTCTCTAGAATCTCTAGAGCTTGACAAGCCTCCCTATAAATAGGGCATGGCACTTAGCATTTGAGCAACAAGTTTAGAGCAAGCAACTCAAGTATTGTAAACTCTCTCTTGTAATCTTTCCTTTGAGTAATACAATTTCTCTTATTCGGCTCCATTGCTCTCTTTTCTCTAGCTCTTTGAAAACCTCCAAGGCTTAGCTAGGCGAAGCTCAAAGGCTTACTTAGCAACATTCCGCAAAAGTTGTCTAAGTGCCGCACGGGTTTAGTTCATGCGCAAAACACTCATCCCGTGACAATAAGCTAAGATACTGCATAATTTTCTCCAAATAACCGAGGTAAGCATGGCGCATTTCCTTGCATTTATAACGGAAAAGGAAGCAAAATTATGAATTGTTATTCAGAATCCATTCATCTTGAGAGTGACAAGTTCGTTACCATGATTTTGTTGGATTCTGTCTTTCTCATTGAGTTCTTTATGAGAGCTTATAGGCTGCTTTGATAATTGATGATGATCCCATATTTACTCAATCGGGGTTTGGTTTCTGGGTTTACAAATACAAGATGACTTGTACTTGGTGGAAAATCAGCTTCCATTTTTCATTCTCAGTGAGTTGCTTGATCTAGCCAAAACAACAACCTATAACGGTGACATTTATGAGGAATTTCCCTCATGACTTTTGTCCACTCATGGTTCTCCGGTGATATATTTCTTGAAAAATAGTTGCTCTGGATTCGACAGAGGCCAATTTTCCAAAGCTAAACACTTTCTTGATCTCATTATTCTCTGTCTTCACTCTCTTGACCTCCCCGTCGGGCGCCCATCGTATATTCAATTACCAAAACATTCTGGTGCGAAGGAACTTCATCGAGTTGGCGTCGAGTTTAAATCGGGTCATACGAAAATCTACTTGACATCAAATTCGATAAAGGGAACTGGAAATTCCGTCTTTTAGTTTGTTCGATCGCACAGAGCGTTTCTACGTAAAACCTTCTAATTTTCGAGACTATGCATGTTTATCCGTTTAAATATTTTAATGACTATGTCATAATGATGAGTTGCTTTTTGGTGACACCAAAAGATGCCGATTTGCTCATTCAAAATGGAATTATTGGGCTGGGGATAGTGAAAAGTTATCGATGTTTTCCGTAGCCTTATGAAAGATTGTCCCAAGGGTCCCGATTTCTGTGTATGCCGACCTCGTTAAAGCTCTACAGCCTATTGCAAATTACCAACGCACAGGTGGAAGGCAAATTTGAAGCAAAATTATTTCAACACTCCATGGGCATCTATCTCTGTCATTGCAAACATTATTCTGCTCCTACTCACCGTGACACAAACAGTTTGTTCTATCTTCGCATTATGGATTAATTTCTAGAGCTTTCAAATTGTTTTCTCTGGTGTACATCAATCACAGAATAAAGAGATTCGTTATGTAGTTGTGCTAAGTTTGTTTTTCAATAATTACTCTATCACCGGTAATTATAGTTTGATTTTCATTATATCTATCCAATAAAATTTTCAAAATTATTTTATTAAAATTGAATCATTAATTTATTCTAAGGATTAGAAATTCATCCCACTGTCATTAATTTTATTGGAATTTTTATACAGAACCATCACTACAAGAAATTTAATTTTTTAAGACGATATTTTTTACAACACTTTGAAATTTAGTCACGAAATATTATTTATTGTGACCAATTTATGAAATCGTATCTTATAGTTTTGTCCTGACTCGTGTTATATTCTATGACCAATAATTTTATTTTGAGACAGAATATTTGGTCCATGATGCTATGTTTTTGTGACAAACATTATTCTAGTCGCTGAAAAAAATATTATTTTAGCACAAAAAATTCCCACCAAATTTGAAACATTTTGGGACAATATTTCATCATTTATGACAAAAGAAATAGTTGCCAAATATAAGTATATGCGACGACACAATTTCGTAACTAAAAGATAAGAATAAATATAACCAAACTATCCGTGACACATATATTAGTCTTTAAAGCTATTTTTATTTCTTATAATTTTAATTTTGGTCGTGGATAAGTAATTACAGTGACAAAACTAAAATTAGTAGTTGAAAGTTTTGTTTTGAATAACACTGTATTTTTGTGACAAAGTTATTTCTTTCTTGAGACGCATGATTTGGTATTTGATTCAACGTTTTTGTGACAAATATTATTGCAGTTGAAAAAATTAATTTTTTTTGGGAACAAAATTCTCCTTGAAAATTTTAACATACAATATTTTATCATTCACAAAAAATAAATGATTGTAAAATATAATTATAGGTGACGAAATTATTTTGTAACTAAAAAACAACTGTAAATTTAGGCAAACAATCAATGACATGTAATAGTAGTCTTTAAACCTATTCTGATTTCTTATAATTTTATGACCTCATTTTTTTAGTATTAGATGAGTAATTATGGTGACAAACTAAAAATAGTAGCTAAAAGTTTTCTCTTGGATAACGTTATATTTTTATGATCAAGTTATTTATTTCCTAATGCATAACTTGGTCTTTAATTCAACTTTTGTAATGAACATTATTTTAACGCAAAAGGACAAGTTCTTTTTTTTTCCTTTTTCGCACAAAAATTCCCTTGAAAAAATAAAAATACAGGACGATATTATTAATAGTCATAAAACATAATCATTAGTGACAAAATTGTTTAGTAAACTACAAAAAAAAAAGCATCTTTTGCAGGAAATATATGTGACAAAAATTAAAATCCCCCTAAATAAATAATTCTATGCGGGGTTGTTGAATCAGCTACAGATTTTAATGATATTTACCACCATTTTAAAAAGTACCCCGCAAAATTACCAATAAGCTATAAAAATTAAATTCATTAGTTCATTTAGCATTTTTCAATTTATTACACTACACAAAAAATAAAAGAAATTGACTACAGCCCCAATCTAAAACCTAAGCACGTCGCACACTTCTACAAATCTCATACTCTTAGTCCATGCCGGTGATGGAGTGATGTCACGAGCGGTCTATTGCCGAGATGACATGACATCAGATGATATGAGCACAGAAAGCGGCGATGGCGATGACATGATCAAAGTGTGGCACCGATCGCCTCTCGGTTGATAAGCGCATGTGCCATCGAACGAAAGCCTCGGTGTTAGTCATCACCGTTGCTCCGCCTCTCATTTAGTTGTTGACGTCTTCATCGCGATCTCAGGTTCTGTTATGTGTTTTATTTTCAATTTATTTTTTTATTATTCATTTAGATTATTGACCGGCTTATTATAAATTAGGGCTTCATTAGTTTGTAATTAGTTATCAAAGTTGAAATTAATTGTCATATTTCATAAAATTCTTGAGATATGGTTTGATTGTGCCTACCTTTGCATAAACTTTGAATGTTGCAATCAGCTTATTATCTCTTAGCCTTTAATTAGTGCACAAATTGAATTAAAATTTGGAATGTTGTTTCAAAAGTTGAAGTTAGCTAAAGGTGAAAAGATTGATGAATCAACAATATGTGAATTACAACTTATTCCATCATCTGATTGTGGGTTGCATTAAAATTTAACGAGGTAAAAATTAGAAAGGGGCTTTATGTTTGTTAATCATATCTTAATTGATCTTATTTCTAGAAAGTTTTCCTTGGCTATGATTGTTTACGCAAGCTTTCGGAAGAATCATAATTCTTTTGCGGCTGAAATTGATCTATTTACAGGGATTTTTTTTAGCCGTATAGCCTTATTAATTCCTTGTGGTGGTAATTAGAAAATGGTTGTTTTAAAAGCTTTTTTCTAAAGTTATAACTTCAATATCCTTTTTTTTTTTAATGTCACAGATGAGTAACAACAATGATATAATGAAAAAAAAATAGTAATTGAATGTTTTATATTTTATTATTACTATTTTATCTAGATAAATTGTGCAATATAAATGACAGTAGTTTAAACTTAAAATATTTTTGACGTTTTATTAAGTAAGTGACAAATATATTATACATTTATAGAATAATTCCCATTTCCCAAAAACCTTTTACTTTTATTGACTTAAGGAAAAAAAAAATCAATTTCACCCTCTTTCCTCTCGTTCTCTTCTAATTCGCTCAAACTGATTTTTTATCCATTACTCATTTTCGAATTTCATCTCTGTTCTCTCGAGGAACGAAGAATCACGAAGAATTTCAGCTTGCTTAAACTTTATTTGCTTCTCGAATTTCAGGTTTTTTTTATTTAATTTAATTTTTTTTCTCTTTCTAATTTTGATAATTTTAGGGTTATGGCTTGATATAATTGTTTTTTTCGTATCAATTTAGGTTTTGATTTAATTGATTTTGATTATGGGTGCTGCGTTTGGGATTAAGGTGCTGCAACTTTTAAGCTACAACTGTTGTGGAAAAAAAACTGTGATTCTGAAACAAACATTAATAATATGTAGTAAATATAAATTTTAAATAATAATTTTGATAAAATTATTAAAGATATAATAGATTTTCTATTATACAAATGAAAATTTATAATAACATAACTTCCAAGTTTCTGAAGTAGTTAGTGTTACCAAACACTTTAGTCTTTGTAGATTAAAAAGTATATTGCCCAACCTCAATCCCAAACGCACTCTATATCTCTATTCTTATTCGAAAGACGACGAACATACAAATAATTTCATCTTTCATTCTCAATTTCAAAATAATTAATTTATTTTATCTTCTGTTATTGCACTCTTCTTTAATTTTTGATTAATTTATTGTTTAGGTAACCTAAAAAATTATTTCCTTTCTTCTCTTCAAGTAGATTACATCTTGTTGAAATTTCTCTAGACTCTAGTCTTGTTCTATTATTTGAATGCACATTATATGTTTGATGAAATGTCTCTTTAAAAGATTACTTATATTGCTATATGTTTAATTATTGCTAGCTTAATAAGAAGGCTCTTGGGCGTGGACACAATAATAATAGAGGTAATAAATACTTTTTACTAATTTATAACTGAAAATTACAGAATAAATGTTGATGCCAGTAATGTTCTGCTATCGTTGATTGAAATGACTGAATGTATAGGTGGTGAATGCACATCCTTGATGTTTAAACATACTTTTGTCTATATTTGTTGATCATCAGTGGATTGTAAATCATTTTAGTAGCTAGTTAATGTATTGTCTTGGATTAGATTTTATTTAACTAATTTTATCTTCTTCAGTAGAAATCAAGGAACAACTCATGCATTTTTTCTTCTTTATTTTTAGTCGCAATTCAACCTCTTAAGCTGTTAGTAGCTCCATGATTCTTGTAAGCGACAACGAAAGGTACTTCCATTTTTTTTTTTTTGTGTTTTTTGAAAAATTTATTATTTGCTCTTTTCTTAAATTTCAATCTTCTCTATTAAGGCTCAAATTTTTTTATAATTTTTTTCTAACTCTTTCTTCATTTGTTAATAGTTGCCATTGGATCTTGCATGTGATCAGCTTGCCATCAATAGTTGTTCATTATTTGAATTCAGCAAGAAATGGAATCAATAGTGATATAGAAAGATCACAACTGTGTAAGTTTGTTAAAGATATTTAGCAATAAGCATACTAATGGTTTTTGCTATATATATCTAGCCTATCATGCTAGTTAAGCAATATTTAATTTGATTATCATTCCCTATGCGGAAAGTAAAAGCGAAGCACCTTCGTGATTTGGTTGATCTGTTGTGGCTGATTTAAATTGCAAGACGTACCATACAATTGAGGTAAATTTGTATGGCATATGACTAAGACAAGATTTTGGGCTTTTCTTTCTGTTTTTTTATTTTTTGGCATTTTCATCTCTCTATTTAGATGCTCTGTATTCTAGTTCACTATTCAAATTTTTCAGTCTCTCATATCTTATCATCTTGTTTATATATCTAGGCTATCATGAAAACATTTGGGATCAATGGTGGAAGGCTAACTGAGGATTGAATTATACTGATTGTTGATTCTGATTTAAGTATTGCTTTTGGTGTTGAAGATTCATTGGTACGAATTTTGTCACAAAGTGTAGAATGAATTTAGATGAATGTATAGTTTCCAAAACTATATCTTATTTTTTATATATACATTTCAAACATTTTAAATTTGTCCCTATACAATTTAGATAAATTTATAGTTTCACACTAGATCTTAAAAGTAATGTGAGACTAAATTGCTTGTCATTTAAAACGAAAGCAATCGTCGTGGAATAACATTTTTTGAATAAAAAGTTTTTGTCACTAGATATCAATTTATGTGACTAGAAAATGTCGTTGTGGATGTTTTCTTTTAACGCCAATTGATGGTAGCCATTTCAACTTTTTTTATGCAATATAAATAGTCATCAAATAATAAATTATATTGTAATTAAAAATAATTTGAGACTATATTACATATCTTTTACGATAAAAGAATTCATCACAACATGTTCATTTTTTTGACTAAATATTGTAGTTGTGAATGCTTACATTTTATGACAAGAGATAATGGTCACTTAAAATGGTTTGATACAATTTAATTAGTCATGAAATTACATAATAAATTGTCTTTAAAACAAATTTGAGACTAAATTAATTACCAATTGTATTTACATACATTGTCACAAATGACAACTAATTGGGACAAGTATCTAACGTCACGATATGTAAACTTCAACAACAAAAAAATAGCGTTGCTAATTGTATCTTCAAACCTCTAAAATGACAATTTTTATTAATTGTTGTGACTATATTTACATAATCTTAAGACAAATATTATAGTCACTATAAATCACATACTGTGACAAATATTAGGTGTCATTGATTGCATTTTTTGAATCTCTAATTTGACCATTTTGAACACCATTTGTGATAGTTTTAAGTTAATTATAAGACAATTATATTTGTCACAAAAATATATTTTTAACATGACGAAAATAATTTTCGTCGCTAGAACTTTTTAAGACGGTCTTTCCACGACTAATGTGTGACGATGTATTTTTTGTCATAAAAAATATAAAGTGACTAATTTATTATTTTCAGTGACTAATTTTTTTGGTAATAAAATATCATTTTTCTTGTAGTGCATTGAATGAATTATTTATTATACACCTTGTGATTGGGCTACACGAAACTGTAGAAAATTGATTGGTGAAGTAGATATACAACTAAAGTGAAATTGAGAAATGATGAGACAACAGAATCACACAGGGACAGCAAAATTTATGTGGTTCGACTTTTAACATATGTCTACAGGCGAAAACAGAAAAAAAATATTTCACTAGTAAAATAAGGATTAGAAGTATTGTAATACTTTAACTCACTACCCAGAACCCAAAATATACTCAATCTCTTCGTCACTATTCTTTTTTCTTCTCAAAAGAGAATTGAAGAAGAGAGTTGAAGAAGAAAAGAAGAACTCGATGCTGAAATGTGGAGGAGCATGCTCCTTTTATAGCAAAAAATTAGCTATTGTTCATGTTTATTATTTTATTTTTTTCCTTATGCGGCCCGCCGTTCACTTTTTGACAGAAACAGTAGCACTAGTACAAACAATACAAGCGAAATCACTAGTAAAAATATACGAGCAGAAAATAGTGGAAATTAATTAGTTTACTTGTAAAATAATTAGTTAAGATAGGATCGTACCTTCAATCGTGTTCAAAAGTTATTCTCTACATTTACTAAATTTTATAAAGGTGTCTTCTAACCTATTCCATTTTATAGCCATTCTCTTGTAATGGAAATCAAGTTCTTAGCAAGTATAGATTTAACTACGCTAGGGAACCTTTATATAGTAATAATTCATAACCAAAAAGACATTACACTTCCTTACATCAAAGAAGTGAAATTAATAATCTTTATCAATTCCATTATTAAAAGTGATTAATAAACTCTTCCCCTGTCCCTCAAAACAACTAAATGGATTATTAATATGAGTTTATCTATTCATTTATTAAAACAAGTGACTTGTAATATGAGCCACGTAATGAAAATTCTTACATTACCTACCATCCCATGACAGAACAAGCCCATGGAGTGCTCAAATAATTTTGCTTCAAGTTTGCCTTGCACTTGTGCCAAGGCATTGTAATGGCTCAGTAGATCTTCAACAAGATCACATATCTGAAATTTTATTCGAGAGACATTCTTTTGATAAGGTTGAGAGAAACGTTTGACAATCTTTTACGACTCCCCAGTCCAATAACTCATTTTGAATGAGTAATTCTCCATCTTCTGGTGCGGGTACAAGACCATAATGTAGTCATTAAACCATCAGATAAAGCCATGCATACTCTCGAAAACTAGAACACTTCTATAAAAGCTCTCTGTGGTATCATATACTATAAGAAATGAAATTTCAAGGATCCATTTATTAAAACTGATGTCAAGTGGAACCCAACTTAAATTTGACTCTAGATTGGTGAACTTCTTTTCACCGGGTATTTTAAACCTCCGAATTCACTTTGGGCACGGGACGGGGGTAGCTGAAAACAGATTCTAAGCAAATCAAGAGAATGTTCTGCTTCTGGGAGAATTACAAGACAACCATTTTGGAACCGACGGCCGCATGATATCGAGAAATGTCCCACGTAATAGTCACCATATGTTGCTGTTTTTGGCTAGTTCAAACAATTCATTGAGGATGAATAGTGGAAGCTGATTTTCTGGCAGCCACAAGTCAGCCGACAATTGATCAACCGTCCATGGCTTTATGAAATCTGGGTAAAAACCTCTTAGAAAGAGCTCGATGAGAAAGACAGCATCTAGTAAAATCATTGTCACAAATTCATCACTGCTAGGTTCTAGGGTTTCTGCGTAACAATTCCGCAAATTCGCTTCATTAATCTGTATTGATGTAAGGAAATCTGCAACTCTCACATTAGTCCGTTGCAGAAAGTAATAAAGGTACTTTATTCTATGCTCTTCCATGCCTCTGAACTCTTCGTTACCATGATGAAGTGGGCCAATTGAAACCATTTTTGGAGAGTAATCACTTGGATGTAGGCAATGTTTGGGCCGAGGAACTCTGCAGATAAAAACACCATTTGGATAAGGATGGAAGGGCGCGAACTTCATTCTCAAAGAATCCACTAACATCACGGAAATATTCATCACTTAATTGTTTGCTGTTTGGCAGCAAACAAAGTAAATGAAAACATTAATGGCATAAAAATTGAAAAAAAAATACTAGTTAAGAAGTACCAGACTCTGTTTGTTTAACAGGAAAATAAAGAAGAAAGAGAAAGAAAATGCTTAACGAGAGAAATCTAGAAGCTGGAAAATTTGTTTTTATTAAGCTCACATTACAAACTAACATTACAGATCTATTTATAGCATGCTCTTGATCCTTCTACAACGCGTAAAGCATGAACTGAGAACTAGCTAACAATAACAAACTTTTGGCGGGAACTTAACAAACTTGAATCTAATAACTCTCTGCATAACAGAATGACAGCTTGGCAACTGATGACGTGGCAACTGATTCAGCTTACATATTCTTAACAAGAATTAATGGCTAGGATTCGAGTGTTCACGATGTGAATGCACATCACTCAAATATTAATCGTTTATTTAATGCTTAGCACAAACTGATCTGAGTATCATATCTTTATCTATATAAGTGTTTAAAGAGAAACAAATAGAAAATTGGGATGAAGGAGAACACTGACATTAATTGCTATACATCTACGCCTCTGTTGTGCAAAAACAAGTTAATCTAATGTCCCTTAATGAGAAATTCTAGAGTACATTAAAAATATTGCACTCAATTAATATATGTATAGCATCTGCAATTCAATTAAATATAACTATCAATTACATAGTGATTTTTTAAAATAAATGTATATATAGCATACATATATATTAATTGAAAATAGTACCTCTAATGCATCCCGTAGGAGATAGGACTATTTTATAACTTGTTATATAGTCCTTTTCTTTTGCGATTATCCTCTTTTTTTTTCATGCAAACATACTTTTGATCCGTGCAAAGTATAATAGAGCCAAATTTAATGTTATTAAACCTCAAGCTTTATGGTGCATTAAAAATAACGATATTAAGCCACACGGCTTAGTAGAGTGCTCGATTAAAAACAAAAAAAAAGGTGCCTACACTTGAAAATGATCACACATGCACATATATATGGCGTTGTTCCCATCTGAAATCCCGAATTAAAGCAACATTCAAGAATCCAATGGCTTTCCAAATCTTTTTTTTTTTTTGGTTGGTTGCACATGGTGCCTATCCAAAGGCCACCAACTTCCTCTCTCTCTCTCTACATATATATAGTCCAAGATCTTAGATTCAAATAAAAATTAAATGATCATATTTGAAATATAAATATTATTTTAATGCAATATAGCCTAAACCTATCACTACGGGTTTATTTTATATACATTTTGTTGTGTTAGTCACTTTTTTAATGTAATGCAATGCAATCAAAAATTGCATCCAAATTTAGATTAGTATAGAAACGATATTTTAATACAATCCAATATAATATAAGGAAATTATCCATAACCACCTATTTTTTTCTATCTTTTTAAAAAGTACACAAAATTTTTATTTTTTTGGCAGTGCTCCACCTGAAGTTAACATTTTTTTCATTGGTCTATTCCCGTTATAACACTGCTAGAACTTTGCTGACATCATAAGGGTAAAATTATCATTTCACAACGACACAGAAGTGAACATGTGCAAAACAATATAACTTCAAGTGGAGTTTAACAAAAAATAATTAAGAATTATGTATTTTTGAAAAAATGCAAAAAAAAAGATGGTTGGTGGATAATTTATCTTTTATATTTGAGAGTAAAAAAATCATTTATACAATATTCTGTTAGTTCTCTTAACTGTTTGAAGATGGAAGTGGATTGGTGCAAAACAATTAATGTAACTTCAGGTGGAATTCAACCAAAAAAAAATTGTATATTTTTAAAAAAGCTTGAAAAAATAAGTGATCGGTGGATAATTTCTTTATAAAATAATGTAAATTCTCAAACATATAAGTATATGTATTCTTTTTATTCAATATATTTATTGAAAAAGAAGAGATCTTTGAGTCCTTTCCGAAGTCTTCTTATTTCTACAACTAAAGCACGTTGTTTACTTATAAAATTGAATAATTTTGTTACCCTTTCTAAACAACACGTTAGCGCTAGATGATGTTAAAAAATCGATTTAAGTGAAGTCAGACAAATTAAAAGTAATTGTGTGGGATTTTTAAAGAAATATTATATTTTAAAACCCACTCTCCGGGCCCTTAGGCATCAAGACTAGCGCCGAACATTGGGCCTATAAACTCCACCCCAACCACTTCCAACCCCCCTCCCACCCCTCCCAGGACCATGTCTAGATAACTCAATAATTAGTAAGCGGGAGGGACCTGGACTTGTGTACGTGTCTGAGCTGCGCCCAAACCGGGCTGGATCTGCTTTTGAACAATTGGTTAAAAAATTTATACCCCACGTTGGAAAGAAAATTTCAACAATCTCGTTCTCATGAGCACTCATTCCGCAGCCCGCCGATATCTTTGATCGAGCTTCTGACGAATAAGAATAAATGGGTATTCTATAACTTACACAAAAAAAAAAAAGGTCGAAATTTAGGAATATATTATAACTATTGATGTTAAACACATGAAAAATATGAATGTGGACCTTTTGCATACAAAATTTGGGTTTCCCTTGAACCCATAAACTGACATGGCAGAATACAACAGACCCGCTGAACATGATTTGGTCAACTATTTCTTGGTCAAAGCCCTAATTATCAAGAGCGGCCAATAAACCAAAAATACAATAACCAAAATGAAAACTAGGGCTTCAAATTTTCTCAGCAAAGCAAGACCTACATCTCTTTGTTTTGGGAGGAAAGTTCAAATTCCTATTGCTTCCAACGTCAAAAGAGGAAAAAAAAAAAGAAAAAAAAAAGCATTGTAAATTGTCCTTCAGAAAATGATCATCAGTCAATCGTTCCACATTGTGAAAAACCCTGGATTCGTTCCCTGAACTGAATCCCCAGACCAGTTTGTATAGCCACCAGAAGGCATATCATAATCAACTTTAACCATCCCAAGTTCCTCGGCTGCGGTTCCGGTGGAAGAATTCAAAGTCATACCAATGCCACCATTGCCAATATAACCTCCAGTATTGTAGCTCCCACTTGAGCTCCCATTATTGTCAATCCCAGAAGATGAATTAGAGCCCATGTTCACCAACCCATGAAGCAAACCAGGGTTGTTTTGAAGATATGTATTATAAAAATGACTGTTCTGGCTTGATTGTTGCAAGTAATTAGACCCAACAGATTGCTGCTGCTGGTGCAATTGGAGCTGTGTCTGGATATAACTTTGGTGAAACGAAGGGTCTTGTGTGTATTGAGATATGTCCTGGTTCTGTAAAGTTAGTAAAGGTGGTTGCGGTTGCTCAAATGGGGTTGTTTGCATTAGCGGATAGGCTTGTAATCTGCTGGAGCTTGAGCTTCCATATTGGAAACTTGAACCAAGAGCTATCATTTCTTCACGTCTTCTTGATGTTTCAAGAGCTTGAGCCTCCTTCAAGCGCTTGGCCGCGCCTCCTCCGATTGGTAGAGTGTTGCTTTCGAGTATTGCCTTCACATCATAACGGCTCATGTCGAAATTGGTCACCGCGTTTAGGCCTCTGAATTTTATCGCCGCAATGTCATAAGCTTCGGCAGCTTCCTCCTCCGTACCTAAAGTAATTAAATAAAATTATAATTGTTTGATAATATTTCTATTTTCGAAAGCTTTATTACTCATTACGTGGAAGTTTAAAATATAAATACTTACTGAAAGTTCCTAAGTAAAGGTCTTTGTTTCCTGCAACTCTCCCGATCCTCGCTTGCCATCTTCCATGCTGGTGATGCCTGCTTGAAGACCTTTGATTTATTAATGAATATAAAGGAGTTAAGAGGGGTAAAAATTTTCAAAATTTTGGTCACCTTGTGACTCCACGATACATGGATGCACCTCTAGAAAAGCCACTACTCTTCCTATAGTTGATCATCAAATAGAATTAATTACAAAGAGTAGAATTAAACTCATTCGTTTCAAAATTATGCAAAGAATTATAATTGGACTAATATATAGATTGCTAAGTGTTTATCACTTACCTTCTGATGGAAGCCACAAATTCTTGCCTAGTCATGTGCTTCATCTCCTCTAGTTCCTTCTCATAGTTACTGATCTGCAAATTTAAGAAAGATTAGCTTGCATTCACAAAGAAGAGGACTATTTATACTCGAGAACAACCTATACAATATGCATGGGATTAATAAATACAAAAATAGAAAGTTACTGGGAAGTTGGTAGTGGTGGAAGTTCCCCAGTATTTGAGTGCTGCTAGGTCATAAGCCCTAGCTGCTTTTTCTTCTTTATCATACCCACCTGCCCAAAGTGAAATAAAGAAATGTTTTGCAATAAGAAAGTGAAGCCAAAAAAAAAAAAAATCCTTGAATTAAAGATAAAAAGAGAAATTTTACTCACCCAAGTATACTGCGAGCCATAATAGATAGCAAAACAAACGAGGAAAGCAAAAGAAATAGTTAGTAATAATTCAGATGCTAGCGCTACTTATATTAGATGAAAACCAATAGCAATATCAAGTGAATTATCGTATTTGTAAGGCTGACCTTGTCGCCCTTTCCTTGATTGCCCTTCCCTCCTACAACTATTATCCCAAAGATGAGCTTCATATCTTCCTGTCCACCTATGCCTGTAATTGCACCACAAAACCAAATTCAAAATCAAAATTAGACACATAAAATTGCAACATATACAAGGGGGAAACAAAAAAGTTCAAACTTACCTCGTTACGCCGCGATATATTGATGTTCTTTGGCCAAAAGTATCCAAAGTCCTTCTAGGGCAGCAGCCTCAACAATACTAGTACTATTTTCACCACTTGTTTCACAAGTTGAACTTGAACCCTTATTATTACCACTGCCCATTGACAATGTCAGTGACTGCAGATTGTTAGTATTTTCTTGAAACTCATAGGTACCGGTTGAGGCAGCTACTATAGTATTTTGCACTGGCACTATGC
The DNA here is from genome assembly GCA_030444775.1 of Atalantia buxifolia. Taxonomy (NCBI): domain Eukaryota; kingdom Viridiplantae; phylum Streptophyta; class Magnoliopsida; order Sapindales; family Rutaceae; genus Atalantia; species Atalantia buxifolia. The sequence continues at coordinate 29,637,231 of CM059832.1, read as the reverse complement.
TGTTGTTTTGGAATAGGTAATCAGATTGGTCGTTAGCCTGAATTTCATTGAAGGCCACAAGGTCTGACTGATTATCAGATTTGCTAACACCAAGAAAATCCGCAACTTTTGGAACTTCACCACTTCCATGTGTATTAATCAGATTCCACTCTGTAAATTACAAAGTACAAATATAGGACAAATGAAGAGTGTGAGAGAAATGAGAAAATTTCAAATAATTATATAAAGGAATATAAGTAGGGATTGGTACCTTGGCCTTGAAATGGGTTGTCCATACTGTCATTCACTAACCCTAGATTGAATTGATGAGACTGAGAGGTGTGAAGCTGCGCTGGTAGTGAAGCATGAGTAGGAGAAAGAGGAAACGAAAGCCAGTTGTTTGTATTCATTGAGCTCACAATAATGTTTGCTAACAATCTAGAGAAGTTTTCTTGCCCTTTACCTTCAACAAATCAAGCAGTCTCCAAAGTACAACAAAACACAATAAGAACACACATATGATATACAAATATTCTTCAAATAACAAAGAAGCTCAGCTAAGTGGTGAATAAAGTTAAAACTCTGAAACCCTAAGTGGCTTGAAAAATGACAGAAAAGAGAAGAGGAGGTTGAAAAGAGAAAAAATTTTGTGGAGAATACAAGCCTTTTTTAAACTTTCTCTCTCTCTCTCTCTCGCACTCAACAAAACACGTCCGCACAAGCACACAAATATCGAATGGGCTAGCTGTTCATAAACAAAAACAAACCCCTATTGTAGTGGTGATTTTAAGTGGTCTGACTCTTCAATAACATTTTCCAAGACTTGGAAACTAAGTCATCTTACCATAATAATAAATGTTAATCTGAATATGGACACGAGTGGCATTTTAAACTAAACTAAAACTATAAGCTAAGTGAGATCCTTTTTCAGTCTTTGTACTAAAACAAACCCACAAATTCCAATCGGAAAAATCCAAAACCCACCTCTCTCTTTCTTTTTCTATTTGTAATTTAATTTCTCTCTAAGTACCCCACTTGGTTTGTTGGAACTCTCGTCCTCGTTCAATGCAAAATATGACTCCTCAAAGCCCAGCATTCCCACACACTGCAAATCATCTCTTAGTCTAAACATTGACCACTCTACGCAAAGTTACTTTCTCTTTCATAACTACAAATTAAATTGAAATTTATTTTTTAAGTATTTAATTATTTATATATCACAAGATCGATCAAATTCATTAACCAGAGAAGATCTCCCAATGGGTTTATATAGACTCATCACCAAGAACCAAATTCGTAAATTCCCGAGTCACTGCTAGCTGCATTGTTTAAATTGTTGTATGTACGGACATGCAATATTATAAGGTAAAAATCCGACATATTAAATATTAAAAGTACTGGAGAAAGAGTAAGAATTACTCTCTTGTTCAAAATTACACCAAACGTAACACACTTAAAAAATCATTTTCAAGAATTTTTTCTTTTTAAAAAAGGGGAGGATTTCATTTGGCTCCCCAAGTAGAAATCTGTTGACCACCTAATTGGTTTTCGCACCCGTCAAAAGTTAAAATCAGATTAAATTAATGTTCTTGTGCATGTCTCATACACATACAGTAGAAGTTTTTATTTTATGTGTCTTGTGTGTGCCCTCCAGTTAGGCTAAGTCTAAGAAAATTTAAAGATCTAAGCCGTCCGTTCATAAAATTAAATGAAATGGTTACTATCCCAATAAGGCAAATTGTAAGATCAAGTGAATTTTTTTTTTAAAAATAAATATTCAAGAAATAAAAGCTTCTAAATTAAAAAATACCACAAATATATTGCCCTAGCTTCCAAATTTTTCTTTTTTCCCCAAACAACAAAAAGTTTCTCAGTGTTGCATGCGTGTTTGTGTTTCCTTCATGCAGATGTAAATATTTATTCAATATTTAGCTATGTCGACGCACACAAAATCTCCATGCACATAAACAAATCTAAGGATATATAATTATATATATAACTGCTTAAGATATGTGGGTCATCATTTGCGGACTGAACTTTTCAGAGATTTAGATTGTGCTTTCTGTGCTTGGAGAAGAAACTTATTAATACTTAGAATCTGGATTCTGATAACACAGAAGAAAATTAATAAACAAAACATTCTAAAAAGATAAAAAGAAAACAAAATCACCTGCCATTTTTTGTGACACAGTTCCCGCCAAATTCTTGTAGACTGATACATATATATAAGGTTCGTTGACTGAAGTGCACCACAATAAGGGGGCAAGGACCCACGTCTCACGCCTTCTTTAACCTTTTTTCAAATAAAAAACCTAATATTATCAAAACCCTAAACACATATATGCAAATGAATTAAACCCAAACAATAAAAGAAATAAAACAAAAACAGATACCGTCTTTGGAATAAATCATTCCATTAGTTCTGTTTCTTACTAAACAAAAACATTTTTGTCCAACATACTAAAAATAAGCCCAATAAGAAATGAAAAAATTATAATAAGGAATTATTGTTTTCGACACAGTTTGAGAAAGAAAAGAAACTTGTTCATTTGATCAGAATCAAACAAGTTAAGAGAAGTTGAATAAATTTACTACACTTCGCTCTTCTCTCTGATAATCAAATTTTTAATTAATCTTGATTATTGGAAAATGTGTCGATAGGGTGATGGGGATTCGCCACCGGCCATATTAGGTAAGCACATTAAATCAGTAGAGTCTTCACGACGTTTCAGTTTCTGATGTTGTGGCCAAATTCGAAGGAATGTGACTGACACGTGTCCGTTTCACATTTTAGGCTTTCTGTCTTTCTTGATTCTGAGAGGTGCACCCAGGCGGGCCAATTATCCGGTTTGCATGCTTCATTGCTTTGCACAAAAAAACATAAAATAGAAGCAAAACTTTGACCATGACTTCCCTTGTGAGAAGGGTTTATTTGGCTCCCGTCTTGAGTAGAATAGATTTTCTTTCAGTATTAAATGAGAGTTGTTGTTTAGACTATGCCATACTCACATCATGAAGGAGAGTCTTGATTGTTTTCTGATTATAAATATTAGTAGAGTTATGATTATAATATATCAATATTTTAAAAAAAAATCTTTATTATGATATTACCCATGTCATTAACCCCGAATTAATTATTAATCGAACTAATGTCCACTCTCTCTATGTTTTCTTCATCTAATTGAATAAATGAACATAGCATCAAAATGTTTTTTTTCCTCTCTTCCATTTAATTAATGCATTGTATTTTCTATACTTTTTATTTAATAAATTCTCCTCGTTTCGTCAAACTTTTTTTTTCAATATATATATTTATCTACACACGATATTATAACACAACAGAGGTATATCTAAGTTAGCTCGAAAACTGAAAAATAATATGAGAATTCAAACTCATTTTCCTCATAAAAACTGGAAGCATAATTGGATTTGCACTGGATAATCTTTCTTGTGGGCATATGCTACAGAGGTTGGAATATGCATCTAGCCCTTTCTTTTGCCTACAAAATAAATCCGTTTGCAACATTAAAATGCGCTAAACGAAAAGCAAATAAAAGGAAAAATTGCTCGATTATAGAAGTTTAATTTTCAAATTACGGTTTCTTAAGGCAGATTCTTCCTAGCTAAAATTCTTAATTTGCATGGAACATACCAATTCAGAACATTTAGAAGTTCTAAATTCAACTTCTGGATTTCAACTTTAGTTCCCCAATGGTCTTTTGTGTGTGAAAGTTAATTGATCAACTCTTGTGATCCCAATAACCAATTAGGCTCCTGCATGCTTTCATTTCCACCAAGTACCAATCATGTGTATTTCACTTTTCTGTTTTTCAGATAATATTTTGAGCAGATTCAAGAATTCCTGCCTTGTGCTTTGAATCAATTTATTTTGACATGCTATATATTGAGACAATAAGCCACAAAAGGGAAAGAAAAAAAAACATATAAAGCTGTTGAATCCATTAATTTTGGGTGCATGCCCATGATAACTAAAATCTATGTGAATTTGATGGCAGTGAAGAAGGGCATGCTTATATATAAAACGAAGAAATGAGGGCATATATGGTCAAAGAATCAAGTGATAATCACGAGAATCAATTAATATAATGCTGGAAAAAATTAATTTTGAGAGTTTCCAAGAAAAGCTAGGAGGAAACGCCGGGAAAGTGCTCGTGTCGCCTTGAAATGAAGCAATTTAGAAAGGTAAACCTATTTTCTTGTCACCCAGCTTGTTTTTTCTTATAGATAAAAAAAAATTAAAAAACAAAACCTAGTTAGGGTTAGGATTGGGGTTTAATATTAAAGCATTGTTATGAAAGAAAGCGCCTAAAAATTGTTTTGTATCAAATCCAAATTAGTTTATACAGCGGCCTCTCTACTGGATCACGTGCTGTAACACAAACACATTGCACACATAATGTTATTAGATCGAAGATTGAACCTACTAGCTTGGTCGAATTAGCTTCATTTATTTAATTTTATTTTTTAACTAGAAACGGTATAAATAGAAATTGTGGCATTCAATACTCTAGAAATTAAGAAAGGCCTTAAACTCTAGCGGAATATTAAAGCAAATATTGTCATATTCTTTGATCGTGATCGTGCTTTCTGATCCAATAACTATACTATAATTAATTATCTATGCTTCCAAACAAGAATGAAATTAAATTATATGTAAAGAAGCTGTTTTTTAAAACTTTTTATTGGTTCCAATACGGAAAATGACAAAGAAAATGCATTTACTGTTTTCAATTAACTTTGTATTCCTTTTAAACTAAAAAAAAATAGTTATTGGTAGCAAATTAGATACAAAGTAACATCGTCTTAGAGGCTGGTTGTTGCTTCGCTGGCCTCCTCGAAAGTGAGCGAAAATGGTTCAACGTCTCACATACCGCACGCGCCACAGCTATGCCACCAAGTCCAACCAGCACCGCGTCGTCAAAATCCCCCGGGGGAAGCTGGTTTACCAGAGCACCAAGAAGAGAGCAAGTGGGCCTAAGTGTCCTGTCACTGGAAAAAGGATCCAAGGAATTCCTCACTTGAGACCTGCTGAGTACAAGAGGTCTAGACTATCTCGAAATAGGACTGTCAACCGTGCCTATGGGGGTGTATTATCTGGAGGTGCTGTCAGGGAGAGGATTATCCGGGCCTCTTTGGTGGAGGAGCAGAAGATTGTTAAGAAAGTGCCGAAGATTCAAAAGGCCAAAGAAAAGCTGGCATCTAAGAGTTAAACTGAGACAGCAGCTTCTGTTTTGCAGTTTTAATTTTCTTATGAAATTTTGACTTATATGAATTATTTACAATGGCATTTTGTGCCGTTCTATTTAAACATCGTCTAAGAGGATAAGTAGGCATTTAAATCAACAAAACTATATTGACACTATTTCAACCTTTCGATTAGGGGCATGCCAACAGTGAGTATTAGACATGGAACTTATAACATGGACTCTTTAGAATAATAAATCAGTTAACCTTCTCTTCCTGTTCCATCTCTCTCGAGAAAACAAAAGTGCATACCAAGTTAAACTTTGGGGTATAAAATTTATATCTCCACTCATATATAATTAATACCTTACATGTGTTAAGTGAAAAATATATACTTGTTAGGGGTATTTACGGATCGAATTTTGCGGATTGGACATCAATCTGTAATTGATCTATGATTTTATAGATTATAAATTTTTAATCCAATTCAATTCATGAATTGGTGAAATTCAATCCAAATACAATTCATAAATTTGCAGATCGGATGTAGATTTAACTCAATCCATATCTAATCTACTATTTTGCAGATTGGTTTGCAGGCTATAAATTTTTAATTATGTCTTATCCACAAACTAACTAAATAAAAAAATTAATATAATTTTTTTTTACTACCAATCAAATTCAAAATTAAATAAGATTTAAATAAATTAATTGTTTAAATCAAGCTGGAAAATACATTTAAAGTTTCAAAATACAATACACTAAAAAGAAAAAAAATATCTCATTTATTTATATTAGTACATAAAAATTAACTAATTAAGAAGCTATTTTTTATTTAATTATTTTTATTTTATATTATTTTCGGATAAGATATAATATGGTGTTAATGTAACTATATTTTAACTTATTTATTTGTTAGTGAGTATAATGTCATATTTACAAGTTTAATTTTTTATTTAATAATTTTTTATTCTTTATTTTTTGCAAATTCATGGATTTTGTGGATTTACAGAAGTAAATCCATATCCAATCCATTGACTACGGATTTTTAAATTTTCAATCAAATCCAATCCATCAATTCACGGATCAGATTTCTACAAATCAGATGGATTAAGTAGATCAGATTGGATTCTGAACACCGCTATTACTTGTTATGCAACCGTTAAAAAGATAATAATATTGCACAGTTAATGGATGAGATGTCCCAAGTTTTTGCAAGCGTAGCATTGAAAATTAATATAATTCATTACTCATTAACTATGTTTCATAAGCCTTACTTGTCAAATAGTTTGTTATATTACATATATTGAATTAAAAAAAAGATAAAGAGACAAAAGGTCCAATGAATTTGATTATCGTGACAAAGTGATGCACTGAAAACAAACTAGCCCTTTCTATGTTATAACAGGAGCAATAATCCAATTTAAATAAGAATCTTTCTGAATCTTCAATTATAAATAGAAGAAGAATATTATCATCAAAGTCATGCCTTAAAACTTTCATGAAGATGGCATATATCTCATTAGTAACTTTCCATTTCGCATCATCAAGCAATTAAATTCAAGTGGGTTGGCAATTATTTTATTTGCTCATATATCCTCCAATTTAAAAAAAAATAGTAAAAAATATCACAGACTTTATGAAGTTTTTGAATGCTGCAAAGCAACTCTAAGGCGGTAATGTCAGCATCATTTACGCTTCATGAAAGTTCTTACTCTTTCCGTAGCCAAGGCCTGTTATCAGTACCCAATGAATTGAACAGTGTATATAATTTAGACATTCTCGGTTTTAATAGTTTATTCGATTTTTAATAATTAAATAAAAGATCGAGTAAAGCACATGAAACTACAGTCTTAATTGTATAAGAAGCAAGGATATATCGTTACTTAAAAATCGAATTCGATTCTGCACCTGCTGGAATTATAACGTAATTTAATCTCTCGTATAGAATGCTTCTGAAAATGTGATCTGGTCTACTAATGTAATTAGAAATTAGAAGATTGCAAATATCTCCATTGTATTCCCATCCACACGAGTGCATACATGTAATTGTAGAAGTTAATTATCGAACCTCATGGGCCTATACTCAGAGTGAGGGTTGTCGAATCAATGCGATTTGATTGTAGCATATATTTAATTACTTCACATTCATTCTCAATTGATTTGGGATAATCTCTTCAATACCTTCGTCCCGTGCAAATATTGTCTTGTTGACTATTCCTCATCATGTGGTAAGATAGTATGGCTCTATTCATGCATCAACTTGGCTCTAAAATGATATAAAATTCATGGGTCTAATTCACTCTCAAAGGCTGTTATTATAACAGAGAAAATGTTTAATCTCCAATAAATATTATATTTATCACTTGTATCCCTACTAAATTTTTAATTATCCGTTTCATCCCTCAAGTTAAGAGATAATAGAACTAATGTGAAAACAAGGGCAAAACAATCGTTCAAGGTGTGAGATTTTAAAATTTAAATTAAAACATGAAAAGTGAAAAATGTAAGCGCTCTTTTGGTAATTACATAGGACTAATCCTTTTCATGTTCTCTTTAATTATGGTGCTGAATTACTTAGAAATGTCATAAATTTTCTAAGCAGGAGTAGAATAGTAAATGAAAAAAAAAATGTTAACTTTATTTGTTATCTCTTAATGAAAGAATAAAATTGTTAATTAAAAATCTACTTGGGATATAAGTGGTAAATAAGATATTTATCAGGAATGAAACATGCATTCTCCCTTTCTATGAAGGAAATAAATTTTAATTCAGAAAATTAAGCATACAGATCAAAGATTACCTCAAAATTATATTATAGTCGAAGATTAATTCTCAACCGATGCAAGAATTTTCCTTTTGCATCTGGTACATAAGCTCAATCTTAACTCAGTGTCTTGAAATTCACATGACCTAAATTCCGATACATTATTTCCTCCGTGATTGTATGTTACAATTCAAATGTTAATCCAATTTGAGGTTACATCGAAGAGGATCTAATCCAATGCATGCATCCGTACAACTATTGTTTCTTTCAACCTTATCAAATCTTACACTTCTAAACACAAAGACTTGAACCCAATTGACATCCAAGTTCAGGTAACGTCCAAGTTCAAGTAAGTTGTGTGAATAATGTACCAAATTGATTCTAGACTCAACTTGGTACAGATGCTACAATGATTACAGAATTAAAATTGTGAAAAGAACAATATCTTTATATTGGGCCAGTTTAATATATATCTAATATTAATTGTGTTATATGTATTTGTTTATTTTAAGAAAATCAGCGTTAGTGAATTGGCAACAACTTCTAAGCCTAGATTACTGATATAGAACTCTGGTTCGACATTATCAAAACAACAATGTCGACAAGCATGTGGCCTGTTTTTTACCGCTGTATATAATAATATTATTCCCCCTATTATTGCTGTACAACAAGAAATGATTATATAATTGACCAACTAGGTGTATAATAAAGAACGAAGAAATTAGATGCACTTATTCTATAACATGGCATTAATGCACAAACTCATTAAATATTATTTTCAGAGAACTATTTTAGTTTTCACTCTTATTTTTGTGTTATTTATATTTTCGATTAGAAAGGATGAAAGAAATGTTTTCATCTCCTATTTGAGCATAATATACACACACTCACACGCACACACATACACACACACACGCACATACACATATATATTAACATCAATAAATCGAGGAAATCTTTTAATTGTCATTTCTTTAAAAAGAATTTGAGAGATTGATTCCTCAAAATAGTGCATTCTTTATTCCTAAAACTTTTTCCTCAATCTTTTTTTCATTTTTTTTTTGTGAATCGTGAAGTATTATTAAAGAAAAAAATAAAGGAATTAATAGAGAAACGGGACCATCTTTAAGCTAATGATTTTTATTTTTATTTTTAAATTACATTACGATTTACAGATATTTATGATTAGAAGTTTATCATAATCTCCTAAACCTTACCATTAAACCAATGAGTGGTTCGCAAACTTGCTCGCCAATTTGATGTTGAAAATGATTGATAAAATTCTATATAATCAAATATTTAGCTGAAAATAATGATAACGATAAAAGAAAGAAAAAGATTGAGAATATTTATATAAGTGAAAATTTTAAGTAAGAACCACTTGCCAACTCTTGAAAATTGGAGGAAAATATTCGGAACTCTTCAACTTTATGAATAACATCTGATATAGTAGGAGATGAATAACCTTATTTTTAAGTAAACTAATAATTAAGGGAATATAAACAAGTCACGTGCATGGCATTGTCTTGTTTTATGCAAAGGAACGAAGAAGCACAAAACAAGCAAATAAAATTTTAATTCGGAGTATACAAAGAAAATCAGTAATACACGAAGATCCTAGATTGCAGGGAGCAGGAAATCATTTTTCAAATATAATTTGACTTTCTTCATTGATAGATTCAATCGCATTTTAATTAGTTTCGTTAATGTTAAGACCCGAGATTTGGATCTTATGGGAAATATCTCGTTATCTCACCAAAATGTTATAAACTAGTGACCATAATCATATCATTTAAACCACAATTATTAAAGTAATAAAATGAAATCATAAACAATCTTCTTCTTAGACGTTTTGTGACCAATAAAGAGTTTGACGTATAGTACTTCTCATTAACAACTAAGTACTCATTATTAAATTTGCTTGATTTGAAAAGCAGTTTGGATTCTTTTCTATGAATATACACCACCACAGTGGCGGTGTCAGAAATTAAACTTAGCGGGGGCTAAGTTTAAATAATATTGTAATTTAAAAAAGGTCAATAAATAACAAGTATCAAAAATAAAAATTCACTAATATATTCAATACATTTATAATTGATTTTGATCGTGTTTTTATATGTTAAAAACATTAAAAAATAAACTTATTATCAAAAATACAAAATAAATCTTTTTCTATATGTGTAATAATAATATTACAATTATTAATCTCTAATCTGATTTCACAGATGATTTTTCACAAAACTCATAATTGAGAATGTCTTTTACTATTGAAGTTATGATAACTAGTAAATTCAATACTAATGTTATCAATAAACAAATTAATAAATATAATTTATCTTTTTTAGTATCAACTATTTTTCTTGTTAGTCTATCAATCTCTTTTAATTTTGAAAATTTGTTATTAGAACCCACCTATGTAATGTAAACATCAAATTGAATTTTAAGTGTCATAAGATTCATTGAAGAAAAATCATTTTGATAAACTCAATAAGATAAAATAATTTTTTTTTTGTGTGAGGAGAGATAGCGTGCAACGAATCTCAAAATAACAATTTCTTTGTGGGTTGAAAGTTAAAGATAAATAATTAATATTTTGATTATTTTTTTAATTTTAATAGGAACTTTTATGATAAATGAGACAAATATTAAATTAAATTTGTAAATTTTAAAAAGTTAGAGGGGGCTCCCAACGTGCCACCGCCTATGCACCACCATTAGGATAGGGGTGAGGATATTTATATTCTAAAAATTACTGTAAACACTTATTTATTTTGAACACTCATTCATTAAATTTAAAAAAAATATTTTTGCTCTATACGCTCATTAAAATTCCAAACATACTCTCAATGCTTTCTCTTTGTTTGTTAATACATTTAGGACACCATAACACACAAGCCAATTCTACTCTCGGCTTGCAAATTATATGTATATTATTTCTTTAGATCATGAATAAGAAATGACATTTTTTCCCTGTTAAAAAAAATCGTTTTTTCTTTTGTCTTTTTCTCCAGAGTTGAAATAACAAATATACAATTTTAAACTAATATTAATTGATTTTTAGGCCATTATCGAACAATAACCTATCATGGGATTTAAAAATTTGAATTGCATTTGTCCCTCTAATGAGAAACAAAATGGGAAATTTTGATTGAATTTGAAAAGCACTTGACTAGTTTTTGATAACTGAATTTTTCGAGGTTATACATTTGATATTGAGAATTAAAAATAGGATTTAAATTCTTTAGTTCTACAATATTTCATGGTTGCATGGTGTCTAGAGTATTTTTACTATTAAAATGTCTTTGATGGTAAATGGCTTTATGGGCATATTTGTAATATAAAATTTTATAAAAAGATAGTGTTCTAACTATTTCTTAGAGTACAAATAACCCTGTCCTTAGAATCGGTATGGTTAAAAGCTCTGTTTTTTCAGTCAGTTATCTCAGTTGCAAATTGCAATGTTGAGGCAGTGGGCTGTAAAATAAATTGAGCCCCGACTCATTCCTTTCTTAAAACATTAATATTGTTGTGGTGGCTCAGGCCGTATGCAAAAAGCCGAAATTCTTCGGAAAGGACATATTTGTTCAAACTTCAAAAAGAAAGGGCCTTTTTTAGTGAGCCGAAAAGCCCACGTCTATGGGGCACTAATGCTCAATTAAACGCTGTTAGGCTATCGGAAACTAGAATAAATAGATTGAAAAATTAATTCGCTTGAGCTTTCCTTACTAATTGATGTTCGTTTGTAATGGCTAAGAAGAAGAAACCAGGAACAGACCATTAAAAGAAATCTATCAAATAGATTTTTGAATGTGATACAAATAATTGTGATTTCCCCAAAAATATAATGGCCTAAACTATCCTGAAATCAAGCAAAATTATCCTTAAACTAAGCCAAGACAATCCCAAAAATTGAGGAAAACACAATTTCAAAATATTTTCGGACACACGGCTCTTATTTTTTCTTTTGCATTTTTAATTTAACTCATGGACTCATTGAAACTTACACTTACCGCTTGAGTGTCTTCGATTCATGCATTAGATGCATCAATCATTCCTAAAATAGCAAAAAAGTCGTTGCATTGTTGTTGATTCAGCCCTTTAGAAGTTTTAACTCTTGTTATTACTGTTCAGGTTTCAACCTCGGGTGAAACCAGAATCTTGATGAAACTGATCAAAGATTGATGAACAATTATAAAAGCAAGAACAACAGAAACCACTCAACTTTGAAGAAAAATTCAGCAGCTCTTACTGATCAATTCACTACGAAGAAAAAATGAATCAATAACAAAGCTTTCTAAGCTAAGTTTTCTAAGTTCTAACAAAACAAATTAAATCTCACACCAAATGGCTAAATGTTCAGAAAGTAAGCCTAATGCTTAGCTTTTTGTACAGAGATGTTTCCTCAGATCCAGGCGAAAAAGAAAGGGAGCAAAACAGTATCATATCCGATAACAACCAATCACAATATTATAAAAATTTCAGCACAAAGCTCGAATCGGTACAAATTTGAAAATCGACGAACGCAACTCGTGAAGGATGATGAAGTCTAGGAATGAGGAACAGATCATATTTCCTTTGACGGTCACACCAAAGATCTCGTCCATGCCCAAGTCTTCATGCTTCATTCCATTTGGAAGTTTCCAGTCAAAATGGTACAATAACATTGCCAGTGGGAAGCTCAATAATGGCACTGCCGAAAGCTACTCCCGACACATCCACCGACCAGAACCAAATGTGATGTATTCAAAATTATTCACCTGAAAATTTATAGAGGAATCAATGAATCTCTCTAGAATAAAGCTCTCAGGTTCAGTCCAATATTTCGGATCTCTTCCCATGGCCTATGCATCGATAATGAGTCTAGCTTTTGACGGTATATCGAATCCATTAATCTTACGTTTCTCTCTACATTCTTTCGGAAATCACAAAGAACCGGGATGGTGTAATCTCAGGGTTTCTTTGATAACTAGCTTCAGGAATTGCAATTCTTCAATGCCCGTTTCATCGACCCTCCCTTTTCTATTGAAGACTTCTCTTACCTCACCTTGAGCTCTTTTCGGAACTCTTGGATTTTTTATTATTTCGGATAGTGCCCTATCTATGCCTATGGCAGATGAATCAGTACCAGCCGCAAAAATTTCCTGAAAGTGGATTTGATGCATTGCCAACTCACCAGCAAAGATGAAGTGTCTGAAAAGATTATATTATTGACAATGTGATACTAAATACGATAAAATCTCAATTAATTAAAAATTTTGGGACCAAGGTCAAGGCGGTAAATTAATGAACTATTAATTTATGAAGATTTTTTCCTTAAATATGACAATCATAGCAACCAAGAAAGTGGAGATAATTAAAATATCATATGATTTAGATAATATTGGATTCAACATGCCTTAAATTAATTAACATATTGACTATTGGAATGTAAAAATTTCAATACCCATCAAGTGGATAAATAAAAACCATTATTTAATAGAGATAATAATTTATTGAGTATTAATTTATCCATATTTTAATGCTTTTTTAAAAGAAAAGAAAGACAAAAAAAAAAACCTTAAACTTTTCACGGTCAGTCATTCTTACCCATTTGGTAGACTAGATATTAATTGTTTAGCCCATTATTTTCTCATAATTCAAACTCAAGTAATGATCGGATAAAAAAGTTGCTTAAAAACACTCGGTCTTAGACAATTTCACCTGATTTTAAGTTTCCATATTGGAAGAGATATTGATTGAGGCATTAAATTCAAATGAAGGGGAAAAAATAATTACAAAGATTACTGCTTTGATAGTTTTGATAGTCATGGGAAATTGAAGGTTGCCATTTTCTTGATCTCTCAACAGAACATCTACAAGATCTCCGTCTTCCTCACTTTTACCAGTCTTTAGTCTTGTCTTACGTTCCTCAATAATGTTTGAAATTATTTTGTCAGCTTGTTGATGAATTTTCTCCACCTGAGACTTGACCCCAGCTATCAATTGTAGAAATTTGATGGAAGGAAACAGATCTGCAGTATTGGAACCCGCTGCTGCTACTGCAAATTCCTTCACAATCTATCGGAGAACTTCTTTGCTCTTTGCATTTGCTAGGAAAGGCTATTTTCGAAATAAGATTATATGCTAATGATGAAACTATATCACCAAGGTTAGTCACTGATCCTGCTTTTGAAGCAATCGATCTAATGACTTCACAAACCTCTTCCTCTCTATCATATCGAAAAGACTGGTCTCTTTTCTTGCTCGAAAGCTCCATTGTGCAAATTTTTCGTAGCTCTCTCCATTGATCACCATATGGTGCAAAAGACACACCGCTGAAATCATATGTAATGATTTTTGTTGCCACCGTTTCAACCCCTGTTGCAAAAAATTCATCATGAGTTTGCATCACTCCTTTGGCAGATTGGGGTGATGAAACAAAAATCGTTGGATGCTCTCCAATCTGTGGGTACATAATGGGACCATAATTATTTGCCAAGTTTCTTAGCCGATGGTGAGGTGGCGAGCCCACAAGGTGATGCAAGTTTCCGATGATAGGTAATTTCCATGGCCCTGGGGGTAGACTTAGAGACCTTTCAATATGTGCTTTCAATCTCCATGGCCTTATTTTCAGGACCATGAGCACAAAAATAAGAAAGGTGAGCAAGGTGTCACGGGACGAGAGGTTCCGAATTCGTGCGGCACTCCCGTATTCGGTGCTACGAGAGTAAGCCTAGTGGAAGTGACACAATATCGACTGGTTTCGCCCTGCCTCGGGCTCATCAGGAGAACGGCTCCAGTTCCCAACCAGTGTGTAGGGCTTTGCCTAAATCCCCCTTCAGTGTTAAGTCCTCGACTAGCGACAAGCTCCCCAAACTCAACCGGGTCGGCCTGCCTGAACTCCAAGGGATCTAAGATCATTGTATTCCCCACACGCCCGCTTCTGAAGCACATCTCCTACAATCAGCACAACCATTGATCGATATTAGCGTACAGGCGCATATCGCGGGTGTCACACTTGCGGTCCGTGACATTCTCCCACCGCCATAACCATGCACGTCCTCGTGCATGAAGAGTACGCCTCGCAAATGTGCACCTCCATGCGAAAACGTGAAGATCGGCTTACCAATCTCACCCATGAACTCCCTGCCTACTCGTCCTCGATCTCGGGAGAGGACCCGCGTGCAGACACCGTCGGCATCAGTGCGAACGCTTGGGGGTGTGAGAACCCGCTTTGTTCGCCCCGCTTGTCGACCCTTTTCGCTCACAAGGGTGGGGACCGCGTGGTGCGGCATTGAGCGCTTGGCGAGCTCGCAACGAGGGCTTCGAGAGATGGCAAGCGCGGCTCGATACCATTTGTCACGGACGAGAGGTTCGAACCCGTGCGGCACTCCCGCATTCGGTGCTACGAGAGTAAGCCTAGTGGAAGTGGCACAATATCGACCGGTTTCGCCCGCCTCGGGCTCATCGAGAGAGCGGCTCGATTCCCAACCAAAGTGTGTAGGGCTTTGCCTAAATCCCCCCCTGTTAAGTCTCGACTAGCGACAAGCTCTCCAAACTCAACCGGCCGGGCCCGCTCGAACTCCAAGGGATCTAAGATCATTGTATCCCCCACACGCCCGCTTCAAGACATCTCCTACAATCAAGACAACCATTGATCGATATTAGCGTGCGGGGCGCATATCGCGGTGTCACACTTCGATGTCCGTGACAAAGGGTGGGATGGAGAAGAAAACTTGCCCCATGAAAAATATAAATGACAGTCTCATTTCTTTTTTTTCTTTTGTCATTGAATTTTTTTTTTTAAATTTTGTCATCGATGTTTTATTTCGACAAATCAAAAATAACCAACTTGCAGGCCATTGATGTTAACTTTAAACAAATTAATTAAACAACGACTACTCTTTTTATATACTAGAATCTCAATAGATTCTAATCTGTTATAATATTTTTGTAGATTATGAATTCGCTTGGAATTATTTTTGTGAGGTTCAAAAGTAATTTAAAAAAGTTAAGAACTAATTTTGGTATTTGGTAAATTTTTTAAAAATTATTTTTGACAAAATTACCCAATTTTACAACAAATTTCAAAAAGCAAAAATGAGTAGATTT
This sequence comes from Atalantia buxifolia, assembly GCA_030444775.1. Lineage (NCBI taxonomy): Eukaryota > Viridiplantae > Streptophyta > Magnoliopsida > Sapindales > Rutaceae > Atalantia > Atalantia buxifolia. The sequence goes on along the minus strand of CM059832.1, from coordinate 29,621,189 downwards.
TCAAAATTTAAGTTTGAGAATCCGTTGTACACTTACTGCAATTTTATATATATTCTCACATATATTATAACAATTTAAAATATCCTAATTCAATTAAGAAATAAAATCTAAAAGGATTACTATTATTACTAATTATATTGAGATAACAAAATAAAAATAAGATAAAATAAGAATATTTATTTTAGTTATCAGTTATCATAAAAATACAATAAATTGATATGTGTAAAAAAATTATATATTTATAAATGTGTAAAAAAAATTAATATTATATTTATTTCAATCATTTGTATGTTTACAACAATTTAACAATAAAAGTTACTAAATATATATATGGCTGTTTTTAAAATTCATAATATTTTTTAAAATAAATTTTACTAAACATGTAACTGATTCTCTTAATATAACAAATGGTAATTATTTTAAAAAGTACTGCCCTATAAGCAACAGTCAAAAAAATAAAATTAGTATGAGAAAATTTAAAGTATTTAAGTGATCCAGCGGAGCAAAAAAATTATAGTCAAAATAAAATAGAATAGCAAAAAGAGGCATTGTGTCCAATTTTTAAACGTGAATATCGTTCTAACTGTTCTTTCTCCTATTTTCAATAATTCTAAAAATATGTTTCAAATTTCTTAAAAAACAATGCTAAACCAACAAATTCACTTTTGATCGTAAAGGAAAGCAGGAAGAAAATTGATTAACAAAATCATAAAAGGTAAATTACCGAAGATACCCACATTCTCATAAAATTCATTAATGCAATGACCGCCTGACCGACGACTCTAGGGGTACAATTGTCCTGAAGGTACTTGATGTACGAATACAAATAATTTTTTTTTAAAAATAAATTCTCTCTCTTCTAAGATCGTTTTCAAGGGTTTTAATGCTCTGCAGTCTGCAATTCTGTTTGTCTTAAAGGTGCGTCTTCACTTTCTGATTCTCTTCTCTGCTTGTTTTTTTGATCTGGGTTTAACGGATTAATGCGTAATGTTAGATTATTTTGAAGAATTCAAGGAAGAAATGATTAATAATCTCTTCTTTTTGTCTTTTCAATGCTGTAATTAGTAATGAAACCATTGAAATACTTTTACTTCGTATTTTGGCTCTCTGGGTTTGACTAGAAGATGAATTTTATGTATCTGTGAGACCCATTTGAGCTTTTGTATACCTGTGGAATCATCATCTTGAATCATCATCTATTTTCTTTTCTTTTTTTTGAAATAGAAAAACCTCGATTTTTTTCTTTGTTAACTATCTTTGCAATTGATACTTGATGTTTCGTAATTTTGCAAGGCACATCATCGGCTTTTCTTTCAAATTGTTTTAATTTTTATCTCTTATCGTGTTTAATACTATGGGACAGTTGAAGAATAATTGCTTTGAACGACAATAAAGTTGAAGAAATGCTTGGATTCTGTGATTTGGATTTAGAACAGTATGAATATTGTTATATACTTTACGTTGCGGCTCTTAATTCGATAGGAATCCTTCATTACAATAGGATTTAGGTTTTCTTTCACTAAAAAGCAAACTGGGATAAAACACAATGACCTTCCTCATGGTAAATCTCACAATATAAGCACTTCAATTGTTGTGGGGAATTCATGATTGTACTATACCCAAATCTTTAATGTTGCACAGCAATCTTACTGTGCATTGTTCTTTTGTCAAAAAATGCTCAATAGATCGTGATGGTGAAAGCATACACACAAGAGCACATTTACAAGCACCCGTGGGAGCGTGTTACTTCTGCATCTTGGCGCAAGTTTGCTGACCCTGAGAACAAGCGCACGTTATCCCATATACTTGAAGTGGACACTTTGAACCACAAGCTCGATCCTCTATCTGGCAAGCTATACACAACACGTGCACTCACCGTCCATGCCCCTGGACCTTGGTTTGTTCGCAAAATTATTGGTCAAGATATATGTCACTGTGTTGAATCAACGGTTGTTGATGCCCAGTCAAAGTCAATGCAGCTCACTACCCGCAATGTTAGTCTAGAAAAGTATATAGAAGTGGAGGAGAAGATCCGATACGAACCCCATCCTGATAATCCAACTGGTTGGACAGTTTGTAGACAGGAGACAAGTATAAGGATTAAGCCATTATCGGCACTGGCATCAATGGCAGAGAAGGTGGAGCTACGATGTGCAGAAAAGTTCATGCAGAATAGTGTCAAGGGTAGAGAAGTAATGGAGAGGATCTGTAAGTACCTTGAAGCTGAATCTCGTGGAATTTCTCTCTAGTTCTAGTTTTTTAGTTCAATTTCTGAGTTTTATAGTACTTGGAGCAAAGGGCTTTTAAGTCCTTTAGAGTAGGAAAACTAATAATGTATGAGTATAAAAACTAAGATTGTTATACTTTAACTCCTGAAAGGAGTTGATTCAAATTTTGATCTAGTTCAAATGTAATTTCAGGACGTTATGCACTCGCTTTTCATTGCAAGACTGTTTTTAAAATTGTTTCGTGGATTTTTCTAAGTAGATGGGCATATTTTAGTTATATTTTGCTCAAATGCTACTGGCATATAATTTTGATTACTGCAAATTTTATATAGCACTTTCTCTTTTAGCACTGTCTCCTCTGCAACGAGTGTCTCGTATTGTGGATAACCATATCCTTCTCCATTGAAGGGTATTGCATTTCCTTTTCAGATCATTGCATTATTTTAATTGGTTTTAAGTAGATTTCCTTCCGGCCACCTCTAGAAATTGAATTCTGCACTTATTTTGGGAGAATATGTAATGTCCTTTGGTGTCATTCTTTGTCAAGAAATTTGGATCCCTTCTATGTTGCAGGTCCTTTGCTGGTTTACCCATATATGTTAAGATATATACTGGTGTTCATTTTATTATTTCAAACCTTACAGAACCAATCTAGTTTTACCACTTTATGTTGAATTTACAAATTGCAGCATTATTATTCAAGACACCATTATTGACTGATTGTAATGAGAATCTCTTTGAAGCCTATCTGAAGGTCTTTGCAGTTTGTTGAACATGTTAAACTGGAGATTTGAGTGCAGCACATAGGAACAAGAAAGTCAAAACCTGACGGTAGATTTGTTTATCTTACAATAAGTCCCCATTCGGCCAAGCTGGTTGGTAATTTTGGAAGGATTGTTGGATAGGGGAGGTTACTCCTGGCGGACAGTTCCCTCAGGTTACATGACTAATTATTGTTCCATACTAGTATGGCTAAATGTTCTGCTTGAAAATCATTCAGCAGACTCCTAGGGCAATGGAGTTGGGATTTCAAGTTCTTGGGTAATTGGAATGATGGAGGTTCTCAACCGTACGCTGGGAATGATTCGATCTGCATTCTCAAAAAATTAGGGATTTTTTTTTTTTGTTTTTGGACCAAGTCTTTCTCTCTCTTAAGTATCTTTTACCATACGACAGTTTTTAAAATTTACAGTTTGAAGGAAATCACCGATGCATAAAAATCGAAACCAATGAAAATCATCACACAAGAAATAAAGCCAATAGAAACCATAATTAAAAATTTACAAAGGCTAAGCACAAGAATTGTCCATGTATGTTTTCCACATCATATGGAAATAGCACAACCATCTTTTTCTGATTTTTTTTTTAAGCAGAAACTAATAAAGTGAAATGCCATATGAAACATAATGACAAATTGCAAAGCTATCCAAAAGTCCATAAAACCAGAGCACAGATTCAGACTCTTAAACACTGAAGCCAACTTATAAGTTCTCGCCAACACACGATATAGAGTTCTTCATACTGCAGAGATGTCCTATAACTGATAATGGGACCCCAGCATATATAACATTAAAGGACACCTGATAAGATACGTGGCCTTCTCAGAAGAAGCCTCTCACAGATGAGCAAGATCATCATTCTTTGATTATTGAAACCTCATCCCATTGGATCTAGATTTTATCTAGCTTCTCAGCCTTGATCACAGGGTTTGCTTTAATTATAGCATCCCTAGCAGCAGTCCGGTAGTCAAAGGGGCAGTTATGTTTGTCTGAATAGCGATGTGATGCACAGTATAAGTTACCACAGCGACAATTGAATCCTGTTAAACCAACACGCTTCTTGCAACTGCTGCACCGGCTGGGACCCTCCTTCGGCTTTGCCTCCACACTCTCGCTCAATTCTGAAGCACATGATGGCTGCACAGAGATGATTTTTGGCTCTACTGAACTAGCTTGCACATCAACAGTGGCAGCAGCAACAGATTCACTTCCATTGCTGCTTGAAGTTTCATTCACAATGCTTCCAATAGATGAAGCAGCAAGCTTTGCTTGATCCTGTTTCAGCATCATATCCTTGTAGCATTTGGAACACATGTTCATAGTAGCCACACTTCCAAAGAAACCACAATTGTTGATGCACAAGATAGGGCCCTCAGGAGGAGCTTGGCATCCAGTCTCATCATGGTCCATGTTTTCACCACCCTGCACCAATACAAATGAAAAACTTGAGATCTTAGAAAGAAATAGGCAATAATAATAATTAGAATAAAATATTCTATCTCAATTCCACTACATCAATATTGAATCACAAGAACATGCCAAAGAACACATATATACACATGGACAGAATTTCAGTTAGCCAGTGTTAACCAAAAAGCAGAACTCAAGCGGTTCTTAACAGGTCAGGCTTAGACTCATATAAATTTGGTTGATTCAGCTTAGCAGTCTCAAAGCCCACAAGCATCATTAAGTGCTTGCAGATTAGCCCAAATGTTATAAAAATGGCTCCATGTCAAAATCACAAAATGCTCACATTAAATCTCTTCATCTGTGTTCATTCCACAGTAGCAGTTAAAGATATTTCCTTCAGTTTGGAAGTGTACCAGCCTAAGAGGTTCAAAATCCTAGGACAGACCTTGAGTATTTTACCAATTAATATAATCTTGCTCAGTTACCAATACATTCTCTGTTTGCGAGATGCTAGAAATTTATTAACCCACTACAACAGCATCTGGAAAAAACATAGAGCAGGCAAACAGATATCACGTCTGCCAAGTCTTTCCACAGCTGACTTACAACAGCAGGTTGTAGAAGAGGCTGTGTAAAGCTGGCTTGGTCTATTAATCTCTTCAAACCAAGAACCAAACCAATCTGATTACTGATCACAATAACAGAACTTGGAAACAGACTGATCATTCTAAAACAGCACATTAACTTCTAATTGGTTTGGTTCTGTTCGATTCTTTGTATAATTAACTTCTGCTTGCACCTCTAACTACAATATTTAATCAATCACATAAAATGTAAATCAGTTGTATTGTCTTCGGCAAACAGCCATAATCTAATAGTAAAGAGACAACTCAAGCACCACACAATTTTCAAAATGACATGATGCGACAAATTATTTTCTCAGAGCATAAAAGGTTAACATCTTTCCATGTCTATTTTCTAACACCACACATCAAATGGGGGAATAAATTCATGAACCACTAAATAACCCATCAGAAAAGGCAAGCGTGTGAGAAGTCTTCAACAAGAAAGAAGGTGCACATACAAACATCAGCCATAGATTACAATCACGACTTCCTATCTTGTCATAATGCATACCACATGGCAAAGTCAACCAATGAAAGAACGCCACATTCTGCAGTTGCACTTTGTGACCATGTCTCAGTTATTTCTATATAAGCGGCTACAATGTAACTACTTACTTAGAACAAGTGACTTGCATACACATATCGCAAAAACATATTACAACTATTCTAACAACTAAAATACCAGTCAGTCATGTAAATTATGAACTAAAGTAAATACCCAGCTGGAACAGCTTCATCATCCAATTCAAAATTTTACAGCATATCTAGAACAGTTAGCAACAATCTGAAACTAATCCTACAAAACGGAATAACATTCAAATAACATGACGCCAAACAAAATAACAAAACCCAACTCAAATCAGCTCATTACAAAATCATACGAGTCACATATCAGTATATCAGAAAAACATGATTTATTTCTTAAACAACATCAAAAACCCTAACTTTCACTTGAACAAAAATACCCAATATCAAAAACGCCATAAATATTAATAAGTAAATAAATTTAAAAACAAAAATCAGAAACCCAATAAATCAACAAAAAATACAAACCTGCAAGCAACAGAAGAAACAGCAATGAATCCCTTAAGCCGATCCCCGAGCTCAAGACAGCATCCAATAAGCCCTGCTTTCCATCAAATCAAACGAAAATTAAATAAAAATTAATCAAAACAAAAATCCATCCAAAAAAAATTAAAAATAAAACATTTGATATTAAAAGAAAATAAATAAATAACAAGGATAAAAACCCTAACCCTAAAATTAAATGGACCAGATCGGCCTATTGGAGAGAGAGCAGGCAAAACCCGATGAGAGACGTTCTCGTTTCCCTTTCGGGTCTCTCTCTCTGTCTCTTTGATTTTTTTTAAAAGGCTCCGCTGTTTCTCTGCCAGCGAAGGCTCTTTACTGATTAGCGAATGACGTGGTTCCTTCTCATTGGTGCCGCGTGTTACTTTCCGTTCCCCATTTTGTCCCCTCGCTTGGGTTTTAACTTTCAAATAACTAGATAATAACATCTGAGCCCCTGAATGATAAATAAATTCCAAAACCAATGGATAGTTTATGCGTAGCTTTTTAATTGGTCACTACAGTCATTTTTTTTCTTAAAATTGACTTATAAATTATTTCAGTACAAACTAAATATAAAAGAGTTATACACTAATTTTATATATTATATTTATCATTGAATTTACCCTCACATTTGTAATGCAATATTGCCTAATTTTTCCATGCATACCTTATGTTTTTTAGGAGAATAATTCTAATTTTTTATCAATTTGTATAGAGATGATTAAATTTTTCTTCATATGTTAAGTTTGTAAATAGCAAAAAAACACTGCAGCACTCAACTAGATTCACATTCCTTAACTTTGAGGATCTTGCTTCATTTGTATGCGTATGTGTGTAATTTAATCAATTTGAATCTTTCAGAAATCTATATTAAATGATGAATTTTAGAAAAGAAAAATGAGAAGAAGATATAAATAGTTAGGTGTTAATTCATAAGAGTATTTTAACTATCACTTGAACTTTGAAGTAGATGATCTCTTAGATAAATCAATTTTAGATGAATAAAAGTTAAATAATTTATTTTATTAATGAATTTTTAATATCTTTTAGTGTGAAATATTCATATAAATTTACAAACTATGTCCTTAATTACAATTTTACAAAATAAGCAGGGAGCTAACTGTTATTACTCCTACAATAAGCTCGGTATGATAAAGTGATAGGCAGTGGAAACTGTGAGAGAGGCCGTCCAATAATAGTTGAAGCAAGTGAATGTGATTGTATCGTGGAACTAAATTAAAATATCTTATACCATTTAAAAAAAATTAAAAAAAATAAAAATAAAAAATATTTTTTTTGGGTAAATCAAGAGTTTATTTCAAACAAGTGAGCGAACAGCCCCAGCCTCCGTGTACTAAATTTGAAGTTCAACCTAAAAGTCAGAAATGAAGGAGATTTGAATCCTTGATTTGAATAATGAGATAAAAGAAATATTTATTATTTGGGATACACCTATCAATTCAACTAAAATTATTTGATAGTAATTTCAAACGAATTTTGAATTATTAAGAGAGTGAATCCAATTGTTCCACCGTTACAGCCAAGCTCTTTCAATAAATTTTCACTCTTAAGAATACGTGAGTTCTTGTAAATTATAATATTTATTTATTTATTCTTTCTTTTTTTTTCTCCAAAATATTAACAAAAGTACATCCTAAAATTGTATCGATTTTCTCTTACTCGTGCTCTTGAATTAATTGATCGTCTATTTTTGCTAATTTAATTCTTTTGAAAAATAAAAATTTATTATGGAGGTGGCATAAATTCTATTTGTTTGATTCTTTTTATTGGGTACAAAAAAGAGAGAGATTGAGTGGAATGGGATGATATTTGAAATTTTCCAAGGGGCAGTCAGTATTTTTATTTTTTGGTGATAAATTTTTTAAAGATGCGCATATTTATACTCAACTTTATTCTAAGCCTGGACCATCTTGAATTGTCTCCTTCAAAGCAAAGAGAAATGACTCGATGCTGGTTAATGTTTAATAAAGACTTGTCGATTTTCCGTAATAAATAAATTCTTTTATAAATATATCAAATGCAGATTTTTCATGTGTACAAAGTTACCGTACCGAAAGATTTTTTTTTTTAAGATTTTTTCATACCTTATGAAAAAAAAAGGATATTTTTTTATACAATTTGTGTTTTATTAAATTCCGCGGTTAAGAATTGTCGTATATGTTCAATTTTTCCTTGGATGCTGGGCTTCAGGGCTTACATATTTTGATAGTTGAGTTGCATGCACTCAATGTTGTTGGGCTTATTAATTCTGAAATCAGAAAGCCAATATTTTTTTTAAAAAAAAAAAAATTGATATATCATCTATTTATTATATTCTAATTATAAAGTCAATCAATGAGATAATCTCAAACTTCAAATAGTTAACATACATATATCTAGAAGACTGCTTGGTGGTGGGATGCCAATACGAACTAAGTCATCTTAAAAATGTAGGCCTACCGAACATTGTCCAGTCAATAAAATATTAAAATAAATGAAATTTCATAAACCCAAATGTGAAATGTCCAACAATTAGAATCTGAACACATTGAACACAATGAGCACCAAACATTCTATAATAATAATAATAATAATAATAATAATAAATGCAAAAATAATAAAGAAAACCAATCACCTTTTTTATTCTGGTTATTTCCTGCAACATTCCTTAAATACGTATGAAAAAATCCCAATAGAAATCTTTTGGGTGTTGAATTTTGAATAGTCCAAAACGGAAGAAAATTTCAGCTATGGAAGAAAGTGACATACCACCAACACATGGTGGTAATGATTCCCCAACCCCATGAGTCTGAAAATAGAAGCAAACTATAGCAAAGATAAAAAGCTTTGCCTTTATAATTTTTTATGCCGTGTTTGGCAAACTGTCACAGGAAACTTTTTTCTGCTTTTTCTCTCTTTGCTTTTGCTTCAAATCTTGATCTTCCCTCCTTTTCCAAATTAAATTTCAATTCTTTTTTTCCCCCATCAGTTCCAAGAATCTTCCTTGGCAGAACTTTTCTGGGAAAATTTTTAATATTGTATTAATATAGGATTTATTGCTTTGTTGTGCTCATAGTTTCTGCATGATTCATATTTAATGGTATGGTGAGCAACTGAGCATGTGTACATAAATTTATTTCAAAGTTTGAACTAGCCGGCGTAGGAAATATTCAACTTTGGAGATGGCTGTGGAGATTATGAATGATGACATGGTATCGAAAATGGAAGATTATGAAGTGATAGAGCAGATTGGAAGAGGAGCTTTTGGTGCTACGTTTTTGGTTCTTCACAGAGCTGAGAATAAGAAGTAAGAGAAATCTCTCTTCTCTAGTATCTCTTCTTTGTTTTTCATCATAAAAAATTCTGGGTTTAATTTGATTTCAGAACTATCTTTTAAGTTTGGTTCAAGGACTAAAATATGGTTGCCCTTGTTATTATATGTGTAATATTAGGTATGTGTTGAAGAAGATTAGATTGGCTAAGCAAACGGTGAAGTTTAAGCGCACTGCAATTCAAGAGGTTAATCTTTTAAGCACTACTCTTTATGCATTTTGATTCACTGAGTACGAACCATCCCATTTGAATCACTGTGAATCGATTCATTTTCGCAAATACCTTTGATGCTTTGTGCTTCATTAATCAACAATTTATTTCAGTTTATAACAGATGCAGTTGATTCCTATGAAGTTGTTGATATATGAAAACAAATGATCGATTGAAAGTGATTAAGATGCCAATAACATGTGTTAATGTTGCAGATGAATTTGATAGCAAAGCTAAGGAACCCATATATAGTTGAGTACAAAGATGCTTGGGTGGAAAAGGTACTCAGTCTATCAGCAATTTTTAGTTAATTTTCTGCTACCATTAAAAACATAGTATGTTTTGTTAATGTCATGTGCTGGAAACGCAGTTGCTTGGGATGCTTTTCATATAAACGCCATGAAAATGATCCTTACTTTTTCTCTGTATGCATTCATGTTTTGCAGGAATGCTATGTGTGCATTGTAACTAGTTACTGTGAGGGAGGAGACATGTAAGTCTTTTGGTTCCTTTCTTTTCCTCGTTACTCAAGCTCACTTCTGTACTATTCTGTTGATTTCTGATTTTGATCATGCAGGGCTGACATGATAAAGAAATCTAAAGGAAAATTTCTTCCAGAAGAGGTAAGGAATTTGGAAATTGCTCAAGAGCTACTTTTCTTGATCATAATATAACTTGATAATTAATTTTTTTCTTGCTGCACAATATCTTGATACCGGCATTGCTCTCTTCCAGACTCTCTGCAAATGGCTAACTCAGCTGTTGCAAGCAGTGGATTACCTCCACTTTAATCGCGTTATTCACAGGGATTTGAAAGTATGTACCTCTATCTACAATTTTTATTTTTCTAATAAAAGAGCTTGGTAAAGGTGTAATATTAAGACCATGTTTTTTTTTTTATGTAATTTCAGTGCTCCAACATATTTCTTACAAAAGAGAATGACGTAAGGCTAGGTGAGAAGGCAAACACATTAATCGTTGCTCCCATATTGGACTTTGTTTTCCTTCTAAAACTCGTTCATTTTGCATTTGATTAACAGGTGACTTTGGACTTGCAAAGCTGCTCAACAAAGATGAACTTGCTTCCTCAGTAACTTCTGCTCTTCACTTCTAGTCTCACAGTATCCCAGTGCAACTTTAGCTTTTTCATGTGTGTTTAATTTTCTGATGAGATTAATCTTCGTCATGTTTGTATATCTACGCAGGTTGTCGGCACTCCCAATTATATGTGTCCAGAGCTTCTTGCAGATATACCCTATGGATACAAGTCTGATATATGGTCCTTAGGTAATAAAGAGCAATATCATATTTTCATTCAAGCTCATTTTATAGCCACTAGTATGACTTTTTTCCCAGAATGACATTTCACTATTCTCATAGGTTGCTGCATGTTTGAAATTGCTGCGCATCAACCTGCTTTTCGAGCTCCTGTAAGTGTATCCTTGACTTAAGCTTGTTAATTCTCCTTATTTTCCTGCCAAAGTATAAATCTTTAATTTTGAATTGTCAATGGAAGAGAAAAATCTGATAAAATTTGATCAAACAGGATATGGCTGGACTTATTAGCAAAATAAACAGGTCCTTCATCTCGCCACTGCCAACAATGTATTCCTCTACATTGTAAGTATCTACATGTATGTTCTGATAATGCTTTGTAACCTCCCTATCACATAAATCAAAGTAGCAAAATTTATAAATATAATTGAGGTAATGAGCTTTATGGACTGCAGGAAACGGTTGATTAAGAGCATGCTAAGAAAGAACCCTGAACACAGACCAACGGTGAGTTCAATTAATAACTAGACTCTAATCTTATCGTTTTGAACTCATTGGAAAACATGTTCTAATGACTTCAGTATGCTACATTGCAGGCTGCGGAGCTATTGAGAGATCCACTTTTACAGCCATATATCAATCAATCCCACAAGCTAGCTCCTGTTTTTCCCCCTGTAAAGTCCGAAAACAGCTACAAGGATAAGCCAAAAGCACCTCAGTCACCTGGCAAGTTCAGCAATGGCAAAGAAGCGAAAGGTGCAAAGGCAACCCCACCAGCACCAAGGAAGTTGTTAGTGAACCCGAAATCCGACCCTCAGCATCACCAGGTATTGCAAAAGGAACTGCGAGTTATTAGTGAAGCTGCGACATTCAGTAACAAGGAAGAACATGGTATGGTTCCGCGATGCTGTTTACATTCAATACCAAACAAAAACTTGAGTCCAATATGTGCTTCATGTGGGAATAACGAAAGAGCAATAGAGAATTTTCTCAGACTTCCAAAGCAAACAATAAAAGAAGATATTCAAGAACTGATTGGAGCATCAAATGACTCATTGATGAGTACAATAACATTGTTGCATAGTGAGGAAACAAGGATAAGAATGGATCCGCAGAGCAAGAAAAGAGCAGAGGCTCTGGAGTCACTACTAGAGATTTGTGCAAATTTGCTTAGACAGGAAAGGTTGGATGATCTTGCTGGTGTATTGAGACCATTTGGTGATGAAGCTCTGTCATCTAGAGAAACAGCAATTTGGTTGACAAAGAGCCTAATGAATATTCAGAAAAATGGTGCCTGACCTAATTGACTAGCAAGGAGGCCATGATCAATCTGATGCTTATACCTTGTAAATGAAACCCAAAAGTGCTGTAAAGTCTCGACATATAATTGGCTTATTGTGTTAGCAAAATTACTCCACAGAAGTGAATTTGATTTGAGTAAAAATGAGTAGATTAAATATTGAGTCTATGAGATACAATTTCAAGTAACTCGATATAAATGATCTAGATTTTGAATCTTTAGCCACTTTGTTGTTGCAGACTTTATGCAAAACTCTTGCTATATCGTTTTCGACAATGACAGTCTTCTCGAGGATTTTACTTTGAATGGGGCTATAATGGTGAAATTATAATCCTGACTAGGCTATGTCATAAAATTATAAAATTGAAGAAGCTAATATTGAAGAAGTTAACGTGGGAGGCCACAGATGGAAAATCATAATATTTAGCAGAATAGAACATGATTAAACAATAAGGGCACCAACCACGAAATGGGTAAAAACTTCGAGTAAAACGGTGCGTTTCTGCATTCTCTTCCTCGTAACAATTAAGCTAACCGCTAACGCTTTCCATTATTCCATACAACAGCTCAAGTACACGGTGAAGTGATCTTTTGCTTCTCAAAGGCTCTGCTTGCAGCTTGGAGTTGGAGTTCTAATCAGGTCTTGTTCTCTCTTTTAACTTCTCTCCATCATTATGTTTTATTTTATTCTCTGTGCCCTGCTTCGTTGCTGTCAAATTGAGGGATATGACTTAAGAAAAATTTACCTAACAAAACACTGTTTTATGAAGAGCCCCTTTTGAGAAAACTAACAAAATCATACCTTTTTTTTAGTTTTAATTAACTCTATGTTGCATCTATTGGCTGAGCAGTTCATCATGAATGAACATGAATCACTTTCAAAAGAAGACAGGATTAGTCAGTTACCTGATGGAATCCTTTGCCACATTTTATCATTTTTGCCTATAAAATGTGCTTTGGCAACTTGTATTCTATCTTCAAGATGGAGGTTTGTTTCGACTTCGCTTCCAAATCTTTGCTTTGATGAGCGGTTACACATGAGGATTTTGTTTTTAGAAAATCACGTTCATGGCCAGCGTATGGGTTATATTTTTAGAAAGGATGGATTTTGTTGGGAGCTATTGCCAAGTTTTCTCTCGACTGTTGGGAGCTAAGCGATTTGACTCGTTTCAGATCCTGGGTTGATTCTATAATTATGCCTAATGTTCGCGAGATTGAACTTTTTCTCGGGTCTCACAAGTTTGTTCGGTTGCCTGAGAGCATTTGCACTTTGAAGACACTTGAAGTTCTAAAACTTTACTTGGATTTTGTTATCAAGATTCCTCCATCTGGATTTTGTTTTCCAAGTTTGAAGGTTCTTAGTGTTGTACTAGAATATCCTGATGACAACTTGATTGAGAGACTCTTTTCTATTTGTCCTGCTCTTGAGGATTTGTCAATAGAAGGACATCTGGATGATAAATCTGTGATTAACTTCATCATTTCATCACTACTTTGAAGAGGTTATGCTTATCGTTTACAAACGGAGTAGCTTATAGTAATAATTGGCACAAATTTATGATTAGAGCTCCAAATCTTGAGCAGCTCAATATTCATGATTTTTGCATGGTTTCCTATATGTTTCATGAACTACCTCCCTTCACTAAAGTGTTTATTGATATTTTCTATGACGATGGATGGTCATGGGTTCAGTCTGGGTTCAGTCAACAGTCTCACTAAAGCCAAGTTTCTGGCTTTATCTGCTGACACTGTATATGTAAGTCCCTTCCATCATCTTCTGAGACCCTCATGCATATCTTATTCATGTCTCTACCTTTTTTTTTTTTTTAAATTTTGGTTTAATTTATTATTTTGCTGTATGCCAGCTAGCAGCGACGACATTGTTTTAAAACTGATTATTAGGACAATTTCTGTTACTCAAGGAAATTCAATTGCAAAAGTTTTATTTGTAATTTATTCGTTTTAAAGTAATTTTCTTTTTCTGCATGAAAGGCCATTGACAAAATTTATAAGGATGTCTTTCCAAACTTTCCAAATGTGACCTGTTTGGAAGTGAAAGTTGAATTGTTTGGATGGCGCCTGCTTCCTATAATCCTCAGCAGTTTGCCTAACTTAGAAGAGTTTGTCTTTGAGAAGGTGAGGATATGATGAACTTTTGAAGCAAATGGTACTCAATTTGTTGTTTCTGATATTTGTTTGTTTCTTTGTGACAGAAATTAAGTTGTCATTTTGAAGAATTTGGGTGGATTGAGCAGCCAAATATACCCCTTTGTTTGCTCCTACATGTTAAGAAAATTAGAATTAAGAAATTTGAAGGACAGAAAGATGAACTGGGACTGGTGAAGTACTTGTTGAAGAATTGTAAAGTCTTGAACAAAGTGATCATTAGATGCCGGGAGACGGCTTCAAAGGAAAATCTTTGCCAGAAGTTAGATAAGTTACAAAGAGGCTCTATGACTTGTGAAGTTGAAATCTTTTGAAAGTTTTTAAATATGGTCTCTTGGTGTTTTGGCATCATGAAGCCGTTAAAATACTCATGCTATCTGTTAAAGAATACTAGTCCAATTTCTTGACATGTTTTTGGGATGAAATACTTGTATATACTTTGTGATGCTGGATCTTTATCTGTTGATGTAGATTTCTGTGGTTATCTACAATAAGAAGTTTTAATGCTTCAAGGGTCCCTGAGTCTTGCCAGTTGCAGCTTGCAGCTATGATTTCATTTGAATGTTTGTCAATCATGCTGTAATGCTATTTCTCTTGAAGTCTTGTTGTTTCATTTTAGGTTCTCGAAAAAGCTCAATATTGATGATTTTGCCTTCGTCCATGAACTGCATTCTTTAACTGAAGTGTTTTTTTTATTTTATCTTTTTCTCTGAGGGATCATAATGTATCCAGGCTGGCCATGCTCTACAACTAAAACAGTATGTATGTATACTTATGTGTTGAAAATGATCATATATGAAGTATGAACGGCTGTGAAATAATTCTAGACTACACCTGCTTCTCTCTGCTTTTGGGTTGCGCACCACAGGGCTCATTGCTGGAATGGGCACTCAGGTGAATTAACATTCAATAAATGTTGTATGAAATGGTGTTCTCCCATTAACATTTTCTTTAACATTGGAATCATCTCAACTTTTGGTTAAGCTTATATCTTAGGCCTTGGCAATAACTATGACTTATCTTTGTCCTTTCAATTAGAGGCTTGAATTTATTCTCATTTTCCTCTGTTCCCTCTGTTTCTTCAGTTAAATGCCACTAAAGATATCAAAATTATTGCCTGCTAGTTTCAGAATTTTAGCTATCTGTATGATACATCCAATGAGACCCGGGTGCATTTCTTCCTGCTCAAATACTGAATAGCCACTAACAATATGAATTCTTGAAAAATAACCATAGGAAGAAAATGATTCTTTTATTGATATTTCTCCAGAGAGAAAGAAGAAACAAATAATTAAGAGCTGAAATTATGTAATAGTAATTATCAAGAAGTTAAATGCGGCAATACATAATATACAAGTTACCTCACGTTCAGCTATATGATAATAGTACATGTTAATCCATGCATGGTTCCCTTGTAATAGTATGATACAATTATCTATGGTTGATCACTGCAAGTAAAGAATTAAGAATGACGAGAACGAGGCCATGAATAAGGACCCAAAAACGGACAATGTTGCTGCAGAGTCACTGGAAGATACCGGTACCGGTGCAGGTGCCGATACTGGTGGTGGTGTTATTGGAGCTGCAGCATCCCTAGACGAGAGAGCTACAGTCATGGAGGCAGCAACAACGACAACAAGGACAATGCAAGTGATATTCTTCTTCATGTCCGCGGCGCTGCAAGAGTTTGTTTCTTTGTTTGCAATAATCTTGAAGAAGAAAATTGTGGAGAGTCTATGTAAGGAGTATTTAGGGTTAGTGCAAGATTGAGTTTGCTAGGGGTTCTGTTGGTGGTTTTAAGGATCTGCGGATGTGATTTCTTTACGAAAAATTTGTTGTATGACGAAGGAGATGGAGGGAGTTGGCGTTGTGTGTATGCAGGGATTTGTTTAAGTATTAATAGAAAAAGAGGTGTTTGGTAATTAGTCTTGAGATGATGTTTGTTAAGTATTAATTTGTTTTCCCCTAGTCTGTTTTGTTCGGATTGTGTGTGATTTCTGTTTATACTTTAGAGCTTTATTGTCTTTTATTTTTGCTTTTCAATTATTATTAATATTTTAGTTTTATTATTTAGTAAAACAGAAGAATTATTTAGTCCAGAATCCTAGGATTCGGACATATGGTGGTTCAACATATATGCAGTAGATAAATAAAGAGACTAAGAAGAGCAAGCTGTTGGATTTCAATACAGAGATTCCTAGATAATTTCTAATAAAGTTATATTTATCTCATCATAATTAGTTTTGGTGGTTTATAAATGTTGAAAGTGAAAATTTTAAAATTTCGCCTATTTTAATTAAATTTTAAATAACCTAATTTTAGAATTCTAAGATAAATTTTCATCATCAAAAAAGCAGATTATTATTTAACGGGACCGTGTTATAATATATCGTATATTAACCTAATCCAATAACTTAAAAGTTAGTCGATAAAACTACGATTGAATTTACAAAAATAACTTTTGAATTTGATGCATCATACATTATAACGTATCCTAGCAACATCTGGCTCAATAATCACTTCTAGAATAAGTTTACTATTTATTTTTGTAAATTTTTTTACATACAATAAATTTATAATTCATTCAAGCTCAGTCAAAGAGGTCTATTCATAAATGAAATAAGATTTCATAATGTCGTTATCTAAAATTTCTGAATTATTTAAAGTAAAATCAATAAAATAATTTGCATAAGGTAATAATATCTAAGGCTGTATGTGATAACAATTAAAAATCTCATGAATTTCTGATAAAAAGTTTATCAAAAAATTATCTAAAAAATTTAGGAAAGTAATTACAAATATTTTTGTTTTAAAGTTAAATTTAATTTTTGGTCAAAAAAGTTAAATTTAATTTTTTGGGGAGATAATAATAAAGTAATTTAGAAAGGAAAAATGAAAAGAAAGGAAAAGACGTCCGTGACCGCTGGACCTTAACGGCTAGTTTGTCACTAAAGCAACCGGGTCAAAATTTCTCTTTAAACAACGAAACGACAGCGCAACGGCTTTTGAAGGATTAAAACTCACTACTGCGCGCCACGTACCGTCGTATGTTCCTCTTTGCGGTTACGTCACTCTGGTCTCAACGATCTTTGTGTTTGAAGGATTAAACAACGATCTTTGCTTACTTTTTGTGTCTAAAGCAAGCTCTCCTCAACTCACAGCCGTTAGATTAGATTCTTTTAGCTATTCGACGGTCAAAAGGTAACAAGACTAAAAGTAAAGAGGGCCGTTGTGGGATCCGCTTGAATGATGGAAACCCGACACGTCGCAATCAAATTTCTTTTTAAAATATGTGGTGGTAGTGGTAATAACATTAAGTCCCTAAATTTTTAAAACATCATAAGCAAAGACATATCTTGTAAAAATATTCATAGAAGTCCTATCCTTAGAATTTGTTAAAAATTCACAAGTAAAACCAATCATATTTAACATTTAACTGTTAAATATTTGAAAATAGGCTTACAGATAGGCTTATTTATCTCCATGTTTTGAGAAATATATTATTGAACTTTCAATAAAGCTTAACAATACATATGATATAATTAGTAACACAACTTACTAATTCAACACAAAAAAAATATAAATTAAGTTAATAAATTTAAATTAATTTAAGATTACACAAGTATTAATCGTATAAAATATGTATCATCTATTTACTAACCTATTTGGGTTTAATTTTGTTTTCAATATTAAATATAACATGATAATTATGGTAATAACCATATAAGTCCTCAATAATATTTAAATAAAAAATATTAAACAGGTGAAAATTAAAACCAAATCTAATTTAAAGATATGTTAATCATGCTTTTATCAATCGTGTGCTAAATTAGTGTTTTATGCTTTTTAGCTTAGTTGAACTTGTGCCGCCCAAAATTTTCACGAGGAAGAATACCATAAATAAGCCAACCTAAACTACTACAACAGGATTTCTGCAAGAATATTATCTATCACTTATGGCCTTTCATTTAAATTTCTGTAAACATTAGGGACCTTCTTGCTATTATCTCAAAAGAAATCAGGTTCTTCAAGCCTATAAATACAAAGAGAGTCATCCACAGTTGCTCATGTTACAAAACCAAAACAAGATATAATTTGGAGAAAAAAAAGATTCATATCACAAAATCAAAATCTCTCACACTCTTTAAGTTCTAATACAGCGATGGCGCAGGTTAGTATTTGCAGATCTGCGGCTTTGATTCTCTTCATTGCAGCGCTTCTCTCAATGACAGCTGTCGGCAGTGCACAGGATGTCGACCTGGCCCCGTCGCCGAGCATGGATGCCGGAGCTGCGTTCCCGGTGACTGTTTCCGCTGGCTTTGTTTGCTCCTCACTCTTCTTCTCAGTCATTACTCTTCTATTGCAGTAATAGGCTCTTGAGAAACTTGAGAGACTCAGATTTTATATTTTATATTTTATTTTTATTATTAGGATATTTATTACTTTTGAAATTTTTGGGTATTTTTTTAATTGCTATTTGGTGGGAGTGCATCTGTTTGAGTTGCTGTGAGACTCATTATTTTTCCTCTAATCTTTGGTTAGGGTTGTAATTTTTATTTTTTTTTTTAGGGTCTTGATATTATATTATATTTTAATTATAAAAATTGGTATTGTTATTTATCATCGTTCATCTCTCTTTAATATTTCATCGTGCTTAATATTGTTAGCTCCATTTTACTTCGCTACTAAAAATGTTCCAGAGATCATTTCTATTATATGTATTGTTAATTTTAAGTATATTTAGTACAAAAACTAGCTGAAGGAAATTGACTTTAAATAAGGAAAAAAAAACTCTATTTAGATGGTTAAAATCTAAAGTTAATTGAAAATCTCTTGCAAATTAATAATTCAAAATCCGTGTCATTATTTTAAGGCAAAAATTTCTCAAGAAAAATTGAACTGGGATAATTTTATGTAGTTTCATACTTTCGATTTCAAATGGGCTGGTTTAACAATTAGACCATCTACTTATCTTGTCGTTTTATGTAGGTTCATACTTTCGATTTCAAATGGGCCGGTTACATAATTAGACCATCTACTTATGTTGTAGTTTCATGTGGTTTCAGACTTTCAATTTCAAATGGGCCGGTTTAATAATTAGACCATCTACTCTCATCATACTTATCTTGAAATTCAATTTTTTCCTTACATACTTTCTGTGCTTTTTCCAAAATCTGATTTGGATTCAACCATATCTGTTTTTCTTTTTCTTTTTTCTTTTTTTTCAGGTTTCATTGACACCAAATTTTCTCCATTATCCAGTCGCAAATGAATATTGAATCACCTAGGAATATGCAAAACCTGTGAAGTTGATACAGAGCAATTAACAAATCTTGGTTTGCAGACAATTGATTGTTTGAAATTAACTACAAACGTGTGTTTCGGTGAATTATTTTATCTGATTTCAGCCCTAGATATATTAATTTGGCACTTAAAAATTAAGAAAAAAAAAAGAATATTCTGGATTAAAAGAACTTGGAAAGAAGCTACAAAAGAAATCTACTTCAATTTTTGGAAAATTTTGATACAAGTTCTAAATTTCCCACAAGATACCCCAAAATGTAATTTTCAAACAATTGCTGTCGGTGCTGTCTAGCTCGTTTTAGACGTTTAGGAATTGTTAGAACTTGTATAAGGACACAATGACTTATTGACTCATGAATAAAAGACCATTTAACACGGAAAGAAAAATAGAAGACGACTATGAGTCTGCTCATGGTGTCCTTTTCCAGGGTTAAAATGTTTATATAAACTTTGTAAGAGCTTGCTGAATCCAATACCTCAATCAACCGAAAAGTTAATTATAAGCATGGATCCGGCATCCTCCATTTTCAGATTGGCGGCCCTTGTATGGGTTGCAATATTTACATGCGATAACGTTGCTGTTAGAACTGGTACATTTGTCACAGCATCTGCTTTGTCACCCATACAGTTGGAAAAGAAAGCTTTACTCCATACTGGCTGGTGGAACAGCAGCTGGACGACGATGGCCAACTACTCTTCGGATCATTGCAAGTGGGAAAGCATCACTTGCAATTCAGCAGGAAGCATAATCGAGCTACGCTTATCATGGTATGATGTTGACTTCAATGCGCAGGCACAGCTTAGTCAATTAAACTTCTCTTGCTTTCCGAACCTCGAAAATCTGACAATCCAGTCCTTTCCTCTTAATGGAAGCATACCACGGGAAATTAGTGCTCTTTCAAAACTCCAACGGCTGGACTTGTCCTCGAACAGGCTTACAGGTAACATACGAAATTAACTTCATTACCGCATATTATTTGAGCAATGATATTTAAATGGATAAGTTTGAGATGATACTGACAAAAACAACGGTAAACCAGGCCTATCTTATCATATTAATTAAAAAATAATAATAATTAACACGGTAGACACACCTGTTTACACCATTGTTCTTATTTATGTTCTATCAGCGTTTAATTTCTTCAACATTTTTTTTCATTATTTTCGTAGACTAATAACATAACTGTATATAATAGGTACAATCCCTTCAGAGATTGGAAATTTGAGGAATCTCATCCATCTTGATCTATCTGCTAATGACCTTACCGGACCTGTTCCCTCAACTCTTGGTCGTTTAACCAACTTGAAAAATATGATCCTTTCTCGCAACCAGCTAAATGGTCTGCTACCTCACGAAATTGGGAAACTGAAGAATTTGATCGAGTTGGATGTGGGTGGTAACAGCCTAATTGGGCCTATTCCTTCAGCTCTAGGTCTTTTGATCGATTTGAGCTATTTGGATCTTAGTTGTAACCAATTCAGCAACTCAATTCCAAATGAGCTGACCCAGTTAACTAAACTTTTTCATCTTGATCTTTCCTCAAATAAACTTTCTGGAAAAATTCCTCCACAGATAGCAAGTATGGAGGATCTAACCTGGTTGGACCTATCAAATAACAACATAAAAGGCTCAATTCCCGGTGAGATCACCAAGTTATCTCGACTTGATTATCTAAATCTTTCCTCTAACAAACTTTCTGGCCCAGTACCGTATTCAAATCAACATCTCCAAAGTATGCATACGGTAAGCCTCAATGCTAACAAGGGTTTATGCGCCATTTTTCTTGATCTCCCTTCATCCCAAACACCCAACCCTGCCACTCTCTTTGTTGAAATTTTTCTTCCCCTCGCCATAGTCCCCTCAGTTATAGTCTTTGCATGCTTACAAGTTGTCAAACGTATGTACAAAAACCCAAACTCAAGGCAAGAGCAACCGATAGCATAGATGTATTTTCAATATGGAATTATGATGGTAGAATTGTGTACGAGGATCTGATTGAAGCCACGGAAGATTTTGACATTAAATATTGCATTGGTACCGGAGGGTATGGCAGCGTCTACAAGGCACAGCTTCCCAACGGTAAGGTATTTGCATTGAAAAAGCTTCACACTTCAGAAACAGAGGAATTGGCATTCATCAAGAGTTTCCGAAACGAGGCTCAAGTACTTTCTCAAGTACTGCACCGTAATATTGTTAAATTATACGGTTTTGCTTGCACAGAAAATGCATGTTTCTCATTTATGAGTACATGGAGAGGGGAAGCTTGTTCTGCAGTTTATACAATGATGATGAAGCTGTGGAGTTGGATTGGGCCAAGAGGGTAAACATTGTAAAAGCTATGGCACATGCTTTGGCATATTTGCATCATGACTGCTCACCAGCAATTATTCACCGTGACATATCAAGCAACAACATTCTACTTAATTCAAAATTGGAGGCATTTGTTGCTGACTTTGGCAGTGCTAGGCTTCTACATGCTGATTCGTCCAATCGAACTCTATTGGCAGGAACATATGGATATATTGCTCCAGGTTTACCCTAATGATATCTATTCTCCCCATGATCGATCATTTACTTGCTTCAATTTTATTTTATTTTACTTTATATTGCAGTCATGTTCCATGACATCTCTCTTAAATAGCTAGCTAGCTTAGCTACAAAAACTCACAAATAGAATTATCTCTAAGTTACATTCTATGATTACTTTGCCTTGTATAAATCTTTTTTTTTTTTGGGTAGAACTTGCCTACACCATGGTTATGACGGAGAAATGTGATGTTTATAGCTTTGGAGTAGTGACACTTGAAGTGTTGATGGGAAAGCATCCAAGGGACCTTCTTTCATCATTATCATCATCATCTGATCCAAAGATCATGCTGAATGATATTTTAGACCAGCGTCTTCCACCTCCAGTTGATCGAAAGGTTATTCGAGATATCCTTCTTGTTTCAACAGTTTCATTTGCATGCTTGCAATCAAACCCAAAGTCTCGACCTACAATGCAATCCGTGTCTCAAGAATTTCTCATCACTCAAGACTCCATTGGTAAAGCATGCTGCCATTCAAGATATTTCCATCTCAGAACTTAGAAACTAATAGAGGATGTATTTGATTGATCAATGTGATTGCTAATCTTAAATGTATTTCGTTGGTAGTATTTTGTAAAACTTTGGTGAAGGTGAATTTTGGTTTCATGAAACCGTTACCTTTCTTGAATAAAAATGAAAGTAATTCTTCTATAATGAAATTGGTGCTTCCAATCTAAACGATTACATCTTCAATTATTTTTTCTGTGTGAATTGCATGTGCTTAGGAAATCTTCTTCCACCCACATTATTTTATAAATTAATATCGTGTGCAATATGAGCCTCTCGTTTTCATCTTTCGACCGGACAAATAAATAATCAAAGCAATAGAAATAATTATTGTAACTCATGAGTTTTCCGAACTGTAAATCAAATTGGGAATATTTCCATATTGCGGCATGACATGGGCTTTTATTCTCAATCAAATTTAAAAAAATTTTGGATTCTCTATTTCACCATTTAATTGAGTAGACTGCAGATATTAATGTAGACAAATGGGTAGCCTTACTTCACAAAAGTTTCATTGCATGTCGTTTTGCATTGTCGCATAAGAGTGATCAATTTAATTTGAACGGCAATGTTGAAGTTGATATGATAAAAGTGAAAATGACTAGATATTCCACCAAGTCTAAATTCAAGAAATTGAAGCACCAATCAAGTGATCAAATTCTCTCATGTAATTAATTATCATCAATTGGCTTGAAGGTCATCAAGAAGGTAATGGATTGACAAATTAAATTACATTGTTCTTTCATGAATGGTAATGAAATATAATCTATGACCTAGGTAATGTTAAAAAATATTTAGGTGTTGTAGTTTTTAAGTCATAGCTATTGTGAAACAAAACTGTAATTATAAAATAAAAGTTGAGAGTGTACAATCAATATAACTTTTAATTAATAATTTTGACAAAAATATTAAAGATATCATAAACTTCTCATCATATAAGTGTGGATCAAATCAACTTAACTTTTATACCAAAATTGGCAGTACTTACTAAATAATTTTTTGTTGTAACTTAAAAATCTATAACTACCCAACATCGATACCAAACAGGACCTTAGTCTGTAAACATCCAGCATTCTCTCCTTGTTTTAAAATACGAGTAGTATTAAGTCTTGAACTTGAAATCAATCTAACGATACATAGTTTTTTCGAAGTCCCATCAGCACCAAATTTTCCTCTGCTTCCTCTGTTTCTTCAGCTAAACGCCACTAAAGATATCAAAATTATTGCCTGTTTGTTTCAGGATTTTAGCTATCTGTATGATACATCCGCTGAGACCCCGGGTGCATTTTGTCCTGCTCAAAGACCCATCACTTTTGTCAAATGAAAGGATGAAGTACTCCATAGTGTCATAATTTTTTATTCATTGCCAAATGCCAACTTGCAACAAGCCGTTAAAATACTCATGCTATCTGTTAAAGAATACTAGTCCAATTTCTTGACCTGTTTTTGGGATGAAATACTTGTATATACTTTGTGATGCTGGATCTTTATCTGTTGATGTAGATTTCTGTGGTTATCTACAATAAGAAGTTTTAATGCTTCCAAGGGGTCCCTGAGTCTTTCTAGTTGCAGGCTTGCAGCTATGATTTCATTTGAATGTTTGTCAATCATGCTGGAATGCTATTTCTCTTGAAGCCTTGTTGTTTCATTTTAGGTTCTTGAAAAAGCTCGATATTGATTATTTTACCTTGGTCCATGAACTGCATTCCTTAACTGAAGTGTTTTTTTCATTTTATTTTTTTCTCTTGAGGGATCATAATGTATCCAGGCTGGCCATGCTCTACAACTAAAACAGTATGTATGTATAGTTATGTGTTGAAAATGATCATATAGGTATGAAGTATGAACGGCTGTGAAAGTAATTCTAGACTACACCTGCTTCTCTCTGCTTTTGGGTTGCGCACCATAGGGCTCATTGCTGGAATGGGCACTCAGGTGAATTAACATTCAATAAATGTTGTATGAAATGGTGCTCTCCCATTAACATTTTCTTTAACATTGGAATCATCTCAAATTTTGGTTAAGCTTATATCTTAGGCCTTGGCAATAACTACGACTTATCTTTGTCTTTTCAATTAGAGGCCCTTGAATTTATTCTCATTTTCCTCTATTTCCTCTGTTTCTTCAGCTAAATGCCACTAAAGATATCAAAATTATTGCCTGCTTGTTTTAGAATTTTAGCTATCTGTATGATACATCCACTGAGACCCCGAGTGCATTTTTTCCTGCTCAAATACTGAATAGCCACTAACCAATATGAATTCTTGAAAAATAACCATATAAAGAAAATGATTCTTTTATTGTTATGTCTCAATAGAGAACGAAGAAACAGATAATTAAGAGATGAAATTATGTGATATAGTAATTGTCAAGAAGTTACATGCGGTGATACATAGTATACAAGTTACCTCACGTTCAGCTATATAATAATAGTACATGTTAATCCACACATGGTTCACTTGTAATATTATGATCTTCAGCTATATCTATGGTTGATCACTGCAAGTAAAGAATTAAGAATGACAAGAATGAGGCCCCGAATAAGGACCCGAAAACGGGCAAGGTTGCTGTAGAGTCACTGGTAGATACTGGTGCTGGTGTTGGTGCCGATATTGGTGGTGGTGTTATTGGAGCTGCAAGATCTCTGGATGAGAAAGCTACAGTCATGGAGGCAGCGACAACGACAACAAGGACAATGCAAGAGATATTCTTCTTCATGTCCGTGGTCTTGCAAGAGTTTATTTCTTTGTTTGCAATAACCGAAAACTGTGCTGGGGAGAGCGTCCATATAAGGAGTATTTAGGGTTAGTACAAGATTGAGTTTGTTAGGGGTTCTGTTAGTGGTTTTAAGGATCTGTGGATGTGATTTCTTTAATTAGAATTTGTTGTATGATGAAGGAGTTGGAGGGAGAGTTGGCATTGTGTGTATGCATGGATTTGTTAAGCATGAATAGAAAAATAAGTGTTTGGTAATTAGTTTTGAGATGATGTTTGTTTAAGTATTAATTTGTTTTCCCCTAGTCTGTTCTGTTGAGATTGTGTATGATTTCTGGTTATGCTCTAGAGCTTTATTGTCTTTTTTTTTTTTTGGTCTTAATCACGAGGTATCTTGGGGAGGGCCCCAACTGTGGGAGGCACCTTTAAGCCCGTACCACAACTTAGATTAGAAGTCCCCGCTCGAATCGAGAGGCACAGGTTCTCCCAACAAAGGCGACTTCCCTGCGACTTAAACTGGGGTGCAAACCCAGTCAAGCCACTTAAGGGGACTCCATTACCAGTGGAGCCAACACTTTGTTGGTGAGCTTTATTGTCTTTTTAATTATTATTAATATTTTAGTTTATTTAGTAAAAGAGAGGAATTATTTAGTCCGGAATCCTAGGATCCGGGTGCATGCTGGGTTCCCAACATATATGCAGTAGATAAATAAAGAGAGCAAAGGCTGTTGGATTTCAATACAGAGATTCAATGCCTAGATAATTTCCTAATAAAGTATATTTATCTTATTAGTTTTGGTAGTTTATAAATGTTGAAAGTGCAAATTTTGCAATTTCACTTGCATTTAATTAAAATTTAAATAATCTAATTTTCAAATCCTAAGATGAATTTTTATGATAAAAAAAAACAGACATCCTTATTTAATAATCGCTTTTTAAAAAAAAAGCCTACTAGTTATTTTTGGTAAAAAGATTTTTTTATTCCTTTACATATAATAAATTTACAGTTTACTCAGACTCGATCAAAGATCATACGTCTATTCTTAAAAGAAATAAGATATTCATAATGTCGTTATCTAAAATTTCTGAATTTTTAAACCTCCTCATTTTTAGAAGTAAAATCAATAAAAAAAATTTGCATAATTGAAGATCAATAAAATCCTAAGATTATGTTTGTGATAACGATTGAGAATCTCTCTAATTTCTGATAAAGTTTATCAAAAAAATTAAATTTACAAATGTAATTACAAACATTATTGTTTTTAAAGTTAAATTTAAACATTTTTTAGTACAAAAAAGGGGTTAAATTTAAATTTTTAAAGTAATTTGGAAAGAAAAGACGTCCGTGACCGTTGTATCTAACGGCTAGTTTGCAACTAAAGCAACCGGGTCAAAACTTCTCTTTAAACAACGAAACGACAGCACAATGCCATTTGAAGAATTGATGCGCACTTTTGGGCGCCGCGTGTCATCCTATGTTCCTCTTTGCGGTTGCGTCACTCTGGTCTCCGCGATCTTTGTTTACTTTGTGTCTAAAGAGCAAAACGAGCAAGCTCTCCTCAACACATAGCCGTTAGATTACATAATTTTAGCTATCCGACGGTCAAAAGGTAACAGACTAGACGTAAAGAGATCCGTTGTGGTATCCCCTTGAATGATGGAAACCTGACGTGCCGCTATCAAATTTCTTTTAAAATATGTGGTGCTAGTGGTAATAACTTGAGGTACCTAAATTTTTAAAACATCATAAGTAAAGACATAATTTACAAAAATATTCATACAAGTCCTATCCTCAGAATTTGTTAAAAATTCACAAGTAAAATCAATCATTTAATTGTTAAATGTTTGAAATCAGCTTACAGATAGACTTATTTATTTTAATGTTTTGAGAAATATATTATTGAACTTTCAAAAAAATTTTACATTAAATATGATATAATTTATGACACGATTTTTTATTATGAAAATGATATAAATTAAGTTTATAAATTTAGATTAACATAAATTACACAAGTATAAGTCGTATAAAATATGTATCATCTATTAACTAACTAGTTTGGGTTTGAATTTACACAAGTATAACCTAAATTACACAAGTATATGACATGATAATTATGGTATTAACCATGTAGCCCTCAATAATATTCAACAAAAAATATTAAAGTGGTGAAAATTAAAACAAGAACTAATTCAAAAATATGCTAATTATACATTTATTAATCTTGTGCTAAATTAGTATTTTCAATTTTTTTAGCGTGGTTGAACTTGTCTTACTTAAATTTTTCGTGATGTAGAACACCATAAACAATCTAACCTAAACTACCGCAACAGAGTCTTTTTAAAAATGCAATCACTTATGCGCTTTTATTTAAATTTTTGTAGACATGAGGGACCTTCTTGCTATTATCTCAAAAGAAATCAGGTCCTTCAAGCCTATAAATACCAAGAGAGTCATTCACGGGCAACTCATATCACTAAACCAGAACAAGGTATAATTTGGAGGGGGGAAAAAAAATCCGAGTGATAATTCCAAATCTCTCACTCTCTTAAGTTCTAAGACAGAGATGGCGCAAGTTAGCATTTGCAGAGCTGTGGCTTTGGTTCTCTTCATTGCGGCGCTTCTCTCAATGACAGCTGTCGTCACTGCACAGGATGTCGATCTGGCACCGTCGCCGAGCATGGACGCCGGAGCTGCGTTCCCGGTGACTGTTTCCGCTGGCTTTGTTTGCTCCTCACTTTTCTTCTCAGTCATTGCTTTACTATTGCAGTAATAGGTAGGGATGGCAAATTGGTCCATCCAAATTGGATATCCATACATCCAATCCAATTGAATTGGATAATATCCATCCAAAATCTTCTTGGATATGGTTATGGATATTTTTAAAAATATCCAATTAGATATTGGATGGATATGGATATTTGATGGATATCCAAAATCCAATTAATTTATCCATTTAAAATTAAAAAAATATATTGTTAAACTAAAATAAAAACTAAACTAAACTTTAGTTTTTCTTATATTAAAAATTAAAGTTTCTAAAATTACCCTTTAATTTTTGAACTTATTTAATGCTATTATTAATTATTATTTTATTTTATTAATTTAATATTATAAATGAACCACCGCCGGATCTCGCCGAACCACCGTCGGACTTGGCAGGACGACCGCCACCGGACCTCGCCGAACCACCGTCGGACTTCGCCGGACCACCACCAGACCTCGCCGGAAGGTCGCCGGACCACCGCCGGACCTCGCTGGACTACCGCCGGACCTCGCCGGACTACCGCCGGACCTCGCCGGACTACCGCCGGACCTCGCCGGACCACCACCGGACCTCACCGGAAAGTCACCGGACTTCGTCGGAAATTCACCACCGACCACCGGACCGCCATTTTATTATATATATATATATATATATATATTACTAATATAAATAGGTTAATAGTTAAATTTGATATTATAATTTTAACTAGTTTCTATTATTATTTTTATATAATAAAAATAAAATATCCATGGATATCCATGGATATCCATATCTATATGGATAAAATCCATATCCATGTTCAATATTAAATATTGGATATGGATATGGATATATCCATTATGGATAATTATGGATTTATATTTGGATGGACAATATCCATCCATAATTGAATATTTGCCATCCCTAGTAATAGGCTCTCGAGAGACTCAGATTTTTATTATTTTATATTTTATTTTTATTATTAGGATATTTATTATTTTTCAAAATTTTGGGTATTTTTTTTTAAATTGCTATTTGATGGGGGTGCATGTGTTTGAGTTGCTGTGAGTGAGAATGTATTAGTTTTAATAATGCAATTATTTTTCCCCTAATCTTTGGTTAGGGTTGTTTTTTCTTTTTATTTTTTTTAAAAAGTCTTGATATTATGTTCTATTTTAATTATAAAAATTGGTATTATTATTTATCATCTTGCATCTCTCTTTAATATTCATTGGGCTTTAAACTTAAAAACTCCCAGAGATCATTTCTATTACAAGTATTGTTAATTTTAAGTATATTAGCACAAAAACTGGCTGAAGGAAATTGACTTTAAATAAGAAAAAAAAAATCTATTTAGGTGGTTATAATCTAAAGCTAACTGAAAATATATTGCAAATTAATAATTCAAAATCCGTGTCATTATTTTAAGCAAAAAAATTCTCAAAAAAATTTGACTTTAAATAAGAAAAAAAATCTATTTAGGTGGTTAAAATCTAATAAAGTTAATTAAAAATCTATTGCAAACTAATAATTCAAAATCTGTGTCATTATTTTAAGCAAAAAATTTCTCAAGAAAAATTGAACTGGGATAGTTTTATGTAATTCGTACTTTCAATTTCAAATGGGCCGGTTTAATAATTAGACCATCTAATTAAATCACCATACTTATCTTGAAATTCATTTTTTTCCTCGCATAATTTATATTAATGTTGATATGTAAAAATTGTAACAGAAACACGATCCTTTTCCAAAGTCCTAATGGTATACGAAGTCTTCAACCATATCTGTTTTTCTTTTTTTTTTTTTTCAGGTTTCATTTACCATTATCCATTCGTGAATGAGTATTGAATCACCTAGGAATATGCAAAACCTGTGAGGTTGATACAAATTAATTAACAAATCTTGGTGAAAGGAATTTAGATCTATTACAAATAGATAGAAACAATTAAAAACTGAAAATTAACAACTTAATTAATTTTTTGGAAGTCTTTGTTTAATGTTCTCACATTTTGATTCTTGTTCATCCATATCTTTTTTTTTTTTTTTTCAGGTTTCATTTACCATTATCCATTCGTAAATGAGTATTGAATCACCTAGGAATATGAGGTTGATACAAATTAATTAACAAATCTTGGTGAAAGGAATTTAGATCTATTACAAATAGATAGAAACAATTAAAAACTGAAAATTAACAACTTAATTAATTTTTTGGAAGTACTGTTTAATGTTACTGTTTACGGTTACTGTTCATCCATATCTTTTTTTTTTTTTTTTCAGGTTTCATTTACCATTATCCATTCGTAAATGAGTATTGAATCACCTAGGAATATGCAAAACCTGTGAGGTTGATACAAATTAATTAACAAATCTTGGTGAAAGGAATTTAGATCTATTACAAATAGATAGAAACAATTAAAAACTGAAAATTAACAACTTAATTAATTTTTTGGAAGTACTGTTTAATGTTACTGTTTACGGTTACTGTTCATCCATATCTTTTTTTTTTTTTTTTCAGGTTTCATTTACCATTATCCATTCGCAAATGAGTATTGAATCACCTAGGAATATGCAAAACCTGTGAGGTTGATACAAATTAATTAACAAATCTTGGTGAAAGGAATTTAGATCTATTTCAAATAGATGTAGGCAATTAAAAACTAAAAATTAATTAAGTTGGAAGTACTGTTTAATGTTTACGGTTTTTGTTCATCTACATAAAAAATATTAATTTTTCAAAAAATACAATAAAATGTAGAAAATAAATAATACAAAGATTTTTATGTAGTTCGGATTAATCAATTCTACATCCATGAGGCCACGCTTAGATGAAAAGTAATTCACTAAATTGAGATGTACCAAACTTAATCTCACATACAGTTTATTACCATACAGTTTACTCAACCTCAGATTGAATCTGCTTCTCTTGAATAATCGCTACCCCTCTTGATTCATGATCCTCAAGGTATTTCGCAAAGTAATCAATAGCAATTCTTCAATTCTTCAACGTCTAGTGATCCAAGATCCACATAGACTCTCCACAGAGATGAACAGAAGATAAGAAAATAAATCAACACAATATTATGGGCCAAATCCGGATTCTCTGGGGAGGAGGCCGAATTTTACTTCTTTATATAGGCACTAAGGTTTCACCAAAATAATAAGTCTTAAAAGACTTTAATTCTTTCCAAATAAAAGTTTTTTCTTTTTATAATTCCCATGAATCTGAATAGGAGTAAATCTGATCTTCTTACCTTATTTGTTTCCTAAGAAATATCTAGAGCATTTAATGACTTCCTGTTTAAACCAACTTCTTGCTCTAAATAAATTTCATGCGCCAATTATAAAATCTCATCATTAATTGACTTTCTAAATTAGACATCTAATTAAATTAGGAAACAAATATTTCCAATAAATTAGAATCTCACTAAATTAGGGAATTAATAAATTAATCTCTATTACAAGATATGCAATAAATAAACTTTCAATTTAACTAGACTTGGCATAAAATGCCAACTCTATAAATAATGACCTTAACACTTGGTTTGCGCAAACAATTGATTGTAATCAGTTTCCAACTCTTTTCATTATCCTCTGAAAGCAACTTGCATCTGTTGAGGTTAACTGATGAAGAAGATACTCAAAAATACTTTATTACAAAGAGCAATAATTGACTTTCTAAATTAGACATCTAATTAAATTAGGAAACAAATATTTCCAATAAATTAGAATCTCACTAAATTAGGAAATTAATAAATTAATCTCTATTACAAGATATGCAATAAATAAACTTTCAATTTAACTAGACTTGGCATAAAATGCCAACTCTATAAATAATGACCTTAACACTTGGTTTGCGCAAACAATTGATTGTAATCAGTTTCCAACTCTTTTCATTATCCTCTGAAAGCAACTTGCATCTGTTGAGGTTAACTGATGAAGAAGATACTCAAAAATACTTTATTACAAAGAGCAATAAATTAATAACAAAGGCAACACAAGCAAATTTAGAGTGCTCTCTCTGTGTGAGGCTAATGGTCAATTTTGGAATTATTGTTCGATTAGTCGAAATTGATTGTTTGAAATTAACTACAAACGTGTGCACATTGCTGTTTGGTAAATTATTTTATTTGATTTCAGCCCGAGATATATTATTTTGGCACTTAAAGATTAAGGAAAAAAATAATATTCTGGATTAAACGAACTTGGAAAGAAGCTACACTTGTAGACAAATTATATAGCCCGGAAAGACCTTGACTCCAAAAGAAATCTACTTCAATCTTTGGAAAATTTTGATACAAGTTCTAAATTTTCCACAAGATATCCCAAAATGTAATTTTCAAACAATTGTTGTTGGTGTTGTCTAGCTCGTTTTAGACGTTTAGGAATTGTTAGAACTTGTATAAGGACAATGACTTCTTGAGTCATGAATAAAAGACCATTTATGGATTAATAAAATTCTGTGTGTGGCTCCACAACCAATTTTTACTGATTATTTGATTATTTTTATTGCCAGAGTGACACAAATTACAAATTTATAGAGTAGAAAATAACATGTCATGAATAGAAGACCATTTATTTATACATGGAATTATGGATTAATAAAAGTCTTTGCTCCTCCAAAACCAATTTTTATTGATTATTTTATTATTTGATTATATATATTGCCAGAATGACATCAATTGTAACCAAATAGTTGTGACTCAGTTGGCAACACAGGGCTCTCGGGTTCGATCTCCACTAAACACACCATTTGGGAGGAGTAAGGAACTTTAACTGTGACTACACCCTGAATCCGAATTAGTCAGGGTCCAATACGATCGCCGGAATCGGATGGTTTAAAATAAATAAATAAATAAAATGACACCAATTGAAAGCTTAGGTAGAAAACGTCAAAACAAATGTAAATGATAATAATAATAGTAGTATTTAATTTTTTTTGTGGATGATTGATACCAATTATAAACTTAGAATAAAAAAATTGAATGAATTTAAAATTTCATATTCCTTTTGATAACAAGATAAATATAAATAGATGACTAATAATTTTTCTACATTAATCCTAATTCTCCATTTTTGAATTTGGGTGGCCAACAAATAAAATTATTTAAAAACTACTCTACCCGGAGAGTTATTGGTAGATGTGTGATTGCTAACCACCAGAAAAAATAACAAAAAAGAAATTTAATTGAGGACAATCAAATAGCTATAAAGATTTGTACCAATCATGTACACAAATCAAACTCCCTCTGAAGTGTTCTAAAGTGTAAAGGCCAGAGAAGACCTTCACTCACTATTGTGTTTGAAAACGAGTGTTGCTATTCAACGCGGGAAGAAGATGATTATGGTGTCCTTTTCCTGGGTTAAAGTATCTATATGGACTTTATACGAACTTGCAGAATCCAATCAACCGAAAAATTACAATCATGGATCCGACATCCTCCATTTTCAGTTTGGCGGCCCTTGTATGGGCTGTAATATTTACATGCGATAACGCTGCTGTTAGGACTGGTACACTTGTCACAGCATCTGCTTTGTCACCCATACAGTCAGAAACGAAAGCTTTACTCAATGCAGGTTGTTGGAACACCAGCTTCTCGACGGCCAACGACCCTTCGGATCATTGCAAGTGGGTAGGCATCACTTGCGATTCAGCAGGAAGCATAATCGAGCTATACTTAACAGGAAGCCAATTAAACTTCTCTTGCTTTCCGAACCTCAAAAATCTGACAATCCGGTTCTTTCCTCTTAATGGAAGCATACCACCAGAAATTAGTGCTCTTACGAACCTCCAATGGCTGGACTTGTCCTCGAACTGGCTTACAGGTAACCTACGAAATTAACTTCACTACCGCATATTATTTGAGCAGTGATATTTAAATGGATAAGTTTGAGAGAATACTGATAAAAACAAAGGTAAACCAGGCCTATTTTATCATATTAATTGAAAAGAATAATAATAATTAACACGGTAGATACACCTGTTTACCATTGTTTTTACTTATGTCCTGTCAGCGTTTCATTTCTTTAACATTTTTTTTCATTATTTTTGCAAACTAGGTACAATCCCCTCAGAGATTGGAAATTTGAGGAATCTCACCTATCTTGATCTATCTGCTAACGACCTTACTGGACCTGTTCCTTCAACTCTTGGTCGTTTAACCAATTTGAATTATATGAGCCTCTCTCGCAACATGCTCGGTGGTCTACTACCTCAGGAAATTGGGAACCTGAAGAATTTGATCGAGTTGAAAATGGGCAGTAACAGCCTAATTGGGCCGATTTCTTCAGCTCTAGGCCGTTTAACCAATTTGAGTTATATGAGCCTCTCTCGCAATTTGCTCAATGGTCTATTACCTCAGGAAATTGGGAACCTAAAGAATTTGGTCGAGTTGGATGTGGGCGGTAACAGCCTAATTAGACCTATTCCTTCAACTCTAAGTCATTTAACTAGCTTGAAAATTTTGATCCTCGCTCACAACCAACTCAATGGTCTGCTACCTCAAGAAATTGGGAATCTGAAAATTTTAATGAAGTTAGACGAGGGCACTAATAGCCTAATTGGGCCTATTCCTTCAACTCTTGATCGTTTAACCAATTTGAATTATATGAGCCTCTCTCGCAAGGTGCTCGATGGTGTACTACCTCAGGAAATTGGGAACCTGAAGAATTTGATTGAGTTGGATGTGGGCGGCAA
Organism: Atalantia buxifolia; assembly: GCA_030444775.1. NCBI lineage: Eukaryota > Viridiplantae > Streptophyta > Magnoliopsida > Sapindales > Rutaceae > Atalantia > Atalantia buxifolia. The sequence goes on along the minus strand of CM059832.1, from coordinate 29,586,238 downwards.
CAGCCTAATTGGACCTATTCCTTCAACTCTAAGTCATTTAACTAGCTTGAAAATTTTGATCCTCGCTCACAACCAACTCAATGGTCTGCTACCTCAGGAAATTGGGAATCTGAAAAATTTAATGAAGTTGGACGTGGGCACTAATAGCCTAATTGGGCCAATTCCTTCAACTCTTGGTCGTTTAACCAATTTGAATTATATGAGCCTCTCTCGCAACATGCTCAATGGTCTACTACCTCAGGAAATTGGGAACCTAAAGAATTTGATCGAGTTGAATGTGGGCAGTAACAGCCTAATTGGGCCTATTCCTTCAACTCTAGGGCGTTTGACCGATCTGAACTATTTGGATCTTAGTTGTAACCAATTCGACAACTCAATTCCAAATGAGCTGACCCAGTTAACTAAACTTTTTTATCTTGATCTTTACGCAAAGAGCAGTGCTAGAGAGAGAGAAGCACGAGAGAAGGACGAGAGAATTTTGTTCTCTCTCTCTCTACCCACTCACTCTCTCTCTACCCCTTTTTTCATTGTTTCTCTCGTCTTTCTCTCGTCTTTCTCTACACTAAGCATTTTCCTTACGCAAATAAACTTTCTGGCCCAGTACCATTTTCAATTAAACAACTGTTAAGCATGTATACAGTAAGATTCTCTGCCAAGGAGGGTTTATGCGGCAATTTTAGAGCTCTTCCTTCATGCCATACAACCAAACCTGCCACTCTCTTTGTTGAAATTTTTCTTCCCCTCGCCCTAGTCCCCTCAGTTATAGTCTTTGCATGCTTACTAGTCGTCAAACGTAAGTACAAGAAAGCCAAACTCGAGGAAAGAGCAACCAATAGCATAGATGTATTTTCAATATGGAATTATGATGGTAGAATTGTCTACGAGGATCTGATTGAAGCCACCGAAGATTTTGACATTAGATATTGCATTCGTACTTGAGGCTATGGCAGCGTCTACAAGGCACAACTTCCCAACGGCAAAGTATTTGCATTGAAAAAGCTTCACACTTCAGAAACTGAGGAATTGGCGTTCATGAAGAGTTTCCGAAACGAGGCTCAAGTACTTTCTCATTTACGAGTACATGGAGAGAGGAGGCTTGTTCTGCAATTTACACAATGATGAGGAAGCCGTGGAGTTGGATTGGGCTAAGAGGGTGAATAATGTAAAAGCGATGGCACATGCTTTGGCGTACTTGCATCATGACTGCTCACCATCAATTGTTCACCGCGACATATCGAGCAGCAACATTCTACTCAATTCAAAATTGGAGGCATTTGTTGCTAACTTTGGCACTGCTAGGCCTCTACATGCTGATTCGTCCAATCGAACTCTATTAGCAGGAACATATGGATATATTGCTCCAGGTTTACCCTAATGATATCTATTCTCCCCATGATCGATCCTTTACTTGCTTCAATTTTATTTTATTTTACTTTACATTACAGTCATATTCCATGACATCTCTCTTAAATAGCTAGCTAGCTTAGCTACAAAAACTCACAAATAGAATTATCTCTAAGCTACATTCTATGATTACTTTGCCTTGTATAAATCTTTTTTTTTTTTTTTGGGTAGAACTTGCCTACACCATGGTTATGACAGAGAAATGTGATGTTTATAGCTTTGGAGTAGTGACACTTGAAGTGTTGATGGGAAAGCATCCAAGGGACCTTCTTTCATCATTATCATCATCATCTGATCCAAAGATCATGCTGATTGATATTTTAGACCAACGTCTTCCACCTCCAGTTGATCGAAAGGTTATTCGAGATATCCTTCTTGTTTCAACAGTTTCATTTGCATGCTTGCAATCAAACCCAAAGTCTCGACCTACAATGCAATCCGTGTCTCAAGAATTTCTCATCACTCGCAAGACTCCATTGGTAAAGCATGCTGCCATTCAAGATATTTCCATCTCAGAACTTAGAATTCGGGGGAAAAAAACAAGATATAATTCGGGGGGAAAAAAATTGATATCACAAAATCAAAATCTCTCACGCTCTTAAGTTCTAACACAGAGATGGCGCAAGTTAGTATTTGCAGAGCTGTGGCTTTGATTCTCTTCATTGCAGCGCTTCTCTCAATGACGGCTGTCGACAGTGCACAGGATGTCGACCTGGCGCCGTCACCGAGCATGGACGCCGGCGCTGCGTTCCCGGTGACTGTTTCCGCTGGCTTTGTTTGCTCCTCACTCTTCTTCTCAGTCATTACTCTACTATTGCAGTAATATGTTCTTGTTGAGAGACTCAGATTTTTTATTTTTTATTTTATTTTTATTATTAGGGTAATATTTTTATTACTTTTGAAATATTTTTTTAATTGCTATTTGGTGGGAGTGCATGTGTTTTGAGTTGCTGTGAGTGAGAATATTACTTTTAATAATTCAATTATTTTTCCTCTAATCTTTGGTTAGGGTTGTATTTTCTTTTTATTTTTCTTTTGGTCTTGGTATTATATTTTATTTTAATTATAAAAATTGGTATTATTATTTATCATTTTGCATCTCTCTTTAATATTCATCGTGCTTAATATTGTTAGCTCCATTCTACTTCGCTTCCAAATTCTGCTAGTGCTATTTGCTTGGCGACAAAACCAAAAAAGTCCCAGAGATCATTTCTATTATGAGTACTGTTAATTTTAAGTAAATTTAGCACAAAAACTAGCTGAAGGAAATTGACTTTAAATAAGAAAAAAAAATCTATTTAGGTGGTTAAAATCTGAAGTTAATTGAAAATCTATTGCAAATTGATAATTCAAAATCCGTGTCATTATTTTAAGCAAAAAATTTCTCAAGAAAAATTGAACTGGGATAATTTTATGTAGTTTCGTACTTTCAATTTCATATGGGCCGGTTTAATAATTAGACCACCTACTTTCGTCATACTTATCTTGAAATTCGATTTTTTTCCTCACATACTTTCGGAGCTTTTCCAAAAATCTTAATGGCATTCGAAGTCATCATCTTGATTTGGATTCAACCATATCTGTTTTTCTTTTTTCTTTTTTCAGGTTTCATTTACACCATATTTTCTGCATTATCCATTCGCAAATGAGTATTGAATCACCTAGGAATATACTAAACCTGTGAAGTTGATACAAAGCAATTCACAAATCTTGGCTTGCAGACAATTGATTGTAATCGGTTCCCAACTCTTTTCATTATCTTCTGAAAGCAACTTGCATCTGTTGAGGTTAACTGATGAAGAAGATACTCAAATACAAACAAGAGCAATAAATTAAAAACAAAGGCAACAAACAAGAGACATGCAAATTTAGATTGCTCCTCTGTGTGAAATCAAATAAAATAATTTACCGAACAGCAAGATACACACGTTTGTAGTTAATTTCAAACAATCATTTTGACTGTTCGAACAATAATTCCAGAATTATATAGCCCCGACAGAGCTTGACTCGAAAAGAAATCTACTTCAATATTTGGAAAATTTTGATACAAGTTCTAAATTTTCCACAAGATATCCCAAAATGTAATTTTCAAACAATTGTTGTTGGTGTTGTCCAGCTCGTTTTAGGCGTTTAGGAATTGTTAGAACTTGTATAAGGACAATGACTTCTTGATTATTGAATAAAAGACCATTTATGGATTAATAAAAGTCTGTGTGTGGCTCCAAAACCAATTTTTACTGATTATTTGATTATTTTTATTCCCAAAATGACACAAATTACAAATTTATAGGGTAGAAAATAACAAAACAAAAGTAAAAAAAATAAAATTATAGCACTAGTTATTTTATCAGGGTAATTCTGTCAATTTGATTGATGATTGATACAATAAACTTAAGGTGAAAAATTAAACAAATTAAAATTTTTGAAGTATTTGTTTACAATAAAGCAAGCTTAAGGTGGATAATCAATAATTTTCCTATCATTATTAGTCCAAATCCTCCATTTAGACTAGCCAAATTAAGTTATTTAGAAGCTACTCTACCAACCCCCAGGGTTACAGGTAAATTATAGAGCCTTACTATGGAATGCTCAATGTTGACTTGGGAAAAGGGTTTGAGATCTATATTGAGTATTGATCAAGCTTACAATTTCAGCATAGAGATTACACACATATATAGCAAACAATTAAGAGTAAATGGAAGGTCTAACAACAATTTGGAATTTTACAAAACTGGCTACAAATGCACCAATTAACTAGACTCCAGAACAAGATTATTAGGAAAAAAGTATAAGAGTTAGAAAAATTAGAGATAATAGGTAATAATTCAATTATTAAAAAAAGTATATAAATAACAAATAATTAACCTACAATTTTACATACATAAATAAATATCAAAATTGTTATTAATTGGATTAAGCTTCAGCTTTGGTACTGGTTTGTGAAAATTCGAAAAACAGGAAATGCTTCTTTCGAAGAATGAAAGTCTAGCTTAAATAATAATCCCCGTCAATATTTAAGTTCAGTAGTAAGAAAGAGCAGGCACCTTCCAATGTAAGCACCTTTTTTAGTTTTATCCCAAAAAACAATGGCCTCTTCATATTTTCAGTTATTGCTCAATCCCTTTACAAAAAAGTAAGTACATTTACAAGGGATAGAAGATTATGGTTTGAATTTGATATGACCATAAATACTATTGAAATTACAAACTTTAGAGGGTCACGAAATAAATATCGTAAATTTAAGGGGGCTAAATCATAAGCTTTACAAATAAGTGGATTCAATTTTAGTTTGTACCTTTATCAGCTAATCCAATTTTCAAACCAAAATTTATTGTTAATTTTTTTGATTAAATTTCTTTAGAAAAGACTCAACTGAATACTATTTATAGTTAAATATTATTTTCAGTGAACACGTTCATGGATGACTGTGTAAGCAATTTATTTGTTTAATTAACGGTTGTAATCTTTAAAAATGAGAATTACTAATTTTAAAAAATTCCAATGGTTACTATATTAAAAATGTGTTTGGAGCATAGCATTGCATTATATTATAATACTATCCACATTAATTTATTGGTAACCTATGTTTTGGTAATTTTAGAAGTTACATCATGGTGCATATGCGCCATAATGCGTAAACTTTTGCCTCAATTGAGGCATTAAATATTTTTTATCATTATTTAAGTTTTACTATAAAGCAATGGCCCAACACTTGGCATGTCAAAAACAAAAACTGTCCACGTACGTCCTTGGACACACGTTGGCGCCACATCATCACTCACTGTAAACTGAAAAGAAAATGTTCGATAAGAAAACAGTTGAGTAATTGAATTTCGAGTCTTTGGCAGACATTATTCTTTTATACTAGGGCCAGTTTTTCATTTAACTACAAAATTACTTTTATTGAAACCCATAAAATAATTTTTATACTAATTAATTATATTACATCTTCAACGATTATCAAATTCTTATTCGAGTTTCTTATTTAAGTGGTAATGCGTTATCTAAATAATCTTAAATGGTCTAATAAACAAATATTTTGAGGAACAAGGCTTATTATGTTTCCTCTTATTAGTTGTATTTTTTATTTCTTATTAAAAAAATTCTCTCATATTCAATTAAAAAAAAATTTTCAGCCACCCAAAGAAAGGTTTTTAGCTTCGCGGTTGAATGGGGCTAAATTATGTATTGTTTGACTAGTGAAACTCTTACCACATCGGCTAATAGGCTGCTTTTGGATCCCTTATTCTAACATTTATCACGACATGGCAGTGGCGACAGCAGAGCTTGTTCATATTGGTAGAAGTGAGAGCAAAGGAGAGACAGAGAGACTACTTAAGGTAACTTTTATCCAATTTAAGTTTTCTTGAAGCCCATCCACATAAAGTAACTGACTAGTGAAACTCTTATCATGTCTGCTAACATGCTGCTCCTGGATCCCTTATTCTGACTTTTATCATTTACATGGCAGTGATGGGAGCAGAGCTTGTTCATACTGGTAGAAGTGAAAGCAAATTAAGGAGAGACAGAGAGACTAATTAAGGTAACTAAATACATATGTCCACTAAGTTTAATATAGCGAGGTCCTGGATCAGTGGCTTTGCTGAAATGATTTCAAGTAATCGCCCACTGTGATTGGCAATTTTCTCTCATTAAAGTTTTGGTGAAATGAAGCCCATCCACATAAAATAATTGGCAGGAAGTGTTAAGGAGAAAAGATAAGCCTGATTCAATGCCTAGGGATGTTACAATCATTTTTTGTTACTAAATATTTTTAAATTAGGATAATGTATTAATGGGATAAAACTTTTCATAATCTGACAATTGATATACCAAAACCACAATCCTGATTAAATTCAAATAATCATTATAATCAACATCTATAGGAAAAAGAAAAACGAGAAGCATATGCAAGAAAAATCATTTCGTGAGGGAGGAAAATTTAACTATCTTTAAATGGAGAATAAATATACTCTTTAAAGATATTTATGACTTTTCCTTAAGAAATTGTCATATTAATGGGCTTACTGTGTATGGTGTCATGTTTGTAGAATTAAGCCACTTTCATGGCGTAAACGGTGCAATTTCTTTCCATTGCTCTGCTCAGACCTTCAAAAACTATAGTTGGCTCTCGAAATCGGGTGAAAACATTAATACTTTCTTTCTTCTGTTTTGGTTTATGAGACAATGCAATAAAAGCTTTTAAAAGTGGTCAATTATGTGCTTTCATTGTGTTAATTTTGTGTTATTCGGTCGTAATAGGATTACACGTGCATTACTCCATTTGAAACGGCATTATTGTCTACCGATTTTAAATTCTAGTGGCCAGATTATTTTAAAACATGTAGTTTACTTATAATTCGTAATAATATTGAAATTCTAATTTATTTTGGACACAGCTTCCTCTAGTAGCATGCTTCATAATTTATTTAACATGGAATTGTTGGACACAGCTGCTGCTGTTACCGTTTGAACTGGATTTGTGGGAAATGATCATTTTGACTCTGCTTAGTTATAACTGTGCGGGCGGAAGAGATAGAAAAAAGTTTTTCTTTCCTGTAAGTGCTCATTAATGATTTTTATAAAAAAAAATTATATATTATTTAGTTATATTGTTTATTTTAACTATCTTTAAATTCTTGTCTGAGTTCATAATTATACGTCCAACTTATTTTTTTTTTCCGTATAAGGTGGACTTTGACTAAAGTGCTCATTAATTATTAATGAATTAATTTGAGAAAGAAAGACTTGTTCTGTATATACCTCTTAATTTGGAGAGTCTTACATCAGTAACTTTCAACTTTTTCTTATCCTTCCCCTTCCCACGAGTTTCGTTACCATAGCCGCGGAAAAGAAGTCTAGACTTTTACAGAATTGGCCAAAATATTAATTAAGATTATTGCTCCTTCATTTAAGACTTGTGCTCAAAGTCTAAAAGTATTATGAAGATCGACTTGGTGCATACCCCCAAGTCTAAATGAATTATAATTAATTAAGATTATTCTTATTGGTCAAGCTTTCAAGTAGATTACACATATTAATTTGTAGTAGACTAATTATTTAGAAGTAAATGGAAGGTCTAACATCTTTCTTAACAATCTGAAATAGACTTTTTCTTATCCTTCCCCTTCCCACGAGTTTCGTTACCATAGCCGCGGAAAAATCAATTGTGCTTTGTGCATAATGTATATGACTGACTGACTAACTAACTACGAGTTTAGCTGGCTGCCACATCAGCATATATAACAGATAACTAATATCTCTCTAAACTATATTTTCGCATACATAAATAAATATCAAAATTGTAATTAATTGGATACAGCTTCAGGTTTTTGGACTGGTTTGTGAAAATCGGAAAAATTTTAAAAATGCTGCTCTTGAACAATTAAAATCTACTTTATACGTGAACAAAGGGGATGATTCGTAAAGATAATCCATCAATATTTAATTACTTTCGAGCGTATCAGATTGCTTTCAGAAAGAAAGACTTCATTTGATCTCGTCAACTCAAAAACTCAGATTCCATTTGTAAGAGAGTACATTGCTCTTTTTGGTGAAAAATAGTTGAACGGAAATCCCCTTCATCCAAATTTTTTTTCTTTTTCTTTTTCTTTTCTTTTTAAGAAATTAGCACTTTGTCATATACGATTAACATTTTTAATTTTACGAAAACAAAAATAATTAATTTTGTGTAAAACCAAACCAAACAGCCATTAAATTTAGATAAGTTTTCATGCCCTCGCCAATCATAAGATCAGTCTCAAGGGTAAGAGCCATCATTCCCCGTCGAGCATGTCGTCATGATCCCCCTCTTGAAAGGATTCCACTTTCCAGCCAGATTCCAAAGCAAGACTCGGTGTGATTCGAATTCAATAAATATTATATTATTAATTAACCATTCAACTTCGATAAACAGTCATATCTCTCTTCCATCAACCGGAAAAGAAAAGAAAATGGGTTATTTGATACAGCCTTATCAGCTTTTGATTTGCCTCCAGTTATTGCTCTTGTATTCTCAGTGTTCGGCAATACTTTGCTCTCACGACCAAAGTTCCGCTTTACTCCAATTTAAGCAGCACTTTTCCTTTGAAAAGACATCTTCTTCCGTATGTGATGAATATATAAACAAATATCTCGTCCAAAGATGATTTCTAGGAAAGAGGACGCTGATTGCTGCTCCTGGGATGGAGCAAATCCGTTGAACATGTGCGCGGCCTGATGTAACAGGAATTAAAAACGTGACAGTTGACAGTTACCAACTGATTGAAACTATTAAAATGACTCATTTATAACTGAAAATGGCCGCTCAACTAATTTGATCGATAACAAACAAACCATGGTTATCAAATTATATAGCCCCGAAAGAGCTTGACTCCAAAAGAAATCTTTGGAAATTTTCCACAAGATATCCCAAAATGTAATTTTCAAACAATTGTTGTTGGTGTTGTCTAGCTCGTTTTAGACGTTTAGGAATTGTTGGAACTTGTATAAGGACAATGACTTCTCGAGTCATGAATAAAAGACTATTTATGGATTAATAAAAGTCTGTGTGTGGCTCCAAAATCAGTTTTTACTAATTATTTGATTATTTTTATTGCCGAATGATACTAATTACAAATTTATAGAGTAGAAAATAATAAAACAAGAGTTAAAAAAAAAATCACAGTACTAGTTATTTTACAAGGGTAGTTCTGTCAATTTGATTGATGATTGATACAATAAACTTAAGGTGAAAAATTAAACAAATTTAAAATTTTGAAGTATTTTTTTATAATAAAGCAAGCTTAAGGTGGATAACCAATAATTTTCCTGTCATTATTAGTCCAAATCCTCCATTTTTTTTTTTAATTTGGAAGCTACTCTACCAGGCCCAGGGTTATTAGTAAATTTGTGATTGCTAATCACGAATAAAAAGGGGGGGAAAAAAAAAGCAATGTTGTTGAGAATAATCAAAATATATATGTAGATTTAAACCAATCAAATTCACAAACCAAATTCCCTCAAAAGCCTTAAAGGCCAGAGAAGACTTTGACTCACTATTGTGATTGAAAAACGTATGTGGCGATTAATGTACGGGAGGAGGATTTAACGCGGGAAGAAAAATAGAAGACGACTATGAGTCCGCTCATGGTGTCCTTTTCCAGGGTTAAATGTTTATATAAACTTTGTAAGAGCTTGCTGAATCCAATACCTCAATCAAACGAAAAATTAATTATAAGCATGGATCCGGCATCCTCCATTTTCAGATTGGCGGCCCTTGTATGGGTTGCAATATTTACATGCGATAACGTTGCTGCTAGAACTGGTACAATTGTCACAGCATCTGCTTTGTCACCCATACAGTTCGAAACGAAAGCTTTACTCAATACTGGCTGGTGGAACAGCAGCTGGACGACGGCCTACTACCCTTCGGATCATTGCAAGTGGGAAGGCATCACTTGCAATTCAGCAGGAAGCATAATCGAGCTATACTTATCAGGGTATTATCCTGACTTCAATTGGCGGCTTAGCCAATTAAACTTCTCTTGCTTTCCGAACCTCGAAAATCTGACAATCCAGTACTCTTCTCTTAATGGAAGCATACCATCGGAAATTAGTGCTCTTTCAAAACTCCAACGGCTGGACTTGTCCTCGAACAGGCTTACAGGTAACCTAAGAAATTAACTTCATTACGGCATATTATTTGAGCAATGATATTTAAATGGATAAGTTTGAGAGAATATTGACAAAAACAACGGTAAATCAGGCCTATCTTATCATATTAATTGAAAAATAATAATAATTAACACGGTAGACACACCTGTTTACACCATTGTTTTTATTTATGTTCTATCAGCGTTTAATTTCTTCAACATTTTTTTTCATTAATTATTTTCGTAGACTAATAACATAAATGTATATAATAGGTACAATCCCTTCAGAGATTGGAAATTTGAGGAATCTCATCCATCTTGATCTATCTGCTAACGACCTTACCGGACCTGTTCCCTCAACTCTTGGTCGTTTAACCAACTTGAAAAATATGATCCTTTCTCGCAACCAGCTAAGTGGTCTGCTACCTCACGAAATTGGGAACCTGAAGAATTTGATCGAGTTGGATGTGGGTGGTAACAGCATAATTGGGCCTATTCCTTCAACGCTGGGTCGTTTGAGCAATTTGAGCTATTTGGATCTTAGTCGTAACCAATTCAACAACTCCATTCCAAATGAGCTCACCCAGTTAACTAAACTTTTTCGTCTTGATCTCTACGCAAATAAACTTTCTGGCCCAGTACCATTTTCAAATAAACAACTGTCAAACATGTATACAGTAAGACTCTCTGCCAACGAGGGTTTATGCGGCAATTTTAGAGCTCTTCCTTCATGCCATACAACCAAACCTGCCACTAGTCGTCATTCAACTCCCTTTGTTGAAATTTTTCTTCCCCTCGCCATAGTCCCCTCAGTTATAGTCTTTGCATGCTTACTAGTCGTCAAACGTAAGTACAAGAAACCCAAACTCGAGGAAAGAGCAACCAAAAGCATAGATGTATTTTCAGTATGGAATTATGATGGTAGGATTGTCTACGAGGATCTGATTAGAGCCACCGGAGATTTTGACATTAGATATTGCATTGGTACCGGAGGCTATGGCAGCGTCTACAAGGCACAGCTTCCCAACGGCAAAGTATTTGCATTGAAAAAGCTTCACACTTCAGAAACAGAGGAATTAGCGTTCATGAAGAGTTTCCGAAACGAGGCTCAAGTACTTTCTCAAGTACTACACCGTAATATTGTCAAATTATACGGTTTTTGCTTGCACAGAAAATGCATGTTTCTCATTTACGAGTACATGGAGAGAGGAAGCTTGTTCTGCATTTTACACAATGATGATGAAGCCATAGAGTTGGATTGGGCTAAGAGGGTGAACATTGTAAAAGCCATGGCACATGCTTTGGCTTACTTGCATCATGACTGCTCACCATCAATTGTTCACCGCGACATATCGAGCAACAACATTCTACTTAATTCAAAATTGGAGGCATTTGTTGCTGACTTTGGCACTGCTAGGCTTCTACATGCTGATTCGTCCAATCGAACTCTATTAGCAGGAACATATGGATATATTGCTCCAGGTTTACCCTTATGATATCTATTCTCCCCATGATCGATCCTTTACTTGCTTCAATTTTATTTTATTTGACTTTACATTACAGTCATATTCCATGACATCTCTCTTAAATAGCTAGCTAACTTAGCTACAAAAACTCACAAATAGAATTATCTCTAAGCTACATTCTATGATTACTTTGCCTTGTATAAATCTTTTTTTTTTTTTTTGGGTAGAACTTGCCTACACCATGGTTATGACGGAGAAATGTGATGTTTATAGCTTTGGAGTAGTGACACTTGAAGTGTTGATGGGAAAGCATCCAAGGGACCTTCTTTCATCATTATCATCATCATCTGATCCAAAGATCATGCTGATTGATATTTTAGACCAACGTCTTCCACCTCCAGTTGATCGAAAGGTTATTCGAGATATCCTTCTTGTTTCAACATTTTCATTTGCATGCTTGCAATCAAACCCAAACTCTCGACCTACAATGCAATCCGTGTCTCAAGAATTTCTCATCACTCGCAAGACTCCATTGGTAAAGCATGCTGCCATTCAAGATATTTCCATCTCAGAACTTAGAAACTAATAGAGGATGTATTTGATTGATCAATGTGATTACTAATCTTAAATGTATTTCGTTGGTAGTATTTTGTAAAACTTGGTGAAGGTGAATTTTGGTTTCATGAAACCGTTACCTTTCTTGAATAAAAATGAAAGTAATTCTTCTATAGTGAAATTGGTGCTTCCAATCTAAACGATTACATCTTCAATTATTTTTTCTGTGTGAATTGCATGTGCTTAGGAAATCTTCTTCCACCCACATTATTTTATAAATTAATATCGTGTGCAATATGAGCCTCTCGTTTTCATCTTTCGACCGGACAAATAAATAATCATAGCAATAGCAATAACTATCGCAACTCATGAGTTTTCCGAACTGTAAATCAAAGTGGGAATATTTCCATATTGTGGCATGACATGGGCTTTTCTTCTCAATCAAATTTTAAAAAATTTTGGATTCTCTATTTCACCATTTAATTGAGTAGACTGCAGATATTAATGTAGACAAATTGGTAGCCTTACTTTACAAAAGTTTCATTGCATGTCGTTTTGCATCGTCGCATAAGACTATAAGAGTGATCAATTTAATTGGAACGGCAATGTTGAAGTTGATATGATAAAAGTGAAAATGACTAAATATTCCACCAAGTCTAAATTCAAGAAATTGAAGCACCAATCAAGTGATCAAATTCTCTTATGTAATTAATTATCATCAATTGGCTTGAAGGTCATCAAGAAGGTATTGGATTGACAAATTAAATTACATTGTTCTTTCATGAATGGTAATGAAATATAATCTATTACCTAGGTAATGTTCAGTATTTAGGTATTGTAGTTTTTAAGTCATAGCTGTTGTGAAACAAAAACTGTAATTATAAAATAAAAGTTGAGAGTGTACAATCAATATAACTTTTAATTAATAATTTTGACAAAAATATTAAAAATATTATAGATTTCTCATCATATAAGTGTGGATCAAATCAACTTAACTTTTATACCAAAATTGGCAGTACTCACTAAATAATTTTGTGTTGTAACTTAAAAATCTATAACTACCCAACATTGATACCAAACAGGACCTTAGTCTGTAAACATCCAGCATTCTCTCCTTGTTTTAAAATACGAGTAGTATTAAGTCTTGAACTTGAAATCAATCTAACGATACATAGTTTTTTCGAAGTCCCATCCGCACCAAATTTTCCTCTGCTTCCTCTGTTTCTTCAGCTAAACGCCACTAAAGATATCAAAATTATTGCCTGTTTGTTTCAGGATTTTAGCTATCTGTATGATACATCCGCTGAGACCCCGGGTGCATTTTGTCCTGCTCAAAGACCCATCACTTTTGTCAAATGAAAGGATGAAGTACTCCATAGTGTCATAATTTTTTATTCATTGCCAAATGCCAACTTGCAACAAGCCGTTAAAATACTCATGCTATCTGTTAAAGAATACTAGTCCAATTTCTTGACATGTTTTTTGGGATGAAATACTTGTATATACTTTGTGATGCTGGATCTTTATCTGTTGATGTAGATTTCTGTGGTTATCTACAATAAGAAGTTTTAATGCTTCCAAGGGGTCCCTGAGTCTTTCTAGTTGCAGGCTTGCAGCTATGATTTCATTTGAATGTTTGTCAATCATGCTGGAATGCTATTTCTCTTGAAGCCTTGTTGTTTCATTTTAGGTTCTTGAAAAAGCTCGATATTGATTATTTTACCTTGGTCCATGAACTGCATTCCTTAACTGAAGTGTTTTTTTCATTTTATTTTTTTCTCTTGAGGGATCATAATGTATCCAGGCTGGCCATGCTCTACAACTAAAACAGTATGTATGTATAGTTATGTTTTGAAAATGATCATATAAGTATGAAGTATGAACGGCTGTGAAAGTAATTCTAGACTACACCTGCTTCTCTCTGCTTTTGGGTTGCGCACCATAGGGCTCATTGTTGGAATGGGCACTCAGGTGAATTAACATTCAATAAATGTTGTATGAAATGTTGTTCTCCCATTAACATTTTCTTTAACATTGGAATCATCTCAAATTTTGGTTAAGCTTATATCTTAGGCCTTGGCAATAACTATGACTTATCTTTGTCTTTTCAATTAGAGAGGCTTGAATTTATTCTTATTTTCCTCTGTTTCCTCTGTTTCTTCAGCTAAATGCCATTAAAGATATCAAAATTATTGCCTGCTTATTTCAGAATTTTAGCTATCTGTATGATACATCCAATGAGACTGCGGGTGCATTTCTTCCTGCTCAAATATTGAATAGCCACTAACCAATATGAATTCTTGAAAAATAACCATATAAAGAAAATGATTCTTTTATTGTTATGTCTCAAGAGAGAAAGAAGAAACAGATAATTAAGAGATGAAATTATGTGATATAGTAATTGTCAAGAAGTTAAATGCGGTGATACATATTATACAAGTTACCTCACGTTCCGCTATATAATAATAGTACATGTTAATCCACACACGGTTCACTTGTAATATTATAATCTTCAGCTATATCTATGGTTGATCACTGCAAGTAAAGAATTAAGAATGACAAGAATGAGGCCCCGAATAAGGACCCGAAAACGGGCAAGGTTGCTGTAGAGTCACTGGTAGATACTGGTACTGGTGTTGGTGCTGATACTGGTGCTGGTGTTATTGGAGCTGCAAGATCTCTGGACGAGAAAGCTACAGTCATGGAGGCAGCGACAACGACAACAAGGACAATGCAAGTGATATTCTTCTTCATGTCCGTGGTCTTGCAAGAGTTTATTTCTTTGTTTGCAAAAATCTTGAAGAAGAAAATAAGTGGTTGGAGTTTGTTAGGGTTAGTACAAGGTTGAGTTTGTTAGGGGTTCTGTTAGTGGTTTTAAGGATCTGTGGATGTGATTTCTTTAATTAGAATTTGTTGTATGATGAAGGAGTTGGAGGGAGAGTTGGCATTGTGTGTATGCATGGATTTGTTAAGCATGAATAGAAAAATAAGTGTTTGGTAATTAGTTTTGAGATGATGTTTGTTTCAGTATTAATTTGTTTTCCCTAGTCTGTTCTGTTGAGATTCTGTATGATTTCTGGTTATGCTCTAGAGCTTTATTGTCTTTTTAATTATTATTAATGTTTTAGTTTATTTAGTAAAAGAGAGGAATTATTTAGTCCGGAATCCTAGGATTCGGTTGCATGGTGGGTTCCCAACATATATGCAGTAGATAAATAAAGAGAGCAAAGGCTGTTGGATTTCAATACAGAGATTCAATGCCTAGATAATTTCCTAATAAAGTATATTTATCTTATTAGTTTTGGTGGTTTACAAACGTTGAAAGTGTAAATTTTGCAATTTCACTTGCATTTAATTAAATGTTAAATAATCTAATTTTCAAATCCTAAGATGAATTTTTAAGATTGAAACAAAAAACAGACATCCTTATTTAATAATCGCTTTTTTTTTTTAAAAAAAAAGCGTACTAATTATTTTTTGTAAAAGGATTTTTTCTATTCCTTTACATACAATAAATTTATAGTTTATTCAGACTCGATCAAAGATCATACGTCTATTCTTAAATGAAATAAGATATTCATAATGTCGTTATCTAAAATTTCTGAATTTTTAAACCTTGTCATTTTTAAAAGTAAAATCAATAAAAAAAATTTGTATAATTGAAGATCAATAAAATCCTAAGATTATGTTTGTGATAACGATTGAGAATCTCTCTAATTTCTGAAAAAGTTTATCAAAAAAATTAAATTTACAAAAATAATTACAAACATTATTGTTTTTAAAGTTCAATTTAAAAATTTTTTACTAAAAAAAAGGGGTTAAATTTAAAATTTTAAAGTAATTTGGAAGGAAAAGACGTCCTCGACCGTCGTATCCAACGGCTAGTCTGCAACTAAAGCAACCGGGTCAAAACTTCTCTTTTTTTTTTTTTTTTTGAATTAGGTCAAAACTTCTCTTTAAACAACGAAACGACAGCACAATGCCATTTGAAGAATTGAAGTGCCCTTTTGTGCGCCGCGTGTCATCCTATGTTCCTCTTTGCGGTTGCGTCACTCTGGTCTCTGCGATCTTTGTTTACTTTGTGTCTAAAGAGCAAAAAGAGCAAGCTCTCCTCAACACATAGCCGTTAGATTACATTATTTTAGCTATCCGACGGTCAAAAGGTAACAGACTAGACGTAAAGACTAAAGAGAGCCGTTGTGGGATCCGCTTGAATGATGGAAACCTGACGTGCCGCTATTAAATTTCTTTTAAAAAATGTGGTTCTAGTGGTAATAGCTATAGGTCCCTAAATTTTCAAAACATCATAAGTGAAGACATAGCTTGCAAAAATATTCAAACAAGTCCTACCCTCAGTATTTGTTAAAAATTCACAAGTAAAATCAATCATTTAATTGTTAAATGTTTGAAATCAGCTTACAGATAGACTTATTTATTTTAATGTTTTGAGAAATTTATTATTGAACTTTCAAAAAAACTTTACGTTAAATATGATATAATTCATTACACGACTTACTATAATGAAAATGATATAAATTAAGTTTATAGATTTGGATTAACCTAAATTACACAAGTATAAGCCGTATAAAATATGTATCATCTATTTACTAACTTGTTTGGGTTTGAATTTTTTCAATGTTATATATGACATGATAATTATGGTATTAACCATGTAGGCCCTCAATAATATTCAACAAAAAATATTAAAGGGGTGAAAATTAAAACAAAAACTAATTCAAAAATACACTAATTATACATTTATTAATCTTGTGCTAAATTAGTATTTTTAAATTTTTTAACTTGGTTGAACTTGTCTCACCTAAATTTTTCGTGATGAAGAACACCATAAACAACGTAACCTAAACTACCGCAACAGGGTCTTTGTAAAAATACTATCACTTATGCGCTTTTATTTAAAGTTTTGTAGACATTAGGGACCTTCTTGCTATTATCTCAAAAGAAATCAAGTCCTTCAAGCTTATAAATACCAAGAGTCATTCACGGGCTACTCATATCACAAAACCAGAACAAAATATAATTTGGGGGCAAAAAAAAAAATCCGAGTGATAATTTCCAAATCTCTCACTCTCTTAAGTTCTAAGACAGAGATGGCGCAAGTTAGCATTTGCAGAGCTGTGGCTTTGGTTCTCTTCATTGCAGCGCTCCTCTCAATGACAGCTGTCGTCGCTGCGCAGGATGTCGACCTGGCACCGTCGCCGAGCATGGACGCCGGAGCTGCGTTCCCGGTGACTGTTTCCCTGGCTTTGTTTGCTCCTCACTCTTCTTCTCAGTCATTGCTTTACTATTGCAGTAGGAGGTTCTCGAGAGACTCAGATTTTTATTATTTTATATTTTATATTTATTATTAGGATATTTATTAATTTTGAAAATTTTGGGTATTTTTTTTTTTAATTGCTATTTGGTGGGAGTGCATGTGTTTGAGTTGCTGTGAGTGAGAATGTATTAGTTTTAATAATGTAATTATTTTTCCCCTAATCTTTGGTTAGGGTTGTTTTTTCTTTTTATTTTTTTAAAAAAGTCTTGATATTATGTTCTATTTTAATTATAAAAATTGGTATTATTATTTATCATCTTGCATCTCTCTTTAATATTCATTGGGCTTTGAACTTAAAAACTCCCAGAGATCATTTCTATTACAAGTATTGCTCATTTTAAGTATATTAGTACAAAAACTAGCTGAAGGAAATTGACTTTAAATGAGAAAAAAAAATCTATTTAGGTGGTTATAATCTAAAGCTAACTAAAAATATATTGCAAATTAATAATTCAAAATCCGTGTCATTATTTTAAACAAAAAAATTCTCAAGAAAATTTGACTTTACATAAGAAAAAAAAATCTATTTAGGTGGTTAAAATCTAACAAAGTTAATTAAAAATCTATTGCAAACTAATAATTCAAAATACGTGTCATTATTTTAAGCAAAAAATTTCTCAAGAAAAATTGAACTGGGATAGTTTTATGTAGTTTTGTACTTTCAATTTCAAATGGGCCGGTTTAATAATTAGACCATCTAATTCATTTTTTTTCATCGCATACTTTATATTAATCAACATATATGAAAATTTTAACAGAAACACAATGCTTTTCCAAAATCCTAATGGCACACGAAGTCTTCATCTTGATTTGAATTCAATCATATCTGTTTTTCTTTTTCTTTTTTTCAGGTTTCATTTACCATTTATCCATTCGCAAATGAGTATTGAATCACCTAGGAATATGCAAGATATCCCAAAATGTAATTTTCAAACAATTGTTGTTGGTGTTGTCTAGCTCGTTTTAGACGTTTAGGAATTGTTAGAACTTGTATAACGACACAATGACTTATTGACTCATGAATAAAAGACTATTTATGGATTAATGGCTCCAAAATCAGTTTTTACTAATTATTTGATTATTTTTATTGCCGAATGATACTAATTACAAATTTATAGAGTAGAAAATAATAAAACAAGAGTTAAAAAAAAAAAATCACAGTACTATTTTACAAGGGTAGTTCTGTCAATTTGATTGATGATAGATACAATAAACTTAAGGTGAAAAATTAAACAAATTTAAAATTTTGAAGTATTTTTTTATAATAAAGCAAGCTTAAGATAATTTTCCTGTCATTGTTAGTCCAAATCCTCCATTTTTTTTTTTAAATTTGGAAGCTACTCTACCAGGCCCAGGGTCATTAGTAAATTTGTGATTGCTAATCACGAATAAAAAGGGGGAAAAAAAAAAGCAATGTGATTGAGAATAATCAAAAAATATATGTAGATTTAAACCAATCATATTCACAAACCAAATTCCCTCAAAAGCCTTAAAGGCCAGAGAAGACTTTGACTCACTATTGTGATTGAAAAACGTGTGTGGCGATTAATGTATGGGAGGAGGATTTAACGCGGGAAGAAAAATAGAGGACGACTATGAGTCTGCTCATGGTGTCCTTTTCCAGGGTTAAAATGTTTATATAAACTTTGTAAGAGCTTGCTAAATCCAATCGCTCAATCAACCAGAAAGTTAAAAGCATGGATCCGGCATCCTCCATTTTCAGATTGGCGGCCCTTGTATGGGTTGTAATATTTACTTGCGATAACGTTGCTATTAGAACTGGTACATTTGTGACAGCATCTGCTTTGTCACCCATACAGTTAGAAACGAAAGCTTTGCTCAATACTGGCTGGTGGAACGGCAACTGGATGACGGCCAACTACTCTTCGGATCATTGCAAGTGGGAAGGCATCAGTTGCAATTCAGCAGGAAGCATAATCTACCTCTACTTGTCCTCGAACGGACTTACAGGTAACCTACGAAATTAACTTCATTACCGCATATTATTTGAGCAATTATATTTAAATAGATAAGTTTGAGAGGATACTAACAAAAACAAAGGTAAACCAGGCCTATTTTATCATATTAATTGAAAAAATAATAATAATTAACACGTTAAACACATTTTTAGCATTGTTCTTATTCATATCAACGTTTAATTTCTTTAGTGTTTTTTTTTTTTTTGGTTATTTTCGTAAATGGATAACATAAATGTATAACAGGTACTATCCCTTCAGAGATTGGGAATTTGAGGAATCTTGTCCATCTGAACATATCTGATAACGCCCTAACTGGACCTGTTCCTTCAACTTTAGGCCGTTTAACCAATTTGAGGTATTTGGATCTTAGTTCTAACCAATTCAACAGCTCAATTCCACTTGAGCTCACCCAGCTAACTAAACTTCTTCATCTTGATCTTTTTTCAAATAAACTTTGTGGAAAAATTCTTCCAGAGATTGGAAATTTGAGGAATCTCACCTATCTTGATCTATCTGCTAACGACCTTACCGGACCTGTTCCTTCGACTCTTGGTCGTTTAACCAATTTGAATTATATAAGCCTCTCTCGCAACAAGCTCGGTGGTCTACTACCTCAGGAAATTGGGAACCTGAAGAATTTGATCGAGTTGGATGTGGGCGGTAACAGCCTAATTGGACCTATTCCTTCAACTCTAAGTCGTTCAACCGCCTTGAAAATTTTGATCGTCTCTCACAACCAGCTCAGTGGTCAGCTTCCTCAGGAAATTGGGAATCTGAAAATTTTAATCAAGTTGGACGTGGGCAATAACGCAATAATTGGGCCTATTCCTTCAACTCTAGGTCTTTTGATCGATTTGAGCTATTTGGATCTTAGTTGTAACCAATTCAACAGCTCAATTCCAAAAGAGCTCACCCGTTTAACTCAACTTCTTCATCTTAATCTTTCCTCAAATAAACTTTCTGGAAAAATTCCTCCAGAGATAGCAAGTATGAAGGATCTAACCCGGTTGGACCTATCAAATAACAACATAAAAGGTTCAATTCCCAGTGAGATCACCAAGTTATCTCGACTTGATTATCTAAATCTTTCCTCTAACAAACTTTCTGGCCCAGTACCGTATTCAAATAAACATCTCTCAAGCATGCTTACGGTAAGCCTCTATCCTAACAAGGGTTTATGCGGCACTATTCTTGATCTTCCCTCATGCGATACAACCAAACCTGCCACTCTCTTCGTTAAAATTTTTCTTCCCCTCGCCATAGTCCCCTCAGTTATAGTCTTTGCATGCTCACAAGTCGTCAAACGTAAGTACAAGAAACCCAAACTCAAGGCAAGAGCAACCAATAGCATAGATGTATTTTCAATATGGAATTATGATGGTAGAATTGTCTACGAGGATCTGATTGAAGCCGCGGAAGATTTTGACATTAAATATTGCATTGGTACCGGAGGCTATGGCAGTGTCTACAAGGCACAACTTCCCAACGGCAAGGTATTTGCATTGAAAAAGCTTCACACTTCAGAAACAGAGGAATTGGCGTTCATCAAGAGTTTCCGAAACGAGGCTCAAGTACTTTCTCAAGTACTGCATCGTAATATTGTTAAATTATACGGTTTTTGCTTGCACAGAAAATGCATGTTTCTCATTTATGAGTACATGGAGAGGGGAAGCTTGTTCTGCAGTTTACACAATGATGATGAAGCTGTGGAGTTGGATTGGACCAAGAGGGTAAACATTGTAAAAGCTATGGCACATGCTTTGGCATACTTGCATCATGACTGCTCACCATCAATTATTCACCGCGACATATCAAGCAACAACATTCTACTTAATTCAAAATTGGAGGCATTTATTGCTGACTTTGGCACTGCTAGGCTTCTACATACGGATTCGTCCAATCGAACTCTATTAGCGGGAACATATGGATATATTGCTCCAGGTTTACGCTTATGATATCTATTCTTCTCATGCTCGATCCTTTACTTGGTTCAATTCTATTTTATTTTACTTTATATCGCAGTCATATTCCATAATATCTCTCTTAAATAGCTAGCCAGCTGGCTACAGAAACTCACAAATGGATTTTTCTCTTTTATTAGTGGGAAGCTACATTCTATGATTACTTTTCCTCATATAAATCTTCGATTTTCTTTTTTTCTCCTTTTTGGTAGAACTTGCCTACACCATGGTTATGACAGAGAAATGTGATGTTTATAGTTTTGGAGTAGTGGCACTTGAAGTATTAATGGGAAAGCATCCAAGGGACCTTCTTTCATCCTTATCATCATCTTCTGATGCAAAGATCATGCTGATTGATGTTTTAGACCAACGTCTTCCACCTTCAGTTGATCGAAAGGTTATTCAAGATATCCTTCTTGTTTCAACAATTTCATTTGCATGCTTGCAATCGAACCCAACGTCTCGACCTACAATGCAATCCGTGTCTCAAGAATTTCTCATCACTCGTAAGACTCAATTGGTAAAACATGCTCCTATTCAAGATATTTCCATCTCAGAACTTAGAAACTATTAAAGAATGTATTTGATTGATAGTATTTTGGAAAGTTTTGGTGAGGCTGAAATTTGGTTTCTTGAAACCTTTACCTTTCTTGAATAAAGATGAAAATAACTCTCCTATAGTGAAATTGGTGCTTCCAGTCTAAATTATTATATCTTTAATTATCGTTTCTGAGCGAAGTGCGTGTGCAAATAAGGTCAAAAAGTTTTGCTATTGTGCTTAGGAAATCTTCTTCCATCCACATTATTTTTATAAATTAATATTGTGTGCAATATCTGCTCTCTTTTTTTATCTTTCAATTGGAAAAATAAATAATCATAATAATAGCAATAATTACTGTGACTCATGAGTTCTGTTAACCATAGATCAAAGTGGGAATATTTCCATATTGTGTCATGACATGGGCTTTTCTTCTCAACCAAGTTTTGAAAAATTTTAGATTCTCCATTTGACTGTTTAATTGACTAGGCTGCATATATAAATGTAGACAAATTGTTAGCCTTATTTCACACAAGTTTCATAGCATGTCATTTCGCATCGGCGCATAAGAGTGATCAATTAATTGGAACGGCAATGTTGAAGATGATATGATAAAAGTGAAAATGACTAGGTATTCCACCAAGTCTAACGTCAGGAAATTGAAGCATCAATCAAGTGATCAAATTCTCTCATCTAATTAATTATCATCAATTGGCTTGAAGGATATCAAGAAGGTACTGGATTGATAAATTAAATTACAATGTTTCTTTCGTAAATAATAAAGAAACATAATTTAAGACTTATGTCATATTTAGTATGAAGGTGTTATAGTTTTTTAAGTCATAGTCGCGTTGTGGAATAAAAACGATAACTATAAAATGACAATTGAGAGTGTATAATTAATATAACTTTTAACTAATAATATTTACAAAAATAACAAAGATATTATAGACTTTTCATCATACAAGTAGTGGATCAAATTAACTTAGCTTCTATACTACAACAACTGATACTTACTAAATAATTTAATTTTATAACTTATAAAACCATAACTATCCAATATCAATACCAAATAGGACCTCAGTCTGTAATCAATGTATCATTCTTTCGCTGCTTTAAAATACTAATGACATTAAGTCTTGAGCTTGAAATCAATCCAACGGTACATGGATTTTTCCAAGTTCCATCAGCGCCAAATTTACCATGATCCACATCTAAAGCGAATACTGGATGACTGTGGAGTCAACCAAAATTACCAACGCGAGAGAATCATTCAACTCCGTAAGCTTCCAATGATTCCACAGTCCACACCAGTATTAAAGGGACAATCCAAAGATCCCATCACTTTTGTCGAAGGAAAGGATGAAGTACTCCGTAGTGTCATCAATTTTCGGATATCACTGATATTTGAAAAGGAAAATTAAATAAATATGATGACAAAGACAACCGTAATTCCACGTGCGTTTAAATACTTCGTTCACAACATTGTAATAATACCACGTGGGATTACTATCTATTATATTACCATATTGTCTGTTTATCATTTATCAATTAACCTGATGGGTTCGCCTCAATCTGAGATATAGAGATTATGGGCCTTGTCCTAGGTCCAATTTGAGTTTAGACTCGGGTTGATCCATTAAAAGCACTTCAAAAAACAGAATGCAAACGTTGGGCATATAAAACACTAAAACAGAAACGCAAATGAAATGCAAGAAGGCGAAGGAAAATGAAAGCAAACGAAATGGTGACTGATGAGTGATGAGTACAGCTGATAACAACTACTTAGCTTAGCGCAGTTGTTTTTGTCATTTCTTGCACCTCGCCATTGAACAATCTCTTTCTTCCACTGTACATATTCCAAATATTCTCTCAAATAACGTTTTATTTAGTGTTATTAATTAATTAATTCAGTGGAGCCAACAAAAAACCAACTCCAATTTGTTAATTTGATTTGGTCAATTTTTTTAAAACCCCAAACCCTATAAATATTATTCGCCAATCTAAAATACCCACTACAGTTTTTGAGTTTTTGAAGGGAAAGATAGGACAGCCTAGAGGGAGAAAATGGATTCTCAGGTTTTGGTAGCGCTTGGGCTTTCACTTGTGGGTGGATTGAGTACTTCTATTGGTGAGTTTTATTTGAAATTTAGAAACTTTTGGTTCATTTTTTGGTTAAATGTTTCTGGGTATTTGCTACCTTTCCGTTTTAGCTCTTTAGCGTTGCTAGTTTTTCTGCTTAAATTCATGAAGTTGACTTTTTAATGTCTTGTGCTTAGAAGCTTCTGATTGAAATTTAAGGTTTTTTACTAATGTGATTGTGTTTGTTGACTACTTATTATTGATTGTTTTTATGTTTTTGTGGTATTGGGTATTTGTTGAGTTCGTATTTTAGGTCAAATTTAGTGGATTCTGCTTGTTTATATGGAATTTAGAGGGAGTGAATGTGGTAGAGCCGAGTTAAGCTGAGTTGGGATGACTAGTTGAGAATAATGTGATTAAAGAATTGTGCATTTCAGTTAAATGGCAATCTGAATTTGGCCTCAAAATTTTAACTTGTGATTTGTTTAAATGGATTTTTGATTGAAAGGACAAACCATGGTCATCAAATTAGATGGCTGGTTATATTCATCGGAATAGTATTAAAAAGTCCTTGTTTTATAAGAGTTTATGGGTGATGTCTATGGCTGACAAGATAATTAGAAGTTAATAGATTAGGGAATAATTTGTCCTTTTTCTATTTCTCTTCTCTTCTTTATGATGGTAGTCAAGGGGACTGAGTGATCTATTGTATGATATTCCTCTTCCCAGATTCGTGTAGTTAGAAAATGGCATGAATCAGAAGTTGAGATAAGTCTTAGAATATATCATGCATAAACACCTGCATAAGGTTTGCAGAGAGTGATTCCAATGAGGTCTAGTTGATAATCTAGTTCTACATGCTCGATGTTGTTGCAGGTGCACTTTTTGTAGTTCTTAATGAAGCTCCCAATTTGAAGGTGCTTGGGCTTTTACAGGTAATTTATAATGTTGTGACTCCATTTCTGTTGTCAAAAACTGAGTTTTTGTTTTTAATTTTATTTTTTCGTTTTGAGAAAGTGCATGTCGCTTGTGTAGTGTTGATGGATTTTTTGAAGTATAGTTTACTGGGGCACGAAATAAAAAGATAAATGATAAAACTCTGATTAATGACACTGTCTAAATCCTAGTTGGCTTACGTGCAGGGTTTTGCTGCGGGTCTGATGCTGAGCATATCGTTTCTAGATTTGGCTCATAATGCCATAAACTCCATTGGCTTTTTGAAAGGAAACCTTTGGGTTGGCTGCGCTCTCTGTATTCATGTTTCTATTGTTTAACTTTTAACTACACTGGCTTATTCCTGTTGATTCTAACAATAATTTTTCACTTCTTGGCAATGTAGTTTTTTTCTGGAGTTATATTCTTCGCAATCGTTGCCAGTTTCATCCCTGAACCATCACTAGCTCAGGGTTCTGATCTAACAAGTAAAAAGGTTTCAAAGTTCTATTCTCCTAATTAATGATTGTATTCATGATGTTCCTAACAAATGATTATATTCATGATGTTCTTGCATATGAGATTGACTTTGCAGCTTCTGTATTCTGCTGATATCTTTGCAAGTATATTAACAGTTTTTTACATTGTGCTTGAGAACAGAAAAACAAGGATGAAGGGGGTAAGGACATTATGAAAAAGCATCGTCACCAAGTTCTTTTTAGTGGGATTATTACAGCCGTAGGTATGACTACATTGTTGTTATGGTTGAGCTCTTCTAGGCTGAGATTATCCTTTCAGTAGGTTCAGTCATTACTTGCGATTTCTGTGCTAAAGTAATGTAGGCAAGCACCAAAGGTTGAATCAATGATGCAGCCTATTACTTGTCTAATTGGTTGACCATTGACTGCACTTCCTTAAAAGTTTGTGAAGAGAACACTTAGTGTTTATAGCTTCATTAAGGGCTAAGAAGGGTTTTATTTTAATTTTTTCTTTATTTTTAATGGCATCTAAGTTTGTGGAAACTGAGAGAACTGATAGCATATTGTGGCGCGTTGGCTATTTTAAAGATTTGGGAAATGCTGGAGGTGTCAATAACTTTTGGCTATTTGAGCTGTAAAAAGTGGTTTTTATCGGGCTTAGGCCGGGTACAGTGATGATAAGATTTGAAGTTGAGGAGGAAAAAGGAAAAGAGAATTGCGTTGCACAAATGGAAATTCATATCTGCTTAAAATTTATAATCTTAGTTTATGTATACATTTGAAGGTCCCTGGGGTTTTTGGTTCCACAAGAAATGGACTAATAAATTTGAAACTTAGAAGTAGAAACTTGAATGTTGAACCAAGCTAAAAGCCACGCATGAAAGCTCGACAAGAAGTTAAGTTGATAATCAAAGAAGAGACATGAGAACATAAGCGCAAGCCATACAGAAAACCTTGTAGATCTTCAAACATTTTAGTGTTAAGATTGAAGAGATCAAAGGAAAAAATGAAAAAAAAAAAAAAAAGCATTTACTGCAAGGAACATGAATAGTAATGATTAATAGTAGCTAATTTTGATAAAAGTTCCTAGTAGATCAAGGAACTATTTTGTCAATGTTTGCAATTTTTATTTACTTTTTAGGAAAAGTCATTTGTTGAAGTTAGATAAAACGAGACAAAAACCCACTTTAGGAATTATGTAGTTGAGCTGGTAGTTCTCTTTTAATTTTACAAGAGGTCTTGGGTTCTAGTCCAAGAGAGAGGAGCGTATTGAGTGAATTTTCTACAATGACAAATTAAATGCTATTTTTCTTGGCCTAATAATGATAGATAATCTCAATTCACAATAACGTTCACAACACTTCAATATTTCCATGCATAAAATTAGTAGGAACTCTTATCAATCAATTGTTGTGTAATAATACAATCTCCAATTCTGGATAAATCGAGTACTTATATTGGGTTTCAACTGATAAATTTCTCTCTGGGTTGTAGGCATAAGCTTGCACAATTTTCCTGAGGGAATGGCCGTATTTCTTGGATCAATGAAGGTAGCCTTCACTGTTTATATTTTGGTAACCTGTTTATATTTTGGTAACAAGTTATCATATTAATGATAGGTTAATTCACTATGCAGTCATATTGATGAATAGACTTGTGGCAGCCCATTGTGTTTTTTAAGTTAACATCATAGTTGTAATAAATTACATAGGAAACCAAAACAAAGCAATTTCATTTTATATAGATGATCCTGCTTGGCATAGACCAATATTGAATAATGACCTGTACTTTTATTCTGTAATTCCGCTTGACATAACCAACTCGATATGCTAAACAGAAATTCTGAAACTATGTGCTCGATGAGTTATGATACCCCTTTTGGTGTACCATGTAGAACTGGATAAGCTCATAAGATAGAATAATATTTTATCCTAATTTGGTGTAGGGTTGAGTAAACTGATCTAATTTTGAAAACTATAAAATGAATATGATGAGAAAGGAAAATAAAAGAAAAAAAAAATCTGTTAATGGAATGTTCATTATGCATAATGTTGTTGTCATATGAGTTGGATTTGGTTGAATGCTGATATTTCTTATTTTATTTGCAAGTTAAGCCACTAATGGGTCTACAAGCATAAGGAATTGATTCCATATTGTTCAACTGATACAAAAAATTCTAAATGAATATTCCATTAATGATATTGGATTAGTGATATGGTATCACTAGAGCTTGTGCTTATAATTCCAGTTTGTTTGCCTCTTGCTTCTCATGTAGGGCCTTCGTGTTGGTCTTAATTTGGCAGTTGCCATTGCTTTGCACAACATCCCGGAGGTATAGATTCAGAGATCTTGTACCATGGAATTTTTAGTTTTTTTTATTCATTGCTTTACAAAATGTCACAGGTTATTCAACCACATTACTTTCTACTGTAGCTATATTTTCATATACTTGGCTGAGTCATTAACTATAAATGATAAAAGTCAAGCGAAGTTTAAAATCATCGTTATATCTCTCCTTTTTATTTATTTATTTATTTTTTTATGTGAATCAGTTTGGTCCATGAAAGCAAATATCATAATATTGGAGAAGAGAATTTGCCATCTTAATTTCTTATTAAAGTCATGCCAGATTGCTAGCTTTTCGTAGCTTCGTAATCAACATTGCATTTCTTGTCTCTTTCTGGATACTAAATTAATTGAATTTGATCACATGTCAGAAAATTATTTACTATGCTGACCAAGCTTTTTGAAAATTAAAAATTATGAGAAAGTGATATTTTATTCAAGGGATACTATTTATTTTAAGGAATACAAGTCATCTATTGATATATTAATGATGTTGAGCAATAATGAATTTCCTTTTATGTTGGCATTCATTCTTGTTTTTCTTATTCAGGGTGTTGCTGTTGCTCTTCCTGTTTATTTTGCAACACAGAGGTAAGAATCCCACAATGCACTATTTAGCACAGCATTTTCAAAGTACTTAATGGAACAAGAATAAGAAAATAATAGGAGAAAGATTTATGCATTTATCACATTTTCAACATGATTGAATTTGATTTTTATTACTTGCTGCTTCATATGGGTTTTCCCAACCTGATCTAATTTTGTCATTGGAAGGTCTACCCAACTTAATATAAACTTTTTTGGTTCTTGCTGAATATTATTGCTTGTTCCAAGATAATAGGAATACGTGCTTAAGATGCTAGCTTGAACAAAACAACATTTAATCATAGTTTTATCATGCATTGTGTGCGTGCATGCGCGTATGCCTCGATTACCTCCTAACTGTAATTTTTTAAGGATTGCTAGTTGTTATTGTGATACCATGTGATGCAAATAAAATTCATTTATAGGATTACTATTAACTTTTCATTGTATTTACATGTCTTAGCAAGTGGCAGGCATTCAAATTGGCTACTCTTTCTGGTTTTGCGGAGCCTCTTGGAGTTATAATTGTGGGTATGTTTACTACCCTCCTTGCGGAGAAGGTGATATTTGATAAAAAGGGGGAAAAAAAAAGAAATTAATTTGTCCAAATTTTTGGCTCTTTTGTCTTGTTAGTTTGTAAAGAGTAAACGAGTAGTGGGGTGTCATTGTTTACACAACTTGGCTAAATATTCTGCTTTGCTGGTAAAAGGTTGCTAGGTAGTTGTTACTTGGGTAGATCAGTGTTAGAACTGCAGTAAAATATATTAAGGAGCAGTTTAGCTTATTCATTATGATAAATTTCCGATGAAGTCCTCTATTGAATATTATTGATAACTTTTATGAATATTAGAGAACTATTTGGGACTCCATAATACGCATTTTTTTCACACACAATGGAGAATAATATCGTTGATCAGGTTTGACAGATTGAAATCTTATGATAGCTGAAGTCATGTTTTATCAATCGACGGCTAAACTCTGGTCCAGTCATTGATGTTTAACTTCACAGATATATGTATGCCGTAAAGTGTCTATTTCAATCCTGTAATTTGTGAAATATTAGTATTTGTCAGTAGAAGTATTATAATTAATGTGTTTTTTGTAAGAACAAGATTTAACAGTATATATGATGTCTTTATATTGAATTTTAGTCTCTTTGCTTGCAGGAATTTGTTTTAACTGTTGACGAAGTGTATTTGAACTGCTTATAATGGATGCCTTTTCTTTTGTTTATCAGCCTACCTATTTCCAAGCAGTTTAAGTCCTGAAATTCTCGAGGGTTTGCTAGGATCAGGTTTGATTTATTGTCAATTGTTTGACATCTCTAGTTAATAGAAAATTATGTTGTGTTACAATGACTTTCCCAGCAATTCTATTTTTACGATTGCAGTTGGTGGAGTGATGGCCTTCCTAACTTTGCATGAAATGCTGCCATTGGCCTTTGATTATGCGGGTCAGAAGCAAGCTGTGAAAGCTCTATTCTTTGGGATGGCTTTCATGTCTGCAAGGTAATTAAATTTATGACTAAGAAACTCTGTTTTGGTTGTTACGTCCGAAGCTCTCTCTCTAGTTAAGAGGATAAATCAGGCTGCAGTTACATGTCAACTTTGATTACAGAAAATTTTTATAAGAAAATATCTTTGTTTTGCAAGTTTATGATTATATATGTGACTGCAAAATCATCAGACTAGGCCAATTATTTTGGCAAGAGAACGCTTCATATCCATTGCTGAGTCAATGTCTTGGCTCAATCCTATCTTCTCACATGTAGAGGGAGGAGAAAAAAGATGGCATTTGCCTTTGCATTTGTTTCGGCATTAGCTTGGATTATGGTTTATTCACCTACTGCCAAGCTGGTTAAGTTGGTGCGGTCAATTCGGCTGATACACCAGGTCTAATGATCAGTTTCACTCACACCAAGTGAGAAAACAAAGAACAATAATAGAAGTACTTTATTTGTTAGAGAGAATGCAAAGTAGTCATCTTCCAATTGACATGAATAATAAGTACACAAGTATTTCAGACTGTCCTCATTTGAGCTGTATTCTGCTGTAAAAGCAGCTTATAATACAGACCAAGTCTTCATCAGTTTGCTTAAATTTCATCATTGTAATGATATTCTTACATGAATCATTTCTGCTTTTGCAGCTTATATTTTCTTGAAATCAGCTTGCCGGCAGAGATGAGCTTGTAGCTGCCACATATCATGACATTTGTACATTCCCGAACTGCCTTGATGGTTTCTATCACAAGGTTGCTGCCTGCCTTACTGTTCTTTAGCCAAAAGGCCAACCTGTGGAGCTGTCTATGAAAAATTCTAATTCTTATGATTCATCTCAAAATTGTACGCTCAAATGAAAAATGCATGTGACAAGAAAAAGACCCCAAAGGCTTGTGTATTTTTTATTATTGTCTTTCCTCCCTAAGCTTCGTTGATATTACGCTGATCGATCCATTTATTTTCTTGCCATTGATTTTGCTTTTTATCTTTTTAAAGGTTCAGCCGTAGATGAGAGTCCTCACCCATTAAATACCAATATTTATCCTCGGCTATTACTCGAACTCGAATGATCATTTGCTTGCAAAGCGCATTGTTGAGCTCGCCAAACGGGCAAGCCATTGATTTTACTTTATTTGCTTATTCAAAATGGTGCCGTTGAATTTTCACACTCATCTCTTGTTCAAGCCTAGCCCACTGACTTCAACTGATTTTGGTCAGGGCTTCCTCCAGCTTGGGTTATAAAGTTATTTTGTGTGCATTCAGGTTCTGCAGAAGACAAAACGGAACCACTCCTTTCGGCTTTTCATTCTGTCTTTAAGAGTTACTGCTACTGCGACACTTTTATGACATTTAATTTGTTGTCTTCCTAAAGAACAAGATCTCTAAGTACATATTCCTTCAAACCTTTCATTTTCCTACAGGCTCCTCAGAAACTTCACGCATAATGCCTAATAATATTCTAAACGCAATGCCCCGACTTGATCATTCCGTATAAAGAGGTGGGTTGGGTGACAATAGCCAGTACAAGATTAATTGAACATTTTGTTGTCAATTGTCATACACACTTATGTGGGTCCATAGATTAAGAGATACTCTTAAGTCTTAATCAACTCAATATTATTCGGACTTTATTAAAGATATTGGAGGTGGCTTTTTCTCATTAGGAAGTAAAACGATGTCCATTTATATGTAAATGTTCATCAAATCGAGGATAGAGCTACAGCACAACTGTTGTCAAATAAAACGTTCATCCGCTCTCTCTATTGCAAACTCTAAATTCCTGGTTAGAGCCTCAAGTTACAATCCTCAAATTTTCGTGTAGTATATATACCGTATTATCATACCAAATGCACTAGTCCCACTATAACGTAAAAATTTGGACGTGCGATGAAGAATTTCTCTTCAATTAAAAAGTATTGTATTAATTAATTTTCTGTAGAGAGTGCAAATACGAACGAGTGATATGGGGAAATAAAATCTTATCAAGAGATCCATTCATGGGACTAAAGCTGTCAAGCCCTATCTTTCGTTATTGCACGGAAATAGGGAGCTTTTGATTAGATTTGTGAAAGTTGACGTGAAAGAAAGGAGAATGAATCAAGTGGTACAGCTAGAGGGAGACAAAAGAGACCCGTATTTTCTTAAAGCAAAAGAGAAGAAAAGTTATTTCATCAACCAATGAAGAAATTAATGAGAAAGAAAAACAAGGCCTCTTTCAAATTCTCTATTGGAAAGAGAAGATCAAACTGGTTACATGTACGTATGGACTGATTGAAGGAACATATACTTGATAATTTGAAAGCTTGAATGCCCACATGATGTCCTTATTGCAAGAAATAATAATAATAATAATAATAATATAAATGTACTTAACAATATAGTATTCCGACAATAACTTTGTTTCTTTCAAGAATTTACATGGTTTAATTAGCTTAAGGAATATGTGTTTTTTACTTTATTATATCTTTATTTTGTTTTTTTTTTTAAATTGAATATGGCTTTTTATATATCTTCACTTTAAATAAAGGTGATTCGTGGGTCAAGATTAGTGTTACCTTTTGTCGCTTCTCTTGGTTATAGCAATCACTGGAGCAAATTAATTGAAGTTACTTTCATCACTCCAAAAATACAAACAGCCTTATATTTTTCAGTAGGTAGATCTTTTCACGGATTTAGATACAAGGATTTTGCTCGTCCAAGACATCGTTCTGCTTGTAGATTTGAAGTTTCTAAGCTTCAAATTAGACAAGAAATACAAAGTACAAATCGGTTCTCAGAGAAGTTCTGTAACTCCATTAGTTGTTAAGAGGAGATTCTTTAAAAAAAGTTATTAAGGAGTATTCCAGGTGGTGCCCTGATATATTATTTGCCTAGTTAGTGGGGATATCCGTTATTTATATCTAGTGCACTAGTTTCTATCCTCCCAATTTACGAGTAATCAATTAATAGTTCAGTCAATTTGTTTATCATAATAGATGATGTGTATGTGTATTGATATAAATATATATAATAAACCTCTTTATACTGTTATCTTTTATGATAGAATGTAAGTTTGATAACTTGAATTATATTGTACTATATTACATTAAAATTCTATTTCTTATGTAAACCCATGTTTGGCCATAACTTTTAGTTGCATTGCACTGCATTAAAAAGGTGGTTAGCTTGATGAAAGGAGGAAAAAAAAAAAAAACTCATGGCGTGTAGGATTTATGTTGTATTGTGTTAAATACTATTCATATTTTAAATGTAATCTTTTACTTTCATTACTCAATAATTTATAATAAATCTAAATTTTGTTAAATATATTAATTTATATTTATAGTCAAATAAAATTTAATTTAAATAACAACATAAATTAATAATAAACCTAAATATTTAATAAATAAATAAATAAATGATAATGCATTATTT
The DNA here is from genome assembly GCA_030444775.1 of Atalantia buxifolia. Taxonomy (NCBI): domain Eukaryota; kingdom Viridiplantae; phylum Streptophyta; class Magnoliopsida; order Sapindales; family Rutaceae; genus Atalantia; species Atalantia buxifolia. Next base: position 29,553,027 of record CM059832.1, on the reverse strand, counting down.
TTACTTTTATTAAAAAAACACTTTAATTATTTTACTTTAAATATGTAAAAAGTATTTTAATTATTGAATCATTTATTATTTACCAAAATACTGACTTTAAAAATAAACCTAAATTAAATAATTATATTCAACATTAATATATAAAAATTAATGTATAAATGAATTTGAAAATTTAATATTAGACTATATTATAATATAATGTAATTATATTATATAATTATATCATATTTTAATTCAATTTAATATTAAATTGTAAACTTCATTTATATTATGATAACTAATATATAAAAATAAATTATGTTATGGTATAATATTATAATAATATAGTATAGTATTTTATTAATTGAAAATAGTATATTATTAAATTATTTTTTAATTTTTAGTGTTATTAAAATTCCTATATAAATATAATTGTTCAGCAATTAATTTAGAAAATTGATATTATAAACTGAAATATTAATAAAATTAATAATACTAATTTAATTTTAATATTAATAAAAAATAATGTCACAAAATAATATTATATATAATAGAATACATACTACATCATATATTGTATTGTATTACAACTTATTATAATATATTCTAATACAATATATTATAATATAATAAATGCACTCTTTTCAAAATAAAACTGCAATACCATCCACTAAACCACATGTGGTATGAGGTCATTTGAAAACCATACAGTAATACAAGATCCATCCTGTGTACTAGAGTTAGTTGGCAGGTTTAAACTTTTAAAGGTCGTGAGTATCAAAGAAGATGAGGAAGATGATGATGATGATGATGAAGAATTGGTGTGACAATTCACTACTGTGCCGTGAAAAAGAAAAGGGGGAACAAGAAAAGAATCACCCATACATAAATTTAACTGTGGATCTTTTTGTACGCAGGAACACACCAATAACTACAAAGCACTCCCAAAACTTACCTCTATATAAAGTGGACCTGCATGCACAGCAACAGCACCGATATAATTAGATAAAGACATGAAAACGTGGAGCCCTAGCTGTGGGGTTCTGTTGGCTGGGGCTCTTTCTGGAGCAACGTAACAGTACATGTACATACTCTGAGTTATATTGTAGCTTGAGATGACACTTCGATGGCTTCTTTTACTTTCCTTGGGTCTTTTCTCTTTCTCTCTAGTCACACCAATTCTCTCTCAGTAAAAGCTGTCGCCAAGATCCATTCCTTCCCAAAGTTTTTTTAACATTTTCCTGCAAGAGTTTAAGTGCTATAATTAAGGGGGGGTTAATGACATTCGGATCTCGGAATTTTTTTAATTGAATAAATTGCAGTATAGGTTATAGATTTTAACAAATAGGTTCACAACGAATCACTGTTGCAAACTTGCATTTTGACTATCAATTTGAAAAAAGAAAAAAACACTATAGTGGGATAGTTTCTCAACTCCCTCCCCTTGTGTGAGGCAATGTCTTTAATTTTTCTCATGATAAGTAGAAGGTGTTTTTCTAAAATGCTGTACGAGGCATCTCATCATAAATACTAGATAAAATCTTTATTTTTTTTCCTGTAAAGAGCATTCTGGACATTTTTTTAACAGTAATTACCAATTGAGGACCTATTTGTTATAAATTGAAAGCTATGTCTTTATTTGAAAAATATTAGAAACTGATGGGTCCAAATTATTTATTTGAAATATGCCAAGCTAGATATCTTCCACAAAGGGAGAAAGACGGAGAGGCTAATCATTTGATTTGATTTTTTTTTCTCGTAAACATAGTATATGTTCTGTCCATCAACTGAAAACACACTCCCTACCACACAGTAAGAGGGGAAAGAATGGCATTAAGTGCAATACGTACAAAAAGGCCAAAGCTAAAGCATTAAATTTACAGGTTGAAAAATCATCTAAAACTGCAATCTGTTAGCCAGCTCCACAAAGTGAAAATGCTCACCTATATCTCATTACTTATTCTCTTTAATTTTATTCATCCAAGAGGATCCAAGCTAGCTAGCTAGGCAGCCTATATGCCACCTAGTAAATGCTAAATGCTAAATTGCTAATAGCACACCAACCCTTGAATTGCCCATTTGTTTTGGACCTTACAAAAGGTTTTTATCTGCTGATGATCATGACAAGAAGTTGACAATACCCAAATGGATAATAAATGCCATTGCATTAACTATTACCTCTAGCTCATTCAAAACGGTAGTGCTGACCTTTCTCTTCCAGTTCGTCAGGAGGTAGCATTCTCTTACAAACTATCTTTCAAGTTGTTACCTCCTTCTTGTACAGCATTTAAAGAAGGGGTGTGTCTGTAATACAGCCATACATCACTTCTGAGAAAAAAAAAATGTTATAATAAAAGTAGATGATATACTTGATTAATTATCTTGAACATTTACGAGTTTTCGGGTTTGTCATATCCCTTTTGCCTAAAAAATGAACTCTCTCAACTATGGATGTTTGTAATTTAAGAAAATATGGACGAACAACTCTTCTTAAAAGAAAAAACTATCTAACTCCTTACATAGAGAATTAGAACATGAATGCATTGAAATTGATCATGATTACCTATAGCAATTCTTTAAGTAGAGGGTGCATTTTGAGAAAGTGCACACTTAACATATCACACATGAGAAATGTTTACTTACATAAAATTAGAGAGAAAGATTGAGTGCACATAAAATTAGCAGATATGGAGCGTAATTAACATTGATCTATTAAAGTTATAAAAATACTAAAAGACATCTAAAGTACAACAGAAAGCAAAAGGGGTAGAGGAAGAGGCCGGATATAGATCATAGAAAGCAAGAAGAAACACAAAAACAAAAAATAAAAGAAAAGAACTACAAATGGCTCTCAAAATACTTTTTTTTTCTTGGTATAAGTTTTACTTCTAGAGCCATGAAGAGTACTGAAGCTCAGTGTTAACAAAAGGATCTAAAGAAAGGCCTTATTTTAATCTATGTCCCGAGATGATTCATTATTATCTTGCTCAATTTCAGAGGCTGGCTCGTCATCTTCAAAAGTATCTATGCCACAAGATGCATGGCCGTTCCCAAATGCCTTGATGTGATCTTTGAGTGACCTTTTGTGCTTGAAATCAGAGCCACAAGTGCAATACCAAAGCTTGCCGCAATTCTTCTCATGGGTTCTCCAGTCGCCTCTTACAGCAAAGGCCTTGCCACATTTTCTGCACATGAAAGGCTTGATTCCATGCTTTCTCTTGTAATGAGTTTGAAGGGTTCTAAAATCTTTGAGAGGCTTTGATCTTGGATGGTCAATGTTGTTTCTGCAACCTGGAGCACAGCAATAACATGGAAGTCTAAGCATTGCTGTTGGTTGTGATCCCCTTAAAGATTCTGGCCCTTTTCTGTATTGAGATCCATGCCCCCACATATGCATCTACATGTATTCATAAATTTAAGCGATATTACCCATTATTAGGGTTAGAAAAAACCAAAAAAAAAAAGATTAAATCTAGTGTAGGCAAAAGGAAAAGTACACACAAAATAATGATAATAATTACACATTAATTAATAATGCACAGAATCAAGTTTACGGACCTTCACAAGTTAAAGAAAGAAAAAGCAAACAAATGCATCGATTGAATTAACCAAGGAATTATGGTATATGGGTTGGGGTCTATGCATTGTCTCAAAATAAGAGGTATAAACAATTATAATTAATAGCATTAGAAATTTTGTTGGCCTTTATTTATGTTCAGTAAATACAAACAAGTTTTTTGAAACTTTTAGTTTGTGAAGTTAAATAACACGTCTGTTTGTTTTCCATTTGTTTTTGTGCGAAGAGAAAATGCATGCAAATTAAACGGCAAAGAACATATCGATGCATCCTTTCTCTTATAGGCTTACAAAATTTTTATGGAGCAAGGGAAAATTGGGTGGTTTCATCTTTGTTCATCGGATTCAGAAAATTTAGTTCTAGGGCATTAATTGATTAACAGAACTCGGATACACTCAGTTTTCAAGCCTGACAATACAAAAACACAAACTTCAAGGTAATACAAGAACATATTGGCTGAGTAGTTCAATCACATAAACAGAGAGACTGATCTTATTCTCAGCGTGGACCATGTTGATTTATTTTTATTTTTCAAATCCCAAGACCCAAAATCATGCAAAAGAAAAGGGTGCATAGGCTTTGAATTTTTTTAATAAAAAAAGGAGAAATGGAATTAAAGTCCAATAAAGGAAAAGGGGAAACCCTAAGGTCCCATATACTCCTCATTTTCAAATCAGTCCAGCTTGTAGTAAAAGTGAAAGATTGAAATCGAGCTAGAAAGGAAGTGTACAAATTAATAAAGGATATATAGGAATGAGATTAATTTTTCGTTTTTGCAAAAATCAAAAAAGGGAAAAAAAAAGAAAAAAAAAAGAGAAAGGGATAGATGAAGTTATCTAAAGGAACCCTTTATAGATCAAAGGAGGTATTATATCAAGTAATTAATTAAATTACCTGCATGTTGTTGTATCTGTTGAAGGTTTTGAAGCAAAGAGGACATGAAAATTGTGTGGGACCAATCAATATTTGAGCTGGTGTGGGAATCCAATATTGGCCTTTGTTGAGGCTGCAGCCACCACCACAACCAGAAGCAACAGTTACTTCTTCTTCTTTATTATTGTTATCATTATTATAATCTGAGATCAAATCAGCAGAACTTGATTTGGCGAGCCCCAAATGAAGAGACACTGTCAGAGAAGCGCTTTCATGATGATCATCACAATAAGCAGCAGAGCTTTCTTCGGTGTCCATGACACTGCATGAGGATTCATCAGCTTTTACTATTCCGTCATGCCTTGCTGGGCTCAAACTGAGGAGGGGAAGTGCTTCTTTGAGAGGGGGATGGAGGTGATGAATATTGATGGTAGTGAGTACAAAAATTGTTATTGTTATTGTTACTTGAGTAGATATTGAAGGCAAAAGGTGTATAGTAATTAGAAGAAGGGTTAGTAGAAGAAGATGAATGTTGAAGAGCGGCAAAGTTTAACCATCCATTGAAGTAATTTGAGTAGGGATCAGCCATGATTGAAGGAAAGGAAAGAGAGGAGAAAGTTTTGGTAGATGGGGTAAGTTATAACATATTTGGGGAGAGAGAAAGAGCGTGTGAAGGGTGAAAGTGAGAAAAGAAAAATTTAAACAAGATCAAGGGTTGATAAAGTAGAGATCCAATATTGAGTAAAAAAGGAGGGACAAGATGTATGTATATCACTGATGAAATGTGACTAAACGATAGAGGGAAAAAAATAAAAATATTTGCTAAAGCAAAGGAAGAGAAGATAATAATAATCTTATCGGGACTTGAAAAAACAAGTTATTTATTGAATAGTGTGTGTGAAAAAGATTGATAACATCAATATATGAAAACTAAATATTATAAAAAAATTAGGGCGAAAACAAAGCTTGTAATTAGGTTTGGGGATTTGTCTGTTACAAGGTGAATCCCATTATCCAGCAGGACAAGACTAGAACAAGTGCAATACTACATAGAGAGGAGCAAAGAGTATGTGTTGGATTTATTAGAAAGCTCTTGTTCACATATTGATGAGCATAATTTTCTCTTCATTGGGAAATAAATAGATGCAATGACACCCAGCAGTTGCTTTGGTGGGCGCGCCTTGGTCGGCTTGGCTCAGTACCAAAGCTCATGAGACTGAGACTGTTGTTGTTGTGTGTGTTGTGTTTTATGAACAAGTAACAACAGCAGTGTCTGTCAAGTACTCACTTACTACGCTTATCTTTCTCTTTTTGTTGCTCTGCTTTGCTTTGCTCACCCTTTCAATCTGCTGAGCCTTCACATGGCTTCCATTCATTGCTTCTGCGAGTGTTGTGAGGTCTCTAGTGTCCATATATGGAGGCAACACACTTGTAAGTTCATATCATTCTTTATTTTATCATTAAATTCTTATGGTACAAACTTGTGTCTAGTGTGACCCAAACAAATTGATTGTAAAAGAAAATCTTTCATAATTCCAACCAGATTTCTAGTTCCCTCATAATTTTTCTTTTTTTTTTTTTAATTTCTTGAACATTCAGCTTTGGATGAAATATTAAAAATTCCAAATGAGTTTGGATCCAATATTAATCTTTTAAAAATACGATCAAGATTTAATTACATATACTTTTGCAATAAAAGTTTGACTTTGTATAGAAGGATAATTATCATAAGTCGAAAACAAAGAGTTAATTTCGGATGATGGAGAATCCCGAGGATATAATAAGGATATTCAAAATCAAGATTAACAATATAACGATTCAACAACATGTGACTTTCTTGAAAAGTGATTATGTTAGTTGTAATATAAGGATAGTAAATTATTAGTATTCAGTTGAAGTCTTAACACCTATAGTTTTGATGATTAACCGCTATCATTATTTGAAAAAGGTTATTGTTTTATGATTAATTAATGATTTCTATTAGCTTTTGGTGGGTCATTAATTTGACTAGCAATTTTTAGTAAATTTTGATTAAAGATCTCACAAGTCATTAAGATACAAATTATTGCATTCGGTACATGTTGTGGTTCAGTACCATGAAAAATAACTAATTATTATCATTACATTTTAACTTCTTTCTTTTGCACCTTAATTATAATAGAGAGGGAGTGGGATGTCTTATTCTTGTTGCATGTGTACAGATCGAAAATAAATTGCGATGGGGCCTCCAATTTGGAGAAGAAGCTATGAGATTTATGACAATATGTGTTAGCTATACTAGTTTTAATTTCAGGAGACAAACTGGAGGGTTGGGAAAATATTTATATGGTGGCCAAAACAACAATGGTACCATAAAATTAGGCTTTACTTAGCTTTATAAAGTTGATCACCTGCAATGTGTACAAAACATTCAATAGTTGTGCAAATAATCATGTGTTGGGGGCCTAGGGGAGATGGAAGCCAGAAATTTTTGCTATGGCGCTAATCCGTCTTAAAAATAAAAATAATCATTATAAGAGTATAACATTGATAGTTTTTCTTCATTAGAATACTTTATTTCTTCCTTGATGTAATTTTCCTTTCTAAGATTTGTGTGATAACCTTATTAGTATAAATACATTTAGCTTATTGGTAACACAAATGCTTTTGAAAAAGCATCAGGTAGACTTATTTCCTCTCCTACTTTAAGTCCCTTGGAATTGAGGTTGAAACTCAACAAACTGCTTACTTCATAATTTTTTTTTTTAAAAATAATATCTAATAAATTTTATAAGAGCAACTTATTTTATAATTTTTTTCTATTTTGAGATTAGCTTTTAAAGTTGGGTGGGGTTGCTTCCTACAGGTAACTTATTAAAAAAGTCACCACATCTTTTTAAAATTTCTATTATAACCTTAGTATTTTAACAAATAGACAATTATATCTTACTTTTTCATAAACCATAATATACATGCACCATTAGATATTATATTACTAACACAATCAAACTAACGCCACAATTATTGTATATTCTTTCTAGTATCAAAGTAATGAGAATGTAATATATATTACATTTTATTTTATTTGGATTATATTTAAGTATAATTTTTTATCAATGTAACAAATTATAAAATTCATTAGATTTTATTTAATTGAATTTTTTCACTTTATGTAATTTTATGTATTTAAAGCAAAAGGCATGTCTAAACAATTTATTAACACATATTCTAAAAACAAAAGATAATTTAAACTTATGCTTATTTTGGTCATTATATAATAAAACAACACTTTCATAACAAAATTTACCAAATATATGTATTCTAATTTTCAAACTCATAGCAATCTCAATAATACAATTTACCTAACACCAAGCAGCTTCATTAATCTGCAGTTTATTTAATCAGTCACCGCAATCCCAAATTGGCCCTTAATTGGATAGAGATAGATATCTTTCTATCTTTGTGTAAGAAATCCCTTCAATATTAAGTGAGGATAAAAATCTGAATTATGTCATAATAGACTTGATTTAAGGTAGTTCTAAAATATATATAAGTATTTTAGTCATTCAAACCTCAATATACTAAATTAAGATCGATCATCTATTGATCTAAGCTTAATAATTTTTTTTTTTGGTGAACTAGTAATCACCTCCTCATATTTGATCATATGATAGTTCAAATTCTAATCAAAAGAGAATCTTGGACTGAAATACTAGCATGAAGAACGATCTAATGAAATAAATCAATTAATACCCAAGAAAACCCAATTACTTGATCTAATAAAGTGACAATAAAGTGACACTTGCTATTGTGAATTGTGGAATTAGTTATATATACTCAATTAATCTTTTTTCCCATTTCAAGTCAATTCAACAAGACTCTGGAGCCCATAATAGTTAAAAGTGTTGTAAATTTTTCCTTGTACACAATAGGTTGATCAACTTGGTAATTGGTTATGCATTAAGGTTTCTCCTTTGTTTCCTAGGGACTACAAGCAGCTTCCTTTAGAAATTGTTCGCAAAAGCAAGAGGGACTGAATGCAATAATTATTATGTCATTCCTTTGAGTGTATTTGATGTTTCTTGATCACTTTTTGAACTAAAACACAGTCAAATCTCCAAGAATGCTTAATCAGTTGGGTTTATATGATTCTTTGTTTATCAAAACTCAAAGCAAATAGAATAATTTATTGCTATTTACAATTTATGCATGTAATATGTGAGTCTTATGTGGATTCCCCACAAACAATTTATTGTTCTTCATCTAGATTAGGTACATAATTTCTCCAACAATGGATTTTAACATAAAAATAAGAGTTAAAACCTTACACAAGAGCAATCAGCTAAATGAGAAACAATTTATTTTGTCCTCTTTGACTTGGCTGATAAAGTATATACCTATCTTATTGAAGAAGGCAGAAGAAGAATGGACAAAGCAATTGATTTCATGTTAGCAAAACTTTTCTAACTTGATACTCCTGCTCATAAAATGCTTTGATATTTCTGGTCATTATGTGGCAAGATACAATCAATATCATATCCCTTCAAAATATAGGCCATGTCAAAGTCACGCTTTTCCAGTAGCACAACAGCAAACTTAAATGTTTAATTGAGATTTCAATGTATCAGCACGACTTTTATTGAGGCCGCAGCTGTGTTGTTCGGTATACAAAGTGCCCATCAAGCAGAGTGTCTTCCAACTTTTATTGAGTCGGACTCAAAGGAAGTGGTGGACCTTTCTTTAAAAAAGAAGTCCAGCAAGGCTGAAATTGCGTGGAGCATTGCAGAGATCCAAGCTAATCTGGACAGTCAGAATTTGTCCTCAATTTCTTTTGTCCCTAGGAGCTGTAATTCTATTGCTCATTATCTGGCTAAGCCAGCTCTAGACTTTGAGAGTCCAGTCGTGTGGCTGGAAAATTTTCCAGATCAAATCAGGTGTATCTTTTCTAAGTTCTTATAATAGAAAGCTTTACTTTCTCATAAAAAAATGTATCAGCACGACACTGATACTTGGATAACATAGGTGCCTATGAGACTGTACCAATAAATGCCCGAAAGCAATTCAACTAATTTTTCGTCGATGAATAAATCAAGATGCCGCTAGGTGTTCATCACTTCAGTGGTTTTATGAAAGGATCCCCTATTGCCTTTATGAAAATGAAGTTAAAAGATACTATTTCACCAGAAACTGTACACGTCCCCAACAGCACAACAAAGTTGGTTAAACGACTATAACTAACATCTAGAACGGAAAATAATCATGCAAAAATGACTTTAGTTCCGATGACCAACCCCAAAGTGAAATCTCCTTGTCTGCCAGTCATTAAATGCATACTCAAGCCCCAAAGGTCCCCAGAGGCGAATCAACACGGATGCCAAACCCATATCCATACCCACTTCCAGGCTTCAACCTTGCTCCAGCAGGATCACCTGATGAAGTTGAAAAAAGAAAGAAAGAAAGAAAGAGAAAAGAAAGAAAGAAAGAAAGAGAAAAAAAAAAAAAGGGAACAAGATAAGGCCAGCCAGATTTAAATAAAATTAAAAAAAGTTTTGAAAATAAGTCCTTTCACTCATTAAACTGTAAACATAGAAAACGTGGGGCCCAATCATTAATAAACCCACCAGGCACAGTAGGGCCTGATCGAAGGTCTGTTCCATAGTCAGAAAAGATAACTCCTTAAAGATAACTCCTTCTACTGGCCCCAACTGCAAAACAGGAGGAAACATTTAGAGGAGCATTGTGCAAAATACTTTTTTTTTTTTTTTCCCAGCATAAGCAACATGAGCACATTGACAGGGGAACATGTAGTCTCAAATTCATAGAGAGATCATCATCAATCCCTTTTCATCACATCTACCTGACGTTTATTGCGTTCTCCAAGTGGTTCCTCACATTCCTCTTGTAGAAGTCTTCAATTTAGAGTAGCTCAGTAATAATAGTTGCTACCAATGAGGTCGGTAGAGTGGGCCCAGATACGGGGGCAGACAATGGCCCCACCCCAGAATAGAGAACTTTTGCTTCTATATTTACTAGGGGTGGCAATTTGGGTCAGGATTCGTTTATTCGATTCGATTCGGTACGAATTAAATGAGTTTGGGTTTGAAAAAATTGATTCGTTTAATAAATGGGTGAATTCGATTCGATTCGTTAATTAAACGAATCGAATACGGGTTTGAAGACATCAATTCGTTTATTCGTTTATGATTCGTTTAATAAATGGATTATAAACGAATCGAATACAATCCATTCGTTTAGAATTCGTTTATTATTCGTTTAATTAAATTACTTATTTCTCCTCAAACTTATTTTAAAAAATTTTTAAATTGAAAGGTTAATATAGTAATTTAAAACAATAATAATACATGGTTAAAGGTTAATATAGTAATTTAAAACAATAATAATACAAGATATAAAGTAAAACAAAAATTAGGGCATAGCCGACCCTAATTTTTGTTCTTGAGTTTCAAAACAGCAGCCCAACTCCACTCTTCTCTTCCCTTCGCCAATCGGTTGATTCGTCTCCACCATTCACAACCCACAGCCATTTCGTTTTGTCATCGATCTTCGCGTCCTCTCAAAAAACAAGGGACCATCTCACCAGTAGTTCTTCCCTTCTCATCCTGTTTTGTTTAATTAACGAAACAAAGCTTTGGTCTCCACCATCTCACTCTCATCTAACGCACGGCAGCTCCTATTCCCTTCTCATCTCGTTTTTTTTTTTAATTTAAGCTATTATTATCGGTTCAGATTAGTAACTATAATAATCTGTCTGTTTGTTTATTTGTTGTTTTTCTTTGCCATTTTTTTGCTATTTTGTTCTTTGTTTTGTTCTTTGCTTTACTTTGTTTTACCGATGTTTCGCCACATGTTTATTGCTTGTTGTTTGGCTGCTTTGTTTTACTACGTTGTTGTTTAATTGCTTTGTTTTGTTCTTTGATTTACTTGTTTTGTTGATGATTTACTGCTGTTTTGTTGTTGTTTTCTGCTTTGTTTTGTGATGTTTGATGTTTTCTTTGTTTTTCTTGATGTTTTCTGTTTTACTGCTGTTGTTTTCACGTTTTGTTTGTTTGTTTGGCTTTTTTTTTGCTGTTGTTTGGTTTTGTTTTTCTGATTGCTTATTGTTGTTTGGCTGCTTCTTTTTTGTTTTTGATTTACTCTGTTTTGTTGTTGTTTCTTGCTTTGTTTTGTTCTTGTTTTCTGTTATTTTACGATATTTATTTCTTTATTTTTTCGCTGTTGTTTGGTCAGCTTTGTTTTCTTCTTTGTTGTTTGAAATTTTCTTTGTTTTGTTGCTTGATTTCTTTGCTGTTTTTTTGTTGTTTGCTCTTTTGTTTTGTTTCTTTGATTTCTTGTTTTTCTTGATGTTTCACTTTCTTTGTTTACTTACATCGTTGTTTTTTCTTTGTTTTGTTCTTTGATTCTTTATTTTTTGTTGTTCATTGTTGTTGTTTTGGTTGTTGTTGTCTTGTTGATTTTGATTCTTGATGTTTCAATTTCGAAGTGTATTGAAGCCAGAGACAGTCCAAGCAATTATTACTATAGAGATTGGAAGTTTGGAGAGATTGGTAAAATTTGCTTATAAAATTTATTTACTTTTATTTTATAATATTATGTGCAATTGTTTCTAATTAAGATTTATTTTTATAAAATTATTGTAGAAAATTTGGATGTCACTGTAGACCAACTTACTCAAAACATTATAAACATGAGCACTAATTGTGCTCCATCTGCGCAGAGTGCCAATGATCTAAATGATGATTGTGTGAGTGTGGTAGGTAAAGTTTTTATCTTGTTTAATTATTATTTCCTTAAAAATGCTACAAATTTACTATATATTTTGATTTTGAAATTTTACAATGACTATTATCAATATTGCAAAGCATGTTAATAACATTTTATTTACTTTTTGGTGTAGGATTTTTGTTTTCAAGGTGACAAAGACAAATGAAGAGAATTAAAGAAATTACATTTCTTTATAATTTGAATTTGAATTATTGTTATTTTTAATATTAAGGATTTGATATTTGGTATTTGGATGATTGTATAATATGATTTGAATTATTTGTATTTTGTTGTGGGATATTAAATTTGTTTTTTGGCTTAATTTTGTTTATTAATTATTTTTTCTAAACAATTGTAAACAGAATTCCGGATTCGATTCGATTCGTTATGAATGCAGTAAAGGATAAGCGAATAATAAACGAATCCCATTGATTCGTTTATCAATTTATTAAACGAATTAAACGAATCAACCGAATATTCGTTTAATAAACGAATCAAATCAAATCACGGAAATTGTAATTCGTTTAATAAACGAATCGAATTCGAATCCATAAAATTTTGACCCAATTCGTGTACGATTCGAATTCGATTCGTTTATTCGTTTTGCCACCCCTTATTATTTGCAGATAGGCTCCTTAAAAGTCTATTAATATGTCAGGTCCTCCAAGAATTTTTCAAAGTATTTTGAAGACTCTGTCATAAACAAATATATACTATACAGTCCTCAAGTTGCCTCATTTATTCAAAACTGTTTGTGACTCTGCTTGTTTCATAAAGTACCTTGCCCTCAAACTATGTTACCTTTAACTTCTAACAAACGTGTACTTTTATTGCCTTGTGTTTCTTCTGTCTTCCCACTCATTTTTACAGAATACCGTAAAAGAAATTGTTGGCTGTCCACAGCTCAAACTGAGAGCATCAAGGCCTTAACTAGATCACGTGCGAGTGTCCTTGTGACTTAACTAGATCAACACCAGTCTGAATCATTTTCCCACAACTGTAATCACCACTTCAACTTTTCCAATTAAAAACGAATAATCAAGAAAATCAAAACAATCTTCTTTGTCTACAATTCTCATTTTTGGAGCCGTAAAGTTGAAGCAAAAGTTGTTTTTCTGAGCACTAATATTACTTTTGGTAATATAATCTTCATTCTTTTCTCTAAATATATTTATAATGTTTAAGTCACAAATTAAGTGTGATTTGCCTGTCTCTGTATTTGCCGGACTCTCTACTCAGCCATTATCTGGAGTTTGTAATATCTGTCTTGCCTTCACACAATTCCCCTTGAATTCATGAGGCACAGTTGCAAGCAGATTTAAGCATCATGAACAAGCAGTGTTAAGCTTCAAAATATTGTCAGCTTTTTATCCAGATAAGACAAACACATTGGGTTGTCATCACATACCATGGGAAAAGAGATCTCGCTAGAGCCAACCATGTAAGATCGACCAGAGCCCACAGCACCTTCTTCATAACCTCTCACACTATTTGTTCCGCCAATGGCGAATGCTTCATGAGGAGAAAAATTACCTACTACATGCCCACTGGACAAACTAGCCATAAGAAACAGTGCGCATTAGCAAACCAATCCAAAAAATCACTTGTTTCGTTTATCATAAATGGCAACTTAAGCATGGAATAAACTTTCAACATGCTAATCATCATCTGTATTATGCATTTCAAAACATGTTTGAATTCCACTTTTGCACAACAAATAAGTAAACGAGAGGAAATGGTAGCTTACCTTAAAACAAGGCGAGCAGGACCAATATCTACACCCTTTCTGGCGTGAGCATTCACTCTATTGAAGAACAACCACTCTGGCAAAACAGGAAGCCCTTGTTCCATGTTGAATACAAACTGCAGGGACAACAAGAATGAGGGTCCAAAAAGACAGTAGATAAAGAAAATACAAAAGGCTAAATGACTAACCATTGAAGAACCACGATTGCCAGAACCAGTATATACACTCTCAAATATAGCAATTAACATATCATCATGGGTCTTTCCACTGCCGAACAGAAAAATTGAACAGACACAATAACAAAAGCAAGCACAATGGACATTGAATAATTGAAACCAATTAACAAATAGAAAGCAAAATAATGAAGTTCATCATCTACTTTCAGGAAAGCATACCTTCCTGTAAGAGGACTGCTATAGAACTCCCTGATAATAGGATTTCCTTTTTCATCACGAGCACCAGCATGCTGGTAAAAAGAAAACATAATCACGGGAATTCACAGCTTATTATAAGACAAAGCAATAACTCCTCATGAATAAATTGTCAAAGAAGCTTATTCAAAATACCTACAAAGTTTTGCTTTGTTGTTTAATAGACTGACCAAAACATTCATAAGATATCAAACTCCCAGTTATAAATAACAGACCAGCAGTTAAAAAATAAATAAAAAAAGGCGAAAACAATCTACATTTTGCCAATTCAGGTCTCAATAGAATAAACATTTCATCCAGAAAAGATGGCCAAGCTCATATTCATTGCCCGACCAATTCTGCTTGGTGCCAAAGGTCAGACAACTGGTAAAGAAAAGGATGGTTCTACTGAAGTACCTGAAAAATAAGTCCTGCTGCCCCACTCCATTTTGGGCTGATTGGTCGACTGAATTCTATACCGGCTGTCACATGGCCAATGGTCAGACTACTGTTGTCAGGTTGGTTCACATGAACAAGCATTCCTGGGGTTCTTGAATTCTAGTTAAAACAGCATACAAACAACATCAGTTCAAGCAATTATCAGTTGGCACCACCAAGGAAGTAATTGTTCTTGATAAAGCAAAAGCCATAGCACACCTGAACCATTATAGTTCTTGATGTTCGTTTGTCATCTCCTTCAATCCAAGGGTCAAGGAAATATTGAGTTTTTGGTTTCTTCCAAAAACATTCCTATGAGAATAAGGAAAGCTGCAATGGAAAAATGATAAAATATTATGCAAACTGCAAACTGCAAACAGAATGATCATACTACATCACAAGAATCCAGTACAATAATATATTATAAGAATGCAAGTGCAAGCCTTGCAAGAAAGATGAGTACGACATCCTACACAAAAAGATCTCATTAGCATTAAGAAATTCGCTGTCATTTAATTGCAAGAGAATCTTTTAATATTCATATGTGAGTACTTAAAAGATCAATTTATATAATAACTTGCTGAAACTACAAGGAATGTAATCTTCTCAAACAAATAATATTCATTAGCATTTAGGAACGAAGAATTTGTTAATTACAAGAGAACATTACATGATAGATACAGTTCTGTATTACTAGAAAATTATAAAATTTTAGAAAAAAGCATCGTAAGGTTCAAACTAACAAAATAATGATCCACAGACAATTTTTTATCAAATACAGCAATGTAATCGATCCAACAATAAAAAAAGAATTAAATGACAGAAGAAAGACCAGATAATTTAAGACTGTAACCACACCTTCCAATGAGTCCGGATAAAGGGCCACTTGTGATCCTGTAAATCAAAAAACATTTAGTTTATATAGTTTCCACAAATGCCTTAATTTTGATGTACAAGTACAACTAAATTTGGCAACAAAAGTAACCAGTGCATTTAATTTAATGTCACCTACCCACTTGATATAGCATCACCAGCAGAAAACCCTCCACTTGGCCACTCAACAACATTCATAATCAAATCAACCTTGCCAGTGTCTTCAATGTTGCCAAAACAAACGATATTGCAGTTCAAACACCATAAAGAAGGACATCCACATGCATGTCTCTTCATGTTGCCAAAACAAACGATATTGCAATTCAAAGAACATAAAGAAGGACATCGCCATGCATAAAACTTCCTTAATAGATTATGAACAATACTTCTTCGAAATGTTTCCAAACGGAAGAAACTCCCCAAAGGCCAATTCTTTTGGTACATGAGCAACATCTTCTAGAAAATAGTCAACTTATTTGAAAACTAACTTAACATGTCTCAGCATATAACATGTAAAAATAATTCATGTCATAAGATGATTCAAATGTTGCATCTTGCTTTACCTCCTGCAGGTTGAGGAATAATGCTAACATCTTCCATGATTCCCATGGTCAATACAGTCTCAACATCTCTTTTCCCTTGAAGCATGCTGTAGACCTACAAAAATTATATTAGACATATAAACTTGTGTTAGTTATATAGGGTATCTATAAGCCGGCCCATCCCACAGAGGAATGAATAGTGGAGGATCATGTCACATAAAAAATTTAAATAAAACCATCAATTCTTGTCTTAACTTTATAAGCAAATAAAGAATTTAAAGAACCAAGCAATAGGAACCAGTAATGTTGTGAAACTAAGAAAATTTTAAAACATCTTCTTTCCTAAGAGAAGGTATTATTATTATTATTATTTTGGAAAAAAAAGGACGAAAAAAGGAAGAGAGAAAAATAAGGTAAGCAAAACAAAGAAGCCAAAATTGCATATGCTTAAAGAGTTCATTCACATTTTGCTCTAGCCTCAAAAATTAACATCATAGACCTATTTTACATACTCGATAAGGTGAGCATACACCCATCCTCAGGATTACGAGTAACTCAAAAGTCTTTAAAAGTTTCAAAGACTATACCTGTCCCTTCTTGGTGGTAAGTTGTCTAAGAATTGTTTCAGGCCTCGTCTTCCCTTTAGTTGGCTCACCACTGACAATTGCAAATACAATATATGTTACGAAAATCCTATGATTACTGTTTTTAAAGGCAAAAAGTTTAAACTGAATATAGGCTTACGTCTTCCTGTCAATGAAACGGATGGAAATATTATTGACCTCAGCTTCTGCAACTTGTAATCTAATATGCCTCCAGAAAGAATTTCAACACCAGAAACCTACAGAAGAAATCAGAACACATTACCCAATTAGCAAAAGCAGCTATGATGACAAACCAAGGTAAACTCTACAAAACGAAACTCTAAATCTCTACAAAATGGAGCACGAATGTGAGACATAGACAAAGATAAAAATGCTGACCAAGCCAAATAGACCACTTCATATACCAGCCATTGATTGAAGTTATCACTTCATCCAAATGCCTAATATTGACAACGCCTTATATTGACAATTTTTCCTGCACAGCTTGACACCAAAATTCAAAATCAATGAATGTTCTCCGTGAACCATTCCAAATATGGCACACTCAAGAAATTTTTTTTAAACATAATAGATATGCAGAATAGGTAAGAAGTCTACCGTAACTATCACAAAAAGCATCCTCTAGAAACTTTGAAGAAAGAACATTTGCTCCTTCACATAACATCCCGTGGAACTCCTGATTTGGCTCTACCTTGTGCCACAAGAAACCACAAAAAGTAATCATCAAAGAAACTAATTACAACATAATGTCTAAGGCATGATTTTACAGAAAAGTTAATTAATTTTTTCCTAAAAAATTAATTTAAATATACCCGAAATATCAACCTGATGCCATCACGCGTATCAACGGCGACGGGCATACACGAGCAGAAGTAACCGCTATCGATGATTCTGTTAACGTCATCTTGGACCTCGTAAACAGTCAATGCTGAGTTGGCACGGCAAGCTTTTAACGCAGTTAACGCCTCTGTTTCGAGGTCTTTTCTCTCAAGTTCTTCACCGTCTTTATTTCTCACCAAAACTTCACTTATCAACACCCGCTCTTCGTCGCTTCGGCTCACCGAGTGCGGCTGCTGCTGCGCCTTCTGTTGCAGCTGAGTCGACGACACCTCGGGCTCAACCGCCGTCTCGGACGTCGTCGACTGACTCAGCGACATCGACGCCGAGCATAGAAGTGGTAAATTCACTAACGTCTCGCCGGCGCCAGTCGTTGACAGGTACATTGAACAGACGCGAGCCGAGTTTCGGTATGCGCGTTCAGCAAATAATTGGAGCTTCCGAGTGAGTGACTCCGGCCGAGTTGACTTAGTCGACTGAGTTCACTCATCAGAGCGAGTTTTGAGTGAGTGAATTAGATGAGACAGAGAGAGAGAGAGAGAGAGAGAGAGTTTTTGGATTCCGCTAATGTTTGGGCGAAGAAAGGGAGAGGAGGATGAGGTTGAAAGCAATACATTTTGAGAGGAGATGATGTGAACCGAAGGTCGTCGTTTTTCTGAGCCATTGTCAGAATCGGGCTGCCTCTGTTGCAAAATTAGAAGCAAAAAAGGATTGAAATTTCGGTTAATTGAATGATGAACTGAAGCTGAATTTAGTGGAACGCATTGGAGAAGAAGAAGCAACAGCAGATAAACCCGTAGAGGAGCGTGACGTTTCGGCAGAGTGATAATAATATCTGAGTTCCTGAATTCGAACAAAATTATAACCAAGGACATAAATTACCATTATTTTTATTTAAGTGCATATTTGGATTATAATAAGATTTTTAAATAATCACTTACATTTAAGAATTTATTCTCCAAATAATGTTTAATCATCACACGTCGATTAAGTTTTAAATAAAATTTCAAATCAACTAAATCCGATAAAAATAATTTAATAATTTAATTAAGTGAAATATAAATAATTAATATGGTTTATGGAATTTATTGTGTTATGAAAATCATGTGTTTTCTTTGTTTTATCTTAAATGTTTTAACTTATTCACACATTATTTTATTAAGCTCTTATTATCCAGGTAATATGGCTAGACAAATTCCAATTTACGACATCTTGATTATAAAAAACTTTTTTCCTCTACAACATGCTCTAAATATTGTTGGCTTTCTAACACCCGTCTTTAATTTCATGAGTTAAAATTAATGCTAATGTTCCCATTAAAGAAACTATTAATAAAGGGTGGCAATATATTTTAAGAGAATTAAATAAATTTTAATATAAATAAATAAATTTTAATATTATAAATATAATTTGAGAGAATTAAATATACTTTAATATAAATAAATAAATAAAATATTCTAAAACTAATAATCTCCAACAAATTCATGTGATAAAGGAATTGACTTAACATGATTAACATGATTAGAGGGTTGAAATCCGAACACAGTCAATTATTGAACTAAGAGTAAAGAAGAACTGGGCCTATGTAAATAAATTACAAACCATGCATCTATTTGTGATTTTTTCAAATGACAAGGACACAGGTGATAATAACCTAAATTCAAATATATTTTTACTGGAAAAGACAGGTGGCCACTTCGACCACTCCAATCTAAAAATTTTGAGCCGCCACGAGGCGGAGCTCAGACGTATTCGCCGTTACCAAATATTTTTCCTTTCCATGGACTCTGAGTCTGTAAGTATCCTCATACGTCCCCGTTTCATTCATAAAATTTATCGATGCTTATTTGTGCTTGTTTAATATCTGATTTGGGGTGAAAGCTAGGGTTAGGGTTTAGGGTTTTTCCAAAAGAAACAATTTTTTGGGGAAAGAAATTTGGGATGTTTGTGATTGGGTTCTGAGATTAGCATGTTTATATGAAGTTTCTATCTTTCGATGGTTTGCTTAGAAAACAGGAAGAAGGGAACAAAATTTTTGTGTGCTGTCCTCTGCTTTTTTTCTTACTTTCTTTTTTATTTGTTTTTTCAGCTAGTATTTCAAATTAGATATTCATTAGACACTTTGTATTTGGATCCATGTTTATCTGTTTATAATTTTCTTTCTCCTAATGATCCGTAATTACACCCATAGAACCATGGCATCATTACTGTAATCCATTGTACCTGTTATTGGGGGCATTCTACACTTTCTTTGCAAACTCACTTTTTTTGTGCTAACTAGCCATGTGTTATCCATTTGTTAGTTTATCTAGTTGAAACACAAGATGTCAAAATCTTGCAAGGGTCTTGCTATGGAACTGGTGAAGTGTCTAAGCGAATCTGACTGTGTTAAGGTCAATCCTACTCTTTCCTGATCTCTGGTTTGATCCCAATTAGCCTCTATTCACGGAAATGTTTTGTTGCCACTTAGTCAATTGGATGATGACTTTTGTTGACTTTTTTATACAAATTGTGATTATAGGTGGAGAAAAGATCTTTTCGGGAATGTGCTGGGGAGAAGAGCCCATGTATACCAAGTGAATGTGTGGGACTAAGGGAAACTTATTTCAATTGCAAGAGAGGCCAGGCTTGTTCTCTTTTCTCTTCTTTTCATATGATTTCTTTTTCTTTTGACTTCCTCTGAAAACTTGTAAGGCTACAAGCTCTGATTTAATTGGAACGAGATAATCAGTGATAGCTGGTGAAGTTAAATTCTTTTACATTATATTGTAGAAATGGAATGATAGGTCCTGTAGAGACACCATAAACTGTAGAAGTACATGTGCATTTATGGTATTTTTCATATATATGGTTTCTGGTTTTATGTATAAGCTTGACTACATAAACAGCATGAAATGGGTCTTTGCATTCATTTAAGTCTACCTAAGGAACTTGCCTGTTAGTATCAAATTTTAAAGCAACCTGATGGAGCTGGAGGATAGAGAAGATAATTTGTATTTTGTGACATGAAGCCAAACTCATCTTTTTTCACCTTGATAGTGTGATGAAACTCAATAGATAATCCATATCTGTGTGAGCGCAGATGACTGATTATGGAATAGAATTATGAAAATCTAAACTCCTTTTTGTTATAAGCTAACTGACGCAAGGAACTCAATACAGAAAATCATAATCTCTATGAGTACAATTGATTATAGGATAGAATTATGAAAATTTGAACTTTTTTTGTTGATATAAGTTAACTGAGGCTTTATTACTTCAGTTTATCTCACTTGGTTTATCTAGAAGCCTATAACCCTACAGGGCAGCTTGAGCACTTTAAACTAGGCATATTTCATGTATTGGAAAACTTAAATTTATGCCTATATATGAGGAGGGATATTATGATTTTACACTTACACTTTATATGCAATTTGCAAATTTATTCTTGAAGTCTTTCAAATGTTGAAGTTTTAGCTATGTTGAACAATGAATACTGGTTATCATATTGTCAATTCTGTGACATAACAATTAGACTTTCTATAACGTTTGGGTCAACAAGATACCTTCTTTTAATGTGTCCTTCCTTTTCTTCCCCATTTTGGTTGGTCAGGTTGACATGAGAGCTAGGATACGTGGAAACAAGGGTTACTAAAAGGGATCAAGCTGTTGGCATCAGCATTATACTCTCAGACAATTGATGCTCCAATAATAATCAAAAGGGGGGATTACAAAGGAAAAAGTATTCAGGCTTAAGAGACTTGAAGGAATATTTTGATATGTGA
The DNA here is from genome assembly GCA_030444775.1 of Atalantia buxifolia. Classification (NCBI taxonomy): domain Eukaryota; kingdom Viridiplantae; phylum Streptophyta; class Magnoliopsida; order Sapindales; family Rutaceae; genus Atalantia; species Atalantia buxifolia. The sequence continues at coordinate 29,531,621 of CM059832.1, read as the reverse complement.
GCTTCTGATTGCAGTTTTCTTAGGCTTTGTGTACAAACAAAAATTTGATTGGATAAAAAATGACATTTTAAGTCATTTGAGATTTTTTTTTCCTCCATTTGGACAAGAATTCTTCAAAAAAAGAAAAAATAATAATAGATTTAGCTAAAATTAGATGCACATGTATAGTATTGATTGTAGTTGAGCATATCGGTGAAAGAGCTATTTCCACATTAACTTGTTATTAGAAGCTTGATGCATTCCACAAATTTTGATTGTGAATTGTTTCTAAATTGTGAACACGAGAAAGTAACATGATAAAACTTGTAATTGCACTTGTTTAATTCATCATTTTAATTTTATGAAAACTTTGAAAGCATCAAACATTTGTTTGTGCAGCGGCTTATTATTTGGGCAACATGGTATTATGTCCCTTTCATTACTCACATTATTTGGTCTAGAAGCCAGAATTGGATCATCATATTTTTGCTTCTGCTGTCGTTTGATGAGCACAGGTGTCAAACTCATATTATTGTTCATGTTATCTCATGTAGTTCGAGAATGCACGAGTATAAAGAGATAAGACGCGAGAATGGTGGAATTCAAAGTGGAAAGCTTAAAGGCAAAAGAAGGAATATTCACCTAAAATGTTAGGAATGATGGAGTCCTTTTTATCTGTTTTGGATCTTATAAAGAATAACACAATGGTGGCCATGGCTCAACATGCTAGCTCGTATTCTTTCGAATTCGAAAAGGGATTAGCCATAGTGGTAGTGTGATATAGGCAAAAGTATCTCAGTTACGAAATCTGAAACGTAAAACTATAGTTGTATTATAACATTTACGTTTCTAAGTTATAAATTTTATGTTTAAGATTACCAAAATTATGCACTTTAAAAATATTTATGCTGTATGATATGTAATTCCTCTTTAAAATCCTCGGTGGAGTACGAAAGTGCGTGTGTGCGCGCGCGCCTTAGGATATGGTACACCCTTACACGGCACATGAATTGAGGAACAAAGCGGGCACGAAGTAGACATGAAATGGCAAAAAGGGATTTGATTGTAGTTGAAGTCGAACAACTTGCTTATTTTAGCAACCCATTTATTTGGGCTAGTTAGAACATGATGACCATTTTATTTACTTTTAAATTTTGGGTTAAAGTGAGAAGCAAAACATCATTTTTAGTGCTTAGGTTGTCTTGTGGAGTGAATAGTTTTGTTCGTTTAGTATTGTTAATTATTAAAAAAAAAAAAAAAAGGGAAGATGAACTTTAAGTTTGTCACAGCCTGATGGTATTACAAAGTTTTAAAAATATTAGAATGTGGGTTGTTGTATTTGAAGCAGCTGTACGATGGCATAGTCTAGATATCTAAACTTAGAATTGATTAAAATTGATCGAAACTACTACTACATATTTAGATGTATATTTCAACCTAAAAAAAATTAGATCTATCTGTAGATACTCACAAGAAAATTTACTTGCATAAAACACATAAGAAGAAATACACTTAATAATTAAGTGACCACCACTTAAATGGTGAGTGATATGCACTCACATCAATGATTAAAAGTAGAAAAAGTGGAATGGAAGCCAAAAATTAAAAAGGTTATAAAGATTAAAAAAAAAAAAAAGGTTGATGTAAAGTTTTGCAAAGCTACGGCTCGCTCACTTGGAATTTGAAAAGATGATGAGACAATTGAGAATTAGAAAGCGAAAGTCTCAACAAAATTGTAAAATTTGGTAGCTGCTAAAATTTTCCTATATTTTGGTAAATTTGATTAAAAGATATGCTAAATACTATATTGAATATAATTAAGCGAAACAGTATTATTCGATTTATGTTATGTTTTTTTTTCCTAGTTTTAATATGTTCACATAGTGACATCTAGTAAAATTTCTAAACCAACGTATCAGCAAGAAATGATGAAACCATAATTTATAAATGTCTTTGCTAATAGCTATCATCATCACTCATTATGCCAACATTTCCTGAAAATATGTAACCAATTATAAATCTCCACGTTTTAACTTGTTATTAACTAAAATATTTTCAAAGATTAAATAAGGTAATTGAAATCCCAAGAATCAGGCAAAATGGTATCATAATAATAATAATGTATTTCACTGCAAATTAAGATTTGGGTTCGGCTATGTTGGAGTTCATTTTTATGGAAAGATTTAATTCAACTATACACGCAAAGTGATAAATAATAAATAATGAATTATAATAAACTTTTTATTATTTATCACTTTTTGTGTGTATCTGAGATTCGTGTTCCATGGTAGGTGAACTCTAACATAACTATAACTTTAAAATTTTATTAAATTTCTTAAATTAAGTGATTCGCGTGATGACGACACTATTACAATGGTCATTGTGAATAATATTATTTTAATTATTTATAGATTACAACTTGGTATAAATGACCAATAACTAATTGATTATTTATTCTATTTATGACCTTTTTTAATCGACCAAATTGGAAAAGAAACAAAATTGAGTATTAGCATTGTGTCTCTCACTTTCTACAATTTTTCAAAGAAAGACATAATTTATCTATTTGTATCAAGTAAGTCCTTTATCATAATATTACAAGAGTACCCCACGTAATATGGATTCTTGCAGCTATAAAATTACATGCAAAATGAAATTTGAACATAAGAATTAAGAATAAAAGAGAAAATGCTCTAAAACAAAAGGAAAAAAATACATATATTATATTATTGTATATAAATATTGGTATATAATTATTGATTTATAAGAAAATCAATTTTAGAGTTGCAGCAAGTTTGTTAGGAGAAAATCTGAATGTGTGAGAGCAAACTTAAATGAGGAGCATCCAATTCAGAAACCTCTTACATGTACACAAATTTTTAAATAACTTAATTTTTAGAATAATGTTTTAGGCACACTTTTATATCTTTGTTTCTCAACATTTGCTACCATTATTTTTTTATTTATACTATTGCTATTTGTTATATTCATTATTTTCCTTATTTATTTATAATTGTTTTACTCATTATTCAAACATATATGTGACTTTTTCATGCATAAAACCAACAAAGAATTAACACCCTTAAATATAAGTGACATCGTAAAATAGAATGACATAGAGCTGTGTTTATGGGAGTGTAAGTCCACTCAAATTACAACATTTTGCCATTGTTAGAATGCTACCTCAGGTCAGGGACCTATTTGATGCAAGTCAACAAACTATGCACTTACGTAACAAATTATGAAAAAGGTGGGGGACAAGATGTTATTACCATAAAACATAAATAAAAAAACATAGTGGTTTACGTCACGGCTGTACTGGTCCTCATTCGAAGAATGTGGGCCCATAAGGGGATAGTCAACGGTCGTCAACACGTAATCACCACGATGTTTAAAATGACATCAAACGGAGGTGATTAAGATGAAACCAAAGGTGGGAAAGAGATCAAAGACGTTAAGGATTCAAAAATTTAAAAAAATGTTAAAATAACACAACCAAAAAAAAAAAGTCTATATATATAAACCACCAAGGATTCTCGCGCACTCTGGAATCTCTCGCTCTCATTTCTCCGCCGTCGTTACGCTCTCTGTTGCGCCTCGCAAATTTCACAAACCCTAACCCTAAAGTTTTTATTTTTTGTTTTGTTGCTTTTCTATCTGATCGCTCTCTCTGTCACGTGACGTGATCACTGATCACCGATAGCGACCTCACAAAAAAAGATAAGGTACCTGCTTGCCGCTTGCTAATTGCTATCTATGTAATCTCGAAATATGTGCCGGTGATTATTTGGATTTATTTATTTTGATTTTAATACTTGAAATATTTAATCAAAAATTTGGTTTTTATTTGATTTTATTGTTTATACGGTTGTTTTAGAAGGGATGAATTTGAACTCTGTGAATGGAGAAATGGAAGGGGAAAGGAGGGATGGTGGCCTTAAGGAGCCTTTATTATTGAGGCATGTAAATGGTGTTGCAATTGATATCCCACCACAGCAGCAGATTGGTTATGATGGGAGTCCGAAGTTGAGGACGGTGAAGTTCAAAATTAGGGAGATCAAATGTGCTTCTTGTGCAACGTCTATTGAATCCGTCCTGTCGAACCTCAATGGGGTTGAGAGTGCTGTGGTGTCGCCCCTTGAAGGCCAAGCTGTCGTTAAATTTATTCCCGAGCTTGTTACTGTAAGTGCTCTTCAGGAACTTGCTTGATTTTGGATTTTGTTGTTTTCCTGTTGGAGTTATATCAATATATGCACTCAGCACACCTGGAGAGAGTTCGTAAATTCATGTACCTTGTAAATGCTTGTGCTTGAGCTCTTTAGCCTGTTCTGTTTCTCATTATTATTAACATACGTCTTATACGGAAATGAATTTTATATTTGCCTACTCTATCTAGTATCCATACTTAAAAAATGGAATTATTTACAATTCACTACTATTTTAGGCAAACCAAATTAAGGAAACTGTAGAAGAAGCAGGATTTCCAATTGATGATTTCCCTGAACAAGACATAGCAGTATGCCGCCTCAGGATTAAAGGAATGATGTGCACCAGCTGCTCGGAATCTGTAGAACGTGCCATTGAAATGGTTGATGGAGTTAAAAAAGCTGTGGTTGGTGTAGCTCTTGAAGAAGCAAAGGTCCACTTTGATCCAAATCTCACTGATACAGATCACATTGTTGAAGCAATAGAAGATGCTGGCTTTGGGGCCGACTTAATAAGCTCAGGGAAGGATGTAGACAAAGTTCATCTACAACTTGAAGGATTGAACTCATCTGAAGATGCTACTTTTGTTCAAAACTTTCTTGAGTCAACTCAAGGTGTAAGTCAGGTTGAAATAGACCTGGCAGAACATAAAGTGACAGTTAGCTATGACCCAAACCTTACAGGTCCGAGATCCATTATACAATACCTTGAAGAGGCCTCTCACGGCCCTAATATTTATCATGCAAGCTTATATGCCCCTCCAAAACGAAGAGAAACTGAGCGGCTGAAAGAAACTCAGATGTACAGGAATCAATTTTTTATTAGCTGCCTCTTTTCAGTTCCTGTCCTTTTATTTTCCATGGTACTTCCAATGATTCCTACTTATGGTAACTGGTTAGACTACAAGGTTCACAACATGCTCACTATTGGGATGCTTTTAAGATGGATCCTTTGCACGCCAGTGCAGTTCATTGTGGGCCGAAGGTACTGAGTCTAACTTTTCGATCATCTTCTCTTCATGTTTACTGCTGTGTGCGACAACCTAGGCATTTGAATTTTCGAAGAATTTTTATGAGATAATTTTTGAGATCGCTTGATTGTATTTTTCAGGTTCTATGTGGGAGCATATCATGCATTGCGACGAAGATCAGCTAATATGGACGTTCTGGTCGCATTAGGCACTAATGCTGCTTATTTTTACTCTGTATACATTGCTGTAAAAGCATTGACTTCCAATACATTTGAAGGGCAAGATTTCTTTGAGACTAGTGCCATGTTAATATCCTTTATCCTCTTAGGGAAGTATTTGGAGGTTGTGGCAAAAGGGAAGACTTCGGATGCTTTAGCAAAGCTGACAGACCTTGCTCCTGATACTGCACATCTCTTAACATTAGATGATGAGGGAAATGTGATTTCAGAAATGGATATTAGCACTCAACTGATGCAGAAGAATGATATAATTAAGATTCTTCCGGGAGAAAAGGTTCCAGTCGATGGGGTTGTTACAGATGGTCAAAGCTATGTGAACGAAAGTATGATCACAGGAGAGGCTAAGCCCATTGCTAAAGGTCCTGGCGACAAGGTACTAACCATTTTTCTTTTACCTTTTAATGTATGTGGCATTTGAATATGTAAAGTGAAGGTTCTTTTAATGTAATCAACAGGTTATTGGTGGGACCATGAACGAGAATGGATGCTTACTGGTTAAGGCCACTCATGTTGGGTCAGAAACTGCACTTTCCCAAATTGTTCAACTTGTGGAAGCTGCTCAGCTTGCCAGAGCACCAGTTCAGAAATTAGCTGATCAGATCTCAAGGTTTTTTGTTCCTATGGTGAGTTCGTCTGTTTCTATACACGTTATACTTTAAACAGTATTTGTCCGGATTTAATGGAGGACAACAATATTTTGCTGAGATTGCAACTAGATAACATTTCGAGAGAAAGAAGAGCTAACAACGAGTAAATTAATAAATATAATCTTTTATGGGGTAACTTGAAGAGGATTTATTTGAATATATCAAATGATTATCAGAAATCAAATTGTTGTTTTATACGTATATGGTTTGTTTCAGTATGATCTTATTAGTGTCACATTCCGTAGAAGGTAAGTAAAATGCCTCGGTTAGAGGGGAATTATTGCTTTTATGTTTTGTAGAAGGTGACAAATTCCTCATCCACTAGTTCATTAGAGTGCTATAAATGTGCAGTACATATTTTATTGTTCCAATGACAGCTTCTCTCACTGGTATATGATTTCTTCGGTTAGAGAACAAATGACTAGACCCTTAATAAGGGCTGCAAAAAGAATCCGTGCCGCATGTCAACTGCTCATGTTTCGGTCAAGTTTATTCATGAACTAAATGATCCAAAGTATAACTTGGCATTAGCTCAATTGGCAACAAAATAAGCTTGAACATACCCATGCACGACTTGTTTTGTTTGTGAGGATGGATATATACTTTATAACATTAAACTCAAAATAAATATGTTAAGAGAGAAGAGTTTACTTCATGTTTAGCAAAAATTATTTATCAATGGTATTAAAAATTTTCCTTTTAACATATTACACTGAAAGAACATTGAATGTTATTATAGAAGGCAGGTACTTAAGTGAGAATTATTCATTCTCTGCGTCATAGAACTAGTAAGCTTGTCAACAAGCTCAAACCTGTTAAAAGTTCCAATGAGTCTTATTGAATAGAAAGTTGACCTTGATTTGGATCTCAGTTAGAGGCAAAGGAATTTACCATTAATTCCTTGTGATCTGGTGCATGGATCTTTTACAGCCTGTGCATGGCACTTGGTCAACAAAATAATCATTTTGTTTTTACCTCATCTCAGGTTGTTGCCGCAGCATTCATAACATGGCTGGGATGGTTTATCCCTGGAGTGGCTGGGCTTTACCTAAACATTGGATACCAAAAGTCATGGATGAGTTTGAGCTTGCACTGCAGTTTGGCATTTCAGTATTGGTTGTTGCTTGTCCATGTGCTCTAGGACTGGCAACCCTACTGCTGTCATGGTTGCTACAGGAAGGGTGCTTCTCTAGGTGTGCTCATTAAGGGTGGAAATGCACTTGAAAAGGCACACAAGGTATGGTCTTTATCCCCTTGTAAACAACTAAGGCTGATTAACTTGAGTTTGGGGTTGATTTACAAAATTTCGCTATCCTCTGGGTGTATTAAGCAAGTTGCCTTTGCTGCACACACATGGACACGTGCACTCAAGACATGAATGCATGCAAATATTTGCCCATCATCTTTTGTGAAATAGATCTGGATTTTCTGGTTTCATTGGTCTCATATGATCAAATAATTAAATAAAATAGCCTATGGACATTTTTAATCTGATTAATACCTGCTTGATCTAGAGACTATATTAGAGTATATTTTGATATTGTGATTTGTGAGTCTCCATTTGAATGTTACATTTTCCTTGAAACAAATAGAACTTAAGTTTTTATTATATTTTGAATATTTTACTAGAAAATAGCTCTTTCTTCCTGTGTAGTCATGTTGCAGTAAGCATAAAATAGTCTAACTTGACTATGTCATACTGTCATTATTATCACAGACAGGTTTCTTTTTCTTTTTTTTTGTTTTGTTTTGGGGTTTAATAGCTGACAAGCTATAATGCTTATAGTCATCTATAAGCATTATTTCTCTTTTTTATAGTTTTTGGACATGATATAAGTTGAACCTTTGGTCATGGGAGTTTGATTTGATTAATGTCCTCATTACTGCTAAGATGACTATATTGATCGCATTTTCTTTTAATCCTGCAGGTAAAGACAGTTGTCTTTGATAAGACGGGGACTCTGACAGTTGGAAAACCTGAGGTAGTCAGTGCGATGCTGTTTTCCCACTTTTCCATGGAGGAGTTCTGTGACATGGCTACCGCAGCAGAGGTAGATATTAATATGATACTCTGATTTATCTGCAACCTGTCTGGGGTTGAATACTAACAGCTTTCTTGACCTTAGTTCGAATAGTTTTTGAAAAGAATCCCAATGCCCTTCTTAACCCAATACTTGGCAAGAAACTTGCAATACAATGCAGGCAAACATTATATGTGTACAGGCCCTGTTCGTAAAAAAATTGAATTTTGCTTTGGTGTATGTGCTTGTACGAATCTGATTACACCTTTTTTTTCCCCTCTTTGCAAAATGTTCAGGCAAATAGTGAGCACCCCATAGCAAAAGCTGTGGTGGAGCATGCAAAGAAGCTGCGGCAGAAACTTGGCTCTCCTATCGAACATGCCAGTGAGGCTAAGGACTTTGAGGTGCACACTGGAGCTGGGGTCAGCGGAAAAGTTGGTGACAGAACAGTTTTGGTTGGGAACAAAAGGCTCATGATGGCTTTTCATGTTCCCGTTGGTCCTGAGGTTGATGACTATATGATGAAAAATGAGCAACTGGCCAGGACATGTGTATTAGTTGCTATTGATGGAAGGGTTGCTGGAGCTTTTGCTGTAACTGATCCCATGAAGCTAGAGGCTCGGATTGTTGTATCCTGTCTCCGCTCAATGGAAATCTCAAGCATCATGGTGACTGGTGATAATTGGGCTACAGCAAATGCCATCGCAAAAGAGGTTGGAATAGGAAAGGTTTTTGCTGAAACAGATCCAGTGGGAAAAGCTAATAAGATAAAAGAACTGCAGGTAAGACTATCCTATACACGGACAATGGTGCACTAGCAAATGCTGTTTACTGTATCTGTTTGTGACATGTTGAGTCAGTGAGGAAGTAATCATAAGGCAACATTTTAGTAACTCGTCTTTTTGAATTTACAATGGATGCAGTTGAAAGGGATGACTGTTGCTATGGTGGGAGACGGAATAAATGACTCACCAGCATTAGTTGCAGCTGATGTCGGGATGGCAATTGGTGCTGGGACTGACGTAGCTATAGAAGCCGCTGATATAGTTCTCATTAAGAGCAACTTGGAAGATGTAGTTACTGCCATAGATCTTTCCAGAAAGACCATCTCCCGAATTCGACTCAATTATGTGTGGGCGCTTGGCTATAATGTACTCGCCGTGCCTATCGCTGCTGGAATTCTATACCCCTTCACAGGAATCCGGTTGCCACCCTGGCTTGCCGGGGCTTGCATGGCTGCTTCGTCACTTAGTGTGCTTTGTTCTTCTCTTTTATTGCAGTCTTATAAGAAGCCTTTGCACATTAAGGACCCTAAAGCCAGCTCACTTGACTAGTTGAAACTTGAATTGTACCTTTCATAGTTCTCATTATTGTGCTGATAAGTATGCGTATATGCTTTTATGCCAAGAAAAATAAAACCATTTTGTTTCTTCCCCCTCTCTAGATGCGTTTTTGTACCTTAATATTTCTCCTCTTCGTATACCTTTTTGGGACTATTAGCTCAAAATTTGAAACCCTAATTTGGGTTTGAATCTTACCGATGGGGTATCTAAGTTTGGGGCTTTTGTTCAATTGATCCTTTGATTAACTTGAAAAAAAAGCATCCAAATAAATTACACTGTATAAAAAGAACAATAAGTGAAAGAGGTAAACAATGAAATCTCAAATAAGCAAAGGCCGCCAGGGACTTTTCCAAGAAGCTGCAGCATAAATATGTTTCTCTTGTTTTTGAAGGAGTTGCTGGGAACTAGAAAGCTGCTATTTTTGGGGATGATTAGTCCACGACTGTCTCCTATCTTATTATATAGTCCCCAAAATAATGCCAAAACGAAAATGTTTCCCACTAGTACACTCAGAGCCCTCTGAAAAAAAATAAGCCCTTACATCAACTCTATTCATAAATATGAGCTGCTAGTGGATTAAAATTGGAAAGTATATATGTATGTAAATAATACAAAAATGATAAGAAGTTAAAGGATCATTATGATATCAGTCAAGAAAATGGAGACAAAACTTCATGAGAGTTTCTCAATTGATTTCTGAATGTATTTGATCACAAATGGTAATCAATGTGCATTTAGCGATGCATTCTTTGAATTATAAGATGTGTATGATATCTTACAAATTGATTAGTGTGATACAGAATTCATAGTATATTGAAAAAGGTGTAATACATCTATTATAAGTTATGTGGTTACTTTAACAATTCACTTCTTAAAGTTATTAAATAAATCACACATTATTTTTATTAAAAAGGATGAGTAGATACATCTCATAACATTACCAAACTTATCATGATTTCAAAATAAAAATTTTTAACTAGTAATAAATTTCTCACTATAATATTTGGTTTCCAATTATTAAATTAACATGCAAGTTGCGAATATTAAACAAAAAAAAAAGTTAAAAACATCGCATCTCACAATCTGAACTCCATCGAATAGTGAAATTTTATTAATTTTTATTATCTTTCTAATTAGCTTACAGCTCATCAATGCATATCGTAATTGTAATTTCAGAGTATTTTAGTTGATGAACCCTTTCAAATAAAGATTTTCTTGAATTGTATTTATTGTAACTAAAAATTAAAATTTTTAAATATAAAACTAAGCAATAAAACAACAGGACCAGATGGATGAGTGAATAAGTATATTAAATTTAAGGAGACCCTATTGTCTCAAAAATAATCTGATTGTAAACAATAATGTGATAGTCTGATATAATATTAATATTAATCTGGTTGCAATATTTGTGTAAATTAAAAAAAAAACTACTCTAAAGGCAGCGTCCTTTAAAATATAACACACAATATAAAAAAAAAACAAAAAGGTACAAGTGTCGTTTTCATTAGGCACGAAAAAGCATCTCATGCGTGGAAGCCGATTCCGCCATGACCCATGAGTCCCGACTTGCTATTCACTTTAACAAGAGTTCTGCTATTTGTCCCGGGTCAAACCCCTGGTCAAATCCCGAAAGCAATAAACGACGACGTTTCAATTAAGCCAAAACGAAGACGTTTCAATTAAGCCAAAACGACGTCGTTTTAGCTGGGCAAAATTGTTACAGCCCCAGCCCAAATTGCTCCCTCTTTCTCTTCGTCTCACAGCCTTTCTCCTTCTATTTCTCTGTAAAACCACTGCTTTCTCTTCCCCTTTTTTTCACAGCCACCATCACGCAGGGTTCCATCACACATACCCAGCCATCAGCCATGCGAAACTGGATGTTGTTATGGAACGATGAAAATTGTACACATCACAACCAAAAAAAAAAATAAAAAGATGACAATTAAGTAATCATCAAACTCACCATCACAAAATTTTGGATCCCAAACGAAATTGGACCAAAAATTCATTAATGGCTACGCAGCATCAAAAAGAAAGCAAAGCAATCCTTCTTAACGATTTACAGTCCCATTACATCATCATCATCATATGTTATCTCTATATATTTTCAAGTTCTTTTTTTCCCCTTTTCTATTTAACTTTCTCGTACTTTTCTTTTTTCCATAAAAAGTCCTTATGATCATTCTGTGATCTGTGGTTACTGCAAGTAGTTGCCGTTGTGAATGAGCTAGATACGACTAGGATTTCCATGAGCATAATAACCATGATGAGGATGGTGAGCTGCAATATGCTTGGCAGCTGATGACAGAAGTTGATCGAGCTGTTGTTGTTGATGATTTTGGCGATGAGGAAGCCGATGATGATGATGATGAAGAAGTTGGTGAAGAGATTTTTTTGGGTAGTGAAAGGAAAGCTCTGATCTTTAAAGAAGATGGAGGTGATGCAACACGATCGTATTCCTCGATAAGATTTGCCAGATCCTCATCGAAGGTGATCGAAACCAAAGCGTCAAGAGAAACAGAGAAATAGAAGGAGAAAGGGGCTGTGAGAGAGAAAGAAAATGAAACGACGTCGTTTTAGGGAGAATGAAAATAAAAAAATGAAATCAAACGGCGTCGTTTTGGTTTACTGTCGGGGTTTGACCCGGGGCAAGTAGCATTTTCCCTTTAACAATTGTCATTTGCACAGTGGCATCACCCAGATAATTAAAAGTCCCCCTGTAGCTTCCGTAGTTGTCTCTCAACAGCGAACAACATCTCAACACATCTCCTCTCTTTCTTACTTCCATGTCTTTTATCTTGTCCCAACAGAAAGTCTTTTTTTTTAATTTTTTAATCACTCTCTCTCTTTCTCTGACTAAACAACATCTGAGTTCTTGAATCTTGATCCCCTCCAAAAGGTAAGCTCCGATCAACTCTTCTTTCATTTTGGATCATGTTGTTAGAATCATTTAATTTTATCAAAAGGGTATCTTTTTCTTCATACAAGTATGTGTATTTGTTTTCGTTGGAGATTTTTGAGTTTTGTGAGTGAATAGGATGGTGGTTAAAAGCTAAGAGAAGACGATTGAAATGTTGATAAGTTAAATTAAATGTTTATTGGACGTTCAATTTCCTAGCTGCCCTTTTGTTCGGCTGCCATGAAAATGGAATGAAAATTAAGAAAGATTGGATATTGGGATTTTTTGGTTTCTGGCTTTTTCTGCCTATTTATGGAATGATGAAGAATTCTGGGTTTTTATTTGTTTTGGCGGTTATGTTTCTAATAATGGAAAGTTCTGTTTTCTTTAAGCTTAGTCAACTGGTTGTGTCAGGTATTTAGATAGGCTCTGTGAAGTAGAAAAGAATTATTGGTATCTTGATAATTGTAATGATTGAGAGTTGAAATTTTTGGTTCTTGTGATTTTGGTCTGTTTTGGAATGGATAATTCTTCGGGTTTGGGGGCAGGTTTTGTCGGGTCAAAATGTGGGGTTATTGGATCTTGAATCATCAATTCCCAGAAACCAACAAAACCAGCTGGGCCATCCATCTTTTAGCCGGCTGCATCAAATGAATATGATGCATGTTCTTGAAAATGATCACCACCACATCGGGCTACTGGAAGTGAAAGGGTCAAGCAGGAAAGGATTACCGATGAATTTTGGTAGAGGGAAGATGGTCAGTCCAATCAATGCCTCAAATAATGGCAATACAAGTGAAGAAGATGAACCTAGTTATACGGACGAAGGAAATGGTGAAAACTCCAATGGAGGAAGGGATAAAAAGGGATCTATGTGGCACAGAATGAAATGGACAGATAATGTGGTTAGGCTTCTTATAGCTGCTGTTGCTTGTGTGGGGGATGATGGTACGATTGATGGTGTAGAGGGGCTTAAGAGGAAATCTGGAATTTTACAAAAGAAGGGCAAGTGGAAAACAGTTTCAAAGATAATGATTAGTAAGGGTTGTCAAGTTTCACCACAGCAGTGTGAGGATAAGTTTAACGACTTGAATAAGAGGTACAAGAAGTTGAATGATATTCTCGGTAAGGGATTAACTTGTCAAGTGGTAGAGAATCCTGCTCTTATAGACACAATGTCATGCTCACACCTCTCAGCAAAGGCAAAGGATGATGTGAGAAAAATTCTGGGCTCAAAACACTTGTTTTATAAAGAAATGTTTGCTTATCATAATGGGAAAAAGATCCCAAATTGCCACGACATTGATCTACAAGCTTGTTCTGTACCTTCAGACAGGTCTTCAAAAGGAAACGACGAGTCAGAGGAGGAAGAAGCCGACCGGAACAACGACACTGATGATGATGAGTCAGATAATGAAGATGATCGTAATGATGATGAGGATGAGGGGAGAATGGCTGAGATTGGCGAGAGAGGGAAGGGGAATGAAGAAGATGGCCATTCATGGCCGCAATCTGCTGGCCGGGGTGTCTTTGAGATGGAAATGGCTAGGATTTTTCAAGACCCCTCAAAGTCAATGTGGGAGAGAATGGAGTGGATTAAGAAACAGAAGTTGGTACTTCAGAATCAAAGAGTCAGCATTCAGGCTCAAGCTTTTGAGCTTGAGAAACAACACTTAAAGTGGCTAAGATATTGCAGCAAGAAAGACCGGGAACTGGAGAGGTCAAGGTTGGAGAATGAGAGGATAAGATTAGATAATGAACAAATGATATTGCACCTGAAACGGAAACAATTTGAGTTAGATTTAAGGAAGACAGAAGTATCCTTAGAACCCACTTCTCTTGGAAACAGGGATAGGGATAGAGATCAAATTGATTTGGGCAGGCATCAATAGGTCCTCTACTAAAGCCTGGAGATCTGAAGGTTTGCGGCAGGCACCATGGTGTACTTTGTCTAATAATTCTGCACAAAAAACTTTTAACTGCTTAGTCACACTAACCTTGTTCGTCATTGGTATTTCTTTACATTAACATGCACGGTACTTGTAAGTTGTTTTTGAGCTTTTGATGAAGTTTAAGAATTAAGCATTAGCATTTTACCCTGTACCTCTTTGATGTCCAGATTATGCAATAGATAACTCTTATGCCTATCTATGGTTTAATAGGCCTTCAGTTAATCAACCACCCTTCTGGCAATACCTTCTTAGGTTTTGGAAGGGAGAAAAAAAAAAAAGTATATATTATGAGATTGTTGCCATTACTTCTGGTAATAGTGGTTTGTGTAGTCGACTTCACAAGCCAACAATGATGTTGGAGAGTATGGAATCACTGCCACACAGATCAAAATTTTTCAAGTTTTGTGTTCATTTGTCAATTTTAGTAAGATTTCAAGATGTTATATATAATTAATTGTATGTTTATTAGCTAATCCCGGGATTATATACAGTATTAGCTTATTTGAGCATGCAACTATGGATGAGAAAATTTGATGAGCATTCTAATGGATGTGGTATAATCATTTTCTTGGAAATATCATTGTAAACATCCATCTTTAGCATTTTTTTTTTAAACCCAGATATGGATGTTCAGTTGTTCACGCGTATTGTATATTTGTATTAAAATCAATGGTGAATCCTTCACTCATGATAAATTAATTGTCAAAGTTGTATTCTCCAAAAATTATGGGCCAATTCAAATTTCAAATGGAGAAATTTCCGAGTGAAAATTAGATGTTTCCATTCTTAATCAAAATGTTGAAGATTTTTCCATTCTTATTCGAAATGTCCAAATAATTAACTTTCTTAATCATTTTTTTCAAATTTCAAATGGAGAAATTTCCGAGTGAAAATTAGATGTTTCCATTCTTAATCAAAATGTTGAAGATTTTTCCATTCTTATTCGAAATGTCCAAATAATTAACTTTCTTAATCATTTTTTTCAACCAAATCTCCATCTCTGCATACTTTTCGTTGTCAAAAACTAGTACCACACATGCAATGACATATAATATGATTAACACTTTAACAGAGCAAAAGAAAACGAAAACAGCAACGCAATAAATAAAAAGAAAATAAAGTAAAAATTTTAGTATCTTTCATTTTCATGCAACCAATCATATTACTTCAAATCAATTGTTATGAATATGCAATAATTTATTTTCACTCTATTAATCATGGAGAAAAATTTACTGTTAAACAGATTCATGTAAATACTCATTCATTAAGTGGATGATAATTTTGAATTGGCTAATTTACCCTTCACAAACTGATGATATATGTACAAGAGACTAGCATTACGGATTTTTTTTTCTTTTTCTTCTCATTATCCCATTGCTCAAGTCAAAGTCAAATTTTTGCCTAAAGTAATTTCCCAATCACATCATGCCACCTCGTACAAGCCACGTATCTCAAAAACACTTGCTATAAATCCATGCAAAGATCAATGTCTCTTAATTTCTCTTCTATCTCATATTTTTCTCTTCACAAAAACTCTGTGAGCCTCTAAGATTATCAAAGAGCCTTTTAGTTTTTATTTTTTATTATTATTTTGACTCTATATTTAGTTCATTGCATTGGCCGAATCGCCTGGTCTATTTGTGATGTGTGTTTCACATAAAATTGTTCTGGTCTTGCTTTTATTTCGGGCCTTTTTTTTTTTATTCAACACCTTCTTTGATTTTATTATAAACCCACTTTCAAGCTTCTCTTTCAGATCTCTCTTTGCTCATTAGTTTCCTTAGACCTTTACTCTTCTTTCTTGTATATTTTTTTTTCAGGTCAGCGTGATTCATTTATGCCTACAAAGATTTATATTTATGTCTAGTTTATTGTCAATTTTTGAAATATGCTAGTTTATATATGTTTCTTGAGATTTTCTAATATTGAAAATTTGTACAAAGCTAAATATTCGATTGCAAAATGTACAACATTTCATGTTTATAGCAAACTGTAAACTGAAAGAACAAATGTCACTTATACAATGATTGGTGCAAATAAATAGTTGTAAATTATTTTTGGTGCAAATATATTTTATGGGTTCGCACTGGATCAAGATTCTATAGAGGATTTGATTTGATCATTTAGGTTTAAATTCTAATCTTAATCTTAATTGATTAATAGATTTTCAAATGATACGGTAGCAATTTGAATACCTCTTGATATGTGATTTGCCACATGAATTTTCTCGAATTTATAGTAGTGTACTTGAAAGTTCTGTGACGTGTTTGAGATTCTTGTTTTGTGACATGAAATTATCTCTGTCCTTCAGTTTAAAGCATTCTTGATTATTCTACTTACAGCTCTCGTAATTTTCAATTTTTTTTTCCTGCATGTTGACAGTTTATATTTTGGAAGTAGTAATAATGGCGGAGAGTCACCAGCAACCGTCAGTTATGCAAAAGGTAACAGGACAGCTCTATCTCAAATCCTCTCTTAGCCAAGACATTGTTCAAAATCGGTATGCCGGTTTCCAAAAGCCTGCTGCTCTGCCTCAGAGGCATTTTGCCTATGGCAACTACTCTAACGCAGCATTTCAGTACCCGTTAGCACAAACGTGCCGCGCCTCCTCTGATCTGTCACTTATCGCCTCAACTGCGTCGCCTGTGTTTGTTCAAGCCCCGTCAGAGAAAGGCTTTGCTGGCTTTGCCGTTGATTTTCTCATGGGTGGAGTTTCTGCAGCAGTGTCCAAAACTGCCGCTGCTCCTATTGAACGCGTTAAGCTCTTGATTCAAAACCAAGATGAAATGATCAAGGCAGGCAGGCTCTCTGAACCCTATAAGGGAATTGGCGATTGCTTTGGCCGTACAATTAAGGATGAAGGGTTTGCTTCATTGTGGAGAGGGAACACAGCCAATGTCATTCGTTATTTCCCCACTCAGGTTTTTGTCAAGTGTTTGATATAATTGTATTTGTTATCTTCATTTTGCTTCATTGTGTTTGCTTATGTTGTTATATTTGTCATTGCTTCTTTAGGCCTTGAACTTTGCATTCAAGGATTACTTCAAGAGACTGTTTAACTTCAAGAAGGATCGCGATGGTTACTGGAAATGGTTTGCTGGCAACTTGGCATCTGGTGGTGCTGCTGGTGCCTCTTCTCTGTTCTTTGTCTACTCCTTGGATTATGCGCGAACCCGCCTTGCTAATGATGCCAAGGCCGCAAAGCACGGAGGGGACCGACAATTCAATGGCTTGATTGATGTCTACAGAAAGACTTTGAAAACAGACGGTATTGCAGGGCTTTACCGCGGGTTCAACATCTCATGCGTTGGCATCATTGTGTATCGCGGTCTGTACTTTGGCATGTATGATTCTTTGAAGCCTGTGATCCTCACCGGAAAGTTACAGGTTAGTGTAAAAACCATTTAGTTGCGTGGCAATTGGTGGACTGGTTGAACTGTCAGGTGTTTGATATAAATGTTGGCAATGTGATTGCAGGATAGCTTCTTTGCTAGCTTTGCTCTCGGTTGGGTTATCACCAATGGTGCTGGCCTTGCCTCGTATCCCATTGACACCGTTCGCAGAAGAATGATGATGACATCTGGTGAAGCCGTGAAGTACAACAGCTCACTTGATGCATTCTCTCAGATTCTCAAGAATGAGGGGGCAAAATCACTCTTCAAGGGTGCCGGTGCGAACATTCTCCGAGCCATTGCTGGTGCCGGTGTGCTTGCAGGGTATGACAAGCTTCAGATGATTGTTTTCGGAAAGAAATATGGTTCCGGAGGAGCCTAATTAATATGATAATTAATGATGTTGATGAAAATCTTGAGATTCATTCATTTTGAGTATTCTTCATTCAAGGGATTCATTTTCCCATGCATTGTTGCTTTTACTAATGATTTTTTTTTCTCCTTTGCCATAATTGTGATGGTTGAAACTGTTGTAATCCCAATTCATCAATTTTTCCACTTTTTTATTACATGTTTAGATCAAATACCTTATTGATCCTTCACTTTCCCATTTCTTTTTAATTTTTATGCGCATAAATAAAGTTTTAAATTTTGTAAAACATCTTCAATTGCATCAATACTTGATATAATATTTACTTATGAATGACAAAAGAGGTAAACAGTCCAGAATTAAACTCACATTTTAAATACGTAAATCTGATGAGTTGAGATGAAAGCCCAAATAATTAATTTGATTTTTAGTTTAATCTAAAAATAAAAAAGATAAACAAATTTCCACAATAATAATTGTTATAAATAAATAAATAAAATGAAATAAAAAAAAAGAGAGAAAATCCAAAGACAAGCATTCAAAACATAAATCATCAGCAAGTAACGCTCTTTCCCGCCAAACGACATAAAAACACACGCGAAGCACAAAAAGCTGATGAACATTTTCAATGCCATCAATCTCAAATCAATACATTTGGTTAAAAACCCTCTTTTAAAACCTCTTCGTTACTTGCTATGCTTTCTTCACACTCGCTCTCTTTCTCCTCACAAAGAGGAACCCACAAATTGGAACACGACCCACGTATTTGTTCTTCAAAACCCACTTCTATTTTTACTAGAACAATGCAAATCTTTATCCCAATTGAAGCAAATCCAATCCCAAATGACCATCACTGGCTTGATCTCACATGGGTTTGCTTCAAGTCGCCTTATTGCGTTTTGTGCAATATCTGAGTCAAAGAATCTTGATTATTGTACAAAGATTTTGTTTAATGTACAAAACCCTTATTCGTTTTCTTGGAATGTAGCTATTAGAGGGTTTTTAGAGACTGGAAAGATGAGAGAAGCTGTTGATTTGTATAAGCAAATGTTGAGAAATGGTGGGACTAGGCCTGATAATTTTACTTACCCTTTGTTGTTCAAAGTTTGTGCTAGTTTGGGATTGAGGTTTTTAGGTTATGAGATTTTTGGGCATGTTTTGAAGCTGGGTTTTGTTGTGGATATGTATGTGCATAATGCTGTGATTCATGTGTTTGTTTCATGTGGAGATTTGGGGCTGGCATGCAATGTGTTTGATGAAAGTTGTGTGAGAAATTTGGTTTCTTGGAATTCCTTGATTAATGGGTTTGTCAGGAGTGGGTTTCCAGGAGAAGCTATTAGGCTTTTTCGAGATATGCAATTGGAGAGAGTTGAGCCAGATGAGGTGACGATGATTGGGGTGGTTTCGGCATGTGCTCAGCTAGAGGATTTGAATCTTGGGAGAGAGATTCATTGGTATATTTCTGAAAGTGGGTTGACTTTGACTGTTCCACTCGCAAATGCGCTCATGGATATGTATGTGAAGTGTGGGAAACTTGAGGTAGCCGAAGAAATATTTGATAGCATGGTGAACAAAACGGTTGTGTCATGTACCACAATGATTGTGGGATATGCCAAATTTGGGTTTTTGGACATAGCTAGGAAGATTTTTGATGACTTGCCAGAGAAGTATGTTGTGCCATGGAATGCCATAATCGGAGGTTATGTCCAAGGCAAGCGTAGCAAGGAGGCTTTGGCTTTGTTTCATGAAATGCAAGCTACTGGCATAAAGCCAGATGCAGTGACCACGGTTCATTGCCTATCTGCTTGCTCACAACTTGGAGCCCTCGATGATGGAGTATGGATTCACCGTTTTATTGAAAAAGAAAATTTTAATTTGAATGTTGTGTTAGGAACTGCATTAGTTGACATGTATGCCAAGTGTGGGAACATCGCAAAGGCCCTCCAGGTTTTTCATGAGATGCCTGAAAGAAATTCTTTAACCTATACTGCCATTATTGGGGGCTTAGCCCTTCACGGGAAAGCGCTTGATGCCATATCTTACTTCTCTGAAATGATTGGTTTTGGGTTGATGCCAGATGAGATCACTTTTCTTGGGATTTTATCAGCTTGTTGTCATGGAGGGTTGGTAGATGAGGGTCGTAAGTATTTTGCCCAAATGAGCTCCATATTCAGATTGTCCCCTAAGCTTAAACACTACTCATGCATGGTGGATCTTCTAGGTAGGTCTGGTCTATTGGAAGAGGCTGAGCAGCTTATCAGAAGCATGCCAATGGCAGCAGATGTTGTGGTGTGGGGTGCATTGTTTTTTGCATGTCGACTGCATGGAAATGTTTCAGTTGGAGAAAGAGCTGCTATGAAGCTGCTTGAGTTAGATCCTCAAGATAGTGGAATTTATGTATTGCTTGCTAATATGTATAGGGATTCAAATATGTGGGAGGAGGCTGGGAAGGTAAGAAAAATGATGGAGGAGAGAGGTGTGGAGAAGACTCCTGGTTGTAGCTCGATTGAGGTTAACGGCCTTTTGTATGAATTTATTGTTAGAGACAAATCCCACCCTGAATCGGAACAGATTTATGACTGTTTAGTTCAGTTAACAAGACACTTTGAGTTTTCTGAATAGATCCCTGATGTTCCTCCCTATGGAGATGACTTTCTCTCAAGCTTAGAGCTTGAAAACCAATTGTCTGCCTTACATTGCCTGTGAGAGAGTCAGAAAGCTGTAATTGCTCAGCATGATTTACAGTGGAAACTGCCTCTCTCATATGGGAAAATGGTTAGTGCCAATAACGAGGCAGCTTTCATTAAAATCAGGAAAGACCAAGCAAAGCGAGAGAAGAAAGAGGACTATTTATCCTGGTGGGATCCATACTCTTTGGGAGCTCTGTGTTCGTCAACTTTTATTAGCTGGTGCAAGTTGCCTAGGTTTTCTAGTTGTCAACCACAAAACTTTAAAAGGCCTCGCAATGGTAATAATCAAGATGGTTCATATATGAAGCTGCTTTAGTGACAAAGAGCTTGTAGATGTCACTCATTGATTCTAGTAAGAACTAAGAAGGGCAGCCTTTGGCACTGTTTACAAAATGTTCTTGGAAATGGGGTATGATAATCTTGTTCCAGTAAAGAGGCTATAGAGTGTTTCAAGATAATGAGAAGGAATTCAAGTTTAAGTGAACATAACTGGCCAAACACATCACAAGAATGTGGTTCTTAATGATTGGGCTTGTGACTGCCATCAGGAAAAGACTGTAGGTGCTCAGGTTGAAAATGACTTGGAGGCCAAGATTAACATGAATATGCTGCAAGGGTTTGTAATGATTGCCTTATGGTGCATTCAAGAAAGGTTATAAAGATGCCCGAAGGAGTTGTTGAAGTACTCATTCCCCCGTGCCCGTGGCTATTTAACTTCCCAGCCGCTCTAATGTAGTGTCTCGTCTGAACTAGATCTTCCTGTTAAAACTATTGGGTTTGTTGTTACTGCAATGTTGCTACTAAAAGACCTCAACAAATAAATGGAGCGTGCCTAGTTGGTCAAATTATGTGCCTCATAGTATGTTGATAAGTCCAATTCCCAGACGGTCTATGGATCCAAATATATTAGGGCCTGTCCTAGTCCCATACCTTCTTCAAGGGACGGTAAGGTTGTACTTTGTAGTCTTTGGATTCAGTTCACATTCCCCAACCACTAAAGCTACTGTTGTTGTCCGCATTTGGAATCTCATTGAGTTTTCATGTGTGTGTATATATATTATTTAACTCAAAGGAGATGCTACCTTACATTAGAACGTAGGCAAACCCTTGACTTAATGGTAATATAATCTCTTCCACAACAGAGTTTGAATTCGAAACCTCTAATTTTCAACACGAGATTTTATCACATGAAATACATACATGTTTATGTATATATTTAAATAGAAATAATTTTTTACTGACTTGGAATGAAAAAAACACATGGTGTATTAGTAAGTTTTTCTATTCACACGAAAAAGAAAATCAAAGTGTGTATTCAAAAAATAAACTTGAAAAATGATTTCAAGACCTCATAATTTTAGAAGCCTCAGAGTGGCACGCGGGTCTTGACTCTTGAGCTTATGATGACAGACAGACACGTAATGTCGCTCTAGTCTTTTAGTTGATGCCAAGCAATCGAACAATACCGAGAGCCCAAAAGTGGCTCCAATATTTACTGAGTCGATGTCAAGTGATCAAACTGTGACTATCAATTAGTCCACAGCAGTTAGCAGATAAGATTCTCTCATTGTTCCAGAATTCATGGATCCGACGATCAAATGGGTGAGACTACGGTGCATCAGCTGCATCGCACATTCGCCGGTTAATAACATTTTTGTTATTGGATGACACTGTTTTCATTCTATATACGATAAAAAAAAAAAAAAAAAAAAACTAATGATCCGTAGCAAGATCAATGATGGGTGGTTTTGTGTTATTGTGCACCCAACAATTTGATGAGAGTCCTAGTAATGGAACTTACGCGCAAATGTTAACTTTTAAAAGGAGTGAAGACAACAAGGAAGGAATAAGAGGGAGGG
The DNA here is from genome assembly GCA_030444775.1 of Atalantia buxifolia. Taxonomy (NCBI): domain Eukaryota; kingdom Viridiplantae; phylum Streptophyta; class Magnoliopsida; order Sapindales; family Rutaceae; genus Atalantia; species Atalantia buxifolia. The sequence goes on along the minus strand of CM059832.1, from coordinate 29,509,054 downwards.
GTCATGATAGGTGCTTGCTTGCACGCCAGGTTTTTAGTTTCAATTGATTCTCACGAATGATGATCAGTTTTAATTATCCAAGTTCATGCTTTTGCTTTGCTGGTTGCTTGCTTGCTTGCTTGTCATTTCATTCTCCTTCTCACATGGCTGACAGCCTTTTGCCTTTTATAGCCCCCAGAAGCACACTGATTGCATCAGCTATGGCATACACATAGGCTTAGCTTAAAATCATTGGACCAAACAAAATTATGGGGATGTCCAAAACCACTTTTTGGCTATGTCGGGTCTTGTGGGTCTGCTTCTTTGTTTCTCAAATATATATATTTTTTTTCAATAAAATACTCCACTTTTTTAATGGGTTATTTTTGTTCGGTTTTTCTGGAAAATTTTGTCTCTGAAACTATTTTAGGTCGGAATAATAGTTGTTCTAAATATTTAAAAGCATGAAAAATTCATCACTTACTTACTTACACATGAAATGAAATGAATTGAAGTTCTTTTCATATGTCTTGAAAGAGAAATGGGTTGTCACTCATGTAGAAGATTCTAATAAAAAAATTTAATGTTCTTAGTTTCTACGATAAAAACAAGAGTAACTATCATCACATGTGAAATGATTATGTCACACACTAATTAATAGCCCACGTTTGTACATTGTAATGATTTTCTACTAAATTATAGCCCACGAGAATTGATTTTATTTAACAACAGCTTAATTAACATGATTGAAAACTCTTCATCTCATCCTTAAGATGAAGAATTCGAGTCTTCCTATTGCTTCGGATCCCAATAAAACAAAATAGATTGTGTTTGATTATTGTTGTTATGTATTATAGATAATATCAAAAGCCAGCTAAGCCAATGTTTCTCTTTTAATAAATGTGTTAGTGTAGATTGATTCTAATCCAAACCAATCTCAACTGACACCAACCTCTTTTTGATGGGTTCAGGTGGCTTTGGTGATCTTTTTACCAATATCACATGCTTCATTTTCCTATCACAACTCAACCACTAACTCAAACCCTAACCACCATTTCTAATATTTGGTTCCAAATTTATATATGCCCATGGCTCAAATCTTTATGAGCCTCTATTTCTAAATCTTTTTTTTTTTCCCAGTTTGTTTAATGATTGAATGGTTTGATTTTTGATTCTATTATGACTGAGTAATTATATATCCAACACTACATATTGATTCAATGGTGGAGATACATTCTCTTTTGGTAATGATATGTTTGAATGTTGAGATAAATTGGGAACAAATTGAAATCGAACATTATAACATAATTAAAAAGAAAAGTATCAATTCCATTGTTTAGTTGAAATGCTAGGACTTCCTAATTTTTAATTGTAAATATTTCAATGATCGATGTAATAAAAATTAACCCTAACCATCTACCCAAAAAAATCTTAAAAAGAAGTTATATTTCGAGTCATATGATTCTTTTCTCATGATATTTAAAATGAAATTTCTTTTTTTTTTTCTTGATTTAAAGTCAAAATGTAAATTACTAAGAGTTTGGGAAATTGAAAATGCAAAAACAATAGGCCTCACAGAAGAATTTATATTTGAGATAGTCCTAAATGTGCATAGTCAACATAAAATAAACTATAAAACAATAACTTTAATTCAATAAATTACAGTGTTAATTAATTAGGTCAAGACTCAAGGGCTTGACTGAAATTGTTGGTAAAAATTAATGAAGAATAAATTTTTTCAGTTAATGATATTTATTATTATACATAAAAACAAAAGGTTCCACATGTGACCAATTATACTATTTACAGCTACTGGTATTGGTTTGGTCACCTATAATATATACTCAAGCAGCCCGCCTACAGTACACATGTTAACACTTGGTTGGGTTAGGTGAATATTCATATAAAATATTTTTCCTTTACTAAATTATAGTCATTTTCCAATTTGGTTTCCAATTGGTTCTCTTTTTAAATGATAGAACCATTTTGATTAAAGGTGGTAAAATAATTCCTTTTTTCAAATAAAATGGTCTTAATTTTTTTTTTTAATCAAAGGTAGAGAATAGACAATACTCCAATAAATTTTTTAACCAACACTTATACAGTATTCGAACATGATTGAACAACAAAAACAATTAATTGAAAACTACTTGTTCATGTCCCTCGGGGCATTTTTTTAAAAAATAAGTTTCTTATGAAACTAATTCGCAGCGCTTTTAATTCAAAAAATCTTTTGAAGACGAATATTTTATGAAAAATATATCTAATTATTTATGAAAAATAAAATATTTTTTCTGTTTTAATTTTTTTTCAAAAAAAAAGAATACAATAAGGTAGATAATAAACAATAGAGATCCCGACTTAATTGAGTGGATTTCAATTTCATATAAATTTCTTTACCGAGCTACCTAAATTCAAATTCATTAAAAAAAAAAGTAATTATTTTAGATTTTGTACCACCTTTTATCTTTTTAAAAAACAGAAACAACAGAATAAACTATAAAGGTACCTACCTATCGAACTTTTAAAACTGGTAGGCTAAAGCGTATTTTCATGCAAAATCTTAGGTTAAATTGATATTATCCCACACTGATTTATATTATCCTATAGCGCGAGACACGCAATCATTTCTCATCCAACGGAGTTCGCGTGTCCTCAAGGCCACTGCAGAAAGCAGCCACTAGGCTAAATTCTAGTGGTGAGACTGATAACTTTGTAATTGTGAGTTCATCAATTTAGACTCTCATAATGTAAAAAATAATTTTTTTTTTAATTTAAGTAGAAAATAATTTTTTTTAAATGTGAGTAAAATAAATATCTTTTCAATATTAAAAAAGATAAAAATTTAAGCATGTTCTATAAGAATTAATATAAATTAATTTTAATAATAATTTAATTTATAAATATTAATTATAATTTTATATAATATAAATTATATTTTTAAATAATAATATCATGTAATTAAAAAAAATTACTGTATAAAGCGCCACATTTAATAAAGTTACGAAAAGAAAAAAGAAAATTTAAAAAATCAAAAAATAACAAAAGCTGAGAAGGAGCAGCCATTCGCTTCTAAAGCCATCAGTGAGCTCTTCGGAAGTTACCAGTGTCGGTTCTTTCTCTTTATTTTCCAAAGAATCTCTCTTTCTTTTAATTTCTTTTCATTTTTTTAATGAGTTTTTTAAGATATATTACCAGATATATCAAATAGGCCCCTAACCTGAATGACTAAATTACTTTTTTAATATCGTATTTTAACAATATAAATGTAAACTGTATCGTGTTCTGGTGGCTATGACCCAAAAACTTAGACTCATTAATGCTAGTAACAAGTTTGTTACTGTGCTCTATTTTTTAAACATAATACTACACATCTTAAATTTTTTATTTTAAAAAATCATTATAAATAATGTGTCATTAATTAATTAGTCGATAATTCTTTACAAGATTCAAATAAATTAATTATATTATCTCATCAATTAATTGATAAATAACACATCATTTAAAATAATTTTTTAAGATAAAAAATTTAGAATATATAATATTACTGTTTTTTAAATTGTCAAATTCATTTTAATTTTTATTTATTAAAATTACTGTTATATTCCTTAATTTCATTACTCTAAATAAATAACACATTTTTTTATTTGATCGTCCTATCTATCCGGTGGATACCGGCTTAAACTCTAAAGTACGAGCTTGATTATTGTTTAACACTTATTTTTTAGTAATTTCAATTTCGGTTTTGGACATATTTGATAAAAATTAAAATACTATGTATTATATGTGAAAAAGAAAAAACTTAGGGACTTCATTAATTAATTGTTTATATATATTGACAGTGTTCCATTTATCGCTCCCCCTTGATCCACTGGCCCATTGTTTTCTCTCTCTCTTTCCTTTACATTTTCCCGAGAAAATTTCTCACTCACCGAAAGCGAAATTTTCTCGGCGAGAATTTTGTTTCATTTGACTCTTATAACTTCCGGAGTTCGAATTTGTGCAAATGAGGTACTTGAAATGTTCATTTTCTGTTTGGTTCCTGAGAAAAAATTGAGATAATGAGATCTCTTTCATTTCAGATGCTCAGATAAGAGCAAAAACTCACATTAAGTAAACCTAAATTGTGTTTGTTTTGAACTTCTTTTGTTTCTTTTACTTTCCTTGCATTTTCTCGGCTACCAAACATAAGATTAGTTTTCTGTTATGGATTCTGAAAGTGAAAAAAAAGTCAGCTTAATTAGTCAAATTTTTAATTTTTTCTTTAACTTTTTCAATTTATTTTCTTCATTTTCTCGAGAATCAAACAGGATAAGTCTTTTGATAATCATTATGTGCTAAATTGCTGAGATTTGTTAAATCAATGTCTTAAGCAATGCAAGATGGATAAACTTCTGTGATTTTGTAATGCTGTAGTGTTGAAGTTAAGTCGTATAATAAGCTTCTGGAATTTACATTAATTTTTTTTTGACATTTCTTTTGCAGGTCGGAAACTAATTGAAAAACAATTGATTGATGTCCGAATTCGTGTTTTGAGCAAATCTCAACTATTAAATCTGTGAAAGATCAGGTTTTTACATTCAATATTCTGTTTATTTTTTCACCTTTAGTGTAATTATGTTATTTTTGTAACTGTTAATTTGATGTTTCCTGCAGTTGGTGGTTTAGAAATGAGTTGGAATCCGCATATTGAGGTTCATTACTATAACACCAGCTATCCTTATAACAGTGCTGGAAGCTTTATGGAATATTTTGAAGGTCTTACATATGAACATGTTAATTTCATTTTTGATGGTGCTTCGCATGTTCAGGTACCATTTTTATGATGATCACTGATTTTTATTTTTGTAAACATGGTTGGAATGATTAATGATACTGTTTTATTTGCTTTGAAAAGTAACTGGATCCAACTTTTGTAAATTTATGCTGTTAGTTGATAAGGGTTGTTACGTTTTCTTAATGTAGATGTGTAAGAAAGCACCGCTTATTTGAATGAATGGTTTGGACTATTTGTATTGTTACAATATTAAAAATTTAAAATTGTGTTAGTTGAAAAGGTGTTTTTCTTGTCTTGTGCAGGAGAGTGTTTACCCCTCGACACATACGAGTTTTTACAAGTTCGGATTATCTGATTACGGAAGTAATTCATATTATGACTATGGTCATCCTTATGAGGTCAATTATCATGAACCACAGAACGATGAATACAGAAGGCCGTTGGAGAACACTTCTAGATCAAACAATGAGCAGACTGCAGCTGTAAATGCAGTACCGGAAAGTAATACGAATACTACCACACGTGAGAGCTCCATAGAATGTAAGTTGTGAGGTTCATTTTGATGTGAAGTTTCAGATAGGATAATCTGCTTTCTACTATAGTCCATGGGGCCTGTTAATTGTAGAAGATTTTTCTTTTTGAATGACTATGTTCAGGCGTTCATACCAATTACTTGTATATATTAAAAGCGAGAAGATATTAACTGAGTGTATAAAATCACCGCATGAGGTAGTTCTCTCCAACAGAGTAGTATGCTGTCCAGATATTTAACAAATGATTTGTGTGTGTAAAGAATTAAACCCCAAGATTGGGGTCTGGTCATGAGTCACAATGATACAACCCATGAAGGACTTCTATACAACTGACCCCGAAAGAACAGAAGAAAATGTAACCTTAAGACCTTGACCAAGGACTTAGTCGGCTTTGCTAAGGGAGAAATCCTCAAAGAATGTCTATTGGTCACTAAATCATACTTAATGATTGCTGGTATAGCTTTTTAGTGAGATTGATCAATTTTAAAACCTTCGAACTATTATTGCATTTTTTTATTTTCTAAATCATCATGTTTTTCTTTCATGCTTTTTCTCCACTTCAAATAGAGTTCTTGAAATCTAGAAGTGCATCTTTGAAAAATATCAAATTTAAAGCTTGCATACATTTACTTTTTATGCATTTAAGAATAAATCTTTCTGCTGCTGATCTTTTGCTGAAACATTCTAGTTTAATTGGAACTAGAAAGAAATAGCAGCAGCTTTAAAGTTGTTTTGCCTTTCTTTTATCAACAATCTTAATTGCTTTCCGCTACTGAGAAGGAAGCTGGCAGAAAGTAATTTGTTTAGCCAATTTCTTTTGTTCAGGGATAAAGGATTTATTGAGTTTGTTTTAACTTGAGCTGTTTTTGCCCACTTGTTTGGTGGTACTTTTTGTATTTTAAAATTACTTATCTCCTATGCGGATGACTTTTTCCCTCAGCACTTATTTTCTCTTTTCAGGTCCACGGAGACATCATAATACTCATGAACATCAGGTATGTAGCATGTTAGTGGTCTCAGTTGAATACAAGCTGTCGATGCATGATGTGAATTTACAAATTTCCTCAAATTTCTAGCTTGAAGAGTCATTTTCCTTCTTTTACCCCCTCCCTCGGCAGACCTTCATGTTGATATCAAAATGGTTGTTCAATGTCCAAGTAGGTGCTTCTTTAATTAGGAGAGGTTAGGAATTATAAGGCGAGCACTTTCCAAGAAGCCTCGTGTTTCTTTCCGGTCCACTTAGGAGAGTAGGCTGTACTTATTCTGATATAACATAATAATCCATTCTTTTTGATTGTTGATTTTGTGTGGCCATATAATAAAACAAAAATTCGACTAAAATCTAGCATATCTTATCAGATGACCTTTTGGTTGCTAACGTGTAAAATTAATACCTCTTTAAGAATTTAGCATGCAAGTAGGAATGGGGTTGTTCGAGTTGGTTGATTGGATTGTGAAATAACCTCGAGTTGGTTGATTGGATTGTGAAATAACTTTTGTTTAATACTGTTTTTGGAAACCCTTGCAGTGATTAATAAATAACCATGCATGGAATCTATTAATGAGCCTTTAATTTTTCCACTAATTGCAAATATGCTTTGTTTCCCTATCTATGTGAAATTTTAAGTCATAATAACCTAAACCTGCATATATGCATGTTTGTGTGTCTATATATGCATGTATCTATGATTTGATTTTATTAAAACAATGAATATGTTTTATATACATTTCTAGCAAGTGTGCACCTTATCTTGCATAGGCATACATCTTTGCATTGCACCTAGGCTTGAGGAGAGTTTTGCGTCTTAACATGTTTCTTGACATTGATTGCAATTGACGTTGGTAGCAAAATTAATCAATATGCCTTGAATCCTTGGTTTTCTATTGCTTGTAGCATACATTTTTTGAGATATTGTATGTTGAGTCTTCTTATTTTAGATTATAAAGACTGAATTATACTTGGAAATAGATTCTGGAGGTTAGTTAAATCCTTTTTACTCTATCTGAACCATGCAGGTGGTTTGGCAAGACAATATTGATCCTGACCAGATGACTTATGAGGTAAGTGGTTTCTATAATTTTTCCTTGTTTACAGGTAGATATTGCACCTAGAACTTTCATGATTTTTCAACCATTTTTGGCTTTCCTGTCATTCTACGGTTAATTTATCTGCCTTGGGCAGAGCATCTTTTTCTTATTAGAATTAGAAATTTGCTGTAAGCATCCCAATTGCACTATAGCTGATTTATTTTATCATTTTGCGTAGTGCCACTTATTTCTTTCTTGAAGCACTGTTGATCATGCTGACCAGATTGTTATATGCCCTGGATTGTTGGCTGAAATTGTTCCCTAACTTGTTGCATCCTGAATACAATTAGCTAGATCTGTAGTTTGCACCAATTTATATGCCAACTGGCAAAAATGCTTAGGAGGACATCAGTACTTGTCTGCAATTAACATGATCAGCTATATTGTATTTTGTTTTTTGATTTCCTTGTGCTCCCGTATTTCCTATTTATGGAAGTCTGTAGTTCTCCTGGCAATAATTATATGTGTTAATTATATAACATATACAGTTTTCTTTTATAAAGTAAATTCTCCATGTTGACTGATTCTTCATGTTTTGAAGTTTTGGTTTCTGAACTGCAATCAGTGGTCTCTAGTTAAACTAATTTTAATTGTCTCTGATGTGAGACATTGGCCCCTCTGAAGTTGATCATTGTGCACATTTGTCCATGAAAATTTAGTTTATTACATTATTTGTGTTACACCTAGTAATTTTGTTCTGGATGGTTGCTCATGAGTAGGTTTATCCTGTGCAGGAATTACTTGAGTTAGGTGAGACAGTTGGGACTCAAAGTCGTGGTCTTTCCCAAGAACTTATAAGTCTGCTTCCCATCTCGAAATACAAGTGCGGCTTCTTTACAAGAAAAGATCAAGAAATGAGAGGTATTATTTGGCTTTCTTCTTTACAGCTATCTTGTAATTTGTGTTGCTCTTGTTTTAAAATGTGCTATCCTTTCTATTTAATGGCCTTAATTGATCTCCTTTTTCTTCCCTGCATCATGTAATATATCACTCTTTTTTTGCATTTGTTGTATTTTTACCTGAATCTTAAACATTAAATCATGCTTTTCTTTATCCCTCAGTTTGGAGTCACAGGACTTGTTTGGTTCTTTTACATAATTAAATAGAAAACATGTTTCAAAATTAATCTATTTTCATTAGCATCCTAAGAAGGGTGTTGTATGGAAGAGGGAAGCTTGGACATGGTACATGCTATTCTGGATAAACATGTGGAAGACTAATTCAGTTTTTGTGAGGTTGCAGAAATCCTCTATTCTTATTAAATAATTGGAATGAATCTGAAATCCATTGGACACCATACGTGGGCAGATAATAGATGCTAATGAAGGACATTTCTACTGAGTTGCCGTGAAAATTCTTTAAGAAATTGATGATGGGTTCCAACATTTTGCAAAAGCTAATAATAAATTGACTTAGGAATAACTACTGCACTTGTCTCTATTATTATTTTCTTTAGTCAATTATTGACTGCATTCTCATTTTTCCTTTGTGCGTGTGTGAACCCCCCTCTCTTTCCCTTTCTGTTATCACGAACCCCAGCCAAAACTAAACGTATCCCCTTGGAATTGAACCCTTGACTCCTTGCTTTCATTGCAAGAGGCCAAACCAATTATCCTGTGGGCATTTATTATTATTACATGCTTTGCTATTGCTTGTCAAAGTATCTAACTATATGGTGGATTTTTGGTGCTGACAAAGTCGTTAGTTACAAATCCATTGTAATTTTTTTTTTAAATTTTGACCAAGTTTTCGTCTTTCAATTTCTTATCTTTGAGTCTAACTTGCCACCTTGCGCTGGAAATAGATGTGTGATCTGCCAAATGGAATACAAACGAGGTGACAGGCGCATGACACTACCTTGCAAACATGTCTACCATGCTGGCTGTGGGACTAGATGGCTGAGCATCAACAAGGTAAGCAACTTGACAGTTTCAACTTTCAACGCAAACTCAAATATTTTTTTATCTTTGATTTCTTACTTGTCCGCAAGGTCACTGAACCGCATTTTTTTAATTTTCTCAGGCTTGTCCAATTTGTTACACCGAGGTGTTTGGTGATTCGTCGAAGCACTCAGAAAATAATAACCGGAGAATATAAAGAAGATAACCCAGATAACCCTCACTTTTTCTTTTCTTTGTTTCGCAAGTCTGCATCGTATAGAGAAGTTTGTTTTTCTTTTTTTTTCTCTTCTCTCTTTTCACGTAGCAAAATTGCATTAGTTTTTGTAATAAATGAAGAGTATGTGCTTCATCTACGCAAAATGGATTTGTAAGTGAGGCCAGAGATTGTATAGGGGTTTTTTGCTCATCCACATTTTACCGGTACTATATGATTGACTTTTGGTGGTGTTATTTGTTTTGGTTATAGAATTTGAGATTTCGTGTAGAACTTAGGATTGACCGTGTATTAAAAATGATCAAACAGTGAATTAGGTCTGATGATTTGATAGATTGGTGTAGATTTGCTTATTAAATTGTTTGATGAAACCGGTTTTGGTTGACAAATTGAGTTTAATGAGGTCGAGTTGTAATGACAATAATGTATTTTCTTTTTCAGTAAGCCCAAAAAAAAAAAAAAAAAGTAAAGAAGTTTTCTTTTGCAGTGGTTGAAATTTTTCTTAGGCATTATGTTTGATGGTATTTTAGACTTTTAGTCGCAACACAGGCAACTCGGTAAGTTTAAACAGTCAGATGTGTTTTAATACTCCTTTTATAATGAGATTAACAGAGTAGACAAATATTTTTGTTTTAATGTGACATTTTAATATAATAGTATCCTCATGTTGTTTTTATTCTTTAATCAATTAATAATATCTTATCATATCAGTTTGTATAAGCAATTGTGATTTTATAACTATTATTGAAATAATTTTAATAATTGTGTCTCATTTGAATTTTCACTGCATAATAGTAAAAAAAGCTTAGTAATAATTTTCAATTTCACTTTTGAAATTCTACTTTTTATCAATTTGTGAAAAGAGCAATTGCTGCTAAGTTTTATTAAACTTATAAGACCATTCTTAATCTTTAAAATCTAAAAAATAACAATATTGCAAAATTACAATACAAAAGTTTGAGTTTTAACTTCATACACATCAATTTTAAATGTGTATATGAAGGGCACAAGTGAAATGTCACATAGTAGGGACAAAAAAAATTGGTAATCATTAAGTAGTTACTCACTTTTATTTTATAGTTACTGGTATTATTTTATATTAACCAGGGGCTAAAGCTACTGAAGCCATTGTCGCTTGGTGTACATTTCTCGATAGACTTTCAGCTTATGTTATAATTGTGTGGATATGTATTTCTTATAAACGTAGATTTCTAAGTTATGCTTAAAAATTATGTGATAATTATAGAGATTCCTTAAGAAGGTTATATTCGATACTCTCCGGTTATGATATAATTGTTTGAATTTAAACTTCTTGTATATTCTATCGTTAATTGAGAAAATATATTCCAATTTCAATTGAAGCATATGCTATGAAGCACAAAAAAGATTCAACAGGCTCCAAAATACTCTTATCATTAAATTAAGAAAACATGTTCCAGTTTCAACCGAAGGAAGCTCCACGAAGCACAAATAAGATTTTGTCAAAACCCAAATCAACACGATTGCTCTCATGAAGTACCAAAAACACTTTAAAAAATTTGGGCTACTTGTATAATGCAGCGACACCCTAACAACCATTTTCTGAAACTTTCAAGTTCCAGCTTAGCAAAAGAAAATGACAATCAATGCCTTAAGCATTATAAATAAAAAATAAATTACTCCCATTTGTTGCAAAATCTTAGTCTGCACAGAACTCAACGGATGAACAAATTCCAAAATTTGTCTTTTCATAGTCTTATATAGCTATCACTGGCCTTAATTTGCAGCCAATTAACTTGTATCACCGACACAGTTGACCAGTCTTTAAAAACGCTTAGTTGTATAATTTTAATGCAAAATTGCCACCTAACACAATATAATGAAATAGGATATTACCGATTTGCAAAAATGGACATAATCTTGGTATACATTTTCATACACGTTTATCATCCTGAGAAGCTTCAAAGTTTGACATTAGAGACCTATTCGTTTGGAAAGCGCTTTCATGATAATAAAAAAATTGCTGCTGGATAAGCAATTTTAACAACTCCTTTAGACTTGTTCATGTGTTTATGTGAACAAATTTGTGAGGAACTTGGTGGGGAACCATCTTGCAAATGGTTGAACAAAAATGAAAAAAATAAAGCGTGAGATTTGGAGATTATTATTATAGCTATAATCCAGGCTGTTTTCTTCATTAAAGAAAGATATCAAAGTCACCAATGATTAGGAGGATTACTATATAAAGGGGATGCAGGTATGTTTCATAAACAAGTCACAAAACACAATTGCAAGAAATGGGAGCCTCGGAACAGCCGAGGCAATGGCCTCTATTGATTTCTTCCTTGGCATTTTTGCTCATAGCCACTACTGCCACGGCTGCTTATGAGCCTTACATTTATGCCTCACCGCCTCCACCGCCTTACTACTACAAGTCACCACCACCACCAGAGTATTCTCCACCACCACCTTACTACTACAAATCTCCACCACCACCTGAGAAGTCTCCCCCGCCACCTTACTACTATCACTCACCACCTCCACCTAAGAAGTCACCCCCACCACCTTACTACTATAAGTCTCCGCCTCCGCCAAAGGAATATCCCCCGCCACCTTACTACTACAAGTCACCGCCACCACCGGAGAAGTATCCGCCTCCACCTTACTACTACAAGTCACCACCCCCACCCGAGAAATATCCCCCTCCACCTTACTACTACAAGTCACCACCCCCACCAAAGAAGTATCCCCCTCCACCTTACTACTACAAGTCACCACCCCCACCCGAGAAGTATCCCCCTCCACCTTACTACTACAAGTCACCACCCCCACCGGAGAAGTATACCCCTCCACCTTACTACTACAAGTCACCACCCCCACCCGAGAAGTATACCCCTCCACCTTACTACTACAAGTCACCACCCCCACCAAAGAAGTATCCCCCTCCACCTTACTACTACAAGTCACCACCCCCACCGGAGAAGTATCCCCCTCCACCTTACTACTACAAGTCACCACCCCCACCGGAGAAGTATCCCCCTCCACCTTACTACTACAAGTCACCACCCCCACCCGAGAAGTATACCCCTCCACCTTACTACTACAAGTCACCACCCCCACCCGAGAAGTATCCCCCTCCACCTTACTACTACAAGTCACCACCCCCACCCGAGAAGTATACCCCTCCACCTTACTACTACAAGTCACCACCCCCACCCGAGAAGTATACCCCTCCACCTTACTACTACAAGTCACCACCCCCACCCGAGAAGTATCCTCCACCTTACTACTACAAGTCACCACCCCCACCCGAGAAGTATACCCCTCCACCTTACTACTACAAGTCACCACCCCCACCCGAGAAGTATACCCCTCCACCTTACTACTACAAGTCACCACCCCCACCCGAGAAGTATCCCCCTCCACCTTACTACTACAAGTCACCACCCCCACCCGAGAAGTATACCCCTCCACCTTACTACTACAAGTCACCACCCCCACCCGAGAAGTATCCCCCTCCACCTTACTACTACAAGTCACCACCCCCACCCGAGAAGTATACCCCTCCACCTTACTACTATAAGTCACCACCCCACCGAAGTATACCCCTCCACCTTACTATTATAAGTCTCCACCACCTCCAGTAAAGTCTCCACCGCCACCATATTACTATAAATCTCCTCCACCACCACCATACTACTATTTGTCTCCTCCACCTCCTAAAGGCTATTAAATATGGAGTGTCTTGTTGAAACATGTGTGATCTTAATTACGTAAGAATAAGAGTAAGTTTGTGAGCTTGTTCTATTTCTGATTTTTTCTTCATCAATGTTTCTGTGAATAAAAGGATTTGAGATGGTAAATCCATTTGTAAGAAGTGCTCATTTTCATTGTAAAATTTATTGTAAGCAATAAAATCTCGTAATTTAAGGTTTCATAAAAGTTATATGTGCTGCTACTTTTAATTTCAATTGTCATCTTTTTCACAACCACCAAGCGTATTGCTTCTTTATAGGCGGAAAATGCAAAGGCAAGCTTATTATTCTTTAATATTACCATTCTTGATGTGTTTATTTATTTAGTTGAAACTGTTAACAAAATGTACATAAAGCACCGCACTGCATCCAAATTTAATTTAGGATATAGACTAAGTTCATGTAATCTCAATTTTATCACATTATTAGTGGATTTCATATAAATAGCTAATTTCTCTTTTCCTTACGAATTTCGACGGGAAGGAGAATTTATTAACTAAAACAGAGAAGTGCACCTAGTAATATTTAAAGAGGATATAATGAGCACTACCTTTAATAAGGATAATGCCCATGAACAAGTACGAAAGGTTTATTCTTACTCAAATCAGATTCTACGGAGGAGCTATATTCGTACCTTTTTAACGCTTTACATATATGATTAGAGAATTATGAGGACATAAATTCCGCTATAAATTTGTTGTTATAGTTAGAGGAGTTTACATGACTGGAGAATTATACACACATAAATTCTTTGATGTCCATTTTAAATTATATTCCAAAAGGAAAATGTTTTCCGTTTATGGTTTAAAAATAGAAGTTTGGTGTTTTGTGTGTTTTTTTTAAATCTAGGTCATTCAGTGAATATTGGTTGTTAATTTACTGCCAAAATACTCGTAAGTTTATTTATTTATTCTGTAATGCAACTTTTGGGATACAGAATAATCATATAAATAAATAAACTATATTGTAATATATTTCAATTAACTTGATGAATTGTATGAAAAGAGCGTGTCATTACCTTTGATGCCTAATTAAATTTACAATATTACTCCCTATGATTTTTTTTTTCAATCATTAATTCTAACATCAACTCAATCTCCTCCCTGCTCTTATGAGTAGAAACATATGTAGAATTTTAGATTGTCTCCTCTCGCCACCTACGTGCCTATGAGCCATTTGATATTTAAGAGTTGGTGGAGTTTCTATGATATTTTGTAACTACGGCTCATCATTTCACCACGGTGGGTAACGTCATGGATTTTGTCCTCTAAAAGCTGGCACTCTAACTTAAGATGCCATGTTCTTCAGAAAGTTATTAAATAGTTAAATAGTTATATTAAATTTATTATTTATAAGAATCTCAATTAACTAGACATAATACTTAATATACATTGTTTTATTCGTGAAATTGTTGAACTATTTTCACCATTTTTCAATGTCATTTTCAGGATGAGGTATCATTTGGAATTTCATTTTCTATGGGCTCTCATTTTTTTCCCAAACCTCTTTTTTTATTTATATTTTATCAGATTAATTATTCCTTGTTTGTTTAGAAGGAGCTTTCATATTGGAAAAATACATTGCATATCTTACAAATCTATGCATCTTGACCTTTTTTTCACAAAATAATTAAAAAAAAAACCTCACCAATCGAAAGTTCAAAATGAAAAGTTTGAAGAAAAAATGGTGTGAACTAAAACAAAATATAATTTTGCCACAATCCATTAAAAAAAAAATCATTATAATATACAATTAAGAGGTAGCTACCTTGTCTTAATCAATTTGTGACAAAATTTTATCAGTGAGATATATGCAAGAGTCACCCATTGGTACAAAAGAAAATGATCAAAGTGGAAGCAAAAATGAAATCCTCAAATGTGGTGATAATTTAGATGATCTCCACTCTCCATTTGTTTTCATCTAATAAGTTAATGTTTAATTAAGGGTCTATTACTCATTTTATTATGATATTAATCAACTGCCGCCCCTTCCACTGGTTCATTATTTTTGATGGACTACAAAAGACAGACAATAAAATTCTCCAAAACTGTTGTAAGGGTAATATTGTGAAACCAAAATAAAAGCGAGGATAAGGATAATTTGAGGTATGTTTTAAGATATGAAGATTAAATAAATTCTTAACTCAAAATAAAGGGATTTATTCTTTTAAAAGATATTAAAATGTCAAGATAAATCAATAATGGAGGTGATATTCAGGGCCCTCCCCCGGCCTTTTGTGATGACATCTTAAATTAATATAAATAGTCAAAATTTTATTAAAAAAAATAAATTTGTACTTAATATTCTTTGACATAGCTAGGAATATGGCCCAATTACAGGAGACTTACATTCCATCATTCCCTAATTTCCCGTGTAACATCTTATCGGCATCACATCAGAGACGTGTTCGTTTGCACAGCCCTTTCATGAATATAAAATTGCTGCCGAATAAGCATCTAATTAAAATAATTTGTCAACGGTGTAGATTAAAATATAAAAAACGAGTAAAAGAATTTATCAATAGGATATGGGAGGCCATGGCTTCAATCGGTTTGTGCAATGGTCAATGGCATATTTTTGCTCATCGTCACCACTGCATCCACTAATCATTTGTGCATGTGAGTTGTTTTTGAGCATTTATTTTGCCCTTTAGAAGCATAAAATGTCAAGAAATGAAGTCAAGTAGCATTTTTGAAAGCTTGACTTATTGCTTCCATTCGTTAAAATTGGGCATGTAAAATTTCAAGAAAAATGGCCTAAGTGGCAAGCTTGGTGATATAATGGATGGTTACTACTCAAACCTAGCAATAAATGAATGTCCGACAAGCATTCAAATGAGTGTATAAAACCAATGAGATTAGAATATCCATTTATGATTGACTAATGAAAATATGATTCAAATATAAGGTAAATAATTCCTCACTTCATCTTTGGTTTAAATCAGGCTTGGCCCATCAGGCGGAGCTAGGCCCTGGGCCTTTTTTGAATAAAAAAAGTTGATTTTTAAGTTTATAAAGTTAATACACACATTTATATTTTAATATTTTTATTATTTGGCTTTTATAATATTAATGTGTAAATTACTATTTTTTTTCAAATGGAATAATTATCACATTTTGTACTATTAGAATATATTTCTACCTTTTTGTTCCTATAGATATTTCCTCATTTCATCTTTGGTACTAGAGTGCTGTAAAAAAACACACGATTAAAGATAAAAATGACCGTTTAACTGACAAATTAACTATTTGTATTTAAGATCTAGCTCTAATGGTAAAGATCAATTTTCATAGAATTCAAGTCCTGAGTTTGAATTTCAATTCGTGGGTAAGTTAATAATAATAATAATAATAATAATAATAATAATAATAATAATAATAATAATAATAATATCAAATTAACTAGCTTTACTTTGCAAAGGTCTTAGATAATCAATTCGTTTGAAAAATATCAAATTTATTTTTAATCAATGAAATTTTCAAGTCATTGGTTTTAGCACAAGGAATGAATTAAAAAGAGTAATGATAAATATTTTAAAATTTTATCCCAAATGACAAGACATGTAATGTGTCATTTATTAAGTGGTTGATGTTTTTTCACAAATTTTAAGTGAATTAAATTTATTATTTCACCAACCAGTAATGAATATGACATCGTTTGAGAAGGAATTTTAAGGTAAAATTTTGAAATATATATCACTACTCAATTATATATAGTATAAAAAATCTAATAGGGACCACAATTATTAAAACTCATTAAGAATAAAAAATATAAAAGTCAATTCCTAATTAGGAGAATGAAAATGTCATTCCCCTATAATCATTTCACTAGTTATTATGTAAATTTATTAATGCAAAAATTCAATAGAAAATTGGTACCTAAACCTAACGTCTTTGACATTGCTGCCATTATCACTTACAACTCACAAGAATAAAAAATTGGTATTAAATTTATTAATGTTTTCAAGGAATTTTTAGTTTGACTTTACATTTCTCAGACCCATTTGTCACATAACGCCTTAGTTCGTTAACAAAGCCCTTTCGTGTGAATATTAGAACTCTTTCATCGAATAAGCATCTTAACAACCCCTTTTTGACATACATGCATGCCTCCTTATGTAAACAAATTTGAAACATAAAAGAAAATTTCGATCGATGTGAGAGTTGGAGTATTTTATAGCTTTCGTCTTCATTAATTATGAGTAAGAGAATATTTCTACGTCACTAATGATTAACATTATCACTATATAAAGGGTAGCATAGTATGTTTAACATCAAGTCAGAAAACACAATTTTTAGGAAATGGGAACTCGGGGACAGGCGAGGCAATGGCCTCAATTGTTCTGCGCTATGGCATTTTTGCTTATAGCCACCACCACCAAGGCATCAGCTGATGATTATGCCTCACACCACCACCAAAGCATTCTCCTCCACCTTCTTACTACTACAAATCACCACCTCCTCCTTCTCCCTCTCCACCTCCACCATATTATTACAAGTCTCCCCCACCACCATCTCCATCTCCTCCACCGCCTTACTACTATAAATCACCACCACCACCAAAATATTCTCCTCCACCACCTTACTACTATAAGTCACCACCTCCACCAGTGAAATCTCCACCTCCGCCATATTACTATAAATCACCACCACTACCAAAACATTCTCCCCCGCCACCTTACTACTACAAGTCACCACCACCACCAGTGCATTCTCCCCCACCACCTTACTATTACAAATCTCCGCCACCACCAAAGCATTCTCCCCCGCCACCTTACTATTACAAATCTCCACCACCACCAAAGCATTCTCCTCCGCCGCCACCTTACTACTACAAATCTCCACCACCACCAAAGCATTCTCCTCCACCACCTTACTATTACAAATCTCCACCACCACCAAAACATTCACCTCCTCCACCATACTACTATAAGTCACCACCTCCACCTATAAAATCTCCACCTCCACCACCTTACTACAAATCACCACCACCACCAAAGCATTCCCCCCCACCACCTTACTACTACAAATCTCCACCACCACCCAAACATTCCCCACCACCACCTTACTACTATAAGTCACCGCCTCCACCAGTAAAGTCTCCACCACCACCACCTTACTATAAATCACCACCGCCACCAAAGCATTCTCCCCCACCACCCTATTATTACAAATCACCACCTCCACCAGTGAAGTCTCCACCTCCGCCATATTACTATAAATCACCACCACCACCAAAGCATTCTCCGCCACCACCTTACTATTATAAGTCACCACCTCCACCAGTGAAGTCTCCACCTCCATCATATTACTATAAATCACCACCACCACCAAAGCATTCTCCCCCACCTCCTTACTATTACAAGTCTCCACCGCCACCAAAGTATTCTCCACCGCCACCTTACTAATACAAATCTCCACCATCGCCATCTCTATCCCCACCTCCATCTTACATTTATAAATTCCCACCTCCATTATCTACATCACCTCCACCACTACCTCCGTCATTGTCACTATTGCCTCGCTACTACTCCAAGTCATCACCACCTCCTGATGACTACTAAGTTCAATGTCCCTTCTTGAAACAAATTTAAAATTCAATAAGAATAAATTTGTTCCTTTGGTTGCCTTTTTTATGATTTTTTATGTTAATGTTTTTATGAATAATTTGTAAGAAGCGTTCGGTGTATCATTTGTCATGTGCAATAAAAATTTTCTAACTTAATGTATCCCAAAAAAAAAAATTGTTCCATAAGAAATATTCTATTGTTTTATCACAAATGTGTTGTGGCACATGTAATGCGCCTTGGATAAAGTAATATTATGTCTTGATGAACAATCATGCGCAACAATGATCATGTACATAGTTCTTCCAATGTCATGATAATGTCCATACGCATAATAACAAACTTCTTCCTTATAATATCAAAGAAAATGAATATACAAGCCTCTTATTCTCTAATCATTCACTCAAACAACATTGTTTTAATTTAGGTTTTGATCAATCTTAATGCTAATAAATGCTAACTACAAATCAAATACAAGATCAACAAAAACCATATTTTAAATGAATCAGAAAAACAAACACTAAACTTAACCAAGTTGTTAACCTTTATTATTCTCCTCAGTAAAGGATACAAAGATGTAGGTGGATTACAAGCTATCACTGAAAAAATAGAAATCATCAAAAATGGTGAACAAAGAAAGATACCACTGAAATACAACAAAACATGAATTCTAATATACTAGAAAACTTTTTTTTTTTTGCCTTTTCATATATTAAAGTTATGTTTTTAACGTCTTGTAGTGGCATATATGCATTTTAACTAAATGAGAATATTCTTATTTGAGAATTATTAGTAAGAGAGTAGTAGACAAATGATACAAAACTATGCTGCTTCACCATTAACAACACATTCAATCGAGTAAATGATAGAGAGTCAATTCTAACACCACATGAAAGCAAACAAAAGTTGGAATATTTTAGCGAAAACCTTTAAAGTTTGAATTAGTAATAAAATTGTCCCAAAAAACTGCCTTAATGGAATTAATGTGAGATTTAGTGGTAGGGTGCATCAATATCATTTTCCAGAAAAAAAAGTCAAAATATAAAAGGTTTGTTCTCCAAATGGTTGATATTGCTGTACCTTAATATCAATGATACGTTAAGTACGTACCAAATTCTATTATAAAATTCATAAATGTATAAGTAGAATATTTTATAAATTAACTCCAGGTAAAACGTCGGTGATATGAACAGTGGCGAAGCTGCAGCCGGGTTAGCTTTTTTTTATTATTTATTTATAAAAAAATAATTAATTATAATTTATGAATTTACCTTTATTAATACTTAAAAAAGTAAACATAAATTTAATGTAGTGATCTTCGCCGCCGCTTATATCGAATTAATGGTTAAGAGACAGCTGTAATAATTATCGTAATTACAGTGAGAAGCTGTAATTTTCCTGAACACGCTTCGACGTACGATTAGCGAAAAGTCTGACTATGAGCAATTGGCCGTACAGCATCTTAACTATTCCGTTGACATTGGAATTAATTGTTGAGCTTTTTATAATTTCTTTGAACCAAATTCAGATATTTAATGGGCAACCACCAACACTTGCTTGGCAAAATATAGGAAAGAAAACGTGAAATTTATAAATGTTACATTTTGTTTAGATGAATAATTTTCTGATAATGTTTCAGTTTCAGATTTTGTTACCGATACGTAATTATAATAATAAAAAATATTGCATAATTTTTTTTACCAACAGTTACAATACATTTTATTTTTATCTTCTCAATATTTGAACTCGAATAATCAGTGAAAGTTGTTCGAGAATGTTTAAAAGCCATTTAAGTATTCCACGTCATTCATGTTTTGCATTGTAAAGATTCCCATGTACAGAAAATAAATAAAAATACACATGCATATGTCGTATTGCTTCCGAACCGCAGAATGATTGTAGTACTTGCAAGGCATGTATTTTAGACTTTGTCTTTCTCTTATTTAAATGATCAATAATTTTCCTTTTTCCTTTAATTAGACGTCAACAGTCGAAGTTGTGGGCAAGTAGGCTATATAGAATAATTTCCTGGAGATCTTCTGTCTTCCAAGACATTGTAAATGCCAAACGTGATCACTATTTTGATCATTCAAATACTACATAAAATATATGAAATGTTAGACAAGTCAAAAGAATTGATTCTTCACAATTGCATATACGTATACACATATTTTGTCTTTACATTTTCCACAGCGCGTTTAATTTTTACAGTGATTAAAAAAGGCAAAAACATTGATGAAAAAACGGTATAATTTTTTTTAAGTTTCTACTAGTATTATGTTATCTTATATCGAAATGTGCATCTCTATTCTTTGCTCTCAGTTCAGGTTCTCTAAAAGTATATTAATTATGAAAAGCATTAAAGCCTCCGTTTTTGGTTTTTTATCATATGAGGTTTGACTATGCTCGTAATAACTTAATCGAAATTAAACTTATCACTGGTCTACATTTTTTATAAGATTTTATGACTAACTAAGATGAGTAGCACCAGCAAATCAACAAGCTAATTCCTTCGTCCACTCGTTCAAAGGAAAATAGAGTACAAGTCGGGAGAAAGAAGAAAAAGAAAAAAAAAAGGCTAGCAATTTATGCTGTTGGTTGGGAGTTCATGCAACAAATAAATATATGAAATCAAACATATATCAAAAATTTAAAATTGAAAAAGAAATCTAAATCTAGAGTAATCTGTTCAATCCACATGGGTGGAGCAATATAGTTCCAAGACTTGGTTTTAAAACATGTCTTTGTGATAAACAACATCGTTGTACTTGCACCAATTCCCATTCCAATAATTGCCTACATTTATCCAGGGTCCACGGCCAGGTTTAGAATGTCCGTCTAAATTTTTCGGCGATACAACGTCAATGTATGTGCCGGGAGTTGAAGCTGAATGCGCCTAAATATGTTCGAAATTTGAAGTTGAACGTCTGAAAAAGGATGCAGACTGAAGAAAGGCGATTCCTGAAATTTGCTTTTGTAAGAAAACGTGGCTGCTTATGCCCTTTGAAAGACTGAAGAAACCAAATTGAGAGCACAGATCCTGAAACCTAATAACTAAATGTTATTAACTAAATGTACAAGGAGAGGCATCCGATTAAACTTGTTCATAAAATTATTGCTGATAGTTGCAGCCGATCTGCATGAAGTACAAACCCAACGCAAAGAAACAAAGTCTTCGTACAATTTTATCCGCCAGCAATTTCGACCAAGAGACCTTGATGCACTTCAGACCAATTCGCCACTTGAGCATCAAGTCGCCTAGACATTGAGAATTAGGTCAATAAAATATATCCAGGATCACTTACAAAAGATGAAATAAGTGATTGAGTCGGCGCTGTTTGTTGGGAGAACCCACAGGTTGTGGCCTTTGCCATGGTGATTGATCGGCCTTTGACTGGGAGAGCCCATGCCTGCTTTCGGTTGTGAGGACCAGCGGGTTGTGGTACGGGCTTAAAGGTGCCTCCCACAGTTGGGACCCTACCCAGGATACCTCGTGAATAAGACCAAGAAAAAAAAAAGATGAAATAAGTGAAAAAGGAAAGATGACGTAATAATTTCTTTGTGAGAAAAGTTAGTTAATTTTCAATTGCTTTCATTGTTTAGTTAATTTTCAAAACATTTCGTTGCTTTCATTGTGTAATTAAGCTTTTTTTGCTTCAAAATATTTCAAATTGTGATTGTGGGACTACTAAACAATTAGGACACAAAAATGTTTCGTTCTCGTCTTATTTTTTTTACTTTTTAATTTATTTTCAGAAAAACTTTGTCCATCTCTCATCCTACTAAATATATCGTCTCGTCTTGTTATCTAGAATAATCCTTCATGCATCAATGAGTTTTGACAAATTTTTATCTTTTAAAAGTTGTTGTAATTCAATATAGCTAAAATCTTAAATAAATACATGTAGAATAATCTAAGCATTAACCTTATTCGAGGAAAATCAAGATTCGGATCAATCAAAGCAATGATACCTTATATCAGTAATTTGCAGATCCAGAAAAGTAATTTATCAGGGCTAAATAACATAACAAAATATGAAAATTGAAATATTATGAGTTGATAAAGATTATTTTAATAGTAAAACTAACTCATATGGTTATAACGTGCTTTTATTTTATTTTTTCCAATTCAAGAGTAGGCTTCTATAATTCTTAAAACTGAGTTTAAATTTTATAGGTCTATGAGTTTATGAAAATTTTTATAAATCTAACAAGGGCTATTTTTAGAGGGACTAAATAATTATTCAAGTAATTTTCTCTTTAATTTTTAGAATTTATTTTCTCCAAACGAGCTTGAGCTCCTATAGATCATGTGCAGATACCCCTAGTAATTATCATACTATAAATATTCTATATCACTTTTATAATTATTTTCATCTACGCAAATCTCACCAATGGGGAGATTGCCAACTTCCCCCTACCGTAATTAATATTTGTCATTTATCCCCTACTGCTTTTATAATAGTTAATAACCCCATGACAGCATAAGTTTACAATATTACTTCTATTTTTAAATACACTTTTATTAATATTTATTATAAATTAAATAAATCATATGAATAAAAACTAAATAAAAATTAACACTAAAAACAAGAAATATATGTTTTGATGTGAAACAAAAAAATAATAGTAAAATTTTTTTCTTGTACTTTTCTTATTTTGTAAACATTTTTCTTCTAATAAATGGATGATGATCATGCCTGTAGATCGCCGCATTGGTACTATCAAAATAAAATATTTGATGGTACGGTGCCTCACATAATCGAGGAGGCACATGTCAACGGTCTAGCAGTTAATTTATTGTTACGACAAATAGATAACATGCAAACTCATGTCAGCCAAATGTCAGCGAAGACATTGAGTGCGCATTTCAGACGACGGGCTGCAGAAGACGGCATAACTGCTCATTCTTGTAGTGCGGAAACACTATGAGAAGCCGATGCGTGTGTCGCATCAAAAAAGTTA